>CM055901.1:29204986-31604986 GCA_029582155.1 Panopea generosa | reverse complement strand
ATATTTAAGTATATACCTAAATACTTAAAAAACTTTAATCAAAGAAAGGCATCCAGGTGGGCACGATTTTAGACTGGCTCCATAAAACATGTTAAGCTTTTAAGTATTTAAGTAAAACTCAACAAAATGTTCATGAAACAGACACCATGACCATAGAAACTGAAGTTGATACAAGTTAAATATCAAAATTCTTATTCAATAAGTTAAATATTCAAATTATTTTTAAACAATTCTTTTAACTGATTAAAAAAAAATATAGCTGTCAGAAAACAGTTTGACTGACTATTTAAAGTCCACATCAAAATGGAAATATTTTGATAAAAAACAGACTTTATCTGTGATGTTGACCCTTGTCTTATACAGAGTTCAAAAGAGTTGTAGTGATGACATGTGCGAACTATCATTGATATGTAATCTGCAGTTTCTACGATATGAGCTTACTCAATAAAGCTATGTGTATCAACATATAGGTAAAACACAAGATTATGATGTATATATGTGTATGTATACTTACATATGGAATTCCAAATAAGTTGAATTCAAGAATGCCTGAAATGACAGTTATCACATGACAGATGACATTGTTGCTTATTTTGACCAAAAAATCAAGTTACATGTACTATACAGGAGTTGCGAGTATGTATTCCCACTTGGCCACAGTCTTTGTTTTAATTAATAGTCTCATTGTGATTCATCTCTCATCACTGAATCAAGGGGGAAAGTTATCAGGTAGTGCGGACATGGGTGTGCTTGATCACTGGTTAACCTTCCAGGATCCCAGGAAAGAGTGGTTAGAATAATTGATTGTCTGTTAGCACTCGATGGCATAAAAAATAATGCTAATTCTTTAAACAATTAAAGATGTATTATATTGTTTATATTATATGGTATGCAATAATATAAATCTGTTAATGAGTTGCAGCTTAGCAAACCAAACCTAAATACATGCCCCACTTTGTGCATGAATGTACCTTCTATTCCAGAGTGATATTTACTTGATCAACTACACACTGCCATTTTAAATTCACATAATTATATAAATGTATCATATTACCATCTGTCCTCGACTAATTCTTTTTCGTCTTTTCAACACAAATAATTGACATTTTGATAAAGAAGGATACCTTTGATCAAACTGAACCTCTGTACAACACTTCTACATAATTAGGTATCCCTCTATTAAATAACTTCTTTTAGATGGCAATTAAAGACAGGTTTGACTGAATGATGGTATAGTCACCTATAACTGACTGTCGCATGCTTTCCCAGCTACTGTCATTATCGCCGAGCCAGTGTCCGCTGTGTTTGCCACTACTAGGAAATGTTGACCTTGATATCACGAATGCCTCGCTCACCTGTAGCCGCCCTCAAACCCCTGTATCAGGTAAATATAACAGAATGTTACTATCACTATTTTTGTTAATGAATGATTTTATTCGTCATTATTTTCTCCTTTGACTAACACTATACAGAAGTTTTAAAAATATGTCTCATCAATATAACATACACTGAACACATGATCAATAATTTCTTGACAAAATTATTTAACTTTTGTGTGAGTGTTCAAATAATCAAGGAATTATATAGAGAATGAAATGCAACTGATTGAGAGTTTGAACACTTGCATATTCACACAAAATCTCGCAATATCTCATTTTCAATTATCTTAACTTCCATCCACCTCAGGAACGCAAATCAAAATTCATATATTGCAAAATGAAATTCTCATCAAAACAATACCATTCCCAACAATTTGTGTTTAAAATTGTTGAAGTGAATCTGATTACAAAATTTGTACATTGCAGCTAAAATAACGACAAATTACGAGAAATTTTTCTTCGAATCTCAATATCTTTAACTCTTTACTCCATATACATTTTTACTTGACTCTTCCAAACTCAAAGGCCACACATAATCAATTTCCATGAATAGATACATTTTACCTATTTATTCTGATAGAGCAGAAAACTGTGCAGACCCTGTTCTGATTGCTCATTACGAGCAATCAGAACTGGTTCTTACTCTGTTTTCTAAAGCCTTCTAGTATTAGAGGTGTTCAAAGGTGTCCATATGAAGTAAAGGGTTAATTCAAGATCATTTTGTATGATTAAAACATGTTTAAACATTTAAGATTGCATACAACTGACAGTTTATGTTAAGAAATCAGTTGCCTGTGAGTTATGAATGATTACTCTTGCCAAATAAAGAATCCTTCATGTGCTGTTTTATCAACATTTAGTCACGAGATGCAAGTTTCCTATCCTTCTATACAAGTCCTTGATATGGTTATGTATATAAACATTTTGACTTCTTAATTCGCACTATCATGGTGATTGTCGCCTTCCACCTACTTAAGCATTTACAAAAACCTGGTTAATATCTCAATTTGAAATGGTACATGGAAATTGTACAAAATTATTTTTTTAATGATTTTTTTTTAAATTTCAACATATTTACAGGTTATAAGTATATATGGAAACCAGTTTTATTGGTGGATAAATCTTAGTAGATCCACAGTCCTTTCCTCACAAGATTTTGGACTGAGCTAGACTCGAACCTACGGCCCAAACTGTGAGATGTAAGTGATCTTGAGTCAGCACCTTGTTCACCTGGTTCCTGTTTTACCAACATATACTTAAATACTTAATAACTTAAATCTAAGAAAAGCAGTCAGGTGATCATGATTTTAGACTGGTTTCAGTTATACTTTATATGGTTACATTGATATTGATTATATGATAGGTAAATAACCAGTCAAATCTTAGTTAAGTTTTTTAGTATTTGAGTAATATATTGGTGAAACAGAGATTTGGTTATAAATATAACATATAGATAAAATCTCAAATTTATTCTTTTACCGGTACATGGAAATTGACCCCCTCAGGTTGTAATGGAGAATATATCAACCAAGTCTCAAATTTATAATTTTACTGGTGGTAACATGGCTACAAATATTTTTATTTTATGCTTTTTTATTATAAATTATAGATTTCTCAGTGGATTATTCATGGTAATCCAATGTTTCAAACACTGAAATTAAGAAAAAAAGATATATTATTTAAAAAAAAAAAGAGAAAAAAATGAGTGCTTTAATTTTTTTATTTATCCAATAATAATCTAATGGTAAAATGAGGTAAAAATAAACAAAAAATTATGTAAATGCATAAAATAAAAAGAAAATTTGTTTGTTTTGGTGTAAGATCAAACTGATATTTCATCTCATGATCACCAAGTATGATATTCTCACTGGTGGCAGCCACTCATGAGAATATGACTTTTGGTGATCACTTGATGAAATATAATTCAATAATTACACCAAAACAAACATTATATCCTCTATATAACGTACTGTAATGTAGGCAGTGTCTGACTCCATCCAAACAGATTGTGTACATTGTAATGTGTGTACTCTCCATTGTCCCCCTGTACCGCCCTCAGACAGATGGTCTTGTCTGACAACATGGCCTTCACACCATCGTGGTCATGGGCATAGGCCGCCACTGTAACATTACAGAACAATGTCATCTACAGCATCAACAGATTTGACATCTTAGGCAGCTTGCATAGTAACATACTTAGTCTGTAAAGGGTATCACATTTGTTTTTCATCATTACACCATCAGTTTGATTGACTGATTAAATATCTAGCATCATTTCTAAGCCATTGAGGGCTAACAGACCATCAGTTAATCAAACTACTCTTTCCTATGTTAACCAGTACTCGAGCACACCCCATCTCCACAACTTTTCCGCTTGAATCAGCAATGAAAGACAAACTGATAATGAGATACAATGTTAAAGATCAATCATTACGGAGACTGGTCAGGTGGGGATTAATACTCACAACCCCTGGAATGTGCATAATGTCATTTTGAAAATTCAATTTGTTTTCTGTACGAGTAATTTTCAATAAGCTGCATGACCAATCATGTTTGTATAACCTACTTTGAAAAAATCTGGCTACACCAGTTCCAGATAATAAATCTATGTAAATCAAATTTATTTAGCCAGAACTTGTGTAAAATTTGACCAGTGCTGACAAATATCAAACTTGACCTGCATTTTATAATGATACAGCAATACACCAAATTTTAATTTAATATTTAAACTTTTTCAGAAGTTATCTAGCAGAAGCAAATTAGACGGGTGCGTGGATGGATGGACAAGTGAAACACACAATGCATCTTCATTTCCTATTCTTCCATAGTATTTCTATGTAAAAATCCCTGACTGGGCCCCAAATCTACACCCTAGCCCCTTCATTTAAACTTGAAAGCCTTAAACATAGGGATCATTTATACCATATATGAGCTAATTTGACTTGTTCATTATTATGAAGAATATTTTTAAATTAAAATATTCCTATATTAAACTGATAAGCCCCTATGGCAGGGAAAATTTAGCCACAGGGTCATGGCTTGAACAAGTCAGAGAGAATACTTTTGGGTGATAATATATGCAAAATATCAAAGTTCCAGGCAATTCCATACTGTTTCGGAGACAAAGATTTTTTAAATTTTCCAAATAAAAACCGAAAAGCTCTTGTGGCTACTTAAACCTCACGGTCATAAAATGAACAAATATGTGAGAGTTTCATAACAATTTTTTTTACAAAATTTGGGGAATGTCTCGAGGTTTCAGAGTACGAATCATTTGAAGATGTTAATCAATGATCACAAAAGCTCATCTTGAGCATCTGACTCTGGTGAGATAAAAAACAAACATATAAGATTTTGTAACATAAATGTATGATTTCATCATTTTATGCCTGCAGTGCCTGATAAACCTAGTCTAAAGGTACTCGATAAAGAGCTTTTGTTTGCTTGCATTTTAGAATAATACCAACAGAATGCACAACTCAAAGAGACAACTATACAACTGTACTTGTTCTGTATGGTGGATGTTCTACAGTGCTGCCCTCTAGTGTACAATTCAGACTCCAATACGGTTTATCAGATTCTGGCCAGTTGAAAGGTCTTTCTTCATTTGTACCAAAGTTGGCAGGTTCATTCATGTCCTGGAATGGTAACATGACTTCACCAATCATGTAATTTTGTAGTGGCGTCATACAGAACTTATAAACATGGAATGAATTTATGTATAACAGATTTTAAAAAGTGATGTAAGAAAAACTTTTCCTACAAATATGAAGTGAAATCAAGGATAACAGGTTCTAAAAATGTGTGACATATGAAAAATAATATATTACAGAAGATATACATCCAGCAAGTTTGTACGTGTGGTTAAACTGACTGAGAATATGGTATATGCTGGGTATGCCATGTTTATGCATCTATGAATGATCCCCCCCATCCCAACTTAGGGGGTGGACACACCCAGCACCAGGAGAATTAGACAATTATCTAAATCAGCTGTCTATTTTCCCATTTCTGGGAAGGACATTTTAGTAAAATTCTCAAAAGTGGTAGTTTGTTCAAATATCTATTTCCAATACATGGGGTTGTCTAATTCCTAAGTATTAAGATTTCATCCAATATAATATCGAGACAACACAATGTGCCACTGTAATTATCATTATATTGTAGTTGATGTTGTTGTTGTTGTATAGTGTTCATTGTCACTTTCAACAATTTTTCAGTCATATTGCGATGGTGTCTACTTAATGAGAAGTATTCTGAGTGCTGTAAGACTGGAGTATCATGCTGCAGACACATGGAACTAAGACTGAGCCAACCAAACCTATCCTCCAAATGTTGAGCATCAAGCAATAAAATTTCTAGTACCATTTTTCACATACAGGCAGCGACTCTACCACTAGACCACCACTGCAGTTGTAATTATATTGTTGAAGAAGATGTATACTTACAATCCAGAGTCCGTCAAATACAAGTTTATTGTTATGATGGCCGACTATAAGCTTCTTCCATGTCTCTTGTGCACTGTTCTTGAAAAAATCAGGAAACACCGCCTTACCCTTTGGCCACACCTGCAATTAAATAGGATCTTTTTGTTTTATATAAAATTAAAAACAAGAATATTTTTTGGCATGAATTATTACATGAACAAGTTGTTATGTATTTTTTAGAGAGGTCTCACTGGCAGTTATTTCAAATGTTCACATTTTCACAAATATAACAAATTAAATCACAACAAATGTGGTATTGCTCAAATCTATGTGAAACAAAACTACGGTAGTTTATTTTTTTTCCTCAAAATTCATCTTAAAATATATGCAAACATTTTCTGGATTCGGATAATAATATATATTATATTCTCACATAGCCAAGTAGGTCACCATTTTCGTTTGCACTGCCTTGTGGTACAGATCCATTGACTGGCCATCTGATGTTACTGTTTGTTTCCCTCATTTTCTCATATGGCTGGTACCCGCTCACATTGGATACCAGGGCTGGGTCCTGTATGCAAATTCAAGAAAAGGACAGTCAACTTTTTTGTACTTTTTTTGACAAAACAATCGGAATAATGGCAATATGATATCCAACAGCTCGGGAAACAATATCAAGTAAGCCATTAATAATCCATGAGTTATCTTTTCATTGACCACATTTTATTGTTTTAAATTTATTTATTTTACATTGATTGTGAAACAACTTTTTACAACTTAAACAAATCACACTCAAAGTCTTCAAGAAACAGTACTAAGCATATATGCGAATATGCAAATGTGTCGTGCTCACAGACACTAAACATAGTCATGGCAGAGATTAAACCCGCAATCCCCCAAACACATTTTATTAAAACAACATAAAATATTATCATTATAATCATATTGTTTCATTTTTCAGTTGTGTTTTTTTTTCAATAATTTTTTACCTAAAATACAAAACAACATACCAGTATTATAATGATGTGCATGCCCATTGATTGAAGGGATTGGAAGTAAGAATTGATGCCGTCAAAATGTGTAGTATCAACAGTAAAATCTTTCCGCTCATCCATGTGGTCAATATCTGCATACTGGATGTCCTGTAACATTGAATATGAATTAGAAAATAGGAAACTATTGTTAAAGAGAATATATCAGGATTTTTCAAAATTTTAAAATTGGCTAAAAATGATTTTTTTCTGATATATCATGCCTATACCTACTCACCGACCTCGTATTGCCAAAATAATATACTGAAAATCAATTTCCTAACTTGAGAAATAATACTTAAGATAAAATATCTGGAAATTTTGTGACATATAAATGAGTCACATGGTTTCATTTTCATTTCACTTTTATCCTTTATACAGGTTTACATGTAGTAATAATTGTTTCATCTTAGAACTTAGAAAGAATCTGAAAGATGATGAGAAGGTCATCAAGCACTGTTTATTTTTAGATTTTGTTTGAAATTTACCCCTCCAATTGAAATATTGATTATGTCATGTTTTGGCAAATTTGACATACCAAACCATTCGGATTTTATTTATTAAAGAGAATGAAATGTTTTTAATCAATTGTAATGATAATTTTATGTTTTAAGACATTGATAGCATGTGTTTTTCATGATATACCCACTTTAAACAAGTTCATACAACTTGGACAAACCATGTATACTTAGCATATGTGAAAAAAGTCCTGCTCAAGGACATGACATGTAATATTTGTGTTGATTTCATTTTAAACTTCAAACGTCCTTTACAAATTATAACATCTGGCTAGGGCTGTGCATTAGCATATTTCTCATCTGCAATACATATCGCGATACTTCATTTTCAGAACAATATATATCAGGATACGTATTGCTTGTGAAAATAAAAGGCGATGCGTAATGCAATATTTTAGTTGTGGTGCGATGTGCATCACGATACTGATTTTTAAATTGTATCTTATGCAATCACCATGATTGTTTAATACGGTGTATGTAATAACTATGCTCGTATGCAACTTAAAAGTATATTTTTTAACAGAGAACAACAGAACTTATGACACTGCATAACTGTGATAATGATGAAATAAACATAGTGGGAAAGTACCTGATGGGAAGGAGATGCTGTACGTAGCCAATTTATATCCAAAATTTCTTGCATTTTACAAAACATTCTTTTTTGTTTGTTATTTTTTATGAGCTTTTTTTTTATGTTTCATCAAGAATGAAATTGTGATGCACGATATCTGACAATCGTATCGATGCAATGTAGGTCTTAAGAATGCATTGCATTGCGATCTATTGAAAATTTCATTTAACATCTGATACACAAATTGGGGGAAAGGTGAATCGCGATCTATCGATGTATTGATGAATTGATACACCTCTACAGCTGGCATAACAACATCATTACAGTGTTAGTAATGGTGATTTTTAAAAGTAGAACTATGTAAAGTGGTATATAGTGCACCAGTTCTTGAGAAAGGATCATGAAAAGTAGATATATTGAGTTATGTGTAAATCCGACACAAGTGATATATAAGTAAATCTTTTAAAATCACAACCATGGCATGAAAAGGTATAGTAATATTGTCTCAAAACAGGTAACAAGTTAGATATTTTAATATTGATTATAGACCTCAGAATGAATCGGAATGGAACCACTGTCCAAATGAAGAAATAAACTTACATAGGGAATTTCTGCTTTCACTGTTCTGTCTACTGCATTTCTAAGGTTCTCCAAGTTATTGTAACCATAGCGACATAATTGGAATCCCAGACTCCAGTATGGTGGCATTAGTGGACGTCCAATTGCCTAAAATATATTGTCATATAAAGTTGTTAATTATATAACTCAGTGTCATCTATCTAGTTTAGCTCTTGTACATAAAATGTCAAGGTTAACATTCAGACTTGACCTAATGACATCAATTAATCATAAAATAAAATAAATTATGTTGAGACATGCAAACTGATGGAAGCTTATATAGAGGATCTTACATGAGTGCTCATTTATTATTGACTTCATTAAACAAGTTGGCAAAAATATATTATGCGATGCTCTGCCAACTTCATTTATATATTAATGCATTTTACTTATGTAAGCCAAGTTATACAGAAACCACAGAGCGATGAATCAGACGTGATATTACACCAGTTAATATAAAAAATATGTCATTGAAAAATGGGGGGGTGATACCGCGTCTACTAGAAAAAGGTTAACAGACAGACAAGAGATGGTGATGGACAATTTACCATTAACAGCCATGCTGGCCTTTGATTAGCAGAGCTAAACTATGAGATAAAATGTTAAACAAACTTTATATTTGGAAAGTATAAAATCCCCTGGTGATTTAAGGGTAAGATATAACTTACATTTGTGTACTGTTGTATTACATTCTCTGGTTCTGGTCCAAGGAACATGTAAAAATCCAGTATACCACCAATGGTTCTATAGGTCAACATGGGCATTGGAGTAAAACTGTAATCTGCCAATGTAAACAAACCACAATATGTTTTAATGAATTTTCATAACACAGTAAATGATGATGAATTCTGACTGACAATATATAGTATATCAATCATTGCAGACTGTTGCCAGGCTGGGATTCAAACTAACGACTCCTGAATTATAGTCAGATGCTCTATCAACTGAGCTAACTGGGCCCCGCTGATTATATAGGGCATCATAATATGTTCACCGTACAGAATAAACAGACCACGACTAACAACTTTACTTTACCTTCTGTATAACTGGGTCATAGAATCATATGGGAAAATGTAATGTTTTCCATTACAAGAATCCACTGTTCTCACCCAAGCTTAGATAAGTCTAAACATTTACAGCACCTTGTGCATTACTCTTGAGCAAAAAATCCGTGGGAAAGTTCACTATTTCCCAAACATATGTTACATGAGAGAATCCACTGTGTTTTCTATCCAAGTGTAGACTGGGTGACCAAGACTAACAAATCAACTTTGCCTTGTGCATTACTCTTGGGCAACATTCCATGGGAGAGTAAACTATTTCCCAAACATGTGTTACATGGGAGAATCCACTGTTCTCCATACAAGTGTAGAATTGGTGTACCAGTCTAACAACTAAACTTTACCTTGTGCATTACTGTTGAGCAGCAGCATCCCATGGGAGAATCCACTGTTCTCCATACAAGTGTAGAATTGGTGTACCAGTCTAACAACTAAACTTTACCTTGTGCATTACTGTTGAGCAGCAGCATCCCATGGGAGAATCCACTGTTCTCCATACAAGTGTAGAATGGGTGGACACCATAGTGGTTCAAATTGTTCTGAAGAATGAAACATATTAATATGAATTTAATGAAAGATTAATACATGTAAAAGAACATTGCTTTTTTGCCATTGGTATATAAATACAAATAAACATAAGTGACATTAATTCTTTTGCCATATTACTTACTACTAAGTTATAACCCCTGTTACCTATTAAAGATAAACAAAAATTAAGTATACAAACCCCACCCGACACACACACATAAAAAACATAAGTGACATTAATTCTTTTGCCAAATTACTTACTACTACAAACCCCACCCCACACACACACACACACATATATATATATATATATATGCATTATTCTTTATATCCTTGTATACAAATATACAATCATAATTCAAATATACAATCACAATTCAAAGCAAATAAAATATCTGGAGATGTTGCCCCCTCTCCCCCATCTCCCACATACACAATATGCACTAGGCACATATACCAATGGCTATCACTATTGACTCTGTTTATTCTAACATTGGAGATAATCCAACTTACACCCCAGGCTACAGGCTGGTCACGTGCCCACATTGGCCAGGTCTTGTACCTAAGATCATGCTTGAATGAGTGATGAACATTTTCACCAAATCCGTAAATGTTCTTGGATGGAAGCTTAGTGGAGATCTGTATAAACTGGTTTGAGAATGTCAGTCCACCAACGCCTGTGTCCCATCTACAAACAATTATAAATGTATTATAGTCCAGAATTAAATGAAAGTAAAAGGAATTATTGATTTCTGAAATAAGCTAATAAGAATGCAAAGCAGTCAATATATGCCCATCATAACTACAAACCATATGTCAATTACTATTATGAAAATTTGCTTTTAATTATTAATTCTCTGGACAAACATACATGACAAAAACATCAATTTAAAACACACTTTTTAAAGGAATCTGATGACCTTGACCTCATTAACCATAAAACCAAATCCTTTTCATGTTAGAAACCTACACATAAAATTACATCAGAATATCTTACAGGAAACTAGATATTGTGCAGGCACAACTTTTCTATTGTTAGTAACAGTGCCTTTCATCTGATTGACCTCAAAACCAATCCCAACTTTCGTCTTCATGTTAGGGTAGCTGTATTTGTTCCATGATGGTTATAAAGTCACAGTTTAAGTTTCATTGATGTATGAACATGCTTAAAAACTTTAACAAATTTTCTAAGTACAAAAGGGTCATAACTCTACCTTAAACAAAATCAAAGATTTCCTACTTGACTCCTCTTAAGTTTTTGTAGTGAACACACACATGAAGTTTCGTTGATGTATGGGTAATGGTTACTGAGATAGGACCATGCCTAAAACTTTAATTACAAAAGCAATACCAATGCCACTGTCAATGCTAGGGCTAGTACGAGCTAAAAGCCAATCAGAGAATTCTATATTTCCTGGCTTCACTAGGGTGATCAACAGACTGCTTATTTTTTTATCAGCTTACAACCTGTTTCACACACATAAATCTTCTCTTCAATTTCTATGTTTGTGTTTGTGAGATGCCAAAAATATGTACATGATTTTTCATTTCTTTATGTGATTCACATACATGTCCACATGAATGGGAACATAGTGTAAGGTGTTGTCTAAAGATAACTTACTTCTTAGTGTTGCTGTGGTTTTACTCATAATCATTCTGAAATCTTTCTCTATCAAAAAAAAACTTGATGTCAATTACAACCTGTATTGTATTGAAAATGGATTTAACATTATCTCTCCATCTCTCATTAGCGGAACCCTTGTTTATAATGAACATTCACCTTTAGAAGGATAATAAGGAATTAAATTGATCTGCTGTTTTGAATTATGTATTTCTCTGTCAAAAATAATGAACAAAAATGCAAATAAAAAATATGTTAATACTACACACCAGTGAATGATGACATTCATTTACTTACAAAATCTCTTCATTACTTCTTCTGATCACCTGGAAACTGAAAGGGTCATGTGTGACCTTGACCTCATATCTAGGGTCACTGGCTTTGCTGGAAGCAAGGTTCATCTCCACTGGAACTTCATATCTGTCTCTATCTGCATCAGTTATCTAAAATACAACATTTAATGATCCAATAATTTTTATGACCTTAAGAAATTAAATTGAAAGGGTTGTGATTTTATTAATATTAATAGCTAAATGTACCATTCTTTTATCATTTAATTCAACCTTTATTATCTGTCTTATAAGGAAGTACCAGATGTCATATTTATACAATCACTTAAATAGATGAGCAAAAACAGTAATTCAAAGTATCATTTTCTGAAATTGAAAAATTCTACTCAGTCACTTTATTTTGATGCATGTGAATATATCTGAACTCTTATGAAAATGTACACAGATGACTTTAAATGTTTTCCCGGTTTCCTTCGATGACCAATTTGTTTGACAAAGTCAAGACTACATTAGGTTTTAAATAAACAACTCACTGTGGTAATACACAACTTAAATAACTGGTTTATGCTAACCACAAACCAAAAAAAAACAGTCTAAACAATTAATAGGGCAAGTGATTTATAAAAACAGAAGTTCACCTTTATTCTGAGTACATTATTGCCTCTCATTTCCACAGTAAAATTCAGATTCTTAATGTCTGCACTACCCGCACTGCTGTACGGATTTATCTTTCCTTTGTGTTCAAGTTGATAAGAGAATCCATACATTGTATCAGTCTTCTTGTCCTTGACCTTGTATCCATAGTTTGTTTTGTTAAAGTAACACCAGGGTCCCAGGGTCAGACTACTGTCATAAATGCAGCCCCTACTCTCACACGTCTCTTTTGTGACTTTCTCCACACCGCCACGAACTTCAGGGTAGCAGTCTAGATGTTGTGCTGCAGCAGTACTGGAATGGCAGAGAATACAAGGCATGTCAACTTTAGAGTGATCACAAGGTCAAACAGTGCAACTTTTTAGGATTCAACAGCCTTAGCTTTAAGAATAATAATCAGATTTATTCAGTTTAAGAATTCATCTAAGATTATTGTGGTTATATGACTTCTGTGTAAGTTTGCTGAAGATCCAATAAAAATGTGGGTGCTATCATGTATACAACAAAACTTAATGACAGATAATATTATCACAAACAATGGACTAAAAGCCATCTTAATACTTAAACCTTGAGCTTTTCTCAGATGAGCTATAAAGTTTGTGGAAAAATATTTTTTCTAAAATTGTCACAATAGTGATGTCAAAGAATCAAAAGAAACAAACCATTAAATATTTTCTTGGTAATAATCCTTGAAATATTAAGGTTAAAAAAGAGGTTATATGTAAATCTTTGACCAATACTATGAGTGTCAGCCAAGCCCGATTAGCTCAGTCATTAGTGTGTCTGACTATCAATCCAGGGGTCATGGGTTTGAATCACTGCCCAGCCACAATCTCTGTGATGGTCGGTATACGACAGTGCGACTCATTTCCAGGAGACCTTCCAGGACCCCAGGAAACAGTGGTTAGGTTACCTGATCGTCTGTTAGTCCTCAATGCATAAAAATGACGCGAAATATTCAATCAATTCAATCAATACGAGTGTCAATGATTTCAAGCAAACTACACCTGCATTTATAGAAATATTTCTATAAGTGATGTAGCATTAACTTACTTTTGTGAGCCAATCTTAAATACCATTCCAAGATATCTGGTAATAAAAGTTATCTAACCTATATGTTAATTTTTAATTCTTGTTTGGTGCTGTTATACTAAATCTAGTAATGATCTGAACATGTGACCAGTGATCAGCATGTCATGTGACCCATCCTTGTTGTCAAACATGTGTTGTGTGGTGTAGTCATCAAGACACTATATACCACCCAGTTATACACTGAGTTTACAACTCACCTCCATTCTACCATAAAATCTCCATTCAAAGGTATGCTGAGATTCTTTAAAGTAAGGGTTGTCTGAACAGTCTGTAAATAAACAAAAAAGTGTAAATGAACATGAGAATTCCATGGAATTAAATGTCTAGCCTATATCCCTTTATCACATAATGAGGCTATGAAGAAGACAAGTAGATCTACCCATTACACAACTATGAAAAAAAAATAGTTAAAAGAAATGGAGCGTAAAACAAAATCATTTTATAGTTCAGGCTAAAATAGAGATTAATGGAAAACCTTAACATTTTGTAAGCTGAGCTAATTAAGCATAGAAGACAAGGTCATTTGATTTTCTTGCATGGTTTTGAGAACTACCCTTAACACAGCTATGAATCAATTGGTGCCAAACAGTTTTTGAGAAAAGGTGTTAAACACAAAAACATAATGTTGCATAGACTAAGTTATACATCCAAAGAGGCCAAGGTCACTCAAAGAAATGCTACATGTTTTAGGGTAATATTACCCCTTACACAACAATGGACCAACTTTGGTGATTATTTGCAAAACAGTTTCTGAGAAACAATCTGTACGCAAAAAATTCAAATTTGCGTAGGCTTAGCTTTTCATCTATAGAGGTTAGGGTCAAGGTAAACTGAAAAAAATGCTGCACTGTTTTAATCAGTATTACCCATTACACAACTTTAAACCAAATTTGGTGATTGTAGGTCAAAAACAGAGCTCAACACAAAAACTAAGTCTTACGAACCAACACCAAGAAAGTATCATGTATTTCTCTGATTTTCGTTTGAAAAGCCAAGACAAAAATGTGTACAGTATATCAAATAGTGTTTGATGCATGTTACAATGTAACACAAGGTTATGAACAGATCTTTTAATGGCGATGTTAACATATTTATTGATAATATAGACCCAGTTACAGAAATTCAAAGTAATGCATAACAAATACTTTATTTTTTATACTAAGCAGAGAAGAATTTAAAAAAAGTAAAAAAAAAACTTGTTATTTCTGGTGGTGTATAGCACAACTCGTTTGTTGTTTCCATCATTGCTCTTACCTGGTCATATGAGAATTCCACATCCATATCATTGAAAGTAACTTGTTGAACATCTTTTGGTGCTCCATATATTTGAATCTCATCCAAATTTAGGTCAAACCCATCTACACCATTGTGTTCTATTGTCATATAGAAGGAATCCTGGAATATTCAAAGCTTAGGTCAAACACTTTCACACCATTGTGTTCTATTGTCATCAAGAGGGAATTCCCCAGTGTTAAAAACTTAGGCAAAACCCATCTACATCATTGTGTTCTATTGTCATATACAGAGAATCCTGAGTTTTCAAAACTAAGGTCAAACACATCTACACCATTGTGTTCTATTGTCACATAGAGAGAATGAATGAATGAATGAATGAATGAATAGGGTTTTACACCATTCCAACACACTATAGGTTATTCAATGCCAACAGGAAGGAAGATTCCAGGTTCACATAGAGAGAATCCTGTAATATTCTAAACAAAGGTCAAACCCATCTACACCATTGTGTTCTATTGTCACATAGAGAGAATCCTGCAATATTCTAAACAAAGGTCAAACCCATCTACACCATTGTGTTCTATTGCCACATAGAGAGAATGAATGAATGAATGAATGAATGAATGAATGAATGAATGAATGAATAGGGTTTTACGGCGTACCAGCAAATTATAGGTTATTCGATACCAACAGGAAGGAGGATTCCAGGCTCACATAGAGAGAATCCTGTAATATTCTAAACAAAGGTCAAACCCATCTACACCATTGTGTGCTATCGCCACATAGAGAGAATCCTGCAATATTAAAATCAAACATCAAACCCATCTACACCATTGTGTTCTATTGTCACATAGAGAGAATATTGTAATATTCAGAACAAAGGTCTGACCCATCTACACCATTGTGTTCTATTGTCACATACAGAGAATCCTGTAATATTCAAAACAAAGGTCTAACCCATCTACACCATTGTGTTCTATTGTCACATAGAGAGAATACTGTAATATTCAAAACAAAGGTCTAACCCATCTACACCATTGTGTTATATTGTCATATAGAGAGAATCCTGAAATATTCTAAACCAAGGTCAAACCCATCTACACCATTGTGTTCTATTGTCTCATAGAGAGAATCCTGAGATATTCTAAACAAAGGTCAAACCCATCTACACCATTGTGTTCTATTATCACATAGAGAGCATCCTGAAATATTCTAAACAAAGGTCAAACCCATCTACACCATTGTGTAATATTGTCACATAGAGAGAATCCTGTAATATTCAAAACAAAGGTCAAACCCATCTACACCGCTGTGTTATATTGTCACATAGAGAGAATCCCCCAATAGTTCAAAACAAAGGTCAAACACATCTACAGCATTGTTTTCTATTGTCTTAAAAAGGGAATCCAACAATATTCAAAACAAACGTCAAACACATCTACACCATAATGTTCTATTAGTCACATAGAGAGAATCCCCTAATATTCAAAATAAAGGTCAAACCCATCTACACCATTGTTTTCTATTGTCTTATAGAGGGAATCCAACAATATTCAAAACAAAGGTCAAACACATCTACACCATAATGTTCAATATTGTCACATAGAGAGAGAATCCCCTAATATTCAAAATAAAGGTCAAACCCATCTACACCATTGTTTTCTATTGTCTTATAAAGGGAATCCAACAATATTCAAAACAAAGGTCAAATATATCTACACCATTGTGTTATATTGTCACATAGAGAGAATCCTGTAATATTCTAAAAAAAGGTCAAACCCATCTACACCATTGTGTTCCATTGTCACATAGAGAGAATCCTGTAATATTCTGAACAAAGGTCAAACCCATCTACACCATTGTGTTATATTGTCACATAGAGAGAATCCCCCAATATTCAAAATAAAGGTCAAACCCATCTACACCATTGTTTTCCATTGTCTTATAGAGGAAATCCAACAATTTTCAAAACAAAGGTCAAACACATCTACACCATTGTTTTCTATTGTCTTATAGAGGGAATCCCCTAATATTCAAAACAAAGATCAAACCCATCTTCACCATTATGTTCTATTGTCACATAGAGAGACTCCCCCAATATTCAAAAGAAAGGTCACACACAACTACACCATTGTGTTCTATTGTCACATAGAGGGAATTCCCCAATATTCAAAACTTAAGCCAAACCCATCTACATCATTGTGTTCCATTGTCTTATAGAGAGAATCCTGCAATATTCAAAACTAAGGCCAGACCCATCTAAGCTATTGTGTTCTATTGTCTTATAGAGGGAATCCTGCAATATTAAAAAAATAGGTTAAACACATCTACACCATTGTGTTCTATTGTCTTAAACAGGGAATTCCCCAATATTCTAAATTAATGTCAAACCCATCTACACCATTGTGTTTTATTGTTATATAGAGAGAATCCAGCAATATTCTAAACTTAGGTCAAACACATCTACACCATTGTGTTCTATTTTGTTATAGAGAGAATATCCATAATATTCAAAACAAAGGTCCAACCCATCTACAATTCCCCAATATTCTAAACTGAGGTCAAACACATCTACACCAGTGTGTTCTGTTGTCACGTAGAGAGAATGCTGCAATATTCTAAACTGAGGTCAAACACATCTACACCATTGTGTTCTACTGTCACATAGAGGGAATCTTGCAATATTCTAAACTTAGGTCAAACACATCTACATCATTGTGTTCTATTGTCTTATAGAGGGAATCCCCCAATATTCTAAACTGAGGTCAAATACATCTACACCACTGTGTTCTATTGTCACATAGAGAGAATCCTGCAATATTCTAAACTGAGGTCAAACACATCTACACCATTGTGTTCTATTGTCTTATAGAGGGAATTCTGCAATATTCTAAACTGAGGTCAAACAAGATGACACCATTGTGTTCTATTGTCTTATAGAGGGAATCCCCAAATAAACACAATGGTATATTTTTTAGTCAATTGTTTTACACTCTATTAAAATTCAAAAGCATGTATGCAATTTTATTTAAAGATTTTTTAACAGACAAATAAACAACCAGACTATAGCTCAAACAAGAGATTTATATACATGTAATTGAAAAAAACAAACACACAAAAAACACAACAACAACAAAGCATTTGAGGTCTAGGCTGCAGAATTTAAGTAGAAGAAAAAAAATTGAAATAATGAAATAATAAAATAAATACCTGCTCTACTTTAAATTTTCCGAGGAAATATTTCCCATTTTCAAATGTATCTGAAACAATACAGGATAATTAAAGCTAGCACTATCATTTATTCTACAAGTATCTAAAACAATAATGACATTAAAATAGAGATACAAATACACAAATAAAATGACATATCAAATTTTAACTCTCATGTCAGTCACAAATCTATCAACAGTGTTCAACAGTCTGCAGGTATGTAATTGCATAACAGTTACTATGTTTGTGTACTACATTCATGCATGTGCTCGTATGTGCATGTGTCTGCAGGCATGTTTTGTGTGCATACCCTTTTTTTTTTTTTATATAAATGCATAATATATTATGTTTGAATACTGTGTTTATTCACATTCATGTTAAAGAGTGTGTATACATGTGTTTGCAAGTCTGTGTTTTTGTTCATACATGACTTTGCATTGCTTTTGCGCACATACACGATTGCGAGTGCTATATGCATGTCTGTTTTTACATATGTTTTCATGTGCAAATTTCTGACAGTGCAAGTGCATGTGTTTATAGCCCTGTATGTCCACATATATGCATACACCTGTGTAAGTGTGTTTGTAGTTCTGTATGTCCACATATATGTATACACCTGTGTTAGTGTGTTTGTAGTCCTGCATGTCCACATATATGTATACACCTGTGTTAGTGTGTTTGTAATCATGTATGTCCATATATATGTATACAGCTGTGTTAGTATGTTTGTAATCATGTATGTCTACATATATGCATACACATGTTTTAGTGTGTTTGTTGTCCTGCATGTCCATGTATATGTATACACCTGTGTTAGTATTTTTGCAGTCCTGCGTGTCCACATATATGCATACACCTGTGTTAGTGTGTATGTAGTCCTGCATGTCAACATATATGTATACACCTGTGTTAGTGTGTTTGTAATCCTGCATGTCAACATATATGCATACACCTATGTTAGTGTGTTTATAGTCATGTGTGTCCACATATATGTATACACCTGTGTTAGTGTGTTTGTAGTCCTGCATGTCCACATATATGCATACACTTGTGTTAGTGTGTGTGTCCACATATATGCATACACCTGTGTTAGTATGTTTGTAGTCCTGTGTGTCCACATATATGCATACACCTGTGTTAGTATGTTTGTATTCCTATATGTCCATATATATGTATACACCTGTGTTAGTGTGTTTGCATTCCTGCATGTCCACATATATGCATACACCTGTGTTAGTGTGTTTGTAGTCGTGTATATCCACATATATGCATACACCTGCGTTAATGTATTTGTAGTCCTGTATGTTGTCCACATATATGTATACACCTGTGTTAGTGTGTTTGTAGTCCTGTATGTCCACATATATGTATACACCAGTGTTTGTGTATTTGCAGTCCTGCATGTTCACATATATGCATACACCAGTGTTAGTGTGTTTGCATGTGATGATAAGGTTTTACAGTAAACACTAGACGACTCACCCACGGAGTCTCCATCATCCCAGTAAAGTTCACCCGCAGCTTGACCTGCACCATCCAGGGCAACCAGCAACTTCATGGCATTCTTACGACTAGAATATCAACCAATCAAAACCAATATCATATTACATACAGTATAGGTTTGTAGAGTACATTTTTAGTTTTATTCAATCTATTAACTCCAGAAATTACATGCATTTTACATTTTAACATAGCATGGAAATAAATCACTCATTTTTTTTTATTAAATTCAATATTCAATTTGTTTTAAGAAATCAGCATTTTAGTTCTAAAACAGAACTACTACTGTTACTAGATCTATCTGTAATTCTTTTTGAAAAGAAGTATTGTAATATTGTTATTTTTACAATAGTTTTACTAATTGCAAGGGCAATAACTCTCATTGGAATTAAGTTAGCACAATAAAGTTTGCATCTACACTTATTGTTGATCATGTATACAACGTATCAAGTCAATCGCCTGAAAACTGTAGAAGTAGTTTGCTCCACAAGAATTGTAATAAGGTATATACAACAATGTTACTTAAAAGTGTAAGGGAAATAACTCTGCATGGAACACAGCCAGCATCACAAAATCTAAGTTAAGCACACCTGTACTTGAAGTTGATCATGTATACATAGTTTTTAAGTCAATCGCCTGGAGACTATGAAAGAAGTTCACTTCACAAGAATTGCAATATGACAAATACAGCAATTTTACTAAATGCAAGGGCAATAACTCTGCATTATATAATTTGTGTCATGCACATCTACACTTGATGTTGGTCATTGTCTGAAAACTGTGGAAATAGTTTGCTCTACAAGTTACCTAACAAACCGGACCAACTGACCAACAGACAAATTATGACTCCTATACACCCCCTCTCAAACTTTGTGGGTGTAATAAATAGAGGATCTTACATGAGTGCTTATTTATTACTGCATTTATTAAATGAGTTGGAAAACATATATTATGTAAGGCTCTGCTGAGCATTACATCATTTTGCTTAATTTAATACTAAATGAGCATGAATGTAAGATTCTTTTTTTCGCATAACTCAGAAAAGTTTACATTTACCATTTATTTAATAAATCTTCTCTGTAAGGAACGAGAAAAAAACCCAGACATATTTGATTCCATGAGTCATCGTATGATAAAACATCTTAAAATAACGTCATTTAACCATTACAAAGTGATGTCATTTATATATTCGGGCAAATCTGAAAGTACTTTGGCAATTTACATACGAAAGCCAAGTTATACGAAAAACACCAAGCGATGAATCAGAAGTGATATTACGCTAGATTAATATAAAAAATATGTTGTGCATTTATTACACTCCAGCAACGTGGACTATGTGATAAAAGAATTAAGAGTGACTCTGTGTAACATCTATTTCACAATATTATAGGTTTATAAAGAAAAGTGAGCATCACCTGAAGCTGGTGTTGTTGGCAGGTTTCTGCATTGGAAGTATGAAGCCTTCCCTTACATACAGACCAATCTTAGAGTTCGTATCAACAGATCTAGTTTTCTGTGCTGGTCCCTGGGAAACAGCTCCTGTGTAGAAATCATACCACTGGTTCCCAGGCAGATAATATGAAACTTCTGTTTGACCCTACAATAATTTTGATATATTTAACAGACGAAATATTTGTATGAAAAAAAAATGGAACAAGGTGATTTTTAGTGTATGAGCAAATGACAACAAAAATCAAATATTTTATTTGAGATTGGACCTAAGTTTCATGAAACTCCTTTAAGGGGGTTAAGAGATATAGAGTAGACACAAAGTCATGGCTTAATCAAGGCTAAAACATCTGATCATGGAACTCAACTCTGAACCACCATGGTTGGATTGCTGGTTGTGCAGTTTGTCTTCAGGAGGTTAACATCTGATCCAAGTTTCATGAAAATTCTTCAAAGTTCTTCAAGATATACAGAACACTTAAAATCACGAAAGGACATGACCATCGTTATAACCCACTCACCCTATGGGGCAGGTAATATAATAATAATAATAATAAATCACAGCTAGAGTGTTGGTTGTTCATGCCAGAGGTTGGGGGTTCGATCCCAAACTCGACCCTGATGCCTCTCATAAAACAACACCCAGTACTGGTACTGGTTCTACCAAAGAAGTAGACTCATGAGAGCAGTTCATATAAGCTTTGAGCTTTCATCACAATCGAGCTAAAATTTATAAGTATAAACTAAAAATTGCAGATGAAAGAGTCTATTATTGTATCTCAGCAAATTGAATATTACATAATGGTCCAAAATCAAGGCTGAAAGAGGCTGTTACAGAATCTCAGCCAATTAAAGAGCTACCGGTATATGGTTATAAATATGACAATAAATACCTGTTCCAGGATAGGTACAATCATCAGTGCTGGTCCCCACAGAAACTGTCTGTCTATACCATAGGTAGAGTTGTCAGTGTGGATATCTATAATTGACATAGATTATTACAGTCAAGATGAAGCAAAGAGTGTTTTTTTTATAAATTATGTAATATTATGTTAATACTCATCTCCTTGTTTGTTGTCAATCAAAGAATGTTGATGTTTTTTTCTTTCCATAGACTGGCATAGTATTATTAAGAGAGCTTCCATGGTAGGGTCATCAGTGTGATCATGATCATGATGATAATTTTATTTGTTGTCGCCATCAGTTTCCCATATCGGCGACGCCTCAAGAAGAGTATTAGAAATTATAGATTTTATGAGGATAGTTCAGAGATACAGAAGACCTTTTTGTAGTGTCCCTAATTCTTTTACATGCCCAGTGTTAAGCACCGATACAAAGGGGCCTCAGTTTTTGTTAAAATCATATCCGAAAAGTCTGATTAGTATTTTTAGTTGGATGAGCAGGAGATTGAACCTGCAACCCCTGGGTTTGCAGTCCAAGGCATTAACTACTAGACCACAAATCCTGCTCACAGTGTCATAGGAAACATTGACATGGCTTAAAGCATCTAGACATCTCATTGGTTAAAAAACAAAAGATACATAGCAGTTTCTGTATTATATGATCTTATGATAAAAAGCCGACAACAACAGTATTTTAAATAATGTGAACCAAAATGATGGTCCAGAGTGCTACAGTCAACTAAAACAAATCTATACCCAACAACTTACTCATGGAAGACAGGCCTGATGACTGTGTTGCCATGGAGATGTGCATTGTGAAATAATGTATACAAGTAAGGTAGTAACCAGTATCTAGTCTCCAGTGCCTCACGTGCTGCTGTAGCGAACCTCGTCACCAAACATACCTGGATCTTGGTCCTGTAAATATAAAAACAACCTTGGTATAAATGACATTGTTTTTTTATCCACTTTTTTTAAGATTTATAAATTACTTCTAATTAAGTGGAATGGATTTTAACATTAACATTTACTGGATTTTAATCTTTCAACTATAAAAGAATAATGATAATTATTTATTAGACATTTAAAATTGACAATAAATTGAAGCCTCGAATGTCGAGTGCAAGTTCTAAAGCTTCCATTCAGGAATTTAAATATCAGGGAAGGAATGCCCATAGTGACTTGACTTCATCAAGGAATTATATAGAGAAGGAAATAGAGAACTGATTGATATTTTGAAAATGGTCGCGTATTATTGCAAAATCTCGCAATATCTCGTTTTCAACTTCCATTCATCTAAGGAACATAAATCAAAATTCTTACAATGCAGTATGAAATTCTCACCAAAACAATACCATTCAAAGCTGTTTGTGTTTAAAATTGTTGAAGTATTTCTGATTACAAAATTTGTATACTGCAGCTAAAAATTACATTAAATTAACAAGAAATTTTACTTACAAACCTCAATATCTTTAATTTCAAGACCATTTTTTGTGATTGAAACATTTTATATCATATAAGATTACATACAACTTGCATTTTGTGTACAAGAAATCAGTTGCCTGTAAATTATGAATGAATAATTGTCCTTTGTGTGCCATTTTATCAACATTTAGTCAATGTTTCCTATCCTTCTATATAACTCATTGACTTCATCAACTTTCTCATATTCCACCAATTAAGAAGGTCAAGGTCATACCTTGTTGCCAATACCATTATGGTTTCTGCTGAAGGTGTAGAATGCTCCAAGCTGCATCCATCTTTTACACATTTCTGCATTACTGTCACCCCAGAAACCACAAATGTCCGCTCCAATCTGGGAAGTACAAGTTAAAATCAGGCCTCATCTTTCACAAAAAAACACAAATGTTTTACTTAAATACTTCAAAACTTTGACTGGTTAGTTTCATATTGTTTAATCAATGTCAAAGAAATCGAATGCACTTTTACTAGAGCCAGTCTAAAATAATGATCACATGGATGCTTTGAATTAAGTTTTGAAGTATCTAAGTATATACTTAAATATGTTGTTGAAACAGGAGCCTGAATCACATACATCATACACTGCAATTAAATAAGCTTCAACATTTACAACTTAGTCTCATTCTGATTGTTTTGTTGTTGCATCATTTCCTTATATTACTTAATAAAACATTTGTCATTTGTCATTTGTCATTTACGTTAAGGACTGATATTTTTTTTTGACAGTTGCATGATTCGATTCCTGGTTAATCAATTGAAATAGATGTCATGAAAAAAAAAATCACTAAAAGCGAACAATATATAACTATATGGTCATACTTATGAGTAGACTAGCTAAGATATACATTGAATATATATGTCACTAAGCTAGTTACTGTCCCTTGCACTTTGTGACCAAGTTTAGTACTCTATAATGACCTGATAATAAACTGATAAGTGAAAGGTTTGGTACACTGATAAATACATGTAGTGAAGCTTTAAAATTACTTTGATATGCATGATTTGGGTCATAGTGACACTGACCTTTGACAGGCTGTAGAAGTGGACTAGATAATTACAGATGAAAAGAAATTTACCATTATGACTTAATATGGAGGTTACGTCTAACCAATGAAATATCAAAGCGGCAAATCGCAAGTGAGAGAATTGAATTGACTGTTTGAATAGTTAGTGTCATTTTTATGCCATCGAGGGCTTACAGATGATCAGTTAGCCTAACCACTGCCTCCTAGGATCCTGAAAGGTAAACCAATATCCGAGCACACCCCATCTCCACAAGTAACTGACAACTTTCCCACTTGAATCAGTGGTGGGAGATGAATGCTAATGAGACACAATGATGTATATCAATCATCAAAGACACTGTTTCCAGGCGGGGATTCAAACTCATGATCCCTGAATTAATAATCAGACAAACTGAGCTAATATTGCCCAGGGCAAATGAGAGAATGCAAAAATAAAGTGATTGCAAAATCAAATATCTGGATTTTCTCCAGGTGGATCCTTGCAAATGAAAATAAATATGGATGTACATGGAGAATGTAC
This sequence comes from Panopea generosa, assembly GCA_029582155.1. NCBI lineage: Eukaryota > Metazoa > Mollusca > Bivalvia > Adapedonta > Hiatellidae > Panopea > Panopea generosa. The sequence continues at coordinate 31,579,872 of CM055901.1, read as the reverse complement.
CTTATTAAACTAAGCTGGTTTTTAAATAAATGTGAAATAAGTAAGTTGTATATTTACATAGGGTATGCCAAACAGGTTGAACTCCAGCATTCCTACAAAAATATAAGATAATTAGTGACAACAAAGTATATTTCTTTTCCTCTTATACAGAAGAAAGTACTTATAGTGACAGCCAACTCATGAGAAGATGGGAAGATAGACGGAAGCAAAGTGCAGAACTGAACTGAAATAAATCAAAATTTTGTGTTTTAAAGCAACACATCCACAATTGAACTTTTAAAAAAAAAATTAATTGAGTAATGAGCACATTTCCCATACAAACATATGATCAATTAGCTGTATATGAGCATATAAACACAATCCCGAACAAAATGATGCCCAAATTATAATGCGTGACCAACACTTTATAAAAACAAGCGTGTAACTCACCCAAGTCAAAAAAAAATTGTCAAAATGACTTTCAAGGCATGTAAAGAACACTACGCACTAAAACGTGAAGTTTTTTAATACGACTCGCATAATTCAATTTGAAGCCAAGTTGGAATCCTCGGCAAATTAAAAATAATTTATAAAGCGTTTGTCACGCTTTATAAATTGGACATCTTTTTTTATAATTCTAAAGCGTTCTGGATAGTGTTTGTTAGCACATATACATCTCACTGACCATATATTTATGTATGGGAAATGTGCTCACAACTCAATTAAAAAACTTTTTAAAAAAGTTTAAACGTGGATGTGTTGCTTTAATGCACATTTTGCCTGGCAATAACTAATCATAAAAATGTCAAAGAAACTAAAACATATATATTAACTATTTGGATGAATGACTGTATAGTGGAAAAACTGATAGATCTAATGTCGGGAGACAAAATAAATAAAGCATGGAACCAATATTGTTAGGTGGCACAATAAATAATGCATGGAACCAATATTGTTAGGTAGTACAATGAATAATGAATGGAATCAATATTGTTAGGTGGCACAATAAATAATGCATGGAACCAATATTGTTAGGTAGTACAATGAATAATGAATGGAATCAATATTGTTAGGTGGCACAATAAATAATGAATGGAACCAATATTGTTAGGTGGCACAATACATAATGCATGGAACCAATATTGTTAGGTGGCACAATAAATAATGCATGGAATCAATGTTGTTTGGTCGCACAATTAATAATGAATGGAACCAATATTGTTAGGTGGCACAATAAATAATGCTTGGAACCAATATTGTTAGGTGGCACAATAAATAATGCATGGAATCACTATTGTTTGTTGGTACAATTAATAATGAATAGAACCAATATTGTTTGGTGGCACAATAAAAAATGAATGGAATCAATATTGTTTGGTTGCACAATTAGTAATGAAAGGAACCAATATTGTAAAGTGGCACAATTATTAATGAATGGAACCAATATTGTAAGGTGGCACAATAAATAATGCATAGAATCAATATTGTTTGGTGGTACAATTAATAATGAATGGAACCAAAATTGTTAGGTGGTACGATGAATAATGCATGGAACCAATATTGTTTGGTAGCACAATAAATAATGAATGGAACCAATATTGTTAGGTGGTACAATGAATAATGCATAGAATCAATATTGTTAGGTGGTACAATGAATAATGCATGGAATCAATATTGTTTGGTAGCATAATCAATAATGAATGGAACCAATATTGTTAGGTGGTACAATAACAAATGCATGGAATCAATATTGTTTGGTAGCACAATTAATAATGAAAGGAACCAATATTGTTAGGTTGCACAATTAATAATGAATAGAACCAATATTGTTAGTTGGCACAATAAATAATGAATGGAACCAATATTGTAAGTTGGTACAATGAATAATGAATGGAACTAATAGTGTTGGGTGGCACAATTAATAATGAATAGAACCAATATTGTTAGATGGCACATTAAATAATGAATATAACCAATATTGTTAGTTGGCACATTAAATAATGAATGGAACCAATATTGTAAGTCGGTACAATGAATAATGAATTGAACTTATATTGTTAGGTGGCACAATTAATAATGAATGGAACCAATATTGTAAGTTGGTAAAATGAATAATGAATGGAACTAATATTGTTAGGTGACACATTAATACTGCATTGAATCAATAATGTTTGGTGGCACAATGAATAATGCATAGAACCAATATTGTTAGGTGGCACAATTAATAATGGATAGAACCAATATTGTAAGATGGCACAATAAATAATGAATAGAACCAATATTGTTAGGTGGCACAATTAATAATGCATGGAATCAATAATTTTTGGTGGCACAATAAATAATGCATGGAATCAATATTGTTAGGTGGCACAATTAATAATGGATAGAACCAATATTGTTCGGTGGCACAATAAATAATTCATCGAAGCCATTATTGTAGATGGTACAATGAATAATGCATGGAACCAATATTGTTAGGTGGCACAATAAATAATGAATAATACAGGCAACTAGAATTGAAAGGTAACACAAAAAACAATGAAGTGAACCAATTCTTTATCATAATAACTTTGAAATATTTCCTATATTTTAGAATCTGTCAAGAAATGTCAAGCATGTAAAGATACTTATACGAATGATATTCTGACCATAACTTGAATGACCTGCAAATTTTTTACTATTCACTTCGCAAGCAAAGTTGATAACATATTTTACAGCTTCTGCATAATATAACATCTGCAGAAACTGTGAACAGCAAATTCCAAGTTTACCTATAATGGACTCAGCCAAGTCTTTCCACTTGCTATCATTGTCTCCGAGCCAGTGTCCGCCATATTTTCCACTGCCTGGGTAAGTTGACCGGGTCAGGACTAAACTTCTCTCCCCTGTTGCCTCCCTGGCTGCCCTGTATATAACAACGACACCAAAGTGAACACATATGTCAGGTATTAACTTTTACATAGCTAATTATTTTTGTTTCACAAACAATTTCTAAAGTTTTGCTAAAACTACTGAATGATAAACTCTCCTCAGATTAAGACTTGGAAGCACAGAATGCAGCAAAGAAAGAAAACAAATAACTCAATTGTATTGAGTCTATTCACAAGCACATAAATATCTTTCATGGGTTTGTGGTGCTGATAGAAAGTTCTGTCCCGAGGGATAACTGTTTTGGTGGTAACGTGGCTCTGTCTCATTTCTGTCAAAACATCCTGAGTGAAGGAATTTTCCATCTGCACCAAAATAAACACATGAAAGATACTTTTCTGTATACAACCATGTATGATTTTATAGGATTTTTATTCCAGGTCTCTTTTTATAGTAGAGCAAGGATACCATAGTATTAAAGAATGAGTATATATCATAGTATGAGGTATTTGTCATTAGCAAGGGGATTGTATTCATAAAGTTATGTCATAATGCTAGAAGGGTAGGATAAGCACATGAAAGAGGTGTATGATGAAGCATCCTTAAATGGTAAAAATATGTAAAAAGCCATGCCCTGTAACTATCTAATACAACATCACGCATGCCCATTAACACTGGATAAAATGTTTTTCTATTTTTGAGCAACACTTAGGCAGTGTCTGACTCCTGCCTTACAAGCTATGTGCATCATAGTGTCTGTACAAGAACCAGATAAAGATTGAGCCTGACAACTTACTGTAATGTAGGAAGTGTCTGACTCCTGCCTTACAAGCTATGTGAGTCATAGTGTCTGTACAAGGACCAGATAAAGATTGAGCCTGACAACTTACTGTAATGTAGGAAGTGTCTGACTCCTGCCTTACACGCTATGTGCATCATAGTGTCTGTACAAGAACCAGATAAAGATTGAGCCTGACAACTTACTGTAATGTAGGAAGTGTCTGACTAAGGCTTACAAGCTATGTGAGTCATAGTGTCTGTACAAGAACCAGATAAAGATTGAGCCTGACAACTTACTGTAATGTAGGAAGTGTCTGACTAAGGCTTACAAGCTATGTGCATCATAGTGTCTGTACAAGAACCAGATAAAGATTGAGCCTGACAACTTACTGTAATGTAGGAAGTGTCTGACTAAGGCTTACAAGCTATGTGCATCATAGTGTCTGTACAAGAACCAGATAAAGATTGAGCCTGACAACTTACTGTAATGTAGGAAGTGTCTGACTCCTGCTTTACAAGCTATGTGCATCATAGTGTCTGTACAAGAACCAGATAAAGATTGAGCCTGACAACTTACTGTAATGTAGGAAGTGTCTGACTCCTGCTTTACAAGCTATGTGCATCATAGTGTCTGTACAAGAACCAGATAAAGATTGAGCCTGACAACTTACTGTAATGTAGGAAGTGTCTGACTCCTGCTTTACAAGCTATGTGCATCATAGTGTCTGTACAAGAACCAGATAAAGATTGAGCCTGACAACTTACTGTAATGTAGGAAGTGTCTGACTCCAGCCTTACAAGCTATGTGCATCATAGTGTCTGTACAAGAACCAGATAAAGATTGAGCCTGACAACTTACTGTAATGTAGGAAGTGTCTGACTCCTGACTTACAAGCTATGTGCATCATAGTGTCTGTACAAAGAACCAGATAAAGATTGAGCCTGACAACTTACTGTAATGTAGGAAGTGTCTGACTCCTGACTTACAAGCTATGTGAGTCATAGTGTCTGTACAAGGACCAGATAAAGATTGAGCCTGACAACTTACTGTAATGTAGGAAGTGTCTGACTCCTGCTTTACAAGCACTGTGCATCATAGTGTCTGTACAAGAACCAGATAAAGATTGAGCCTGACAACTTACTGTAATGTAGGAAGTGTCTGACTCCTGACTTACAAGCTATGTGCATCATAGTGTCTGTACAAAGAACCAGATAAAGCTTGAACCTGACAACTTACTGTAATGTAGGAAGTGTCTGACTCCTGCCTTACAAGCTATGTGAGTCATAGTGTCTGTACAAGGACCAGATAAAGATTGAGCCTGACAACTTACTGTAATGAAGGAAGTGTCTGACTCCTGCTTTACAAGTTATGTGCATCATAGTGTCTGTACAAGAACCAGATAAAGTTTGAGCCTGACAACTTACTGTCATGTAGGAAGTGTCTGACTCCTGCTTTACAAGCTATGTATATCATATTGTCTGTACAAGAACCAGATAAAGATTGAGACTGACAACTTAATGTACTGTATGAAGTGTCTGACTCCTGCTGTACAAGCTATGTATATCATAGTGTCTGTACAAGAACCAGATTAATATTGAGACTGACAACTTACTGTAATGTAGGAAGTGTCTGTCTCCTGCTGTACAAGCTATGTACATCATAGTGTCTGTATAAAAACCAGATAATGATTGAGACTGACAACTTACTGTAATGTAGGAAGTGTCTGTCTCCTGCTGTACAAGCTATGTATATCATACTGTCTGTACTAGAACCAGATAAAGATTAGGACTGACAACTTACTGTACTGTAGGAAGAGTCTGTCTCCAGCCGTACAAGCTATGTATATCATAGTGTCTGTACTAGAACCAGATAAAGATTGAGACTGACAATTTACTGTACTGTAGGAAGTGTCTGACTCCTGCCTTACAAGCTATATACATCATAGTGTTTGTACAAGAACCAGATAAAGATTGAGACTGACAACTTACTGTACTGTAGGAAGAGTCTGTCTCCAGCCGTACAAGCTATGTACATCATAGTGTCTGTACAAGAATCAGATATAGACTGAGACTGACAACTTACTGTACTGTAGGAAGTGTCTGACTCCAGCCTTACAAGCTATGTACATCATAGTGTTTGTACAAGAATCAGATAAAGATTGAGACTGATAACTTACTGTACTGTAGGAAGTGTCTGACTCCAGCCTTACAAGCTATGTACATCATAGTGTTTGTACAAGAATCAGATAAAGATTGTGCCTGATAACTTACTGTAATGTAGGAAGTGACTGACACCAACATTACAAGCTATGTGAGTCTTAGTGTCTGTACAAGAACCAGATAAAGATTGAGCCTGACAACTTACTGTAATGTAAGAAGTGTCTGTCTCCAGCCGTACAAGCTATGTATATCATAGTGTTTGTACAAGAATCAGATAAAGATTGAGCCTGACAACTTACTGTACTGTAGGAAGTGTCTGATTCCAGCCGTACAAGCTATATACATCATAGTGTTTGTACAAGAATCAGATAAAGATTGAGACTGACAACTTACTGTACTGTAGGAAGTGTCTGACTCCAGCCTTACAAGCTATGTACATCATAGTGTTTTTACAAGAATCAATATAAAGATTGAGGCTGACAATTTACTGTACTGTAGGAAGTGTCTGACTTGTGCCGTACAAGCTATGTACATCATAGTGTCTGTACAAAGAACCAGATAAAGATTGAGACTGACAATTTACTGTAATGTAGGAAGTGTCTGTCTCCTGCCTTACAAGCTATGTACATCATGGTGTCTGTACAAAGAACCAGATAGAGATTGAGACTGACAATTTACTGTACTGTAGGAAGTGTCTGACTTGTGCCGTAAAAGCTATGTACATCATAGTGTCTGTACAAAGAACCAGATAAAGATTGAGACTGACAATTTACTGTAATGTAGGAAGTGTCTGTCTCCTGCCTTACAAGCTATGTACATCATAGTATCTTGTACAAAAACCAGATAAAGATTGAGACTGACAACTTACTGTACTGTAGGAAGAGTCTGTCTCCAGCCATACAAGCTATGTACATCATAGTGTCTGTACAAGAACCAGATAAAGATTGAGCCTGGCAACTTACTGTAATGTTTTTTGCTATTTTTATCGTTTAAATGAAAAACTCCTGTCATATGTACATCTTCCCATTATATTTTATTGCTAAATATTTTGTTATATGCATATAAAATTGTGTATTCTGAAATAAAAACATTAAAAACAAATAAAATTTACTGTAAGGTAGGAAGTGTCTGACTCCAGCCGTACAAGCTATGTACATCGTAGTGTCTGTACTCGTCATTATTTCCCTGTCGAGTCACCATACAGATTGTCTTGTCCGATATGTTCGCTTGGATTCCGTTATGGTCAAAAACAAATGATGCCTCTGTGCAAGAAGAAGTGTGTTATAATATCATGTCCATGGAATATTGCTCGTTTTCTCATAAATGTCATCATTTCGGAATGAACATTTTTTTTTTTTATCTTCATGTAGAGAATATATCTCACTTTTTCCCCCAAATCATTATAGGTATGATTTAAAATTTATTTAACAATTGATCATGGAACACAGCGATTCCCTTTTTATTCCCTTTTCCAATATGCCATAAATGCTATTTTTTTTAAATATTGTTTTACTTAACATCTCAAGATTTTAACATTTACTTCAACATACATGTAGTTGAAATTAAAAGACTGCCAAATGTATTTTACCCTTGAGGAGGATGTATCTATATTCAGCATTCATTATTAGTTCATTTTGCTTTAATTATATAACTAGAAATGTGTCTGTTAACACAAATTCTCCTGCTATTGATCAGAATATTTTTTAAATTAAGTTTAAAAGAGGTCATAACTTCTGTAAAATTTTACCATCATTGACAAATATCAAAACTGTCCTGTGTTTGATAAACATGCAGGTACACACAAAATATATTTCGTCTCGGACACATGGATGAAATGACAGAAGTTCTAAGAAATGGGTATGTAAGCGACTTCTTTGTGCCCAGCTGATTACTTGTGTGGCTTAATTTTAGCCACACAACAGATTTTAGCCCCATAAAAGCATTATTTAAGCATCTAGAAACAGCCACATATTTTTTTCAACTGTTTTTCAATCATCCAAAAAAATAACTAACCCTAGACACTTAAATACCCTTTTAATTGTGTGGACGGACTGACAGATGTAACACTCAATACCTCATTACCATTTTTCAGATAACCGGGCATAAAATAATACCCTTGCTCCGATATTTTTGTATTTATTAGCACTAAACATGAATGATTACCACAAGTTCCATTTGGACGCCATTTCTCTACCCTATAGACAAGAAAATATGGTGTGACACTTATTCCTATAATGCCAGGCCCGATTGGCTCAGTCAGTAACGCGTCTGACTAGCAATCCAGGGGTTGCGAGTTTGAATCCCCACCTGGCAACAGTCTCCGTTATGACTTGAATATTGAAAATTGAGTCTCATTATCTTTCATCTCTCACCACTAATTCAAGTGGAGAAGTTATCAGTTACTTGCAGAGAATACTGGTTAACCTTTCAGGATCCTAGGAAACAGTGGTTAGGTTAACTGATTGTCTGTTAGCCCTTGATGTCATAAAAATGACACTAAATATTCAATCAATCAATCAATCAATCAATTGATCAATGATTATTCCTATATACAAAAGGTTTTGTTACATACATGAAGGACATATCTTACTTGTTCTGTACTGGAGGATTCTCGTATCTGTTGTTTTGTGGACATTTTAGACTCCAGTATGGCGTGGCATTTACTGGCCAGTTCCAGGGCTTGTCTTCATTTGTACCAAAATTGGCAGGTTCATTCATGTCCTAATGTAAAAGTATGATAAACAGATGAAACTGAAAGACAGTCTGCCTTAATATAAGCATTACCAAAATATAAAATTCATAAAAAGGAATTTTCAAAATAATTTGAATTAAAAGCATTTTTTTTATATAGGGAAGGTATTCCTGAATAAATGAGACTTCACCAACTTTTATGACTGTAAAAAGTACTTTTCTTTGATATGTTTTTAAGATAAATAGAATTTTGTGATCCCTCTAATCTAGCAAGAAATGTGTCTGTCGACACAAATGCTCACATTAGTGATCAGAAACCAATTTTATACTGAATTTAAGGGGCAATAACAGCTGTAAAATTTGACTGACATTAACAAATATTGAATTAGATCTGTATTTTAAAATTATACAGAAACATGTGAAATAATAATTTAATACATAGACTCCTTCAGCAGTTATTGATCAGAAACCATTTTTTACAAAAAAGGGCCATAACTCTTGTAAAGTTTGACAATGTTGACAAATATCAAACTTGCCCTGTATTTTATAATTGTACAGAAACAAATGAAATATTAATTAAATACATAGACCCCTTCAGCAATTATTGATCAGAAACCACCTTTTACAAAAAAGGGCCATAACTCTTGTAAAGTTTGACAATGTTGACAAATATCAAACTTGCCCTGTATTTTATAATTGTACAGAAACATGCAAAATATTAATTAAATACATAGACCCCTTCAGTTGCACAGATGAATGGACAGACAGGGATAAATTTAGTGCTCCTTCACCATAACAAACAAAATTTGTGATCATTCTTTTTATCTGAAAATGTATAATAGGATGGAGGAATTATTGCTGATTTTACATTTAAGGTAAATTTCTGTTGCATTTATTTTCACACTATTTGAACACATTACTACAGATTATCTACCTAGTTTTGCTGGTAGAGGAAGACCTAAGAATGAATCTGAGCACCACATCCATTCTTCTTCAAGTAACTCGAAAACTTGGGCTCTGGGCTCAAACCCACAACCTCAACATTATCTTGAGATGGTGCTTTAAATAACTCTATGCCATTATAAAAAGAACTCATCCTTTCTGTTACAGAAACACTTTAAATAAACTTACAATTTTACAAGATAAATGGTTACAAACAATTCCATGACAACTTACAATCCAAAGACCATCAAAGGGCAGTTCTTTATGATGTTTAACAATGAGCCTCTTCCATAAATCCTTTGTTTGATCCTTGAAGAAATCTGGAAACACAACTTTACCATTTGGCCACACCTACAAATACACACGATTATTATGGATAATGTTAGAAAGTAGCATTGGATATTCAATAAAAACTAAGGACACACTTTTTTTATCTTGTTGGTTTTTTGGAATCCAATTTTCCTATATTTTCCATTTGTGAAATAACTAAAAAAAACTTTTTTAATTTTTTCAACTAAGTTGGGGGAAAAAAAGAAAGAGAAATAGCAGATTTTTTCACTAAACCAAAACAGCACATAAAAAAATGGTAATTATGACTTGAATGTATAAAATTACAATGCACAAAGACTTTATTTTAAGATTATAGTATACTTAAAATTAGTTTAAACAATATTTATTCGTTTTCAACATATTACATATAAATATATTCAAATATACAGCGATACATAACAATAAAATTGAGAAGAAAGCTATTTCTAGCTTATACAAAGTCTCTCTTATACTTACATTTGAGTGGGGGGGCAGTAGTGTAGTGGATACACATTAGCTGCTCACACTATAGGTTGCATGTTCAATCCCCAGTTTGACCTGAAGGTCTCTAAAATAACACCCACAACCATCAGTACTAGTTCTACTTAGAAAGCAGACTTGAAAGCAGTTCATATAAGCTCTGAGCTTTCTACGCAATCCAGCTTAAATATAAACTAAACTTACATATCCAAGAACTGCATTGGTACTGTCCTTATCAGCATCAGGGGCATTGTAGTCAGTTGGCCATTTAATAGCCCCCTGGATGGCTGTCAGGTTGTTATAGGGTTCGTAGCCTGTCACATTTGTGATAAGGGTAGGGTCCTACAATACAAAAAGGTAGTGATGGGCAATAATTGATAATAATCGGAAATGAAATTGCTGAAGCCCTCGGTCCATTATTCATTTTCCAGGGCTGATTATCACCTCCCAGCCCCGCTCTGTCATGTATTAACCTCTAAGTATTTCCTTCAATACAAAAGATAGACAGGCAGCCAAAATTCACATGACATCATTAGTGAGATGTTATAATAAAATAATAAAGAATAATATGGACTTGGCACCTCCAGTGCTTGAATACCAAGATAAAGATAGTCAGTATAATCAATACTTACCAGTATACATGTAATGTCAAGGACATTGTAAAATTTGAAATTGATTTGATATTGAAGGTAAGCGTGATTTTTACTTTAATACCTGCATAATGGTGATAGGTACGATTATACTTACCAAGATTATGATGGTTCGCATGCCATTTTCTCTAAGACTGGTGAAATATTCGGGCAGGCCAGCAAAATTTACTTGATCAATGGTAAAGTCCATCTGTGTGTCCATGTGTTCTATGTCTGCATACTGTACATCCTGAATAATGAAGGTAATGATAATAATCACTCTGAAAATGGTTATTTTGCCATGAAATAAAAATCACAAAAGTACCTGACAGAATTAAGTATATTTTAATAGACGTGTCAATCATTGAAACTTACATGAGGGATGTTATAATGTTTTTTTCTGTCAACTGACTCTTGAAGTTTCGTTGTATTTAGATGTGCCAATCATTGAAACTTACATGAGGGATGTTATAATGTTTTGTTCTCTTAACTGACTCTTGAAGTTTCGTTGTATTTAGATGTGTCAATCATTGAAACTTACATGAGGGATGTTATAATGTTTTGTTCTGTCAACTGACTCTTGAAGTTTCATTGTATTTAGATGTGTCAATCATTGAAACTTACATGAGGGATGTTATAATGTTTTGTTCTCTTAACTGACTCTTGAAGTTTCGTTGTATTTAGATGTGTCAATCATTGAAACTTACATGAGGGATGTTATAATGTTTTTTTCTGTCAACTAACTCTTGAAGTTTCATTGTATTTAGATGTGTCAATCATTGAAACTTACATGAGGGATGTTATAATGTTTTGTTCTCTTAACTGACTCTTGAAGTTTCGTTGTATTTAGATGTGCCAATCATTGAAACTTACATGAGGGATGTTATAATGTTTTGTTCTCTCAAATGACTCTTGAAGTTTCGTTGTATTTAGATGTGTCAATCATTGAAACTTACATGAGGGATGTTATAATGTTTGTTCTCTCAACTGACTCTTGAAGTTTCATTGTATATTAGATGTGTCAATCATTGAAACTTACATGAGGGATGTTATACTGTTTGTTCTCTCAACTGACTCTTGAAGTTTCATTGTATATTAGATGTGTCAATCATTGAAACTTACATGAGGGATGTTATAATGTTTTGTTCTCTCAACTGACTCTTGAAGTTTCATTAAGTTGGGGTGACCGTAGCGACACAACTGGAAACCGAGTGACCAATATGGTGGCATGTAGGGTCGTCCTATCACCTGATGATAAAACAGAAAAGACATATGAATTATAAAGTTTAATAAATAAAATATATCTAAAAAATTAAAGCCATACTGAAAGAAAACTGTACAAATATTTTTGTTTAAAGAAACAAGCTGGACTTACTAATTTTGTCTCATTTAGTATGAGTAGCACCAAATACGAGGGACAGTAAGTCAGTCAGTTTTTGCTACTGCTAGGAAAGTATTACGAATTTTTCAAAAATTCTTTTTACTCTTTTTCGAAGTATTCTTTATCTACATCTAAACACTTCTGCCATCTCTGTAGGAGATTAGGTATTCCCTCTGAAAACCATGAAACAGACCTAAGGTACTGTACGATAGCCAAAATTAAGGCTCAATTCTAGTTGAATTTTTTTTCATTTCTGGAAACAAATAAAAGTCACTGAGGGCAAGATCTGGGCTTTATGGATGGTGTGACAATAACTGACATTTAACCAGATGTAGTGATTCAAAGTTTAATTAATGCATTGAAATTTTGACCCTGTCAAGGCAAAAGAGAAGTGATACATTTTCTTGAAGATGGCCCTGATAAATTCTATAATGAATAAAACATAATATGAAGTTGGAAATATAATATACAGCGGACATGCAGAATTGATCAAAGTAATGGAAATAAATGGACAAAGTAAGATGTCTTTTAATAATAAGAATAATATACCTCTGTGTACTGTTGCACAACAGCCTCTGGTTCTGGTCCAAGGAACATGTAGAAATCCAGTATTCCACCAATGGTTCTATAGGTCAACATGGGCAGTGGAGTAAAACTGTAATCTGTAAATAAGATATGAAATTATAGCCTTATTCATCTGCAGGACTTGCTTTTCTAAAAGACAAACATCTTGAAAGGTTCGACTCGGAATATAAATGTAATGGTAACCTGATAAAGTTTTTGAATGATTGATTCAAACAATTGGACAACCTTGGAGGTTTCCATAGTTTTTAAGAAGATTATCTTAGGACTTTTTATAATTTCTATATTCATTTTTACTACTAGATACTTTCTGTTTGACAAACATCTTGTATAAAGATATCTGCAATGACTTCGGTAAGAGTAAAAATATTTTTAAATTTTATTAAAATATAACCGTTGAAGAGGTGTATTTGTTCTAGCCAATCAGATCTTAATTCCAGATTTAAATATTTTTCTGCGAAACTTGTCAAGACATTTGTCTTTTAGAAAAGCAAGAGTCGCCGATGATCTAGATTAATGAAATTATAATGACAATGGACCATCGTCTAAACGTGTATTGTCAAAAGTGGATGCTGATGATACTTCTGGAACTTCGACATAACCATGGTTCTGATCAAAACAGAGAAAAATCTCAGTTAGTATCTTATCATCTCAACCTAAATCAAACTTAAGATTCTTATATATTTACCAGTACACTGGACCAATATTTCAGTTTTAAAACTAGTATTCCCATTGGTTTTCCAGAGTGACTAGTCATCATAGATCACATGCTCCTTATTTCCTGACAATTAGGTACATGTGACACAAGTAAGTTCAATATGAACATTTTCAACATTCCCTTAAATGACATATATCATGGTTAGTAGTAGGTTCTAGGCTATCCCAGTATCTAACATCTCCCAGATTCAGGTCTGTTATACCCTAATGAAAGGCATGAAATTCCCTGCCTGTCCCACAATTCAAAGCACTTTAATGTGCTTACTAAACTGTGCCATCGTTCAACTTCTACCAAAGTAACTGACCAACCAACATGCTCTTATCTCACCTGACAGGGAGAGCTAGGGCCATTTCTACAGCCGATGTTAGTTCAAATAAATGTTCCAGTGAAACAATAATAATGCTAGACTGGTTTTCTTCAAAATGATTAAATTTGGAAAAATAGGATTTGATTAAAAGTTTTCATATAGTTGGGATAATGTACTAGCCTAGCTTTAGTTTCATGTATTTAATTAAAACATTACAGAAACAATGCCTGTTTCTAAATATCAAAATAAGTTCCTCTTTATAAAAAAAGAAAGCTTTATCATTAAATTTTCATGTAAAATATATTTTTCATAAATTTTGAAATATATGAGTAAACTACCTTGAGCATTGCTGTTGAGCAAGAATACTCCGTGTGAGTTGCCATCCCCTTCCATACATGTGTAGAACGGATGTACTCCATACAAGTTGCCATGCGACTGAAATGTCAAACATTTTAAAAATCAAACATTAAATTAATAGTTCAGCAAGCAGTTGATTCTATTTCAATTTATTCTAACTTCAAGATTACATCAAATTTATATTTAACAATAAAAAAGATTTAATGAATGCACTTTTCAGGCATAAATGTGGTTAATACATGTTTTGATTATCAATAAAATATAACCAATATTAATCTAAAATAACTTAGAAGAAAATAAGTAAGGAGTTGTGGTATCTTAATAGGACACAGATGACCCCCTCCCCACCCCCAATGTATACAAGTAAATATTACAAAATATTAAATTGAAAAGGTCCATAATTCCTGTAAATTACACATACACATATTGAACATCTTGACATGTATTATATAATTATGCAGCTTTAAACCAAACATTAATTAAATGCACAGACCATTTCTGGAGTTAATCATCAGAACTTCTGTAAACTTTGACTGACATTGACACATATTGTACTAGACCTGTATTTTATAACTATAGGAGCTACATACCAAATATTAGTGAAATAAACAGACTCTTTCAGAAATTATTCAGCAGAAACCAATATGACAGCTGCATGGGTGTGCCGTACAAATGGTCATACAGAAGGAAAAGGGTAAAACTTAATGCCCCTTCAAAAGTCTTTGAATGGCGGAGGCATAATTATGATAAAGATATTTATTTGAATAAGACATCAACAGATATGAAGGCCAATAAACATTGTGACCAAGTTTGATGCAGATGGATAATAATTACAGGAGTGAACATCGTAAATCATGCAAATCTAAAACATAACAAGGGCCATAACTCCTGAGATTAAGAGCATAAAAGTAAACAAACCTGCCATCCTGGGGCTTGGTCCCGGGACCACATGGGCCATGTTGTGTGATTCAGGTCATGGCGGAAACTCTTGTGTAAGTTCTCCCCAAAGCCATAAATGTTATTTGAAGGTAATTTTGTACTGATCTGCAAGAACTGATCAGACAGCAGGAGGCCTCCAACTCCTGTGTCCCACCTGTCAACAAAATAAACATTAAGACACTGTTGTAAATGTACATAAATATACTGAGAAAAAGTATTTTTCATATGGATATTTTTACAATATAAATAAATTACAAAAATGAATTGCATTCTTTTTATACTATATCTGTCAGAATCTATGGGAGCATTTAAACTGTTGTTTTTCATGTTGAGGATATAGAGAATTAACACATTAGTTTTATTGGATGAGTACTGAAATGGCATGTTCACTCCAATTTCAGTGTTCGCAAGTGAAATTAAATTGATATTTCAATAAAACTAACAATTTTTTCGTTATGCTTGAAAGCAGTGAAATTTTCATTTATAGTTTCATGTTTTTAACAGTGAAATTAAAAAAATCAACTCACTGAGAAATCTTTACAATTGACCAAAAAACATAAAATAGAAACAGTAACTGCCCCTTTATGTAAAACAGCATTTTATGAGATGAAGATTTTTTTTGTAAAAGATTTCTTTCAAGTTTCATGGCTGCAAAGAATTACTGCCAGGAAATAAGAGGTCATAAAGTATGGTTCGAAAAATGCATCACAGTTCAAGCAGTAGGTTTTTGGAAGTTTGTATGTCAGTAAATTATAAAATGATCTCCTTAAGGCCATAACAAATGAATTGCTAGATTATCATCCCCACCCGATGATCCTAGATGATCACTTTTTTGTTTACCATTATGACAGGTTGGGATGATCACCTTTTTGTTTACCATTATGACAGGCTCGAATGATCACCTTTTTGTTTACCGTTATGACAGGCTTGGATGCTCACATTTTTGTTTACCATTATGACAGGTTGGGATGATCACCTTTTTGTTTACCTTTATGACAGGCCAGGATGACCACCTTTTTGTTTACTGTTTTGAGAGGCTTGGATGCTCACCTGTTTGTTTAACATTATGACAGGCCCGAATGACCTGCTTTTTTTAAACAGTTATGACAGGTTGGGATGATCACCATTTTGTTTACCGTTATGACAGGCTTGGATGCTCACATTTTTGTTTACCATTATGACAGGTTGGGATGATCACCTTTTTGTTTACTTTTATGACAAGCTCGGATGACCACCTTTTTGTTTACCGTTATGACAGGCTCGAATGATCACCTTTTTGTTTACCATTATGACAGGCTTGGATGCTCACCTTTTTGTTTACCGTTATGGCAGGCTTGGATGCTCACCTTTTTGTTTACCGTTATGGCAGGCTTGGATGCTCACCTTTTTGTTTACCATTATGACAGGCCCAGATGACCACCTTTTTGTTTATCCTTATGACAGGTTGGGATGATCACCTTTTTGTTTACCATTATGACAGGCTCGAATGATCACCTTTTTGTTTACCATTATGACAGGCTTGGATGCTCACCTTTTAGTTTACCTTTATGACAGGCCTGGATGACCACCTTTTTGTTTACTGTTATGACAGGTTTGGATGCTCACCTTTTTGTTTACTGTTATGACAGGCTTGGATGCTCACCTTTTTGTTTACTATTATGACAGGCCTGGATGATCACCTTTTTGTTTATCGTTATGACAGGTTGGGATGACCACCTTTCTGTTTACTGTTATGACAGGCTCGAATGATCACCTTTTTGTTTACCATTATGACAGGCTTGGATGCTCACCTTTTAGTTTACCTTTATGACAGGCCTGGATGACCACCTTTTTGTTTACTGTTATGACAGGTTTGGATGCTCACCTTTTTGTTTACTGTTATGACAGGCTTGGATGCTCACCTTTTTGTTTACTATTATGACAGGCCTGGATGATCACCTTTTTGTTTATCCTTATGACAGGTTGGGATGATCACCTTTTTGTTTACCTTTATGATAGGCTTGGATGCTCACCTTTTTGTTTACCATTATGACAGGCTTGGCGCTCACCTTTTTGTTTACCATTATGACAGGCCTGGATGACCACCTTTTTGTTTATCGTTATGACAGGCTCAAATGAACACCTTTTTGTTTACCTTTATGATAGGCTTGGATGATCACCTTTTTGTTTACGGTTATGACAGGCCCGGATGACCCCCTTTTATTAACCGTTATGACAGGCCTGGATGACCACCTTTTTGTTTATCGTTATGACAGGTTGGGATAATCACCTTTTTGTTTACCTTTATGATAGGCTTGGATGATCACCTTTTTGTTTATCGTTATGACAGGTTGGGATGATCACCTTTTTGTTTACTGTTTTTACAGGCTTGGATGATCACCTTTTTGTTTACCTTTACGACAAGCTCGGATGATCACCTTTTTGTTTACTGTTATGACAGGCTCGGATGATCACCTTTTTGTTTACCGTTATGACAGGCTTTGATGATCACATTTTTGTTTATAATCACCTTTTTGTTTACAGTTATGACAGGCTTTGATGATCACATTTTTGTTTATAATCACCTTTTTGTTTACAGTTATGACAGGCTATGATGATCAGCTTTTTTGTTATATCTAATTCCTACTTACAGCACGGTCTGAGTAGATATCCTGATGACTTGGAAAGCAAACGTATCATTGCTGGTGATCTTTATTTCATATCTCGGGTTCTGTGCCTTAGATGTGGGTAGATTTAGTGACAGTGGTACTTGATAACGGCTAAATGAAGGATCATCAAACTGAAAAATGTAAACAGAATTCTTAAAATGAAAAATATAATATATATAACATAATTTTACAGTACGTAAACTACATGACTGTATAACATTAGACTCTGATGACAGAACATGAACAAGAACTACCCCAGGCAATCAAGTGATGGCCACTATGACCCTAATTCACCCATCTGTAGCATAAGTGATGTTGGGTCCACTTGGTTCTATATACCGGTCTATCCATTGGTACACTGAGCTATGTCGAATTTTACCATGTTTCGCTTGATTCAGTTGGGTCAGATGTGCGTGCAACTGTTCAGGATATGCCAAATGAACAGCATGGTGCATTTCAAGAAAAGATTTGTTCAACCGTTTTGATATCCCGATGACATACTTAATTGAGGTTTACAGAAAGGGTTGTCTCCCATTAGTGAGATATATTGCACGTCTCTATGGAGCCTTTTAAAGATTTTTATTTTGCATCTCCCAAGCCGAGTTATTGACAGCAGATCAGAAAGCTGTCCATTCACTAACTTATTAAATCAGGCTAATCTCCCATGTACTAACCACGTGACTGGCATATACAAGATATACCAGTTGGGAAGCATAAACAAGTGAACCTTTTCTTAAATAAATTAAATTTTGTTAACGTTAGAACCCCAACTTGGACATTATCAAGTGTGTTTAATTAAAGAACTTGTTCGAGATCCTATAGCTACATAACTACTCAGTAAGTTTCGTCAAGATCCAATTATAAATGTTTGTGTTAGAGGTAATAAAGGTAATAAAGAAAATGTTGATAATGCAAAGATCACAACTCAGATACATGTATTGCTTATATAATTAACATCACTAAGATTTATGGTTATATGACTACTGTCAGGCGTGTATCCAGGCATACGCACATACGCCATTACATACAATTCATCAGCAAAAGTGAAAACATAAAAATTCCAAATATGTAATAAAAAGGGTATCACTGCCTGGCATTGCTGTTTAGGTTTCAAATGACAATCAACTTTCAAACCCATTATGAACATGAATGCATTTTGGATTCATACTGACTATTGTAGTTTTAAGTTTATTTTCTTTCAAAAGGTGTGACAGTGTCATGATTTTTCTGTTTCATAACCTTTTTGATATGTGTGTATTATAAAAGTGATAAACAAAATGCCACATTAACACTGAAATATAGCATGAAAACTCAACAGTTGACTTCTAATTTTCAAAATTTTCTTGCCCCACCAATAGGAGTGGGGATATTCCCTCCTACACTTGCCCTCAACTGGCAGTGTCACTGCTCGGTTTGAAGCTACACTACTCTAATCTGGCATATAATTAAAATTTGATCAGGTACTCCCCTGACTGTGCAAGTTTAGTATAGATCCAATACAAAATATGGGTGTTACTATGCTCACAAGTTAACAGTGCACAGTGTATAATAAAAGGGATATACTGTAACTCAGGGAAACTGATTTGGCCAGATCAAAGACTTGTTCCAGTTGCTCATAATATTATATAATTTCAAAATGAATGTACTTTGAAAATTTAGTGAAAATCCAATGAGGAATGCAGGTGCTAGAGTGCACAAAAGGTTCTATAAAACTTTTTTTTCGATAATCTAAGGGCCATGCTATAATTTAAGGGCCATTAAAGATCATTATACAAAACATTTTTTTCGATATTTTAAGAGTGATAACTTAAGACTCGTTATTAGCTGATTTGGTCAGTCAAAAAATTAATGTCCGTAATCTCATTGTTATACAACTACTATGTAAGTGTGAAGGTTACATGAAATAATAAATGAAAAATGAAGGTTATAGTATATGACAGGCCAAATAATGCATTTTTAGGATTCAAGGGATACTGTCTGGCCTTAATGGCCTTAACCCTTTACTCCATAGATACGCGTTTTCCCGCACCAATCACAGAAGGGCTTTGAAAACAGTGCAGGAAGCAATCTCGTAACAAGCAATCTGAACACTTACTGCACTGTTTTCCACTCTGTCAGTTAATATTAACATAATTCACCCAATAATTCAAAAGCCTTCTATATTAGAGATGTCCAAAGACGTCTATATGAAGTAAAGGGTTAAATTAGGCCATTATAAACTAATTGCTAGATTATCATCCAAATTTTTCTTAAAAAGGGGGATGGGGAGGAATTTTTTATATTTTTGATGATCTCAATGGAAAAAAAAAAATGAAATGGGTCAGAGTGGAAAATTATGATTATGTAACTACTACATTCATGATTGTCTATCAATCAAGTTAAAATCCAATTCAAATTTGGGAATGTATTTCACTTACAGATTGAGCACTACTGATGATTTAAGGGTCATAAATCAGGCATTAATTACCTGATTGAACCAGTTCAAAAACCTGTCCTAGATATTAAGGTTATTACAGCTACTGTGTAAGTTTTGTGAAGATCCTATAATAAATGTGAGTACAAGCATAATACAAGGCTAAATAATGCAATATTTCAATTATTCAAGGGTCATAACTCATCAGAGTTAGGCCCAATATTCAGAAAACATCTCAACTTGAGTATGCACTCCAACTGAAATTTTAAAACTGTTTGTGCAAATTTGAATTGTTCTAAAGATACATTTAATGCATATCACTTTATATTACTTACTGATAATGAAACTGATCAGAAATAATAGTAAAAATGAAATCAGGAAAATATATCTGGATTTTTCAAAAAAATTTAATTGCCTAAAAACATTTATTTCGAATATACCATACCTATATATACTTACTGACCCAGTATTAGCAGAATGATATCTATTTAAACATGCCAAAATAATGTACTGAAAGGGATTTCCTAACTTGGGCTACGTGCCTAGGTAAGACTAAAATAGATTTCCCACTTTAGATTATAACACATTTTGTAACTTATTAAATGAGTCACTCGATTACATTTTGATTTCAATATGATCCGTTATACAGGTTTACATGTAATACAATTTAATTCATCTTAGAAAGAGATTGAATGATGATGTTAAAGTATTAAAATGCTGTTTATTTTTAGAATGGGGATTTCATTTTAAGTCAAAAATTCACACTCCAATATGAATATCAATTATGTCATGTTTTGGTGGATTTGACATACCAGTTCATTTGGATTTTTATTTAATTAGACGCTTATTGTCTATTTTAAAAATAATTTTATCTTTTAGACATTTATAGCGTTTTTTCCTGATATACTCCCTTTAAACAATATTTATTTGTTATCAACATATTACATATACATAATTTTATATTCATTACACAACAATACATAACAGAATTGAGAAGATAGCCATTTCTAGCTTGTACATGTACAAAGTTTCTCTTCTGAAATGTTATGCTTCAATGCATACTCTTGTTGAGATGTTTTGTGAATATTGGGTCACAAAGTTATTTATTCAACTTGACAAATTATGATTATTAGAAGCAGATAAAATAGGATGAAACTGTGATATCATCCATTGCATAACCCAGTTATATACATACAGTAGAACTTCGATGGCTCGAACCGGACGGGACTGGACACAACAGTTTGAGCTAAAGGTTGTTCGAGCCAAGCATTGTTTAACATCATACCAAATATGTACATGCATATACATCATAATAGGATTTTAGGCGGGACAAGATAAGTGGTTCGAGCTATTTATGGTGTTCTAGCCATCCATGTTCGAGACAACGAAGTTCTACTGTATAATCACCTTTCGTAAGTCACTTATTCAAATGATTATGACAACATCCGTAAGTGACTAACTGGCTCAAAATGCAAATTTCTACAATAACGTAATTGACTTGTTTACAGGTTAAGACAATCATTACCACCAACATTAACCTTGTACTTTACTGTAGTTAGGAAAGTCATGATACTGATATGAATGATTTTGCACATTGTATTGTTAAATATCTCTTTTAAAACATATTGCCTGTTTCAATAGCATACTAACATGAAAATAATGATCTGTAACAAATATTTTGTGGATGTTTTATTAAACATGAAACATTAGAAGGAATATAAAGCTTTAGATAATTGCCGTATTACTAATGAAAGCAGAGAGATTTGTAAAACTGCTACATGTTATATTAGCTATTCACATTTATTAGCTTACTAAAATACTTTAAAGGGACACGCTGCAATTTTCACTTAAAACTATTTCTGAAAAGTATATATACTTAATATGTAATAAATATTACCATAGCATATGTTAAGACTATTTTTATTCCTGTGCTGGAAAAAGTGCATAACTCTTGTAAATGGTTGAAAAATATTATAATATATGGCAGATCTTTGACAGCAAGTGCAAATCATATATTAATTTCCTGAGTTGTATTGGAATGATAAAGCTTATTCCAAATATATAAAGATGAATACAGTAGACTCGGTGTTCTAGCCATCAGAGGTAGAACAATAGAATTTAAATAGTATTTCTGCCGGGACCAGATAAGTGGTTCGAGCCATGTGTGGTGCTTCAGCCATCTGTGTTTGAGACAACAAAGTTCTACTGAACATGTTTTTTTGTATGTTTTATAATTGGACTTTTTTTTTTAAAATAAAATTTTAGCAGTAGGTAAAAAAAATTAAAGTTTTGCCTGATTGTTCAGTTGTTTTTTTTAATACATTTTGAGGTTTGAGACATGAAGATGAAGATGACATGAACCTCACACTTAATTTGCTCTAACTTCCAGCCATTTTTAACCATTCTATTGTCGAGGAAGGGTGTTTATAATCATTAGTTCAGTTTATACTAATTTATTTTAGTCAACTGTGAAATAAGCTTGAAGCTTATTCTAACAGCTCTCAAGTCCACTGGGTAGAACAAACTACTGAGTGTTGTTTTTTAAGAGGCTCTTTAATGGTCAAGTTGGGGACTGAACCCACAACCTCTATCATGAATGGCTAATACTCTATCCAACATACTATCATCCTGTTCCTTATAAGAGTTAAATGACCACAATCACCCGACATTTCAGTTAACTCGCAGGCAGGAACTCCGTCAGCATTGTTTGTAAATCTTATAATGCATCTCAACAGTTACCTAGTTAGTCTCATCAAAACAAACATTTATAAGATAGATATAACATATCAAACGATAAGATTTATCAAGATTTATCAAGATTTATCAGTATGTTTATGGATCTAAGAAAGTGCAGAAACATTCTTGTGTTGAGAAGATTGTGTTGAGAAGATATTTGATATCAGACTATACAACAAATCTTCAACCTTAATCTGTCTTAAATTATGGTTGCAAAATATAGGGTGTCGATAAATCAGAGCAGTTGGAGAGAGTACAAAGATCTGAAATTGTGTTTTAAACACCCTTAAAAATGTACAGAGACAAGAAGTTAAAACAAACCAGAATGCATTAGATTGGTCTGCTAAAGTGCGAAATATATTGTGCTAAAGTGGCTTTGCAGAAATATCTTTCCCACTTAAATCAGCAGTGAGAGACAAATGACAATGGGATGCAATGTTGTATATTAAATCATTACTGAGACTTTGGCATGGTGGGGATTCGAACTTGCTACCCTTGTATTGATAGTCAGAAGCATTTCTGACTGAGCTAATTAGGTCCGGCTACAATAATTATGTAAAACAAACACATTTTTTTGTACTGATCTTGTTGGTTGTCTAGCAATTCAACCTCTGCCTTTGGTTGTCTAGCAATTCAACCTCTGCCTTTGGTTGTCTAGCAATTCAACCACTGCCTTTGTTTGTCTAGATATTCAACCACTGCAAGGTATTTGCATGCAGATTACTGTGCATGCTTTTGTTTCATCAGTATGGTTGATTGATTGATTGAATATTTCGCATCATTTTTATGTCATCAAGGGCTAACAGACCATCAGTTAACCTAACCACTGTTTCCTGGGATCCTGAAAGGTGAAACCAGTACTCGAGCACACCCCATCTCTGCAAGTAACAGATAACTTCCCCACTTGAATCAGCAGTGAGAGACGAATGATAACGAGACACAATGTTGTATATCAATCATCACAAAGATTGTGGCTGGGCAGGGATTCCAACTCACGACCCCTGAATTGATAGTCAGACACGTAACCTGACTGAGCTAATCATGCTTACTGATCTAGTTACAGTATGAGCCGTCAGTATGGTAGTCATCATGTTAACATCAACAATAAAATAATGCAAGATTTTTGGCAATTCAAACCCATCCAAATAATTATCTGATTCTAATGAGCCATAAAAAGGGCAGCAACTATACTAAACAAAAAAGAAGAAACATACAATAAATTTGACTGACGATATTTTAAAGGTGTCATATTAAAACATAGGAATTTAACCTATGGCTCCTACTTTGGTTGTTAATTGTACTAAGTGTATTAACTGTAATAGCAGTCACTGTCAGCAACAGATACTGAAGATGGGTACTAACGATATATTGGTATTGGGCGCTAGTCATCCACACATGGGTGTCCACGACACGACAGATCTTCAGTACTTCCTGTTTTCTGAAAACATGGACACAGACATCTAACAGCACCGCTGGAGGCAATGTGCCCCATGACTTTCAACAGCACCGCTGGAGGCAATGTGCCCCAAGACTTCTAACAGCACCACTGGAGGCAATGTGTCCCATGAATTCTAACAGCACCGCTGGAGACAATGTGTCCCAAGACTTCTAACAGCACCTCTTGAGGCAATGTGCCCCAAGACCTCTAACAGCACTGCTGAAGGCAATGTGCCCCAAAACTTCTAACAGCACCACTGGAGGCAATGTGCCCCAAGACTTCTAACAGCACTGCTGGAGGCAAGGTGTCTCAAAATTTCTAACAGCACTGCTGGAGGCAATTGTCCCAAGACTTCTTTTAGCACCACTGGAGGCAATGTGCCCCAAGACTACTAACAGCACTGCTGGAAGCAATGTGTCCCAAGACTTCTAACAGCACTGCTGGAGGCAATGTGTCCCAAGACTTCTAACAGCACTGCTGGAGGCAATGTGTCCCAAGACTTCTAACAGCACTGCTGGAGGCAATGTGTCCGAAGACTTCTTACAGCACCGCTGGAGGCAATGTGCCCCAAGACTTCTTACAGCACCGCTGGAGGCAATGTGCCCCAAGACTTCTATCAGCACCGCTGGAGGCAATGTGTCCCAAGACATCTAACAGCACCACTGGAGGCAATGTGCCCCAAGACTTCTAACAGCACTGCTGGAGGCAATGTGCCCCAAGACTTCTAACAGCACTGCTGGAGGCAATGTGTCCCAAGACATCTAACAGCACTGCTGGAGGCAATGTGCCCCAAGACATCTAACAGCACTGCTGGAGGCAATGTGCCCCAAGACTTCTAACAGCACTGCTGGAGGCCCACACAGCTCTTGTAACATATTCTATAAAAATGCTTGCATTGAGCATACCAAATGCTCGTTCCCTTAATTTATTTTGAATTGTAATTATTGAGAAGTCTAAAATCTGAAATTCAAAACTGTTTCCTTCACACTGACATGGAAGACTGTAAGACAGCATAATAAGAGGCCAAGAGGGCCAGAATCACTCTACTTGCAAAAAATGGACAGATGAACAATTTAGAGGAAATGTTTTGTGTAAGTTCCTCTTCAACAAACCTTTTAGGAGACCACCATTCAATACTACATGTAAAATATCTAAGGTCTAGGCCTTGAACTTTCAGAGAAAATGTTTGTTAAAGTTTCCCTTAAAATGTGCTTCTAAGCCCTGTTGCATGGGGCATTTGTGGTCGAATCATGCTGGTTCAAGAACTTGTCCAAGATCTAGTTATATGATTGCTGTGCAAGTTTGGTTCAGATTTAATGAATGAATGAATAGGGTTTTACGGCGTACCAACACATTATAGGTTATTTGACGCCAACAGGAAGAAAGATTCCAGGTTCACTCTACATGTACAAAAACAACAAATTAACATACAGATTTAAACAAAAATACACCAACAAATGAATATGCAAAATGAACCTAGAAGCTTGATACCTGCAGAACTGTAGAGTTTCAGCAAATTCTATTGTATTTCTCAAATTGTCGCTTCTTACGACATGCATGAGCCACAGTGGTCCTATTCTTGCCATCACTCATATGGCTCCCTGATACCACACAGGGGTTGATTAATTAACCACAATTATAGTGAACATGACAAAAAATGATAAAATGAACATGACACCCATTCGGAGGATTTCTACCTCTCTGCAGAGATCGGCAGTGATTCTATTCTTAGCCGCAACCACACGGGCTCAGATTTAATGAAAAAAAAAGGCGATATCGGGTCAACAACATTTTTCCTATATAACTCTATGTAAAACAGTGACCCTGTAGTGGCCCTAAAATTTGAC
Source organism: Panopea generosa (assembly GCA_029582155.1). Classification (NCBI taxonomy): domain Eukaryota; kingdom Metazoa; phylum Mollusca; class Bivalvia; order Adapedonta; family Hiatellidae; genus Panopea; species Panopea generosa. The sequence continues at coordinate 31,553,668 of CM055901.1, read as the reverse complement.
CCCAAGGGATCGAACTTCAACAAACCTTTTAAGGGACCCTCATGCAATCTTACACATAAAATATCTCAGGTCTAGGCCTTGAACTTTTAAAGAAAGTGATTTTTAAAGTTTTACTTAAAATGTGCTTACAAGTCCTGTGGACGGGGCCATTTGTATTTGAATCACACTGGTTCAAGAACTGGTCCAAGATCTTGTGGTTTTATAACTGCTGTGGAAGTTTGGTTAAGATTCAATGAAAAATGAAGATGCTATGGCATCTACAAGTAAAAGGTTAACTAAAGGACAGACATATGACAGACACTTTACCATGACATAAACCCTGCTGGCAGTAGTGCTTTGGCCAGTAAAGCTAAAAATGACAGGAATTTACTTGGCCCAAGCATGCATGTCTAAAGTTGGATTTGCACTGCTGCATCTATCATTCGCTACAGTCAATGATTAACGACACCTTAGATCAATAACTGATTATTTGCTATTCACAAAAAAATGTGTTTAGACATTGGATTTTTTAATTGGTCAGGGCATAAGCAGTATGTAATAATCAAATCAGTAAAAATTTCATTGAAAGATACTTTTTTTAAAAAAATTACTTCTAACAGGTTATTTCAAAAACCTATCCGAGATATTCTATTACTTTTTTGTCTAAAATTTGAATTTTCTAAAATTTATCTGAAATCTTCCATTTCAAACATTTATTTCAGATATCATATTAATTTTTTTATCAGGAATCTTCCATTTTCCAAAATTTACCGAGAGATCTTTATCTGCATAATCACTGTCTAAAATTTGTTAAGATTCAAACTCTGTGCATGAAACTCCAAGCACGTAATAATGCACAACAGACGGTATTACCAAATAATTAAATTTCTGACAATTCATTAGGGCACAGAAAAAAGCATGCTATAAGTATTCTTCAGAGCCATACCTGATTAAAGGATACTTTGGAAGCCAAAAATTAAAAAAAAAAAAAAACAAACTCATGAAGTACTACCGAGCCTCTTCAAGACGGGTAATAGTTCTTTGTTTATTTTAGTACACTATAACTTTCAACAGTTGAAAATGTTGTTCAACAGCTTAGCTTATGGCTTATATGTCACCATAAAGCCAATTTTCAGACCATTAAAAGAACCATATACAATTTAAGATACCACTCCCAATGTTCCAACACACTGGATTATACAAATTCTATTTTAGAACCGCATGAATGAGTTCCTTGATCTGAAAAATACCAGAAATATAACCAAAACTGAGTTTGAAATACTGATAAGGGGGATTGTTTTTACAAGTAAAACAGTAAAAACTTTTTTATAAGAAAAACAACTTACCTTGAATCTAATGATGTCATCACTTCTCATTTCCACATCAAACACCACAAGTTTCATATCGTCTCCAAATGGTCCATCGGATGTCTGCTGTAACTCCACCTGGAATCCAAGGGGTGTTTCGAGATACCCATTAACTTTATATCCAAGCTCTGATGCAAAGTAACAATTCGGAATCCCTTCCTTCTTTGTCTCTGCATATACACACCCGCGTCTGTCACATAACTCTTCAGTCACTTCAACAACCCCTCCCTGAGCTTCAGGAATACAATCTATTCGCTTTAGTAATGCCTCCAGTACTTGGCGTCTGCTCAGTTGTGGTTGGTGGTGCGGGACTACTCTGTACTTGTTCATCAACACTTGTAGATGAGTTTGATGTATTATTGTCCTTCTTTGCCAAGGTCACAGCAACTCCAATGAGTGCCCCAACCAGAGCCAACACCAAAATAACCCACTGCAACTCTCTCTTTGGTAAAGCCCTTGGAAGAGTTTCCTGTTTGAATCATCACCAACAGAATCAGAGCCTGGCGCCTGCTCAAAGTGATAAAACTTACTTTCATCGCCCATTTCACAAGCACGTTTTTATACCTCCTTAAAAACACAAGCAAGGTAAAAAATCAAATTCTTATAGTATTTAATGATATATTTACCAGCTTAGATCAGATGTGTGGACAAGTGGTGCATCTTTTTATTTCTCCAATTACACTTCTACAATGTAATACAATATATTTATGACAGTGCTCATTTATACGTTTGCAGTAATGACAAACAAGATTTCAAGAAAGTAGTTCTATAGTTTTATATATATCTTACATTAATTTAATAACAGATCCAGAACTTGATCTTGATGGGTTGGGTACAGGATGTGGCAAACATATAATAAAGACATAATGTTTATGAAAACTAACACATCCTATAACCTCTTATAAAGATAAGATATCTTCCCTCCATTTCAAGGGCTCACAAGTCAGATCACTTTATGGTAATTACCTGATGTTTTCAGATTTTATAACAGGGATACACTTTATGTTTCTATGCTAGGATCTGCCCTTGTAATGCAGATATAGAGATATGAAGGTAATGATGATGTAGGTTATATAAACACATATTACTAGTAACAAGGGTATTTGACAAGTTATAGACTAACACCAAATACTAGGTTTAAAGATGCATCACCTATAACTTTCTGTTCAATAATTGATAGATATTTTATTGAATCACAGAAACTTTGAAAAAGAAAGGTCACATTCGAAGACAATTTTGATTCTGTCTTTACAGTTCATAACATTTTTGAGAAATTCGTTAAAGCAACACATCCACGTTTAAACTTTTTTAAAAAAAGTTTTCAATTGAGTTGTGAGCACATTTCCCATACATAAATATATGGTCAGTGAGCTGTATATGACTGTGCTAACAAACACTATCCAGAACGCTTTAGAATTATAAAAAAAGATGTCCCAAATTATAAAGCATGACAAATGCTTTATAAATTTTTTTTAAATTGCCGAGGATTCCAACTTGGCTTTAAATTGAATTATGCAAGTCGTATTAAAAAACTTCAGGTTTTAGTGCGTAGTGTACTTTACCTGCCTTGAAAGTCATTTTGACAATTTTTTTTGACTCGGGTGAGTTACACGCTTGTTTTATAAAGTGTTGATCACGCATTATAATTTGGGCATCATTTTGTTCGGGATTGTGTTTATATGCTCATATACAGCTAATTGATCATATATTTGTATGGGAAATGTGCTCATAACTCAATTAAAAAATTTTTTTGTAAAAGTTCAAACGTGGATGTGTTGCTTTAATACACAGGTCGGCATTTTCCATTTTAATCGCCAATGTTAGAAGTATATTAAACAGAATATCCATAATTTATGATGATTTTTGTTTTTTTGTTTTTGTTTTTGTTTTTTTAATTTCAATCATTGAAAAGTGATCCATTTAATCACCCCAGTAATAGGTAATAGGTCTGTGAGGATTGGGATGGGCCATCTCTCAACAAACCGTACAAATATATGTATCAGTCAAGTTGTAACAAACATTCATATATATATACACTGAAAGGAAAAAGAAAGAATACATTTTGGTTTTTAAATTTATTTCATCATTGACTAAGTTTATTCATGTGATGGAAAATGAACTGATTTTTTCTTATTGTTTTGCTTTGAAACGAATTAAATGTTTGTTTTTTGATTCAACAATATGATGAAATATAAATATACAAAATTTATATGCAATGCATTTATTGTTCCTTGACCTTGACGTTTATAGGTATGTATACTTTCTTTTTCCTTTCACCGCATACACATATATACATTAATCTTAAAGGGACACACCAGTCTCAACAAATTATAGACTGTAGCTCGAGCTAAAACAAAAATCAAACAGAAATTAAATATAATTTGACACAGCAGATGATAGTATAAGAAAATGATTTGTCTAATGACTTCAGGAGATTTTTCTCTCTTAAGTCTATAGTGGCTGGCTTGGTGTAGGACCTTACTAAATATTAAATATGTATTTTGGTGTATCCCTTTTTACAGAAAAGATATAGTGGCAATAATAACATGAATTTTATTATAATGGGTATCTATAATTGGAATGGTTTATAAACACAATTTTTTGTGTGTTAATTGATGGTGTTTATTGAAAGCCAGGAGAAGACATTATAAAAAAAAATATCAAAGATACCTTGGTTCATTTTAAATTTTTCTAGTAAAATTTAACTATATTTGAGAATCAGAAAACACAAAAGAATCACCTATTTCTTAAATTTTATAAAACATGTGTTTTCATTTTTTGGATTGGTTGAATATCAGTGTAATATATTTCTCATTTGCATATATTTCATAAAAAATTAAGCAGATTCACATACAAACTAAAATATTATGTCAATTATATATATAAATATATAAAAAGAATAAGTAACAAACTTATATGTGAATTCAAGAGAAACAGGTGTGTAGTGTAAGGATCTTTTTGTTGTTGATTTTTAAAAATAAAATATTAAAAAATAATAAAATGAAACAACAACTGTTTTGAAAGAAACATGATTAAGAGTGTACATGTGTAAACACTATTTCCAAGCAGATATTTATAGTTTAACAGAGTCCCTTATAATTATAATGATTCCATTTGTGACACAAAAAATATAGGCTATACTATTGATGTAAACAGTAATTAAGATCGTATATTATTGCAAAATTTGCTTTCACAAATAAGATAAACTCTAGTTAGAATACACATGTGTTCTATGACCAGATGTAAAATTGTTATATAAACACATTTCCTTTTCTTTTAATGAGAAATAAAACAGAAGTTGGATCATTATAAAACAATATATAAGTAGAAAAAGAAAAAACAAAAACAACAATAGAAAAAATCGAGGCAGCAGGAGATTTTCACTCAAGTACTGTCTCCACAAAATAAGCAAAGAGGCCATCCTGGAGTGCAACTTTTATCATACATAAATCTGAAAAATGTAAAATTAATAGTCTTTATTTTTAAGATATAAGGGGAATGTACAGGTTCTATAACAAATCAAATTTTTCCACCTCAATGTTATTTTTGGCAATACTTTGTTCTGTTTCATACAACATTTTAATTGGTTAAAAAATAGTAATATTGTTTTTCATTTTTTGACAGTATATGAAGTGTTTAGCAGTATATAGCAGCCTATTCAAAACAGTTTCGAATTTCATACTGCCAAAGTTTATGTCTGAAGATGACCAGTCTGTATTTATTGTATTGCACTTTTCATTCAGATAAGTTTTAAAACTATGAAAAAATTGTTGCGTTACTATGCAGTCAATAAATATATGTTTAATAGTTTCGATTTCTCTTTGACAATAGGAACATACATCGCATTCTTTAATCTTCATTTTTTTAAGCAGTGAGTTTGTTCCAAGAATTCTGTGATTAATTCTAAATTGGAAACATTGTAAAGTTGTGTCTTTAGTGACATTGAAAGGATGAGCGTAATACTTACTATCTCTCAGATTAATTCGAATATTTAAATCATTCTCCCATTTTGTTTTAGAAGTTGGAATATAATCTTTATTCCTGAAATGTTGGTAAATTGTTCTACAGCCCTTTTTATCTTTCAGGATTGTTGACATTGTATAATTGATGATGTTTGATATAAATGTGCAGTTTTATTGCTAAGATAAAAAAAAATGTAGGTGAAATAGACAAGGTCACTTTAAAGGTACACATTATAATTTTCTAATTTTTACTATGTTTGCATTGTATGTCAGATGTTTAATGCTCTTTTAATCATCACCCTGTTTGTATTAACACTTCCTTGTTAGCCTAGTTTGTCAGAGGCTGACACAGCCTTGTTAGCCTAGTTTGTCAGAGGTTGACACTGCCTTGTTAGCCTAGTTTGTCAGAGGTTGACAATTCCTTGTTAGCCTAGTTTGTCAGAGATTGGCACTTCTTTTCTAGCCTAGTTTGGATGTTGACTGACACTTTTTGCTAGCCTAATTTGTATGTTGACTGACACTTTCTTTTCTAGCCTAGTTTGTCTGATGACTGACACTTCTTTGCTGGCCTAGTTTGTCTGATGGCTGATACTTTTTGCTAGCCTAGTTTGTATATTGGCTGATGAGTCTTTACTAGCCTAGTTTGTATGTTGACTGACACTTTTTTTGCTAGCCTAGTTTGTCTGATGGCTGATATTTTTGCTAGCCTAGTTTGTCTGATGACTGATATTTTTGCTAGCCTAGTTTGTCTGTTGACTGACATTTCTTTGCTAGCTTAGTTTGTCTGTTGACTGATATATTTGCTAGTCTAGTTTGTATGTTGACTGATGATTCTTTGCTAGCCTAGTTTGTATGTTGACTAACACTTCATTGCTAGCCTAGTTTGTCTGTTGACTGTTATATTTTGCTAGCCTATATTGTATGTTAAAAATGTTTCTTTGCTAGCTTAGTTTGTATATTGACTGTTGCTTCTTTGCTAGCCTAGTTTGTCTGTTGACTAATATATTTTGCTAGCCTAGTTTGTATGTTGACTGATGCTTCTTTGCTAGCCTAGTTTGTATGTTGACTGATGCTTCTTTGCTAGCCTAGTTTGAATGTTGACTTATGCTTCTTTGCTAGTCTAGTTTGAAGTTGGCTGACACTTCTTTGCTAGCCTAGTTTGTCCATTGACTGATTTATTTTGCTAGCCTAGTTTCTTTGTTGACTGATGCTTCTTGCTAGCTTAGTTTGTATGTTGACTGACACTTTTTGTAAGCTTAGTTTGTCTGATGGCTGATATTTTTGCTAACCTAGTTTATCTGATGGCTGATATTTTTTGCTAGCCTAGTTTGTCTGTTTACTGAACTTTCTTTGCTAGCTTAGTTTGACTGTTGACTGATATTTATGCTGGTCTAGTTTGAATGTTGACTGACGCTTCTTTTTTAGCCTAGTTTGTATGTTGACTGACACTTCTCTGCTAGCCTAGATTGTATATTGACTGATGTTTCTTTGCTAGCCTAGTTTGTATGTTGAATGACACTTCTTTGCTAGCCTAGTTTGTCTGTAGACTGATACTTTTTGCTAGTCTAGTTTGTATGTTGACTGATGCTTCTTTGCTAGCTTGGTTTGTATGTTGACTTACACTTCTTTGCTAGCCTAGTTTGTATGTTGACTGACACTTCTCTGCTAGCCTAGATTGTATATTGACTGATGTTTCTTTGCTAGCCTAGTTTGTATGTTGAATGACACTTCTTTGCTAGCCTAGTTTGTCTGTAGACTGATACGTTTTGCTAGTCTAGTTTGTATGTTGACTGATGCTTCTTTGCTAGCTTGGTTTGTATGTTGACTTACACTTCTTTGCTAGCCTAGTTTGTATGTTGACTAACACTTCTTTGCTGGCCTAGTTTGTCTGTTGACTGATATATTTTGCTAGCCTAGTTTGTATGTTGACCGACACTTCTTTGCTAGCCTAGATTGTCTGTTGACTGATATATTTTGCTAGCCTACATTGTATTATGACTAATGTTTCTTTGCTAGCCTAGTTTGTATGTTGACTGACACTTCTTTGCTAGCCTAGTTTGTATGTTGACTGACACTTCTTTGTAAGTCAAGTTTGTCTGTTGACTGATATATTTTGCTAGCCTAGTTTGTATGTTGACTGACACTTCTTTTCTAGCCTAGTTTGTCTGTTGACTGATATTTTTGCTAGCCTATATTGTATTTTGACTAATGCTTCTTTGCTAGCCTAGTTTGTCTGTTGACTGATATTTTTGCTAGCCTATATTGTATTTTGACTAATGCTTCTTCGCTAGCCTAGTTTGTATGTTGACTGACACTTCTTTGCTAGCTTAGTTTGTCTGTTAACTGATATATTGTGCTAGCCTAGTTTGTATGTTGACTGATGTTTCTTTGCTAGCCTTGTTTGTATGTTGACTGATGCTTCTTTGCTAGTCTAGTTTGAATGTTGACTAATGCTTCTTTGCTACCCTAGTTTGAATGTTGACTGACACATCTTTGCTAGCCTAATGTGTCTGTTGATTGATATATATTGCTAGACTAGTTTGTATGTTGACTGGTGCTTCTTGATAGCTTAGTTTGTATGTTGACTTACACTTTTTTCGTTAGCCTATTTTGTCTGATGGCTGATATTTTTGCTAGCCTAGTTTGTGTGATGGCTGATATTTTTTGCTAGCCTAGTTAGTCTGTTGACTGACATTTCTTTGCTGGTTTAGTTTGTCTGTTGACTGATAATTTTTGCTAGTTTAGTTTGTATATAGACTAATGCTTCTTTGCTAGCATATTTTGTATATTGACTGACACTTCTTTGCTAGCCTAGTTTGTCTGTTGACTGATATATTTTGCTAGACTAGTTTGTATAATGACTGACACTTCTTTGCTAGCCTAGTTTGTATGTTGACTGACACTTCTTTGCTAGCCTAGTCTGTATGTTGACTGACACTTCTTTGCTAGCCTAGTTTGTATGTTGACTGACACTTCTTTTCTAGCCTAGTTTGTCTGTAGACTGATATATTTTGCTAGTCCAGTTTCTATGTTGACTGATGCGTCTTTGCCAGCTTAGTTTGTATGTTGACTGACACTTCTTTGCTAGCCTAGTTTGTATGTTGACTTACACTTCTTTGCTAGCCTAGTTTGTCTGTTGTCTGATATATTTTGCTAGCTTAGTTTGTATGTTGACCGATGCTGCTTTGCTAGCATAGTTTGTATGTTGACTGACACTTCTTTGCTAGCCTAGTTTGTCTGTTGATGGATATATTTGGTAGCCTAGTTTGTATGTTGACTGACACTTCTTTGCTAGCCTAGTTTGTATGTTGACTGATATATTTTGCTAGACTAGTTTGTATAATGACTGACACTTCTTTGCTAGCCTAGTTTGTATGTTGACTGACACTTCTTTGCTAGCCTAGTCTGTATGTTGACTGACACTTCTTTGCTAGCCTAGTTTGTATGTTGACTGACACTTCCTTTCTAGCCTAGTTTGTCTGTAGACTGATATATTTTGCTAGTCCAGTTTCTATGTTGACTGATGCTTCTTTGCCAGCTTAGTTTGTATGTTGACCGATGCTTCTTTGCTAGCCTAGTTTGTATGTTGACTTACACTTCTTTGCTAGCCTAGTTTGTTTGTTGTCTGATATATTTTGCTAGCTTAGTTTGTATGTTGACCGATGCTGCTTTGCTAGCATAGTTTGTATGTTGACTGACACTTCTTTGCTAGCCTAGTTTGTCTGTTGACGGATATATTTGGTAACCTAGTTTGTATGTTGACTGACACTTCTTTGCTAGCCTAGTTTGTATGTTGACTGATGCTTCTTTGCTAGCCTAGTTTGTATGTTGACTAATACTTCTTTGTTAGCCTAGTTTGTCTGTTTACTGAGACTTCTTTGACTAGTTTGTGATGGCTGACACTTCTTTGCAAGCCCAGTTTGACTGTTGGTTGATATGTCTTTGTTTGCCTAGTTTGTATACTGACTGGTTCATTTTAATTAGCCAAGTTTGCCTGTTGACTGAAAACCCGTGTGGTTCCGGCTAAGAATAGAATCACTGCCGATCTCTGCAGAGGTGTATGTAGGAATCCTCCGAATGGGTGTCATACTCATTTTATCATTCTTTGTCAAGTTCACTATTGTGGTTAAATTATCAATCCCTGTGTGGTTCCAGGGAGTCATATGAGTGATGGCAAGAATAGGATCACTTTGGCTTATGCATGTTGTAAGAAGTGACAATTTGACAATTTAGATTCATTCTGCATATTCATTTGTTGATGTATTCTTTTTAATCTGTATGTTAATTTGTTGTTCTTGTACATATAGAGTGAACCTGGAATCTTCCTCTCTGTTGGCGTCAAATAACCTATAATGTGTTGGTACACCGTAAAACCCTATTCATTCATTCATTCATTCTATTGACTGAAACATTTTGTGAGCCTAGTTTTTCTATCAACTGTTGCTTCTTTGTTACCGTAGTTTGTCAGTTAGCTGTTACTTATTTTTAGCCTAGTTTGTCTGATGTCTGAAACTTCTTTGCTAGCCTCATTGTCTGATGGCTGACACTTTTTTGTTAGTGATGTTTGTCTGATGACTGACATGTCTTTGTTAGTCTTCTTTGTCTGATGGCTGACACTTTTTTGTAAGTCTAGTTTGTCTGATGGCTGACACTACTTTGTTAGCCTAGTTTGTCTTATGGCTCACACATTTTTTGTTAGTCTAGTTTGTGTGATAGCTCACACACATTTTTGTTAGCCTAGTTTGACTGTTGGCTGACACCTTTTTGTTTGCCTAGTTTGTCTGATGGCTGACACTTTTTTGTTAGTCTACTTTGTCTGATGGCTGACACATTTCATTAGTCTAGTTTGTCTGATGGTTGACACTTTTATTGTTAGTCTAGTTTATCTGATGGCTGACACTTCTTTGTTAGTCTAGTTTGTCTAATGGCTGACTCTTTTTATTGTTAGTCTAGTTTATCTGATGGCTGACACTTCTTTGTTAGTCTAGTTTGTCTAATGGCTGACTCTTTTTTTTAGCCTAGTTTGTCTGATGGTTGACATATTTTTATTAGCCTAGTTTGTCTGATGGCTGACCCATATTTGTTAGCCTAGTTTGTCTGATGGCTGACACATTTTTATTAGTCTTCTTTGTCTGATCACTGACACATCTTTGTTAGTCTAGATTGTCTGATGGTTGACAATTTTTGTTAGCCTAATTTGTCTGCTTGCTGACACAATTTTGTTAGCCTAGTTTGTCTGATGGTTGACACATTTTATTAGCCTAGTTTGTCTGATGGTTGACACATTTTTGTTAACCTAGTTTGTCTGATGGCTGACACTTCTTTGTTAGTCTAGTTTGTCTGATGGCTGATACACTTTTGTTTGCCTAGTTTGTCTGATGGCTGACACATTTTTGTAAGCCCAGTTTGTCTGATGGCTGACATTTCTGTTAGTCTAGTTTGTCTGATGGCTGACACATCTTTGTTAACTTAGTTGTCTGATAGCTGACACATTTTTGTTAGCCTAGTTTGTCTGATGATTTTGTTAACCTAGTTTGTCTGATGGCTAACATATCTTTGTTAGCCTACTTGTCTGTAGCTGACACGTTTTTGTTAGCCTAGTTTGTCAGATGACTGTGTTAGCCTAAATTGTGTGATGGCTGACACATTTTTGTTAGCCAAGTTTGTGTAATGGCTGACACATGTTTGTTAACCTAGTTTGTCTGTTGACTGACACTTGCTTGTAAGTCTAGTTTGTCTGATGGCTGACTTATCTTTGTTAGCCTAGTTTGTCTGATGGCTGACACGTATTTTTAGTCAAGTGTGTCTGATGGCTGACACTTTCTTGTTAGTCTAGTTTGTCTGATGGTTAAATTTTTTTGTTAGCTTAGTGTGTCTGATGGTTGACACATTTTTATTAGCCTAGTTTGTCTGATGGTTTACACTTTATTGTTAGTCTAGTTTGTCCGATGGCTGACATATCTGTGTTAGCCTAGTTATCTGATGGCTGACACTTACTTGTAAGCCTAGTTTGTCTGATGGATGACACTTTTTTGTTAGCTAAGTTTGTCTAATGGTCGACACATTTTTATTAGCCTAGTTTGTCTGATGGTTTACACTTTATTGTTAGCCTAGTTTGTCTGATGGCTGACACTGTCTTGTGAGTCTAGTTTGTCTGATGACTGACACATTTTTGTTAGATTAGTTTATCTTATGACTGACACTTTTTTGATAGCCTTGTTTGTATGATGGCTGACTCATTTTTGTTAGTCTAGTATGTCCGATGGCTGACATATCTGTGTTAGCCTAGTTATCTGATGGCTGACACTTACTTGTAAGCCTAGTTTGTCTGATGCATGACACTTTTTCTGTTAGCCTAGTTTGTCTGATGGCTGACACTTTCTTGTAAGTCTAGTTTGTCTGATGACTGACAGTGTTTTGTTAATCTAATTTGTCTAATGACTGACTTTTTTGTTAGTCTAGTTTGTCTGATGACTGACAGTTTTTTGTTAGTCTAATTTGTCTGATGACTGACAGTTTTTTGTTAGTCTAATTTGTCTGATGACTGACAGTTTTTTGTTAGTCTAGTTTGTCTGATGACTGACAGTTTTTTGTTAGTCTAGTTCATCTGATGACTTACAGTTTTTTGTTAGTCTAATTTGTCTGATGGCTGACAATTTTTTGTTAGTCTAATTTGTCTGATGACTGACAGTTTTTTGTTAGTCTAGTTCATCTGATGACTGACAGTTTTTTGTTAGTCTAATTTGTCTGATGGCTGACAGTTTTTTGTTAGTCTAATTTGTCTGATGGCTGGCAGTTTTTTGTTAGTCTAGTTCATCTGATAAATGACAGTTTTTTGTTAGTCTAATTTGTCTGATGGCTGACAGTTTTTTGTTAGTCTAATTTGTCTGATGACTGACAGTTTTTTGTTAGTCTAATTTGTCTGATGACTGACAGTTTTTTGTTAGTCTAGTTCATCTGATGACTGACAGTTTTTTGTTAGTCTAATTTGTCTGATGGCTGACAGTTTTTTGTTAGTCTAATTTGTCTGATGGCTGGCAGTTTTTTGTTAGTCTAGTTCATCTGATAAATGACAGTTTTTTGTTAGTCTAATTTGTCTGATGGCTGACAGTTTTTTGTTAATCATGTTCAACTGATGGCTGACAGTTTTTTGTTAGTCTAGTTTGTCTGATGATTGACAGTTTTTTGTTAGTCTAATTTGTCTGATGACTGACAGTTTTCTGTAAGTCTAGTTTGTCTGTTGACTGACAGTTTTTTGTAAGTCTAATTTGTCTGATGGCTGACAGTTTTTTGTTAGTCTAATTTGTCTGATGGCTTACAGTTTTTTGTTAGTCTAGTTCAACTGATGGCTGACAGTTTTTTGTTAGTCTAGTTTGTCTGATGATTGACAGTTTTTTGTTAGTCTAATTTGTCTGATGACTGACAGTTTTCTGTAAGTCTAGTTTGTCTGATGACTGACAGTTTTTTGTTAGTCTAATTTGTCTGATGGCCGACACTTTTTTGTTAGTCTAGTTTGCTTGATGACTGACTCTTTTTTGTTAGTCTAGTTTGTCTGATGGCTGACACATTTTTGTTAGCCTAGTTTTTCTGATGACTGTCACATTGTTGTTAGCCTAGTTTGTCTGATGACTGACAGTTTTTTGTTAGTCTAATTTGTCTGATGGCTGACAGGTTTTTGTTAGTCTAGTTTGTCTGCTGGCTAACACTTCTTTGTTAGTCTAGTTTTTCTAATGGGTGACACTTTTTTGTTAGTCTAGTTTGTCTGATGACTGACAGTTTTTTGTTAGTCTAATTTGTCTTATGGCTGACAGGTTTTTGTTAGTCTAGTTTGTCTGCTGGCTAACACTTCTTTGTTAGTCTAGTTTGTCTGCTGGCTAACAGATTTTTGTTAGTCTAGTGTGTCTGTTGGCTGACAGTTTTTTGTTAGTCTAGTTTGTCTGATGGCTAACAGTTTTTTGTTAGTCTAGTTTGTCTGTTGGCTAACAGTTATTTGTTAGTCTAGTTTGTCTGTGTGCTGACACTTTTTTGTTAGTCTTGTTTGTCTGTTGGCTGACAGTTTTTTGTTAGTCTAATTTGTCTGATGGCTAACAGTTTTTTGTTAGTCTAGTTTGTCTGATGGCTGACAGTTTTTTGTAAGTCTAATTTGTTTGCTGGCTGACCGTTTTTTGTTAGTCTAGTTTGTCTGATGACTGACTCTTTTTTGTTAGTCTAGTTTGTCTAATGACTGACACTTTTTGTTAGTCTAGTTTGTCTGATGACTGACAGTTTTTTGTTAGTCTTAATTTGTCTGATGATTGACAGTTTTTTGTAAGTCTAATTTGTCTGATGGCTGACACTTTTTTGTTAGTCTAATTTGTCTGATGGCTGACAGGTTTTTGTTAGTCTAGTTTGTCTGCTGGCTAACACTTCTTTGTTAGTCTAGTTTGTCTGCTGGCTAACAGTTTTTTGTTAGTCTAGTTTTTCTGATGGCTGACAGTTTTTTGTTAGTCTAATTGTTTGCTGGCTGACAGTTTTTTGTTAGTCTAGTTTGTCTGATGACTGACAGTTTTTTGTTAGTCTAATTTGTCTGATGGCTGACACTTTTTTGTTAGTCTAATTTGTCTGATGGCTGACAGGTTTTTGTTAGTCTTAATTTGTCTGATGACTGACAGTTTTTTGTTAGTCTAATTTGTCTGATGGCTGACAGTTTTTTGTTAGTCTAATTTGTCTGATGGCTGACAGTTATTTGTTAGTCTAATTTGTCTGATGGCTGACAGGTTTTTGTTAGTCTAGTTTGTCTGCTGGCTAACACTTTTTTGTTAGTCTAGTTTGTCTGCTGGCTAACAGTTTTTTGTTAGTCTAGTTTGTCTGATGGCTGACTGTTTTTTGTTAGTCTAATTTGTATGCTGGCTGACAGTTTTTTGTTAGTCTAGTTTGTCTGATGACTGACAGTTTTTTTGTTAGTCTAGTTTGTCTAATGACTGACACTTTTTGTTAGTCTAGTTTGTCTGATGACTGACAGTTTTTTGTTAGTCTTAATTTGTCTGATGATTGACAGTTTTTTGTTAGTCTAATTTGTTTGATGGCTGATAGTTTTTTGTTAGTCTAATTTGTCTGATGGCTGACAGTTTTTTGTTAGTCTAATTTGTGAGTAATGGCTGACAGTTTTCTGTTAGTCTAATTTGTCTGATGGCTGACAGTTTTTTGTTAGTCTAGTTTGTCTAATGACTGACTTTTTTGTTAGTCTAGTTTGTCTGTTGGCTATCACTTCTTTGTTAGTTTACTTTGTCTACTGGCTAACACTTCTTTGTTAGTGTATTTTGTTTGCTGGCTAACACTTCTTTATTAGTCTAGTTTGTCTACTGGCTAACACTTCTTTGTTAGTGTATTTTGTCTGCTGGCTAACACTTCTTTGTTAGTCTAGTTTGTCTACTGGCTAACACTTCTTTGTTAGTGTATTTTGTCTGCTGGCTAACACTTCTTTGTTAGTCTAGTTTGTGTGCTGGCTGGTACTTCTTTTGAGCATGTAAAGCTTGGTGAATTTAATCACCAAAGTTATTCGTCCTTGTCTTTAGAGTGGAATGCAAGTGTTCACAATATATTTCCAAGGCATAAAAAGCCACCGTTAACATTAATTTTATTGAGGATATAAATTAACATCAACAAATAATATAAACATAGTTATAGCCGCTGAACTGTTCAAAACAATCAGCATATTCTACTATTTCAATAAATGGAACATTTTTGTGAGTTTGATTTGCACATTATCGACAGGAAACATGATAGGCTAGAAATTTTTTCCCAAAGATCTTGATCTTTATTTATTAACAAATTAACAAAACATTCTATAGGATATATCTAGATCTATACCTGCTACAAAATATTCTATAGGATAGACCTTGGTCTATACCTGCTGATAAAATATTCAATAGGATAGATCTTGGTCTATACCTGCTACAAAATATTCTATAGGATAGACCTTGGTCTATACCTGCTACAAAATATTCTATAGGATAGACCTTGGTCTATACCTGCTACAAAATATTCTATAGGATAGATCTTTGTCTATACCAGCTGACAAAATATTCTATAGGATAGACCTTGGTCTATACCTGCTACAAAATATTCTATAGAATAGATCTTGGTCTACACCTGCTAACAAAATATTCTATAGGATAGATCTTGGTCTATACCAGCTGACAAAATATTCTATAGGATAGACCTTGGTCTATACCTGCTACAAAATAGTCTATAGAATAGATCTTGGTCTATACCTGCTGACAAAATAGTCTATAGGATAGACTTTGGTCTATATTTACTGACAATATATTCTATAGAATAGACCTTGGTCTATACCTGCCGACAAAATATTCTATAGGATAGATCTTGGTCTATACCAGCTGACAAAATATTCTATAGGATAGATCTTGGTCTATATCTGCTGACAAAATATTCAGTAGGATAGACCTTGCTCTATACCTGCTGACAAAAGATCCTATAGGATAGATCTTGATCTATACCTGCTCACAAAATATTCTATAAGATAGACCTTGGTCTATATCTGCTGACAAAATATTCTATATGTTAATATTAATTGATAATGATTATATTAGATAATAATCATTTTATTAGTAACATAGATCATGTTGACTACGGGACTATATGGCAACTCTGTATTCAATACTTAGCACTGAATACGGTTCTAGGGAATATTGCAGTTAGAAAATGCCACAATGCTCAATATAGAATTACACAAGACTTTCTTAAAAATAGACAGTGACCAACCTCTGTTAATCAGTTCTCAGCAGATCTGATCTGAAGGGATAACAGGTTTTTTACAATATTTTTTTAGTTTTGGTGCTTTTTAGGTATGAACAATCAGTCGGGTACTTTTTTTTACAAATTTCACAGTTTAATTAAATTACATTTTTACACATTTTTAAACCATTCTGTACCACTGTGTGATACACCATGGGAAATTAACGGGGGTTGATCACATTTTAATAATGCAATGTACTAATAAAACATTGCAAGGCTGACGAACACATTTAAATAATCATTACTGATGACTACTTAAATTATCTTTTGCATAACTCAATCTATTATATATCGGAGGGTGGGAAAAGGATTTGTCCACTTAAACCCCTTGAGCTAGAACTCCAAATCGAATTGAGCTTTCAGCCAATCAGATTGCATGTTACATTCAAGCTGTCTAACTAACATTAGGCTTCCGTATGCATTCTGGCTGAGAGCATATACAGTTTTGTGGGCAAATCACTTAGTTCCTGCCAAAATATTACAAATAAAACATAAGTACACTTTAGAAAGATTATTTTTTTATGTGTACACCATAAATATACAACTTAATGTAAATAAATAGCAATGTACTCATGTGCTCATATGGCTCACCATTACCAGAAAACACTACTGTGTAATGGTTATAAGGAATGTCATATGATGTTAATAATATCATGGACATTCAATATAGTGTTACTCAAAACTATTAATAAAAAGAAACTAATAAACTGAACATAGTTCATCTACTTTAAGGACACCTGTGCAGCTAAAAAACAAATTTAAGTAACACTTACTAAACAATAACCAAATTTATTAAGCCTTAAATTTTTAATCATCTAATTGGACCACATATAGAATTTGAATAAACATTAGTATATTAATAATCGCTGATAATAATAGTTAAACATTAAAAATACTACTACTAGATAAATAATTATAATCCATCATCACTATCTATCATACATACAATAATCATCTTTTATTTTTTAATGCCGGGCCCGATTAGCTCAGTTGGTTACGCGTCTGACTATCAATCCAGGGGTCGTGAGTTCGAATCCCCCACCCGGCAACAGTCTCTGTGATGATTGATTTACGACATTGTGTCTAATTATCATTCGTCTCTCACCACTGATTCAAGTGGGAAAGTTATCAGTTACTTACGGAGACGGGGTGTGCTTGAGTACTGGTTAAGCCCAGGAAACAGTGGTTAGGTTAACTGATCGTCTGTTAGCCCTGGATGGCATAAAAATGAAGCAAAATGACAAGTTCAAAGCGTGAGGGTAAAGAAAAACTTATATATACAAAATATTCTATAAGATTGTTCTTGGTCTTTAATTGCTGATAAAATATTTTATAGGATAGATCTTGGTTTATACCTTCTGACAAAATATTCTATAGGATAGATCTTGGTCTATACCTGCTCACAAAATATTCTATAGGATAGACCTTGGTCTATACCTGCTGACAAAATATTTTATAGGATAGACCTTGATTTATACTTTCTGACAAAAAATTCTATAGGATAGATTTTGGTCTATACCTGCTAACAAAAGATTCTATAAGACTGACGATATTGAATGCCTACTGACAAAATTCTTTAGGATTGAAAATCTTGTTCTTTACCTACTGACAAAAGACTATAAGACAGATGATCTTGATCTGTACTTACTGGTAAATAATTCTATAAGACAGACGATCTTGATCTGTACCTACTGACAAATAATTCTATAGGACAGAAGATATTGATATATACTTACTGACAATAGATTCTATATGACAGAAGATCTTGATCTATATCTGCTGACAAGATTTTATATGACAGAAGATATTGTTATATACTTACTTACAATATATTCTGTATGACAGAAGATATTGATATATACCTACTGACAATAGATTTCTTCATTACAGAAGATATTGATATATACTAACTGACAATAGATTCTATATGACAGAATATATTGATATATACTTACTGACAATAGATTCTATATGACAGAAGATATTGATAAATACTTACTGACAATATATTCTGTATGACAGAAGATATTGATATATACCTACTGACAACAGATTCTATATGACAGAAGATATTGATATATACTAACTGACAATAGATTCTATATGACAGAAGATATTGATATATACCTACTGACAATAGATTCTATATGACAGAAGATATTGATATATACCTACTGACAATAGATTCTATATGACAGAAGATATTGATAAATACTTACTGACAATATATTCTGTATGACAGAAGATATTGATATATATTTACTGACAATAGATTCTATATGGCAGAATATATTGATATATACTAACTGACAATAGATTTTATATCACAGAAGATATTGATATATACCTACTGGCATTAGATTATATATGACAGAAGATATTGATAAATACTTACTGACAATAGATTCTGTATGACAGAAGATATTTATATATATTTACTGACAATAGATTCTATAGGACAGAAGATATTGATATATACCTACTGACAATAGGTTCTATATGACAGAAGATATTGATAAATACTTACTGACAATAGATTCTGTATGACAGAATATATTGATATATACTTACTGACAATAGATTCTATAGGACAGAAGATCTTAATCTATATCTGCTGACAAATAATTCTATATGACAGAAGATATTGATATATACTTACTGAAAATAGATTCTATATGCCAGAAGATCTCGATCTATATCTGCTGACAATAGATTCTATATGACAGAAGATATTGATATATACTTACTGGCAATATATTCTATATTACAGAAGATATTGATATATTTTTACTGGCAATATATTCTATATCACAAAAGATATTAATATATACTAACTGACAATAGACTTTATATCACAGAAAATATTGATATTTACCTACTGACAATATATTCTATATGACAGAAGATATTGATAAATAATGACAGAATATACTGATACATACTTAATGACAATATAAACTTACTGGCAATAGATTCTATATAACAGAAGATATTAATATATTTTTACTGGCAATAGATTCTATATCACAGAAGATATTGATATATACCTACTGGCAATAGATTCTATATCACAGAAAATATTGATATATACTTACTGGCAATAAATTCTATATGACAAAAGATATTGATATATACCTACTGACAATAGATTCTATATGACAGAAGATATTGATAAATACTTACTGACAAAATATTCTGTATGACAGAAGATATTGATATATTTTGTAGTTGTAGTTGTATGGTGTTAAGTGTCGCTTTCAACAAATTTTCAGTCATATTGCGACGGTGCCTACTTGAGACAGTATTCTAAGCGCTGTCACACTGGAGTATCATGCCGCAGACACATGGTATGATACCGCACCCAGTCACATTATACCGACACCGGGCCTACCAGACCTAGAACTCTCTTCTAAATGCTGAGCGTCAAGCGAGGAAGCTTCTAGTACAATTTTTAAAGTCTTTAGTATGACCCGGCTGGGGATTGAACCCACAACCTTCCACATGCGAGGCGGACATATTGATATATATTTACTGACAATAGATTCCATAAGGCAGAAGATATTGATATATACTAACTGACAATAGATTCTATATGACAGAAGATATTTATATATACTTACTGACAATAGATTCTAAATGACAGAAGATATTGATATATACTTACTGACAATAGATTCTATACGAGAGAAGATACTGATACTTACTGACAATAGATTTTATATGACAGAAGATATTGGTATATACTTACTGACAATAGATTCTATGACACAAGATATTCTACAGGATATAGGAAATAAATTCAAAGAATTTGTATAAAAAGCATCATCACTGTAAGTGTTCTAGTGAGAAATTGTTTGAATTATTAGAAACATATACATACAACAGTAGAATAAACTACATGTATATCAAAATACATACTGACAAAATAATTAGCAAATAAACAAAACATTGGAGTATTGCAAGCAACACATAAGTCCCCTATCTGTTTACAGGACTGGTAGCAACCATATTTTTTGTCTAACTAAACAGATAAATGATCTATATAATCTTTTTATTGGACTTTATCCACATGCAAAGTTTCGCAAAACTAATTTGAATACTTTTTTTATTAATCTTTCCAAATGGACAGATGCCAGACGTATGGACTGAGATAAATTTAGTCATCAACAGTGAAAACAGTAGGGGACTTATAAGCATTAAATCTGAAGAAAAAACAACATATACATATACCTTTTACATCAACCACTTAGATTATTATCTGTCCTGGGAGCACCTTATAACTAGAGCAGAGGTCTCTAAACCTTCCCTTATATACTATTCACTGCTAATTCCAACATCACAGGTATTTACAGTGTTTCAGTACGTTTTGTTTGTGTATCCACTCTCAAGGTTTACTGTTTCACAAATAATCCAGTATTAAACACTTTATTACAAGGTCACTTCAAAACATGCATTCACCTTGAAAGATGGTAATTATGCAGTGTTAACCTTTTTTATTTGTAGTATTTTTGAAACTGATAGACGGCTTCGTCATCTATATATCCATTAATCATGACCACATACAAACATAAATGTACTTTTTGGGGGAAACACTGGAGAGATACGCTTTATTAATATTAATGATGGTTTTTGTTGTTTGCTGCACCTCCGGATTCATTAATAAACAGGCAAGAGGTGTGCAGACAGGATGTATATTCATGCATGGTACAGGTAAGGTTGTACTCGTCAGTTTGAAATAATTTAGTTTTATAATACATACTGAAAAGTAAGTTTTCACACTCTAAACACCATATTTAAAGTTTAATGGGTAGTTACCTCAAAGGGTGATGAAATATGATGACCAAAACCCCTGTACTGTAGCCAAGTAGGAGTGTCTCTGCTGTCACCAAATACTGGTACATGTATAAATTGCAAAGCTTCTATATTGTGGCAAAATCAGATAAGTATGTAGTTAATTTCACAGCTGGATCAAACTTTATACTGCAGGCATGAGGATTGAACTTATACTGTAGTCAGGTATGAGTTCAAACTCCCTGTACTGTAGCCAGTCTTTAGGATCAGTTTCTATACTGTAGGCAAGTTTCAAACTCACTGTACTGCAGCCAAGCTTGGGATGAAAGTCTGAATACTGTAGCCAAATAGCAAACTCCCTGTACTGCAGCCAAGTTTGGGATGAAAGTCTAAATACTGTAGCCAAGAAGCAAACTCCCTGTACTGTAGCCAATCTTTAGGATCAGTTTCTATACTGTAGGCAAGTTTCATACTCCCTGTACTGCAACCAAATTGGGATGAAAGTCTGAATACTGTAGCCAAGTAGCAAACTCCCTGTACTGCAGCCAAGCTTGGGATGAAAGTCTGAATACTGTAGCCAAGTAGCAAACTCCCTGTACTGCAGCCAAGTTTAGGATGAAAGTCTAAATACTGTAGCCAAGCAGCAAACTCCCTGTACTGTGGCCAAGTTTGGGATGAAAGTCTAAATACTGTAGCCAAGTAGCAAACTCCCTGTACTGTGGCCAAGTTTGGGATGAAAGTCTAAATACTGTAGCCAAGTAGCAAACTCCCTGTACTGCAGCCAAGTTTGGGATGAAAGTCTGAATACTGTAGCCAAGTAGCAAACTCCCTGTACTGTAGCCAAGTTTGGGATGAAAGTCTGAATACTGTAGCCAAGTAGCAAACTCCCTGTACTGTAGCCAGTCTTTAGGATCAGTTTCTATACTGTAGGCAAGTTTCATACTCCCTGTACTGCAGCCAAATTGGGATGAAAGTCTGAATACTGTAGCCAAGTAGCAAACTCCCTGTACTGCAGCCAAGTTTGGGATGAAAGTCTAAATACTGTAGCCAAATAGCAAACTCCCTGTACTGCAGCCAAGTTTGGGATGAAAGTCTAAATACTGTAGCCAAGTAGCAAACTCCCTGTACTGCTGCCAAGTTTGGGATGAAAGTCTAAATACTGTAGCCAAATAGCAAACTCCCTGTACTGCAGCCAAGTTTGGGATGAAAGTCTAAATACTGTAGCCAAGTAGCAAACTCCCTGTACTGTAGCCAGTCTTTAGGATCAGTTTCAAAACTGTAAGCAAGTTTCAAACTCCCTGTACTGCAGCCAAGTTTGGGATGAAAGTCTAAATACTGTAGCCAAATAGCAAACTCTCTGTACTGCAGCCAAGTTTGGGATGAAAGTCTAAATACTGTAGCCAAGTAGCAAACTCCCTGTACTGTAGCCAGTCTTTAGGATCAGTTTCTATACTGTAGGCAAGTTTCATACTCCCTGTACTGCAACCAAATTGGGATGAAAGTCTGTATACTGTAGCCAAGTAGCAAACTCCCTGTACTGCAGCCAAGTTTGGGAAGAAAGTCTGAATACTGTAGCCAAGTAGCAAACTCCCTGTATTGCAGCCAAGTTTGGGATGAAAGTCTGAATACTGTAGCCAAGTAGCAAACTCCCTGTACTGCAGCCAAGTTTGGGATGAAAGTCTAAATACTGTAGCCAAGTAGCAAACTCCCTGTACTGTAGCCAGTCTTTAGGATCAGTTTCTAAACTGTAAGCAAGTTTCAAACTCCCTGTACTGCAGCCAAGTTTGGGATGAAAGTCTAAATACTGTAGCCAAGTAGCAAACTCCCTGTACTGTAGCCAGTCTTTAGGATCAGTTTCTATACTGTAGGCAAGTTTCAAACTCCCTGTACTGCAGCCAAATTGGGATGAAAGTCTGAATACTGTAGCCAAGTAGCAAACTCCCTGTACTGCAGCCAAGCTTGGGATGAAAGTCTAAATACTGTAGCCAATTAGCAAACTCCCTGTACTGTGGCCAAGTTTGGGATGAAAGTCTGAATACTGTAGCCAAGTAGCAAACTCCCTGTACTGCTGCCAAATTTGGGATGAAAGTCTGAATACTGTAGCCAAGTAGCAAACTCCCTGTACTGCAGCCAAGTTTGGGATGAAAGTCTGAATACTGTAGCCAAGTAGCAAACTCCCAGTACTGCAGCCAAGTTTGGGATGAAAGTCTGAATACTGTAGAAGAGTAGCAAACTCCCTGTACTGCAGCCAAGTTTGGGATGAATGACTGAATACTGTAGTCGAATAGCAAACTCCCTGTTCTGCAGTCATGTTTGGAATGAAAGTCTGTAAGCTGTAGCCGAGTATCAAACTCCAAGTTCTGTAGCCGAGTAGCAAACTCCCTGTACTGCAGCCAAGTTTGGGATGAAAGTCTGAATATTGTAGCCAAGTAGCAAACTCCCTGTACTGTAGCCAGTCTTTAGGATCAGTTTCTATACTGTAGGCAAGTTTCAAACTCCCTGTACTGCAGCCAAATTGGGATGAAAGTCTGAATACTGTAGCCAAGTAGCAAACTCCCTGTACTGCAGCCAAGCTTGGGATGAAGGTCTAAATACTGTAGCCAATTAGCAAACTCCCTGTACTGTGGCCAAGTTTGGGATGAAAGTCTGAATACTGTAGCCAAGTAGCAAACTCCCTGTACTGCTGCCAAATTTGGGATGAAAGTCTGAATACTGTAGCCAAGTAGCAAACTCCCTGTACTGCAGCCAAGTTTGGGATGAAAATCTGAATACTGTAGCCAAGTAGCAAACTCCCTGTACTGCAGCCAAGTTTGGGATGAAAGTCTGAATACTGTAGCCAAGTAGCAAACTCCCTGTACTGTAGCCAGTCTTTAGGATCAGTTTCTATACTGTAAACAAGTTTCAAACTCCCTGTACTGCAGCCAAGGTTGGGATGAAAGTCTGAATATTGTAGCCAAGTAGCAAACTCCCTGTACTGCAGCCAAGTTTGGGATGAAAGTCTAAATACTGTAGCCAAGTAGCAAACTCCCTGTACTGTAGCCAGTCTTTAGGATCAGTTTCTATACTGTAGGCAAGTTTCAAACTCCCTGTACTGCAGCCAAATTGGGATGAAAGTCTAAATACTGTAGCCAAGTAGCAAACTCCCTGTACTGTAGCCAGTCTTTAGGATCAGTTTCTAAACTGTAAGCAAGTTTCAAACTCCCTGTACTGCAGCCAAGTTTGGGATGAAAGTCTAAATACTGTAGCCAAATAGCAAACTCCCTGTACTGCAGCCAAGTTTGGGATGAAAGTCTAAATACTGTAGCCAAGTAGCAAACTCCCTGTACTGTAGCCAGTCTTTAGGATCAGTTTCTATACTGTAGGCAAGTTTCATACTCCCTGTACTGCAACCAAATTGGGATGAAAGTCTGTATACTGTAGCCAAGTAGCAAACTCCCTGTACTGCAGCCAAGTTTGGGAAGAAAGTCTGAATACTGTAGCCAAGTAGCAAACTCCCTGTATTGCAGCCAAGTTTGGGATGAAAGTCTGAATACTGTAGCCAAGTAGCAAACTCCCTGTACTGCAGCCAAGTTTGGGACGAAAGTCTAAATACTGTAGCCAAGTAGCAAACTCCCTGTACTGTAGCCAGTCTTTAGGATCAGTTTCTAAACTGTAAGCAAGTTTCAAACTCCCTGTACTGCAGCCAAGTTTGGGATGAAAGTCTAAATACTGTAGCCAAGTAGCAAACTCCCTGTACTGTAGCCAGTCTTTAGGATCAGTTTCTATACTGTAGGCAAGTTTCAAACTCCCTGTACTGCAGCCAAATTGGGATGAAAGTCTGAATACTGTAGCCAAGTAGCAAACTCCCTGTACTGCAGCCAAGCTTGGGATGAAAGTCTAAATACTGTAGCCAATTAGCAAACTCCCTGTACTGTGGCCAAGTTTGGGATGAAAGTCTGAATACTGTAGCCAAGTAGCAAACTCCCTGTACTGCTGCCAAATTTGGGATGAAAGTCTGAATACTGTAGCCAAGTAGCAAACTCCCTGTACTGCAGCCAAGTTTGGGATGAAAGTCTGAATACTGTAGCCAAGTAGCAAACTCCCAGTACTGCAGCCAAGTTTGGGATGAAAGTCTGAATACTGTAGAAGAGTAGCAAACTCCCTGTACTGCAGCCAAGTTTGGGATGAATGACTGAATACTGTAGTCGAATAGCAAACTCCCTGTTCTGCAGTCATGTTTGGAATGAAAGTCTGTAAGCTGTAGCCGAGTATCAAACTCCAAGTTCTGTAGCCGAGTAGCAAACTCCCTGTACTGCAGCCAAGTTTGGGATGAAAGTCTGAATATTGTAGCCAAGTAGCAAACTCCCTGTACTGCAGCCAAGTTTGGGATGAAAGTCTAAATACTGTAGCCAAGTAGCAAACTCCCTGTACTGTAGCCAGTCTTTGGGATCAGTTTCTATACTGTAGGCAAGTTTCAAACTCCCTGTACTGCAGCCAAATTGGGATGAAAGTCTGAATACTGTAGCCAAGTAGCAAACTCCCTGTACTGCAGCCAAGCTTGGGATGAAGGTCTAAATACTGTAGCCAATTAGCAAACTCCCTGTACTGTGGCCAAGTTTGGGATGAAAGTCTGAATACTGTAGCCAAGTAGCAAACTCCCTGTACTGCTGCCAAATTTGGGATGAAAGTCTGAATACTGTAGCCAAGTAGCAAACTCCCTGTACTGCAGCCAAGTTTGGGATGAAAATCTGAATACTGTAGCCAAGTAGCAAACTCCCTGTACTGCAGCCAAGTTTGGGATGAAAGTCTGAATACTGTAGCCAAGTAGCAAACTCCCTGTACTGTAGCCAGTCTTTAGGATCAGTTTCTATACTGTAAGCAAGTTTCAAACTCCCTGTACTGCAGCCAAGCTTGGGATGAAAGTCTGAATATTGTAGCCAAGTAGCAAACTCCCTGTACTGCAGCCAAGTTTGGGATGAAAGTCTAAATACTGTAGCCAATTAGCAAACTCCCTGTACTGTAGCCAGTCTTTAGGATCAGTTTCTATACTGTAGGCAAGTTTCAAACTCCCTGTACTGCAGCCAAATTGGGATGAAAGTCTGAATACTGTAGCCAAGTAGCAAACTCCCTGTACTGCAGCCAAGCTTGGGATGAAAGTCTAAATACTGTAGCCAATTAGCAAACTCCCTGTACTGTGGCCAAGTTTGGGATGAAAGTCTGAATACTGTAGCCAAGTAGCAAACTCCCTGTACTGCTGCCAAATTTGGGATGAAAGTCTGAATACTGTAGCCAAGTAGCAAACTCCCTGTACTGCAGCCAAGTTTGGGATGAAAGTCTGAATACTGTAGCCAAGTAGCAAACTCCCTGTACTGCAGCCAAGTTTGGGATGAAAGTCTGAATACTGTAGAAGAGTAGCAAACTCCCTGTACTGCAGCCAAGTTTGGGATGAATGATTGAATACTGTAGTCGAATAGCAAACTCCCTGTTCTGTAGCCATGTTTGGAATGAAAGTCTGTAAGCTGTAGATGAGTATCAAACTCCAAGTTCTGTAGCCGAGTAGCAAACTCCCTGTACTGCAGCCAAGTTTGGGATGAAAGTCTGAATACTGTAGCCGAGTAGCAAACTCCCTGTACTGTAGCCAAGTTTGGGATGAAAGTCTGAATACTGTAGCCAAGTTTCAAACTCCCTGTACTGCAGCCAAGTTTGGGATGAAAGTCTGAATACTGAAGCCGAGTAGCAAACTCCCTGTACTGCAGCCAGGTTTGGGATGAAAGTCTGAATACTGTAGCCAAGTAGCAAACTCCCTGTACTGCAGCCAAGTTTGGGATGAAAGTCTGAATACTGTAGCCAAGTAGCAAACTCCCTGTACTGCAGCCAAGTTTTGGATGAAAGTCTGAATACTGTAGCTGAGTAGCAAACTCCCTGTACTGCAGCCAGGTTTGGGATCGAAGTATGTAAGCTGTAGCCAATATCAAACTCCCTGTTCTGAAGCCAAGTTTGTGATGAAAGTCTGAATACTGTAGCCGAGTAGCAAACTCCCTGTACTGCAGCAAGGTTTGGGATCGAAATCTATAAGCTGTAGCTGAGTATCAAACTCCCTGTTCTGTAGCCAAGTTTGGGATGAAAGTCTGAACACTGTAGCCGAGTAGCAAACTCCCTGTTCTGCAGCCAGGTTTGAGATCGAAGTCTGTAAGATGTAGCCAAGTATCAAACTCCCTGTTCTGTAGCCAAGTTTGGGATGAAAGTCTGAATACTGTAGCCGAGTAGCAAACTCCCTGTTCTGTAGCCAGACATGAGGATTGAACTAGTATTGTAGTCAGGTATTGAGTTTAAGCTCCCTGTACTGTAGCCAGGCTTTAAGATCTAAGTCTTTACTCTACAGTCAAGTATCAAACTTATTGAAATGGAGCCAGGTATAAGGATTGAACTCATATTGTAGTTACACATTGTTTTTAACTCCCTGTTACAATAGCCAGATTTTGGGATCAAAGTCTCTACACTGTAACCAAGTAGCAAACTTTGTACTGTAGCCAGAAATGAGGATTTAAGTCATACAATGGTCAGGCAACTCCTTGTACTTTAGCCATGCATGTTTTGGCACCAGTTTCTATACTGTACTGTACTGTAGCTAGAACGAGGATTAAACTCATACTTTAGTCAGGAATTGAGTTTAAACTCCCTGCTTTGAGATCAATTTCTATACTATATCTAAGTAGCAAACTCTTTGTACTGTAGCCAGTCTCTACTCTGTACTGTAGCAATGTATCGGGATCAAACTCTCTCTACTCAGCCAAGTAATAGTACAAAACTCTCTGTACTATAGCCAGGCATGAGATTAAACTCCGTACTGTAGGCAAGCGATGGTAACAAACTCTCAAAGCATGGATATCACTCTGTACTGCAGCTAAGCATGGGTATTAAACACTCTGTACTGCAGCTAAGCATGGGTATTAAACTATCTGTACTGCAGCTAAGCATGGGTATTAAACTATCTGCACTGTAGCTAAGTAAGGAGAATAAACTCTTTGTACTGTAGGTAGGTATGGGGATTAAACTTTCTGTACTGTAGCCAGGCATAGAGATTAAACTCTCTATACTGTAGTCAGGCAGAGAGATTAAACTCTCTATACTGTAGCAAGGCATGAGGATTAAACTCTCTGTACTGAAGCAAGGCATGAACTCTCTGCAC
Source organism: Panopea generosa (assembly GCA_029582155.1). NCBI lineage: Eukaryota > Metazoa > Mollusca > Bivalvia > Adapedonta > Hiatellidae > Panopea > Panopea generosa. The sequence continues at coordinate 31,525,604 of CM055901.1, read as the reverse complement.
TGTAGCTAGGTATGGAGATGAAACTCTCTGTACTGTAGCTAGATATGGGGATCAAACTTTGTGTACAGTAGCTAGGTATGGAGATGAGACTCTCTGCACTGTAGCTAGATATGGGGATTAAACTTTGTGTACAGTAGCTAGGTATAGAGATGAAACTCTCTGTACTGCAGCTAGATATTGGGATAAAACTTTGTGTACAGAAGCTAGGTATGGAGATGAAACTCTCTGCACTGCAGCTAGATATGGGGATTAAACTTTGTGTACAGTAGCTAGGTATGGAGATGAGATGGAACACTCTGTACTGTAGCTAGATATGGGGATCAAACTTTGTGTACAGTAGCTAGGTATGGAGATGAGATGGAACTCTCTGTACTGTAGCTAGATATGGGGATTAAACTTTGTGTACAGTAGCTAGGTATGGAAATGAAAATCTCTGTACTGTAGCTAGGTATGGAGATGAAACTATCTGTACAGTAGCTAGGTATGGAGATGAAACTTTCTGTACTGTAGCTAGATATAGAGAATAAACTCTCTGCACTGTAGCTCATAATGGGAATTAAATTTTGTGTACAGTAGCTAGGTATGGAGTGAAACTCTCTGTACAGTAGCTATGTATGGAGATTAAACTCTCTGTACTGTAGCTAGATATCAAGATAAAACTCTCTGTACTGTAGCTAGGCATGGAGATAAAACTCTCTGTACTGTAGCTAGTTATGGAGATTAAACTCTCTGTACTGTAGCTAGTTATGGAGATTAAACTCTCTGTGCTGTAGCTAGTTATGGAGATTAAATTCTTTTATGTAGCTAGGTATGGAAATGAAACTGTATTGAAACTAGGTATGGAGATTAAACTCTGTACTATAGCTACAGTACAGAGAGTTTTATCTCCATACCTAGCTACAGGACAGAGAGTTTTATCTCCATACCTAGCTACAGTACAGAGAGTTTAATCTCCATAACTAGCTACAGTACAGAGTTTTATCTCCATACCTAGCTACAGTACAGAGAGTTTTATCTCCATACCTAGCTACAGTACAGAGAATTTTATCTCCATACCTAGCTACTATACAGAGAGTGTTATCCCCATACTTAGCTGCAGTACAGAGTTTAATCTCCATAACTAGATACAGTACAGAGAGTTTTATTTTCATACTTAGTTACAGTACAGAGTTTCATCTTCATACCTAGTTACTGTACAGAGAGTTTCATTTCCATACCCAGCTACAGTACAGAGAGTTTCATCTCCATACCTAGCTACAGTACAGAGTTTTATTTCCATACCTAGCTACAGTGCAGAGTTTAATCTCCATACTTGGCTACAGTACAGAGAGTTTCATCTCCATACCTAGCTTCTGTACACAAAGTTTAATCCCCATACCTAGCTACAGTACAGAGTTTCATCTCCATACCGAGCTACAGTGCAGAGAGTTTAATCTTTATACCTAGCTACAGTACAGAGAGTTTCATCTCCATACCTAGCTACTGTACAGAGAGTTTCATCTCCATAACTAGCTACAGTACAGAGAGTTTTATCTCCATGCCCAGCTACAGTACAGAGAGTTTTATCTTGATATCTAGCTACAGTACAGAGTTTAATCTCCATACTTGGCTACAGTACAGAGAGTTTCATCTCCATACCTAGCTTCTGTACACAAAGTTTAATCCCCATACCTAGCTACAGTACAGAGTTTCATCTCCATACCGAGCTACAGTGCAGAGTTTAATCTCTATACCTAGCTACAGTACAGAGAGTTTCATCTCCATACCTAGCTACTGTACAGAGAGTTTCATCTCCATACCTACCTACTGTACACAAAATTTAATCTCTATACCTAGCTACAGTACAGAGAGTTTTATCTGGATATCTAGCTAGGTATGGGGATTAAACTCTCTGTACTGTAGCGAGGTATGAAGATGGAATTCTTTGTACTGCAGCTAGGTATGGTGATAACACTCTCTGTACAGTAGCTAGGTATGGAGATTAAACTCTTTGTACTGTAGCTTAGTATGAAGATGAAACTCTCTGCACTGTAGCTAAGTATTGGGATAAAACTTTGTGTACAGTAGCTAGGTATGGAGATTAAACTCTCTGTACTGTAGCTTAGTATGGAGATGAAACTCTCTGTACTGTAGCTAAGTATTGGGATAAAACTTTATGTACAGTAGCTAGGTATGGAGATTAAACACGCTGTACTGTAGCTAGGCATGGATATTAAACTCTGTACTGCAGCTACATGTAAGTATGAAGAATAAACTCTTTGTACTGTAGCTATGGCAATTATATAATGTCTGCACTGCAGCAAGCACTACACAACTATATGACTTTATAGGTTGGGTCAGTGTCAAATATTTCATTACAAAAAGATAAATGCAAAAATGGGCAATCTAACAGATAAACAGACAGAGACAATGGATAAACACACAGTGACAAAAATGGGCAAAACAGATAAACAGACAGACAATGGATAAACAGACAGAGACAAACAGATTGACAGAGATATAATTAAGAACCAACAATGACAAAGTCAGGTGGCTTAGTTTATTCAACAAATGTCAAAAATAATATATAACAACAATTTATTCTACACAGCATCTACTTGTATTGAGATTCCTCCTCATTCTAACAAAGTTTATAACAAAGTCATGTAGTCATGTAGAACACAACAAAGACATAGGAGAGTCACTGAAATACAGCCTGCGGCGTCGTTAAAGTACATTTAGTGTATTTTTTATGCCATGAGGGCCAACAGACAATCTGCTAACCTAACCAGTACTTACTAGTACTTAAACACATCCATTTCTACAAGTGACTGATGACTATCCCACTAGACTCATCAGTGAGAGACGAATGACAATGAGACGCTAAAGTACATAGAAAATGGCAAGTGTTGCTGTCTTTTCTTATAATTTTTTTAAACAAGAGCCCAAATAGGACACGTGAAAGTTCTTCTTGATAACACAACCATTTTAATATGTGAATATTCACATGATGTCTGTCACAAGTTGCCATTATATAAGACAACAAAACGTTGGAGGAAGTTATGCAATAAATGGACAAAAGAATGGACGGACAAAGCCATAATGCCAAATTAATGCCCCCCCCCCCCCCCCCACCCCACTTTTTCACAGGCAGGGGATAAGATGATAAAATATCAAAACAAAGGAAATCAGATATTTAAACCAAATGCACTGGTATGTGTGTTTTGGGTATAATTTTGTTTTTATCACACAAGGGAAATAATCTATTTATAATCATAACTTAGTCCTCGAGACTTATCCAAAAATATTACGCTTTTGTCTTTTCACGATTTGAAAATAACTAAAATAACTGAACAATAAGATTCCTAAGTTGAGGTTATGCTTAAAGGGATTATATTGGAATATTACCGTCAATTCCCTGTCCTAAAAACACATGCCCAGCATGAAGATACACTTATAACTTAGAGATATACGCGTCTAAAGTGTCTAATTGCATAACCTCTTTATTACATACATCGAGTTTCTGAAGCCATGTTTTTGATTTTGTTTACATTTGCCAATTTCAACAAACTGCTTTCGGGTTTCTGATCAATCATCGAGAAGTCTCGTTCCCAATCTCGTTTTTGAGGCTTTGTTCGGGAAGTTTACGGAGTTCAATGTAAACATTGCGCAATACTTTATTGCGGGATGTATTAAATTTTTGGTCAGTATTCAATTACTGTTAATTTGATAACTTTCAAGTAAATAATGGTTATATGTCAATACATAAGCATTATTTTGTGTACACTGCATACAGGAAAAGTCTTGATTAACAGTGTGTTTGTGTAACTTGCCAATATAATCTCTTTAAGTTATCACAGCTGATATAACAATTAAGTACACAATATAATAGATGCCATTAAGAAAAACTTTTCTGGATTTACAAACAAGAGCATTGCATGGTTTAAGCATTTCAAGCATATTTATTCAGATTTAACAAGATATACACTGCATTTGTGTGAATCATTTATAAATCATAAATGTTCTCATTTTTATTGAAAATATTTAAGAATAACCGAAAATGTAAATCAACAAAAAACATGTAAACAGATAATAAAAAAAGTAAAAGGTCTAATACATTATGCTCATTTTTAATGTCATACAAGGGAACTCAACCATACAGGAACTGGTCTGTTTGGAAGGGGTAAATGCCAGTAGCAATATATTTCATGTTATAAATGACAACCTGAAGTTAAGAGGAATGAATGAACTTTGGTTTTATGGTGCACAACTCATAAAGATTATATTCACAATGTACTAGGTATGTCCTAAAAGTAATAGGACACATTTAGAAATATGCCTTTTAATGTTTCAATCCAAACAAAATTTGGCATGAATAAATTTCCATATTTAAACTATAAGCATGCAAAATTTCATTATCGTTCACTACCATTTAACATTAATTTTGACAAGTCAAAATGTATATGTAACAAAGTACAGGGGAGTTTGACGTTATTTGTGCGACGTCAAATTGGCATTCAAATGAAAGTCTTTTTTTTTTCGAAGTATGAACTGCTGTGCAAATCACAATTTTTGTGGTACTGCACCCACTTTTGGTACATGTTACAATACTATGATGACTCACAGATCCTACCACATAATGTACACTCAGGCACATGGGCCGAGGTACTGAAAGGGTTTTTCACGAAGATATGACTGGAATCTCAGGAAAACCACACAAAATTTCAGTCGTCCAGATCGCTGATGGTCAGTTACTTTCGTTTCACCATTGGAAACCCGTTTGTACCACCAACAGATAAGACTCCAGGACATGCCTTCTGTTAAAGAGTTGTGTGAAATAAACTTCAGAGTATCCTGTGGGGTCATATTACACCCAACACAAATTTTTACCAAACTCCAAATTTCCACTCTAGGCGTGACGTCATCCAATTTTTTTAATATTCAAATTCGCACTTGTTATTTCGAAAGCGCACAAACAATTCAAATGTTTATCGATAACCTCGACTTTTTTTAAAGACTTTGGCACATGATCTGAAAATATGTCCACTAATATTTTATAACATTTGGCACGATATTGAGGAAGTTGTCTGCTTTTCAAGACAAGGTTGTTTTTTTAAATGGTGTCTCATTTCAAAGTCCCCCGTACTTCTAAACTCCCGTTACTATGGTGACTTTTGCATGAACTGAATGATGACTGAAAGATGATTTTATGTTTAATGACAATAGAAGATGTGTCAAGCTATCCATTGATACCATTGGTTTGCATGTAACGCCTTAAATACAAAAATGACAGGGTCGTCCTATTACTTTTGGGACATACCTTGTATAGGGGTTTCCCAGTAGTAGTTCTGACAGTTATATGACATCTAATCATCATTCCTAGGAACTGCTAGCAGTTCAGCAGAGCTGGACACTTTCCATCTCTGCAAGTCACTGACTTCTCCCCCACATATTGAAAATTGGGAGATTTATGGCCAAAGAACAAAGGTCATGGACATTCATCACAGAGACTGTCACTAGACAAGAAAAATAATCTGGGCCAAGTTGTTCAAAGCTTGGTTAGCTTGACCTTGGGTTAAGTGAAATTTTGTATCTTCAATATTTTCTATATTTAATGATTTAATGGCAGTTTAAATGTTTTATAGAAACATAATGGCATTACAATCATAATATGTAATAACCTAAAAGTTGAAAACAAACTATTGTGATTTAAAAATTTATCTTAACCCAGGGTTAATCTGACAAAGCTTTGAACAACTGGGCCCCGATGGACAAGTTTTAGAGGCAGATCTCTTAACTATGTACATGTATATGAGTAGAACCACCCTCCCTCTACAAGTAACTGGCAAACATTCTCACCGCTGATAACTGAAGTAATCAAGGCTCAAATTCACCACCAAGAAAGTGAGTAGTAAGTCTTTTTGTGACACAGCTTTAGATCATGGGCCAAATAGAATGCCAAAAGGAGTTGGGACTATTTATGAAAAAAAAACAGTACTTGCCTACATACTCAGTCTGAGAAAGCAAACCAAAATGATAATGGTGTGCAACAGGCCCGTTACTGACTAAGGAGCTCGCTGAACACAATATTTTCTATACATAATGATAATGGGATTGGAAAGTGTTGGCAATTAACTTTTTAAACAAGACTTTTACACTCATTATGTACTATATCATTTAAAGAAGTTGGTAAGTTAAAAATTTAGAAAAAAATATTTAAAGAATCTTAATTATGCACTAAAACAGTTAGGTATATATACCAAGAATATATGGATTCCATTTAACTATTGAAATATGTGAAAATGAGAATTGATCAGAGGTTTTCCTATGTATATTTATTTTTAAAATTGAAAAAAAAGTGCATAATTATTTTGGAAAGACGAATAAGCTTCTTTTTTAACAACACTGTAAATAATATACATTAGAAATGCAAAATAATTGTTAAGATAAATGTTTAAAACTTCTGAGAAAGGCAACTGCAGAAGATAATATAAATCATCAATGTTATTTTTTTCAGTGGTTCAATACTTCATCTTTAAATTGATTGCTTAAACATGCAGCAATAATTGTTTTACATTTAACAACTGGTAAGGGTGGTTTTTAACGTAATTACTTAACAGTTCAAGTACAAGGTATTATATAACAAGAGGCCCAAGAGGGCCTGAGGACGCTCTACTGACTCATAGTGGACATAGCACTTTTTGAAATTCTCCTATGCAATAGAAATATCGGGGTGGGGTCATTTTTAACCCTAGGGACACCATTTGAACAAATCTAACAAAACTATAGTTGGTCATCATTACTATATAAACATTTTGAAAATCTATTGGGCTGTTCATGAGAAGAAGTTTTTTTAAGTTTTGGACTATTTTTAGTAACAGTGGCCATCTTGAATTTTAGATAAAAAAATAAATCTTCTGTATGGTCTCCTATGCAATAGAAACATCCATGTGAAGTTTCAATTTAATTGGCCTAGTGGTTCAGAATAGATAAAAAAAAAGAGAATTTTCTGTTTTCCCATAGTATCCCTATGTAAAGTTCTAAGACCCTTACAGAGCCCCTATAAATTTTAGCCCTTAAATTCTTATCTGCAATCAAACCTCTACACATAGGGATAATTTATATCAAATATGTCCAAATCTGACATACCGGTTTTTAAGAAAACAATTTTACTAATTCCCAATTTGTACCCTTTTGGGGCCCCTCCTGACCCCTTAAGGCAGTGGAACCCAGTTATTTTTACGAATCTGAACCTCTTTCACCAAACAATGCTTCAGTGAAGATATAGGCAAAATCATTTCCATTTAAAAAAAAAAAATGACATGTGTCCCCTAACTGAATCCTCGGGGCGGGGGTCATATTTAACCATAGGGACACCATTTGAACAAATCTAACAAAACTATAGTTGGTCATCATTACTACATAAACATTTTGAAAATCTGATGGGTCGTTCATGAGAAGATTTTCTAAGTTTTGGACTATTTTTTAGTAATGGCGACCATCTTGAATTTCAGATTGAAAAAAAAAAAAAATCTTCTGTATAGTCTCCTATGCAACAGAAACATCCATGTGAAGTTTCAGTTCAATTGGCCTAGTGGTTTCAGAGAAAGTGCTTCTAACAAATGACAGACGACAGACGTCAGACGACGGACAATGCGCCATCGCATAAGCACTTTTGGCCTAGAAGAGCTAAAAATCAACAAAAAAAATCACAGATACTGTTTGCATCTTTTGCATTTGTAAAAGTTCAACCATTCTCCAATGCTCTCAGTCATCAAAATCTTCAATTTCATATTCCTCCTCTGCCTCCTGTGATGTCTTCAAATTTGATTGACTATTGCTGATGACATCATCTGTATCCACTGGCAACTGGGAGGAGGATGGCTTCTGATTGGTTGCTGTATTGGATATCTCATCATCATCATCAAGTTCAACATCTTTTTCATCTAGTTTCTCAGACCTGGAATATAATTTAAGATTGCACAGATTTCATTTTGCAATTTTATATCAATTGTAGAACTTTTTTTTTTTATATACCAAGACTTACCAATTTTAAGTAATGGCAGCCATTTTGAATTTGGACTGCAATGAAAAACACATATGGTAACACTTTTCTCGCAATACTGTTCGGCAGTTTAAGAGAAGTCATTTAAAGAAATTTTAGATGGTGAGCACTGACTTCAACAGTGAGTTGACTACAGGAATAGCTTCGATATTGTGCATCAGACTTATCAATCAAAAGTCCTGAAGTTATATCTGACAAACTTTATAATGTGAAATAGTTAAACAAAAAATGAAAAGGCGCTACACCAAGAAGCAGTAAAATCTGTTCAGTTGTTTCAGAGAAGATATTTAAAAAGATTTGGATGTTGAGATCCAACTTCAGCAGTGAGTTGACTACAGGAATAGCTTAGATCAGCTAAAAATGCATACTTCAGCAGAGTAGGAATGAATACACTGATACTGGCACTGTAACAGAGGGTACCAGTACTAGGGTTGCCTGTGGTGGCCGTTAAACATGTTAGAGATGTGCTTTAATTACATTTAACAAGATAATGTACATCAGACTTATCAAAGCCTTTAACAATATCTCTGTTCGTCTCTACAGTGGGGTATGAATTTTCCAAATGGGTGTCCATTTTATCACGCTCGCCACTGTGGTTAAATTATCAACTCCTGTGTGGTGGTTACAGGGTACCGAATAAGTGATGGCAAAAATAGGACCACATGTACGACACCAAGAGGTGACAAACTAAGTACTGTATAAAGTTTTCTGGTTCCACTTCTGTTTTGCAGGTATCAAGGTTCTTGGTTCATTCTGCACATTTATTTGATGATGTGTTGCTTTTTTTTTTTAAAGCTGTATGTTATTTTATTGTTTTTGAATGAAAACTTTTTTTCTGATATTCTTTATATGCTGGTATGCAGAAAAACCTAATACACTCCTTCTTTCTGACACAAGTGAATGAACCAGAAAACAGCAATGATGTGTGCAAACAACCTTATACTTTCTCCACGTATCACATTTATCTGGCGAGAAATTGGTGATAACCAGATGGACACTGAGCAACACTGTATACTGCCTCATCCTCAGTCATATATAGCGGTTATATAAAAACATGACCATTAAAGAAATTACTGTTTTTGAAAGAGGGGTTGTCTTACCTTCCTGATCTGACATTAGAAAATTTACAGATTTCTTGGATGAATGATATCTGACCTGAAATAGACATATAACATGTGAAAATATTATATAGCAACTAAATTACTGGATTTTCTCCAAAAAGTAAATAAATAAATAGAAGTCATGTGACAGTCATTTGTCTAAAATTGTGAGAAAATGTTATTGTCTATGAAAACAATAGCATTATATAATTTGAGACTATGATTGGAATTAATGTTCCATAATATCTGTGTATAGGATATGTAATTAAATAAAATTTGTTATTGTAATACCCTTAGACTTGCAATGCAGTTCTGTAATGTAGCTACCATTGATCGTATTACAGGTCCTGGTTTAATGAATATACTCAAGTTCGTTATTTTATTTAAAGTCAAATATTGTGCACATTTTAGTATGAAATTTAACACAGTATTAAATTTTAAGTAAAATAATTTCGAGAAACTGGGGTCAGGTCTCAAGTGTAATAGGGATATTGGAGACAAGTTCTGTCTGTAATACAAAAGGATCTGAGCGTTATATACAACTTATCTGTATCATGTAAAGTTGTGTTGATGTGAGAGATATAGGGGACAAGTTGTGTATGTAATACAAATGGATCTGAGCGGTATATACAGCTTACTTGTATCATGTAAAGTTGTGTTGATGAGAGAGATATAGGGGACAAGTTGTGTCTGTAATACAAATGGATCTGAGCGGTATATACAGCTTACTTGTATCATGTAAAGTTGTGTTGATGAGAGAGATATAGGGGACAAGTTGTGTCTGTAATACAAATGGATCTGAGCGGTATATACAGCTTACTTGTATCATGTAAAGTTGTGTTGATGTGAGAGATATAGGGGACAAGTTGTGTCTGTAATACAAATGGATCTGAGCGGTATATACGGCTTACTTGTATCATGTAAAGTTGTGTTGATGAGAGAGATATAGGGGACAAGTTCTGTGTGTAATACAAATGGATCTGAGCGGTATATAAAGCTTATCTGTGTCATGTAAAGTTGTGTTGATGAGAGAGATATAGGGGACAAGTTCTGTATGTAATACAAATGGATCTGAGTGTAATATACAGCTTACCTGTATCATGTAAAGTTGTGTTGATGAAAGAGATATAGGGGACAAGTTCTGTGTGTAATACAAATGGATCTGAGTGTTATATACAGCTTACCTGTATCATGTAAAGTTGTGCTGATGAGAGAGATATAGGGGACAAGTTCTGTGTGTAATACAAATGGATCTGAGTGTTATATACAGCTTACCTGTATCATGTAAAGTTGTGTTGATGAGAGAGATATAGGAGACAAGTTATGTATGTAATACAAATGGATCTGAGTGTTATATACAGCTTACCTGTATCATGTAAAGTTGTGTTGATGAGAGAGATATAGGGGACAAGTTGTGTCTGTAATACAAATGGATCTGAGTGTTATATACAGCTTACCTGTATCATGTAAAGTTGTGTTGATGAGAGAGATATAGGGGACAAGTTGTGTCTGTAATACAAATGGATCTGAGTGTTATATACAGCTTACCTGTATCATGTAAAGTTGTGTTGATGAGAGAGATATAGGAGACAAGTTATGTGTGTAATACAAATGGATCTGAGTGTTATATACAGCTTACCTGTATCATGTAAAGTTGTGTTGATGAGAGAGATACAGGAGACAAGTTCTGTCTGTAATACAAATGGATCTGAGTGTTATATACAGCTTACCTGTATCATGTAAAGTTGTGTTGATGAGAGAGATATAGGGACAAGTTGTGTCTGTAATACAAATGGATCTGAGCGGTATATACAGCTTACTTGTATCATGTAAAGTTGTGTTGATGAGAGAGATATAGGGGACAAGTTCTGTGTGTAATACAAATGGATCTGAGTGTTATATACAGCTTACCTGTATCATGTAAAGTTGTATTGATGAGAGAGATATAGGGGACAAGTTCTATCTGTAACACTACTGGTGCTGATCTATATGCTGAAATGTATTAAAATATACAATGATTTTGCATTAGTATGAAACAGTAGTACGAAATTTGTGTTTGTCCGAAATACAAAAATGGTGTTTTTCATACCTTGTTTCTGATTACCAGGTATCACAGACACAATTAGATAAAATAATTTGTCGTTATAATCGCAATGATAATTAATGTATATGTATATGCAATTAACGATGACTTTGTAATTGAACTTATCAGTTAATTACTTAATAAACTAATGTGTTAGTTGATAATACATGTAAATACTAGATTATTATATTTATTACTAACTTGACAGCAATGTTTGAGCAGTATTCCTGGTCTTAACATTCTTTAGTTCATATCATACAGAGTACAAACATGTCCCATATAGAGGTTCAATAATACCATCAGAAGAAATAAATATTGTTTTTGAAAAAGGTTCACTGCTATCGATCATATGTAACCAGACATAATTATGCAGGATGCAGAAAGTAATGTCTATTTATATAAGCACCAATGGTGGATCTCTATAAAACACATATAAAGATAATAGGTATTTGATATAATTAAATGATCAGCAACTTAAGACTTTAATGTATAAATGTCATGAAACTAAATAAAACATAAAACTTCGGATGTCACATAAATACTATTACAATATTTCATGTTTAACAATAAGATAACACCAGATTGCAGAATACAAATTTTGTACAAGAATATCTCTACAAAACCCATATAAAGATATTATTTGATATAATTAAGTGGTCATTAGGTGACAGCGCCTTAAGATTTTAACGTATGTTGAAACTAAATAAATCTTATTAATAGGAAACAATATTTCCAGCACTGACAGACTTAATAGCAGCACAACTTACATTTAAATAAATATCTTGCACTATCACAGTTCTGTCTTGCCTGAAATTACAAAAATAGATTTTTAATTTTCTTCATTAGTAATATCTTAAGCTTTTTCTAATAAGATAAGGGCTTTTCCAGAATTAAATGTATGGGGGAGTCGAACGGCAGTATAATTAAAATTTTATGCCTGGTGGGTGTTTTCATAAAAAAAAATGATGCCTTGCGGGGTAAAAACTTATTAAAATTTATGCCTTGCCGGTATTTCCGTCTCTGAACCGAATTTTTTCTTCAACACCGTTTTTTCTTCTCGAAATTTTATACATTTTCTGCCCAGATATTTCCTCCCGTCGTATACAAAACATAAAATTGGCCTTCCCCATGTACCGCACCGAGTCAACATCCCGCAGCGTCTAGATTTCGGCGAGCGTCTTATCTTGATCGCAGTAGAAACTGCAGGTCTTTTAAATTTACCTTGATTTGACCTTTATGTTTGCCACTGACATGCGTGTTGTAACGATTGTAATACACAACATCCAGACATCATAACCAAGTGAACGTTTTACGCGACTACACAGTTGGACACTCGATACACTGGTGATATTAATATTAGGAATTGTCTTCAATTAACTTTTTCATCTCAAACTTATTGATCTTTTTTGTTAAGACCGCCATAATATAATTACATCACCCGACAACAACATATGATTTAATTTGTTTGTTTGAAACAAAGTATAATTATCTACCTTCGGACTTCCCGAAAAGGAACAAGAAACATACTCTTAGTCGTGAATAAATTTTTAACACGGAAATGTACGAGCTAATCAGATGGCGGAATACACTCGTAGCAGGCCGTAACCCCGTCTACTTTATTAAATTAATGCCGAGATGCCATGTCAAAAAATTATCTCAAGTAAATTTTACGAATTATATATCAATATTTGACGTATCGGATATGTTTACAAATACTCCAATATGGATATGAATATACAGACGTGTATATTATTAAATTCTGCAAAAACTACGATTCAACTCTACGGCGGTATTGCTATAATTATATGCATATCCGCGCTGTTTGTCAGATAGTGTAAAACACTAATTTATTCGGTACAAAAAGAAACACCAAGAAATGCAAAGTCTACTGTGACAAAAAATTTAAATTAGGACATTGCGTTAGCAGTGAAAATAAAATCCACATTCTCAGATATGTCATCCCACACCCTATACGCCTCATTCTTACCCCAGCGTCTGAAAAAATCATGGCGAAAAGCAGATATTTCTTAACGGTCGTACAATAACATAAATTGGACTGTGAAATTGTCTTTGAGCATCCATAACCGGATTGTTTGCCATCGGGTGTGCGAAATGAGGTCAAATTAGATTAAACCTTTATTGATAGTATGGAGTAAATAACATGTGTCATAATAATGTTTGTTTCACTGTCAGAGTGACGTCATCGGACATTGGCACAAGGCGTTAATGAAAGGGACGGCGTGTTCATTCTGTGCATAAATTTAGGCATGTGTATCATAACTCTCTTTACAGATCGTATCAATTTAATAGTAATTCTTTTTCAAGAAATAAGTATACTGAAAATAAACATTTTAGAAGACAACTAGTTACAAACAAACAAACACTAACCTTTAATTATTATTATGTTGTGTTTTTTTTCTCGTTTGTTATCTGTTGTGCCCCTTTTTTAATTCTCAACCTGAGGTAATTTGTGACGTAATCACTTGCATATCAACATTAGATCAAAAGTGTAACGTCGGCGTACTTCAAAGAAAGTAGGCAACCGTCCAGACTAGTAATTTTGGAAGTGTTACAATAAGAAAACATTAGAAAGGGGATTTTAGCCTCTTTTTTATTTTTATTTTGTGCATGGTGGTATTTTATCTAATTAAAATTTTATGCATGGTGGTATATATCACAATTAAATTTTATGCTCTGTGGGTAAAAAAAATAAGTGCCGTCCGACCCCCCCCCCCCCATACATTTAATTTAATTCTGAAAAGCCCTAATCAACATTTTGAAGTTAATTTATCAGTTTGTTTGTATGTTTGTTTGAATACAAAGTGTCATTATTATGCCATGGAGGGCTAACAGAGGATCAATCAACCTAACCACCCTTTGGATCCTGGAAAGTTAACCAGTACTAGAACACACTCTCTCTGTATGTAATTAATAACTTTCCTGCTTGAATCAGGAGTGACAGATAAATATCAATGAGATGAAATGTTGCATAACAATCATCACAAAGACTGTTGTGGGGCAGTGATTGAACTTGCGACCCTGCATTGATAGGCAGATGCACTACCAACTGAGCTGACTGGGCCCTGTTACTTATTATCAGTCATCTCAAATCATAAATACTCCTAATATAAGAAGAATGAATCTTTATGAATTTAAGCAGCCATTTTTTGTTTATTTTCAAATCATCATAAATAAAATTATTCATATTTCATTTTTTTTTACATTTTTGCTTTTGCATTAGGAGGATTTTAAAAAGAATATCTGGCATAAGTACTCAATATTATTGAATACATTCAATGGTTTGCCAAAAATATTTTATGGTTTAATAGATTTAATAATGTATTAGCATGAATGTGTGGTTGTTTTACTCAGAAAAGTCTACACTTATTGCTTATTTTCATGTTATCTGTACAAAGAATAAGCAAAAAATTGGTTTTCCAAGATGCACTCAGCCACAGAGGACCCCTGGATGGTTAAAGACATAACAGTTAAGTAAAACTGAATATTTTGTTAACAAAGAGTCATGACTGATGTTCTATTGAAACTACATGCATATCTATTTTTAAAAAACACTTCAACAGAATCATAACGGTTGAATACTTTGATACATATGGACAGACTTATCCTTTAATAATAAGTAAGAAACATATGTAAACTAAATTCTTTAAACTCTCTTCAGCAAAATAAGACTCACCAATTTTGCAGTGGAGTACCATTGAGGTTTATGAAGTGGTTTCCAACCCAAACCTCCACCCCCCGTTGTGTGACGGGCTCGGGCAGTATTTGAATGTATTATACCCCGGGTAGCTACTGAAGCTGCATACTGCTGAAGGACTGACCGAGACTGAAATAACACAATTTATAATATTACAATGGTCTGACATTTATTAACTTTTACCATCTACTAAACAGTTTTAAAAAACTTGGTATGGGAGTCTTGAAAATCAGGCCCTGACATCATCAATCACATTTTTAAGTGAAAATTTAAAGTAAATAGTTGTTATTGTTTGAATGGGGTTTTATACTGTTTTCAACGCATGAAAGGTTATATAGGGCATATCCAGTTTTTATTGACGGAGGAAGACCTCAGAATGAATCTGAGTAGAATCACCATTCTTCTGCAATCATGAGTAAATAATGAGCTAATGTGTACATGTAAAAGTAAAAAGTAAAGTAAAGTGTTTGTTTATTATAGTGTCACCCCTATTGGAAGGGCCAGCCACACTGGGCTTATGAGACACCTTTATGTTGTACACAGTTACTTCCCGAAAGCTATCATTGCCAAGCGTCAGGCTGATATACATTCGGTACCCCTCAATTTAACTAGCTGCTGGGTGAGCAACCGGCCGCATCAGAAAAAATCCAAGTGCTTCCACCGGGATTCGAACCTTCGACATCCCGCTTCCGAGGCGGACCCCTTAACCACTAGGCCACGGAAAACGGTATGTAGTACAGACAAAGGAAAGCACATGTTAGCATTAATTTCTTTATCACAAGTTACTACTATACAGTCAAACCTGTCTTAAGCAGCCAGTCAAGGGAAATACCAAAACTAGCTTTTTAAGGCAGATTGTTGTTTATACAGGGAAATTTGTTCAGAAAGAATAAAAATGGGAAATAGCACATGTGGCTGCTTAAGACAAGTGGCTGCTTAATAGAGGTGATAAGATTTATTGTATTTATACCATCAAAGAGTTTCAGGATTTTAGTAATTTTAATAAAAGACTATAACGACATTAGTTTTGATTCTGATTGTGTTAAATATAACAATGTCTAATTTGTTTTTAAGCATGTTATGACTGAACTGAATATGACTGATTATTGAAGTCGGATGGTAATGCAGATAATGTTGCTGTTGGCCACTTATACCAGAGGTTATGGGCTTGATCCCAGGCTTGACCCAAATACCTTTTAAAAACAACACTCAGTACTGGTTCTATCCAGGAAATGGACTTTATGGTGATTTAATTTAAACAATATTTTATTCACATAAGTACAAATGTTTAGCATACTATTAACCATTAAGCAATAGTCATACAACTAACAAATAATGTGGATAGGATACAGAAAAAAAGCTTTTGAAGCTTGTGTAAATCTGCTTCAGTAAGTTATTTCACCTTCCATTGCAGACTTTTTCAAATTGTTCCAAACAAATTTCAATTTGGGCAAGTATGCATTAAATATGAAAAAACAAACAAAAAAACACGATAGTTTATTCATAATATTTCAAGTAATAAAAAATATTTGTAGAAGAAAATCAGAGAACGAGACTCAACTGATTTTTTCTTTATCGGTTCATTCAGATACAGGGGATAGGTGTTTTACATGTTTGTATTTGTTTGCTGGTGATTTATGAGCTTTCATCAAAATTGAGCTAAAATAATTAGTATAAACTTATATAACTTACTAACAGCACAACACAGAAATAGCCCATAGAATTAGATACAGTATTCAAATAACCTCTTAATAAACTGAAGTTCCCAACTTCTTGAATTGAACAATATTTTAATGAATATGGTAACTTACAGCCCAGTCAATAGTGAGGTAGTCCGCATCACTGAGATAGTCACTGGCAGACACAACATCTTCAATACTTGAAAAAAAGTCTACATAGTTCTGGTGAAGATATGCGCTGAAGTAGTCGCCTGACAGGTGGCACTTCTCTACAACTTCCTACATACGTAAACATCTTGCATTAACCCACGCGTCTCTACACAACTATGTATAATATACTTTACTTCATGATTTTATTTTATCATATTTAAAATGTTTTCAATGGCAAAATCAACTTATTAATGATGATGTATATAATCATGCAATTTTCTTTGTGGTTAAATCTTCAATCCAAAGATCAAAGTTTAATATTTTATGAGAATGTACCAACACTTACAATGCCTGTAGGAAAGAGGATTTCATGCACTCTCTCAATATACAAAACAAAACTAATTAACACAGATACTAAAAATAAATCAAACTATGATACCGGCAGAAATACAGAGTCTCAGAAAATTGATCCAATACTCAATTGGTTTCTTATGACATTCATGCATCAGACAATTCATGAAATATAAATCTGACAATTCAGCATTCTTATCATCATGCATTTGGCACCTGGGAAACAAACAGGTTGACAACTTAACCCTAAAAATTAACAAGTCGAAAATTTACAAAATGGATATGACATTCATTTGGACGACTACTACACCTCTGCAGAGATCGGCAGAAATACTTTTTTTATCCATAACCACAGCGGTTTTTAGACATTACCAGTATAAGAATGACCGCTGAGAAATAATTTCACCCATTTAATCCAGAACAACAATA
Organism: Panopea generosa; assembly: GCA_029582155.1. Classification (NCBI taxonomy): domain Eukaryota; kingdom Metazoa; phylum Mollusca; class Bivalvia; order Adapedonta; family Hiatellidae; genus Panopea; species Panopea generosa. The sequence continues at coordinate 31,508,053 of CM055901.1, read as the reverse complement.
AAACTGAAACTATTGAACGATCCAGTTAAAAGTTGACCTGATTGTTATATAACATACTTGACATCTTCACCAGGAGCATTGTTTTCATATCACGTAAACAATTATGATAATGTTTCAATGTTATATGCTTACTTCTGGATTGACTAACAGTGGATCTCGGGAATGGTGGGACAAATGTTGAGGTAATACTGGAGAATCTGTATCCGTGGGTGGCTCATCTCCTGAAATAAAATTCACACAAAACTTTAAAAAAAAATGAAATCTAAAGGGGATTTAAAACAATATCTTAATTTCAATTGAAATTAATTTTAGCTTAATTGTGAAGTAAGCGCAGGGCTTAGGTGAATCACTCTCTATTCCATTTCCTGGGTAGAACCAGAACTAAGTGTTTTAGTGGCCATCGGGTCGAGTCTAGGATCAAACCATTGACAACTAGCACAAGTGACCTACACTTTATCTATGACCCCACCACCATGCTTTATCTTAATTGTAATCAGCTTCATTTTATGCTTATAAACAGCTTACAACATTCACTGTAAAATTATTTATACTCCCTGAAATGAACATTAAGATTATTTATACTCCCTGTAATGAACCTTTAACATTATTTATACTCCCGGTAAAGAACCTTTAAGATTATTTATACTCCCTGTAATGAGCCTTTAAGATTATTTATACTCCCTGTAATGAGCCTTTAAGATTATTTATACTCCCTGTAATGAACCTTTAATATTATTTATACTCCCTGTAATGAACCTTTAAGATTATTTATACTCCCTGAAATGAACCTTTAAGATTATTTATACTCCCTGTAATGGACCTTTAATATTATTTATACTCCCTGTAATGGACCTTTAAGATTATTTATACTCCCTGTAATGAACCTTTAACATTATTTATACTCCCTGTAATGAGCCTTTAAGATTACTTATACTCCCTGTAATGAACCTTTAATATTACTTATACTCCCTGTAATGAACCTTTAATATTATTTATATTCCCTGTAATGAACCTTTAAGATTATTTATACTCCCTGTAATGAACCTTTAAGATTATTTATATTCCCTGTAATGAACCTTTAAGATTATTTATACTCCCTGTAATGAACCTTTAAGATTATTTATACTCCCTGTAATGAACCTTTACGATTATTTATACTCCCTGTAATGAACCTTTAATATTATTTATACTCCCTGTAATGAACCTTTAATATTATTTATACTCCCTGTAATGAACCTTTAATATTATTTATACTCCCTGTAATGAACCTTTAATATTATTTATACTCCCTGTAATGAGCCTTTACGATTATTTATACTCCCTGTAATAAACCTTTAAGATTATTTATACTCCCTGTAATGAGCCTTTACGATTATTTATACTCCCTGTAATGAACCTTTAAGATTATTTATACTCCCTGTAATGAACCTTTAAGATTATTTATACTCCCTGTAATGAACCTTTAAGATTATTTATACTCCCTGTAATGAACCTTTAAGATTATTTATACTCCCTGTAATGAACCTTTAAGATTATTTATACTCCCTGTAATGAACCTTTACGATTATTTATACTCCCTGTAATGAGCCTTTAAGATTATTTATACTCCCTGTAATGAGCCTTTAAGATTATTTATACTCCCTGTAATGAGCCTTTACGATTATTTATACTCCCTGTAATGAATCTTTACGATTATTTATACTCCCTGTAATGAACCTTTAAGATTATTTATACTCCCTGTAATGAACCTTTAAGATTATTTATACTCCCTGTAATGAACCTTTAAGATTATTTATACTCCCTGTAATGAACCTTTACAATTATTTATACTCCCTGTAATGAACCTTTAAGATTATTTATACTCCCTGTAATGAACCTTTAAGATTATTTATACTCCCTGTAATGAGCCTTTACGATTATTTATACTCCCTGTAATGAGCCTTTACAATTATTTATACTCCCTGTAATGAACCTTTAATATTATTTATACTCCCTGTAATGAACCTTTAAGATTATTTATACTCCCTGTAATGAACCTTTAAGATTATTTATACTCCCTGTAATGAACCTTTAAGATTATTTATACTCCCTGTAATGAACCTTTAAGATTATTTATACTCCCTGTAATGAACCTTTAATATTATTTATACTCCCTGTTATGAACCTTTAATATTATTTATACTGCCTGTAAGGAACCTTTAATATTATTTATACTCCCTGTAATGAACCTTTAAGATTATTTATACTCCCTGTAATGAACCTTTAAGATTATTTATACTCCCTGTAATGAACCTTTAAGATTAGTTATACTCCCTGTAATGAACCTTAAAGATTATTTATACTCCCTGTAATGAACCTTTAACATTGTTTATACTCCCTGTAATGAACCTTTAAGATTATTTATACTCCCTGTAATGAACCTTTAATATTATTTATACTCCCTGTAATGAACCTTTAACATTTGCTAATATCCAAGTCCCTAAATTCTTATTTAAATATTCTTTGCTTTTTTCATAATTCCTTCCCAACCACTCCCCAAATACAATTAAGTAAAAATTTCAGCAAATTACAGAAACATAATGCCCTTACTTTTGCAGTAAAGGATCTTGCCAAGGGCACGAAACAAAAATATTGATGTATCCCTTCCACCAATGGCAGCTAACTCATCATCTTGCTGTACACTTCTCGACTTGCTAAATGTTTTCTTGGATAACCCTGTTTTTTTCTCAGCTTTTGACTTTTTACCCTTTTTGTCTTTCCCTTTTCCTTTAGAATAACTTGCCAGAACTAAGTCTCCAGTGTCTAACAAAAGAAAAGAAAATAACTTTAACATTCTATGTGTCCATGTTACCATAGCAAATACTCTCCCTTTTGCACATCAATTTGCTTCATTTAGCCTAAAATAAGTATATCATAATTTAGTTTAAAAGGCACGTGATTTAACAGCATTTATAAATCATTTTAAGGATATAAATGATAAAGATTACAACCACTACATATATATAGACTTTCTCATGCATATAGTTACAATATATCAATGAATTTTTTAAGGGAGTTTAAATCTATTTACATCAAATGACAGAACATTATGGCATGCCTAGTTCTATGGATGGTGGAAGACCTTAAAATGAAATCCCCATTCTAAAAATAGACAGCACTTAACTACTGCTTAACTTCATCACTCTTTTTAAGATAAAACAATTTTTACTAAGTGTAAACCTGTATCAATGTCGAATCTTCTCTTTAAACAAGAGGCCCAAGAGGGCCTGAGGACGCTCTAATGACTCATAGTGACCATAGCACTTTTTGAAAGTCTATTATGCAATAGAAACATCGACCATCTTGAATTTTAGATAGATAAAATAAATCTTTTGTATAGTCTCCTATGCAATAGAAACATTCATGTGAAGTTTCAGTTTAATTGGCCTAGTGGTTTCAGAATAATTGGAAAAAAAAGAGAATTTTCTGATTTCCCACAGTATCCCTATGTAAAATTCTAAGTCCCCTTACAGGGCCCAAAATTCTTATCTGCAATCAAACCCCTACACATAGGGATAATTTATGCAAAGTTTGAACAAATCTGACATACCGGTTCTCCTATGCAATAGAAACACTCATGTGAAGTTTCAGTTTAATTGGCCTAGTGGTTTCAGAGAAAGTGCTGCTAACATACAACGGACAACAGACAATGCGCCATCATATAAGCACTTCTGGCCTTTGGCCAGTAGAGCTAAAAACAAACAGCGTATGCCCTTCCCCCCTAATCTTTCATATGCTATTAAAATGCATTATATTTCTACTGAAAACATGTTTGCCCATACAGATTTTGTTGCACCCCCTCTAAACTGAAATCCTGGATCCACCCGTGTATAACGGATCAATTTGAAATCACGCGACTCATTTAATACGTCGCAAAATATGTTGCACTTTTAAGCAGGAAATCTATTTTAGTCTTATCTAGGCGCATAGCCCAAGTTAGGCAATCCGTTTTTAATATTTTATTTTGACAGTTTTACACATATATTTTTTGGCAATGAGTATTATGTATAGGCCTGATATATTCAAATAGATATATTTTAGCCAATTTTAAAAGTTTGAAAAATCCTGATAAATTCACTTTAACAGAAAGAGATGACATGGTAATTAATCATTCCCATTTTGTTATGTTGACAGAGAAATGTAACACTGATGAAGTGACAATGTTATATTATTTTTCCCTTCCATTTAGCTGTTCACAATTTCATTTTGTTTTCCCAAATTTTTCAAATGGTGTTGTAATGTTACAATCATATTTCTTTAATCCATTTTTTACAATTTAATTACCACTACATTAGTCTGCTTGTACTAATATACACCCTGGGTTTAGATAAAATTTATGCCTCTCATTCTAAGAAGATAGTTGAACAATGCATATATGTTTAAAAATCTTAGTGGTATGTAAGAAAAGAATCAGCTAGGAGAATAAGGTTGAAATAACGGCATTCCGACCATTAATATCACTGTTTTGATAGGAAACTTGCCCAAGCCTCAATACCAATAAAAATGGTCAGAATATCCTAACCTCAACTTAATACCCTTGAAACATTTTTAAATATTCTCACCTTTAAGACAGGCAAACTGCAGTGCATTAATGGAGCCCCTGATGTCCCCAGCACTGCCCATCGCAATCGACTCCAACACATTTTTGGACGGGACTGTGAACTTGTGACATCCCTTCAGGGATTCATCTGTTGCTATCTTGGTAAGAATCTTGGTCATGCTTGTCATGGCAACAGGATTGAAACTTTAACATACAATCAATACAGAATCATTAAAATTTGTTATCTTGAATAACATTACACAAACATCTCCAAATATTCATATGTTCAGAAGTGGATGTTTCAGCATGCATTATTCATTGAGTTATACATGTATTCCTCAGATAATTGACATTATTCCAGTATTTATATTGGCCTATTTATCACAAATTCAACCTAGAATGTGTCTGTTGACACAGATGACACCCCACCCCTATTTATATGACAACATTTTTTACAGAACATTAAGTCAAAGAAGAGCCATAACTCCTGTAAAATTTGACAAACTTGACATGTATTTTATAATTATACAAGTACACACAAAATATGAATTAGATACATAGACCCCTTCAGATACAATTGATAAATTTTTTACCTTGGATGCCACACAAAAATTTTAGCAACATAAAAGCATTTTTTTTCAGTGTCTAGAAACAGCAATATAATGTTTTTTAACTGTTTTTCAACTGTCCAAAAAAATACTAACCCTAGACACTTAAATACCAATTCATGTGTGAGGAAGAACTGATGGACAGACAATGGAAACCCTTAATGCCCCGGCACCATTCTATGAATTGTGGGAGGTGCATAAAAAATCCTTTCAATTTCAATGATTTATAGGCCCATCTTACACAAGAGAAGAACAAGGAATGTTAACATGAACATACACAACTTTAAATGAAATTTACCTGATAGTTTCAATAGACAGTTGACTCTGTAAGTCTTTAGGGAACAAGAGTCTTTCATTAGATTCTCCGCTACTGCTATCACTAACAATGAATATCAGCGGACTGCCGCCAACTTTCACATATTTCCTACAAAACAAAAGTTGATGTGCAGATAATGGATATTTTTGCACTCTTTCATAACATTACTAAAATAAGTATGTCTATTAAAACATCATTTATAAAATGCTAAAAAGCATTATGAAAAGAGCGAATATTTCTCAGTATTAGAGTTTAAATATATAGTGAAATTGTAATAATAACTTTAGTAAAATTTTCAGTAAGTTTACTATTTTAGCCCCCACCCCCTCATTAAAATCCGGATACCATAATGCTAATATCCTTAGAGCAAACATTGTATGTCAAGTAGTTTCAAACATCACTAAAAACATAGCCTTTTTGTAAGAAAAATAACACTAAAATAACCCCATCCACCCTTTACCCAGCCAGACAAATAAATCATGACTCAAAGAGAGAGACACACACACATCCCTGAAACATGGTAAAATGAATTTTTGATCAAGGATGGAGTGACAAATTAATGGATTGTAAACAGGTGTTCAACTCACCTTGTACATTTGATTAGGTCAAATGAATGTTTTTAAATTCCCAAATAATTCAGGTCTTCATTTTTGCAATGATGCTCTTTTTAAATACTTTTTAGTATAGAATGACACTATGTGGAGGATTACTGGCATTATTATCGTTATCTGAAAATGGTGTTGAGTTTCAAAAGTTCCTGTTTAAGAGACATAACCAAATGAATGCACATTTAGATTGTCACTATTTAACTTCAAACATTGCTTTCCTGAGAACATGTCTATTTATAGAAATATTGGGAATTTGTAATTAGGCTCAAAAAGTGAAACATTTTGAGCCTAATTCTTTGGAAGAATCGCAACTCCGGTATACATAAAATCTATTGGGTATGTTAAACTTTGCATGCTTATACCCAAAATGATGGATAGCCTAACAAAATTTTGGATGATTCTTTAAATTTTATAGAAGATCTTGCGATAAGTGGTTCAATTTTACCTTAAAATATCATGGAAGGGTGCTGCATCTCTGTAGAACATATTCGGGAAATCCTAGAGAAATAAAAAGTCATGTGTAACTTTTATTTGTGAATAGAAAATAAGAATCTGGCTTCCATCAAACTGAAATATATTTCTGCTTCAGAGCATAACAACTTATCAAAGCACCAAAGGAAAGTTTATCTTGAAACATTAAACATAATTTTATAAATATTTGCAGTACACCGAAATTTTCAATAATTCTTTTTTCAGTGTGTTATGAGTTCATCTCAGATCATATTCTTATTATTCCTTCCAAGTCTATAAAATAGCAAATGTATGAAATGCACTACAATTTATTGTTTTGTTTATCGGCTAAATATTAATTTATGGAAGAGATTCTAAAATAAATGCAATTGATTGGATGCAAGCTGTCAATCAAACAAGGCGATAATCCTATCAGTGATTGATATTGGTTGCAACCCTGCCATTTTCCTTAGACAAACAATGACTTAGTAAACACTACATTGTATTTACTTGGATAAACAAACCCATGGCCAGTGGACGGAGTGATAGTCAATTATGAAATGGTTAAATCCATGAACTGGTTGTTGCTATTTCAGGCTACACAGACTTGTGATTGTTTATAATTTAGCCCATCCACCTTTAACAAAACTGTTCTTGATGATCTTACTTCTACAAAGATTATTTTCCTCTTCATTACACCTCCACCAAATATATCCAGGGTGTTATATTTATTAGCTCGTAACAGAAAATCCTGGAACTGGGACAGCTGGGAACCAGAAGATGGGCCCATATCAAGCCTGGACCCTGAAAATAATGAAATTCAACTTTATCTTTAAAAATAACTTAATTCATAGATAACAACTAAAATCTTTATAAAGATGACCTGAAAACTGAATGGTAAATGCATCGTTTTTAAGAGTAATGTTGTATAAGAATCTAACATTAAATGGTATTCAATTTATTATCAAATTCATGGGTAAAACTCTTTCAATGAATTCAATTACATGAGACTCAAGAATTAAAGTTCCTTTATTTCTGAAGAAAGAGCTTATATTAGATTTTTAATATTTTAAAAAACTGATTAATAAGAATATCAATTGAAACTGCCAGCCTACAGGAAAAAGTTACAATTTTAGAGAATTTTAATTTTTTGTTGTAATCTTTTATCTTGAATTTATTCATTAAGTCATAGATGACAAAAACAACAGGGAAATGGTGAAATAATGATCTAAGGTAATAAAGACACATCAAGCTGTGTTAGCATATTTTATGTATGTAGCTGACTGTCAGAACTTACAAACAATTCCAACACTTCAAGCCATATTAACATCAGCAGATAAGACAGATAGATACTTACTTGATCTCCAGTCTTCTGCACTCACCCAGCCCGTATCAAAACCATCAGCAAGTGGGTTTGTCCACTCATGTAACTCACATCCCAGCTCTGCAGCAAGCACCTTTACTGTGGCAGTCTTTCCTACACCAGCTGGACCGGTCAGCAGTAGTATTGGGGGAAACTTAAATGAATGTATGTAAAATGTTACATTATTGACTCTTAATCATATATTGGGGGAAAATTGAATGAATGTATGTAACATGTTACATTATTGACTCTTAATCATATATTGGGGGAAACTTGAATGAATGTATGTAAAATGTTACATTATTTACTCTTAATCATAATAACATTTCCTTGCAAATTAATTTCGCTACCATATGATGTAGATTTACAGATGTTACTGTTTATGATAACTGTGGTCATATATTTGTATTTTTAGCCATCTTAATTTCCTTTAGCTCGATAATTACAAAGTGAGTTCAGCACTTTTATGAATTGCTCTAAACTCTGTTTCCTAGGTAGTACCAGTATTAGGTGTTATTTTTGAGAGACCACCAAGTCCAGTGTTTTTTTACCCCAAATATTCGGCTAAATTCGACCCCATTCCACCCTCAAAATAAAAAAAAACATTGACATACCCCTTTCCTGTCCACATGTTGTTTAATCCAATACTCAACATCTGCAATTTTCTTCTTATGTACAGCTAGGTCTGCCTTAAATAAACAGAAAAAAATTCTATAAGATGCACAATACATGACAAATATTCAAACTTGAGCTGCAGAAAATACTTAAAAGATGCTATAAATATGTACAATGATTCAAACAATAAATATTGGCATGTTTGAAGAACACAGACTATACAATTTTTATATGAATACTAGCGTATTTCATGTAAAATAAACTTTATACACTAGGAATAAATTCATGCAAGCTCTTGTAAATTACATTTTATAGCAAAGAATAACAACATCTGAGTACAACAGGGACCAGCAGGATATTTATTATCAATTCAATATAGAACATGAACACTTTTGTATTTGCAGGGCTCAAACTAGAGGGCGACATGGGCGACAAAGTCGCTTTTTTCTCCGTCACATCGCTTTTTTTTGGTCACGGCGAAGTTTTAAGTCGCCTTAAAATAAGCAACATCGCTTTTTTTCTGAATGCTAGCGAAGTGCAAATAACAAATACAACCAATATTTGGTATATTCTCTAATCCGTGGATAAGTATCGCCACACATGTGGGAATGCAAATTGCAAATCGGTTACTTCTGATCCAAATATCCCCAGGCAATTTTCGGCATAAATGTTTACACCCTGTGCCAACATAGGTTGTGCCGTATAGGTTGCTATGCAACGCAATCGTTTGGCTGACCAAGATCAATGTTTCCCTTGCATAGAGTTAAAACATCCAGAGTTTAATTGAAACCGATCATTTTTTTCAACTGTCAATCAAAGGTTTTCCATGAACAAAGTAACTTTCCACGTATGACGTAATCATCCTTTGTGTTTGCGAGATGCATAGTTGATTGACAAGAGTGTAATTCAATTCTGAATTATACGTTTAAAATGAATAATTAGCGCGTTTGATTTTTTAAAAATAACCGAAGAGGTATTAATAATTATGTTGCCGCTAACTGTTGTCTATAAATATGTTCGAGTCGAAATAAACAAATTGAACTGAATCGATTATAACAACTGTTAATTCGGTGTCCGTAAGTGATATATATAATTCACATAAAAAAATTGTTTTGTTACTCAATTTGTTTGTTTAAATCAGCTGGTTTAATTACTCTAAATATTTGTGATCCGACCTATAACTACAAAGTTTGACTTCCAAAAAGCCTTGAAATACTGGAAACAACAGAAATTACGAAATATTTATAAATAACAATTAAAAAGGTCAAGTAAGAAACAGTTAGTTTAATCAGTGTGTAGACTGCAGTGGGGATAGCATGTAACGGGGATAGCATGTAACACAGCATCTGAAATTTAAAAAAAATGTGTGTTTAATGTATGTTTCATGAACTTATGATTATGTTTTGCATTTTAATAAAAAAGTGTTTATTTGGTAAAAAAATAAAAAGGATACGTGAACAGAGAAATATCTTTTGATTACTCTTTCGGAGATAAAGTTATAGATAAATAGCATTTATTTTCTGCTTTTACCAGGTACAAGTGTTCCATGTTCTTGCAAAAAAAATAATTAAACAATATTGATTGGCATGAAGAATACTCCTACCATGAAAAAGTAGATTGTAAGTTCATTTAGCTGTATCTTTATTCAGAAAGTTAAACTCCCTGTTCTTTAAGAATATATCACACAAAAACTAGTTCCTTAATTACAACATCAGATAAAAGACAAGAAGGCAGTCAACCAACACATTTGATATAAATCAAAAACAATATAAAACATTATAAAAACAATATAAAACAAAAACACACATAATGACATAGCATTAATTTTAATGAAACTAAGTTTTCATGTAACCGAAATTTACCACTTCTCCCTATTTTTTCTCCACTTATCCTTTTTTTTGGATGAAGGAGAAGTCACTTCTCCCTTAAATTCAGACCCAGTTTTGGCTCTGTATTTGTTAAGAAATTGCTCTTTAAACCATTCTCTAAACTGATTAATTTTGGTACCAAAATGAGCAAAATGATAACTATTTCTAAAAATTAAATACAGAAAAGTTTAGGTCTGGAACAAACTATTGCAAAATGATAATTTTTTTTTATTACTTTCAATTTCTTTTAACATTTAAGATCGACATGGTGGTTTGACTCAATACCTTTTAAACACAAGTCACAAAAACATATAAGTTTAATTACTTTTAGTTACTTTATTCTTAAGTAACCTGTATTTTGTATTACCTGCACAGTTGGTGAATATTTGTCAGACCAGAGGCTGCTTTCTGGAAGTTTGTTGGCTCGACGAGACACTGTTTTCCGACTAAGTTCTCCAACACTGCCATTACTTAATGTACTATGTGATCTCTTTTGTGAAAAAGGTTTGTTTATTTTCTGTAATGTAGAGTTTTCACTCTTCTGTGACATAAGTTTGTCACGTTGTTGACTAGATTTTTGTTTCTGTAAGGCAGTTCGTGACTTTGATAAACTGGTCTGACCCAGATCTCCAAAATCGCCAAATGATGGTGCTACCCACTGACTAGATTTCTGAAAAACAAAACTGCCCATGAATAAGGTGATTCTCAACATAGTTTTTCATTAAATGTAACAAAGCTTAATACATGTTCTTAATTTACAGTTTAAAAATCAAATTTGGTATAACTCATAAATATAAATCTTACGGTAAATAAATGAGTTTAACTATGAGCGAAATTCATCATCGGATACTCACGGATGTCAAATCCATTACTTTCCATCATTACCCATGGGCAATTACATTATCTCTGTGATGTTTTATTTGAACAGAACAAAATACGTACAGCTAACATTAACACCTTATCAAAATTGGGTTCGAATGAAACTAGCACTGCGACTGGATAACCTTCCCCTTCATGAAATCGTCAAGGAACCAATCATATGGTTGCATCGTGGCTTGGTACAAATGACACAAAGCTTGCATTATATCCCATGGCTGATGAATGGAGAGTATCGGAATGGATTATGTGTGGGTATCCGACGAAGTCTAAAATTATGTGTGATCCTCATATACAATCCTATGTAAGGTGGGTCCTCCGTGGCCGAGTGGTCTAAGGCACCATCTTGAGACCACTTGCCTCTCAGTGCTAAGGCAGTAGGGTTGAGTATCACTTGCTCCAAAACTTTATGTGAAAAAGTTTGTCACTTACTAGGGAAAGGACGCTGGTTCTACTCAGATTCATTCTGTGGTCTTCCTCCACCAATAAAACTGGATATGCCATATATAACCTGAACTGTGTTGAAAAAGATGTTAAACCGCCCTATGCAAGGTATTGGGATAAGCAGGCAATATCTGTTTAAGTTATTGAATGGATCTTGAATAAAATACAATTTTACATTTAAAAAAAAAGAGGAGGCACAACATGTAAATTAATATGCGTGGAGTTGAATTTCAATCTAATGCAAGGTCTAGTAATAAGAAACCTTTTGTCCATATTCAAAAAGAACTAGAAATTTCACTAAAGGTGATAAACACCGAGATGGCCCTCTGACACAGTTATTGCACCCTTTTGCTGCCCGTTTTGACACACTGAACCAATTAGAGTAATCAATACATTTGTGAAGTGTCAATGATTTCCAGCCAACAGTTGCCGAGAAACAGCGACCACAAAAAAAAAACTGAACGAAAAATTATTTGGGTGCAACATGCCGACGATATGCGCAACTAACCTTGGTACCAATCTTTTTTTGTAAAGTGTCATTGAATTCCAGCCAATGGTTGCCAAGAAATAGTGACCACAAAAAAATGTCTGAAAAATTCAAAGGCCATAACTCATTGAGAAATTATTCGCGCACAACATACTGAGGATATACACTACTGGGCTTGGTACCAATCACTCATGTGAAGTTTCATTGAGTTTCATCCAGTCAATGGTTGCCAAAAAATAAATACGAAAAAGTCGAAGGGCCATAACTCACTGAAAAATTATTGACGCGAAACGTGCCGACAATATGCACAACTAGGCTTGGTAGCAGTTACCTTTGTGAAGTTCATTAAATTCTGGCCAATAGTTGCTGAGAAACAGCAATCACAAAAATTGTCCATCGAGGGAAAAAATATGTAATTTCAAAGGGCCACAACTCATTGAAATATTATTCTTGTGCAACATTCTGACAATATGCATACTAGGCTTGGTACCAGTCACCCTTATGAAGTTTCATTAAATTCCGGCCAGTGGTTGCTGAGAAATAGTTAAAATTGTCCACAAAAGGACCTACTGACAGATGAATGAGTGCAATTCCTATATATCCCCTTTGTATCTGATGGTATAACCAGGCAACGACTGACTGAGTTATTGAGTGGATAAAAAAAGTGCCATTACTCTTGTTCCAATATAAAATGAATAGAGCAACATTTTTTCGAGTTATTGAGTGGATGTTACATGAAGGATGCTGATGAATCAATGATCAGAAAATCATACATATTCATAGAATATAGGCATAAGAACATATTATAATCAGTAACTGTCGATTGTTTGTGATTAGGGGAAAGTCTAACTGATTAGTTAATATATATTTTAAACACTGAATATAACCCAATGCAAGGATTATTTTTTGAAATGGTTATCTTTAACAAGATTCAAGATTGCTTTAAGTGGTAATTTTGAGACTACTGCTGATCTGGAATAGGTCGGACATAAGTAAAGGCGGAGAAAGTGGATGTGAAGAAGCTTTTACAAACCTTGGCACTGGTGACCTTTACAATGGAGATGTCTGGTTTCTTTATGGAGCTACATGTCGATGGTACAGGATCTAATATAATGCAATCATCGTCATCTCCATCGCTATCCATCCACAGGCTTGTCAGCGTACTCTGCTTCTTATTCTGAAAGTGTTTCAAGTTTCTTAGAGAAATTTAATTAGTTTGAAAATGTATCAACCCCTATATATATATTTGTTAAGTTTTTTAAATTCCATTAATCAATAAAAGTCATAATTGAACTTTGTTTCACCTTTGCGATACAGCTGTAGTGAATGTACATAGGTCATTTACAACAGCCTCGCTGTAAAGCTAGCTTTTACAGCAACATGGTTGAAGTGCACTGACTGTATTGGAAGTTTAGCAATGAAGTATGGGGTTAGTACTTGGACTGGTGACAACTGTCACTTTACAGACAAGAAGATCCGTCATTTTGCTTATGGAAAGTGTAGAAAACTAGAAACTTATTAGTCAAGAAGCATCATGGAATGATATATATTCATATATATATATATATCTTGGAGTTGCGGTGGTCTAGTGGTTAGCATGCTTGCTCAAAAATCCAGAGCTTGATTGATTCCCAATGGGGTTTGTGTTTGTTTTTTCAAACACACTCCTGCAGTGCTTTAGTACGGCAAGGTACTCTAAAAGCATGCAAAACTTTCATAGCGGATTTAAAGCAGTCAGTCTCATGTACAGGGAGTCATACCCAGTGCATGCTAAAGACTTCACTGAACTGTGTTAATCAGGGGTGGTTAATCAGTGATTCAAATGCCTGTAAACCTGTGCACTTTGTACCGCGCGAGAGAATGCTCATTGCAGTATCAGATATCTTTCTTACTGTATTTTGTAACATGTGCATGCAAACTGGACAGAAACAGAGTCAGTCTCTATTGATTAATATAAATAATCAAGTTTTGCAAAGTTTTCAATTATCATTCTCCACCCACCAATGTCCATGTTGCAAATCAGTGAAAGTACCGCCACGCTAAACACGTAACTTCCAATTCTCGAAAACAAATACCTTCGACAAACGCAGGTATATAAAATTATGTTGAAAATAAGAAACGTGTTTACCATTGTCACACAAATCACAATTCAACTGACAACAAAATATTGCGTTCGCCGGCAAAGTCTTACTCAAATTTATCTGCCAAAACAGCATTCGGAACATCTCGCGCAAGCTCAAAAGTGCGATGAATTCCGAATACCAAAACAGAAACTCTCCGAAATAGAAAACGAAAAGTTAGAAATCGTGCAAAGTGTGCGAAAAAAAGTGCACCATGGAAGAGAGCGATACTGCAGATTTTCACATTGCAAGTTCATCCACATCGGAAGACTTTTTTGCGCAAGGACCAGATTCAGATACACACAAAAATCCTTTCGATAACTTAGAAAACGAAATTGATGACGAACAATTACGAACATGGCATCAAATGAACGAACAGGTAACAGTCGCAAAAAACAGTTACACGCAAATTTGGTGGTTGTCCCGTGTTGAGCACAGGTTACGCCATTGTCTTTTTTATCCCCGCAGTACTATGGTTCGATATGCTAACGTATAAATTCAAAACAGTAAATGAATTTAGTTATTTCACAAGAATATTTCTACTTGTTTGAATAATTCCACCTCCCTCTTGAAAATGTTCCAATTAATGTTATTTACTAAATCTACCATGTAAAATAAGTTGGAAAACAGTCATGTAAATAAATATAGCAGTCCAAATACACAATCTCAAATCCAGGATATGAGCAAACGGCCACTTTAATAACATGACTTAAAAAGTCCAACACATTCGATATCTTTTTATTTTATCAATTAAATATATCCCTAATATACCTAATACTGTGATATACCTATTACCGCAAATGCCCATATAATAACAAGTCTGGAAAGGCATGCACAGAGCTCCAACTTCCGTTTGCGTCGGCATTTGTTTACATTACATATCGGCATCTGTTTTTTACTCGCCACACTAAAGTAACCTTAGTACTGTTTAGTATTGATGCCATTCTTTACATGGTTGCAATTTTTTTAGACTTATGGTATTAGGTATGACCAGTATAACATTTCAAAGTAATGAAGTCTTTTTAAACACATAGCAGGTAGGTGTTTTATTCTAATGTGATTTCTGTTTTGCTAAATCGAGGACATACAAATATTATACCTCTTTTTAAAGCTTCATTAAACTTCCAAAATGCACACAAATTGATAATAACAAAAATGATTGTAATTATATGTGTTGATAGTATTGCTAAAACCATTCCTGTAGTACCCATTAGTGACTGTTTTTAAAAAAGCCAGAAAATAAATAACTTTGATCGAAATGTGCATTTCTTAGGTGAGCGGACCAAACTTTTAACTTTTGTTTATATTTTTGTAATTCTATAATGACTGTTGCTTTCCGACTGTACCTCCGCCAGTGTTCGGAATTACACAAATGAATACTGCAGTGGTAGTGTGCAGATTAAGACTGTGGGTGAGGGGTTCATTAACAAGATTAGAAATGTTTTGGCTTCACTAATATTATGTTTTTTTATTGTTTTTTTTAAAAATATATTGATGTCTGCAATAAAACTGTATCAAACGTAGTACCCATTATATTATCGGAATACCAGTTTGGTCTAGTTACTCTTGCTCAGGATCCTCCCTTGCATATAGGGGTTATAATATCGCACTTGCTGTTTTGTCACAAATCACTCCCTTGCATATACACGTGATTCTATCACACGCACTACTACGTCACAAATCATTTTATCACAGTCAATATTGAGAGGCTGCCAAGGGTGGTTTGTTAAGTAGTTATTAAAAAAGTAATTTGAGTTTTAATTTTATATAAACGATTCGTCTCTTACGTGCAATAAATTGGCTCGTGGGCTCCAGTTCATTAGAGGGGAATAAGAGGATGTTCTTAAAAACTATCTAACCGCAAGTGGTTATTCAGTTTTAACCGCATTCTCTACAGTTCCCCATACTATGTTTCTCTCTGTAAGTGTTACAGACCGATGTGTTTCCTAACAAGCTTTGTAACTCCCCATTTTCTGCCGAAGGTGTTTATCGGAAAGAGACAAACATTGATTTGTAAACACAACCTGTTCTTAAGTATGTACTTATAATTTGCTTTATATTTAATTTTTCGTTTGCACCGTCTCTCAGTAGATCAAATAAACATGTATTCTATCATCTGGATGAGTAAAATTGGCTTCAATTAAAACTAAAAACGACCAGTTTCGGAAGTTTAATAAGCGTTTTAACCATTACAATAGTGCAGAAAATACATTGGGCCAAAATGTTTAAATGTTCACATTATTCAGAATATCCCATTTAGAACGTCAATACTTGCTTTTAAGTGGCTACGAGTAGACTTTAAAAGTAATAAAAAAAATAAAACTGGGGTGAAGGGTTATCGGTTTGAAAGACATATTTTTTTCCTTAATTTAAAAAAATATTTCAACTTCCGTCATGTGATCGCCATTTTGATCGCAATGATAAAAGCAGACAAAGACATTTCAAATTTGAAATTTTAATTTTTGGTTACAAATGTAACATGACGAGTTTGGGACTCGAACCCGGGACTCTTCGCTTACAGGGCGAATGCTCTACTGACTGAACTTACCGAACTGCTTACATACATTTCTTTCCTAGTAGTTTACGTACCAGTGTTTTTTTCAGCCATTTTTATAGCTGTTATTGGGTCATATTCCCAATGGCAAATAGTATCTTTTTTTCCCAATTGAGTGGTAAAAATTCCCAACTGAAGGCTTCAGTAATTGTAAATTGAAACTTGCCATAATTCCTTGATAAAATAAACAAAATATTCTCCATTCTGAATTGAGTATGACATTGATTCTTTAATTATCAAAATTAAATGGCCATTGAAATAATTGTACACATTTTTATGAAGTTGAACAAATATATTTAATGCAAACGTTTTCCTAATGTTGATGAAAATGCTGCTAAGATTCCCAATTCCAAGGGTATGGGTCATCTTAAAATGGTGAAAAAAAAAAACACTGCGTACACATTGACATATTTCTTCACAAATTTCAAATCCCAAATGTACATAGAGACCAGAGAATCATGTGAATGTTTCTTGGAATATATATAAGTCACAGTCCCTTGTTGGGTGCCAAATGTAACAGGACGAGAAAAATATGGAGCCAGTCTGGGACTTGAACCTGGGACCCTTCACTTACAGGGCGAATGCTCCACCAACTGAGCTAACCAGAACCGCTAACATAAATTCCTCTCCTAATAGGTTACATACACACTGTGGCATATTCCCTCACAAATTTGGAATTCGTCTCCGAATTTCTATAGAGACCAGAGAATCATGTGAATGTTTCTCGAAATATATATAAGTCAGTCTCCCGTACACACTGTGACACAAAATGAGGGGTTTTAATGATCATTATTTGGGAATAGTGTTTTAAGGTAAATTTTCAACTGTCCATAAACATTTTGGTTACTGACCTCCTTAAAATATATTTGAAACAATTTGGCAGGTTTGCATAGTTGAGTAACTTTGCAGTAAACCATGACATAATTATGGCGCATGCACTATGAAGTCTCGCGAGAATAGCGAGAAAATATAAATTGCCTCATAAAAATGATACTATTTAACATTTGAAATGGGACATAAAAAAGCTTTAAAAATGGCAAATGAGAACTCTGGTAATTTAAAATAACAAACTATATATAAATTTCATGAGCTTATTCCTTGTGTCATGTTATTAGAATATATTCTAGTTTCACATTACTCGATATGATTTTGTATTAGTCGGAATTTTCGACTCTTTCGCGTCCCCTACTTCAGCTGACTGGCTATTGGTCACCTGACCCAATCTGGTCATGTGACAGAAGGAGAGTGTTGTACTCTGGAATAAAAGTTTAAATAAGGAAGTCTGTCATTTGAATTATACATAGATTTACATTACAAGTAATATTTTAAGTTAATTGATTTTTTTTTTGTGAATGGTGATAGGTTCAAGGTTTAGTTCAGAGTTATGGTGGCGAGGACAACTACGAAGATGTTATGATAGATGATTCCCTGCTTATCACATCAGCAGACACCATGGAGGTAGACATACCAGACGATGATGAGGAACTGGAGCCGGGGCCATCTACAACTGACACGTCTAAATCCACACCTATTGCTGCCCTAGCAAACCTGCCTGCTAGCATGGAAATAACACTACAATATCTGTCGGGTATAAACTTTACAGTATTTAGAGAGAGAGAGAGAGAGAGAGGGGAGGGGAGGGGAGGGGGGAGAGAGAGAGAGAACACTATAGAATATTTAAGGCCAGACTTTGGTTTTTCTGTTGTTGATCTTGAGTGAGAATGCTGTAATATTTTCAAGGTGAAAACACAATAGTATCTCAGAGGTAAAGTGGCTACAGGATATATCACAGTAGCTCTTGAGGTGAATTTGATAATTAAGTGTCATTTTTGGAAGGCGAGCAAAGCTCTGACTTCAATAGCTGTTGTGCAGCCCTAGCAATCTGTTATAAAGGTAACGTATGACAGGAACCACCATATTCATCCAACCGATAAAGTAGTTCACAAGTTCCAAAACACTTTCGTCGTAGCAGAGGACGTACTATACAACAAAAGATTCAAAGTTTTTCATTTATTGTATAAAAATTCAAAGATACGATACAGGAAGCATACAGTTTCCATGGAAATGCAGAGGAATACACTAATCTCCCTGTTCCCTAAAAAAATGAGGCAATTTTCATTGATAAAAAAATTGTTTACTACTGTGCATAGTGATGTCATCTGGTGGTGGGGGGGGGGGGGCTATTTTCTCTAACATCATTCAACTGTAATTAGGTGTAATTATTAATGGGGTGAAATATTGACATGTTTTCGATATTATAACTCGTAGTTTGAGTAAAAAGTGATTGTTAGTGTAATTTCATTCACTACAGAATGTCCTCTGTTGATTTTGATAGTAAAATAAAGAAATTCGATTCCGGGCTATTATTGTTGTTGATAGAAAAATGCGCACAACTGCCATCTTATGCAAGCAGTGTTTTGATGTTGATGAACAGATCCACCACTCAAAGTAATTGATTTAAATATACATTCATAATTCTCATAAATTATACTGTTATTTGCTACTCAATTTTTGCTGCTTATTAGTATATCCAAACATATTTAACCGTTAATTCGGTCATCAGACCGTTATGTTTGTTGTGTTTCTGTGTTGTATTTTTTAGATTGATTGAACTAGGTCACGCAAATCGTTATAATGTTATTAATTGATAATTTATATTGCTGTTCGAAAGTTATATGAGAATTGAACATAACTAAAGTCAATATATACGTAAATCTATAAGTAGGTCATGTTTGTTTTGTTCTGGACAAAGAGTTATTGATTTGTGTTGTATATTCTCGGAGAATCGGGAACATTTTGTGCTGAATGTGTTTCGTTAGCCATAAATCATAACTATTGAACTGGAGATACTAAAACTGACTGGAGTTGTAACACAAAATATATGATTGTCAGACTGAAGATGATACATGGAAAAACAAAATCTGGAGTTAAATTAAAACATAATATATATCTGGAGTTGAATTGTTGAAATTCTTGCTTGAAGAATTGGACAAGTTAAGAGTTCAGATGACTCATTTGAATTGTATATTTGTGTTTTTAGCTCTACTGGCCAAAGGCCAGAAGTGCTTGTGCGATGGCGCGTTGTCTGTCGTCCGTCGTCTGTCGTCTGTCATCTGTTAGCAGCACTTTCTCTGAAACCACTAGGCCAATTAAACTGAAACTTCACATGGGTGTTTCTCTTGCATAGGAGACTATACAGAAGATTTTTTTTTTTCGATCTGAAATTCAATAGTGCCGCCGTTACTAAAAATAGTCCAAAACTTAAAAAATCTTCTTCTCATGAACGGCCCAACAGATTTTCAAAATGTTTATGTAGTAATGATGACTAACTATAGTTTTGTTAGATTTGTTCAAATGGTGTCCCTAGGGTTAAATATGAAACCCGCTCCGAGGGTTCAATTAGGGGACACGTGTCATTATAATATTTTTTTATTTTTTTTTTTAAATGGAAATAATTTTGTCTATATCTTCACAGAAGCATTGTTTGGTGAAGGAGGTTCAGATTTGTAAAAATGACTGGGTTCCATTGTCTTAAGGGGTCAGGAGGGGCCCCAAAAAGGTAAAATTTGGGAATTACTCAATTTGTTTTCTTAAGAACCGGTATGTCAGATTTGTTAATATTTTGCATAAATTATCCCTATGTGTAGGGGTTTGATTGCAGATAAGAATTTAGGGGCTAAAATTTATAGGGACCCTGTAAGGGGACTTCCAATTTTACATAGGGATACTATGGGAAAACAGAAAATTATCTTTTTCTTTCATTTGTTTTGAAACCACTAGGCCAATTAAACTGAAATTTCACACAGATGTTTCTATTGCGTAGGAGACTATAAAGAAGAATTTTTTTTTTCAATCTGAAATTCAAGATGGCCGTCATTACTAAAAATAGTCCAAAACTTAAAAAATCTTCTTCTCATGAACGGCCCAACAGATTTTCAAAATGTTTATGTAGTAATGACGACCAACTATAGTATTGTTAGATTTGTTCAAATGGTGTCCCTAGGGTTAAATATGACCCTGCCCCGAGAGTTCAATTAGGGGACACATGTCAATATAATATATATATATATATATATATATATATATATATTTTTTTTTTTTTTTAAATGGAAATGATGTTGCCTTTATCTTCACTAAAGCATTGTTAAGTGAAGGAAGTTAAGATTTGTAAAAATGACTGGGTTCCTATGTCATAAGGGGTCAGGAGGGGATCCAAAAGGGTACAATTTGGGAATTAGTAAAATCGTTTTCTTAAGAACCGGTATGTCAGATTTGTACATATTTGATATAAATTATCCCTATGTGTAGGGGTTTGATTGCAGATAAGAATTTAGGGGCTAAAATATATAGGGGTCCTGTAAGGGGACTTAGAAATTTACATAGGGATACTGTAGGAAAACAGAAAATTCTCTTTTTTTTTCTTTATTCTGAAAGCACTAGGCCAATTAAACTGAAACTTCACATGGATGTTTCTATTGCATAGGAGACTATACAAAAGATTTTTTTTAATCTAAAATTCAAGATGGCCACCATTACTAAAAATAGTCCAAAACTAAAAAAATCTTCTTCTCATGAACGGTCCAACAGATTTTCAAAATGTTTATATGGTAATGATGACCAACTATAGTTTTGTTAAATTTGTTCAAATGGTGTCCCTAGAGTTAAAAATGACCCCGCCCTGATGTTTCTATTGCATAATAGAATTTCAAAAAGTGCTATTGCCACCATGAGTCAGTAGAGCATCCTCATGCCCTCTTGGGCCTCTTGTTTTAAGAATTTAACTATTTTTTAAATAAACAATAATTCATTCATTGTTGGTGATTGTTTGCACATTATTAAAAGGCACTTTAAAGCTGTATATTCCTTTATTTTTTGATGAAATAATTGGGATAAATATTGAGCAGTGGAGATTTAAAATAGATAGTTTTTCTGGGAAGCATGTGTCGATCAATACTCTATCAAAAAGCCAAACATCAGAATATGGAAGTTTGTTTGTCAAGCTTTCATATAGGTTGTTCATGTTGATAACTTTTATGTTGACTTTATGTGGAGATGTGGAAAGGAATCCTGGACCACCATATTACCAGTTTACAAAATACCCTGTAAATGGCAATTTTCACCAGGGTCATCAAATATTCAGTCAATTTCTACAGGGAAGACAGTGTGTACCATGTTGTTAAGCATTTTTTGCAAATGCATTATTAAAACCGCTTGATAGTTACTGTTGGAAAAGTATTGATATGGACTCTGTATTGTATGCAGGAGATTATTTATACAGATACACAAAAGAAATATCAAACACACCACATTCTTTTCTAAATCCCAATGAATTGCCTTCTTACTTGACATATCAGAAATCTAACTAAATTTTCCAATTTCCCGAATCTACATTTTCGAATTAACACAAGCAGCGAGCCTTCCCTCAGGCCTTTGATTATGTTATTGATGGCTAACAGCAGCCTAACTGGCAATCAGTTATTCATGGAAGAGACTTAACCCTTTGTTCCATAATGCTGCAAAATCCAGCATATATCCAGTGCAGTATAAAGCCCCATTCCCATGCATTTATCTAGAACTCGATAATGCTGCCTTCCCATGCAGTTAGAGATTGCATCATGATGACGTGTGTTTTTAAAATCAAAATTATTGCATATTTACGATCAGTCAGATGTCAGACCATCTCTTTGTAAACATTTACTTTACACCTTTGTTTTTTCCATATTTTTTTTAACTAAAAGTGTGACAAGTTTTTGTGAAAGGCAGTATACAAAATTTGCTTTTAGATAAGCATAAAATTTTTATTGTGCATTTCACAATTGTATCACATTCTTTGTGCACGTGCATATCATGGGAAAAGTACAAGTCAACTGAAACCTCTTTGATCACATTCTCTATACCTTTTATGAGAGTAAAAACACAACCACATTCGTTTACTACATAGCTGTAAAAAATGCGTAGGCTTAGTGAAAATCAATGTGTTCAGGCAATGTATATGCTTGTTGGTGCCACAAGCATCGCAGACATAAGTAGGGCATTTATTTGCAATAGCAAAACATTGATTCGTCTTAATGCAACCAGGGGAACTGCTGACCATCAACTGTCAGACAGACCTCTTGTAACAACCACATATATTGAACAGACCGTAATATTTGCGTTGACGCACCTTCGACGTCAGTTTGAAACTGCGTCTGTGTCTGTGAAGCCAAATGGTATTAGCAAATTTACAATTTTGAGGTGACTTATGATTGGATGTGGGTATTTTGTTGTGAGAATGAACAATTTGCAAATTGTTGCATTATGGAGAAGGACAGGTTCAGTTGAGGTAGCATAATGGTTTGGGGTGGAATTATCAGGGGTCTCAAAAAGGAATAGTCAGACAAGGTAATCTTAATGCCAAGGAATACAAATACATCCTCGTAAAAGTCAATAAAATGCTTCAAAATTTGGTACCAAACACGATATAATTTACTTTTTTTCAACATGGAAACTTTTGGGAAAAACCACAGTGCACTTTCTTTTGCAACTGAGTACATTAATAATTATTATACAATAAGTGGCAGTCCAATAAAAAAAAGAGGGCATTCTCATAGATCACGCATGTAAGTTGTGTGTGCGCCCTGGATTCATCCAGTTGAAACAAGGTCATATCTCTAAAAATAACCGATTTTTTCACTTTGTATGCGATGTACACAACGCTAATCAAAATAAAGAATTCGGCATCTTTGAAGATTTGGTTTGTTTTTACAGCTGACAGCTGTCCTAGGTTGGGAAAATTTGAAGGAGGTATATGACATTGTGGTAAGTGATATACCAAGTTGCAAATTCGGTAACGATCCTGTGATTGTTATTTCAACTTACTAAAATTAAAAAGTGACTCACTGAGAACAGAGGATCAAGTCAAGTCAGAAACAGTATATAAACAAGGAGAATGTAAACAATCAGGCCAAACAAATCTGGACTCTGTAACTGTAAGTCAGGGCTGCGTTCAGCATGGTTAAACGTGTTTACTCTTGTTTATAAATGCAAATGGTGACCTAACGGATGAAAAGTAAACAGGAAATCGGTCTACTTGGCAGTTGTCCCTCCACTTCCCTTGAGGTCACGTGACTAAACATAAGCAAACAGCTCTCTGGGGTGTTTAGTCTGTTGGCAAACGTTTAAAGCGAAACATGTCGTTCAGTTCACTTTTGTTATCAAACGTTTGCAAACAAATTAAACATTGAAGTGAACTGAACGCAGCTCTGGTAGTGGGGTGGGTGGAGGTATTTGGGTGGGAAACATATTTTCAACTTAAGACTCTTTTTAAAATGTAGATCAGGGAGTGTGGTAATAATTAAAAAAATATTTTTTTAAACCTTACTATTGGGTGGAAATTGGTTTTAAAAAAATAAAACATTAATTTTTTAGGAAAATAGGTTTGAAAAAAAGTCGGGGTGGGGATGAGAGGTGGAAATTAGGTTTGAAAAAAAATATTATTTTAGGAAAATAGGTATGAAAAATTAACCTGGATTCTGCATAATGTAAATCAGATGTGGGTGTGGGGGTTGGTGGGGTGGTATTTATAAAAGGTTTGACCTGGATTCTGCATAATGTAAATCGGATGGGGGTATAAGGCTGGGATAAAAAAATATTAAGTTAAAAATAAAGAAATTTAACAACAATGGACTATGCAAAATATAAATGAAAGGATTGGAGTGGTATACTGGAGTTTGATTACTCTAAAGCTATTCAAAAGTAATGCTTCCAATTTATGTTGAAACAATGATATGACATAATTTTCTATTGCTTACTGATGTTTTTACTTGATATAATCAGATGAATGACTTCACAGGAGAAGGTGGGGCCAATTTGCCAGACGACTTTGACCCAGCTCATGCCACTCCACTTTAACTACTTCTGGCTGTTGTTTCCCATGCAACTGATTGTTGACCAGGTCCAATACACAAACGACTATGCAGCCTGGACTACCAGTCAGCCCGGGGCAGCTGCAGACGACAACTGGATCGACGTCAGGCGTTCCTGAGATGCGAGCCTTCTTGGGATGAATATACTCATGAAGCAGACATGTTTTGGTCTTTCAAATCCGTTCTTGGGCAACTCCACATAACTAACACCATGATCTGTAACCAGTTTCCAGAAGATCCTTCAGTACTTCCACGCTGCAGACAGGGCATCTGAACCTGAGACACGAATCATCCAAAGTATGACACGACTTGTCAAGGTGCGACCAGTCATCAGCTGCTTTCAGAGACATTCCCCAAGCTGTTCACGCTGAACAAGGAAGTTCCCATCGACGAAGTCATGATAGCTTTCACAGGGTGGTCTTGCCTTTCGACAGTACATGCTTGCCAAACCAATCAAGCGAGGAATAAAGATTTGGATGCAGTGTGACGCCAGAACCACCTTGTCCAGATTCGACTGTTTACCTTGGTAGACAGAACAATCAAATGGAGCACTGACTCGGGTACAATGTCATCATGCGTCTGTCTGACTACCTTCAGCACACACACCGGATTATCTTCTTCGACAACTTTTTCTCCGGTGTGGAACTGACAGGAGGACCTCCTCGGGCGTGTATGCCTGCAGGCACTGTACGAGTAAACAGAAAAGGATTCCCCTGAAGAACTGAAGAAGCCAAGAGTCGTAAAACAACGCGGGGACTTTAAGATAATGCAAAAGAGTGCACCACTTATCAACATTAAGCAGCCCAACTGATGTGATGAACACAGAGACGAGTTGGTCGGAACGTTGTAGCATTACAGCAACCAAACAGCTGCCATGTCTACAACCAGTTTTTGGGAGGAGTTGATGTTCACAACCAGTACAGGGCCAAGTATGATGTTGGAAGAAAATCAAAGGACGCCGATGGAGATGCATCTTCTGGTTCCTGTTGATCTCGGCTATTATCAACTCCTTCATTCTTTACGAATTGACATCAACAAGAGGAACTGAAGAAGAAGCGGTTCAGACATATTGACTTTCGGGTTAAACTGATCTCCGAGCTTGTTGGCGGATACAGGAAACGCTTCACAGGAGAAGCTTGCGACAACGTGCTTGTTGGAATTAAGCCAAATGTGGATGTGCATGTTAGTTGCAGAATGCCAAATGCCAGGAAAGTCTGCAATACCACTCTGGGTACCTGAAAGAGAGGAAGGATACTACATTCGGATGCCAGACATGCAATATTCACTTGGGCAGGGATGGTTGCCATGCCGAATACCACAACCAATCAGAAAACCAGTTGAGAAAAATTTACAAAATGTGAAAGTTTAAAATTTAATTTAGGAAATGTTATATTCAAAATCAAATTGAACAAAAAGTTAAAAAGTGAAAGTTATTATGATGAGATGAAAGTTTGAAATTCAATGTAGGAAGTGTTACCTCAATATTCATTTATATATTCAATTTATAGAAAGATGAACTGTGATGGATTTCTTTTATCTTGTTTCTCATAATTTTGAAAGTTACAAACGTTATAAAAAAAAGTGTTACTTTTATTTTCATTTACATTTTCAATTCATGAAATGATGAACAGTGATAACTTCATTTATCTTGTTTTTCCTAAAATGGATTAGCTCTACCTAAAAAGGACTACAAAATAGGAATTGTCATGTATGGTATATGTGATTCACTATAACAAATCAGTTTAATCATACAGTGTGAAAAGTGAACACATTTATGATTTAACTTTGAAATTGAAATAATATTTAACTCCTCCTTGGCAAAATTTACCACAGTGATAAAACTTATATTTATCACATGCATGTGATATGGACTGATACATTTAAAAACCAGTTGTGATTCATGTGTGACGTTTGTATTTATTTTCTCCTGGTATATGATTATTTGTTATGAATGTTTTGTTATGAATGTTAATTTATTTATTAAGTTGTACACTGTTTATTTAAATGACTTAGTCATAAATATATATGGAATATTACCCATAAATAAACATATTTTTGCAGAAAAAAATGATTTTTCTTACTTCACAAACCAATATGTTACAAAATTATTCTATATTTGAATATTTTACATAGCCAGAAAGAGAAATTAATTCTCATAAAAACTTCACATGTACACCATAACTTTAAAGTCAATAGTTCACACTGTAAAAAGAGTTAACTAACAGAGGTGTCAAAACTTGAGCATTTCTCTAATAAGCTGCATGGAGATTATCAAATACTGGTCAACTGTATTGACCTGTGGTACTTGATACGGTAAAACTTATATGGAGCAATGGGTTAAGCACACGCAAATAACTGTACCATTTGATTTAGCAGTAAGAGACTAATGACCATGAGACTCAATTTGTATATCAATCATGGAGACTGGCTCGGCAGGGATTTGAACTTGCAACCTCTGAATCAAGACCTGCTACTGTCTTAAGCTATGGCTCCTTTTCAATCATATTTTATGTTAAATGTTTTCTGATAAACAAGTTTTGAAATGGTCAATGTATTTAATTAATGTTTGGATTGTAGCTGTATAATTGTGGAAAAAAATCCAGATCAAGTTTGATATTTACCCACATAAGTAAAAATTTACATGAGTAATGGCCCCTTTGCAAATTTATTTTTGATAAAATTTATGAACATACAGTAGTCCGTCTACTAACCAATTTAAAGGTTATAAAGACTAAATTGTTGACGATGTTAATGATAATTGTTGTTAGCAACATTTAACAACCATCTTAAAGTAACTCAATTAAAAGGTATATCGCAACAATTTGATGAAAGATTTTTTACCAAGCTAGCCTTATGACTGAAAAGGCCTTGACTATTGGACAGACATTGGTGAAACTGAAGACCATCCAGGACACTCATGGGGGCAAGTGGGTTAGCATTGTCTTGGAACATAAAGGAAGAATTTGCTTATCTAGTGTAGCTAGAAATGTATGCATTTGACTTTTTTCAGGAAAATATTAACTCTTGGTTTCTATTGATTTCAGGAAAAATGACTTTTGCGGACTTCATGGAGCAGTTGGAAAGGAAAAATAGTACTGCAGATCAGCCAGGTGAATCTAAAGATGAGACGGGTGCCCAGCCAGGAGTTGACACAGAATCGGCAGAAGTGCAGGGAACCTCAAAAAGTATGCGACCTGTATTCCTCCAGATTATTGCTATAAAATAAGAAGGAAGATAAGACTAGTTTTGTGCCAAGCACTTGTAGTATACACATTGGTGGTAACTGTATCATCAAACTGAGCTTAGTTACCATGGTTTCTTGGGTCCAGTCTTTTACAGCCACACTCACATATTGAGAGTACCATTCCAATCTTGTCACACTGAGACATGGACAATGGTTGATATTTCATGTTGAGCTACAATCAAGTTTTTCTTTATTTCTTAAACAACAAACTATATCAGATTTGCATAACTTTAAAAATTATTTAATTATCCTAGGCAGAGTTCAGAAATTTTTGTAAAGGTCCGACTCGAATTTTTGTCTGTACTTTTGTGAAGCTATGAGGGAAATGTAGATTTCATACTTGTATGTGGTCTTTTGATCTCTTACATATGTGAAGTTGGTGTCGTATGACAGTCTTGTTAAAAGAAGGTCACCATGACTGTCCTTGACACACTGATACACGTATATATATGTAGTTACATTTTATTAATATAATTTTGAACGTTAATTTTATATTGAAATAAAAGAGTTTTTTGTGTTAAATGACAGGTGTACAGCTCCTTAAATGTGTATCCTTTTGCAGATACTTTTGTATTCCCTTTTTTTATATAATGTATGTCTTATGATGTCATTTCAGCTCAAGAAAAGAAGAAACCAAAGGTAAATTATTTTTTAAGAAGCTACCATTATTAACTTCCATAAAACCGCAGCATTGGTCAATTGGTAAAGCATCTACATCACAGGCAAGAGGTCAAAGCAAAATACTTAAAAAATGGTACTTGGTGCTCAGCATTTAGAGGATAGTTCTAGGGCTGGTTGGTCTGGTAACTGGATGGGTTATCGTACCATGTGACTGCTGCATTATACTCCAGTGGAACAGACCTTAGAATATTCTCTGAAGCAGTCCCCATGATGTGACAAAAAACTGTTGAAAAAGACTACAATACAATAACTTCCATAAAACAACCAGCTATTCATCTAGCAACCCATTAAATATAGATTAATAATTTTAGCTAAATATAATTAGGCCTAAAAAAATACTCTTGTTTTTGCTAATAAAACCTAAACTTTTTATTTTGAAGTGTTGTCAGTAAAATGAAACCAAATTGTAATGTGTATTTGTTTGTGAAACAACTATCTTGGAACAAATTATTGTTTGTAAATGATTTATTTCTTCAAAAAAAAAAGGGGGAAGTATTGTATAGCACACTTTCTGATATTGGGCGAATGTCTCTCCCTTAGGGATTATATTACCCATATTTCAAAATCACTGGTTATTAAATGGTGTAACCTATGGTCAGACTCACTGATTTTTTTAAACATTATCCAAAGGCATACTTAGATAAGTAAGATAGCTGTTCCTATGTTTGAGAACTTTAACGTTATCTGTTGCATGATGGGAGTGTATATATACAAAATATATTTTAAATAAAATATAAAATAAATAAAAACTATTTCCTACCTACTGACACTTTATTTTGCGGGCAAGTTAGCGGAAACACAGAAATTGTTTATTATGTACTTAAGATAACAAAGACACTGAAAATGAATTGGACTCATTTGTAGGGTTCACAAATTAATGGGTGAATTTGGTTTCAACATTATTTTCAGTTTGTATTGAAAGTTATATATATGGAATCAAGATGTTTTTGAGAGGGAAAACTTTGACAAAATTACATAAATCTAAGAAGAAATCCCATCCATCTGCTCTTAAATGATTAAACTCATTCATTTAAATTTGTTTTTAGATCACTATACATTGTCTCATTGTTTGGACATGCTGGCCCTATTTGTAATTGGGTACTGCACCTGCCTGAGCTCACCTAATTTCATATTTTTAAAATTCAGTTTGTATTTATCCAGCCCTGTTTGAACTTCAGGATCTGCTAGAGCCCAAATATCAACCACACTCCCTTAATCAATGTTTTAATTCTATGCTGTATTGAAATGATAAACTATGAGTAAAATGCCTCATTTTACATCAGGTACCCTCTGCCCTATTTCAATTTAGTTACTGTTCACCGTCGGCTCTTGTTAGACTGTCAGTTATCCCCAATGAACAACAGTAGGAAATACATTTAGGTTCTCTCCAGTCCAAGCAGGTAGGTTTTTCAAACTCACAAATGACATATTGTAGTTGTATTTTTATATTATATAAATTTGCAATAATTCATCTGAATTCTTGTGATTTTTACTCATTGCTATATTTTATTGAAACCGCATTATCGTTACAACCATATTATGACTGGTTGTCAAGCTTTAGCAAAACACCTTTCAATTCTCTCATTGAAGGTTAAAAGAAGAAGAAAATGTGACCTACCAAAGCTATTACAGAGTAGTATGGGCGAAGTGAGCATGACCTTTGCCCTTGGCAATCATGAAAAGGCCATTCAGCAATGCATGGAGATTATAAGACAAGGTCAGTATTCATAGAGATGTAGTTTTCATTGTTTACTTACCTGTTGAAGGTCCAGATTCTGATACTGTTAGAATTTACAAAAATACACACATTTTATGTTTTCCTTTCATATATACAAATATATTTTATACAAGGATGCTCTAGCTGAGTTGTCAAAAGTGCTCTTGTGTAATGGCCCTACGTCTCAGCACTGAATACAAGGATTCTGTGGCCGAGTTGTCAAAGGTGCTCTTGTGTTATGGCCCTACGTCTCACCACTGAATACAAGGATTCTGTGGCCAAGTTTTCAAAGGTGCTCTTGTGTAATGGCCCTTACATCTCACCACTGAATACAAGGATTCTGTGGACCGAGTTGTCGAAGGTGCTCTTGTGTAATGGCCCTTACGTCTCACCACTGAATACAAGGATTCTGTGGCTGAGTAGTCAAAGGTGCTCTTGTGTAATGGCCCTACGTCTCATCACTGAATACAAGGATTTTATGGCCGAGTTGTCAAAGGTGCTCTTGTGTAATGGCCCTACGTCTCACCACTGAATACAAGGATTTTATGGCCGAGTTGTCAAAGGTGCTCTCGTTAATGGCCCTTACGTCTCACCACGGAGGTCTTGGGTTCAAGCTTAACTTGGTCCAAAAACTTTGTGATTGAGATTTTGTGAACGTTCGCGTATTCATGCAAAATCTCGCTATTTCTTGTTTTCAATTATCTTAACTTTCATTCATCGCAGGACCACAATTTAAAATACCTACATTGCTGAATGAAATTCTCATCAAAACAATACCATTTCCAGCAATTTGTGTTTAACATTGTTTAAGTACTTCTGATTACAAAATTGTTTTACTGGCAGCTAAAATAAATTACGAGAAATTTTACTTCAAACCTCAAGTGTCTTTAATTCAAGATCATTTTGCATGATCCAAACATCTAAACATCTAAAATTACATACAACTTGCATTTTATATACAAATCGAGAAGTCAGTTGCCTTTGAATTATGAATGATTAATTTACCAAATATTTAATCCTTGTGTGCTATTTTATCAACATTTAGTCAGATGCAAGTTTCCTATTCTTCATATAAGTCCTTGTTTTAAGCTATAATGTGACAATGACTGTCTCTCACAATGGTTTATTTACTTACAGCCCCTGATGCCACAAAGCCCTTCCAGACACTAGCCATGATTTATGAAGACCTTGGCGACATGCAGAAATCATTGCAGGTGTGTTTTCGTATCCAGTGCTCCAGATAAGCATTATTTGGGGGTATATAAGCATTGAAATTTCTGAATAAAGCATTGAAAATTAAATTGAAGGGGTAAAATAAGTATAGGTTATTCTCTATTTTAGTGTTTAATTAATTTGTTTTAATTGGCAATTTGATAAGACTGTTCGTTTTTACCCTTGACTTTTTTAAAATAAGCATTGCATACTAAATGACGGGGTAAAATATTCATTTGAAGAAAAGCTTATCTGGAGAGCCGATATCTTAGCAAGTTTATTCAGTTTGATATGCTTTATATTCAGCATAAAGAATAATACCGGAACTTGAGTGTAAACACAAAAAATGGTCTACTAAATATATTTCTTCTTGAACATAGCAGCATTTTACTGTCAGTGGTGTGACATTGTAATATACTTGGAAGGTAATGTCGTGTTTGTCGCATGATACTATATTGTGGCATCATATAACTCTTGTCTTGGAAAACTGCAGTACAATGTGACTGAAATATTTTTGACAGCTGCTGGCATGCTTTTTGAGCAATATCTCTGCAAAATATATTGTGATAAAACAGTATTATATTATTATGCCCCTCTTGGAAGAAGCGGCGATGTATTGGTTTGCACTTTGTTGGTTGGTCTGTCCATCAATTGATTGATAGACCATCATGATAACTGGAAGATAATCCAATGCTGTTTGACCCTACAGTCATCAAACTCTTCAGGGGTGATTTGTCTTGGTATCTTAATGACCCCTATTCAACTTTGGGTCATGTGGATTAAAAGTCAAGGTCACAGTTGTTATTTACAGAGAATATGTTTCCAGATAATAACTGCATACATCTTGGCCCTACACCACAACCACAATGACTATTTATAGAAAATCAGTTTCCGACAGAAAACCTTGGATGGGGAAGAGGGGTGTTGAGGGTGGGGTATCACAAATTTTGTGTTGTGTGGTTCAACTTTGTAAGTAGATAATCCTTATATATTATTGGGTCTGTTGGCCAAATTGAAATGGTCCCAGTGGCTATTTATTGAACATATGCTTCTGACAAATAACTTCAAGGTGTTTACCCTGGTGATCTTAACTTTTGCAGGGTGATTTGTCTGAGCATGTCAATGACTCCTGTTCATTTGAGATCAGTAGGTCAAGGTTATCATAACTATTTATAGAAAATCAGATTTCTCTCCTTACTCCTTGACCCGGTTACCTGACATGCTACCATGGGGTGGGGGCATATATGTTTTATAAACATTTCTTTTTTTCACCTTTTAAGTGAATGATGTTTTACAACTTTTAAACAATAAAATACATGTATTTTATGAATTGTTTTTTTCTAAATTTCTTTGTAATGATTGCTAAAGTCTTGAGTTTTTAAACTTATGTTACCTGCTATATTTGCTATTCTTGTCTGTTGATATTTGCAGTACGGCCTTATTGCAGCATACCTTGATCCCTCGGATTCAGAGGAGTGGGCCAAAATGGCGGAGCTTTGTGTAGAGCAGAATGACATAAATCAAGCCATCAAGTGTTACACGCAAGGTAAAACAAGAACTGTATTATAGGATTCAGTAAATATGACAGTGGTTAACATTTCACTGAATACTAAATTTGTTCTTTTATCAATTTAAATGATTTTATGACAGTGTGATGCATACCTTTTGGTTGTTAATTATTCTGGTTATGGTCCTGTTTGCTTGTCGGTGGCCCATCTGACTATCAAACCATTTGTAGTGAGTTAAAGCCTGCCCCGTCAGTTTCCATGATGATTGATATACGACATTGTGTTTCATTGTCAATCGTATTACCTCTGATTCCAGCGGGAAGATTATCAGTTACTTGCGGAAATTGGTGTGCTCGAGTACTGGTTAACCTTCCATGTATCCAGGAAAGAGTGGTTATGTTAACTGATTGTCTGTCAGTCCTTGATGGCATAACCAATGACGCTTAATATTTAAACAAATCAAACAAATTATTCTTTGTGTAAACAGGTATAGCTGCTGGGAAGGAAAATAAGATGGACCTTATCTGGGAGAGATCCAAGCTGTATGAGCGCACAAAAGAGTTCAAGAGGTCACTTGAGGGGTACCAGGCATTGTTGAACTTACTTCCAGCTGAAGATTCAGAGAGTTACTTCAAACTTGCCTGGGCAATCACAAGGGTAAATTCTACATCGGATCAAATCATCTTTGTTAATTGGGCAATTGAGTACAGGGGAAACATGGATCTTTATTAACATGATTCAAAGTTAATATTGTATTGTTTAATCAAACTCACTTGGGTAGGTAAAAGACGGAATCTTTCATCATGATATTTAAACTTTTTACATGTCATATTTCCTTCAGTTAAAAAATGTGTACCTGAATTTACTATTGAATGTTTTTAAAAAGAAAAAAATCTCCACTCTGTCTCATCTAAACCATATGTGTAGATAGATATATAGACATATAGTCAAATCTAAATAATAGGATGTAGATACGAATGTGGTTGTACATGTATTTTTGGTCTTGTTATGCTCCCCAAAAAGGGGGAAGCATATAGTTGCCGCTTTGTCTGTGCTTGTGTGCGTGCGTTCCCAAGTTCTTGTCCAGGCTATTTCTCTACAACCTGTGGTTGGAATTTTATGAAACTTGCTAAGATGCATCATTACCAAGTGCAGATGAGCATATTGTCTTTGTGTTCCAGTTCAATGATTTTTCATGGAGTTATAGTCCTTTGATTCTGTCTGTGACCAAATTCTTGTCCTTGCTATTTTTCTACAACCTCCAGTTGGAATTTTATGAAACTTGTTAAGATGCATCATTACCAAGTGCAGATACGCATATTGTCTTTGTGTTCTGGTTCGATGATTTTTCAAAGAGTTATGGCCCTTTGATTCTGTCTGTGACCAAATTCTTGTCTGCACTATTTCTCTACAACCCCATGTTGGAATTTTATGAAACTTGCTAGGATTCATCACTACCAAGTGGAGATGCGCATATTGTCTTTGTGTTCTGGTTCAATGATTTTTGATGGACTTATGGCCCTTTGAGTCTGACCAAATTCTTGTCCGTGCTATTTCTCTACAACCTTAGGTTGGAATTTTATGAAACTTGCTAGGATGCATTATTACCAAGTACAGATGCATATATTGTCTTTGTGTTCTGGTTTGATGATTTTTCACAGAGTTATGGCCCTTTGGTTCTGTCTGTGACCAAATTCTTGTCTGTCATTTTTCTCTACAAACCCATGTTGGAATTTTATGAAACTTGCTATATGCATCATAATGACCTATTTCAAAGCATATTTTATTATATCACTAAATAAAAAATAATGTATTGACTTCTCTTAAGAACTCTCAAAGTTACTTCCAGTTAAAATTTTGAACCGGATTTATTATAACAAATGATGAATTGGTCAATCATCATGATTTAAGTTTGTTTTTTTTTTAACTGTGACCATATCTATATAGTACAGACTAATATCTATGTATGATTATTGACAGACTTGCTTTTTATTGATTTACGCCAAGAAAAATAGCTCTGCCCTTCTCATTACACAAACAGGGACATTTTAGTCACTTGAATAAAATTTCATTAGCCAATTGTTTTATATAAATTTTAATGGTAGCAATATTTGCAAGATTTTGTCTAAAAAGGTAATGCACTCTTTCAGAGTTACTATGAGTTGGGGGAAAAGACAAGTGCCCTGGAGACGATAACAAAGGCATTTAAAGACCATCCAGGACAGATCACATCTGAAGGTACAGTCTACTATCTACCAGTAGATCTAGTTCAGACAAATGAAACCTGAAACTGTCATGCATCGTGTTTATATAGTCATGTGTTACTGTGTCACCTGTAAAGTTTAGCAGACACTTGGGGATTGGTTTGTCCATCCTTGTAGATATTTGCCGCCAGACATGCTTTCATTTTCGTAGAATAGAAGCTTGGATGTACCTTTTAAGCCATTTGTGTAGTGGTCAATTCTTTAGAGTTGTTATTAAAAATAGAAAAATGTTTTCCGCTCTACAATTTTAGTTTTCCATTAAGATATTTTGCTGTAATTTTTGGATAGGCACTCGTGTGAAGTGGAAGTGAAGAAATTGGTTAGAGGTCAAGTCACCATTCACCATATATAAAAATAAAGAAATGGTTTCCACTCAATAAAATTTCAGAGTCCCTGTAGATGTTTAGATAAAATTTTGTTGATATATTCGATATGTGAAGTGACAGCTTGGGATTGCCTTTGAAGTTGATGGATCATTATCAAGGTCACAATAACTAAAAATAGAAAAATAAATTTCTGCATAATACACTTGTGTCCCGTAACAATGCGGATCTTGAGGTCAACAAAATGAAACCGCATTATACGCGGACCGCGTTGTAGAGATAATTACCTTGAAAAAAAAAAACGATGTCGGTTATTCACACCTGTCGTGCTGTCCAACTCGTAAGTGAATGGTATTGTTTGCATTGTAAAGTGATACAATGCGTTTTTGGTTACAATAGATACACTTAGATATGTATATAAAAGAAAAAGAAAGAAAAGAAGAACATTTTTCGTGTTTTGATAAAACTAAAATTGGCAGCCATTTCCGTTTAATCTGGAAGTAAAAAAATCGCACTTCAATTTTAATTCAGTGTTATAAGTGTTAAAATATGAAAAAAGATATCAAGAATATTTACAACAATAAAATAAAAAAAATAAGTTTGTGTTTATAATGTGATAAAATACCCGCCGTATATTTATACCTATCAACCTCTTGGTTGCTTGATCATGTGATCACTCAATAATAACAAAGTTTGCATATGGCTTCCGTGTTTGACATTTGTCAGCATTTATTGAATTACTTGGATTATTACAAACTGTTGATACTCAATGCTGGCATGAATTGATCACTTAAAGCCTCATTAAAATTCCGAAATGCACACGTTTTGATAACAAAAATGATTGCAATTAAATGTGTTTATAGTATTGCTTAAACCATTCCTGTAAATCCCTTAGTGACTGTTTTTATAAAAAGGCAAGAAAAATAATAACTTCGAGCAAAATGTGTATTTCTTAGATGAGCGGACCAAGCTTTTAACTTTTGTTTACATTTTTGTTATTCCGTAATGACTCGGTTGCTTTCCGACTGTACCTCTGCCAGTGTTTGAAAGTACACAATGAATACTGCAGTGGTAGTGTGCGGATTAAGACTGTTAGATAAGGGTTCATTAACCAGATTAGAAAAGTTACAGCTTCACTAATATTATGTATCATTATTGGGTTTTCTTCTTTTTAAAAAAATATATTGATGTCTGCGATAAACTATCGAACGCAGTATGCATAATATTATTTTTATACACACTGAAAAACAATTTGGTATAGTAACTCTTGCTCAGGATCCTCCCTTGCATATACGCACATGATACTATCGCACATGCTATTACATCACAAATCACTTTAGTGCAGTCAATATCAGAAGGGCTACCAAGGGTGGCTTGTTAAGTACAGTTGTTGAAAAAGTAATTTATTTTTAATTTTAAATGAACGATTCGTCGCTTACATGCAATAAATGAGCTTGTGGGTTTCAGTTCATTAATTCATGGAGGGGAATAAAGGGACGTTCTTAAAAACTATCTAACTGCATGTTATTTAATTTTTAAACACATCCCCAACAGTTCCCCATACTAGTGTGTTTCTTGATAATATATTACCGACCGATGTGTTTCCGAACAAGCTTCACAACTCCCGGTTTTCTGCCGAAGATGTTTATCGGAAAGAGACGAACATTAATTTGTAAACAAAACCCGTTAATTATGTACTAATAATGTGCTTTATATTTATTTTTTTCGTTTGCAAAGTCTCTCGTTGATCAAATAAACATGTATTCTATCATCTGGAAGAGTAAAACTTACTTGAATTAAAACTAAAAACAACCGTTTCAGAAGTTTAATTAGCCTTTAAACTATCCTGAGGTAAAGGTTATAACAGTTTGATTGAGTCAAGGCTAATTAGTGAGCAGAAGATGAGCGATGATCAAATCAAAACATGGCGACGATATATTCGGTTGTCATTTGATCATTCGCACATATTTTCAAGTTTTATAACCATGACAAATTCTTTCATTCATTTTTACAACATTGATTTTAACAAAATGAAGCAATTATCTGACAACATAAGTCTAATCATTTATTTTTTTGTGATTTTGCATGAGCTATCTTGTATTAAAGTATATTGACCATGTTTTTTTAATGCTCTGTTTCATATTGATGACTATGTAAATAATGTAAAAAATAAGACAAGCTGAAATTTTATAATATTTTTCTAATTCTACATATCTCTATTACATGATACTTTACCATAGTTGATTAAGCAGTCAATATGGTATGCAAACTTGCTGAGACCTCTGTTTAGGTACATTTGCTGTTTCTCCAAATGATTTGGACATATCTTATCGTTCTTTAAATATAATAGAGATTACTTTTTGCTTTTTACAGATGTGAACTTGTTACTCGAGTTACAGATCCCAGAAAAAAAGTTCCAGGAAAGTTTAGATGTAAGTGACTTACATGAATGGTTACCAAAACCATTATTTACATTCATATAAGTATAGTTTAAGTTTGGTAAAAGTTACGTTTAATGTCTAATTTATATGCTGTATTGTGCTGAATGTCACTCAACAATAGTATAACAGCAGTGTCTGCATTGCAAGGTGGTTGTTGGACTAGCCATCCTAGTGTTTGGGTCATGTAACAGAGTGGAATACTAGTCGTTCATATAATTTGATACTCAGTGAGATATATGTAACAATATAGAAACATGTATAAGCTTGGGAACCAAGCAAGGAAGTTTCTAGCATGCAATGGATGGAGTTGAATTTAAATTTGATCAGGTTTTTGTGCCCCTTGCCATTTGAAAAACAAGGAATAGGGTATTAAGTGTTATCTCCGTTTGTTCATAAGTTGTTTGTTCATTGTTGATCTGAAATAAAATAAGTGTTGTTATTTTATCAATAACTTCTAAAAGGGTCTATGTATTTAGTTAATATTTGGCATGTAACTGTATGATATACCAGTCATGTTTGATATTTGTCAAATTTAAAAGAGTTATGGTCCAGTGTGACTTAATTCTTGTAATAAAATGGTTACATTTATGGTTCCAAAGTGAAGTAGAGTTCATTTGATATTTTACTTGAAAATTAATATATCTGATTAATTTCAAGTTAAAGAACATATATATATATATTATTTATGCATATACTGTACATTATATTCACCCTAAAACTATCAACCTGTGTTTGTTTTGTTAACCTTTCTATGATGAGCATTGCTTTAGTTTATGCTGATTTTTTCAGGTGTTTGTGATGCACTGTGGTGTAAGTTTTACATTTCCCGGAGACAAAATCTGGTCTGCTGTCGGCAGGATATCACCAACAACTATTAAAGACAAATTTCCTACCAGGTATAGTAATAGCATTTACTGTAGTGTTATTTTTATTGGAATAAAGTGTATCTGAACTAATCACTAATATTAGATTGAGTTTAGTTGAATAATACTGAATTAAAGAATTTTAGTGAGCCATATTTTTATTATCAACTGTGTAAAAGTTGTTTGTGTCATCCATGATTCTGAAAATACACATCTAGAATTTTTCTTGTACAGCATTACAGGTTTATTTCTGTGCTTCTTTTACAAGTATAACGCTTGATTTTCTGAAGGCCTTACAGAATTTGAGACTTGCAAACACTTGGGCTTTTTACCTCAAGGCCTTTGCAGCACAGAGTATTATCTGTATTTCAGTCATTTAATGCAAATGAAAGAACAATCTGAGAACCAGTTTTAGTTTGTAGCTCTTGTGTCATTAGATGCTTCAGTGGTCAAATTTAAGCTTGCATACTCACAAAGTGCGAGTTACTTTTGCAGAAATTGAGTTACATATTTCAGTAACTCGAAAATTTCTGCAAGTGCTAAATTCAATAATCATTTAGGTGATCAGCGAGCATCTCTAATGTATTATAAAATGATGTCATCCTTATTGAGATCGGCAACTTTGGTTGGCTGACACTGTTCTATATTAAGATTTGCTTTAATTCGAACACATATATTGACTGTAGTATGGGAAACACCTTTTGTATCAATATTTGCACATGTATCGTTGTCTGCAACTAAACATGGTAACAAAAATAATACAGTTTCTTAAACGGAAAAGGTGACTGATGATTAGGCAGAAACTAACTTTTGTGTAATTGAAGTGCCATTAAGAAAAATGAAGTATAATAATTGGATTAATTTCAGTGTGAGTCCCAGAATGAGATAACGTGTGAATGCTTAATATTTATGCTAAACATATTGACACTGATAGGTAGATGTCTGTTAAAGTTCTAAATACAATAAAATTGTGTTCAGAAAAAGCCTTGTTAAAAAATTGCCAGTAACTTTTTGATTTTGCCAGTTGATGTAAATGGTACTGGCAAAATAATGCCAGTGAAATAATATGCTAAATTTGATCCCTGTGTTTGTAAACTCAATTGTGTGCATCTTGCAACACAGATTAAACTCAGGTACATTGTTTTAGTACTTCTGGCACCTTGTCATGTAAACAATATACCCAATCTGAATTGTACAGAGTGTTTCGTTATCGCTGTTATTGTTGAAATAATTAATCAAGTCAATATTTGCATTCAAAGGACCTTATTTCAGTATTAAAATAAACTAAAAAAGTTTACAAATAAATACATAGTAGGTAGCTAATATGACACGATGCAGTATTACTAGCAAATGGGACAGGTTTTACTTAACATATTGAGCTCAGAATTTTCTTAAATAAGAAAACCCAGTTTCTCTAAATGTCTGTGAAAACTCGTTATGTATTAAAGGGAGTATATCAAGAAAAAAGTGCTGTAAATGTTTCGAAAAATAAAGTTTTTTTTTTTTAAATGGTTAAAATACATCTCATTTTCATTACTAAATAAAATCCGAATGTGCCAGCATGTCAAATCTACGAAATATGATAAAATCGCCATTCAAATCAGAGCGGCAAACTTGAAATGAAATCCCCATTCTAAAAATAGAGGGCACTTGAATACTGTTTGACGACCTTGTATTGTCATTTGGACTCTGTCTGAGATGAAACAGTTTTTACTACGTGTAAACATATGTAACAGATCAAATTGAAATCAAAATTAAATCACGTGACTCATTTAATATGTCAAATAACAGGTTGCCATTTTAAGTGGGACATCTATTTTAATGTAACCTAGGCATGTAGCCCAAGTTTGGAAATCCCTTTTCAGTTATTATTTTGGCAATGCTAAAAGGTAACCATTTGGCATACAGGGTCATTGAGAACATATAGGCATGATATATTGAAAAAAATGTTTATAGCCTATTTTAATTTTTTGTAAAAACTGATAAATTCCCTTCAAATGACTGCACAGATTTGAAGCTGAAACAAATATTTACTTGTTTGTAAAGGTTTACATGCAAAATGATCAATGTGCATGTAACAGAAGTTGTAAGCACAAAATTTTGAGTTTAGTAAAAAGCTTGGTTGAGATGTAAGGTAAGTTATTTACAAATATACCAAACAATTTGTATTTAATTCAGTGTCCGAGTACTAGATATGCTGCCTGTAGATTTGAGGAGCAAGCTAGCTATTTGTATGATACACCAAACATTGTATTTATTTCAGTGTCCGAGTACCAGATATGCTGCT
Organism: Panopea generosa; assembly: GCA_029582155.1. NCBI lineage: Eukaryota > Metazoa > Mollusca > Bivalvia > Adapedonta > Hiatellidae > Panopea > Panopea generosa. The sequence continues at coordinate 31,466,721 of CM055901.1, read as the reverse complement.
TGTAGATTTGAGGAGCAAGTTAGCTATTTGTATGATACACCAAACATTGTATTTATTCAGTGTCCGAGTACTAGATATGCTGCCTGTAGATTTGAGGAGCAAGCTAGCTGTTTTTCTGATGCACCAAACATTGTATTTATTTCAGTGTCCGAGTACCAGATATGCTGCTTGTAGATTTGAGAAGCAAGCTAGCTATTTGTATGATTCACCAAACATTGTATTTATTTCAGTGTCCGAGTACCAGATATGCTGCTTGTAGATTTGAGGAGCAAGTTAGCTATTTGTATGATACACCAAACATTGTATTTATTTCAGTGTCTGAGTACCAGATATGCTGCTTATAGATTTGAAGAGCAAGCTAGCTGTTTGTATGATACACCAAACATTGTATTTATTTCAGTGTCCGAGTACCAGATATGCTGCCTGTAGATTTGAAAAGCAAGCTAGCTGCTTGTATGATACACCAAACATTGTATTTATTTCAGTGTCCAAGTACCAGATATGCTGCCTGTAGATTTGAGGAGCAAGTTAGCTGTTTGTATGATACACCAAACATTGTATTTTTTTCAGTGTCCGAGTACAGATATGCTGCCTGTAGACTTGAGAAGAAGTTAGCTGTTTGTATGATACACCAAACATTGTATTTTTTTCAATGTCCGAGTACAGATATGCTGCCTGTCGACTTGAGAAGCAAGTTAGCTGTTTGTATGAAAGACTTAACATTGTATTTATTTCAGTGTCCGAGTACCAGATATGCTGCCTGTAGACTTGAGAAGCAAGTTAGCTGTTTGTATGATACACCTCAAGCATACCAAACTTGTGAAGGTACAAAGTCATTGTATTATATACATATATCAAGATAGTTGATTTTAATTTTCTCCTACCAATTAAATAAAGTTTGGAATTTTAAAATATAATTCACGAAAAAAAAATTCAAATTATTTAACTGAAGTATACATAGTGATATATTGTAAGTCTTGTTGTCTGTGAAAACTGAAAATATTTATCAGACTAGTTATTACATCTGAAAAATGGATTGAACTTTGTACACTTCAAAGTGCTAGGATACATAGGGACTCTGTGAGGCGACTTGGGTTTTTTACATAGAAGTACTATGGAAACTACATTTTCTGATTTATTTGTGCACTTGTAACTCATTTTCATCTTGATCTTGCCTGGTAGTGTTGGGAATTTAAGCTGAAATATTTAATGGATTAATTGGACCTTTTAAATGATCAATTAGCATTAAAACCGCAATTAATTTATAATAGTGTTTCTGTATATAATAAACTGAATACATTTTTCCTTGGAAAGGGTTACAGTCATTCGTTTTTGTCCTCCACAGTCATGTTGTATATTGGCCTAGGCTAGTTTGATTAGCTGCCTGGCTTATTTTTCGACAAGTCTTGCACAAAAATCACTAAACAAAAAAACATCATTGATGATTGATGATGCTTTTGGTAACAAATTGTCGATTAATCGGAAATACTCTACTGTTTATTGTCAAATTTGATTCAATAAGGCCATAAGGAACCGCCTGACCCAAAAGTTGTTGAGAATTTCAAAAAAATCTTCTCAGCCGGTCAGTAAATTTTGTCAAGAACTGGTCAGTCAAATTAGTTCTTATTTACCACAAAGTACCCCATGAATGAGTAGATTTAAAATTTGTATGAAACAACGGGCATAAGAATGTATGAGGGAGCAGCAAGGACTTTGAATTGTAAAAATTCAGAAGATGATATTGCCACTAGAAGCCAGTAGAGCCCCCTCAGACCCAGGCCCTCCTGGATTTTTTGTATTATATGCATACAGTTTTATGATTACAGATAGTGATAGAGCCATTGTATGATGAAGATATAGAAGTTAATGGCGACCTATACTTAGATATAGCCGAGGCCTACATGGACAACAACTACTATAAATATGCTGAACCACTGCTGAAGAAGCTAGTCACCACACAGAATTATCATCTGGTAGTTGCTTCACATTGCTTTGTTATCCCCGTCTTTGTCTTGTCTGCCCATCTGTCCATCAATCAATCCATTACATTTCGTGTTTTCCTCTCTCTTTTTTTCTAAATCCTTGAAAGAATTTTTTATTACTTGGCACAAATCTTCACATACTGAGGTGATGTTCAGCACCTTGCTTCCATCCATGTATGATTGAGGTCAGTGTCATACTTGAAGGTCAAAAGTCAAATAGGCACAAATTCATGCTTCTGCTCCATATCATTAAAATCTCTTGAAATAATTTGATGCATCTTGATGCAAATGTTCAGCTCATTGAAATGATATGCAGGACCTAGCTTCCAGTCATATATGATTGATTGAGTGAGTGAGGTCAAGGTTATATTTAAGGTAGATGGTTAAAAGCACATTTTTATGCCCCACCTCCTCCCAAGATCAAAATTTAACTTTGTTTGATGACACTGGAGATTGAGATACCGTGTCCAGTCTTTACTTTGTCACCTATGGACAAATTTCAAAAACATTTGTCTCAATTCATCAGCATGAAAAGATGACGTATCATGCGTAAGACCCACATGCATGCCTCAAAGGTCAAAGTCACATTTTGAGTTTGTTTTACAATACATTGAGTCTGTGTGAGAATTCGTGTCCAGTCTGTAACTTTGTCAAGCATATATGGATTTTATGAATACTTGCTACAAATGATCAACATAACATGATATGTCGCACTAAACTCCCAGACTCCCACTTCAAAGGTCAAGGCACAATTTAACTTTGTTTGACAACACTTTCAGTCTGTTTGAGATTTTGTATCAGGTCTGTAACTTTGTCATCTATGGATAAAGTTAAAAAACACTTGGCTTAGTTGATCAACATGACACAATTTAGTGTCGATGTAAGACCCAGAACCTCTCCTCAAGGTCAAGGTCACATATCTATTTGTTTGATATTGCATGTCTGGTCTGTAACTTTGCCTTTAACTTGGCTCAACTGATCAAGATGACATGACAACATGTCCCTGTCACATGTAAGACCTAGACCCATACCTCAAAGGTCAAGGTCACTCTTTGTATGACAAAACGTCAGTTTGAGATTTCAAGTCTGTCCTACAACTTTATCATACATGGATGGATTTCAAAAACACTTGGCTCAATTTATCAATAGATCAACATGACATGACATGACAACGTGTCACGTTAAGACCCAGAACTTTACCTCAAGGTCACACTTTCGGTTTGGTCGATATTTCATGTCTAGTCTGTAACTTTGTCTTACGTGGAGGGATTTAAAATAGCTTGACACAAAGGTCAAGGTCACGCTTTAATGTAAAAAAAAAAAATGAAATTGCATGTCTAGTTTGAAACGTCAGTCATTACTCTTGACATTCATGGATACATTGCTACCTATTATAACATATTGTTATTTTCACAGACCATTTGGGGGGCATGCGACACCTACCAGTGATATTTCTCATTTTTTTTGTGCCTGCTCAATATCTTCTAAATCCTTTGCAGGAATTTGATATAACTTGGTACAAATATTCATCTCATTGAGATGGTGTGCATGACAGGACTTCCAGTCATGTATAATTGAGTTCAAGGTCATATTGAAATGTTAAAGGTCAAATTTTTTTAACAACGTTGCCTTTTGTTCAAAACATATAACTTTATCATATAAGACCAGTGGCCGGAGGATATATATGACTTTGACTGTTGCCTTCTTTAAAAACGTCTGCATTGGGATCTACCGGTGTGTTAATTGAGCTTGTGTTGAACGAGGCATGATCATGGTGTCTTTTTATATGAGAAAGACTTGTTCTACTACTTATTCAGATGTGTCTTAACCAATTAAATATATATGCCAAATATAACTTGTTTTGTGATGTAAATGGCGCTGACCCACATTCTAGTTTTTTTTAATCTAGTATAGCATAAAGTATGTTACTGAAAAAAATTGGAAGTACACTGGAAAAAATATTTGTACAAATACTTAAAAATAAGTCGATATTCATGTAGTATCATAACTTATTGTTTACTACAGATATTGTAGTTCTCAACTTGATGATTGCTTTCTTTTTACCAGGCTGCAGTATGGCTGAGGTACGGAGAATGTCTCAAATATCAAGGGGATATAGCGGGTGCTGTAAAGGCATACGCCTGGGTAGTTAAACTAGCCCCTTCCCATATAGGGGCCAAAATGTCCCTGTCTGCACTACAACAGCAGCTGGGCAAACATGATGAAGCTCTTGAGGCTCTGGCACACAGTAAGGAAAAATATTTGTGCATTGTTCAAAATATTATTTGATACTGTAAAGGAAAATTAAACTTATGTAGGTAGCTGACAGTTTCAAAGTTTTTCTGTTGAAATGGTGTTTATGTTCTATATTTATTTTGATTGATTGATTCAATATTTGGAGTCGTTTTTATGCCAATGAGGGCTAACAGGTGATCAGTTAACCTTACCACGGATCCTGGAAGGTTAACCAGTTCTCGAGCACACCTCGTCTCCGAAGTAACTGATAACTTTCCCAGTTGAAGCAATGGAGAGAGATGAATGATATAGAGATGCAATGTTGTTTATCAATCATCACGGAGACTGTGGCCAGGTGGAGATTCAAACTCGTGACCCCTAGATTGATAGTAAGACGTGCTATGGACTGAATTTATTGGGCCTGGCATATATAAATTTGTTTTAAAAATATTTTGAAATGTAGTAACAAATGACATTTAATGCTAAGTTTTTGTGTGAACGGGATAGGGGGTGAGGGCGATTAAATATTTTAATAAGTAAAATTAATTTTAAAGGTTAATACAAATCATCTTGTTATCATTTATAAATTTAATACAAATATTTTGGTAGTTCATATCCACCGCAACATGACAAGAAAGATGTTTAAATCAGGAGTAGTGAAATTAAAACAAAACCCCCTGTTTTAAAAATAGATATGGACATTCTGCATGACGACTTTCACCTCGCATTTATACTCTTTCTATGATGAAACAAATTCAGCAATATGTAAACCAATATGACAGAAATCAAAATGATATTGATACATCATAAAACACGTTGCAGTTTTAAGCTGTGATCTATTTTAGACTAACATGGTTGCTTGAGTCAAGTAAGGTAAACTCTTTTCTTAATTCATTTCAATACTTCTATTTTGATGTTTTAGATGAGTTTGAGGACACAAAGCTGAACAAAGAGGTAAAATTAATTATTCATCTATTCTTACTATTATTTTGGTGATTTCAAAACATTTATAGGTTATCCATTGTTTTGAGTGTTGCTCGTAGTTTGTTTACTTATCACCAATTTTATAGCATTGTTTGTCTTAATTATATTACGAAACAAGCTCATTCAAATCTTTCTTAATAATGCATATTTGTTATTTCTAATGAGTTCAAACTTTAGTGGTATTGGAGAATGCTTAAAGAAAGCCACAAAATCTTTATACTCAAAAATGTTAAGGTTTGTATAAGTTCAAATAATCTTATTATAATATTCAAAATGATGTTGCCTCCATTGAGATCGCTGTCCCATCTTATATCTAAATATAATCTTAAAGGAAGAACTAAATTTTTAGTAAATATATGTTTGTTGTTTAACAATGGATATCATATGAATGTTCATACTATATATTTACTAAATACAGTCGAAATTCGTTATCTCGATGGGAAGGGAAAGGTTAAAAAACATTGAGATATCAATATCGACATAGATTTTATCTCAAGATCAAATTTGTTTTCATCACCTGATAATTGTCGTCTATCATATGTCAGTTGTAATTTTACTTTCAAATTAAAGTCTTTGCAGCATATTTACAATGTTGTGATAAATGCTCCTAGTATGTGGGTCTCTTTGAATTGCTTGGCAGTATGAAATATAAGTTGTTCTGCCATATTGACAATGAGGCTGATTGATTGAATCAAATGATATATATACAATTTACATGCAATCATTCAATTCGATGAAATGATGTTTGCAATATTCTGTCAGTCATTAAAACTGACACTTTTAATGGTAATTAGTGTCATGTCATAAACTGTGAAAAAAAGCATGCGCAGATTTTCGCAGGACATGAAAAAAAAACAGTATTATGTCAACAATTATTGTATCGAGACAAACATTCAATTAAAGGTGTGAAATGATCAATAGCGAAGTAAAACTGGGATTGTGATGTCCAAAATATCGACAGACACTATTGCGAAAAAAGGAATATATTTACATACACAAAGAAGCGGAAGTGCTGGGAATGGCAAAAAAAATTGACACTACTGGATCGACTTGAGCGATATCGTGTTGAGGAGTTTCACTGTGACTACACACTCACATATTGTTATTGTAATATTTACATGTTTCTTCCATGCTGGAGATGTATTTTTGCAATTTTACTGGTGTGAAATGTTTCTATCTCACTCTATGCTTGAGATTAAAGTCATGTGTTTATAAATGCACTGTGGTGGGAAGTTGCGCTATTATCAAAAGCTGGTAAGGAGTTCATGCTATTTGATATGTCAAAAAATTATTGCGGGTATACGATTGAGATAAGGAGACTCCATTCCTTGGTATCATTCGTCAGAGCCTGTTTAACTGGAAAACTTGGTTGGAATATCCCACAACTTGGTACCCATGATAGATTTTTTATATTACATGTCCTATGTTGCTAGTGGGCTGATGGTCTGAATCTGAAATACAGTCATTGGTGACTTTTATAACAACCAGACCTAGCTACCTTGTTCACAATTTGAATCTTTATGATATCAGGAACAACAGATGTTGCTACAGAAATGTCATCTGTTGCACGCCCAGGGTAAAATAGATGAGTTCCTTGCCAACGCTAAACAACTGCTCTTCCAGGAGTGGAGAGATGTGGAAGCTGAAAACAGTATGTACAAATATATAAACTTAACATGTAATTGTTGATGATCATTTTACTGTTTGATGGCTTTGAGCCCAGCTTGGTCTTAATATGCGAAAATGTTTGTTAAGTCATTTGTACAAGGATGGTGGTATTTCTTGTATTCATATCCATGAATCTGAGGATTTCCTCAGTCACTGCAACTGGTTTCCATTTACACTCGGGTCCTGTTATAACGCGGATCTTAGGGTCCACAAAAAGAAACCGCATTATATAGAGACAATTACTTTGAAAATAAATTGATGTCGGTTATTCACAACTATTGTGCTGTCAGACTCTGAAGTGAACGGTATTGTTTGCATTGTAACGTGATACAACGCATTTTGGTTACAACATATACACTTAGATATGTATATAAATGATAAAAAAAAAAAAAGAAAAGAAAAACGTTTCGTGTTTTGATAAAACTGAAAATGGCAGCCATTTCCGTTTAACCTGGAAGTAAAGAAAAAACATGCTTCAATTTTAACTCAACGTTATTAATGTTAAAATATTAAAAAAAAGATATCGAGTATTTACAACAATAAAATAATAAAAATAAGTTAGTGTTAATAGTGTGTAAAATACCCGCGGTATATATTCCTGTCAATCACTTTGTTGATTGATCATGTGATCACTCGATAAAAACAAAGGTTGCATATGGCTTCCCTGTTTGGCGGTGTCAGCATTTATTGAATTACTCTGATTATTACAATCTGTTGATACTCAATGCTGGCATATATCAATCACTTAAAAACTATCCTTTAAATCAATCACCATGAGGTAAAGGTTATAACAGTTTGTACTTATCAAGGCTAATTGGTGAGTAGAAGATGAGAAGATGAGCAATGATCAAATTTGCGCAGATTTTCAAGTTTTAAATTGTGACATTCAAACCCCCCCCCCCCCCTTGAATGTTAGAATGTGTGCAACGAAGGAGTACATGTAGCATTGTCAGTCATGTATTTCTGGATAATTCCTTCATGCCAACTGATTTAAAAATAAACCAAGAAAATACTGACAGCATACATGTATGTACCTGTAGTTGTGAAATTTTGACACATTGAGGCCAAAGGCCAGAAGTGCTTATGCGATGACGCGTTGTCTGTCGTCCGTTGTCTGTCGTCTGTTAGTAGCACTTTCTCTGAAACCACTAGGCCAATTAAACTGAAACTTCACATGCATGTTTCTGTTGCATAGGAGACTATACGGAAGATTTTTTTTTTTCGATCTGAAATTCAAGATGGCCACCGTTACTAAAAATAGTCCAAAACTAAAAAAAATCTTCTTCTCATGAACGGCCCAACATATTTTCAAAATGTTTATGTAGTAATGATGACCAACTATAGTATTGTTAGATTTGTTCAAATGGTGTCCCTAGGGTTAAATATGACCCCGCCCCAAGGGTTCAATTAGGGGACACATGTCGTTATAATATTTTTTTTTATTTTTTTTTTAAATTGAAATGATTTTGCCTATATCTTCACAGAAGCATTGTTTGGTGAAGGAGATTCAGATTTGTAAAAATCAATGGGTTCCACTGTCTAAAGGGGTCAGGAGGGGCCCCAAAAGGGTAAAAATTGGGAATTACTAAAATTTGGCATAAATTATCCCTATGTGTAGGGGTTTGATTGCGATAAGAATTTAGGGGCTAAAATTTATAGGGGCCCTGTAAGGGGACTAAGATTTACTAAGGGATACTATGGGAAAACAGAAAATTCTCTTTTTCTTTCATTTATTCTGAAACCACTAGGCCAATTAAACTGAAACTTCATATGCATGTTTCTGTTGCATAGGAGACTATACAGAAGATTTTTTTTTTTTCGATCTGATATTCAATATGGCCGCCATTACTAAAAATAGTCCAAAACATCAGTCAGTAGAGAGTCCTCAGGCCCTCTTGGGCCTCTTGTTTAATCCCTACTGGTTTGACCACAGGAAACGTAAGGTTTACCTTCCGTCTGTTTGTTTGTCTGATATTCATCCGCAGAAGTACTTAATGTAGTGTCATGAAACTTTACATGTCGATAGGAGGTAATGAGTTGATCATGCATGTTATTGTCGTTATCCGGTCCGACAAATATAATGATTGCTGCGGCAACAAAAATGTGAAAACTTTAAATGTAAATTAGTCTCACGACACTTGACTTGGTGATAGAGTGTAGTGCATGTTATTTTAATGTTTAGGTCAGACCAGATAGGACAAATAGTTTGGTTTCCATGGCAATAGAAATATAATTAATAAAAAAATAATTATGCACATCAAACATTATTCCTATTTACCAGTATAGACAGAAGTTACTGCTTCTCTTACAACCCCCAAGTAAGTATGTTACAAAATATTTCTTCAAAATCATTCACCAGAAATGTTGTATATATTTCAGTGAGTTATCTACAAGCCATCAGGACATACAAACATAGAAAAGAAAGCCTTTTGAACCATTTTGAAAGTAAAGGCAAAGACATCATCAAGTTAGGTAAGATAGTTGCTTCTTTAAATTAAATTGATACACTACATGTATAATGGTTTACATGTTGAAGCTTTTCAAGTCAATTAGGACTTGAATATACAACTTGATAATCCTATGAAAGATTATACAGCATGTCTGGTTAGTGTAGTAGTGCAGACTATTGGTCTCTATTTCTTACCAAGACTATACGTGAATATTTTAGCATAACCAACTTTTTGCAAAAATCAAAATATCAAACTTTTGCACGAAAACTTATAAATCAATCTTCCAATTAAAATTAGGTAAATATATAATGTTATAATATTGCATGTTTTTAGTGACCATTGAATGTCATTTTTAGGAGTAATTGGTCTTATATTGTAGATTTAAGATTAGCAAAATTTGCAAATATTTTAACATCTCAAAATTAGTCACATAATTCCAGAATCTCTTGTATATAAGGAATGTTGCTTGTGATGTTATTAGGATTTCATTCTTATTTTGTTGTCGTAGGTACACAGATGAAATTAGACAGAAAGTACACTCATGTTATAGCATTTGACGATTTATGGGACATGTTTAAAAGGGTAAGTCAGAGCATTATTTCTGGAAATTGGGTAGAGACCCAAGCCTTCAAGATAGGGAAAAAAACAATGCGATTTAGCAGAACTTTGGAAAAAGAATTAAGAATTAAGCAAACTGGAAAATAAAGCATAACATTGTATGGCTCTATAGTGAAAACTTCAATTTGAATCTCACTCAGGTGAGGGATATAGGGCTACCTTGTCCCTTTTGTTGGTATTATTGAGTTGCAAAACTGTGAAAATTGCCATCTCGGGACCAAGTTATCATTTTGTACTGTTGAATTTTGTACTAGCAAATTCAGAGTACATTGACCATTTAGGGAACAATTTTGGACAAACGCAAATTTCATACTACTGCGTTTTAAATCAAAGCAAAGTCACTGTTCTTGTGAATATTATAAAAGTTGCTCTTGCAGTAAATGTTTGTATGTTTTGAAATGCCTGTATTACCCTGTTGAGTGTTGAGCAGGAATTATAAGCTTTCTGATTGGTCAACAACTTACTCAACCAAATGACAATATAGTAAAAGTTTTAGAACACAGTGAATTGTGGGACATGGAATTCTCTGCTTTTTCATTTGCATATAATGGACTTGTTTTAACATTTTGGGTATGGGATAGACTTGTCACACTGCTTATTAATTTGGTTGCAGCTCTGTCAGGCCTTGATTGATGAGAAGCGGTACAGAGAGTTCGAGGAGGTGTCATTACTGGGCATGCTTTGTCCACTCTTCAGTCAAAATGAACGAAAAATCTTGGTTAGTAGTTTCTATCCAAAATCATCATTTCACGTCTATGTAGAAATTTATTTGATAATGTTTTCTTCTTGAATCTTTGGAGTGAATCTGAGACTGCTCAAAAGTTTTACTGGTAGAGGAATACCATAGACTGAGTAGAACCACCCTCCTTCCGCAAGTAACTGGCAAACTTTCTCACATAAAATTTTTGGAGCGAGCGGGGCTCAAACCTACTACCTTAGCGGTGAGAATTAAGTGAACCTGGGGGTCGCCTTAGACCACTCGGCCACGAAGGAGTTACTTTTCCATTTAAACATCAAGGAATAAAAAAAGGCGTTATATATATATATATATATATAGATAGAAGCTGTAACGTATAGTTGATCAAATTTAAAGCGTTAATCATACAGTAAATAAACCACAAGAATGATTAAATAACGAAAAAATAAAGCCGTCAACAATTTAATTGAAACAAAAACTTAATTACATAACCAGTCAGTTGATACATGTAGCAACTAAAAATGCGATTGAACATGAATTCATGGATCATTGAGTATTATGTTGATGGGTAGCAGTTTGATGATGGATTATGGTCATTCGTGTGGGTAAATTGGGTATCCTATACAGTTTGCACAACTTTTCTTTTTCAGGACTTTGAGTTTTTTATTCTCACAGCAGGTCTGCTGTACAAAAATCCAGTCCGAGCGTATGCGTTTGGAAGACATTTTGTCATGGAGGTATGTAAATGTTACACAATATCATCAATACAAAATATTCAGTAAGTGCTAAATGAGCACATATGATCAAACTTATGACATACAATGTAGGAGGGTTGTACCTACTGCAATGTGTCTCGAGCAACATACTTTCAAGAATATGCGATCTAGCTTACCAGGCCCTGAGGATATATAAACATGCTGAGTTTTATTTTTATTATACCCCCGACAAACAAAGTTTTGAGGGGGTATATTGGAGTCACCCTGTGGTTGGTCTGTCGGTCGGTCTGTCCGTTGCAATTTTCCTTGTCCGGAGCATCACTTGAAAAGTACTGGATGGAATTTCATCAAATGTCATACAATGGTAGAATATAATGAGAGGAAGTGCAGTGTACAAGAAACATAACTCTATTCTTGCTAATTACAGAGTTATTGCCCTTTGATATTTTTTCTTGTCCGGAGCATAACTTGAAAAGTACCGGATGGAATTTCATGAAGCTTCATACAATGGTAGAATATAATGACAGGAAGTGCAGTGTACAGGAAACATAACTCTATTCTTGCTAATTACAGAGTTATTGCCCTTTGATATATTTCCCTTGTCCGGAGCATTACTTTTAAAGTACTGGATGGAATTTCATCAAACTTCATACAATGGTAGAATATAATGAGAGGAAGTGCAGTGTACAAGAAACATAATTATTTTCTTGCTAATTACAGAGTTATTGCCCTTTGATATATTTCCCTTGTTTGGAGCATTACTTTTAAAGTACTGGATGCATAACTTTAAAACTATTTGATATAATTTAATAAAACTTCATACAATGGTAAACCATTTTCTGTCATGGCGGCGTTGGGGGGTATTCATCACCTTCAGTGATAGCTCTAGTTTTAACTGAGTGTGACTGTATTTAACTGGGTTTGGCTCAAATCAGCCAAACTAAATTTATGGTTAAATTAAAGCAAGGCTTCCATTGGTTGACTTGTGGATAAACTCAATTGAGAATGAACTCTAGGTACTATAGCCTTTGTCAGACCAACTAACAGGAAATTTGAACCGGTGTTTGGTGATACAAATATTGTGGTACATGAACAAACTGTTTGGGTAGCATGAACTAGTCAATAGTATGCAACTTAGCGTCAGCAAACTGTTTGGGTAGCATGAACTAGTCAATAGTATGCAACTTTTTATGGTAACATGAACCAGTTTAAGGGCACATTAAGCAGCTGCTTCTTGACCCAGTATGTCCATGGTAATATGACCTTGGCTCTTGTAGCATGAATCAGATTTTGACTTTTATATAGTTAATCAGTCCATAGTAACCATTACTTGTCCATTACAGCATTACCAGGCTTTTATTGGGTAGCTAAAGGTATAATGAATTGGTCTCAGTTAATGTAGATTAAATAGGCTTATAATATATTTTTATTTTTGGACAAGATATGTTTGTTTGAATACTTAGCATCTACATGTATATTATGCCATCTTTGTAAATATGCCACTATTTCCTGGGATCCTGGAAGGTTAACCAGTACTTGAGTACACCCATCTCTGCAAGTAACTGATAACTTGCCCGTTTGAATCAGCGGTGAGAGACGAATGACCATGAGATGCCATATTTTATATCGGTCATCATGGAGACTGGTAAGAATTGAGAACTGACCCCCATGTATTGATATATTCATGCATATGACCTATGTTTTATTTCAGAATATTAACAGTGTCCAGATGTGGAACATGTTTATGCAGGTGATGTTTTATTTCAGAATATTGACAGTGTCCAGGTGTTGAACATGTTTATGCAGGTGATGTTTTATTTCAGAATATTGACAGTGTCCAGATGTGGAACATGTTTATGCAGGTGATGTTTTATTTCAGAATATTGACAGTGTCCAGGTGTGGAACATGTTTATGCAGGTGATAATGTTTTATTTCAGAATATTGACAGTGTCCAGGTGTGGAACATTTTTATGCAGGTGATAATGTTTTATTTCAGAATATTGACAGTGTCCAGGTGTGGAACATGTTTATGCAGGTGATAATGTTTTATTTCAGAATATTGACAGTGTCCAGGTGTGGAACATGTTTATGCAGGTGATAATGTTTTATTTCAGAATATTGACAGTGTCCAGGTGTGGAACATGTTTATGCAGGTGATAATGTTTTATTTCAGAATATTGACAGTGTCCAGGTGTGGAACATGTTTATGCAGGTGATAATGTTTTATTTCAGAATATTGACAGTGTCCAGGTGTGGAACATGTTTATGCAGGTGATTATGTTTTATTTCAGAATATTGACAGTGTCCAGGTGTGGAACATGTTTATGCAGGTGATAATGTTTTATTTCAGAATATTGACAGTGTCCAGGTGTGGAACATTTTTATGCAGGTGATAATGTTTTATTTCAGAATATTGACAGTGTCCAGGTGTGGAACATGTTTATGCAGGTGATAATGATGTGCAATGACACGAGACATAACCGCTTCTGTCTCCGGAAGATGTTACATGTGAGTGTGATATGGCCCCCTTGTCTTCCTGGTTGTCATTTCTACATTACTCCCAATTGCATTTCTTGTATAACATAATAGATATGCTTATTAAATATGTTGAACCATGGATTTTTAAAATTTCTCCTCATTTCTCTTGTATGATTCAAAATCTATGTTACACAAGAACATTGAAAAAACCAAAACCAGTATTACTAGAGGAAATGTCATGGGTGTTATAGGAACATAAAGTTGGCCAGTACTGGATTCATTGTTATCCACACATGGGAGGAAGCTAGGACTGTTTAATTATGTATTATTTGTAAATGTGTAATTGGACCTGAAAAATTACAAAGAAAAAGCGTTTATCTAAGCGATTCCAACCCACACCTTCTGTGTGTTAAATGAATGCTCTGCGGATGTTGCCACAGAAGCTAGCTCTACATTAGTAATGTGCATATATACCCAACTGGTTCCTGCTACAAACCTTCATCCTTGCTATGAGATATATATTCAAATCACAACATACAATGATCTAGGCCTCTGGGCAAAACCTCACACAAAGCCTGCTTGAATTCTCCACCAATGTTATCAAAGCAAAAAAAATACAATGAAAATTCAGCGATCTCAATTTGAATTCACACGTATTGTGCGCCATTTTAACGAATACTTTACTGATGTTGCAACAAAAGCTATCTCCATGGCAAGATGGAAATTACAAGCATATATACCTATCTGCTTAACCCAAGTCTACTTAACCCAAGTTTCCAGAGCTGACTACTACTACAAATGTATTTATAGGAACCCAACAACATTCCACTAGGCATCATGAATGGTCACAATTCCATGGCATCTGGCTCCTACAAACATTCCCTAGGTGAGTTATCTATTGTTTATACATCACATAATTTCAGCTCCTGTTATTACAAGCAAGCGAACAGTAGTGAAGTTCTTTCATCTAAACTATCCATCTTCTATTCTCGTGTCATGTCTGTTCTAGTGTTTTGTTTTCTCAAGCTTGTTTACCCATCACTTAGGTTGTGGGTTTGAGTCCAGCTTATTAGTCCCCTACCGGTTTCACCGGATGGCACTCTAGGTTTACCCTCCATCCATCCAGTGTCCGTCCGGAAAGATTGATAAAGGATTCCAAGCTTGGTTCATGAAACTTTGAATGTGGATAGAGGGCAATAAGGAGATAATGCAAGTCATTTTATTTTTTCAATCTGACAAAAATTGTGGTTGCTCATTCATCCAGATACATTACTTGAAAATTATCAAAGCTATGCTTGTGAAATTTTGCATGTGGACAGAGGGCAATAAGGGGATGATGCAGGTCATTATTTTTTTCAGTTGAAAAAAAATTAGGGTTGCTATGGCAACAGAATAAGTAATATTACAGATACAACCTGGATCCTGTGTTAACACAAAAAGTATCCAAGTTACTTTTGTGAAACTTTGAATGTGCATAAAGAGAAGTAAGAACATGTAGATCCTTTAATTATTTATATAGCGGATAAAAAATTGTGGTTGCTATGGCAACAAAATAGGTAAAATAACAGATACAACATTGATCCTATAATACAAAAAGTATCTAACCTACATTTTTGAAACTTTGATGTAGATAGAGAGCAATAAGAACATCATTTACATGTACATCATTTAAATATTTTTCCAGTCTATCCACATGCCAAGTTCCACAAATCTAGCTTGTATACTTTTGGAGTTATTGCAGCATCCAGATTTCCTAGATGGCCAGACAGTCTATTCAACCAATTTTGTTACCATACCAACCACATTTTTCTCATGGCACTGCAAATCTTAAGTCACCATTTACAGAAACAAGTCCTTCAAAACATTATGTGTACATTTACAAAGTTCTACCTGTTAAGTGTCTACCTGTTAAGTGTCTACCTGTTAAGTGTCTACCTGTGAAGTGGTAGGGGACTTATGTACTGCTTCCATAACTTCACTGTTTTGTTTAAACAGTTGCAGAAAGACTCGTTTTTCACAGATTTTTCTTCAGTCTTCCTCAGCCAGTGAAATTGATTGCCAAATAGCTGTATAATGTGCTTTGAACCCCATTTCTTTGTTACTTGCAATGGGCTGTGAAATATTTTCTATTATTGTCATTAATAAATTTGCCAATTTACATTTTCTCCATCTTCTCCTATATTCAGGTGAGTATGCTAATGTGTTCCGGAAGACACCTACAGATCCGTTGCTGAGTTTATGTATTGGCCTGGACTTTATCCATTGTGCTTCCCAGAGATTTGCTGCTAAACGGCATTATCTAGTCACTCAGGTAGGTTTGCTCCACCACTTTGTTAAATATCAAGTAATCAAGTGATCAAGTAATACTAAATACTTCAAAATGGTTCTAGTTGCTTCCTCATTAGGCCACACTGCATTTATAGGATAGTTCTAGGACAGATCTGCTTACTATCACTTTATGTTTTTGGCATTACGATAATTTTGTGGTAATATTATAAGAAATCCTGTTTATGGTTGCATGGTCTTGGTTACGTTGGTTTGAGACATCTCAATCCAAACACTTTATATGAGAAAGTATGTTAGGAAGGACGGGGGTTTCTGTCATATTCATACACATATATGCATTTGGGGTCTTCCTCCACAGATAAAACTGGTTGCCATATAACATGTAATGTGTGTAAATGGGATTGAATTCAATTAAAAAAAACAATAGAAAAGCAAACTTATTTTAAATAGGTATCCATAAATGACAATCATTAATCATGTTATCAGTTACAGAACATCAATTAAGTTGTTAGATTTGTGTTCATATTAAATTTTGTAATAAAACATGCCACTGCTTCAAGTGGTGAAGTTGACTTAAAGTTGTAAAGTTGTACTGACTTGTATACAAGAATTTTATGTTTATTTGAAAAAATAGGGTCTAGCATTTTTGAACAACTATATGCAACTGAGAGGCGAATGTCAGGAAACATACTACAATCTAGGACGTGCTCTTCACCAGATCAGTAAGTCGAAGTTTTTTACCTAGTTGTGAACATGTAATAAGAAAACAGAGTTTGCTATTATAAAACTTTTGTTTTCTGTTGGGTACATTATATGTTTAATGTTTCAAAATACAAAATTTCAAAATCATAATATCTGTAAATAATTACAGTAGAACTACATTGGTTCGAACATGGATGGCTGGAACACCACATATAGCTGAACCACTTATCTGGTCCCAGCCTAATTCCAGATTCGAGCTACCGAAGTTTAACTGTATTGTAAAAGCATACACAGAACTAGAAAGGTGTGTATAACTTACATGCAATTCATTTGAATTGAAGCAACAAAAATAAAACGAATCTGAAATTTTACAATATGATAATCTAGATAAACTTTATAATTTTTTATGTACATTCCTTCAGACATCCTGTATGCAGCTGTACACTACTACAAGAAAGCTCTGGACACGCCCCCTTGTGTAGGTCAGAAACAGGTTGGTGTTACAAATCTTTATCATATAATATTCATTAACATGTTAACATTTTAGGGTTCATGGAAAGAACTACAGGAATCTAATTGTCAATAACAGTTGAATCTGTAAAATTTTCTCAACAGATAAGCTTGCCTGAAATAAATATCTCAACGTTCTATGTATTATTAAAATAAAAGCACCAGTCATGTACTAATACCATTATTAACAAAAACCATGATTGTATACAATGTTTGCTATTTCATTTAAAGATGAATTGCTGCTAGTATGTTTTGATTTACAGCTGTTTAAATAAAAGTGTATTAATTTCACATTTTTGAAAAACACATTTAGGCCTGTCCCGCTTCTTGTCTTGAACCATCAACTGGATTACACTGAACATTGCTGGAAAGGATCAGCCTGAAGTATTGTTTTGCATGTCACTTTTGCATTCAGTTTAAGTGATTTGTGGTGGAGTATGGTCCTTTGAATTTCTCTGAATGAAAAATCTTGCATAACCAATGACCCTGTTTCGACCAAACTTGCTAGGAATGTTTTGTTATGCCTTCTAAAAAGAGAGTGGATAGTGGTCTTATTTGACCTCATTAGTCCTGGAAGAGTCAATTTGAACTATCTTATGGGATCTTAAGTGTTGAAGTATATGTATGCATTGTGCAAGAGATATAGGGTTAATGCTGTAAACATATAATGTTGTATTAAATCTGCTTCTCTGTTTACCAGGGAATGTTTGACGTGACAATGGAGGCAGCCTACAATTTATCTTTGATCTACAGACACAGCGGCTCGCCAGATTATGCTCGCTATCTGCTCTACAAGTACTGTGTACTGTGATGGATGACACACAATGAATAGTTGTGACATTAACATGGTCTTTTCCTTCAGGGAAGAATGCATTGCCAATTCAGTTTGGGAAAACTACATTGCAAATTCAGTTTGGGAAGAATGCATTGCCAAATCATTCGGGAAAACTGCATTGCAAATTCAGTTTTGGAAGAATGCATTGCCAATTCAGTCGGGGAAAACTGCATTGCAATTTCAGCTTGGGAAGAATGCATTAACAGTTCAGTCAGAAAAAACTGCATTGTCAATTCAGTTGGGGGAAAACTGCATTGCAAATTCAGCTTGGGAAGAATGCATTGCCAATTCAGTCAGGGAAAGAATTCAGTCATGGCATAGCAAGAGGAAATGGACTACAGCCAATATTACAATTCAGTCAAGATTTTGCAAGATTTGGTCACGAGTCTAATGAAGAAGTTGCAGAGGTTTGAATATAAGTTGTAAGAGAACATCAGAGATAAAGTAGGTTATTGTTATAATTGTTGTCGGAGAGTGCTCGATTGTATCGCTTGTTTTTACAGGTTATAGATGGAGTATACAAAAAGCAATACAGTTTTTAATTGGCAGCTTTATTTATATCTTAACCATGTTTTGATAATGGAAAGTTATCGTTTTTCACATAAACTAAATATGAAATAATTATCAGTTTCTATTTCATTCATTTCATCATTTAAGGTAAATACACTTTTTTACTATTTATTTGACAAAACAATCATTTCGTCGTTAATTTTTGTGTTAATTTTTCTATTAGGAAGTGGGAATTTTTACTTCTTATTTTTTCTGGATGTTAACATGTTGCATTCATACATGGGATATTGTTGTATTTCACTGTATTGCAATTGTATTGTTTAAGTTTTTTGTTCAATATAAATGGTACATATGGTAATGTTGAAATCAATTTTGTTCTTGGTCACATAAAATCACATCTTAACAACCGTAAACTTAAAACCACACAGATAGATTAATCTCCATGTATTACTTTCTGAAACTTCATATTTTGATTAAATGTTAAGTTTTGTGAAATTATTAGTGCCACACTAGTTCTGAAAAGGTTGAGTAGAAAATCTTTAAAAGTAAGGCCATTATAAAATAATTGCTATATTATCATCCAAATTTTTCCTAAAAAAGGTGAGGGTGGGAGGTTTTTATTTTTATTTTTTTTCAAATTGTTGATGTTTTTTTGTTTTTTTTATGAAAATAAAAAGGGTTAGGGTGGCATGAAAATTACGGGGCAGGCAGGGATGATAATCTAGCAATTAATTTATTTTGGCCTAATTGATTTTTTAGTGAAAGTGAAAATAATGTGTATATGTACACCAAAAAGTTGATCTTTGCAGAGGAGAATTCTCCTAAACTTCTAACATTATTATGAATGACCTGGCCCCAGTTTCACTAAACGTATCAACTTGGGATTTTCCTCATTTCAGATGTTTTGAATACTACTATTGTTGTGATGTTTTGGCAGGAAAATGTAAGCGTCTGTATTATTACACAAATATAAAGTTGGTCTTAGTAATTAAAAACTGTTGTGATAGTAGCCTGTATGTTAAAATGGGTTTGAAATCCTTCAATTTGTCAAAATATATATAACAATATTTGAATTAAATGGAGAAAATATAATTATTTCAGGGATTACTTGTTGTACAGTGACGCATAATATCTACACATGCATAAGAATTACCTTCTGTAATAATAGCAAGCAGGTAATAATTACAGGAATGAAAATAGTATTATCTATGAATATTAAAGTAGTTCTTTGTTAAGTTTTTAAGAGAAATGTATTCTCCACATTTGATGTACTCCAATGTTTATCACAAATATTGAAGTTAAATTCCTGCATGTCGGGAGCTTCACATCGGACATTACTAGTAGGAAATCTGTTGTGATTCATTGCACTCACTTCTTTACTATTTTGTTGTTTGATCTCTTCCAGATCTCTCAAGTATTTTGTTGCTTTGTCAATATCACTATTCTACTTTGCCAGAATGTCTTAAAGTACTGTTCTATTTCATGAGTTTCTGCTGGTGACCACCTCTGCCAAATCCCATTTACTTTCCAGTTTATTTTCTTTTTCCAAGTGTTGGACCTCCTCATCTGATATGTCATCTTTCTTTGGAAAACTCAGTATCTGAAATATGCCAACAAAAATAAAAACTTTAAAAGAAAATGTAAATATATGATTATAAACCACACTCTAGTGTAAACCGCAGGGTGATTTTGAAATTGGTGGAAAAAAGATAGTACACTTCTATTCAAACCCTTCAAAATCATCTTCTTGATGTTGCTGTTGATTGGCTGCAGAAATTGTTTGTTAGAAAAGAAACTGGACATCTCAACGTAGTCTGTCTTTGTTGTTAATTCTTCCATATCAGCTGGAGGCTCCTACCACAGGATGCCATCTTAGGTCCCATATACTGCATTTGATATCGAACACTTCTTAAATGATCTCATTATCATTTGCGGATCGATCTCTTGCCAGGCATCCAGGATCCACTGGTAGTTCTGGTTCATCTAGCTCCCAAACCAAAATGGCAAGCTTTTTTATCAGCTTGCGACAAGCTTGTAGATGAAGCTTGCAACGAGCTCAGAATTGGAACCTTGCGCCAAGCTTGCAGTTCAACCCAATCCACTAGCTTGAGATTTATTTTAACATGCAAGCTGACTGCAAACTCATCGCAGGCTTGCTGCAAGCTTGTCGCATGCTTGCTGCAATCATCCAGAAAGCTTGCCACGAGCTTGCGATGAGCTTGCCTCAAGCTTGCAGCATGCTTTCAAAATATTATAAGATTCTCTTCCTGTAAGCTTTGGGACTGAACAAATAATTATAAAAATTATGGCTAGCGAACAAAGATTATGTATAAAATTATGATACATGAAAAAATATGCATCTATTGACAAGCATATTTTATTCTTAAAATACATGTAAAAGACAAAACTTGATAAGGGCTTTTCCTTTTAAACATGAAACCCATAGAAGCCACTTTGAACAATTTAAACTCTCCACTTTGTTATCTTTAATCAATGTTATCACCCACCGCCCTCCATTATTAAATACTCCTAAGAACAACCTTAGAAGTTTATTATTTTGCCATCCATGGGTTTGATGTATGTTTAAATGGAAGTGCTGACAAATCTCAAGATCAAGACTAGAAATGTGTCCATGTCCACGAGACACAGATGCCTCTGCTTTGTAACTACATTGTAGATATCAATAAAGCCAAATATCATGTTTCATCAAAATCGGTCCATCAATTAAGATTTAAAGATGTTGGAAACTGTCAGCCAATCAGAGTCGAGATCAGCTAATTAATATGCGCAAATTCCATCCATTGTCGAACTTGACCTGGGTCTTGTTGATATAAAGCCAAATATTAATTTTCGTCAAAATCGGTCCATAAATAAAGACTTTAAAGATTGGAAACTATCAGCCAGTCAGAGCACAGAACACCTAATTATTATGCAGAAATTCAAAATGGCGAGGGCATAAAAAATATCGGTCTAGAGTTCTTTAACGTTTAAGTGACTTTCTTGACGTTGCACATTTACTGTTAATAACGTCGTTAAAGACAGGCTCAGTCATGCACGGCTCACCACTCTTCTTTCTTAAAAGCATTAAGCACTAATTGCTTAATTGCTTGCACAGTAACACCAGGCAAAGGAACAGTCTGCATAGATGCATTATGGGCCTTCTTTGAACCCTTTGCACTGGACCGTGCTAGCTGTTCCTTGCTAAACAATGCATCTAACAAGGCAATTGTCATTTTTCTTGGATTGTCTGATCCTGAATGCTTTACTTGTGAAAGTTGACCCTGTGTCAAATAGACCTCCAATTCAGGTACCAGTCTGACCTTCTTTACACCTGAACTCTGCAAGATATAAGGTAAAGGCTATTTGAGTTTTATATTAAATATGCATTAATACTACAATATATACAGTTTAAACATGATTGAATTGCTCATTAACATTAATCAAATACATATAAAACAATTACACTTGATTGCAATGACATCAAAATAGTTAAACAATGGAAAAAAGGTTTACCTAGCACTACTTCAATGGTCCTACAGTGCTGGGTTAAGATTCAAGTAATTGCACCCTAAACATTTTTTTATTTTATGCATTCATAAAAAGAGATTGAAAAGACATGATGAGTTACTTTGTCGACAAATTTCAAGCACTGTCTCCTACCAAAAATGCTGATTTATTTTGATCCATGCAGAAATATGGTCACCATTGCAACAGAAAAGAAAACCCTTGCAAAAACCGTATTTCAGGGATATTTTTTTGTCTAGTGGCGCATAATACCTACACATGCATAAGAATTACCTTCTGTAATAATAGCAAACAGGTAATAATTACAGGAATGAAAATAGTATTATCTATGTATATTTAAATAGTTCTTTGTTAAGTTTTTAAGAGAACTGTATTATTCACATTTGATGTACTCCAATGTTTATCACAAATATTGAAGTTAAATTCCTGCATGTCGGGAGCTTCACATCAGACATTACTACATGTAGTAAGCAGGCCTTCTAAAATTGCCGGTTTTTTGATTTTTGGACCGATTTCTGAAGTTCAAAACCGGTTTTTGTTTGATAAAAAAATCGTTCAAGATATTTTCAAAGTTCAATAAAAAATCGTTCCAGATATTTTCTATCGGTCGTATAAAATCTCATAAATTGCTATAACCATGCCATACTGACCTGTGAAATACGCCTTGCGGCAATATCATTTGACCCAATAATCCGTTTGT
This sequence comes from Panopea generosa, assembly GCA_029582155.1. NCBI lineage: Eukaryota > Metazoa > Mollusca > Bivalvia > Adapedonta > Hiatellidae > Panopea > Panopea generosa. The sequence continues at coordinate 31,443,824 of CM055901.1, read as the reverse complement.
TTTGTCACCTACTGTGCGAAATGATGTCAATTTCGACTAAACCATTGACGGTATTAGGGGAGTTTATCGGAAGAGTCTATCGCTATATAGCACGCCCTCGATGTGTGATCAGCGACCCATAGCGTTCTGTCGGTTCATCAAAAGACTGTTTGCATCCGTAATTTCTTTGATATACTGCTAGCCAAAGCTGGGACGGTCGGACTGAATATTGTTTGCGTCATTAAAATATTAGATAAAACGTGCAGTCTTACTTGTTTGTTTCATTTTTTTTAAAATAATTTTAATTATAAAATTAATGACATTAATTAATGAATTGGTAAAACCCGGACCGATTTTGTTTTGATGTGGGACAGGTTCTGAATTATTTATTTTGGTGCTTGAACCATTACATTCGTTTCCACAGTGATTATTTCACGCAGCTTCCGGAACTTGCAACACTTCCGGTTCGATCAAACATTTTTAATATAATGAAAATTATTCAGTAATGCGGAAACATAATGTCAGTCATTAAAATGTACACATTGTGATAAAGTATGTTATAAATAATACACAAATAAACTTGAAATCGTTCCCTAGTAAAAAATAAATGGAGAAAATACATGATGCAGCTGACATGGTGGGTTGGGTATGCATACATCTAAAGGCATAATGTAAGGCAATTTTACTGATTTTTTTTAAAATAAGTGCGATTCTTACGGTAGTAAAAAACCTAGACCGATTTGCATTTTGGAATTTTAGAAGGCCTGGTAGTAAGAAATCTGTTGTGATTCATTGCAATCACTTTTTTACTATTTTGTCGTTTGATCTCTTCCAGATCTCTCAAGTATTTTGTTGCTTTGTCAATATCTCTATTCAACTTTGCCAGAATGCCTTAAAGAACTGTTCTATTTCATGAGTTTCTGTTGGTGACCACCATTGACACATCCCATTTACTTTCCAGGTTATTTTCTTTTTCCCAGTGTTGGACCTACTCGTCTAATATGTCATCTTTCTATGGAAAACTCAATATCTGAAATATGCCAACAAAAGTAAAAGCTTTAAAAGAAAATGTAAATATATGATTATAATCCACACTCTAGTGTTAACCTTAGGGTGATTTTGAAAGTGGTGGAAAAAAGATAGTACAATTCTATTCAAACCCTTTAAAATTATTTTCTTTGATGCTGCTGTTGAATAGCTGCGGAAATTGTTTGTTAGAAAAGAGACTAGACATCTCAGCGTAGTCTGTCTCTGTTGTTGTTCCTAGTATCAAGGTCTGTGCTACGTGCATTGACCCATATTTCACACGATGTCTAGGTCTATCACATCTGCCATCCACAGCCAAGCTCACTGAACTGCCCTCTCTCACTACATTGTCATACATTGCAGACTGATTCCTGCCATTAGGTGTCAATTGCTGTAACAGATAGTGGAGCTGTCGGCTGAAGAATGTGGCTACATTAAATGTTTGTATGTTCTTAAAGCCCCTTAACACTTTGGTTGGCATATCTCGGCAGTTTATACTCCAGACAGATAAATGTACTTTATTCTATTGGACTTCTCCTGAAGCAGAAAATTGTTATTGTTACCTTTTTATTAGTTATTTATAAATTGTAGTTGAAAATATTCAAAATAAAGGAAATGCTATCAAATAAATTTCTGTTTTTATGCTTTAATATTAAGAATGGCTTTCAACAAACTGCATGCTATTCATTGCATTGCTGCATTTTTTTTCCGGAAATAAGAGTGAATATATCGCAATACATAAAAATGTGTAACTTTTTTATTTTCCAACATATAGGAAAAGTTTATATATGAAAATTATTGTACATAAATTTGTGGGATTGTACTGCTATATTTAGCGAAGGAAATTCATATGCTACCCAATGGCAATGCTAACTTTATATACAAAGCTATAAAATGTCACTTGTAGGGGATTTCCAAAACCCATATATAGAAAAGACATTTGTTGCGTACAGCACTGATAGAGAGTTGAGGTTTAAATGCACTTGCATTTTTTGATGAAATTTTTTTTTGCTTTGCAACTTATTAAGACAGAATTGAAATAGATGTTCCCTTCTTTGTTAAGGTTTTGAGTCACTAGTAGCTTCAAACAATTCTCATATAATTTAATGAAAAAGAATATTTTAGGTATTCCTCGTCAGTTGGCTCCAAGCTGATATGGAGCTCATTGATGCTATACATTGTGGATTTCATTTCTTTTATACAATGTCTCTTCATCTTGTTGACACAATACCCTACAACATATCTTAACTACACTTTTGAGGAATTGGTTATTGTCCTGCTTGATTGGTCTTCATGCAAAATTGACTGTATATAATAATGTTGTATTGAAACAGTCAGATTGAGGCAAATTTGAGAATACTCGGGTTTGATACAAATCCTACAAATCACCTTTCAGCAGCACTGGGTCTGTCATTTTGACATTTCTTGTCCAGTATGTCATCTATGGATAAATTTTAAAAACACTTGGCTCAGTTGATCAACATGACATAATTAAGTGTTGCATGTAAGACCCAGAACCTTTCCTCAAAAATCAAGGTCACACTTTCAATTTGTTTTGATATTGTGTGTCTGGTCTGTGACTTTGCCTTTAACTTGGCTGAATTTATCAAGATGACATAATGATGACAAGATGACAAGATGACAACGTGTCATAAAGTAAAACTTAGACCCATACCTCAAAGGTCAATGTCACACTTTTAGTATGTATGACAACACTTTGAATGTGTTTGAGATTTCAAGTCTGTCCTTTAACTTTATCATACATGGATGGATTTCAAAAACACTTAATTTCACTAAATTTTTTTTTATCAACAATTGATCTGTAACTTTGTCTTACATTTAGGGATTTTAAAATAGCTTGATGCAAGTGATCAGTATGTCATGATGATGTTTCAGCAGCATTTAACTGTTGAAATACCCAGACCATTACATCAGATGTCAAGGTTACACAAAGGTCAAGGTCACACTTTAATGTAAAAAACATGAAATTGCATGTCACGTGTGAAACATCAGTCCATTACTCTTTATATTCATACCTATTATAACATAATTATATTGTTATTTTTCAACAACCATTTGGGGGGGCATGCGACACTTACCAGTGACATTTCTTGTTTCTTATATTTTATTCTTTATACTCGCTATTGTCTTTCCACTCTTTCATTTGTATTATATCCGTTGTAATCTTAATTCTCTTCTCTGCATTTTGCACTTCATATATACATTTTACCTTTATTGTTACAATTAAGAATAACATGGAAAAGAAAATATAAAAGGGCATAGTGCAGAATATAGCATAAATGAATAAGAGAAGAATAAAAAGGAAAAGAAAGTGCAAAATGCAGAATATAGTATAAATAAAAAAGAGAAGAATAAAGTGGAAAAGAAAATATAAACTGCAAAGTGCAGAATATAGCATAAATGAATAAGAGAAGAATAAAGTTTTTCTTTTTTTGATTTATACTATATTTGCACTTTGCACTTTATATTCTCCTTTCCACTTTATTATTTCCATCATCATTTCTCTATATATCATTTCACATTTTTGCACATATGCTTATAACATTTTCTGATATTCCATAGTATTTCTTCATTCATTTATTTCTGTATTTCATTTTGTCGCTTATAGCTTATGAAATTATTCTATTATATCATTTCACTTCCCTTGTACAATATTTAATTTTACTTTTGTTTTTGGAAATTCTGTTATTTCTTCTATAAATCATGGCCTGTCTTATGCTAAAATTGTTGTCCTGTATCCTTCACTGTCCTTTCCATCTTCATGAGATTGTACAGTTCTGTGGAATGGTGTGCTGTACTCCGGTTGGAGTCTAGGTATCCTCAGGATGGTTTTCTTCATACTACAACTTGTGTGCTGAAATCCTGAAAACTTGATACATGTGACCAAAACCTTAAAGTATTCTCAATTTTGTGAAGGAAATGGACCCAATGACTTATAAGAGAATTTAAATTATAGTTAACTTTAAACACATATTTATTATCTATTTTTTTATTTTGTATTTGAAATGTTACATTGATTGTGACTGCACTGTTCAACAGCAATTTAAAGGCAACACATTTAGTAGAACCTGGCTGTCACATTATTCACAAGTGTTCTAATCACCCAGTAATTATAGCGTAAGTTTTTTGAATTGTTATTTTATAAAACAAAACTATATTTCAAACCTTATTGCTACATTTATAAACTGGAACTGTAGTAATTTTTTAATTTTGTTAATTTCCTTTTTATTCAGTTTTTTTTTCTAGTACTGCCTATAACTTCTTGTAACAGACTTCCTTTCTCTATGAGTTCTATATATCATCCAGTGACATTTTTCTAAGCAGTCACTAAAACTGATTATGATATAGTTTGGAATGACTTCAAGTTTTTCCCAAACTGGAGATATGTTATAACCCGAAAATCCTGCAAGATATTCAGCATTTCCGTCAGCGCACATTCGTACTTCATGGACCCATTTTCTATTTATCCATAATTTGTAAGATCAAATGTTCCCGCTCTCTTGAATTCCTAATGCTGTTTCTATTTCTGCTTGTTTGGTTCTACAGCAGGCAATTTCTATTTGATTGGTGATAAAATTTATAGCGAGAATTCCGGCTTCTTTTAAAGATTTTAGTTTTGGTGTAGTTTGTCCTGTTTGTACTAGGAGATATGGTGTTTGTTGAATTATTTTCATTCCAAGAAGTTTTTTATCTGTATGAACATAGGATTGTAGCTTTGGTACAACTGTTGGATATGAAGAATCTGGATTCTTGAACTCCAAGGTTGGTGTTAATTGTATTGCTGTTGGATTAAGTTGAAACATATTTGTCCATATATCAGGCTTAATCATTTGTTTTGCTGATTCTTTCAGTTGAATTGATGTTTCCTGCACAGCCGACTCGTATGTTTTTTTTTTTGTTTGTTTTTTTTTTTGTTTTTTTTTTGGTGTTTAATGTTTTCCACTCTGACAGTTAATATAAATGTAATTCACCCAATAATTCAAAAGCCTTCTATATTATGTGCCCAAAGGTGTCTATATGAAGTAAAGGGTTAAATTGAAATTAATTTTATCTTTGCTTTTTAAGAAGACCCTATGAGTATACACTTATAGCAGAAAAATAAATGATTTTGAACCAATAATAAAAAAATAGTAAAGATAAACTGGTAACAAAAATAACCATATAAATACGAAAGTAAGCTATATTATTTGTATTTGATATCCAATTTGACTTTAATGTCAACCCTATAATTTTACACTTGAATCGGAAATAAAGTTGATTTTGAACAAATGATTAAAAAAATATAGCAACCAAAAGGAAATATAAACTCATCATTAGTATCATTATACTCTTAAATATGTGATTTTTTTGGGTTTACATGGTTACAATCTTTACCGTTTATCTAATTCATTTCATTAACTAAGGGCCGGGCCCCATTGCGCAGTGGATAGCACTCAGGTCTGTCAATCAGATGGGGTTGTTCCCACATGGGTTCAACATGGGTTTGAGCCCCCTGTCACAGGATGACCGTAGTGTTGGGCTAACTCACGAAAGAATCAATAACGGAGAATACATTTACATAAGTTTAATACAACTTTAAAAATATGTTCAATATATATACAATTATCAAAAAAAAAACAAGCGAATACACAAATGAAATATGAAAAGAATGTTCTTATGAACGTTTAAGACGTTCTTAGTATTGTTCTAAATACTTAATTTATAAGACACTAAAATGTTGTTAAAGCTAAAACAATGTTGATCTATGATCTAGCGCGATAACTGTGATGCGCGAGAGCTCATGAAGATGATGATGCGCGAATTCAATGGGTGATTGTCATCAAATGCCTTCTATAAGGGTTGATGACGTGATCTAAGGATGGTTAACCTCCAATGAGGTTGTGGATGACGTTCCTCCAGTGAGGACTGATAACGGGCCCACCTCGTGTCCCGGGGTGTCGATACTATGACCTGGCCCTGTTGCGCAGGTACGGGGACCGTCTCCCCCGCTCGTAAACGTTATGTTGATTCTAGTGTAGAATCACCTGAAGGGCTTACACACCCTAAAGGCTTAGCTCCACTCCGGGAGGCTTATATCCTGGATGGCTTAGATCCTGGATGGCTTAGATCCTGGATGGCTTAGGCTGTAATTATACATACGTTTTAGGTGTCAGTTGACAAACATAACAATCTTGCATAATTATCATTACCCAAACAAATCATTATTCAATCAATATATTTAAGCTGTACTAATGATGAGTAGCAATGTATACATATTCTGCAACGCCGTGTATACGCTATGTACGTCGCTGTTAATCAATGCCCCTAATACATGTAATATAAACATTATCAAAATACTCATATATTACACTCACTGAGATATGCATGCATGCATGTCAACTAATGACCCCATTATACAACGCTATGCATACGCGTCGAACATTTATTCTAGTCACTCATCTCATTGTTAACTAATGTTAACAATCGTGTATTACAATCACTTAGTTATACGCCAATCGTTAACTAATGCACCTATTATCCACTGTTATCAAATTAATATTGTTTTACAATTAATGATCAGTTACAATAATTACATCTAATAAAGTAACTTCAAAATCATATGCTAGTCTAAAGTTAATGTTTGATAAACATCAATGCTAACCGGATGTCGTAATCGCCAAACAAGATGGCGCCGCCCACTGAATACAAATGTACGATAAAAGTTTGAGAAAATAATTACTAACCACATTTTGCCTGTGAGTTTGCCGTCCAATCTCTGTTCCAACAACGTACCATCGACTATTCCGGCGAGAGCTAGAAGACAATGGGTTTTATAGCAAACATTACGCCCAAATCCCTATTTCCCCCATTCAATCCGTGACAAACGCGGCTAAATCTGCAGTATTGAATCTACAAGAGAGGCCCCTTGTACACTTTTGCCGTGTAAGGAAGATATACCCATACGTTTACATGCATTAGCACAAAACTAAACTTATGAGACGGCCTCTCTGGCGGCCACTTAAAATGTGCACGCTTTTACGTGTTAAATGAATATATCATGACTATTGTGAAATTGTTTCAACTCGAACAATATATTTGGGTGTACCTGATAACTTACAAGAGCTATGTACGACCAGTATACTCTACTGGTGACATTTTGTGACACCCCCGGTCCGTCTACATTTCCTTGTTACGAATTGACAAATGACATTGTGTCCTGCGTCATTTGTTTCTCATCACTTACTCATGTGAGAAAGTTGTCAGTTACTTGCAGAGAAAATGTGTGGAGTAATGGTTAGAAACCCAGGAAACATGGTTATGTTAACTGACCGCGGTATGTTGAAAAATACAAAAATACAACTCAACTCAATACAAAAAAAAGGGTAAAAAAACAAAAACATTAAAACATTTTCCTTCTTGTCTTTTTTCAATGTTACGTACATTGTCCAACACATAGTAGCACCCATCTTTCCTTCCAGTCGGAATTTCATTCAGGATAGTATACGGTCCTTTAACTATTTCTAAATTAAATGTTTCATTTATGTCCATAAACTTGTTACCAGGTGGGCTAGGGTTGAATGTGACTTCTTCACCGTCATAGTCAGATAATTGTTCAATCTGTTCATTGGTAGGTAAATTATCGTCTACATCAATATCATCCTGATTGTATGAGACATTGAGCACATTGGTAGATGTAGTATCCATATTGTATCACTCTCTTTCACTGGCGATTGTGTTTCCTGAAAATTGTCAGATATTTGATCATCACTTTCTTCCATTATGGTAAACAAATTTTGTGACACTTTTTCTGGAGATTCATGGTTTGTAACAGGAGATTTGTTCACTTTTAAGTTTATTTGTGTTTTATTTATAACATACTTTATCAGGACTTGCTCTGATTTGTTGCAGTAAATTGTCATCAAAATGACATGAAATGATTTGTACAAACTCTGAACAAGCATTTTTATCCTGATACAATTTTTGGGTTAAATTGGTATCATTACAGATTTGAAAATCGCACAGCTCCTTGTATTTGTGTACAAGTATATTATTTTTGCCAATGGTGTAAGCAGTTCTGATTAGGCGACAGACAGCACCTTCTATTTTATCAGCCTTCTTTGATATAGCAATTTTTACTGACGGAAATCGTTTTGCTAGAACTTCCGTTTCCATTTTGACCGACTTAACATGGCCGCTACTGCTGTTGAGCTCCGTAAAGTAGAAATACGAAAGTTAACAGAGCCAAATTGAGAAAACTTTGACTTGTTTTTATGTTTGATGCATAGAGTGCAAAACATTGCATCGTTTTCAAACAGTAACCAATCAAACTCATCAGACCAAGCCTTTAAAAACTGTTTGTCTGTAGACTGAGAGCTCTCGTCTACTTTTGCTTTCTTAGTTAAATCAGAGGAACCCGTTTCTGTCAGTTTTCGTTTCTTTGGACTAACTTTGTCTGATTTACTGCTGGTTTTGCATGACTTAAACATCAGCAAGAAAGTGTCTTGAGACGTTTTAGTCTCATATAGTTCATCAGAGCTCTCAGTCTGTGCTCTCTCAGACTCGATCGGGTTGCCAGTCCGATCCTTTTCAACCGTTTCTACCGGGTTGCCAGTCCGGCTGTCTATCTCTACCGGGTTGCCAGTCCAGTTTTTTAACCAAGTCGGTGCCTCATCCGACTTTTTAAACATTGTCAAAAAACTTTGTTGTGCAATATCTATTAACTAAATATGACTAACTTCAAAAAACTTTGTTGTGCAATATCTATTAACTAAATATGACTAACGAAAGTATTAATATTCACACTTATATATGATTTTACATAAATTTGAGTAATACCGTTTCCCATCAATTAGCATAATTAAAACCACAGGTTACAACTAATGCGAACAATTCCTGTCCCACATCAAAACAAAATTGGTCCAGGTTTTATCACTTTCATTAATTAATGTCATTAATTTTATAATTTATTTTTAAAAAAAAAATGAAACAAACAAGTAACACTGCACGTTTTATCAAATATTTTAATGACGCAAACAATATTTGGTCCGACTGTCTCAGCTTTGGCTAGTGGGTATATCAAAGAAATTACAGACGCAAACGCAGTCTTTTGATGAACCGACAGAACGCTATGGGTCGCTGATCACACATCGAAGGCGTGCTACATAGGGATAGACTCTTCCGATAAACACCCCTAATACCGTCAATGGTTTAGTCGAAATTGACATCATTTCACACAGCAGGTGACAAAACAAACGGATTATTGGGTCAAATGATATTGCCGCAAGACGTATTTCATAGGTCAGTATGGCATGATAAGAGCAATTTATGAGATTTTATGAGATTTTATACAACCGATAGAAAATATCTGGACCGATTTTTTATTAAACTTTGAAAATATCTGGACTGATTTTTTATTAAATTTTGAAACGAAAACCGGTTTTGAACTTCAGAAATCGGTCCAAAAACCGAAAAACCAGCAATTTTAGAGGCCCAATTTTGTGGTATTATCAACATTAAGTGAGGTATCCGAATTGTTGTTCACTTTTTCTGGAGATGGAGACGTTTTGGTATGTAGTTTCCTGATAATTGCACTTACATTATCATCCATGAAAACTTCGAATCTCTTTGGTGATGCAAACACAGATTTTGTGGTATTATCAACATTAAGCGCCGTGTCCAAATTGTAATTCACTTTTTCTGGAGATGGAGACATGTTTTGGTATGTAGTTTCCTGATAATTGCACTCAACATTATCATCCATGAAAACTTCGAATCTCTTTGGTGATGCAAACACAGATTTTGTGGTATTATCAACATTAAGCGCCGTGTCCAAATTGTTGTTCACTTTTTCTGGAGATGGAGACATATTTTGGTATGTAGTTTCTTAATGATTGCACTCAACATTATCATCCATGAAAACTTGAATCTATTTGGTGATGCAAACACAGATTTTGTGGTATTATCAACATTAAGTGCCATGTCCAAATTGTTGTTCACTTTTTCTGGAGATGGAGACATATTTTGGTATGTAGTTTCCTGATAATTGCACTCAACATTATCATCCATGAAAACTTCGAATCTATTTGGTGATGCAAACACAGATTTTGTGGTATTATCAACATTAAGTGCCATGTCCAAATTGTTGTTCACTTTTTCTGGAGATGGAGACATATTTTGGTATGTAGTTTCTTGATAATTGCACTCAACATTATCATCCATGAAAACTTCGAATCTATTTGGTGATGCAAACACAGATTTTGTGGTATTATCAACATTAAGTGCCGTGTCCAAATTGTTGTTCACTTTTTCTGGAGATGGAGACATATTTTGGTATGTAGTTTCTTGATAATTGCACTCAACATTATCATCCATGAAAACTTCGAATCTATTTGGTGATGCAAACACAGATTTTGTGGTATTATCAACATTAAGTGACGTGTCCAAATTTGGTGTTTTCATTGTGCTGTTTCCTAGTCGTATCCACAAGTGGCATGAATGATTCGGGAACCATTCTCTTTTTGCTTCCTTTGTCTTTGTGAAGTAATTGGTGTCTGGTTTGACTGTGTTTGTCCACATAATTGTAATGCGACCATTTTCCGGATCAACAAATGGTGGACGGAATGCTATGTGCTTACATCCCTTGATCAAAGGGTAAATGCAATCAAAGGGAGGATTCAGAAGATTTGATAGCGCAATCATTTGCCACACGGATGAGTATGATCCCTGTGCAATCAACACAATCCTTGTCAAAGTCTGGAGATATCAGTTGAAGTCTATGGTACAGTTTGTTTCTCTTGATCTTCTTGTCTTTAGCAACCATTTCAATACAGCATCGGTAACGTAACTCTAGGCTCATTAGTTCATCCCCAATTAAGCAGGTCGATATGGCGTTGAAAAGGCAGTCCCTGTCACCTGTGCTCTTAATTGCAGCTTTAGAGTTGGTATGGTAGCGCGCGAGTATATAATTAGACACTATGTCCTGATCGTGATTACTGAAATTGTCATGCAGCTTTGTGTGTACGTCGACATTACTGAGAAACATGACCTCTCAACAGCGTTTTTAAGTCTTTTCAATCCTTGTTTTGCACTCTGCAATGTAATTAATTACTAAACAGGTTAGGTAACATCTTGCATTGTTTTCAACCCTTTTGGAGTAAAGACTTAAATGGTTAGATTAAGATCAACCTGCGAAGTCTGCATAGGTTTATCACTCTGGGTCGACATTGTCTGCTTCAGGAATCATTACACTATACCTCTACTCCCCAGGGCGAAAAGTGAAATATAAAACACACACTATTTGATACGATTGATACTATGGAAATCGTATCAAAAGTTCAATTTTTTTAATTTTAATATATTAAATCGAGGGCTCGGCTTAGGATATTGGGTTATACTTATGTATATTCAAAATGATTGCTTAAATCACAAATTATCATATCTGAAGTTAACAGTCAATGAGGATTTTGAATTAAAAGCGGTTGCAGGCAGTGGAAGTGAAAGGGTTGTAATAAAGTAGCAATGAAATCAAGAATGTAATAAATGTAGAATGGTTTTATTATGCATTGTTCAAAGAATGTTTGCTACTAAATAGGCATAAAAGCCAGATTTGATTGAAAACTATTCGCACATAAAAAACCCGAAACAAACCATATTCTTCAGTCTGTTGGATATATTTGTGAGTGGAGAGAGATATTTTAAGGAAAAGACAATTATGTTCTATAAACAACAGAACTGCCATTTTATTTCCAAGAAAAGTAAATAAATCATAATAAATAATGTCTGATAAAGACAATGACATTAAGTCTAATCAGTCTCCTTACTACAGTAAATATTATTTGAATTTATTTCAACAGACAAATCAATAGTTTTTGTAATAGCTTGATATCTAAAAACTAGGTGTTGTCCTAGTAACAAGATAGATGATGACACTGCAAACTCAGACTAAAATACCTACATTAATGATTGTACTACAGGAACGTTGAAACCCACCAATATTTTTTTTAAACAAAGTGCAGAACTAACCATAACTAAATTCTTACAGAATTATCAAAACAACATTTCTTAAGGTATGTGAAACTACACCTCTAATGAGCTTTCCTGATTATGTGGAAGCAGCAAATAAAACAAACGATGTACTTTAGGGATAATCCCACTGTTGCACATGGATATCAAGACTTTGTATTTTTCCCAAGTTATGCATGGTGGCTTTGTGTGAAGTTGTTCTAAAACAATATCTTTTGGGTTCTCTGTAATTTGGGACATACGTAACCTCTGCACCAAGTTCAGGTGGTGAACTGAACCATCATATTCATATCGCAACATTACTGTATTTGGTTCATTCAAACTTATCCGAAAGGTTCGTACTTCAGACCAATAAACTTTCTGTCTTTCTGTATCAAGATCAAAATTTTTAAGAACTTTTGCTGTAAGTTTAAAATTTAAAAAATCGGATGAATCCATCTCTTTAACCATGTACGGCTTGTTTTTCCTTTCAGTACATATAATGGCCGCCCATTGTGATGTTGTGTATACCGAGACATGGCGACTTGCTGTCTCAATTGCAGCATGCACTGCGTCATTCTCATTTTGAGTATGTTTTTTCTCAAGGTATTTATACTCTGCTCTATAGATGTTAAATCAAATTTTTGTAGGGCATACCATAATATTGAAACATAAAATAATTTGTTTTTGTTTTGTAATCCACAGTTATCTGAGAAAAATACAAATTTCTTTTTGACTTTTTGTGACATATCCTGGATATAGTTATATATGCAACTTGATATTTCGCATGCTCCCCTACCTGACAAAGATTCATTCCACACGTAACACTGTTGTTGATTTGTTCCTAAATTATAGATACTTAAGTTAAATGTATTGAGTCTATGCTTATAGTATAGGGTTGACTCAAAACCTTTGGGAGTCATCAAAACTTCTTCCAAATCAAAGCAAGACACATTTTATTTTTTAAATGACATTCATATTTGATTTTATCATTTTCAGTATTACTTGAAGAGTTGTTTCTGTATGAATTGCATAGATCACATTGATCTTTGACTGGCTTCCAAAAGGCTAAATTGAAGTTGTGATCAAAAACTGATCTATATATAGACAATGTGACAGGGAATACATCTTCTTTGACACAATATTCACAATAACGGTAATACAGTTTTGGGACTCATAAACTGGGACTGAGACACATTTTTTGTTTTGAGTCCTTTCTACAGTAGTGACTCTGTATTTTGGGAAAAGATTCTTTGTGATCCTTTATATATTTGACCTTATTATCAGGTTTTTTATTGGGTTTAGTGCTGTGTTTTCCACGTTGATCAGGTTCGCAGACACCAGAAAGCTCTAAGCATTTCTTACAGGCTGTTTGAACCATTTGACCAGTTATACTTAATGTGTCCTGAAAAAAAGTCTTGCATACTCTGATACAACTTTCATTACAAGGCAATGTATACGTAAATGAATTTGTACGTCGGCTATTTCCTGGTATAGTTTTGCTTGCTTTTTTTTGGTTCAGAGTGCTTCAGTAAAAACTGTCTTTGCTGAGTCACATCACATAAGCCCCAGAATTTATGGAATATATCCTCTCTTATCTCACTATTTATGACAGTATGGCATTTAAACTTACACTTACACACACGACCCTGTTTCAGATATTTTGCATTTCTATGAACCCCTTTAGCAGTTATAAACTCTTGATCTGTATTCCATTGCCTTTTGGTTGCATTTCTATACCATAACCACCCACTATACTGCCATAACCTGTCATGCTGCCATTATCTACCCGACAGTTACCACTTATTATATTGTTACGGCCCACTATACTGTCACAACCTGCCATGCTACCATTATCTACCCTACAGTCACCACCTATTATAGTGTTACCACCCACTATACAGTCACAACCTGCCATGCTGCCATTATCTACCCTACAGTCACCACCTATTATATTGTTACCACCCACTATACTGTCACAACCTGCCATGCTACCATTATCTACCCTACAGTCACCACCTATTATAGTGTTACCACCCACTATACTGTCACAACCTGCCATGCTGCCATTATCTACCCTACAGTCACCACCTATTATATTGTTACCACCCACTATACTGTCACAACCTGCCATGCTGCCATTATCTACCCAACAGTCACCACCTATTATGTTGTTACCACCCACTATACTGTCACAACCTGCCATGCTACCATTATCTACCCTACAGTCACCACCTTTTATAGTGTTACCACCCACTATACTGTCACAACCTGCCATGCTGCCATTATCTACCCTACAGTCACCACCTATTATATTGTTACCACCCACTATACTGTCACAACCTGCCATGCTGCCATTATCTACCCTACAGTCACCACCTTCTATACCATAACCACCCACTATACTGCCATAACCTGTCATGCTGCCATTATCTACCCGACAGTCACCACCTATTATATTGTTACCACCCACTATACTGTCACAACCTGCCATGCTGCCATTATCTACCCTACAGTCACCACCTATGATAGTGTTACCACCCACTATACTGTCACAACCTGCCATGCTGCCATTATCTACCCTACAGTCACCACCTTCTATACCATAACCACCCACTATACTGCCATAACCTGTCATGCAGCCATTATCTATCCTACAGTCACCACCTATAATATTGTTACCACCAACTATACTGCCACAACCTGCCATGCTGCCATTATCTACCCTACAATCACCACCTGTTATATTGTAACCAACCACCATACTATCATAACCTGCCATGCTGCCATTATCTACCCTACAATCACCATCAGGTCCTACTGTATTGTTACCAACCACTATACTGTCACAACCTGCCATGCTGCCATAACCTACCCTACAATCACCACCTTCTATACAATTGCCACCCACTATACTGCCACAACCTGCCATACTGCCATTATTTACCCTACAATCACCACCTTTTATATTGTTACCACCCACTATACTGCCATAACCTGCCATGCTGCCATTATCTACCCTACAATCACCACCTGTTATATTGTAACCAACCACCATACTATCATAACCTGCCATGCTGCCATTATCTACCCTACAATCACCATCAGGTCCTACTGTATTGTTACCAACCACTATACTGTCACAACCTGCCATGCTGCCATAACCTACCCTACAATCACCACCTTCTATACAATTGCCACCCACTATACTGCCACAACCTGCCATACTGCCATTATTTACCCTACAATCACCACCTTTTATATTGTTACCACCCACTATACTGCCATAACCTGCCATACTGCCATTATCTACCCTAAAATCGAACGCGGCGTGGTCTAGTGGTAGAGCGTCCGCCTCGCATGTGGAAGGTCGTTGGTTTGATCCCTGGCCAGGTCATACCAAAGTCTTTAAAAATGGTACTAGAAGCTTCCTCGCTTGACGCTCAGCATTTACAGGAGAGTTCTAGGTCTGGTGTGCCCGGTGTCAGTATAATGTGACTGGGTGGGGTATCATACCATGTGTCTGCGGCATGATACTCCAGCGTGACAGCGCTCAGAATACTGTCTCAAGTACACACTGTCGCGATATGACTGAAAAATTGTTAAAATCGACGCTAAACACCATACAACAACAACAACAACTACCCTATAATCACCACCTATTATATTGTTTCCAACCACCATATTATAATAACCTGCCATGCTGCCATTATCTACCCTACAATCACCACCTATATTATTGTTACCAACCACCATACTATCATAACCTGCCATGCTGCCATTAACTACCCTACAATCACCACCAGGTCCTACTTAATTGTTACCAACAGGTCCTACTGTATTGTTACTAACCACTATACTGTCACAACATGCCATTCTGCCATAACCTGTCATACTGCCATAACCTACCCTACACTCACCACCTACTGAATTGTTACCAGCCACCATACTGCCACAACCTGTCGTTGCTGCCATCATCTACCCTACAATCACCACCTACTGTACCATAACCAGCTTCCTCTTCCTCTTCCATGCAATCACTACCCACATTGCCATCACCACTTACAATATTGTCACTATCAAATGAACAATCGACACCTACTGTACCATCACCACTTGCAGTTACTTAATACTTTGTCATGATCTGATGTAATACCACCACCTCCTTCCTTAACAACAATTCCACTAAGTGCATCATCCCTGCCTACCAAACTATTTCCACACACCAGATAGTTGTCATTTACCGTCCTCTTTAATTTTCTATGTCTACAATTTATAGTCTCAGCAGCATTAATTCTAAATTTTGGTGTGCTTATTTTTGCTCTCTTTATTTCATTAAATTTTGTACTTTGTTGTTTTTTTTACCTTTCTGAATCTTTTTTATTTCAATGGGGTTACATAAAAGTCTTCATCTGATTTTGTCATTTCAGAATGTGATAATTCATTCCCAAGTAGTTTTCTTTCTAATGAAATGAATTTGTAATCACTTCCAGAACTACATACATCTGAAATGGAATCATTAACAATATTTTTTTTTAACAAAGATAATGGTATATTGTCACTAGATTCTGAGTCACACTCGCTTAGTTCAGGCTCTGTTGATACTATGGTGTCAATTGTTTCTTGGGCTAGATACATTTTGCAGGATATTTCCCCATCGCTTATATCAGAAAAACAACTAAATTCACTGGAAGAGCAATCAGATTTTCTGTTGTGTTCTGGCATTGAAATACATGTTGACTCCAAATTTATATGAGTAACCTCAAAGGGAATACCCACTGACTTGCTGAACAAACTCCCGCATAGATGTTTCACTAATAAACATAACTGCTTTAGGCTGTGCTGAGTCAATACTGCTGTTCCATCAGGATAACACATTCCACAGTTATTAGGACTGTCAGAATCAAAGACCAAGTGACTGCCTCTGTGGTGACCCTGAATTTGACAACAGGGACCCATCTCCAGTTTACCATTAGGTGACCATACACTACTACATACAAAATATCTAATGTCTAGGTCTTGAACTTTCAGATAATTATTTTTCAAAGTTTCTGTTACAATGTGCTGATAAGACTTGTGATGGGGCATTTTGGTCGAGTCATGCTGGTTCAAGAACTTGTCCGGGGTCTTGTAAATATATAACTTCTGTGAAAGTCTGGTTAAGATTCAGTGAAAATTCAGTGAAAATTGGAGGGTGCTATCGCATCTACAAGAAAATGTTTAACATATGGTCGACGGACAATTTAACATGACATAAGCCCAGCTGGCCTTTTCCCGGTAGAGCTAAGAATTATTGAACGAGACCAAATTTGTTCAGGACACTAATGTGAGCGCTTGTTAAATGACTCCTTATTTCATCATGTATAAGTACATCTGAGAGCTCCATCAATGGTGATACTTTTCTTGCGCAATAAAGTTTAAGATCAAAGTAAGCTGCTTGAGGCTCCTAGATGTTTCATATTTCCATGGTAGTCTTTATATTCCGATGGCAAAAATTCTAAAGAATAAGATATTGGTGCGTTTTTAAATTTATCTTTAAATTCCTTGCCGCATCCGTAGCACATTTTTAATTTATGCACTCGCGTGTATAATACAAGATGAAATGGATAAGGTGAGTGGTTCAAATTCTCTTGAGGTCTGTGTTTTCCTGATTTGGAGGCAAAATCAGCGAATGCTCTTCAAGTTCATTGGCAAATGACACTGCTCTTTTTAAACCTCTCTGGTATTTCTTGTGTATGCGTTCCTTCTGGCTACTAGGTCCTTTGCCACCTGGAGCAATTCCTGAAGCAAAAGAACGCAGTTCAGCGTTTTGTCTAATCGCCAAAACAACATCTTCTCTGGCTGTTTGGAGAAGCGACATATATTTCCAGACCACACTGTAGCTTGGCATGGCCAATTTTTGCGATATTGGAAGCCAGCACACGGTCAGTTTTTAAGGTCATAAATATGTGTCTCCTTCTATTGTACCACCAAGTAAACCAATGGTTGAGGAAAGGATACTTTTCAATGAACGACTGGAGTTCTTTGCAGCTTGTTTCAAATTCTGAGATGGTTAAACCTCCAAAATACTGTTTGCCAGTTTTGTAAATTCTTCACCATACTCTGGATTTTTCTTCTTCTGTCATTGGATATTTTTTAATGAAATTCACAGGATACTGTTTTTTTAATGGTTGTTTGTCCAAAAACATGCTCATTTCGTTTCCAGCTTGTGTGATTTTTATCACAAACAAAACTAATGGGATTGAATATATAATTCTTATTATCGAAGCATTTGTGTAACATTTCATTGAATATTTGCTAAAAGAGTATTAAATTTTCTATACTTTCATTTTCTATCTCCATCTTAGCGAAACATAAAAGTTTCCTTGCTAATGGATGGTATGTCCATAATGTTTTTAGTTCTATTGTGCTTAGCATCAACAAATGCATATTCTTCTTTCAAAATTTCCTTTCCCATCACAGTCCATCAAAATAGCTAACTTAGCCATTTCCTTGCTTGATTTAAAAACATAAGATGGGTTTCCATTTAATTGACATATTAAACGAAACTTATGTTGATGTTTGGTGTTAATTTTGTTAGTCCTAATCTACCGAGAATCACAGGAGTGAGCGTGGTCACGTGACATGAGAATATCAGACTTCAGAGAGATGGGACTATAAATCATGGAGCAGTAAGATTCATTAGGTGGGTAATTGGGTTTAAAACTCGATTTTTGTGACATCTTAAATTTATATTGCACCAAACTGTTTCCCAGTTTCCTACTATCATCAATGTCTGTTAACTGTTTATTTATGTCCTCTCCAAACAATTGGGTAGCTGTAATTGGCGACGATCCATTACACTGCACTCGATATTGTGCATTGATGGCAGGCCTAATTAAATGTTTCTTTTGATACAACAAATCTTTGTGTGCGTACGCCAACAAAGTAAAGGCATCCATAGGTCAAACACTTCTTCTGGATATATTGTCTCGGCCGGGAGGGATTTGTTCATTACCTGAACCAATGGTACCATACCTTTAGTTAGGTAAGTTTGAGTTCTCTGGAACAACTTGTCAGAGTCCTTCACAGTTTGGTCAGTTTGTTTGCTTATCCAAACCGATTTCTCCACTTTTGGCACATTCAAATATTCACAGTTTTCCGGTCATTCATATTTTTTAATAAGTTCCCTCACATTTTAGCCTTTATGATCAATCATTGATCTGAGACCCTGGTTGACCCTTTCTCTTAGTTCACTCTCAACTGGTGGTCCATAAATTGTCTCCTTTACAAAACTTCCCCCCCTTGATTTAAGTTTCTCCTGGATTCTGTCCAGTGACGTCAACAAGCCATTGGTTTCCATAACGGGCTCAACCATATGTGCTCGCTTTGCTGGCGAGTCCTCCATTTCATTATCAGATGAGCTTGTGTCACGCTCCGAACACGTCTCTTCTATCACAGACATTGTGTGAGTGTCCCTAGTTCTGTCAGTTTGTCTATTGATTTTCGTTGCAACTCGACTGTGTCGTTAAACTTGCCATCGCTTGTTGTTGTTGCATACACATATTTTGTGTTTGTTACACTTGCTGCTTTATTAAAGCTGCAAACAAATTGTCCCTGGACGCAGCCATATTGGAACCTGGAGCAACTCTTTAAGTATCGTTTGGCGAGATCATGACATTGGTAGGCATGTCTATTTGGTTGATTGACAGCCACCTGCACATTGGCAGTTCCTTTGTTTACGTCCAAACCACTTTCATTTTCTCGAACTTCAGACGAAATTGTCTGAAAAGATTGGTGAATTGTCATATTATGGTTCATAGTTACATAAGCAGCATCTTCGGAATCGGAACATGCCTCTAAAACCACCATATTTGCCGTGTTTTCCATATCTGGGTATTTTCACGAGAACAGAGAAATTTTTTCAATCGCTCCCAAATCCTTGAACCTGCAGAGACAGTGAAAACTCAGTGAAAATTGGAGGGTGCTATCTCATCTACAAGAAAATGCTAACATATGGTTGATGGACAATTTAACATGACATAAGCCCAGCTGGCTTGTTGCCAATAGAGCTAAGAATTATGGATGAAAACCAAACTAATGTGAGCACTTAAAGGGATTATATTGGCAAGTAACACAAATACGCTGTTAATCCAGACTTTTCTTGTATGCAGTGTGCACAAAATAATGCTTATGTATTGACATATAACCTTTATTAACTTGGAAGTTATCAAATAAACAGTAATTGTATATTGGCCAAAACTTTAATATGTCCCGCAATAAAGTATTGCTCAATGTTTACATTGAACTCTGTAAACTTCTCGAACAAAGCCTCGATAACGTGATCGGAAACGAGTGTTCACAATGTTATCCTATGATTGATCTTAAACCTGAAAGCAGTTTGTTGAAAATGGCGAATGTAAACAAAAACAAAAACGTGGCTTCAGAAACCCGATGTTTGTAATAAAGAGGTTATGCAATTAGACACTTTAGACGCGTATATCTCTAAGTTATAAGTGTATCTTCATGCTGGGCTTGTGTATTTAGGACAGGGAATTGACGGTAATATCCCAATATAATCCCTTTAATAGATGACTCCTTATTTCATCATGTATAAGTACATCTGAGAGCTCCATCAATGGTGATACTTTTCTTGCGCAATAAAGTTTAAGATCAAAGTAAGCTGCTTGAGGCTCCTAGATGTTTCATATTTCCATGGTTGTCTTTATATTCCGATGGCAATAATTCTAAAGATTAAGATCATTTGGTGCATTTTTAAATTTGTCTTTAAATTCCTTGCTGCAACCGTAGCATATTTTTAAGTTATGCATTCGCGTGTATAATACAAGATGGAATGGATTAGGTGAGTGGTTCAAATTCTCTTGAGGCCTGTGTTTTCCTGATTCTGGTACAAAATTGCGAATGCTGTTTAAGTTCATTCGCAAATGACATTGCTCTTTTTAAACTCTCTGGTATTTCTTGTGTATGCGTTCCTTCTGGCTAGGTCCTTTGCCTCCTGGAGCAATTCATGAAGCAAAAGAACGCAGTTCAGCGTCTTATCTAATCGCCAAAACAAATCTTCTCTGGCTGTTTCGAGAAGCGACATATATTTCCAGACCACACTGTAGCTTGGCATGGCCAATTTCTGCGATATTGGAAGCTGAAGCATAGTCAGGTTTTAAGGCCTTAAAATATGTGTCTCCTTTTGTACTAACAAGTGAACCAATGGTTGAGGAAAGGATACTCTTCAATGAACGACTGGAGTTCTTTGCAGCTTGGTTCAAATCCTGAAATGGTTAACTTAGCCTCCAGAATACTGTTTGCAAGTTTTGTAAATTTTTCACCATACTCTGGATTTTTCTTCTTCTATCGTTGGATACTTTGTTTTAATGAAATTCACGGGATACTGTTTTATTAATGGCTGTTTGTCCAAAAACATGCTCATTTCCTTTCCAGTTTGTGTGATTTTCATCACAAACAAATCCAATGGGATTGAATATGTAATTCTTATTATCGGAGCATTTTTGTAACATTTCATTGAATATTGGCTAAAAGAGTATTAAATTTTCTATACTTTCATTTTCTATCTCCATCTTAGCGAAACATAAAAGTTTCCTTGCTAATGGATGGTATGTCCATAATGTTTTTAGTTCTATTGTGCTTAGCATCAACAAATGCATATTCTTCTTTCAAAACTTCCTTTCCCATCACAGTCCATCAGAATAGCTAACTAACCATTTCCTTGCTTGATTTAAAAACATAAGATGGGTTTCCATTTAATGACTTATTATTCATTTTGTAAATTAAAAATGTATCCTTTTCATCACATTTCTTCTTGTTAAACCATTATGCATAAAAATTCCCCAAACAAGGGTTGATGTCCCTTTTCATTTCATCTCGAATGTGGTACACTTTTTTCATATTGACAAACTGTTCAGCAGCTTCTTCCACTTCATCCCATATTAACAAGTTTGTCGTTGACAAGTTTACTTGGTTTTGAATTAGGGTTTGCCTCTAATGCTTTTTTGGAAACTGTTATTTTCTTTGGAACGTAAGTATGAAGTCCTTTATGCATGACTACAACACTTGTCAGAATGTTTTTCAAACTCCCATACCTTGACAGCTGAGCAATTAACACGTTCAGCAGGCACACCACAACATTTGTCTGTCGTGGATGAAACAAAGTAGCTGCTACATTTAATGAATCTACTTGTCAGTAGCCATGGGCCTCACCGATTTTTGCCAAATGCAAGGCTTCTCGCAATGTAGAAACGCGACCAGCACGCACAAAGAATGCAAGCAGCAGTGAGTGTGCTGGAAGTCTCTCCACAAAACGACACATCACTTCTCTGTTTCTTTTCGTGAAACATTTGCCCTTTGACATGATAAGAGCATGAAATTTCTCTATTTGCTAAGTTGGTAATAATTTCAAGTTTTGAAACGCTGCTTCTTCAGCTATAAGAGCTGGTTGTCCCCCTGACAGTACTCATCCCTAAATACAGATTTGACATGAAGATTTCTGTGCAACATTAAGGGAACTGAACCATATCAAGGCTAGCTGGGCCTTATAAATGAATATGAAATGCAGCAACTGATTTTGGTCCAATGGTATCAATGTTCATTAGCAATAAAAAGCATCCAAATTCCAACAAAAACTTTTCTCCATTTTCAATCATGTAGCCACTAAATTTCTTAACAATTTTGTCCGTAATTGGTGTAGGAATTTCTGTATGAACATAAATTAGTTGTGGTGGTATGACAGCTGGTGGCCAAACATGTAAATTCTGTTGAGTGAAAGGTGTTGAACTATTGGTAAACGTTGTTTGATTCACTGCCTGCATGGATATGAAAGATGCATTCAAATCATCTGTATTGCCAATGAATGGATTTTAAGATGAATCCATCTTGAATAGAAGTAAATTATAACTCGAAAGTTCGAAAAAAACAAATGTTACATATCAAAGAATAACGTTAAATTTCCATTGAAAGCCGAACGTATATTTGGTCAGTATTTCACATTTTGATGTTCTTTTCGACATTTAAATTACCCATTTTGAATGTTAATGTCTGAAACAGCTTGTAGAATTAGAAAACTTTGGATGCTCCACCATGTAGTGATCTTGGGGAACGTTGCTAGTTGGTATGAAATGAAAAAGATGACGAAAAGTTTCTTATATAAAAATATAAAAGATATAAAAATTACATATTATTTCCAAAACGCAAGCAGCCCAAACATTCCAACAAAGGAAACAACTCTGCACTGCCATGTTAGGCCACGTATTAAAACAATTCGAGTTTCCTGTGACTCATATCGAGAGGGATGTAACAATCTTGACATATTAGAAGTTATACAAAATAGTGCAACACTGAACATAGAAAACACATGTAACAAGATTCAAATCCATACTGAAAGCATTTTGATGAATATTAAACTTAAACTAAAGGAGCTCTATAGTGGCCAAAGTATTTCTTGAAATTTCACAATTAATTTTTGGGAATAGTCCTTTCCTTACTGGAAAATATCCCTGGCCAACACTCTTAATAGACAAAAAGTTGTTTTAATACTGGGAAAATTACAGAGTTGACAAGATAAATGTCATTTATATTGGAAAATTGACAGCCTAGTCCCACTTTCCCAATAAGTGAGCAAGAACACAATTTTTACCTGTGACACAGTAGTAGTATACTTTCTTATATTAACAGATATTTGTTCTGGCTCTCCGGTTGTATTTCTCCACAAAGTGTCTTCAAACTGTCATAAGCTCGAATAATGACTGCACTTTGAAAAAATAAGAACAAAGTTCATAAATTAACTGAAGTCAAGTTTCAAACAACACATATTGCTCATATTTCACTATAACTCAGATACATGTTCATAAGAAATACATGGTTATTTGCCAACCATGGCTGCCACTCAAATCTGTATTAAAAATCCCACCACCCTTTCCAGTGTTTACTTCAGCAACTTTTAGCCGGGCCCGATTAGCTCAGTCGGTTACGCGTCTGACTATCAATCCAGGGGTCGTGAGTTCGAATCCCCCGCCCGGCAACAGTCTCCGTGATGATTGATATACGACATTGTGTCTCATTATCATTCATCTCTCACCACTGATTCAAGTGGGAAAGTTATCAGTTACTTGCGAAGACGGGGTGTGCTCGAGTACTGGTTAATCCCAGGAAACAGTGGTTAGGTTAACTGATCATCTGTTAGCCCTCGATGGCTTAAGAATGACGCTAAATATTCAATCAATCAATCAATTCAGCAACTTTTGGGGGATCACTGACGATCCAACGCCTAAAAATCTGTGGTTCAATTTCAAATTCTGAGGGTCATTAACAGTTGACAAGTCTTAAAACTGAATGAAAAATAGAAGTGTTGA
Organism: Panopea generosa; assembly: GCA_029582155.1. Classification (NCBI taxonomy): domain Eukaryota; kingdom Metazoa; phylum Mollusca; class Bivalvia; order Adapedonta; family Hiatellidae; genus Panopea; species Panopea generosa. Next base: position 31,419,459 of record CM055901.1, on the reverse strand, counting down.
AAAGAAGGCATATTTTATTAAAATTGTTTTACTTCCTGTTTGACACAAAATTGACCGCATTTGTTTTTGAATGTTACATCGCAGAACGGGCTTCTTATTAAGCCTTATGCAGCACTGATGAAACGTGTGTTAAAATGGTAGAATGTCTTCAAATCATTAATCAATCAAGAGATCATCAATAGAAATTTTAGACTTAGGCAATTGTGATGTAGATTGACCTACTGTTTTTGTGGAAACATGTGAGAGGACACTGTTTTGAACACGGTTCAGTATTTGGTTTCCTTATTGCTTTGCAAAAATTACGTATCTGACCATAAATGGCTATAAAATCGCATCCATATAGCTTGCATAACAAATGAAAGTGTTAATGTAACTCGGTATAACAAGTCACTAGGGTTTCCCTGAAACATACATGTACATCTCATCAAAACAGCCAGCATTGTTAAAAAACTCTTTATCGAAAGACGGTAGCGACTTGCCGATTGTATGAAAACCAATCTGCATACTTTGAATTTCTGTCTTTTGCTGGTTGTGCCATAGTGGACGCACTGAGCAAACTTCATTGCGTTAAATGATATGTGCGCCAAAAACTCAAGAAATACACTCAGGAGAAAACACTGTATAAAAAAATAATGTTAATGTATTTTCATTTTGTAAGAGGTAAATTTGTTCCAAAATGTCTGTAAATATTTTAGCATTCACCCCATTGATGAGTGACACTTGTTTAAAGCTTCAAAACAATGCATTTGGCAGTTCAATAGCTCAAAAAAGGTCAAAAAGTTTAATAAGGAAAAAAAACTTAAAATAGTCCAAAGGCAATCTGTAGTGTTAACAAGTACACCCCTTCTTCCAGAAAAAAATCTGGCAGCCAGTTATCGTGAATGGATCTATCCAATCATAAGGATGCCAGTCATGAGGATTGACAGGAATATTCTGCATGTTGTTTCTGACATTGCCCCTTCTTGCTTGACCAACACCTGTAGCACGACTGGCACCTCTGGCATGCCCGATGCCTCTAGCATGACCAACGCCTCTGCCAACACCAATGCCTCTAGCTCGGGCACGGCTGGGGTGCCTCACAGGTCTAGGAACATCCTTGTCTTCAGAGTCAGAGGAATCTGAAGATCAATAATTAACAGTTCATAAAAACAATTTGTCAAAATTCAACTGTGATGTTCTAAAAGGCAGCTTTATTAATATAAAAGTACAAATATTTGTTAGAGTTTAGCTCCACTGGTAAACATGAAAGTCATTTCCCACCGAAGTGCTCCAAAACAGAATTATCATACCCCAAAGTATAGTTTTGAATACCCATAAAAAAGATTTATTGATTGATTGATTGAATGTTTAGCATCATTTTTATGCCATTGAGGGCTAACAGACGATCAGTTAACCTAACCGGATTAACCAGTACTCGAGAACACCCCATCTCCCCAAGTAACTGATAACTTTCCCACTTGAATCAGTGGTGAGAGATGAATGATAATGAGACACAATGTCGTACATCAATCATCACCGAGACTGTTGCCGGGCGGGGATTCGAACTCACGACCCCTGGATTGATAATCAGACGCGTAACTGACTGAGCTAATCAGGCCCGGCTCCATAAAAAAGAAATCAATCATTTATATTTATAATCTATATAAAAATGAAACATTTATTGTTTTTCCTAATTCATATTCCAAAGTTTATAAATAATGCATCTTCTTTACCATCTCCAGCTGGTCCAATATCTCTAGCATGAGCGCCACCTCCAGCCCGAGCACCACCTCATTGCCTGACCTGTCTAGGTACATCATCGCCTTCTGAATCTGCAGGGTGTGAAATTAAATGTTATAAGTAATAACATGTAATAACTATAACTATGCTAAGTAATTCTTAAAATACAAATATTTAACTGTCTGCACATGCTAAATATTCCAAGAATATTGGGATTGCAAAATGCAGAACAACTATTGACATTCTACATGTCCGCCCCAGATCCTAAACAAAATTATCAACCGGCAAAACATTTATGTATAGATGAAAAATCATTCAAAATAAAAAATGTTTAAAATTTTGTGATTTTTCATGAAATTTCAATATAGATATGCACATGTATGCTTTATTTGAGGCATAAACATGACAAATTTTGTTTTTTTATGAAGGTAATGTCACCAATTTGTCATTTAAGACCATGAGAGTGTAAAAATGAGATTCATTTACTTACAATTAACATTTTGGGAATTCACCCCCATCTCACTGAAGTTATAATTCTATTACTTTACTAATTACTTTTTTTTATTAAGTACTATCAGTTAGCAGTAATACTGCCAAGTTGTAGGCATTAAGTACTTAAACTTTTGTCAGAATACCACTTTCTACATGGTCATTATATACAGGCACGAGATGTTGACTGACATACAATTTTGATGTGTTTGAATAATTTTTCCCCCAAAAAATTGTTTTTAACCTACTTTAATAAACATTTTACAAAGTCTCATGACATATTGAAGACATTATCTTACTGAAATACATTATTCAATACAGTCAAACCTGTCTTAAGCAGCCAGCCAAGGGAAAGGGTCAAATTGGCTGCTTAAGACAGGTGGCTGCCTACTACAGGGTCATCAATTTTCACCCAGATTAGCGAAGTACTTTTGTATATTGATTTTTTTATGTATGTGATACTATGTATAATCAAGTTTTTGTGAAATCTTCCAAAAATATATGTATTTCTTTGGTTGGATGGATATAACCAACTCCCTGTGATTTAACATAGGATCAGTGGCCTCAACTGTTTCCTCTGGGAAAATAACTGGCACTTTTTTCTTTCCCTTTCCTATTACGTATCCAAGTTTAAGTGTCTGAGCCAGTATCTTTTCCTCTTCTGGCAGAGCTTCTACTTCTTCTTTGTGAACAATGCACCTTTCCTTTATACTTGGCCATGATGAGAGTTTCAGTTTTCCAGGTTCCCCACCTCTTCTGGCATTGAATGAAATAAGCCTTGTGAGAATTAACACTGCCAGCTCTTTTTAGTCTTCTGCAGTACATCCATTCTGTATGTGTTTTGAAATGGCATGTATTCAGAACACGCAATACTCTTTCAATTTAGTGATATCGCTTGTTAATGGCAACAAATCTATCTTTTCTTCCTTTTTTGTTCTGTTACTCTCATACTGTTTTGATATTTTCAGCCATTCTATGTCATAGAATGTGAACATCTTTGTATGCCCCCGCCATTTTCAATGGGGGTGCACGTAGTATCACCGCTTTCCATACGTACGTCCCGTATGTACAAAAATGGTTTCCTACTTATATCTTTAGTTTTAATAAACAGATTTAAACCAAATTTGGTGTGTGACTTCACATTCGGGTAATACAGGTCAAGTTAGTATTTCTTTCCAGTCTGATGGTTATTGATGGAGTTATGTCCCTTTTTGGACTTAATTATTTACAAATGTCAAGAAATTGGTGTCCGCTCAATTGAATGGATTTGATTCATGTTTGGTAGAAAAATGTATGGTGATTAACTACAGCTCAAGTTTGATTTCCATCAAAATCACTGCTTATTAATTGTTCTGGGCTCTGATTGGCTGATAGTTTCCGACCTCTAAAAGTCTTTATGAAGGACCGATTTTGACGAAAATTTATATTTGGCTTTATATCATTAAGACCCAGGTAAAATTTGACAATGGATGGAATTGGCGCATATTAATTAGGTGATCTTGACTCTGATTTGCTACGGTTTCCGACCTCTAAAATTTTTATTGATTTGCCAATTTTGATGAAACTTGATATTTGGCTTTATATCAACAAGACCCAGGTCAAGTTCGACAATGAACGGAATCATATTAGGTGATTTGGACTCTGATTGGCTGACGGTTTTTTACCTCTTGCAGTAGTCAAACTTGCTGAAATTTGCGATAGCTGCCATCTACAATGTAGTTACAAAGCGGAAGCATTTGTGTCTAATGGACACATTTATAGTTTGTTTGATTCAATAGAATATCATCATCCAAATGCATAGCATATCCTTCTGCAGCTGCAGTATGTCCTTTAATACCATACCCACATTTTAAGGCAATGTTTGGACTTTCAACTTGACTCCATCTTCTTTGTAGGTTCAATATGAAATCTTTTGTTTGTTCAATAAAGTATTAAAATAAAATAAAAAAAAATGTTTACAAACAAACTTATATAACTATCTAACTAGTTATATAAAAGAGTTGTGTATTATTACGTAATATTACATAACTCTTTTATATAACTAGTTAGATAGTTATATAAGTTTGTTTGTAAACATTTTTTTTTATTTTATTTTAATACTTTATTGAACAAACATGGGGTCATATATATATATAATACAGTAGTATAGGATCCACTTTTTTTTTTGGATGTCCTTCTAGTATTTATTAACAAATAACTAACTGTTAACAGAGTAATTGCAGCATTTAATACAGTCATTGCAACATATATATACAAGTGTTTTTATTCCATCTTATCGAGAATGTCGGAAATGTCCGATTCTAAACTTTCTTCGCAGAAGAGCTTACGGGCAAGTTTTTTTGGTACAGGACTTACTGGGCTTGACCAAAGTCTTTTGTATGGCCTTCTGTTTAACTTGAAGAGTGGTGTTGATGATATGGACGGGGATCTAGGGTGGCCCGGTGGGGAGTGAACATCTGGTAATTCCATTTCGCGCATCAACTCATCTGCAGTGTCGGTGCTGCTATTGAGTGTGTCGCTTTCACTGCTGATAACAATAACTTCTGTGCTTGTGTTGGGTTCAAGTTTGGTTATTAGGAAGGGCGGATCTTGCTCGTTCTCTGTGAGGGCGAAGATGCCCCTGTACATGTGATGGACCTCTTCACAGAGGTGGTGATTGATTGGGATTTTAGTTAGTTCTTCAATGTTTTGGATGGCTTTAAATACTTGCTGAAAGTATGTGGGGGATGGGCTTTTTCTCTCTGATTCTTGGAGGATTGTTGATTTTTTGAGATTGGCATATCTAAACATGCGGTTCTTTAAAGGGCGTATGTCATTGGAGACATAACGCCATATGGGTAGGTTTGACGTGCAAATAACGGGTTTGCGATGCATTAAGACAGGGTGCTGTTTTTTGACGTTCACATACAGTGGTTCGCCCCCGAGCACATTTTTGAACTGCTCGCTCATCTCTGGGTTGGCGATTGTGAGTTCATTGATTAGAATTATGGGTTTTTCAGGGCATGCATCGAAAGGGAAGTCCTTTGATGAGATAACAGAACCGCCATATTCGGGGTAGGGGAGGATGCCTGTCATCCAAAATGTCTTGCCTGCATTTGATTGGCCTTCTAGTGCGAATGTATTTACCTTTTTAAGTTTTGTAAATAAGATGGCATAAAGACGAATCAAAAAAAGATCCGGGTCGATTTGTTGCTCCACGCACCATGCTAGGAAAAGCTCTCTTGTTTTGTCAGTGGTGTGGTATTCTGTTTGTACACTCTCGTCGATCTTGGGGAACTCAGAAAAGATGTCGCCATAGCTTCGGTTATCGAGTTTTATTTGAAAATTATGCTCTATTGTTGATTGCTTGAGAATTTGATTCCAATTCTGCTTGCGCATCATGGATAAGAGATGGTCCGCGTCTTCCTCATTTCCTTTCTTTTTCATCTCTTGGAGAAGAGCAAATTGGTCTACCTTTTGGTATTTGTTTATGAAATATAAGGTTGTTTCGATGCATTGCTCCATAACGGTTTTCTTTTTGGCGGGTTTTTTGATGTGTTGTTGTGTTGTTTGTGTGGCTGGGATGTCGTCTGCTTGTGCGGTTGGTTGTGATTTCATCATCTGTAACATTTCCAGATTATTTGTGCCACGGAAGATTTTGGGTAGTTTTAATAAGTAATTGCTAAAGTTTTCTTTATATTTTATCTTTTGGTACTTGATTGATGCGGCATTGGTTTTCATGGCTCTTTGTAGTTTAGTGTAGGTATACGTTTGAGCTATGTTTGGTTCGTTAGTTGTGTGTGCCGTCATGATGTGGCAATGATAGCCATGGAATTTACATCCCTGATCTGCTGTTCCGTCATGCCAAGATATGGCTGATGGTTTATTATTTATGAGGTGTTTGATGGAATTTAGCAATGTTAGTTCACTATCATTTAGATTGAGTTCTTGTAGCTTGGTGATCGGCGTTTGCCATTTGTATATTGGTTTTGTTTGAAGGTACTCAAAGTCATCATTAATATAGTCACTCATGTAACTTTTCATGTCAATTCTTGGTATTTTATTACCGTCGATGTCTAACTGGAACTTGGTGGGGAGGATTGCTTCTTGATCAATTTTGGCGGGAAGGTTTTCAAGTATGATGCTATACCAATCCTTATCTTTACATTTGGCTTTATCCCAGGTCTGGAGATTCATCTTCGTGTCTATCTGCAATATAATAGGTTTCATGTACGGGTTGCCCACGGTACAGTAAGGTCATTTCTGGTCCGTTTATTTCTATTATCTTATTTTTCATAAGTTCTATTTCTGCTTGTATTTTTGGTTCCCATTCTGTGCGTAACATTGATATTTCAGCTTCTACGTGTGGTTGCCATGATTTGTGTATGTCATCTATTAAGGATTTGATGTTTTTTGTTGTGTTTACTAGTTGATTGACGGTATCCATAGCATTGTGTGCGATTGTGGATACATCACGTATCGTTGACACAGCTTCTGCTATCTTGGATGTGTTTCCTTCTGATATGTCGTGTGCTGTTTTTGCTATGCTTGCGGCGCTTGCTGCGGCTGAAAGGCCTTGTGTTAAGGTTTCGAACCAGTTTGTGTGGTGTTCTTTTGGTATGTCGTCTAGTGCTTCTTTGTTTCTTTCGATCATTGTGTCGTGTCTTACTATTGATTGCCAGAGGTCGTCATGTACTTTCTTTTTGAGTGCGTCGAGGTCGTCGTGTAGTTTTGTTGAAACGTTGTCTATTGTTGTTTTGTTTTTTCCTATTTGTGCTGTGTAACTGTTGATGTCTTGTCTGTTTTGTAGTTGATTTGTTGTGTTTTTTCCTATTTGTTCTGTGTAGCTGTCAATGTCTCGTCTGTTTGTTTGTAGTGTTTTTTTTATTGACACTATGTCTCTTGTGTTGGTATTGGTTTGTTGTGTGTGTAGTTGGTAGTTTTGTTGTTGTTGTGATATTTCTCTGGATAATTCTTTGTAGTTAGTTTGTATCTTTTGTTGAAGTTGTTTTTGAATTGTTTGTAATGTGTTTGACATTTTTCCTATTGTTTTGATTAAGTCGACTTGTTTGTAGCATATGTATACTGCTAGTGTTGTCCAGTTTGTGTTGTCGTCTCTGCTGTCGTTCCATCCTGTGGATAGTGTGATTGATCCGTCTTGATTGTTTCTAAATGCGAGTGATTGTGATTTGAGGCGGTGTCCCATTGTGTAGGTTACTTCGTGCATGTTTACTTGTAGTCGGTATGCTTTCATTAGGTCGTGTGTTGCGTATGAGTGTAATATATTGTTTCTTGCTAGTCGGAAATTGACATGTCCTTTCGAGTTCATTGTTATTAATTTGTCGTTCACAGTGTTCACAGCCGTCTTCCACGTGCCGGGATAGGCAACTGCATAGAAAATGTAGTCCTTGTCTGATTCGTATCTGTAATTTGCCTCTTCGAATTGTTTGTTTACCGTCGCGTAAGTCATAGGTATTGGTGTTTTGTTCAGAGGTATGCTTGGGGGTTTCCACATAGCTGTCCATCTTGGAATGCTTTGTGGGTAGTCGTAGTCGAAGATAGATTGTGCGGTGTCGATTATTTGATCTGGGTTTTGGAATTTTGTTAGTGGTATTGGCGTTACTTGATGTGTCATCTGTAAATAGATATTTAGTCTTCTAATGTTTTGTCTTGTGATACTGCACTCATAGAGTCTAATGTTATGCCAGGGACGTATTCTGTTGTTTTTTGTGGTGTTAGTACGGGCATTTCTCTTAATTCTGTTGGTAGTGCGGATCTGTATCGGGGTACACCCCCTATGGTTGATATGTATTGGCCGGCTATAGCGGCGCCTTGTGATGTTATTTGACCATCTTTTTCTTTTGGTCTTATGAAACCTTCTGGAAGTTTGTATGGTTTTGGTCGTGTTTTTTGTTTTGGTCTGTATCTTGTTGGTATTGGTGTTATTGAATGGGGGGGTTGTACTGTGTTTGGTATACCTGGTGTGCTTGATTCCATTGGTTCGTAATCGTCTTCCATTTTTTCATGGATTTTCATTCGTACGTCTTGTTTTTTGTTTACTTTCTTTTGTCTTTTGTCTAGTTGTGTTAAGTTTATGTTTTGTGCTGTGTGATTGTATGTTAGTCCGCATTTGTACATGGTTAATGTTCGTGGTCTGTTTAAGTTCCATGCATGTTGTGGTACCCCGCCTTGTTCCCATATGTTATCTGCCATTATTGATTGTGCTAGTCCATTTAAGTTCATTGTGTAGAAACCAAGGTCAGGTGATGTTCTGAATTCTATTGTGCTTGTGTATGTTACTGTTATTTTGGCAATAATATTTATGCCACCTGCTTCGCTATAATATGGTGCTACTTTTATTAGTAATGGTTTTTGGTGTCCATGAAGCTCGACATGTGTCGTATGGTATAAATTGCCATCCGCCGTCATATGTCCATGTTGTATATAGTTCAGGGCCTGTGAAGTGTTCTAGTCTGTCTTGGTCTAGTGCACTGCTTATGTAATGTGTTAATGTTCTGGAGTATGATTTCGTGTATGTGGCTGTGTCCGGTTGCGTAGCTAAAGTTTGTATGGGTGTGGCTATTAAAGCGCCAGCGCCCATGTTTTGGTTACCATTATCAATGTCAGGTAATTGTGCTGTACTACCGGAGGGTGAGCCCTCTGTAGCTGTATCTGTGCTTGACCCTGGCATGTTTCTCTATCTGCCTGTCTGGCTAGTTGGTAAGTAATTTAATGTGCAAGTAATGTTTAAATAGTGAAAATCTCTTTAGCAATAAGCCTGTCTGGCTGTTTGCTATTTAATAAATGAAATAAACGTTAAAATGAACTTACAGTTATATGCTGGAACTAATCCTTAATATCCAAGTATCCTTATCGAATTCCGTTCACTGAATGATTTGCTGTGTCTTGCGCTGCCTTTTATATCGTTTTAGGTGCTTTCTGATTGGTTAAAGTTGTTTACTCTTGTTGATTGGTTGAAAATGTATGGGGTGAGGGTTTTTCCGTTTTAGCCGTTATTTATGGCGGGAAAATGGTTAATTTGAATTTGTTTGTTTATTTATTATGTTTATTTACTATATTGTTTTATATTGTTTTTTTCTTTGTAGGTAGTTAGGTTCCGTTGGTATTATAACTGAAGGACATTCATTAATTAAAAGATAGGTAGTTAGTATTGAAAACAACACAATTATCAAACATGGGGTCAGAGAATTGTGTTGTTTTCAATACTAACTACCTATCTTTTAATTGTAATTTTGAAATTTTCTTATCATTTACAGCAATTTTTCCTATCATTCAGTTTTTCTTTTTAAAAAAGTTGGTATAGTCACATGCACATTTGCTGTTGCAAATAAATCTTGGACATCAAATCCCTTGTCTGTCATCACACAGTCTCCTGGGACACAGGCACTAACTATTTTACACCGTTCAACAATCTGTCTGTCGACAGTAGATCCTCCATAAGCTGGAGAAACGTAGTTGACTAATCCACTCGGTGTTGAGCCAACAAGAATTTTAGTAATATCTCTGTTTTTGTATGTAGAATATGTGGATTGTTGAGCTCTAAGTGCTTTAGGTTTTTTTATTGGGCATTCGGTTCCATCAATAATAATTCTTGTTTTTGGAAATTTTAATTTAAAATCAGATGGCATGAAATATCTGACAAGATTCTGGCTTGGCCATATAATAATTGGCTTCCCTCCAATTTTTCGACATAAAGATAATCCATGTGTAAACTATATTTTTAACACTTGATTCAGAAATTGAGAAAAAGGAGGACAGTTCAAAGTTTGTTTAATATCGCCTTAACTGCATCAAAGTCATAAACATCTGATTTTCAATAGATACACCAATATATATACTTTAAACAGTATGCAGCAGGTCCCAGTGAATGCAACACAAACATAAATTTAGTATATGACTCCAGACCAGTATAAAAATGTATTAGTTCATTGTTTGAAGAAAATTTCTCAATTTAAAACATTGGTGCCTCATCTGTCTTGGTCGTTGAGTTCTTCATTACAATTAACCTGTTCGATGAAACTTCTCTCCTAGTCACATTTGCAAAGATGATACCATTTTTCGTTTTTAGACTCTCTTGTTTGTGCCCATTCCTTCTTGCTTATAGCATATTTGGCTTCTGCTGGAGTCCATGGAAAAATACTTGGCACTGCTGTTGCCAGGAGTCTTCCATATCCAGGTTTTAATTCTTAAAATAAGCAAATTTATATCAACAAGCAAACATATCAAAATACATTGGTATTTTCGACCCCTCATGAAAATATTGATTTATAGAATGCATTTATAACTTGCCTTTACCTTGTTAGGTATAAATATATATGTAAACCATTAAAGTTCCTATTTGTAACTAAACTTCTGAAATAGTAGTTAGTTCCGCCCTTGTAACTAGACGTCTGTTTTCATCATTGCACCTAGCCTTCATCAATATTCGTCACTGCAACTAGCCTTCAATTCTCACTATTGCACCTCGTCTTCTATTCTCGCACATACCCTACTATTATCTCCATATATGTCACATATTGTCACCATGCAGTAGGTTTTGACCAAGGTAAATTTTCTCAGGTATTGGTTGGTTCACTATTGTTTGATATTTGAACTAATTCGAAAATGTATATTACTTAAAGACGATTGCTACAGTTTCATCATTTTTTTTCTAACCAATAGATGTTGTTGAAACTTTCAGGGTTGTTAGATAATTACAAATGTTATACAAAAATGAAATAAAAACAGTATGTCACCATGCTTCTTTTTATTATTTTGACCCTTTAAGATGTACACTTCCTATGCTCGGAGAAGAAAATACCATGAAATATGAGAAATCCCAAAAAATGAAAATAATACATAGTCATAACATGAATTCTACACTAAAAACATGTGAATACAAATAGTTTCCAGAAATAAACAACAAATTACGTACAAATAGTTTCTTCTTGGAAAAAAATAACATGTTGAGCAATTTTTTTTTCTCAAATTATCTCCCCTTTTTTTTAAATTGAAAAAAAAAAAAATTCTCACCAATAGAATTTGGTTAAAATTGCATGAATTATTGATCAAACATTGTTCTATAATATAAAATCTTAAAAACAATAGCTCACCATGCTTATTTTTGAAAAAAATGAAATTGACCTTCTACATGGCAAAGCAATTATTTTCAGTTTTCTTAATTTTCATGTTTTGCCAATCAATAAATTATTACTTCTTTTGGTCTTATAATAAAAAAATTCATTTCAGGTACTTGAACTCAATAGATGCAAAATATATATCTTTTTTAGATTATCATTTATTTCTTTGTATATTTATCCAGAAATACTTTATGAAAAATCCCGAATTGTACCGTGAATATTAACAAGTCCAACAGGATCAAAGTTCAACCCTTAAGATATTTGTACAATCCTTCAATTATTTTTTTAGTAGATGTTACTCTTGGTTTTCCATTCACTTTTTCAGATAACACTTGTGTTAAACCATCTATACCAGAACGACTGGCAGCTAGCAATAAATGTTCTAGACATAACCCACTGTTCCCAATTTTATCAACCATTCCTTTTGACAATATTTTCTTATCTTTCAAAGTTTGCAGACTTGTAATATTTGTTTGACAAGAAGTTCTATAGTTCTGCATATCAATGGCTGAATTTACTGAAACACTGCGGTAACACATTTGTTCATGTGTTACCTGAAGAGAATTACACAGTTTTTGTAAACTTTCAACATCTCCGAGAGCATTATGAGCATTATATTTTTCTTTTAACAAAGATGTAACTAGATGTTCTTGAGTGTATTTCTCAAGACCAGGTAAATATTTTTGAAACATAGGTAATGTATCAACAATTCCCAACACATGCTCTTTTAGATTGTTTGTAAACTGAGTGATTTTAAATGCTCTGAGCAAACGAGGAAAGTCAAATTTTGTGAAATTATGACCAATTAGAGTACATGGTTTATGTCTCTGAAGCCAATCCAGAAAGACTTGTATAGCTTCCTTCAGTGGAAGAGTGTTAACTGGCTTATTATGATAAAACAAAACATGTCCTTGTGTTGACAAGCCTGTGACAGCAGCTGCACCAGGAGCTATGGGCTTAGTTGGCATGATGTACTGGTCGAAATTGTCATTTCCACAAATAGCTGCAATCTGCAGTATATCAGCATCTTTATGTAAGGATGATGTTTCTATATCACAGTAAACCTTTTTAGTATTTTGAAAGGTTTCAATTTGCATCTTTTGGAATGTTACTGATGATGGACCTGGAATTTCTGTGACATCAGCCATGTGCGTGGCAGCAATGCCTGATTTATAGGTATCCCCTTCACGAAGTTCTTTGGTGCTGTTTTGCATTTTTTGTTGTAGTTTTCTATCAATTTTCCTTTTCTTAAACTCTATACTGTTTTCATATTTAATTCGCCTTTTCCTTGTCTTATCTTCTTTCTGAGCATGTTTCTCAAAAACCTTTCCTGGTGAAATACCTAGCGATTCATTAATTTTATTGAGATATGTCAATCCCATATTCTTTTGAGCAACTGTACAGTCAACACGATTCAACAGATTGTCAGTTGCTGAAAAATGACATCTTTTTGGGGCGTTGGTAGCTAACATGTTATTAAACGATTCCACATCTTTAGTTGATCCACCTGGTGCAATTTTATGAGCATCCTTAACAAATATACCGAAAACAGATGCTAAGTCTGATCTAAGATCTTCACCTGACAAATCTCGACCATAAGGTAGAGACTTATGCCTATAGTTTTCTGCATTTTGTATATAGCCACACCAATGTCCACATCCACTATGATCGCCAAATGCGTGTGGTACAATCTGACTCAAAGACCGACTACAACCATCAACGTCACCCTTGTTTTGTGCAACAGCATAGTTAAAGCACTTTTGGATCCACTTTATTACTTTCGATGAAAGACATTTGTGCTTCTTAGCAAGGTTGTACAAGCTGTTCCCTAAATGTTTCACTGTATGATTCAGATCACTCCACTTTTCAACGTTATGTGACAACTCTTGTTTTATCCTAGCCATTGTTGTACAGTCATCATCCATAATGATAACACCAACTTTCACGTTTTCTTTTTCAACTGCTAAGACACATTCCCCACCAACATCCGGTTCCATAGCCTTTGAACTGCCATTCCAATTTTTAACACAATTGTGTTTTGGTTGTTCTTTACCTTTGTTTATATTCAAATTGCAGGTCCGACAATCTTTTATGCGTACCCCATAAGCACATATTTTTCCTGAACGATTTCCAATCATTGTCCCAACTCCAGATTTGCTATCATAACATCTACCAGACCCCCTTTTTTGCCATGCCATATCATATTTGAATTCAGCAAATAAATGTTCATCACCGTCTACCGGTAGACTATTATTGTCAACATTTGCTTCTGCAATATTCTGTGTAGTTGCTGCTACAGGCTGATTATTGCCCACTGTTGTCTCCAGGACAGACTGGTCATTTATAATTCAGGGTAGGTTCTGCTACAGGCTGATGAATTTCCACTGTTGCAGTTTCAGAAATTGCACTGTAATAAAAAATGATTACTTTTGCATTCGAATGATGCAATCTGATGAAGGTCTTCACTGTTTGTAAATTCATATCAAAACCCTGCAAAACCTCTCTGTGAAATGTATAACATTAGTTCATTGATGTAAGGTTAATAATGACTAGGCTTTATATTTGTATTACTTTAAAATTTAACATCTTTCTAAGATTTGCACAATTGTAGACTGCTTTATGCAGTCTGATCATGTTCTGCACTGTTTTTAGTTTGTTTGTTATATATACTAATTTATTTTAGCTCGATTGTGAAGAGAGGTTGCAGCTTATTAGGCTAGGTATTTTAGCCCAAATAAAGACATGACCTCAAACAAATTCCTTCACAAGAGATAACTACTGCATGTTTATCTGACATTATTGGAGCATTACAGGAAAAAAGTCCTAAGAAATATTTTGATGGGAAATGCGTTTTTGGGACAAAAGCTACTTTTTCGTAATTTTATTCACGAATTTTAGGAATACATTTAACAAAAAAGATTTTTTTTTATTTTTAAATTTATTTCAATGCAAATATTTTAGTATGTACTCATAGATAATAAAATAACATTGTTTTTCATTTTAAATTTCCTGCAAATGTGATTTTTGGGGTAAAACATGTTTTTTTAATGATTTCAGCCGATATTAGGAATCGCAGTTTATAAGAAAGCATTAATATTTTTTTAAGAATTCCAATCATGTTATACATCAAGATATCATTCACTTATTACGTTATTGTACTTGTGTTGTTATTATATATTTTGAAACAAGTCATTTACCCTTTCCCTCATAAAGACACTTTCTGACGCCTATGTAGCAGACGGCTTTTCGAAAACATAGTGATAAAAGAAGAAACTGCGCAAAACGTGAGATTTCTCCTTTTTTCCACAATGTTTTCAAATTTTAGTCATACGTTATCCATTCAATTAAAGATTTAATATGTTTTGACAAAATATGTTCAAAGTTGTCAATAAAGATACATTTATATAAATAAGACTAGTTACACATGACATAGTAAACCGTTTTCAGTAAACACAAATGATGACTTATTTATAAGTTATATTACAAATTGTAATACAAAAACAATTTTGCAACATGATTTTTCTAAAGCATATCACTCAAGAGAGTGTATGATAATACATTTTCAAACAAAATAAACATAACATATTTTTTATAGATAACACATTACAACCTTAGAATCATTGGTAATATAACCATATATTATCAAACTGCTGTGCGTACAGGATAAATATTTAAATATGTTACTAGGAATGCAATAAATAACAAAAAAATACATTAAATAAAATTTGATAAGCCTGTAACAAGATGAAATGATATAAGCTGACTAGTACTTAAATTTAAAAAAATGTTAACATTTATAACATATCTACATGGCTTTAAACCCCAAACAATCAATCTAATTCTTCAATGAAAGACTGAACGTTACTGCAGCTTGTTCCTTTACAATCACCACAACACCCTGTACATATCAGACCATGCTTCCGGCAACTGCATCTTTTAGTATCACAACTGTGCTTACAGTTACACCTGACGACTTTCAATAATCGCTCAGGAGCTGCACACAGAGCACACTTAATAGGTATCAATGAATCGTCTTGTTTTCTCCAACCCCAAACCAGTGTAAAAATGTAAACAAACAAACTAACTAACTATAGTATTATACATGTATTCAGTAGTAAAACGTTTTATTACTGAATACATGTATAATACTATAGTTAGTTAGTTTGTTTGTTTACATTTTTTTTTATTAATGAATGATATATGATATATCAAACATGGGGTCAGAGGTAGAAGAATATAATATAAGGATCCACTTTTTTTTTGGATGTCCTTCTGTGGTTTATTCAGCAATAACTAACTATTAACAGTTTCAATTGAACATATATACATAATTATTCCATCTTATCCAATATGTCTGATATGTCTGAATCTAGACTTTCATCGCAGTAGAGTTTGCGAGCTACTTTTTTAGGTACTGGTGTATCTGGACTTGGCCATAATCTTTTGTATGGTCTACGGTTTAATTTCCATAATGGTGTTGAGGTAATGGAAGGTGATCTTGGGTGCCCCACTGGACTGAGTATTGGCATGTCTGGCATTGCCATTTCTCTGAGTAACTGATCAGTTTCATTGCTGGTATCGAGTTCGCTATCGCTACTTATTACTATTACTTCTGTGCTAGTTGTAGGTTCATACGGCCTTATTTGGAAGGGCGGATCTTGCTCATTGTCGCCACAGCAAAGATCCCCCTGTACACGTGGTGTACTTCGTCACATTGGTGGTGGTTAACTGGGATGTTAGTTACATTTTCTATGTTTTGTATGGCTCTGAATATATCCTGGAAGTAAGTGGGGGATGGACTTTTACGGTCTGCGTCCTGGAGTACTAAGGATTTCTTTAAGTTTGCATACCTGAACATACGGTTCTTTAAGGGTTTAATGTCATTAGACACATAATGCCAAATGGGTAGGTTGGATGTACATATCACCGGCTTGCGGTGCATTAGTACAGGGTGCTGCTTCTTTACGTTGACGTATATCGGTTCCCCCCCGAGCACGTTCTTAAACTGCTCACTCATTTCTGGGTTCGCTATAGTTAGTTCGTTAATGAGAATTAGTGGTTTCTCTGGGCATGCGTCAAATGGGAAATCTTTGGATGAAATAACGGATCCACCATACTCTGGGTACGGTAGGATACCTGTCATCCAGAATGTTTTACCTGCATTGAATTGACCCTCGAGTGCAAATGTATTAATTTTTTTGAGACGAGTGAATAAGATGGCATACAGTCTGAGTAAAAATAGATCTGGATCAATTTGTTGCTCGACACACCAGGCTAGGAATAGTTCTCTTGTTCTTTCTACTGTATGATATTCGATCTGTACGTCTTCGTCAATCTTCGGAAACTCGGCGAAGATGTCTCCGTAACTCCTGTTATCAAGCTTGATCTGAAAATTGTGTTATATGGTAGATTGTTTCAATATCTGGTTCCAGTTTTGCTTTCTCATCATCGATAATAAGTGGTCTGCATCTTCTTCGTTCCCTTTCTTCTTCATCTCTTGTAAGAGCGCAAACTGGTCTACTGTCTGGTATTTGTTGATAAAGTGTAGTGTTGTTTCTATACATTGTTCGATAACAGTTTTCTTTTTAGCTTGTTTTTTTACGTGTGGTTGTTGTGTTTGTGTGGAAGGAATATCGTCGTCTGCTGACTTTGGGGGCACGACGGTCATCATCTGTAACATTTCAGTGTTGTTTGTACCCCGAAATAACTTTGGTGGTTTAAGTAGGTAGTTAGCGAAGTTTTCTTTGTATTTAATTTTTTGGTGTTTTACAGTTGCGGAGAGTTAAGCCTGAGTGCTCTTTGCAGCTTTGTGAATGTATATGTCTGGGCTATTGATGGTTCGTTACTGGTCATGCTGGTCATGATATGGCAATGGTACCCATGAAACTTGCAACCGGCGTCGGCTGTGCCGTCATGCCATGCTACTGCTGTTGGTTTGTTGTTTATTAGATGTTTGATAGCATTGAGTAGTGTTAGTTCTTTTTCATTAAGTTCGAGTTCTTGGAGTTTGGCAATAGGTGTCTGCCATTTGTATATTGGCTTTTGTTGTAGGTATGCGTAATCATCATTAACATAATCACTCATGAAGCTTTTCATATCAAGTCTAGGTATTTTATTACCGTCTATGTCTAGGGTGTACTTTGTTGGGAGGATTGCCTCGTGGTCGATTTTGGCGGGAAGGTTTTCTAGGATTAAACTATACCAGTCTTTATCTCTGCATTTCTCCTTGTCCCAGGTGTTAAGGTTCATCGTCATGGGTATCTGCAATATAATAGCTTTCATGTACGGGTTGCCCACGGTACAGTAAGGTCATTTCTGGCCCGTTTATTTCGATTATCTTATTTTTCATAAGTTTTATTTCTGCTTCTATTTTTGGTTCCCATTCTTTGCGTAAGTTTGTTATTTCGGCTTCCACGTGTGGTTGCCATGTTTGTTGTAAGTCTTGTATTTTTGTTATTTGGGCTTCTACTTGTGGTTGCCATGATTGTTGTATGTCATCTACTAGTGCTTTTATGTTTTGTGTAGTTTTGACTACGTCATTGACTGTGTCTATAGCATTGTGTGCAATTGCGGATACATCACGTATGACACAGCTTCTGCTATCTTGGAGGTGTTACCCTCTGATATGTCGTGTGCTGTTTTTGCTATGCTTGCGGCGCTTGCTGCGGCTGAAAGTCCGTCCGTTAATGTCTCAAACCAGTTTGTGTGTTCTTCTGTAGGTATGTCGTCGAGGGCTTCTTTGTTTTTTTGGATCATTGCGTCATGTCGTACTATGGATTGCCAGAGGTCGTCGTGTACTTTCTTTTTGAGTGCATTGAGGTCGTCATTGAATTCGGTTGCTACGTTAACTATGGTGTTTTTGTTGTTTCCTATCTGTGTTGTGTATGAGTTGATGTCTTGTCTGTTCTGTAGTTGGTTAGTTGTGTTCTTTCCTATTTGGTCTATGTAACTGTCTATGTCTTGTCTGTTTTTGTAGAGTGTTTTTTTCATTGCTACTATGTCATGGGTATTGACATTGGTTTGTTGTGAATGGAATTGGTAGTTTTGTTGTTGTTGTGATATTTCTCTTGATAGTTCTTTGTAGTTGCTTAGTATACTGTCTTGTAGTTGTTTTTGTATTTTTTGTAGTGTATTAGACATTCTTCCTATTGTTTAAATTAAGTCGACTTGTTTGTAGCATATGTATACTGCTAGTGTAGTCCAGTTTGTGTCTGTTTCTTTACTGTCGTCCCAGCCCGTTGATATAGTTATAGATCCGTCCTGGTTATTTTTAAAGGCGAGTGTGTGTGATTGTAGGCGGTGACCCATTGTGTAAGTCACTTCGTGCATGTTTACTTGAAGTCGGTATCCTTTCATTAGATCGTGCGTTGCGTAAGAATGTAGGACATTGTTCCGTGTTATTCGTAGGGTCGCTTTTCCCTTGGAATTCATGGTTATTAATTTGTCGTTCACAGTGTTCACAGCCGTCTTCCACGTGCCGGGATAGGCAACTGCATAAAATGGGAGACACTCAAAATCCCCTCAGTCAAAATCCCCTCACCCTGAAAATGATAGGGTAGTCAAAATCCCCTCAACCAAAATGTTAGGGTAGTCAAAATCCCCTCGACCAAAATGTTAGGGTAGTCAAAATCCCCTCAATAGGATTAGCAGGGTAGTCAAAATCCCCTCAATAGGATTAGCAGGGTAATCATAATGTATGACAGTACGAGATATCCAAGGTGTCTAAGGCTAAAATAACATTGCACTAAAAAGACAAATAACATAATAAGTAATTTAAATCATTTTTAATATATTTAATAAATATTCAGCACACAGTTTCTAGGACATTTTATATTTCACAGTTTAACTAACAAATATTCAGCACACAGTTTCTAGGACATTTTACATTTTCACAGTTTAACTAACCACTTTCTACCATATTTAGACACTCATGTGTTTATCTTATCCTTATAAGTTGTCCAATCACTGACAATAATTCCTCAAGGGACTTATCTCCACGTACATATTGAAGGCAAAGATCTTTCAGCCGTTGTTGGTGTGTCTTTGTTGCCTTCTTCACCCGTTTCTGTGGGGGTTCACCACGGTCACAACGCAGAACATCAGCTGCCACCATACACGCATCTTTGCCAATACACGAAATAACGTTCCAAAGGGAAGGGTTAGCGTGTCCCACAAGATGTTTGAACGCATTGTTCCACGACTCACATTGGTTGTTCGTTCTATCAATATCTTGTATTGTAGCGTTGTGCACATTCCAAATATCTGGGGGAAACCTGGGAGCTGACCGACGGAATCTCATATGCCCATTGGCTGCGACAACTGCACGGAGTACACCATTTACATAATTCGAGTCAAAATACTCTACCAGACACAGTAGTTCTTCAGTAGCTTGTTCTCTAATGATCGCCATGCCGTCTTTCACGTCGTTGGGTGGCAGGAATGCCAGACCATCAAGCTTCGCACAGAAAAATTTCACATCTTCATCATTGTTGTAAGCGGACTGCAGACCCTCTGCCTGAACTCTTCTCCAGGTGGCCTGAGTTAGGTGATAGAAGCAACCCTAAAAATTTAAAATATTGTTATTAACTAATTTCCGTTGTAAAATTTCAAGTATGTCATATAAGAGTCACTCTCATATAATGGTAACAATGTGACATTAACCCTTTCCCGCACATGACAATATCTTCTTTTGTCACTTTGTTTTCAAAAAGCCGTCTGCTGCAGAGGCGTCAGAAGACGTCTATATGAGGGAAATGGTACAGAGACGATGCTTATGATTAGCAATTTCTACTTTTACAAACAGTTTACATTGGCTAAACTTTACAAAGATAAACAAAGTTTATCAAAAGTGACCTATTATTAAGTGTCTGTATACCTGTATATGGATGTTGTTGGTGAAGACAGTTCTGACAGCATTGTGTATAGCTACTTCATAGTCTGCCAAGATGCGCTCTGGGCTGGGTCTTAAACCTCGCTGAAGACAGACATCTAGTAGGGCAGTCAGCATCTCTTCATAAACGGTTTGATGTTTGGAAGGCAGAAGTACATAAACAGCTGAGGCACAAGAATCACCAAGTGGCACACGAATCACAAACAGTTGTTGGAACTGAGAGGGGGCTGTTGAGTGTGTACCATCCATAAACCAGGTGTGTGCTCCCTCAAGAAGGAGAAGACCATCATCCGTGGCGAAGATAAGAATACGACTCTCTAGCAACTCATTGTCGTAGATGATATTGGTTGAAAACTCATCTGGGAATGGGATAGGAATGTCTCTGATCGTAGATGGGTTCTTCTGTACCTTACCCCTCTTAGCACGTCTTACAGTTTGCTTCAATAGTTGGACTGGACCAGCAGCAACAATAACCTTGAAGGAAAAAGTATACTTTGAGTTGATGTGTATTTAAGCTTTCCATCATACAAATTCAGAAGCAGTCTATATGTTCATTTTATCTTCTCATTCCCTTTACCACGCTTTCTCTAAACATCTACAAGTGTTTATTATGCATAGATTTAACACTGCAGACATGATATGATTTGTAAAAAGAAAGGTATGACACTTGAAGACTTCTCATCAATTACTCCCCTTGTCACCGTTTTCTCAAACTAGGCTATAACTGCTGGTAAATCTTAATATTTGCTTAGTTTTTTAACTCACCTCTTTAGATTGAAGACAAAGTTTGTCTGTGACTATCTGGCCTGGCTGGCCACGGTTAGTCTTTGCACTCTCCTTGATCTCAGATCTAACCTTCATGGCTTGTATGGCAAAGTAGTCTGATGGATGACTGTGCACTAGGACCGACTTGACATAAGTACCCTACAATATGAAAGTTAATATATTGCTTAAACAGACTAAAATTGTTTGCTATTATCAAAAAAGCATACAATAAGGACAATTCTTTAGTTTTGGAGGGAAAAGATAAACATTGTGAAAAGGTTTTTATTATATCTAGAAAAGAAGAATAGAAGTAATAAAAAGAGGGATTGTGTGTTTAGGCTTCAAATACTTTTCCATTTGTATTCAATTCCCTTGAATAAAGGGATTTAGATGTACATAATTACAAGAAGAAACATATGCTACATGAATAATCATTATAGTATACATATTAATATCATATTAATAATGATTAACACAATCAATGGTTGTGACAAACAAGATTAAAGCAATTATCACCTTAATTCATTTATAACATGTGACTGAATTATCACCAATCATTGGGGTTTTGTTTACTCTGCATTTTCAATTAGGAAACACTCGGTTTTGTCTACTCTACATTTTCAGCCATATGGGTTTGGATACCCTGCATTTTCAATCATATGGTTTTTTTTTAATACTATGCATTTTCAAGCGCTGCAAAATTTATTTCATGAAGACCCGTCATAATAAAGTCTAACTTATACGAATATCAATTAAAAAATGTAGTTTTCAAGGCGGAAAACATTAACAAAAGCAGTATTATTAACCCTTTCCTCCACACAAGCGCCTCTGTAACTGATAGCTATTGAAAACATTGCAGGTCATCCAGCGGCCCTAACTCGCTCAACATTTCAATTGTGGCGGTACCACAAGAGCAAGAACTCTCATATTGGAGCCGACCGATAAGTATAGCTTTATAGGGACACAACGCCAGTGATCAATTGAATTTTGCACAGCATTATTTTAGCATAACAATTCACCAATACATGTTATCAAGTGCAAAGACAGAATCACTGTTGAAATCTTCGTAATAAAATGGTAATTAAAATGTAACATAAATGTACTTACAAGCAAATCACTGTTCAAAGCACCTTTGCAGCTCAAACCCATTCTCTGGGAACATTCCCAACGGATAGAGGACTTATTCGCGTTTTTCTTTGTGTAAGCATACCCTTCATGAAGAAGTTTACGAGAACCTTTATTACTTGTAATAAATTCCATTTTGAATGAGTAGTCATGATGTTTCTAGATACATAGCATTATATACTGAACAATTTAACAGTTTGAAATGCAGGTTTGAAAATTAAGATTTTGTTTGTCGGAAAACTGCAAATTGGATTTAATCAATTACAATTAATTATAACAAAAGATCTTAAGACGGAGAGGAATCACATGTATTAAAGGATAATCATTAACTTAAGTATTTAAAGTAATTATCTAAGGCAGTATGCAATCAATTACATTCTTTTTAAGGGAATTAACATGCAATTAGCGGGTAATTATTGACTGATCACTAAGATGACTGTAAAAGGAAATGTTTGCAAATTCCTTATTATAGTTAAAAATGAAATAGAAATGATGTACTATATTTAAATTTACATTTAGCTTTACAAGAGAATATATGATCTTAGATTGAGCGAATTATGAATACCCATCAAGGGGATTTTGACTACCCTATCATTTTGGTCGAGGGGATTTTGAATACCCTATTATTTTGGTCGAGGGGATTTTGACTACCCTATCATTTTGGTTGAGGGGATTTTGACTACTATGCCATTTTCAGGGTGAGGGGATTTTGACTGAGGGGATTTTGACATACACTCGCATAAAATATGTAGTCTTTGTCTGATTCGTATCTGTAATTGGCCTCTTCGAATTGTTTGTTTACCGTCGCAAAGGTCTGTGGTATTGGTGTTAGGTTTAGAGGTACACTTGGGGGTTTCCACATTGCGGTCCATCGTGGTACGCTTTGTGGGTAGTCGTAGTCAAATATTGATTGTGCAGCGTCGATTATTTGGTCTGGGTTTTGGAATTTAGTTAGTAGTATTGGCGTGACTTGATGTGTCATCTGTAAATAGATATTTAATCTTCTAATGTTTTATCTTGTGAGGCGGCACTCATAGAGTCTAATGTTATACCTTCTACAAATTCTGTTGTATGTTGTGGTGTTAACACGGGCATTTCTCTTAATTCTTTTGGTAGTGCGGATCTGTAGCGGGGTACACCCCCTATGGTTGATATGTATTGGCCTGCTATTGCAGCGCCTTGTGATGTTATTTGACCATCTTTTTCTTTAGGTGTTATGAACCCTTCTGGCAGTCTGTATGGTCTGGGGCGTGTCTTTTGTTTTGGTCTGTATCTTGTGGGTATGGGTGTTATGGAGTGGGGGGGGGGTTTGACTGTGTTTGGCACTGCTGGTGTGGTTGAATCCATTGGTTCATAGTCTTCTTCCATTAAGTCATGTATTTTCATTCGTATGTCTTGTCTTTTGTTTTGTTTTCTTTGTCTTTTGTCTATTTGTGTTAAGTTTATATTTTGTGCTGTGTGATTGTATGTTAATCCGCACTTGTACATAGTTAGTGTACGTGGTCTGTTTAAGTTCCATGCGTGTTGTGGGACGCCGCCTGCTTCCCATATGTTGTCGGCCATGATGGATTGGTGTAATCCATTGAGGTTCATTGTGTAGAAACCTAGGTCAGGTGATGTTCTGAATTCTATTGTGCTTGTGTATGTTATTGATATTTTTGCTATTATATTTATACCACCTGCCTCACTGTAGTATGGTGCTACTTTTATGAGTAATGGTTTTGTTTCGTCCAAGAAGTTATGGTTAACCAGGGTTGCATGGTTTGCTTCTATGTCTCCCGTTGTTGTTGGACATTGATCGTTTTTGAATGCGTTTGGGAAAGCTACATCGCTTAATTCTGTTGTGTTAAAGTTACCCAATGGGTACCATCTACATTCCGTACTTTCATATATTGTGCCGTAGTCTATTTCTTGACCTGATGATAATTCTATTATGTCGAGCATACCGCTCATGTCATTGATTATATCTGTTGCAAATTCGTTGTCTTATATGAATTGGTTTTCGTTTGACATTACGAATTCTTTTCCTAAGTCTATTGTTACCCTTTGTAGCTGTGCTTCAGCTACGCTACTTGTGGTTGTTGGGTGTGCTCGAGTACTGGTTTAACTTTTGCAGGAAACAGTGGTTAGGTTAACTGAACATCTGTACAGTAAACCCTCGATGGCAAAAAATGATGCTAAATATTCAGTCAACCATTAATTGTTCATAAACTCATTTTATTAATTTTATAATTAATAGGCAATTTAGTTTATTGATATATGGCTTTTTCACAGTCAACTAGGTCATTATTCTTGAATAGACATTTGAACTACCTCTACTTCGTAATGAAAAAAGATAGAGTAAAACCTTTGTTCCTTTATTTATTCATTAATACATGAAAAGTTTTTTTTACTGTTAAAATAGTGTTCTGGTATACAATTTATGAAAAATATTCATAAAATCATATAACATATTTTTTTTACGTGTAAGTTTGCATTGATATTGAAACCCTAATTAACTGAAAATGTTTAAATAAGTAATAAGGCATAATACTTTGTGATATAACATCCTGTCATAAACCATGGGGTCATTAAACCTGGGGTGATTACGCTTATTAGGGTACAATATGCACACTGTGGCAGGGTATTTCTCATTACCACATGGTGTGAATGTGGTGTGGGTGAATTATGAAAGCTCAGCAGGGTGCCAGTAGCTGGACAGTAACATACACTTTGTGCAATATGCCTGTAGACATTATATTCCATATGACACTCCCTATAAGGGGACACATTCATATATGTTCAGAGAACTGGTAGAATAGATAATCATCATATATCAAATTGGGTAGTAACACCATTTGAAAATCCAAAAGACAGTGCCAGTTATGTAAAACAACACAAAAAAACCCAACTCATTCATGCTTCATCTAAATTTACTAAAAAGGGTATGAAATCAAAATTTTATCAGCCATTTCTCAGTACGCAACAATGGCCGCACCAGCTAAACACGATAAGAAAAGAGATATAATATTATTTCTTATTCTCTCTTAGACAGGTAAATATATGTAACAAAACATTTTCCCTTAAATTCCATTCCTGGTCTAATTAGTGTTTTTTTTTTTTTGATAATGTATTGACTGAGTAGCAAACAGTATATACCCTGATAGTACAGCATGAATGTGCAGGCTCGCCTGGGTCTACATCAACACTGACGGCAATAATTACTTTTTTTTATCAAGCTAAGGGTAATTTTACTATTTTGAAAAATTCAATCATCAATGTCAGACTACATGATAAGATGTCAGAGTCGTGATTGATGGGTTTCGGGTTTGATCTCTGGTTCATGATCGGTGTGACTGTTTAACAGTTATCATCTTTTTGGGTGAAAACTTCATAAGACATTGCTGTGACATCTCTGTATTATTTCTGTGATTCATTCTAAATCTTCTATATTTTCGTATTTTCGTCAGACGAAAGCATCATTACACAGTTTCCGCAGCTGCAAAAAACTTTCACATGTGTGAACAACTGTGCCGTCTCACTATTTCTCTCGTCTTCTAATTAATTTAACTCAGCTTCTGAAAATTCTGGTTCAAAGTTGTAGGCCACAAGTCCTTCTCCGTTACTAAAATCCATTTTATTATTCTTGCGAGTACTTTTGCCGGTGACTATAATTGCACGTTTCTATATCTGCTGTAGCGTATAAATCAATTATGTTTTAAACCGGAAGTGCAGTTATGACGTCACGCTGGTATCCAATATGGCGACTTCCACCACAAAGTCGATGTGCGAAAATGACCGTTACAAAACGAGCTGATATATCTTTATGGATTCGAATTTATGCATAATAATACTATTAATAGAAAGCTGAACTCATAGCTATTCATATTATCCCGTTTTATACACAGGGTTGCGTTCCCCTTTAAGATATGCACATTTCCTTTTGGTATAGTAGCATTACCGGTATGTTAATTTGTTCCATTCAGTGGTTTGTAGGAAATCAGCCAGACAATTTATTTTTGTTAAATTTGCCTTGTCAAATTTTTGTTAAATTTGCTTTGTCAAATTTATATACATATCTACATTCTATTTTAAACAAATATTATGGTTTATTTCTTTAAATTATAAATCTTAACTGATGTGAAAAAAAAATTTGGTTACCTCATCTTTTATCATAAAGAGTTGACTTTCCATGGAAACATTTTAACTGTCCCAAGGCTCACATTTTGGAATCAACCAAGTAGGCAAACTACAAACATTTCTGGCTGAAAGAGATAGATAAGAAAAATGTTTTTAAATTTAGCTCCATTTTTGCGAATATATTTGAAATTTTGATCCTTTTAAGCTTCCGTAGTTTAAAAAATGCAACGGGACCTTGGATAATTTCCTTTGCGAATTTTTATTTTCTCGGATAAATAAACGAAATAAATCGGTCCTGGACACATCGACAATCATAATTATTATAAAAAACAATATTACTATCATTCAAATTTTCAGCCGTGTATCAAAAGATAAATACTACGTCACACAGCTGAAATGTGTCGACTGCTACGGGTTCTTTTTTACATTTTCTGCATTATTTTATGAATTATTCAACTAAAATTAAATGAGCGAGTATTTACTTATATATATATTACAATTATAGCACACAACTTACCTCCAATATGCTGTATTATTCGAGAAATAGCGAATATTTGTTCAAGAATTCGGTTACCGCTACCAAGACACCGGCAAATATTGTTTACGTGTGCACCGCTTCCGGTCAAATACGACGGGTATGGTGGAGCGATCGGGACTTCGCAATTTAATGATTTTTTATGAACTTTAACCTGCAATATCTCGGAGACTGCAAAGAGTTTCTCTTAGGACTTTTTTTTCAAGCTATATATGGTATTGATCTATCGTGTGTTATAAGTAACTTTTGTGAAGGAATTTGTTTTACCTTAGAATGGTATATTAACTAGCCTATATCTAGTCACTCTCGAGTCCGCTTCCTGAAAAAGCCAGTACTGGTATCATATGAGGAGGTACAGGTGTGACCCCAGTGGGACTCGAACCCGCAACCTCCTGGATGATCGGCATTACATTAATTTACTGGATAAAGGGTTAACAATATATCGAGACAACACATATGGAAAGCAAAAATTTTATGTTCTTTGGCCCAGGCTTTTTTTACATTCACAGATTATAATGCAACTTAAAAGATAAAAATATACCTTTCATTTCCATACAAAGATTTTTCCTCTCTTATGGCTTTTTTACACAAGTCCTTTGCCAGTGATCTTGCATGCCTTCCAACCTGCAGGAATTGTAAGAAAATATTCATATTTCATGAAACACTACAGTTTCACAAGAAATGGTTACAAAAACACCAGTATGAATGCAGTCTATATAATATGTGTTTGTGATTTAATATGTAACTTGCAACTAAGGTCTTTTGTCGACTTTTATTAAATATTAAAATCTTTGTTATTAAAAGTATTTATCATGACACTTAAAAATATTATGTCAAAGTGAAACTTATTTATTTATATTTTTTTCAAACCTCACTACGCCGTTTATTCATTGATGTATGATGAAGGCCTGGGATTTCTACAGCTGCCATGAAGTTCTTGACTGCAGTAGCTCCTACACCTGAGTGAATCATGCCTGAAAAATGATAATGACTAAGGGTTACAACCTTTGGCCACCAGTGCAGTCCTATATCAGCCACCACATATGTGTAGTCTTACACATTTCATTTGTACAACAAAAATATCTATACTGTTCACACGTTTATGCAATAAAACTCTTAATACTTGAAATAGACTTACACTGATTTGAAATAAGAATTATCTTTTACAACTTAGGCAAGTTAGGGTATAATAAAAAAAATGTGAAGAAGCAGAAACTTGTCAGTACAACAGATTTTGAAAATTTTCAATTAAATTTTGTTAAAAGAACTAACCTTATGTTGTATAAAACAGCAAGAAAAGGGTTTATAGAAGATTTAGCAGAGTATACTTCCACCACCACTAGTTAGGGTTAAAGATTAAGGTTAAAGGTTAGAAAAGTACATCCGCTAGTTTAGAGAATACACAATTATCATGATGTTGGCTGGCATTTTAAGTTGACATTCATAAATAAAATTAATAAAATATGGATTGAAGAATTCTAATGCAAAATCAGGAAGGTACATCAATATCATTATCACAAATATTTATTCAACATCATGAAAATTGGTGAGACTAACAGCAATACACTCATTATACTTACGTACTTAATGACTCAGGTTCCTGCATAAGTATACATGAATAAAAAGTTTAAAATTTAATACATTTAACAATTAGATTTCGGTGCCGTGTTTATAGCCATAGTGACAATAGAATTATGTATGTTTTACTTTGAAATCAACATTTACTTGTAACAAATCCATTAAAAGTTGTATGCTAATAAATCACTAACTTATTACATTTACAATAAGCATATAGCATGGAATAATCATTAAAATGAACTGTTTATATTCTTACCTAATGCTGCCTTCGTGTTGATATCAAAAACAGGTGGGCCTCGGGTTGATGTGTCAGGACGATGGCGCTTGTTTGTGTCTACACGGTTAACCTGCCCACATTCACACAATATGCACAAAATCGACCCCAACCCATATCGCTTTTCCTCTACAGTGTTTATAATATTCAAGCATCTTTCACAATTAAAACATTTGGACAGTTGCCTAGCAAGATGGCCAAGTTCCACAATTCTGCGGCCTGGTATCAGATGTTCAATTCTTTCAGGGCAATTTCTAAATTGTTTTAGCATGTCAGCACCACAGCCAGATTTCAAATTTTCAATAGTGACATTATTTGCATCATGTTGATTGAGTTCAGTGTCCAATGAGGAATCTATAACTTTAAAACTATTTGTGAACATTGTGTTTACACTAGGGCTATCAACACGACTACTTTCTGCGACTGTTAAACCAGATACAATATTTATGTTTTTGTTTAGTTCACTCGCACTAAGGTTCAAATCTGAACAAGATATGTCTTCTAGACCGACATCAGTTGAATCCATTGTAGCATTTACAAAAGAAAGTGTCTTCCTCGCCATCTGATTACGGTGTTTACCTTTCCTCAAGATAAAACGCCCCGAATTTTCTCGAATTCTTCCCATATTCAAAATTTGTCCAAATTATCCGAAAATACATCAAACGGTGCAACCGGTGCGCACGTAAAATCATAACGTTGTGAAAAACGGAAACTACCGCAATCGCCTTTAAACCATAATGCATAAAAATTCCCCAAACAACGGTTGATGTCCTTTTTCATTTCATCTGGAATGTGGTACACTTTTTTCATATCGACAAACTGTTCAGCAGCTTCTTCCACTTCATCCCATATTTACAAGTTTGTCTTCGACAAGTTTACTTGGTTTTGAATTAGGGTTTGCCTCTATTGTTTTTTTGGAAACTGTTATTTTCTTTGGAACGCAATTATGAAGTCCTTTATGCATGACTACAACACTGTCAGAATGTTTTTCAAACTCCCATACCTTGACAGCTGAACAATGAACACGTTCAGCAGGCACACCACAACATTTGTCTGTCCTGGCTGAAACACAGCAGCTGCTACATTTAATGAATCTACTTGTCGGTAGCAATGGGCCTCACCAACTTTTGCCAAATGCAAGGCTTCTTGCAATGTAGAAATGCGATCAGCACGCACAAAGAATGCAAGCTGTGCTGGTAGTCCCTCCACAAAACGACACATCACTTCTCTGTTTCTTTTCGTGAAACATTTGCCCTTTGACATAAGAGCATGAAATTCCTCTGTTTGCTAAGTGGGTAATAATTTCAAGTTTTGAAACGCTGCTTCTTCAGCTGTAAGAGCTGGTTGTCCCCTGACAATACTCAGCCCTAAATACAGATTTGACATCTGTCCATGAAGATTTCTGTGCAACATTAAGGGAACTGAACCATATCAAGGCCTTGTAAATGAATATGAAATGCAGCAACTGATTTTGGTCCAATGGTATCAATGTTCATTAGCAATAAAAAGGATCCAAATTCCAACAAAAACTTTTCTCCATTTTCATTCATATAGCCACTAAATTTCTTAACAATTTTGTCCGTAATTGGTGTAGGAATTTCTGTATGAACATAAATTAGTTGTGGTGGTACGACAGCTGGTGGCTAAACATTTAAATTCTGTTGAATGAAAGGTGTTGAACTTTTGGTAAACGTTGTTTGATTCACTGGCTGCATGGATATGAAAGATGCATTCAAATCATCTGTATTGCCAATGAATGGATTTTAAGATGAATCCATCTTGAATAGAAGTAAATTATAACTCGAAAGTTCGAAAAAAAACAAATGTTACATATCAAAGAATAACGTTAAATTTCCATTGAAAACCTCGTGACGAACATGTATATTTGGTCCATATTTCACATTTTGATGTTCTTTTCGACGTTTAAATTACCCATTTTGAATGTTAATGTCTGAAACGGCTTGTAGAATTAGAAAACTTTGGATTCTCCACCATGTAGTGATCTTGGGGAACGTTGCTAGTTGGTATGAAATGAAAAAGATGACAAAAAGTTTCTTATAAAAAAATATAAAAGATTACATATTATTTCCAAAACCCAAGCAGCCCAAACATTCCAACAAAGGAAACAACTCTGCACTGCCATGTTAGGCCACGTATAAATACAATTCGAGTTTTCTGTGACTCATATCGAGAGGGATATAACAATCTTGACATATTAGAAGTTATACAGAATGGTGCAACATTGAACATAGAAAACACATGTAACAAGTTTCAAATCCACACTGAAAGCATTTTGATGAATATTAAACTTAAACAAGAGGGCCTAAAGGAGCTCTATAGACTTAAAGTGGCCAAAGTATTTCTTGAAATTTCACAATTTATTTTTGGGAATAGTCCTTTCCTTACTGGAAAATATCCCTGGCCAACACTCTTAATAGACAAAAAGTTGTTTTAATACTGGGAAAATTACAGAGTTGACAAGATAAATGTCATTTTTATTGGAAAATTGACAGCCTAGTCTCACTTTCCCAATAAGTGAGCAAGAACACAATTTTTACCTGTGACACAGGTTAGATTAACAGATATTTGTTCTGGCTCTCCAGTTGTATTTCTCCACAAAGTGTCTTCAAACTGTCATAAGCTCGAATAATGACTACACCATGAAAAAATAAGAACAAAGTTCATAAATTAACTGAAGTCAAGTTTCAAACAACACATATTGCTCATATTTCACTATAACTCAGATACATGTTCATAAGAAATACATGGTTATTTGCCAACCATGGCTGCCACTCAAATCTGTATTAAAAATCTCGCCACCCTTTCCAGTGTTTACTTCAGCAACTTTTGGGGGATCACTGACGATCCAATCTGGGGTTCAATTTCAAATTCTGGGGGTCATTAACAGTTGACTAGTCTTTTTTTTTTTTTTTTTTTTTTTTTTTTTTTAACATTTATTCCACTTTTCATTTACATTATAAATACATAGTATAGCATAGTTGTAATCAAATAACAAATTATCATTATCTTTCTCGCTATAAAACATATCTCTTTCTCTCAGTCTTTCTCCAATTTACAAAAGGTGTAGATTTTTTTTTTTATTTTGTTACAGTTTTCTAGATATCATTGTTTTTCTAGTGGGAAATAAATGGTAAATTTGATATACTTTGACTAGGTTAAATATATTACACAATGTTCTCCATATACGGTCTTGTGGTAGTAATCCACTAATATAATTGAAAATTGTCATGTGCCAGGGTCCAGATTCTGCGAGTGTCCTAACATTGTTATTAAAGATTATTTTACATATTTTCATTACCAGGATAAAGTTATCCTTTTATATGTCGTATTAATTTAAATATTCAGAAGTTTATGCCACTGTGCTTTAAAGGTATCAATTTTTCCGTTTTTTATTGCTATTTCTTTGAGTGCTAAAAGTGTATATTTGAGTCTGTTTTTAAAAGCAACAGTGGAAAGTGTTCCATTCAGTCGTCTTGTAGAAAATATGTAATATTTTATTTCAAGAATAATTTGGATTTCTGTTTGTGACATGTTGTTTTCTATATTGGTATTAAATATAAAACATTTTTCATAAAATGAGCATTTTACATTAATAGTAGAGAACCAAGTTTTGAGTTTATTAAGGAATGTTTGTGTTGTTGGACATGTCCAAAACATGTGGACGAGGGTCTCTTCCTGGTTACAGGATGTACATAGAGGACTGTTAATTATTTTTAATGTATGTAGATATTTCTTACATGGTAGAATCCTATGATTTATTCTGGTTTGAAACCATTGTTGTTGTGCACTAAGATTGTTATTAAAAGGTGACGCAAATATTTTATCCCATGTTACTTCATCTACGACGTAGATCTGTTGCCATTTTAACTTTGATGTAGGTTCATCATTGTTATTATTAAGTATTGAGTATATGTCTTGACAACCTTTTTTAGATTTTGTAATATAATTATATGTTGGAGGTTGTATTGGTCTTAAACATTTTTTATTTAAAGTCATATTGTTTTTATGTACAAACGATTTTATAGCATTACTACTCCATTGTATTGTATAAAATTTGTTTTTACATTTAATATATTTTTAAATTCCGATTCTGAATAAAAGTCCCCAGTATTGTTTACGAAATCGTTGATAAATGTAACTCCATTATCGTACCATTTTGAGTAAAAAAATGGTTTTCCTCCAATACGTATATTTTCATTAAAAAAGATTGGTGTTTGTAGTATATTATCCATATTTTGAGGTTTCTTTATTTTTATTAATGTGTGTAGTGACTTGAGTACATCTAACCAAAACGGATTTGAGATAGTTCTCATTATTTTCAAAATATAAGAGTCCCCGAAATCTATCAATTTTTTTAATGGTATATGCGTTATATTTGCCCATTTTCCATCATTTAATATTAATCGTCTTATCCAGGTGACTTTTAAAGCTGCTATGAATGCATTAATGTTTATCATCTTAAGTCCTCCTTGGCTATACTCTTTAACAAGAACCGACTGTTTAATTTTAGATGGTCCATTCCAGATAAAACTGTAGAATAGACTATTAATGTGTTTTATAGTATTGAGGTTTGGGTTTGGAAGGGACATAAATAGGTGATTTAATATTGGAATTAGAAGGGATTTGACAACCGTTATTTCCAAGATTTGATTAAGGTTTCTATTTTTGATATTTTTTCTTGGTAATTTTTTGATATTATTTTATCCAGATCTACGTCAAAGTGTATTCCTAACAGTTTAAAGTTTGTTATTCCCCATGTTAGTTTCCATTTTGTTTTGATAGTTTCAGTACTGTATTTTTTCAGCCCTATCCATATAACTTGTGTTTTGTCAAAGTTAACATTGAGACCGGAATATTCTGCATAACTTGATAATTCAGATAGTGTTTCATTTAAAGACTGTTGTGATCCGTCTAAAAAAGCTGATGTATCATCTGCATATTGTGATATTTTATATTCTGTATTGCCTATTTTGATACCTTTTATATTTTTGTTGTTTCTTATTTTAATTGCAAGAATTTCAGCACATAAAATGAATAAATATGGTGACAACAAGTCTCCTTGTCGGCAACCACGGCCTATATTAAAGAATGATGATAAGTTACCACCTTGGTTTACTGCAAGCTTTGCGTTGTTAAAAAATAAGTTTACCCAAGATATGATAGATTTACCAAAGCCAAAAAATTTTAAAACTTTATTAATAAAAACCCAAGATATTGAGTCAAACGCCTTTTCAAAATCTATCAAAAGCAGTAATCCTTTCAAATTGTTTTGTTCTGCACAATGCATAATATCGTATACTAATCTTGTATTTTCACCTAAATATCTGCCTGAAATAAAACCTGTCTGATCTTTATGTATTAATTTATATAAAGTTGATTTAATTCGGTTTGCTATAACACCTGAGGCTATTTTATAGATGCAATTTAATAAAGAAATAGGCCTGTAATTTTTCATATTATACCTAGATTTATTTTCTTTAGGGATACATGTTATAATACCTTCTTTTTGTGTTATGGATAACTCCCCTTTTTTAAATCCGTAATTAATTGACCTAACAATAAAATGACCTAATTGTTTCCAAAACACTTTAAAGAAATCTGCATTGAATCCTGATGTGCCAGGTGAACGGTTATTAGCCATGGCTTTTAGAGATGCTGATGCCTGTTCATAAGTGATTAGTCGTTCGAGCAAATTGCTTTCTTCTGTACTAAGTTTAGGAATGTCATAATTAATAAATTCCTGTTCTAAATTAATATCAATTAAATTGTTATCTTTACTAGAGTAAAGATTTTCATAAAAACCTTTTGCTTCATTTAATATTTCCTTTTGGTCTGTTATGATGCTACCATCTGATTTTTCCAATTTAGGTATGATTTTATTTAAAGATTTAAAAGTTTCTAAGTAACAGAAATAGTTTGTTGGTTTTTCGTCATTTTCTATTATTTGTGCTCTTGAGCGTATCATATGACCTTGCATTTTGTGTTTACGTATATTTTTTAAATTCATTTTTAGATTTTCAATATAATTTATATTTTCATTTGTGACCTTATTTTCTTGTTTTTCTATTTCGATTATTAAATCTTTTTCTAATTGGTCATTTTTTTTCTTTTTATAGCATGAATATGAAATTGACTTCCCCCTTATTTCCATTAATAAAACTTCGAGGAATAGCTGGTCATCTATAGTGAACTGTAATTGGTTATCGGGAATCAAATTAATGTTTTCAAGGTTGTATACAGGCAATGCATATTGACATTTAATTTCTGATATTTTATTATTAATGATCTTTAAATAATCTAGATCGGTTAAAAGAGAATTATTGTGTTTCCATAACGGACGCCCAGGAATAAAATTTGTAAAAGACATATTAAGAATTACCATTGAGTGATCTGACCTATAACTAGGTTCAATAGAACATTTGTTTACTGAAGCATGTAAACTTTCTGATAAAAGAAAATAGTCAAGCCTGGCTTGTTGTAACGGTGTTTTTTTCCTCCATGTATATCTTCTTAACAATGGATTATTTTCTCTAAAAGGATCGATTAGATTAAAATCCTGCATAATTTCAAGAATTAAATCATGAGCTTTTTTATTATTTTCTTTTTTATAATTACAGTTATCTAGGTTGTAGTCTTGTACAACATTGAAATCTCCGCAGAGAATATAAGGGTTATTATTATTTATGGATCGTGCTTTTGACATAATATTATTAAAAAATGCTGGTGAGTCAATATTTGGCCCATACAAGTTAATGAGGTTGAACCTGTGATTATCAACTGTTATGTCTATTATAATGAAATTCCCCTCAGGGTCAGATAAGTGTTTATGAATTGTAAGGTCAAGGTTTTTATTAAATAACACTGCTACCCCTCTTTTATTAGAATTAACTGAGCTAAATAGGCAATTATTGTTACCCCACTGTGTCTGAATGAATTTTTCAGTGTGTTGTGCAGAATGTATGTCCTGCAGACAATAAATATGACAATTTTTGGCTTTTAAATAATTAAAAACGTCTAGTCTTTTTTCTACAGAACCTAGCCCCTGGCAATTGACAGACAGTATTTTAAACTCCATAATTATCTATAGAATGTGTATTATATAACAAAGACCTGCTTATGGAGAACATGTGTAATTTTATGTATGAACCTAATAAGAACACATTTGAAAAACAGTCCATTGAGTAAAGCAATTTTACTGTTAACTTTTCAAGCTAAAAATAGCTGTACATTTTGGTGTTTTTTATTTGGAAATAATTGGTCGTTTTCATTATAGTAATTTTCTAATTTGTGTAAATTTCTAATAATGTTATTATACATTTGAATAAAATACTTTTCATGATCATCTTTTAGTTAATACTGTAATTTATTAAATTATTGGTATAAGGCCCTACTGGACACTTGTTTTTTGTTAAGAGTTGCGTTATTTAAGCCTGTCCAAAGAGGAAGCTGATTACGTTTCCGGTTTAGATCTGAATGTCAAATTGTTTACCATATTCATATTAATAGTGTTTCTCTGAAGCAGACTTAAGAGAATTCCACAATGAATAATAAGCCTTATTGAAAGTAATTATCAATCATTATTGAAAACATAAACTTTCTGTTTGAAGGTAAGTTTGGAAGGTTATCGTAAACCAGGTATCCAACATGTAAATTTATATAAATTTGTATAAATATATATGCCTATAAATATTTATTTTACTGTTTCTGGTAGGGAACTGTGGGATAATACATTGAGGGGGAGAAATAAAAAATAACACAAGGCCACTCACACCAAACACACAACAATCTACCTATGCATACATATAACCATGACGCTGCATATATATCAAATGCGGTGTAGTCAAAAAAGGAAATGTTAATAATCCATCCAGAATGTCACAATATGTATAGATGCTTGCAGTGGTACATTGAAAAGTTTCACTGAGTTCTACATGCACCATTTTATCATTATATGTAATGCAATGACATTAAATTAACGAGTCTTGTTTCACTTTAATCTAGATCTTAAAACTATCATGCTTAAAAGAATCAAGATGCTTGCAGTGGTGCGTTTAAAGTCTCACTGAGTTCTAAGTTGCATCTTTGTTTAATTTTGTAATCCGTAATTGAATAAAAATGATAATTCACATTATAATAGAATGTGGGAATTCTAGCACACAGAGAAATTTCTTCAATAAATGAAAAAAGGAGGAACACATGCATGATAAATGCAAACTGGAATCGATACATTAAAAACACTGACACACAAATAGTTTCATAGTAAATCCCTTTGGAGACAGTTTTAAATCCTTAGTGTTTGGGTATCACTGTGCACAAGTATCACATAATTTGGAAATAGGTATAAGGCATTAAATAAAAAGCATTAATCCAAAAAAGTATTCCAATAGTATACTGTGTTTCTGAGTTCAGTTAATACACTTAGTTTTTCAGGATTTGGCTGATATCATCAAATAGATCAACTTTGTAGCGTTTATCTGTAGCCCTCGATTTTGCGAATACGGAACCATTGAAGAACCATGCCTGTTCTACGTCATCTCTTTCCATCAATGTCTGGATCAATTTGGCATTTGGTTTTGTTACGTCATCCACTAGGCGGTTGCCATCTCTTTTGAATTCAGATCGTTTTTTCATGATCTTAGTTTTTTCATGGTTGTTTTTAAGCTTAATCAATACTGGTTTGACACAGTTCATTTTTCCTGGTATGCGATGTATTGCAACTATGTTGGAAGGATCCAAAGTAAGTCCCTTGTTATTGACTAAATCACATACCTTTGATGTCAGATCTTCTATTGTTTCTTTTTCTGATGGTTTAACATCCATTATCTTGATGTTATTCTTGCGGGAATATTGCTCGTTGTAATTACTTTTCAACAGAGCCTCCCTTGACTGCATTTCTGCATTGTAACATGAGTTTTTTACTCTAGTGAGTTCTGTTTTCATCACCACAAGTTCTTTTTTCAAGTTCTCATTTTCACATTGAGCATTTTTCATCCTTTCATTTACCTCTTTTGTTTTTTCCTCTACTTTCATATTGATTGTTAATTCCATGTTTTCATAGATTTCATTCATGATCTTTGTTACTGTGTCCTTTATAAACAATTCCATTTCATTTCTTTTTATCACATTTTTGACATCATCCCTCATATTTTTTACATCTTCTGTTAAGCTTTCAAGTTGGTGAGAAATAACTGTAATTTCCTCCATGCTCACATTGGGTGACACCTCAGATATTGTTCTTTTAGAAGCTGGTGGTTTACTCCCTGAGGCAGTGTTCATTTGACTAGTCTTAAAACTGAATGAAAAATAGAGGTGTTGAAAAGAAGACATATTTTATTGAAACAGTTTTACTTCCTGTTTGACACAAAATTTACTGCATTTGCTTTTGAATGTTACATCGCAAAACGGGCTTCTTATTAAGCCTTATGCAGCACTGATGAAACATGTGTTAAAATGGTAGAATGTCTTCAAATCATTAATCAGTCAGGA
The DNA here is from genome assembly GCA_029582155.1 of Panopea generosa. Lineage (NCBI taxonomy): Eukaryota > Metazoa > Mollusca > Bivalvia > Adapedonta > Hiatellidae > Panopea > Panopea generosa. The sequence goes on along the minus strand of CM055901.1, from coordinate 31,381,339 downwards.
GATCATAAATAGAAATTCTAGACTTAGGCAATTGTGATTTAGATTGACCTACTGTTTTTGTGGAATCATGTGAGAGGACACTGTTTTGAACGCGGTTCTGTATTTGGTTTCCTTATTGCTTTGCGAAAATTACGTATCTGACCATAAATGGCTATATAATCGCATCCATATAGTGTGCATAACAAATGAAAGTGTTTATGTAACTCGGTATAACAAGTCACTAGGGTTTCCCTGAAACATACATGTACATCTCGTCAAAACAGCCAGCATTGTTAAAAAAATCCTTATCGAAAGAAGGTAGCGACTTGCCGATTGTATGAAAACCAATCTGCATTTGAATTTCTGTCTTTTGCTGGTTGTGCCATAGTGGACGCACTGAACAAACTTCATTGCGTTAAATGATATGTGCGCCAAAAATGCAAGAAATACACTCAGGAGAAAACACTGTATAAAAAAATAATGTTAATGTATCTTCATTTTGTAAGAGGTAAATTTGTTCCAAAATGTCTGTAAATGTTTTAGCGTTCACCCCATTGATGAGTGACACTTGTTTAAAGTTTCAAAACAATGCATTTGGCAGTTCAATAGCTCAAAAAGTTTAATAAGGAAAAAATAACTTAAAATAGTCCAAAGGCAATCTGTAGTGTTAACAAGTACACCCCTTCTTCCAGAAAAAAATCTGGCAGCCAGTCACTCGTGAATGGATCTATCCAGTCATAAGGATGCCAGTCATGAGGACTGACAGGAGTATTCTGCATGTTGTTTCCGACATTGCCCCTTCTTGCTTGACCAACACCTGTAGCACGACTGGCACCTCTGGCATGCCCGATGCCTCTAGCATGACCACCGCCTCTGCCAACACCAATGCCTCTAGCTCGGGCACGGCTGGGGTGCCTCACAGGTCTAGGAACATCCTCGTCTTCAGAGTCAGAGGAATCTGAAGTTATCAATAATATCAGTTCATAAAAACAATTTGTCAAAATTCAACTGTGATGTTTTAAAAGGCAGCTTTATTAATATAAAAGTACAAATATTTGTTAGAGTTTAGCTCCACTGGTAAATATGAAAGTCATTTCCCACTGAAGTGCTCCAAAACAGAATTATCATACCCCAAAATATAATTTTGAATACCCATAAAAAAGAAATCAATCATTTAGATTTATAATCTATATAAAAATGAAAAATTTGTTGTTTTTCCTAATTCATATTCCAAAGTTTATAAATAATGCATCTTCTTTACCATCTCCAGCTGGTCCAATATCTCTAGCATGAGCGCCACCCCCAGCCCAAGCACGGCCTCGTTGCCTGACCTGTCTAGGTACAGCATCGCCTTCTGAATCCACAGGGTCTGAAATTAAATGTCATAAGTAATAACATGTAATAACTATAACTATGCTGAGTAATTCTTAAAATACAAATATTTAACTGTCTACACTGCTAAATATTCCAAGAATATTGGGATTGCAAAATGCAGAACAACTATTGACATTCTACATGTCTGCCCCAGATCCTAAACAAAATTATCAACCGGCAAAACATCTATGTATAGATGAAAAATCATAATTTAATTTACTTATTTCTATACAAAATAATGTAAAGTATTTATTGCATGTATATTTTGAAAGAAAACTATATATAACTTGTCTGTTTATACTTCTTGCCAGATAAACAACAACAAAATTTAAAATACACACCTTGATTATCTAATTGGACATGTGTAGCAGTTCTAATTGACTGATTAAAAAGAGTATGTTCACTGTAATTGCCATCTGAACTTCTGTCAGACATGTCAGAATCATATTCGAAACATAGACCTTCACTTTCACTGTCATTTACTAGTAGATCTAGCACTACTTGGCGAATATATGTACACTTCCTTTTAGTGGAAGCCATGTTGGATAAAATCAAATCGTTCAAAAGATTATCACCCTTTTAATAACTGTAGAATTGTCATTTTTTCATGTATTTAAAAAATTCCGAAAGCAAAATATTATGCAGAGCCTCGTTTTCAAATAATATTGGAAAAGCCGGTGTTTGCTCGAAAAACACTCAAGTAATATTTGGTATAGGTCAGATGATAGTAAGTGTCTACAGCAGTCGCCAACGGCACTCTGCCAGGTTGTCGAAGGGAGTCGCATGTGGCGCCGAAAGGGTTAAGTACTGAAACTTTTGTCAGAATACCACTTTCTACATGGTCATTATATACAGCACGAGATGTTGACCGACATGCAATATTGATGTGTTTGACTAATTCTACCCCCCAAAATGTTTTTGAACCTACATTAATTTAATTAAAAATTTTACACCGATTTTGATGAATGTCTGACAAAGTAGATATTGAATTTGCATATCCGGCATTTTGTAATTGTTTTTTGAACTGAATGTCATCATAGTGTTCAACTCCAGATATCATTTCATTTATCAATTTTAAAGCATCATTTGTAATAGCGATGCAAGCGTCAACTCGACGAACGATGTCTGCATTTGGAGTTACGCAGTACTTCAGTTTTTCAAAACATTGTATTACATTTCTCTCTTGTGTTTGGATAGAGTCCACCATACTACCAAATTCACTATCAGTGCATTTTTCTCTAAGTCTAGTTTTACATTCCTTAATATGAATTTTCCACTGGTCATATGTTCGATTTAGATGCGATATTCTTTTATGTGACTCGTCTTCCATGTGTGCAGCCATCTTTGGTGTGCGAGTCGTCTTGCGCTGTGGACGTTCCTCAACTGGGTGGTTAGTTTAGTCCATAACCTCTGGGTTCTGTGTCTTCATGTCGAAGGGTGATGATGAACTCAGTTCTTACTGTAAGGGGCCTTTGGTCTCAAAAGAAAATTCACTTATCTTTATTAGTAGAAAACCATAAGAACTGAAATTAACAATACATCTTCATGATTGTACATGATAACAAAAAAGATTACAAGCTTGAACTAAATGAAATTGCTTTTATACGTTAAACAATCAATAATTACCTATTAGAAAACTTGTACATTAAGACGGTTAATCCTTCGGTATAAGCACTTAAAAAACAAACCATTCTAAATGCCTGAACTGAGTAATACAAAACCTTTGGGCTCTGTAAACGATACAAAAATTTAGTCGTTAAACGTTTAAGACAACAAATAATGCGTAATCATATAAAATATCAATATACCTGGTTCTTCTGACCAAGGTCCTTAAATTATTGAAATAATGAAGCAAAAATTGTTAAAATGTGCTTTTCGTTACTCTACCGTTGAATCAGTATCGTTTGGGCGCAAATAATCAAAGAATCAGGTGCTTGGTGACAATAAATGGAGGTTACACAACACTATAGTATAAGGTTAAGGTACACTAGTTCACGTCAATACAATTATCCTTGCAAATACTGAGTGCAGACATAATGAAAGTAAAAACATTGTTAATATTAAATTAAACAATGGTTTAAGGCAAAATGAGACATTTACAATTTGTGTCTTACCATATAATCCATTTCTCAATTATAAAATAAGTATAATTACAAAAACTTAACAACTTATAAATTTCCAACTTGAAAGAGACAAATACCGAAAAGACCGGAAAGGTATTTTGTACTGCAGAAGATTGTACATAATATACAACTATAAATAACATAATTTTTTTCGTATTTTTCATATTTATTGTGGTAGAACATAAGATTTATTTTAAAACAAAATAACATATATCTACAAATAAACTTCAAGAAAAGATTACTTACCTAAAAATATAAAAAGAGGTCCTTTTCCAGTCCAATAAAACTTAATTTACAATTACAATTTAATATTTCTTCAGACGGTGTGACCCCCATTTCTTCATTTATTTGCCTAAAGCTATTTTACCATGATTGGTAAATCTCAGGTCGGTTTTGAATGTTGATAGTCTAGATAATGATAAAAGTTTTGTCAAATCATTGGCAATATCAATCTGCTTAGGTTTGATGTTAGGGAATTTCATGTTTACAGTTTGATCATGATGTTTGTTTTGTTTTACAAATTCCTTAACTCTTTCTTTGGGATCAGCCACTAGAATATTTTGGTTTCTTGTGGATTTAGTTTTATCACTTAAAACACTGTCTCTGTCGGAAAAATGTTCTAACGCATTTACCTCTTTTTCATGAGTCAACACATTTTATTCAGTTTCTAGATCAGCCTTTTTCCTTGCTGCTGTAGCAGCTGCAGCAGCTATTTTCTCTTTTTCTTCTAATTTAGATTTTTGTTTTAATAAGGTAGCTTCTTTTTCAGCTTATTCCATTTTAGTACGAGCTGATTGTGCTACTGCATATTTCATTGCTAATAAAAACCACTAGTCTTAGAAGAACCACTAGTCTTAGAAACTCGACTTTTACCACTTTTTTGCAAAACACTCCTCTTAGTGTTCGAGAATATTTTGTTTTGTTGTCTCAATTAACCCGCAAATTCTTCAAATTACTGACAACAACAAATTTGCATGTTCATTACAAACATATAGTATTAAACAAACGACTAAATGTATAAACTTCATAAAACTTACACTGTGAGGACCATAATTGAAGAAAATAAAACGATTTTAACAATCATGGCGGTTCACATGCCGCGAACATTGCAAGATGAGTAATTCTGCACAACCAAAAACGGATAAATTACCAAAAATGAGCGAAAAGAGAAATATGTCCGAATAGTGGACAACACAAGCAGTATGTGGTTTTCCTCTGTTCACCAATTAATGAGATTGATCCCTTACAGTACAGGAACATGGTCACTAACAATACTTGTTTCATTTTCAGAATCACTTGTTTCTTCTGAAATATGTGATTTTCCTCTGTTCACCAATTTTATTGGGTGATCCCTTTCAGTATCAGGAACATGGGTGAATTCTCCAGCACATGATTCTTGTCTGTGGCACTGCTGAGCCGTTGATTCTCGTCTGTGGCACTGCAGAGCTGGTGATTCTCATCTGTGGCACTGCAGAGCCATTGATTCTTGTCTCTTGCACTGCTGAGTGGTCTCATCTAATACATGAAATATATTTAAGAATGATTTATGTCTTGAAACTGGATAAATGACATGAAGATGAAATTGATGTCTAACAAGAAATGCCTTTGAAAAACATGCATGTCCCTGAAATGGCACACCTGACACAGGGAATGTTTATGACAAGTTTGTAAAAAAAAACAAGGAACCGCCATTTCCAAGAAATAAAATATACTGAATGAAATAAGTTTAGCAACAAAAATACAATGTAAAATTATATACTGGACATTCAGTCCCCTAACGGTTCATTGCAAATTAGTAATGTAATTACTTAAAACTGAATCTTGAGTTGGCAAACACAGAGATGACGTAGCTCATTTCCAATGCAAGATCAGTTTTTAGAGAGAACAACCAAACTGTCCATTTAGCCAATGGAAAGCTTGGCAATCTAATGAAGAATCAAAAACTCAGGAAGTGGGGGGTGGGGGGGAGGTGATCCCTTAAGGTGTTTGCCGGGAATAAAATCAGAATCAAACTGCAACTTCCCTCCTTTGTCGGTAAGTCTAGTTTAATTCCATAATTTTTTTCCCAGCATAACTCCATAAGGGCCCCACAGAGATTTTAGAGTTGATTCTTCCATTATTTACATTTCAAACATTTGTTAGGAAAGTTTTGTTAATCATCTGGTGTTTGCTTTGCAAGGTCCCTGTTACCATTTTGTATTTGAGCCTTTGATGTATCACCATGTTTGACTCATTGCCTTCTCCCAGTATTAGGTTTAGATTTGGTTTGATAGGCTATGTATTTAAAGTTATCGACTATTCGTATATGGTCATTTATTTTGCCAAAAAGTCTTTTAACTCCAGACTGGGACAGATGATCCCAGCCCCGTTCACCATAGAAATGTTTATGCAGGTCATTGTATTTGTCATAGAAACCACTGTTTACATCTATGTGAACAGCTCCATGTATAGCACTAAGAGATTTTATAATGTTGTTTGCTTTGTCTGTTTGTATATCTCCTCGCGGGCACATATTTCATAATAAACCATGCAACATGGCTTTTCATTTTGAATGAACTTGATCAATTGGTTGTAGTTTTTCTCAAAGTAAATTGTCTCAGGTTGAACATCTTAATTTCATTTAGGACTGTTTCAGCAGTGGCACCGGGGAAAGGATGGACAAGAACATTTCCCAAAAGTCCCTTCTGGTTGGCACCAGGCAGAATTGAATTTTCTAGTAGAAACCAGACAGAATTGAATCTCCTAGTAACAGAACTTGTCATTTGTATCAGAAGATGACTTGTGGAACAGGATTTCTGTTATTGTTAGTTTGAGGAGTCCTTTTTGGTGAATTTGATTTGACTTCGTTTCTCAGCATGATTGTTAGTCTTCAGTTTTTGTTGAGTTTCAGGTTTCTGTTGCTTTCTACGGGCAGGTATTGGTTTGATAATTTGAGGTAGTTTAGGTGTTATTGTAATGATCGCCTGGTAGGTCATATCACCTGGTGTACTTTTAGTTGCTTCAGGGTCCTCAACAGTTTGGCTCAATTTTATGTAATAAGTTGAGTAATCCCTGCTATAATTAGCATCTGGAATGTATGAGCTATCCTGAACATTTTGGCCACTGATTGATGCTTTATCCATTAAAGTGTTTATTTTGTCATGTGTTTCTGTAATTAGCCCACTCATCAATTCTATTTGATCATGTAGGGTCATCAGGATCCCCTGCACTTATTTCAGTGGTAATTTCTGTCAGATTGTAACAGCTTTGTGTGGCATGTACAGGTGACTGCAGGGTCTTGATGGAAGATACGGATATCATCCTCTTTGGTATGCTTGTACGAGTGGGGTTGACATTTGAGAATCCTGTGTATCACAATTTTGCTGTATGACAAAACGCTGATCATACAGGTTGGCAGTTATTCTCATAAATGTAGTTTCACGCCATAAACTTTTTCTAGGTCCTGTCAGGATGATGGTAGAAAATTTCCAATTTACATTTATGAAACACTGTTCCCTTTAACATGTACAGTATACTGCACATTTCCTGTTTGATGAATTTTAGGAGTGATTTCATTTTCAATCACTTCCATGAAATTTCTGAAGAGTTCTGCTGATACAAATTGAATGTCAACTTTTCCATTACTTTGCTCGACATGGTAAAGACAGCCATTAAAGTTGTCTGCTTTTGTGCCTTCCTGATGATTTGGAGAAGATGGGATTTCTGATGAGGAAAAGTCTGAGAATTCAGACATGTTACTTAAGACATTCTATTAAGACAGAACTTTTTACTGGCTTCAAAGGTATAATCCGACTAGACACATGACTTTGAATTTCTTCATCAAGAGAAATTTCCATTTTTTGTGTTTTGAAGTCACTTTGTTGATATTACCTACTTTTGTTTCATTTCGTTAATCAGACTTTCCTGATTGTTACAGTGGTTATGGCCTTGTAGGAGTCAATTTGTTAAAATCTTTGATGTCAGATCAGTTCTTGGAATAATAATAAATTTCTGATTAGAGAAATGAATGTTCCTAAATAAAAAAATTTAGACCAAATATTGGTCAGTCATTGAAACATAATTAGCGGGTAGTATAGTCAGCAATTCCACTGTAGGTGGTCTTGGATACTGTGTGAAAACATTGCTTATATTGTCCTTGTTTTAGTTTGTCCCAGCAGGGGTTCACCAATGTTTACAATGAATAATGTAGTTTTCCTCACAAAAAACAGTTTTAAATGCACTTTTTATGCTCCCCGTCTGTCCATCTGTCTGTCCTTCCGTCTGGTATTTCGTTTCCGGCCTGTAACTTTGTCATGCATAGATGGATTTTGTTGATACTTGCATCAAATGATCAACAGAACATGATGACATGTCGCGAGTAACACCCACACCCGTACCTCAAGGTCAAAGGTCACAATTTGAGTTTGTTTGACAACACTTTGAGTTTATGTGAGATTTTGTTTCTGGCCTCTAACTTTGTCATGCATAGATGAATTTTAATGATACTTTCTACAAATGATCAACATAACATCATGACATGTTGGGGGGCATGTGACACTTAACAGTGACATTTTTGTTGTACTTAAAATTATGAGATTCTCATAGAACATAGTATTAGCTCCAAAATGGTATAATTTATATAACATATAATGAGTAGTAAAAGTAAAGATTTTCACAAAATTTTGAGAGCTCAAAAATGCATGGCCTCTCTCCAGCAAAAGGATGCCGACTAAAAAACACTGCATCTTCTTATATAACAAATATGTTTCATACACTTGATAACGAACGTAGAAATCTACAATCAACGAATGAATTAAACTTGATCACTCCCAAACCAAATGGGGAATTATTCAAAGGTAGTTTGTTCTACTCTGGAACTTAAATCTGGAATAGGATACTGGTAAATTTCAGAAACTGGACTACTCAAAAGTTTTACAACAAATGGTAACAAACGGAATGAACACTACTGTCCCTGACTATAATATTTAGGCATAATTAAACAACTATTACCACAAGTGCTACAAATAAGCCACCAGTTCCGATGTACATACATATATTATTAACTGTACATAAGTACCCCACCACATCCACCACAAAATATTTTGGGGTGGCATATAGTAATCGCAGCGTTTATGGGTCCTTCCATCCATTTTTTTTGTGTCGGGCCTGTATCTTTGACATGCATAGATGGATTTTGTTGGTACTTGGTACAAATGCTCAACATAAAATGACAACGTGTTGCGAGTAAGACCCACACCCGTACCTCAAAGTTCAAGGTCACAATTTGAGTTTTTTTTTGATACACTTTGAATCTGTGTGAGATTTCGTGTCCCGCCTGTGACTTTGTCATGCATAGATGGGTTTTAATGTATTTAAATACTGGAGGATGTATTACATAATACAACTAACTAACTATATTATAATTGTGTTATTATGTAATAAAACGTTTTATTACATAATAACACAATTATAATATAGTTAGTTAGTTAGTTGTATTATGTAATACATTCTCCAAAAAAGAATTAAATATATCATGACAAACATGGGGTCATGTATATTTCTTTCTTTTTTTTTGGATGTCCTTCTGTTCTTTATTAACAATTCACTAACTAACTAACTGTGCTAACAATATCCATTGAACATATATACAGTTTACATTTTATCAAGCACGTCTGAAATATCACTGTCTAATTCTTCATCAGAGTATAGTCTTCTGGCTATTTTTTTTTTTTTTGGCGGTTCAATATCAGAGGCTGGGCTTGGCCACAATCTCTTGTATGGTCGCCTTTTTAGTTTCCCTAATTGTTTGGGTGTTGCTTTTTTTTTTGTTGGGGAGGGTTCGGACATTTCTCTCATGAGTTCATCGGCAGTGTCAGTAGAGCTATTTAATTTGTCTTCTTCGCCGCTGCTGAGTATGATTACTTTATCTCTGTGGGTTAGGTAACCAGTGGGAGATAGGGTTGTTGTTGTTTCTATTGTTACATCCGGGCTATAGGGAAGTGTTTGGTATGGCGGGTTTAGGACATTGTTTCCTACGGCGAAGATACCTCGATAGACGTGATGGACTTCATCGCATGTATCGGTATTGATTTGGACTTTTGTTACATTTTCAATGTTTTTGATTGCATTGAATATTTCTTGGAAGTAAGTTGGGTTTGGGCTCTTTTTTTCTGCTTCTTGGAGTACTAGGGAGCGTTTGAGGTTGTTGTATCGAAACATACGGTTTTTTAAGGGCTTTATATCATTTGAGACGTATCTCCAGATGGGGAGGTTGGACGTGCATATTACGTGTTTGCGGTGCATGAGAACCGGGTGATGTTTTTTGATATTTACATAAATTGGTTCTCCTCCGAGGACGTTTTTAAATTGCTCGGGACATTTCGGGATTTGCTATTGTCAACTCATTAATGAGTATAATGGGCTTTTCGGGACAGGCGTCAAAAGGGAAATCCTTGCTGGATATTACCGATCTTCCATACTTGGGGTATGGGAGGATTCCGGTCATCCAGAAGGTTTTTCCTGCGTTCGACTGTCCCTCCAAAGCGAAGGTGTTGACTTTTTTCAGACGTGCGTACAAAACAGCATACAATCGAATAAGAAACAAATCAGGATCGATCCCTTGTTCGACAGCCCAGGCTAGGAAGAGTGAGCGTGTGTCAGTCTATTGTATGGTATTCTATCTGTATTTCGGCATCGATGGGAGGGAACTCTGCGAAGATATCGCCATATGTCTGGTTGTCCAGTTTTATCTGGAAGTTATGCTCGACTGTAGCCTGCTTTAATATTTGGGGCCAGTTGTGTTTTCTCATCATAGATAGGAGATTGTCGGCGTCGTCCTGGTTGTTTTGTTTCTTCATTTCTTGCATTAGCGCAAATTGATCAACCTTGTTGTATTTGTTGATGAAATCCAATGTTTTCTCTATGCATTCTTCGAGGATTGTTTTTTTTCTTTTTTGTTTCAGTTTTTGGTGTTCGGCACTGGTGGATGTGGATGGTTGGGGTTCTTGTTGTTTTGGTGGGTGTGTCATCATCTGAAGCATATCTCGGTTGTTAGTACCACGGAAGAGTTTTGGGGGTTTTATCATATATTGTGAGAAGTTTTCTTTGAGCTTTATTTTTTGGTACTTGATTGTTGATCCGTTTAATTTTAATGCTCTTTGGAGTTTTGTGAATGTGTAGGTTTGGGCGAGAGATGGTTCATTACTTGTCATCGATGTCATAATATGGCAGTGGTAACCATGAAATTGGCAACCTGGATCTGTGGCTCCATTATGCCATGATAAGGCTGATGGCTTGCTGTTAAGTAGGTGTTTTATTGAGTTCATTAATGTTAACTCTTCGTCTGATAGGCATATTTCTTGTAGTTTTGTAATTGGTGTTTGCCATTTATAGATTGGTATTTGTTTTAGTATTGGTAAGTTATCATTGATATAGTCACTTTTATATAGCTTTTGTTGTCATTTCTGGGTATCTTCTTGTTTTCGTCATCCAGTTGGAACTGTGTTGGTAGGATGGTCTCATGTGATATCTTTTCTGGGAGATTTTGCAGGATTAGGCTGTACCAGTCTTTATCACGGCATTTTTCTTCTTCAAAGGTTTGTAAGTTATTCATCGTCTTTGGGATCTGAAATGTAATATTGTTCATGTACTGGTTGCCCACGGTACAGTAAGGTCATTTCTGGTCCATTTATTTCAATAGTCTTATCTTTCATAAGTTTGAGTTCTGCTTCTATTTTTGGTTGCCATTCTGTTTTTATGTCTTGTATTTGGGCTTCAATATTTGGTTGCCATGATGTTTGGATATCGTCTATTAGTGCTTGTATATTTTGTGTTGTTTTGACGACGTCGTTTACTGTGTCTATGGCTGTGTGTGCTATTTGTGATACCATCCTCCCAGTCAGAATTAGTGTCCATTGGATCTTCTTTTCCATCGACTGAAGCCAATTTGAGAATTGACAAAATGGTTTTGATCCTCTCCCGATTGAGTTCAGATACATCCACCTCAACTTCAACTTCTGCCTGAGTACTTGCATCAACAGTAACAACTGTACTTTGGCTCTTGGTTGAATTTGTCATTGGTTTTGGTCCTGAGTGTAATTTCCTCCTAGATTTGACCTGATACCAAGCTCTTACACACTGACTGATAAGCTGATCTGCTTCTTCAACTGGGGGTCCATTAATGGAAACCTGCATTCAGTGATGCTTACATCCTATTACTCAGTCTGTTACGAAGTCTTGTTATACCCCCGACAAACGAAGTTTTGAGGGGGTATACTGGAGTCACCCTGAGGTCGGTCTGTCGGTCTGTCGGTCGGTCTGTCCGCAATTTTCCTTGTCCGGAGCATAACTTGAAAAGTACTGGATGAAATTTCATCAAACGTCATACAATGGTAGAATATAATGAGAGGAAGTGCAGTGTACAAGAAACATAACTCTATTCTTGCTAATTACAGAGTTATTGCCCTTTGATATTTTTTCTTGTCCGGAGCATAACTTGAAAAGTACTGGATGGAATTTCATCAAGCTTCATACAATGGTAAAATATAATGAGAGGAAGTGCAGTGTACAGGAAACATAACTCTATTCTTGCTAATTACAGAGTTATTGTCCTTTGATATATTTCCCTTTGATATTTTTTCTTGTCCGGAGCATAACTTGAAAAGTACCGGATGGAATTTCATCAAGCTTCATACAATGGTACAATATAATGAGAGGAAGTGCAGTGTACAGGAAACATAACTCTATTCTTGCTAATTACAGAGTTATTGCCCTTTGATATATTTCCCTTGTCCGGAGCATTACTTTTAAAGTACTGGATGGAATTTCATCAAACTTCATACAATGGTAGAATATAATGACAGGAAGTGCAGTGTACAAGAAACATAACTCTATTATTGCTAATTACATAGTTATTGCCCTTTGATATTTTTTCTTGTCCGGAGCATAACTTGAAAAGTACCTGATGGAATTTCATCAAGCTTCATACAATGGTAGAATATAATGAAAGGAAGTGCAGTGTACAAGAAACATAACTTTATTCTTGCTAATTACAGAGTTATTGCCATTTGATATATTTCCCTTGTCCGGAGCATTACTTTTAAAGTACTGGATGGAATTTCATCAAACTTCATACAATGGTACAATATAATGAGAGGAAGTGCAGTGTACAGGAAACTTAACTCTATTCTTGCTAATTACAGAGTTATTGCCCTTTGATATATTTCCCTTGTCCGGAGCATTACTTTTAAAGTACTGGATGGAATTTCATCAAGCTTCATACAATGGTAGAATATAATGACAGGAAGTGCAGTGTACAAGAAACATAACTTTATTCTTGCTAATTACAGAGTTATTGCCCTTTGATATATTTCCCTTGTCTGGTACAGTACTTTTAAAGTACTTTTAAAGCCATCAGTGATAACAGTTTAATAAAGTTTATGAAAGAACCAAGTTGATGAATACATGGAGTTCGAGCAAAGCAGGTTTGATATTGTATTCCTAGTGCTCTTGTTTGTTTCTTATCCATAAAATTGTTGTCCCTCAACATAACTCGAAAAAGTATAACATTTATTGATTGCCATGAAAGCTTGTACACTGCACAATAATTAAAAAGACCGTTTTTAATTTTAACAAAACCATAAAAAAATTAACAATACAGACAACTCAATCCATAACATTACTCTTTTATTAAGAATTTCTTTTGTCTGGAGCATTACTTTAAAACTATTGGATATAATTTAATAAAACTTCATACAATGGTTAACCATTTTCTGTCATGGCGGCGTTCGGGGGTATTCATCACTACAGTGATAGGTCTAGTTTTTACTTGCTTTAGGGCTGATACTCCACGCTCAGGCCATGCATTACTGACAGGAAGTGACAATATGACGGAAGCTAAGTGGGCAAGTTTTGGGAATACATATTCCTGTTGGGTTCTTAATTTCAAAATGTTTTGCAGTACAAACTCTGTTGATGTAACTTTGATGTTGTCTTGGGATTCCACTATTTCAGTTTTCATATTGACTAGGTGATACTTGAAATTTGCCCATTCAGCATATAGCTGGTCTTTGGATTGTTCATTATCTTGACAAAAATGCTCTGACAATGTATGTAGTTTCTGTTCACCATAAGTCTTGAATCTCAAATCGTTTTTCTCTGGAATCAAGAAAGGGTCAAAGAGGGAAAATGCAATCAGAAGGGGAGCCGATTCTTCAAACCTCTCATCAATGTTCTCTGTTAAAGCCCTCACATATTTTTTAAGAAGATTAGTCCATGGTGGCAATTTGATGTTCTGTTGGTTCCAATTCTAGAGTAGCAAATTTTCCATCTTTTCCAAAATCTTCTGAATATTTCTGTACTACTGCCCCATTACTAGCAACTTCATGTAGTTCTTCTTTCACTTTGTTAATGGTTGGTTCTATGCACATGTAATTTATAGTGCTTTTTTTAAATGTTCTACTTAGTTTGGCTAGTACAGGCAACACTTCTGTAAAAATATACAACCCACTGATGAAACAAACATTGTTCATCTTTTTAAGCAATCCTGTGGCAGTGCAATCTTTCTGTAGATTTTTTAAGCATTGCAAAATGGCAAGCATATCATTCTGGAATCCTTGGACTCCTTCATCAAATGACAGCCATCTAGTCATACAAGCCTTTTTTATTTTGCAGGACTATTGCTACTCTTGATGATTTTGGAAGTCGTGTTGTGTCACAGTTTGCAAGTTCAATCTGAACCTTGGCTAGTGTAGCAGACCTTTTCGTTGAATCTTCGAAAAACTTCCACAAACATCTAAGCAGGTCTGCTATGTCTTTAATGAAGCTTACATCTTTGTTAGAATCAGTACTAGGCAAGAGCCAGCCTGTGGCAGATGCAGTGGACAGAGATAACTGTAGGATGTTCTTGCTTTATTCTGGCAGCTAGACCACTTTTTTTCCCTGTCATAGTGCTAATTCCATCTGTCACAATCCCAGCCAGCAATCCATCATCCAAATCTTTCAGGGTTGACTTCAAGGTAGCATGCAGAGTTTCACTATCAGCAGAGACAGAATCTGCCATGACATCAGCAACATCAAGGAACTTAACAGTTGGCTGTGCTGAACTTATGTACTGTATAAAGGTTACCATTTGGGTCTTGACAGAAATGTCATCTTCATCTACCAAGACACTATATGCAAGTGAATTGTTGGCTTCATTCACAATATTTCTGTACACAGTTTCTCCGATTGTTAAGAAAATTTCTTGCAGCGAACCTTGACTTTTGTGAGCAAAGTACTTGATGGTGTCAAGCCCTAGTTTCTCTATCAATGACAACGGGGAAATAAGTTTACAATTTGGAATCTCTTCCTTTATCAACCAATATGCAGCCATAAATGCTTTCACCTGAACATCTTCACCAACTCTCAGTGTTTCCTCATGTTCTTTGTGAAATACAGAAACTCGACTAGTCATCTCAGTGGCGATTCCTTTACGGTGGTTAGCAGACTTGGCGTGATCTTCAATAGCTTGTCGCTTGTATCTCTTGGCACCTGTAATGTAGTAGTTCAGCCCAGATGTAAAAATATTGTGCTTTTTACAAATCAAACAGAACATTCCCTTTCCTTCTTTATACATGAGCCACCAAAACCCAGTGGATTTACAGAATGACATTTCATCACTTAGCCATTTGTGTTGAAATTTGTCCTTGCATCCTTTAAATTGATCCCTTTCACCTTCACTAATATTTGAACATATTTTCTCTCTACACAGCTGGTTATTGTGTAACAATTTCATATTGTCTTTTGGGAAACAGCCAGATATTTCCCCCATTACATCAGATTCTTTTCTAAAGGTGGCTGAAACAGATGCATCACTGGCTTTAGCTGTTAATGACCCCTTCTCGTCTCTGCCTTCAGCCCGAGTGTCTTCAGTGTCTTGACATGAAGAAGAGTTTTGTTCAGACAACGAAAGAACAGATTCTTCTGATGACAAGGTCTGTGGTGAAGGAGCAGGGTCTCGATCTGATGATGAGGCCTGTGGCTGATCTGAAGGAAGAAAAAAATATGTTATATTATAATTCAGAATAAAAATTTACTTTTTGTTTGTGTTAGTTATAGATTTATTCGTGGAGTATGTCATACACAATTACAAACATTGCATTATACAAGTAAACAGAAATACATAATTTAATACAAATATCACAGTTAATGCCTAAAAAAGTGAGTATATTCTATTCAAATTAACACAGAAATCTTTATTTTATTATCACAGGTTTGATAAATATCAAATTTTATTTTTTACTTTGAGACATATATTACACAGATTGACCCATTAAAGTTTTACAACTTATTTCCAATGGGGTCCTTTATGAAAAAATAAGTCAAGATTCAAAAACTTTGGATGTTTGGAAAGTTAATAGTAGCTGAGTATAATTATATTAAAGTATGACTAAATAAAAGTGTTTATATTGCACTTGATTGTATTACTGCACATTTGACATATATCACAAAGTAAATCATAGTTAAAAAACATTAACTACATTTTAAGTAAAAGTCCAAGGATTACAATTAAAAAAATATAAAATTAAAAAATAACGGTCCCAGGGAATTCATTAAAAAAATCTGAATCTACACCCAATATCTTGTACAGGCAGGCCTATCTTAAGCAATCACTAATTGAAGGCAAATAGACAAAATTTGAGACAGGTGGTGGTTTAATACAGGTTAGAAATGTTGCAGAAAGCGCCTTCTGTAATATTTTTCTGCCTATAGTTTTAATGTTTTACAGAAGATTTGTAATTGTCTTATTACTCAGACCCTACTGTGGCCAGGTATTCAAAAGAACTGTCTCACAGTCACCGAGATTACTATCAAGTACATATGCTAACAATTGTTGAGTGTACATTTTAAAAGAAATATGCACTTTATCCAAGGCTCTGATGATTGATTGAATGTTTTCAAAAGTCGTTGGCTGCAAATACGTTATTTGAAGCAAAAGAAGTTGACCACAACAAGCAATTTCTCCTTTTGCAACAATGATTACAATTATTGTGATTGTATATTTTCTTAGATTTTTTTTTTTCGAATTTGTCTGCTGCAGAGTAGCTGAGTTTTTATATTGTGTGGGTGGGGTATGATTTTTTTAAAGAGCAAGCAGGATTGGGAATTGAGTGTTGCACTTATCCTAATGCAACACTCGCCTGCCTGTGCATGTTTTTGTTGAACTTACCTTATGTAATGTTCTTTTCTCCAACACCATCTCAGTAACCTACTCGTCGTCTCAATGAACGAAACATAACTAAACGAAGGAAAAACCGCATCAAATGAAACAAAATCAGGGTGAATGAACTGTCAAAACATCAAATGTGTAATACCATAAACGAATGCAGAATAAAAGGTTGTAAAAACCAATATCCGCAGGGCATTTCACCTGATTTCGGCCGAAAGAAATCGTGGATTTTTCTCTTCTTCATGTTTATACTATATCATGCCGGTTGTAATAAACATTAGGTATTGACACGCAAGCGCTCAAATGACTTGATGGGCTTGGGCAGGTTTATTTGGCGGATCGGCAATTTAAAGGATGCAAGGACAAACACGATTGATTCCTACATTAAAAAAAACAACTTTCATATTTTTTTTATTGTGGCACAGATTTGAACCGGCGATTTTGACATTGAAACGGCGATGATTCGCCGGGTGCCGGTCCTTATTGAAAACCCTGATATAACATTTTGATAGATTTTAGAAATATACAGAAGATATTCAAGATTCTCTTCTATAAAAACAAGATTTACCATTATTGAGTGGTATTTCACAAGTTGCAATTGTAGAAAATATGTTTCATTACAGAGATAAATAAATGTATGCAGTGAAAGTACCGAATATGAAAATATGCATATTTTACCAATATTCCTTAATACACTAAGAAATAACATGAAAATGTTAAAAGAAATAATTGGAGGTCACGATCAGAGGATGGGGGTTAAGGATAGAATTTTTGATGATATTACTAAAAATGTGAAAATATAAAAAAAAAAAAAAATCAGGGAGTGGTGTCAACCCCACTGACCTTGAAAAACACCTGTCCCTTACCAATCTATGTATTAAGTTTGATGATGGTAGGGGCAGTATGTTCTGCAATTTAGAATCTTGTCATAAAACTTTTAAAGTTTCAATTTCTGGTGCAAGTGACCTTGATCTTAAGGGTACCTAACGCTAAACTTTAATGTGTCTGCCCCTAACCAGGAACAATACTTATGTGAGGTTTGATAATGATATGGCAGAAATAAAGATAAAGTGAAACTGAGAAGCTTGCCATAGAACTTTAACCTAGACTTTGTGACACTATCTGACTCGTGACCTTCGACCTTTGGGGTACCTTACACTTAACTTGAACAAGTTTGCCCCTTACCAGGACCCAAACCTATGTGAGTTTTCATGATGCTAGGGGTAGAAATGTTACACTCAGGGGTTCTATACAACGACCAATGAGTTCTTCCTTATATTGTTATTGCAGTGTATAGAGAGCATAGTAAATAAAGCACAAAATCATAAATCGTTCTGGTCATTCCATTCACGCTTGCCAGGTGGTATGGCAGTGGCGTCCACAATTACTAAACGGGAACGTTGAAGATAGTATGACAATGTCCTACAATAAACAATTACGTCTTCTACTCTTCGTGCCAACATTTACATTGAAGCTGTCCATTTTAACATTAATTTACATAGTAAACATATAATAAAATGGCCAACACAAAGAAACATTCAAATTATTATAAACAAGAAAAAACCTTAAATTCTTTGTTTCCCAATATCACATTACAAGAAATATAGTTACAAACTGAATGTAGATGGATCTGAGACTATCCGAAAGTACATATACCACTAGACTAGTCAATACTAGCGAATCATTCGCTAAAGCACAAAAATACAAAATAAATGAGATTACTTACCAAGGATGCGCTCCTACTGACTACTACCTTCCATACAATCTCCCGTGCTCAAACAACTGCTGCATTCATGCTGTAAAGTTAAAGTGTATGCATAATTGGTTTTCCAGACCAAAAATTGGTTGAGGACCGACAATTTTAGAAGCCCTGCCAAATATTATTTATATATGTGTGTTTGTGTAGTAATACACAAGTGAAACTGCATATATAAGTTACATGGCAATCATTGCTTTTAAATCAAGAGCACAAAACTTAGAAATCAATTGTCATACCTTACAAGTACTTTAACTTGACATACTTACAAGTATACTGTCTGTGGAAATATGATTAAAATCGGTGAAGAAATTATGGTGCCTCAGTGTAAACATAATGAAATACAGCATTTTCTATAAATCCAAGGAACATAACTCAAGTATTGGTACTGATCAATCCTATAAAGTTGCATTAAAATCCCATCAGTAGTATGAAGAAGTAGTGCAGACAAACTTTATCCAAGAATGAACATTAAGGGACCATAACTCAGCCAAAAATCATTCAACCAGAAAATATCAATATTGTGCAAAACTAGTCTTGGTACTTAACATTCCTTAAAGTTTGGTTGAAATTACACCAGTAGTCTCTTACAATGTCAAATCTAAAAATAAATTTCATATGCCTGTCCATACTGTTTCAATTTTCTGAAAAATCACATCAGACATTACTTGTACGAAAGCTGTTCATTTCTATCTGTGATTTATAGAACTAACTTTCTTTACAATTTTTTTCATTTAATCCCTTCAAATCTCACCATTATTTTGAACTGCTTTTCTTTTTTACTTTTTCAATATCAATTTTTCTTGGGCATATTCCGCTTTTCAAGAATGCCTTAAAATACTATTCTATTTCCCGAGTTTCGATATTCGGACACCGCTAGAGCTTTGCAGTCTTTTGCCCTGTAGACTGATTTCTTTTCCCCAGTTGTTGAACCTCTTCATCTGGTATGTAATCTTCACTTGAATCATCATCATCATCACACATAGTGTCTTTCGAAAACTCAATATCTCCTGCATCCCTGAAATACTCCAACAAAACAAAAGCTTTAAACCATAAAAATAATATGAAGTGTCTTTAAAATAATATAACTGCACGAAATAATTTTATAATTAAATATAATCATATATTTTATTCTATTCAGCTACAACATTTGTAGTTAAAGTACACACTTCTACCTAGAACTGTCTGTAAAATATAGCAACTATCACTGAAAGTTACAAAAAAAAACCACATTACTGCTTTGACATAGAGAATTTGTTAAGATTTTCAATGGGGATAAAATGTGACAACATAATGTTGTGTGTCCCCACAGTCCGTCTCTCCAATCTTTAGATATTGCCCTATATCAATTTTCTGTTTTGGTTACAGTAACCTTGTCCTTGTAGCCAATAGTATCAAATATACAATTCATATGGGCTTGTTTTACACCATGTTTCATTTTTTGTATCAGCCCCTTGTGGAAACAGCAAATCTGTTGATAAAAGATTGCAATTTTAATACACTATAAAAGGTACATGTGTGTTACTGGAAATTTACATTGATATTCTCATATGGATAAAAACATTAAATCAACTTTCAACTGTTTACAACATTGAGAATTGGTGGAGAAAAAACTACATTTCTTAAACAAATATTTAAAAAGGAGTCGATACTTGGCCATTCATTTGTGAAACTTTGATATCTACCTTGTGCAGATCAGCCCATTTATATTTTCCAGTCTGGTTGAGGTCTTGAACCAACATCCGTTTACTTATGTACACCCGTTCCACCAACCCAGACATTTGGTGATAAGCTTCTTTGTGGACAATTTTCATGTACCCCAAGTGCTTACAGACACAGTCCATTTGGTACTTGTCCAGATTCATCATCTGTTAAAATATAATATCAAAAACGATCTAATCAAATATATATATATAAACCAGAAATGTGCCTATAGGCCACAAATGCCCCCACTATGTAACATTACTACACAGAAAAGTATGTTATGTGAATAAAGGCATTTTACCAATAGATTTTTTAGTCAGGCATTTGTTCAGGCATAACCCTTTCATTCGTGGTGGAGCCTGCCTGCCCAGTTGATTTGATGCACTGGAGTGCCCAAAGTCTGGCCTGGGGAACTGCTGAAGGACATTGTTCTCAACCAGAGATCTGTGTTGATATGAGCCCATGACTGTGGGTTGACAGCTTGCCTCATCCGGAAATTTTCATCATAAGCCCGCCAAGCTAAAGATCCCCAACATCTGCTCTCAGCCTCTTTTTATGGTTGACATATAGTGGAGGAGCTCGCTAGCCTTTGCCAAATGTTTCCAAATGAAAATACTTATGAAAATAAAAAAAAACGTTCAGTTTAGTCTCTGATTGTGTTTACCTACCATGCAGATTTTTGTCGGATCTCAATTTGCCCATGAATGTTTACAAACAAACTGGAGCTAGAATCATTTATTGGAGGCTCTCTCTTTAACAGATAGGCAATTTTAACGTACTCCCCAAGCCATATTTTCTGGCAAAGCTCCGTGGACACATGCATTAACATGGTGTCGTCAATGCACCGTATTGCTGATGATGGCAGAAAAAATCCGTCGATGGACGAAGAGTTATCAAGGGCTGCCTTGAATAAGCCGGAAAACGTATTTCCAGTATTTATTTGTTCGTGTCCATACCCTGGACTCTGTCCTACATTACCTTCTCCGGCTTCAGAGTCGGTGCTCAACTGAACAAACTCTGGTTCCTGATCAGGGGACCACGCCCCTGACCTAGATTTGGCTGTTGCCGCCGTTTTCATAGCTTTTGCCGCTCTACGTTCCATGCCTGGTCTTGTGGTAGGAGCGTTTCGTTGTCCATGCCCTTTACCTGAACTCTTGCGAAGTTTTGGCATACTTTCCTCTGGTAACACAAGTAAAAAGTAAAAAATAATCTTTGAAATATTTTATTAAATTTGTTGCAGAATCGGCGCACGGGTAGAAAAGAATGTCAAAATGGTGTGACCATAGATAGTACCTTGGCTTATTTATCCTGTCTGCCTCGTTATACAAGAGAAACAGCTGATTTTATTGCTGTAATAAATTGGTCTATTTTTTAACAATAGCCCTTATAATTTCAGAGAATTACCCAAAATTATGAGGAACAAGATATGTTTCTTAACATGATTTTTTTACTGTATCAATTTTTTTTGAAATCCCATTATACACAACAAGAAATGGCCAAGACATGAATGTATGTAACCACCCATTACCTATATAAGATTACTTTATCAACATTACCGGAGTCAGAGTGGCTGATCGCGAAAATAATTGACACTTGATATGTTTTTCTTGAATTTGAAAACTGCAATTATTTTCTGAACTTTGGACTAAATAATATGTATGTGTATGACAATGAGAACATACTCCTGCTTTTTAAATTCTTAAACACAAAGCAGAATATTTATTATGGAATAACCATACTTGCATTGTTCCTTCTACTTCTCCACTTCTCCTTCTATTGTATACTATAAGTCTAGACTGTGCAAACATCACAAGTTCTCTGTATGTTTCCCAACTGACAGTATTTGCATCAAGTTCAGCTGATAACAGCTTTTCTTTAAGATACACACTAAGCTTTTGAATGTCCTTCACAGCTTGATCTTCCTTTTTTTCAGTAATTTCATTTTCATTAGCTGTCTGTATCAAACATTTCACTTCGTCTTTATTAGGATGACATCTTTGAAAGTGGTCTTGAATGTTCATTTAGCTCACAGAACAAACAAGCATGGACAGAATTTTGAACTCTTTCCTGTTTTTTTCTTTCGTCCATTGAAAGTTTCAGATTTTGTTACTGTCAAAATGAAAATGTCTGGCACATTTCTATCTCTTATTTTTGGTGACTCCCTTATTTTCTGGGACACCATCATCACATGTCTTGTCATATTCAACAAAAACTGTTACATTTGGGACCTTCACTGTTGATCTTCCATCAGAGTCAGAATCTGAATCATCCACCACCTTTAGCATATTTGGTGTCAATATGATTCATCTGAAATTAAGAATAAAATCATCAGTAATTGACAGTATTATTCATTGGAAACTGGGTGGATTTCATTACCTCTTTTTTTTAATAACAATGACTTTGGAGTGGTTCAGGTCACTTTGAACCACTTGCCCCTCACCTATGTGGGTTAGAGCCCTGAATGTGTTGTCATACCTCACCAATGTGGGTTGGAGTCATGCATGTGTCATTGTACCAGTAAGCCATCCAGCTGGCTTGCAAAAAGTTTTGGGTTCTACCCAGGTGGCCGCCTGTGACCTTGGAACATCTTACTTGACATTCTTGTAAAATGATATAGAGAAAATTAGGTTATTGTCTCATAAATTTAAATCTATTAGTCAAGTTGGAGAAAATATACAGGTCGAGGCTCGGCTGTAAAAAGAAAGTAACCTTATGGAAGTCTGTTATCCTACCTTTCCATTTAAAATCATTTTTTAATTAAACATACCTACAAACAAGAGATGACAAACAAGAGGTCCATGAAGGCCCTGTATCGCTTACCTGAGTAAACAAGATGAAAGTAAATTATGACAGCAGGTGATCACAATAGCTCACCTTGAGCCTGCAGCTCTGATGAGCTAAAAGCCAGAAGCCTGAAAATGCCTTTCTAAACTCTAAAATATCCTTTTCCAGTAGTTATATAGGGAAATTCTCACATTCAAAAGCTTTAAATCAAGACACAAACAACAGCACAGTTCATCATGGATTTTGGACAATGGTTACTTTCCTTGTGACCATTTTGATCTCATATTTACAAATTGAATGCTAAGTGGACAAAAGTAATATTTTTTCAGCATGGAGAATGTCCCTGTTGAATGACATATTTGATTTGATTTGGGTTTTATGGCATTACAACACAAACTGGTCATATAACGCCATGTTGAACGACTAAATGCAAAATGGTTAAGAGTTCATCTAATCCAAGGGACTAACATCAAGGACAAACTAGACTTAGAGCTACTGATAAAATGAATGCTATTGTTGTCAACTGGGTAGTCAAGAGGGTCTCTTTATAGCAATCATAGTGTCCGTCTGATATTTTGTGTCTTCTAAACCTGAATAGTGTCATTTGTTCTGTGTCGATGTTTAAACAATATGTTTAAATTTGATAT
The DNA here is from genome assembly GCA_029582155.1 of Panopea generosa. NCBI lineage: Eukaryota > Metazoa > Mollusca > Bivalvia > Adapedonta > Hiatellidae > Panopea > Panopea generosa. The sequence goes on along the minus strand of CM055901.1, from coordinate 31,357,786 downwards.
TAACTCAATGTGTATAGATTTGATTTTATGTGTTATTTTATTATGTATGAATTAATGTTGATAGTAGCCCAGTTTGTATACAGGTAATACTAATTGTATGTTTGTGTGCACTTTGTCCTGTATGTCGTCCGGGACTAAACATCTTTCTTGGCACTGTATTCACAAACTTGAATGTGCACTGAAAAACAGAAATTGCATTTTCAATAAGCATTATATTTCTGAACAATGTCACTGTCACAGACATGACCGAGAACTAACGAATACTAATCACGAGTTTTCTAATAATATACCGGTACTGTATTTTTATAGTTTTTTAGCTCTAGTGCACATGCAAAGCAATATGTTTTATGAATATGGGGCCTGTGTATTAGATTTAAGTAAACAGCGGTTTAGCAGCAGTTTTAATGTTTTTATATCAGAGAGGCTGTCATTAGTAATTTTGAGTAGAATATTTACTTTTTCTTGCATACCAATATTTTTTTTTTATTTTGTCTGAACAGATTATGTGACTTTACCACCTTCAGAGAACAGTGTAATGTCCTGCAAGTTTGCATTGTATGAGCATGTGTATTTTATTTCAACCTTAAGTTCAGATTAAATATCTTGTAAATAATATTGAAATGGCAGATATCCTTTTCTTGCATACAAGAGAAGGATATCTGCATTTTTACCAGGGTCAAGATGCTGTGAAATTTGAACCGTCTTTGGAATGACGTCTAAAGTATGACATAAATTATATAAATTGACATCTTAAAAGTGATAGATAGTGGTAGAAACTATATGATGATCAATTAAATCAAATAAATTAACTAAAAAAAAAAAACACTACACACTTATGATGTATCTACTAATAACATATATATTATTAATAATTATTCATATATATATATATATATAATTAAACATATACTACAAAGTACAAAGGTTTGTTATCACCAAACAAAGTATGTATTTATTCAACCACTCGAACAGTTAATCGCATTTCCTTATGAACATATTTCAAATCAAAACCATGTATAGTTTCTTTTTTGAGTTGATGTGTAATTAATATGTTTGGTATGCAAGAAAAGAATAATTTGTGAGTTTTCAGTTCAGATCGAAAATTTTGTCCCTTGGGAAAACTGATTTTGCAATTACTTGGCAGAGCCTCATTTCAGACAAAATAAGTTTTCCCTCAAGACAGAATTTTCTATCTGAACCTCAAACCAATGTAAGATTTTTACAATCCAGTATGTGAGGAATATGTATACAAACATTTTGGTTTAGATAATATCGTTTTAGAATACAACTTTATACTTGGATAATAATTTGTATAAATGTTTGAATTATACATACGTTGTTTGTGATAAGCAGAGTTTCACTGTGTTTGTAAATTTTAATGTAATGATACCAAAAGTCTCAATGGTAAACATGTACATAATTGTTTGTGTTTCATTCATATTGTATTTCAACAAATGCAACAAATAAAAGAATATTTTTAAAAAAAATAGACTTGTGGATTTATTATTTTATTTATTAGCTTGCCGGAACGAATGTCCAAGGAGAGCTATTGCCATGACCCCGGCATCGTTGTCTGTAAACACCCAGCTTAAACTTTTGTGTTAAGATATCTATGCAACATCTCACTGGATATGAATGAAACTTTGCATGTGTGTTCACCATCATCAATGAAACATACAGAGACAAGAACCATAACTCTGGATTGCATTTTGGACTTGGACACCCAGGTTAAACTTTTGCATTTAGTTGCGTTTAAGTTTAAGATATCTGTGCAACCACTCATTGGATATGAACGAAACTTCACATGTACGTTTACCATCATCGATGAAACACACAGAAACAAAAACAATAACTCGGGGTTGCATTTTGGCAGAGTTATGACCTTTTTTAAGACTTAATTTTTCAGGTTGAAGTTTTTTATCAGGTAAGATTTCTGTGAAACCACTCATTGGATACGAATGACCATCATCGATGGAACACACAGAGACAAAACCATAACTCAGGGTTGCATGTTGGCAAAGTTATGGCCCTTTTGGACTTAAATGTTTGTCTGTAGACACCCAGGTTAAACTTTTGCGTTTAGTTGCATTTAAGTTTTGGTGTTTGCCTCCAACCTCAAACTTTGCATGGGTGGTGAGTTTTATCCCATCTGCGAGCTTTGTTGTCATCTGACAACTCTTGTTTTATTGTTTGGTCTCCCTGTATGGTTGATGATAATTATGTGTGACTGACTTCTCTGTTTACAAACCTTTAAATGAAACTGGACAAAATGTTCATTCAAGTTTTGCTTTTATTGTAGCTGGTAATTTAGATCGACAGATCTGAGGTCCACCAGGTCTCCTATTTACCCAGGCTTTTCTCAAGGAATTACGCAGCCTCCTATATGCCTTCAAGACGACTATTTTGATCGCTCTGTGTCCATCTATTAAATCATGACCCTGGGATCTTCTGCCAAAAGTGCAAGGCCCGTCCACCCCAGGGACTTCTCATAGCGATAAAATTGAGTTAAAAAAAATAATCTTAGAACTGTTGAGCCAAATTTGTTTATATTTGATATAAATGGTTCCAATGAATTGTGATTTTAAGTTTATTAAAACAAAAGAGCTAGGTTCATTGGGGCCACTTAAGGGGACTTCGATTTTTATATAGGAATATTATGGGAAAACAGAAAACTAAAGTTTGTTCAAATAAAGGGGCAAGGGTCTATTGGGATCCAGCAAGATTTAATCATCTTGAGGTCTGGAGTATTTTGTTTAGTGGAGACTGGGTCCTTTCATTAATAGGATTTAATATCCATAACAGGCTAGCAGGGACCAAAAATATGGGATAAAATTATGAATTTTCAGAAATCTTCTCGAGAACTACTATTCAAATGTGTTTCTTTTTTGTTATAAATGATCCATATGAGCAAAGGTTTAAGGTTTGTTTAAATAAAGGGGCTATGGTCCATAGAGCCCAGCAAGGGCACTTTGGTTTTTACATTGGAAAACAGATAACTCTCATTATAGTCATCTCTAGCTTCTTCATAGGTTTAAATTAATCAATTCAAAGTTAGAAAAGAAGTGACAACCTATGACCTCAGAGTGGTAAGTGGTCAATAGACGACGTGCCTTAGACCACTGTGTCATTTGATAGAACTGACATTATGAAAGATAAGTGGACTATAAGAAAATTATATTCAAAAACACAGGACCAAAGAAAAATCAGGTAATGTAAATATGCTATGATTTTTAGCTCACCTGAGCCAAAGGCTCACAGGTGAGCTTTTGTGATTGCCTGGTGTCCGTTGTTAACTTTTAGCTTCTAACAACTTCTCCTCTGAAACCACCAGGCCAATTTTGATATAACTACACAGAAATGTTCCTATGGTGACCCTCTACCAAGTTTGTTCAAGTCATCTTGATTCATCAAACAACATGGCCACCAGGGGGCGGGGCAAATTTAATAAGTAAAACCTTACAAATCTTCTTGTCAGAAACTACTGGCTGGATTTTCAAATAATTTCACAGAAATGTTCCTTGGGTGACTCTCTACCAAGTTTGTTCAAGCCATCTTGATTCGTCAAAAAAACATGGCGGACAGGGGGTGGGGTTAGTTTACTGTATAAGCTATCGTAAAAACTTAAAAAATCTTCTTGTCAGAAACTACTGGCTCGATTTTAAAATAATTTCATTTTATATCAAATTACTTCCCTTGTTTTGTAGCATAAATGTCTGTATATAGCAATTATTATAAGAAGAGGTAAAAAACTCTTTAAATAAACTTTTTTTTTTGCTATTATTATACAATATTATACCAGTTACAAGTTTTAAAAGATAATTCATCATAAAAAGATGAATGATACAATTATAATCAATGACTGAAATTTTATTCATAAATCATGAACCATTTTAAAATAGGTGTTTTTCTGAATATAAGTCAGAGTTTTTATGGTTCAGACAGGAATGGTTTACTGCTTCATAATAAAGCAATACCATATTTTTTTAGCTAGTTCATCACAGCAAGAAGTCTGCTTGAGATTTTCAGTGCACCAAAGTGTACTTGAAATCTTGGAGGAGGAGCTTAATTGTTTTTTTTGGAGGAGAGTGCACTGCGACAAAATTCTTTCAAGCGAGGCTTGTGTTTGAAACTCAAAGGAATATTTATTGTGCTGGAACTGTGGATTGTTTCATGCAAAATAGTTTAGTCTGAGGCTTTAGTTTGAAACCGTTCTCAAACATAACGGGTTAGTTTTGTGCTGGAATTTTTATCTTGGTTGAAGACTTAGCAGCTATAGTAAAAACTTCAAAAGCCTTCTTGTCAGAATCTACTGACCTGATTTTGATGTAATTTCACTGACATTTACCATGGGTGAACCTCTACCAAGTTTGAACTCTTCTATGCATCTATTACATCTTTAAAACAAATAAAAATTCTAACTACTTGCCCATCTCGTTTTTCTGGAATTTTGAGTGTACATGTATTATATAATCTACTTATGTTGGGTGACTCAAGGTCAGTTAGGTGAGCAATATTCTCATTCAAGTTGACATATTTTTCAATGGTATTTAATGCCATTTTCTACACATTAGAGGTTATATAATATTATGGCATCGTGTTTGATTTGTGGAGGATGACTTACATATAAATGAAACAGTTGAACCAACAATATTCTGCAACGACCTGGAGTGATGTAGAGAGTGGAGTTAGAATCCATGACCTCGGTAACAAGAGGTAAATGATCTTGGGGCGTTCATTGGTTCATGGAGGACCATACAAGTATTGTGTTCCTTTCAAATTGGTTAATAGACACTGCTGTACAAGAGGTCATTTAAATAATGCACTGCAATTTTGATAAAATTTTCATTTGTTGCACCACTAATAAACAAAATGTTGTGCTTATTATGATATATATTATCTTTTGAAAACAGCAATCAATGTAATACATATAATAAGCCACCACTTGACATTTTATGTATTTTCTCAGAAAGTATCAAAACCTGTGCTGCGCGTGAAAAAGGAGCATTTCGTGCTAAACAGGTAATTGTATAAAATTTGACAATTGGGCTATATAAAATCAATACATAGTTGTCTTAATGTTGTATACTTAAAATACAAAAGCGGCAGGTAAGCCGTTCTGTTCAGTATATACCTACATGATGAAAATAAATACCCCATATGTATGCTGACCCTTGAAATTGTCTCTATTTTGAAAAAAGGACAACTCTGGTAAATAACTGAAAGACCTCCTATTTTGCAATTTATATAAACTAAATATTTTAATTCCATCAATTACCATTGAGAAAAACATAATACTGTTAAACCAGTCTGAAGCAGAAAGTCAACGAGAAAGAACAAAAGTGGCACCTTAAAGGTAGTCTATCAGGATAAAATGCTATAAAAATAATTATCAAAAATGGATAAAAAGCATCTCATTATCATTAATAAATATAAACCAAATAGTTTAGTATGTCAAATTCACCAAAAGGATGTGGAAATTGGGGTGGTAAACTTGAAACGAAATACTCATTCTAAAAATAGACAGCACTTAAATACTGTTTGACGACCTTCGCATCTTCATTCTGACTCTTTCTAAGATGAAACCATTTTTACGTGTACACCAGATCAAAATGAAATCATGCAACTCATTTAAAACATCACAAAGTATGTTGCCATTTCAAGCGGGAAACCTATTTAAGTCTAACCAAGGTGCGTAGCCCAAGCTAGGGAAGCACTTTTTAATATATTATTTTGTTGTGTTTAAATAGATATCTTTTTGGCAATATGGGGTCAGCGAGTATTGGCATGGTATATTGGAAAAAAAATGTTTTGGCCAATTTTAAAAGTTCCTGATATATTCCCTTTAAGACAAGTTATTGCTTAATACAGGTTAATTCGTCTGAAAGTATAGAATGTCCCACACCACTATTACATTTCCCAAAGGACTCAATTGTAACCAAAAAAAAAAAAATCTACAGTATGTGTCTGGGCTCATATTCTTCACTGGTTCAAGACATGCAATTAATTATAAAGGAAAAAAAGGATACCTTGACCAGGTTATTTTTTTTAAATTCAATAGTTTTATGATATCAATTTCCAGAGTAATAATATGTCAACAGTTTGCCCACGATGCGGTTCAAACTAACAATTCTGAAATGACACAGAATTGCTCAGAAATCTGGTATCAGATCAAATTTTCTGTGAATTTTTTTTCTAAAATACTGACCATTTAACACATGGTATAAAAAATAAATCACTGTAATACAAAGCCATGAAAAAAGATAACTAAGTTTATTTCTACCTCCTTCATTTGTAGGTATGGAGTACTCAATGCAGATAAATAGCAGAAGGGCTTCTTGTGACAAGTGTATTAAAACTGTATTAAATGCATTAAAAGGTATTATCTTCAAAGACTTGAACAGATTACTTTAAAAAAATTTGTTTCCAAACTTTAATAAATATCTACATATAATTTAAAATACATGTTTATCAGTTAAAGGAATTGTATTGGCAAATTACACGTAACAGCTGCAAATGGAAACAAAATGGATAAAAAACATCTCATTATCATTAATAAATAAAATCTGAATGGTTTGGTATGTTAAATCTACCAAAAATGTGTCGACTCAATATTTAAATTGGAGTGGTAAACTTGGAATGAAATCTACATTCTTAAAGTAAACAGCACTCAAAATATTTTTTTGCCAACCTTCACATTGTCATCAAGATTCTTTCTTAGATGAAACAATTTCACTACTTGTAAACATATATAACGGAAATAAAATCATGGGACCCATTTAATACGTCACAAAATATGTTGCAAATTTAAGCACTATATATCTTGCTATATTGCAATATCACAAAGTGAGAGCAGTAAAACGCTTTATATGATAGATTGTTTGTATTTGGAGCACTCACATATTTCCATTTTAAAAATAAACAAACCTGGCAATGGCAATAGTTTGGATTTAAATTTCATAATGTCAGCCTTAATAACAGTAATTGTTATACATCTTGAAACTAGTAGCTGCTTTATAATTAAAATGGTCTTGAGATGGCCTTTATATATATGTTATTGAAAACCAATTCTCAAGATATGGTTCAAAGAATATCCATACATCTCGAAAATTGTAAAATAATCTTCAGATGGTCATCATTTGGCGTTGGTTCAAAAAATATCCATACATCTCCATACTAATAAAATAATCTTCAGATGGCTGTCATTTTTCGTTGGTTCAAAAAATATTCACACATCTCGATACTAGTAAAATAATCTTCACATGGCCGTCATTTGTTGTTGGTTGAAAGTTATCCATACATCTCGATACTAGTAAAATAATCTTCAGATGGCTGTCATTTGTTATTGGCTTAAAGAATATCCATATATCTCGATACTAGTAAAATAATCTTAAGATGGCAATCATTTGTCATTGGTTCAAAGAATATTCATACATCTTGATACTAGTAAAATAATCTTCAGATGGCTGTCATTTGTTATTGGCTCAAAGAATATCCATATATCTCGATACTAGTAAAATAATCTTAAGATGGCCATCATTTTTCGTTGGTTCAAAGAATATCAATACATCATGATACTGGTAAAATAATCTTCAGATTGCCATCATTTGTCATTTGTTCAAAGAATATCCATACATCCCTATACTAGTAAAATAATCTTCAGATGGCTGTCATTTGTTATTGGCTCAAAGAATATCCATATATCTCGATATTAGTAAAAATAATCTTAAGATGGCCATCATTTGTTGTTGGTTCAAAGAATATCCATACATCATGATACTGGTAAAATAATCTTCAGATGGCCATCATTTGTCGTTGGTTCAAAGAATATCCATATATCTTGATACTAGTAAAATAATCTTCAGATGGCTGTCATTTGTCATTGGTTCAAAGAATATCCATACAACTCGATACTAGTAACATAATCTTCAGATGGCTGTCATTTGTTATTGGTTCAAAGAATATCCATACATCCCTATACTAGTAAAATGATCTTAAGATGGCTGTCTTTTGTTGTTGGTTCAAAGAATATCCATACATCTTGATACTAGTAAAATTATCTTCAGATGGCCATGAATATCCATACATCTTAATACTAGTAAAATAATCTTCAGATGGCCGTCATTTGTTGTTGGTTCAAAGAATATCCATACAACTCAATTCTAGTAAAATAATCTTCAGATGGTTGTCATTTGTTATTGGTTCAAAGAATATCAATACATCCCTATACTAGTAAAATAATCTTCAGATGGCCGTCATTTGTTGTTGGTTCAAAGAATATCCATACATCTCAATACTAATAAAATAATCTTCAGATGGCCGTCATTTGTTGTTGGTTCAAAGAATATCCATACATCCCTATACTAGTAAAATGATCTTCAGATGGCTGTCTTTTGTTATTGGTTCAAAGAATATCCATACATCTTGATACTAGTAAAACAATCTTCAGATGGCCATCATTTGTTGTTGGTTCAAAGAATATCCATTTGCCGCAGTTGTTATTGTTATACATCTCCATTAACTGAAACTTGAAATAGCAATAATCGGGATTCATAATCATGTTTCTTTGTTAAACAGTTTGTTCTTGACATTCTGACCACTTATACCTTTTATACATAAGTTGTTATGTTAATGGAACATCAAAATGGTGATGACAAGCCACACTTCCTGGTTTAGAGGCTTACAGTTATTTTCTTAAATGTCCATGTATAAGTATAATCTGTTATTTGAATATAGACGGTGACAATCAAATTTAAAATCACATTTTCGTCATTCAGGCCATTTTTTCCTGTCCATAAAAATGGCATCATTCATCCTTTACTGCTGCCAAGGATAACCTGTAAAATAAAATTCACAAATGATCATAGATTTGTTTTACCATAGCTATTGTTAGCACAATTATATAAAAACTAAATTGATTGCCATAAACCTACCTACTCACTCAAAATTGCCACCACTCAAAGTTTTCTTATTGACTTTTAAAGCATTTTTTTTATGACTTCTGTCCATTTTTCTTTAAAATGACTATGCAAAATCAAAATTAAGCTAAAAAAAAAAAAAATAGCTACCTTATGAAAAATACATGGTCTGAGCACAGCAACACATATTCTTTTAAGGAGGGCCTTATTAAAAATTAAGTTCATGAAAACAACAATTAAGTGCAAAGCTTAAAATTTACTATATTCTTGACCAGTGACTTAGTTACAAGAAATGGCAGGCTAATATCATTTCAACATAAATGGACGGAATTTTGGGTGGCACATTTAGTATTTATCTCTGTTTTATCTCCGTATCAATAATCTATGGGAAGAGCTGTAACTAATGTTGACTTGTTAAGAACTTATGGCTCCACCTTATTGTACATATTACGACAATAAAGCTGTAAAAATCAAAAGTATTTCTTATTTATGTGAATTTAATAATTTTTGTACCAAACTTAAGCTGATAAACATGTTGACTATTTCCAGTCATCAATTATTAATATCTTTCTTCTGAATTTTAGAGTTTAGCAGGGGAAAATAAAAAATGTTTGGAGCTTTTAGGAAACATTAATTTTTTAACAGTTTAACAACACATCATATTAATATTTCAAGAAGTTTTTCTTATTTCTTACTTTAAAAATTGGCTAAAAATCAGAAAACAATCACACAAAAATAATTGTAAGTCTAAAAATTCTTTATTTTTAATTTTAAATAGAAAAGTTTACCACAATCAATCCCTTTCTTTTGATACCAAAATAACAAAAATATATTGGTTGGTTCAGGAGGAGTTGCATTTTTATGATTTTGAAAATGCCAAATGTTCCACCTGAAATTTAGACAAGCATCTGCAATTGCTCATCTGTTTATATGTCTCTGTCTTGACTATTTTGGTTTTACGAAAATTTCCTCACCTTTACAGCAGCTTTTACATGCTCCTCTCTGATGACCGCAGATTTATCCTCTTTTGCATTTTCTGCCGACATCTTCGCCAACCTCTGTAGAAACATCTCGTAATTTAACCAGGCCTGCAAGATTAAAGAATTGTTGAACAATGTTACATCAATAATACACATTAACACTGAATGTGGTTTTATGCCATTTTCGACACACAGGTCATATATGGCGGTATATCCAGCTTGACCCCTCAGAATGAATCTGAGTAAAACCGTCATTCTTCCACAAGTAAATGACAAACTTTCTCGCATAAAAAGTTTTTGAACCAAGCTGGACTCGAACCATTCATTCTCAGTGGTGACAACAGGGGTTCAAATGGACTGTCACTGTTATCATGCTATATTAAGAACATATTAACAAAACTTCCAATAGGTCACACTGATAAACAAGGTTTAGTTAATAAATTTTCACAGCTTGAAGAGTTCATAAGTTCTACAGATGTTGACATTGTTTGTGTTACTGAGACTTGGTTTGGTGTTAATGATTCTGATTCTGAATATGTTCCTAAAAACTACGTTGTATTTCGTACAGTTAGTTATATTTTTTTACAAAGAAGGAACTTATACCTCCTCTGACAGATGGGGGTTATGATTTTAGTTAAAAATTCTTTTAATCCTGTGGTTGTGAATGAAGACATTAAGAATGAGCTGTGTTGGATTACGATTTCACCCGTTCCTCACACGAGTGTATTAAATGGTGTTTGTTATTGCTTGAAAAAAAGGAAAATACCATACTTGATAGAATTGGCAACAGTATAAAACACAATAGATACTACTAATTGTATTTTACTTGGAGACTTTAACTTCAGGTAGGTAAATTGGGACACTCAAGACAAGAGGCCTCTAGCCAGTTAGTGAGAAAATGTTTAGATTGTGTCAACGAAAATACACTTGTTCAAGTGGTTTCAGAACCAACTAGATTATAGAACTTTATTGACTTAGCTCTGGTTGGAGATCCATCTATGGTGGAGTCTTGTAAAGTTAAAGCCCATTTTAGTAGAAGCGACCATAACATTATTTGGCTGACTATGAGATATCCAGTACCCAAATTTAACTCTACACCTTACAAAGTATATCTTTATAGTAAGGGAGATAATGATAGTTTTAATACTGAAATCAAGGACACGAACTGGGATTAACTTTTTGAGAAAAATTTATGAACACTTGTTGGGAAATTATTCAAGAGAAGTATGACTATTTACTAGAGAAATATGTACCTTATAAATAAGTAAAACCTGGGAAACACCATGGACAGCAATGGACTACATGTAGATATAAATCTATAACTAAAGCCAAGATGTTGAAAAGGAAGAAATGAATTGACTATAAGAATCTGATTTATTCTCAGATAAGTTACTCTATGAGGAAAATAAAGCTGAGCATGAAAAAACTATATTCACTGCAAAAGCCCATTATGAAAATAAGCCTGTCGATGATTTGAAGGATAATCCTAAAAAAATCTGGAATTATGCCAGACATTATTCAAGGTATTAAAGTTCTGTGAATGTTGTTGAACACGATCATGTAAAATATGCTGATGATGCTATTGAATTAATATTTTATGTCAGTTTTGACCCGTGAAGATCTTGAGTAGTATTGACTTACTGGCGGGTGACATTGAGTCTGTATTTTGTGACATTTATATTAGTGCAGACAGTGTTTTTTTTCGGCCATTTTTATAGCCGTTATTGGGTCATATTCCCAATGGCAAATAGTATCTTTTTTTCCCAATTGAATGGTAAAAATTCCCAATTGAAAGCTTCAAAAATGTAAATTGAAATTTGCCATACTTCCTTGATAAAATAAAGAAAGTTTTCCCCATTCTGAATTTAGTATGACATTGATTATTTAATTAAATGGCCTGATAAGCAAGTGTACACTTTTTATAAATATATAAATATATTTAATGCAAAAAAATTTCCCAATGTTAATGAAAATGCCGCTAAAAATCCCAATTCCAAGGGTATGGGTCATCTTCCCAAAATGGTGAAAAAAAAACACTGGCAGATGATGTGAAAAAAAATTATGTAAACTAAAGTTGAATAAAGCATGTTGACCAGATTTCTTTTATGTTAATATTTTGAAGTATGTTAAAGACCATGCAATGCCATTATCTTATATTTTCAACTTATCTCTAAAATCTGGAACTATTCCTCAGGATTGGCACGATGTGAATATTACACCTCTCTTCAAGAAAGGATCACATACTTCTGCTTCAAACTATAGGCTGGTGTCCTTGACCAGTCTGGTCATTAAATTATTAGAAAGGATTATTCAAGACAAATTGGTCAAGCATGTTGAAAATAATCAGATCATCTCTTGCCGTTAGCACGGCTTTCAGAAAAAGAGCTCATGTGTTACAGTTACTTAAATGCCTAAATGATTGGACTAAATCCTCTGTTAACAAGCAAGCTACTGCTTTTATATACTTAGATTTAAGGCCTTCAATACTGTTCCTCATAAGAGATTAATAATGAAATTACGAACTCTTGGAATTAGAGAAAATATTCTACATCGGATAGAGTCCTTTTTGGTTGATAGACAACATAGAGTGGTTTTGCCAAATGGTTCTTCTTCATGGAAATCAGCATATAGTGTTGTTCCCCAGGGGTCGATTTTAGGACCAATATTATTCTTGCTGTATGTTAATGACATTCCCAGCCAGGTGCACTCAACAGTGAAAATGTTTGTGAATGACATTAAATTATATTGCATTGCCAGTGATGTAGAGAACAGTAAACTTCTCCAGAAGTTCTTCGTTTTAAAGACAAAAAGTGCATAGTTATAAAAATAAGACAATCCCTTGATTTCAAATATTTACTGAATGGCATCATCTTGGAAGAAGAGGAGAGTCAGAAGGATTTGGGTGTATTTATATCAAACACTTTGAAGCCAGACATTCATATTTCAAAGGTTATAAAAAAAAGGCTAATACAAGAGTAGGATTTATCAAACAATGTTTTACTGATTATAGACCCGAGAAGATAAAGACCTTATATGTTACCATAATACGACCAGCATTAGAATATTGATCACCTGTGTGGGCACCATATTTGAGAAAAGACATTGATTAATTAGATAAAGTTCAAAGGCAGCGCCTCAGACTTTCTAACAACACTATTCATTTACCTAGTCTACAGAGCAGAAGATTTTGTCAAGACGTGTGAAACTTACAAGTTCATAAATAATTTATACAGATCTGATAGTTCACAATTTTTTACATTTTGCGAAACTCCTACTCATGGTCATCACATGAAACTTGAAAAACAATATACACGTTCATGGTTCTGACATTCTTAAACACTTTTTTGCTAACCATATTGTTGACAAGCAGAATAAGCTTCCTTCAAGCATGATTTCAGCACCCTTGGTGCACATGCTCAAGAAGAGTTTGAGATCCCTACCCGATGGCGATGGGGATAATCCAGTAAAGTAAAGTACTGGTCAGTGGGTACCAGGAAATTCAGAGAATGGAGGCGATCAAACACATCTGAGCTATAGTGACCATCTCACAATTACGAGTTATGGACAATCCGGCTCCTACCAAATCCGGCCCGCTACCAATCCGGCCCCTGGACAAAACGACCTTGGTTAATCTGGTCCCATTTAGCATGGTCAATCCGGCCCCACTTTTATTTTATAAATTAAATCATTTATTTTTTGGTATTTCTTATGAAAAAAGTAATATACTGAATAGTTATTATATAATTTGGAATGCACATAATAATTACTGTGGGGTTGTTATTGAAAAAAATATGACTTGTAACGGAAATTACATAATACACATATAGTAATCAATGATTGTTAATGAAGGTAACTGTTTTTTGGGATTAAATTGGACAAAACACACTTATGATTTATAATTCAATTTAATAAGAATGGCTAAAGAAAATGAAATGAATATAATTATATACATCGCTCTCGCTCTCTCTCTCATTAAAATCAAAGATATATACAAGAAAAAGATAAAAAAAACACAAAAACTATAGTCAAATTTATCAAATTATCTCTCTCTCTCTCCTTTTTTTTTCAAGGTCAACAACAAATACAGTTATATACAAGACTATGTCTTTCCCTCAATATTAAATAATATATGTACAAGGAAAAACAAAAAAAGTTATCCAAATTAACAATATGAAACACTAAAATCTAGTATAACAACAAATAGCAGTCCGTTTAAGTATCACATCAAATCATGTATATAAAACTGATATTGAATATCTGTACTTTTATACACATGCGGATGGTACTCTATTAGAACTTGCTACATTTCCATTGTTTCAATATTTGTAATGTATGAAAAGATATGTTAATTTGTTTGCATGATGTGCAACCAAAGTGTTAGGTCTACCTTTAATTAACGAAAAGCGGTACGTTTTTAATTTACAGTTTTTAAATATCAAAAGGGACGTTATACTAAAAACAAATTGATTTACATTGTGTCAACATTGTGTCTATTTATTTGTTTGCATATTGGCGGACTTAAATAATCAAGTTTAGTTTTAAATAAAACGCAAATTGATTTCATTATTCTAATAACTGGGATTTATGAAAAACATGTTTATTTGTTTGCACAATGTGCGACGACTGTATTGGCGATTAGATATTTGTAATCAAACACAAATGGATTTTGTTGTTACATCTTTGGTTTAATCGTTTAAACAATACGCTTTCAATCAAACGCAAATTGTTTTCCTTGTTCAAGTAATTGTTTTAATTGTTTGCATAATGTACAACTCGAGTAATCAAGTTTACCTTTAATTTTTAAAAACCGTTAACTTAATTGTTTAAACATTAAAACACCCGTATACTTGTTATAACAATGTGCGACACAAATTATCAAGTTTAACGCTACCATGTTTATTTCATGAATTTTTTAATGATTAATAACTACATCATATATTTGATGTATATAATAATTGTTATGTATGTAATAATATAATAAATAAAACTGATATTGCTATATAAAATAGAAATAAAAAGCGGGGCCAGATTGTCCATGCTAAATGGGGTTGGATTGTCCAGGGGCCAGATTGTCCATGGCCGTTTTGGAGTGGGGCCCGATTGTCCAGGTTCCACAATTACTATGGTGATCAACATATAGTGTTAGTATCGACATATTGTTGTAAATAACACAGGGAAATAAACACACAGATCATAGTCAGTTTTATAGTGACAAAAAGGATAACCTACTTTACCATAGTAACATTAAAATGCTAATGCTCATTTAACAAGAAAAACTTTTTTTAAAAATATAAACAGTTTCGCGAAAACCAGTGACAAATTTTAGAATCTTTAACACAAACTATAACTTAAACATAATATTACCATTGCGTGCATCTTTGATATTGAAGAATCGTCTAGTCTTTTTTTAAGACTTGACTTTAACTTTGCTGTTGGGAGATTAGTGAGCATGTTTAAAAATTTAAGCCTTTAAAAAAAAAAGTATTTCCCTCTTCTTCTGTGTTTGCAAAACGCTTGTATCAGGTAATTTTCACGTAAATGTTTTTTGCACGGTTAACCGTATGATTTTTGCTTTGGAAACAAGACACAAGAATGTCACACAAATTAAGGTAAAATATACAGTTTAACACGTGCTGCATCTGTAATCAGCCAAACTGTGAATGAGTTTGAAGAAATCAGTGTCTTTTTATCCATATTATATGATAATTTATATAAAATTACCGAGTGAACTTTTCAACTGACATCTCGCTTATGTCATATATTTTGACACAGCCAAACTGTAAGACCACTTTAGGTTAATTTTAGTTCCGGTAGAACAACATAATGTAGAAACTAAAGTAGCATGACATAAATGGCCGAATAATAAATTGGCTCATTTTGTTACTCTTTTGTATATAGCTGTACATGAAATGTGAATTTGTATGACACACCCAGTTTTTATAAAATTGGTATCATATTACACAGTTTTCTGCCAGTTGAAAACAGGTAACATGTATCCAACTGTTCTCTAGGGTTATTTTAGTGGTAGTGTAGTGGATAGTGTTGGCTGCTCACACCAGAGCTTACAGGTGAAATCCCCAGCTCAAACCTTTGCAAAGGGATACTAGGGCAAGATTGCTTGGCAATTACCAGCATTTTAAAGTCAACTAATGAAGTTAGTTATGTGTTCAGAACAGTAACTTAACAACAGGGTTCAATTCTGACCTGCAAAACATTTTACATAACTCTTGGTATTAACGTTTGTTTTTTATTGGTTTTCACTCACTCGCTCTTTAACAACATGCATTGCATACATGTATATACTAACATCACAACACAAGCAATTAAAACAGACTCTAGAATAATAAATATATGTCAGGTGTTTGTATAGAAAAGGCTCACAACTGTAAATACAAAACATAGTCATGAATGCTTGAAGAAATAAGCCTTCGTCACAATTATAAATAAAACAATGTTGGTGTCTAGTGTCACTTTCAACAGTTTTTCAGTCATATTGTGAGTGACAGTATCTACTTGAGACAGTATTCTGAGCGCTTCAACTCTAGAGTAACATGTCGCACACATAATGGTATGATACTCCACCCAGTCATATTATACTGTCACTGTGCTGACCAGACATAGAAATATCCGCTGAGCGCCAAGCGAGGAAGTTTCTAGTATCATTTTTCCAGTATCTGAGATCGAATCCGTGTCTTTCCATATGCAAGGTCGAGGCTCCCCCCGCCCCCCCAACGGTGTATATGTCTATATATATTTATATAAGAAATTGGACCACAGTTTGTGATTCTTAAAAATAGGTTACTCCTGTTTTTGTCTATGAGCAGTTGGAGGAGAGAGAGACATCAGGAGAAATAGTATATAGATTAGGGCCACAGTGTAAATATGTTTTGGTTTAAACAATATTTTATTCAAGAACCGTACATAGTATGTTACAAAACATTTGCAATTCATAAATGACAAACAATTCTAAGAATTGGGATTTAGAAAAAAGCTAAATATGTTTTGTTGTTCAAAATGAAAATGCATAATCAATTTGTTCTTATTTATGCAAGTCAAATAAAATGTGCCACCCTTACATCAGTTATATGTATATGCCACCTTGACATCAGTTATTTGTATCTGCCACCTTGGCATCAGTTATATGTACATGCATATTAAACCAGTTACTAACATTTCTTTTAAATCAGACATGGCTAATACAAAAGTGACCAACTCTCCAGAAAACGCCAATATGCCAGCTGTACAGACAGGAAGACAGAGGAAGTGGCAGGTTTATCCGAGCAAAAACAGATATGGCTGCAATGGTAGATGTATGTGTGCTCCGGATTACCAAGGCTTCTTTGCTTGTCTGGTGCTTATAGTTGTAACAGGTAATGGTCCAACAAAATGTATTATGATTTCAGATTAAAAGGTTGTTCAAAGCTTTTCAGTTTGAATTAAGTTAGTTTGATTGTAATGTAAGCTCAGAGCTTTGAATTGCTGCCGAGTCTGTTTTCTGGGCAGAACCAAAACTATAACATATCACTATCAGGTTAAGTCTGTTTTGTGGGCAGAATCAGGTGAAAAATTAATATACATGTGTTAACACACAACCTCTGACAATTAAACACATACTTTATATGATGGAACAGGTTGAAGATCAAATGCAGTATTAAACTGTATTTAAACTTGATTAATGCACTTAACCAGATATTTACATTTTATTTTTATTAATAAATATACTGTCCCAAAATAAAAACTTTATATGTTTAAATATTTATTTTGTTAACATACATATTCTAAAACGTGTTATGCATGGCTAGCAGAATTTAATTTTGGATAATTATTATGCAACTTTTTTCAAAATTCAAGCAGTATTCATGCGTCCGAGCAGAAAAAACGTTTTCCTTACTTTTCACTTGCACAACATCTGGTTTTTCAATTACAGGTTTTACACCGACAAGTAATCATTTGTTGCTTAGCATGGATAAAAAAACTTAAATTTGTTTTAAAAAAACACTTTTATTTAGCGATGCCACATCTTTCTGAAATTGAGAGAAATCGGGCTCTTTGTATGCTCTGGGTTGGGTCATTGGTAAATACCGTTATAAGTCATTATGGCTGTTCATGTTGCGAATGCGCAACAGCGTTACATACTCATTGAGCTATAACATTGACTCACCTACTTAATCATTTCTTACCTGCAACACATACTTCTTGGCATGCCAGTGTTCATGCACAGGCGATCATAATCTGTTTGAGATAAAAACGTGTTCCAATTCGTGCTCGATGGCCATACACTGGTCAGATTCTGACAGGGCGCCACTGAGACGTCATTTGCAATACACGTGAATCCAGTGGCAATGCCTTTATAACCTTGAGTCTGAACCCTATAGAACACTTATAGAATGAAAAGGATTGGTGGGTCAGGACAAACATCAAATTCATACTATACACTCTCACCGAAATGCACTTCTGTTGGAATGGCAACGTATTCCAAACACGCTTATTTAGCGCTACTTAAGTTCACAGAGATGACATATTCAGGAATGCATTTGTAAAAACGGAGTCTACACTCATTACCAACGTATTTAAAAAAATCAGTTATTGCAATAAGCCAGCACTATATGCCTTTTTCAAATCATTTTCATTGTTCTGGAATTTTCATTTTGACCCTTCTTCACTAAATCGATCAGAAAAAAACATGCAATGTCTGATTTTTATCCAGTTATTACACAGAAACATTAATATAGTCATAAAGCTTCAATGAAAACTTTCTTAGCCCTAAATATAATTATATTTATCAGAAAAAAACAGACACTTTTAAAGTCGATGTCAAGTTTTCATTTTAGGTCAGTGTAGTAACACAACACATAAGACAGAAAATATTGGATATCAAACTTTTCTCTTAGGATACGTAAGCTTACAGTTTGGGGAAGGGGTAAAGGTAAATTCTATACAGTATGGACATTTTGCCTACAACCATTTTGTGGTATTTTAATATTGTGTTGAGGCTCCTCATGAAATCACTGAAAATTAGCCCACCACGAAAATCAATGATTTTGTCGTAGTCCGGAATTATTGTTTTACTGTAAAATTAAGTAATTTAGCTACCAAAATTTTTATCCCTCGTTTTTCAAAGAATACTGAAGGATATTGAAATGGCATTCATTCTCCTGTCTGTCACATTTGAGATCAACAACCTTGATGAAACCGCTCCTTCCACATGGTACAAAGCTTTAGCCATACATTTATTCTATGAATTATTGTATTTAGAGAAGGGCCGTTACTAATGTTGGAAAAACTTGTGACCCGATCCAATTGTATATTTATTGCAATAAAACATGTTTGAACTTAAACAAGCTTTTTATCTCAGTAACTACTACTAGTCATGCATTATTGAAACTTCACCTGTGTGTTTACCATTAAACATACTTAAGGGGATTTGTGGGGTAAATCTGCATTGATTTTAGGCAGATATACTTAAATATTTTGGTTTAAGTTTTATAGCAAACTCTTATCTCTGTTACTATAAGTTATATATCAGTGAAACTTCACAAATGTTTCACTGTCACAAGGCGTGCACGTGAAATAACTTTGTTTAATATGCATGGTTGTTGACCCTGTTTTACTTAGAAATTTGATTCATATTACTGATAGAACTACTAGCATTTGGATTTAATTAGAATTAATTGGTATGTTCTGTAGTAAACCATAAACTCACAGGAGAAAGTGCTACAACCGTTACTTGTATTTTGTTAGAGTCATGTCCCTTGTTATACTTTAAAACATGGGTAAGATTTTTATAGCATACACCATATACATGTTATTTCTGTCATCTGATTGCTCTTGTCTTGAGACAAGCTTCGAAAAGTTGAGCATTCTGTACTCTGACAACTCTCATTTTACTGAGCTGTTGATCTGTAATCTTTTAATAAAATTACATTAATTTTGCAGCTTTCCATTTACGAATAAGTTAGTGAGTAACAGTTTCTACAATAATTTATATTTGGACAGGCTTTCAGAAAATGATGACCTTTATTTGTTATGAATTCACTAAATTTCTTGTTACTTGTTTATTTGATGTTGAAAAATATGAAATATGTATAATGTATAACATATAATGTATTGTAGGTGGATTATTTTTGGGCTTGGACTGTCCTTACTTAGCTGTCAATGTATCACCTGCTATTCCTGTCATTGGTGGTCTGATGCTGATCTTCATGATTGGAACACTTTGCCAGACAACGCTTATAGATCCTGGAATCATTCCCCGTGCCACGCTGGCCGAGGCTCTCGAGACCGACAGGTTGAATCAGCTGGAGCAACAAAACCAGGAGGGAACTAACGGCGCCTCATATCAAGCTCCTAGATACAAGGAAGTGGTGATTAATGATCGAACCTTTAAGCTGGTATACTGTCAGACTTGTCAGATGTATCGACCTCCGAGAGCCTCGCACTGCAGTCGGTGTAACAACTGTGTGGAAAGATTTGATCACCACTGTCCGATGGTGGGAAACTGTATAGGAAAGAGGAATTATCGCTACTTTTATTTGTTTGTTACATCTACTGCTATTATGTGTTGCTATGTACTGGGGTGTAATGTAGCAGTGATAGTTCTACGTGCCAACGAGACGAATGTCGGAGAGGCATTTAAGAATTCGGTGGGAAGTATAATAGAGGGTATTATATGTCTCGCCTCATTGGCATCAGTAGGTGGACTAGCCTGTTACCATTCTTACCTTGTTTGCCACGAAATGACAACAAATGAGGACATCAAGGGAATTTATAATGAGAAAAGATACAAAAACAGTAAAAACCCATACAGTCATGGAAACTGTTGCCTTAACTGTATGTTTGTGCTTTGTTCGCCAAGACATGCAAGTCTGATAGACAGAAGGGGATTTGTGGACCCCACAGAAGAACCACAGCAGGGAGTTACAGGGGTAAATTCAAGTATACCAGTGATGCAACATGTGTGAACAACAACTCTGTGAGCTTCAGCGTATATATTTCAGAGAGCTCATCTTCATAGGCTTCCCTCTTAGATCGTAAGGCCTAGATACTAGATTAAACAACTTTATTTTTGTACAGTATAAACCAGAATCAATTTTAAGAGGTTTTGTATGTCCCTTGGAAGAAGTAATTTGAAATAATTTGTGACTGCAAATGTCTTAAAATCACTCATTGTAAATTATGTATACAGGTAATGTTTTCAAAACCTACCAAAAATTGTGAATGTTTGTCCTCCCCTTAATGTCTCATTTTTAAGCTCAAACATCAGAACTAAGTTAATGGCTTATAAGTCATTTTTTTTCCCCGTAGATTTCAATTGGCCACAATGCTGAAAAAAATGCCTTTGAGAATGTCGTTGGTATGTTGGATAATTTCATCAGTGCTTTTTTAACCCCTTATTTAAGAATTGTACTAAAATTCTCTGCTGGGATTTACCAACATTTTTTTAGTGTGAAATACTTACTTTAAGTTTATAGCCAATGTGATGGTGTTTAACTTACAGTCTTCTAAAACTTGCAACAACACTACTTACACTTGCAAGTACTTGAATGTTATACTGGTCTACTCCAACTGAATGCATTTTACTTCAGTATAAGCCCTATTCTGTTTGTTAAAATGCATCAAATTGTTAAAACCTCTGTACACTAAATGCTATTTGTTTTATTTTAAAATTTTGATAATTTCTTTTTGAACATTTTTGTTTAAATAATGAACACCTTTATCATACATGTATACATATATTTCTATAAAACTCGAATTTAGTATCTAAACTAATATATTTTAGCTTGATTGCAAAGTAAGCATAGAGCTTATCTGAATCACTCTCAAGGCCGTGTTTTTAAAGACGACATCGGGTTAAGTTTGGGATAAAACCCACAACCTCTGGTGTGAGTGGTCAACAAAAACTCAAATTTAACATTTTGTAAATATTATTTGCAAAATGAAAATTTAAATATGTATTTTAAAAAAAATATCAGTCTATATAGTAGATGTAAATAGTTATCCACTGTTGAACTTGTCTCGAATTCTACAAAATGTGCAATTTATTTGTTGTAATTATGTACTAGTGGCATGCCATGATGCAGGTAGATATTTGGCATTAACCAAGTGTAATCTGAACATGACCAAAATATCACAATGTGTTTGTTTTAAGTTAAGGAGTACTTAGTCGTGATAAATCATTCCACGCAATGACTGGGAATAAAAACGTTTTTTGCTGGGCTACCAAATTTTTTCACAGGTAGTCCACTGAGTTACCACACCAAATACAGATTTGTCAGACCCTGTCAACTTACCTACAATGTCTAGCTTGATCTGAACATTTCATGTACAAGTTTGCTATTTTTTTATTTTCTAATTGAAATGTTTTATATATATATATATATATATATATATATATATATATATATATATATATATATATATATATATATTTATATGGAGATAATTATGTGTGAATAACCAAGACATAAATGTACAGACCAGACTACAGTGAGTGTGCCTAGCTACAATACAAACCATAGATACGATATCAAAGCCTCTGCCAAACCAATAAATTTGGTGTCGACCATGACTTATATGCTATGGAATTACATGCAACACATCTGGACAGGGTGGACAAATTTACATACATGAACTGACAGCTTTATATGAGTAGGATCCAGTTAAGGATTCATGACTACTCACATGCTATATAAAAGACATATTTATAAACCTGTTGGATCATATAGATACAGTGAATTCATATATATTTAGTTTCATAAAGGGAGATATTTAAATTCACACCAACGGAATTTACGATTTTTGAGATACATATACATACAAGTTCTTTCTCAAACCAGTAAAACTGGATGTCCTATATGACCAAATGCATGGACACCCTCAGGAGGGAAGACAAAGGTATCAATGACCGAAGTATCAAAGACTGAGGTACTAATTGCCAAGGTATCAAAAACTGAGGAACTAATGGCCAAGGTATCAAAGACTGAGGGACTAATGGTCATGGTATCAAAGACTGAGGTAATCATGGTCAAGGTATCAAAGATTGAGGTACTAATGGTCAAGTAATCAAAGGCTGAAGTACTAATGGCTAAGGTATCAAAGACTGAGGTACTAATGGTCAAGGTATCAGAGACTGAAGAACTGATGGCCAAGGTATCAAAGACTGAGGTACTAATGGTCAAGGTATCAAAGACTGAGGTACTAATGGCCAAGGTATCAAAGATTGAGATACTAATAGTCAAGTAATCAAAGGCTGAAGTACTAATGGCAAAGGTATCAAAGACTGACAGGTACTAATGGCCAAGGTATCAAAGATTGAGATACTAATGGTTAAGTAATCAAAGGCTGAAGTACTAATGACCAAGGTATCAAAGACTGAGGTACTAATGGTCAAGGTATCAGAGACTGAGGAACTGATGGCCAAGGTATCAAAGACTGAGGTACTAATGGCCAAGGTATCAAAGATTGAGATACTAATGGTCAAGTAATCAAAGGCTGAAGTACTAATGGCAAAGGTTTCAAAGACTGAGAGGTACTAATGGCCAAGGTATCAAAGATTGAGATACTAATGGTCAAGTAATCAAAGGCTGAAGTACTAATGGCCAGGTATCAAAGACTGAGGTACTAATGGTCAAGGTATCAGAGACTGAGGAACTGATGGCCAAGGTATCAGAGACTGAGGTACTAATGGTCAAGGTATCAAAGACTGAGGTACGTATGGCCAAGGTATCAAAGATTGAGATACTAATGGTCAAGTAATCAAAGGCTGAAGTACTAATGGCCAAGGTTTCAAAGACTGAGAGGTACTAATGGCCAAAGTATCAAAGATTGAGATACTAATGATCAAGTAAACAAAGGCTGAAGTACTAATGGCCAAGGTATTAAAGACTGAGGTACTAATGGTCAAGGTATCAGAGACTGAGGTACTTATGGTCAAGGTATCAAAAACTGCAGTACTAATGGTCAAGGTATCAAAGACTGGGGTACTAATGGCCAAAGTATCAAAGACTGAGGTACTTATGGCCAAGGCATTAATAACTGAACTATAAAAGACTGCGTAACTAATGGCTTAGATATTAATAAATGAGGTATTAATGACTGAGGTACTAATGAGTGAGGTGTTAATAACTTAGCTATTAATAACCAAGGTATCAAAGACTGAGATACTAATGGCTGAGGTATTAATGTCCGAAGTTTCAAAGACTGGAGTATTAATAACTTAGGAACTAATAAAAGAGGTATCAAAGACCAAGGTACTAATGACTAAGGTATCAAAGATTAAGGTACTAATGGCCGAGGTACCAAAAACTGAGGTACTAATGACCAAGGTATTATTAACAGATATTAATAACTAAGGTACCAATGACTGAGGTATTAATAACAGGGGTATCAAAGACTGAGGTACTAATGACAGAGGTATTTATTACTTGGGTATACATGACTTACGTATTTATGACTGAGACACTGATGCAGTCATAGTTTGAGGCAATCAGGGAATTAAAAAAGGCCTCACCATCCCAATAGAATGATCAAGTACACATTGAATGTATAGTTTTTAAAAGTTTGGTGTTTTGAATAGAGTTCACACATTTTATTTCTTATTCAAATACCTAGATTATTAACAATGCTTTGAGTAGACATGACATTGTGTAAAATGTAACAAAGGGGCAAATCTCTCGGATTTTTAGGTTCCATGACAAAGAGTTTGTTTGGAAAATAAAAAATTGTGAGAAACATTTATGACAGCTTGTGTTAATTACGATAATTTTTTGAAAACTTGAATAAATCCCAAGACATTTATGAAAGACTTTTGACTTTAGAAATACTTGGCTAAATCATGACAAATATTGATGAGTATATACATTGTAGTAAAATCGTGAATCATTAGAAATAAACAGAAGTGCTTGGGTAAATCTCGAGAAACAAATGATATTGCTTTTATATAAAACTTACGATACACTTCATTTAATTTGGATTAAAGTTAAAAGAGTCCTTCAATACATACAAGAAGTTAAAATGAACAAAATGGTTTTTGTTACATTAGGTTATTATAATACATAAAACTATGTGTGACAGTATTTATAATGAAATATAGTCAAACATGTCTTAAGCAGCCAGTCATGGGAAGGAGCCCAAGTGGCCCTTTAAGACAGGTTGTTGCTTAATACAAACTTATTTTCTTCTGAAAGCACAGAAATGGGAAATAGCAAATGTGACTACATAAGACAAGTGGCTACTTAATAGAGATGACCAATTACAAAGGTTTGACAGTATTCCTTTAAAATAGTTCACTGGTGGTATCCTCTGCTGTTTGCATAAGAAAAACTATTTTGTGTGGCCTAAGGTATAACAAATTTACTGCTGGTGTTAAATATTGATGCTAACTATAGCTTTACAAACTGTATTACAAGATTTTCCAATAATATTGCACTGTTTCACATTTGTTAGCTCTACTGGCCAAAGGCCAGAAGTGCTTATGCGATGACGCGTTGTCTGTCGTCTGTTAGTAGCACTTTCTCTGAAACCACTAGGCTAATTAAACTGAAACTTCACATGCATGTTTCTGTTGCATAGAAGACTATACAGAAGATTTTTTTTTTTTCGATCTGAAATTCAAGATGGCCGCCATTACTAAAAATAGTCCAAAACTTAAAAATCTTCTTCTCATAAACGGCTGAGCATATTTTCAAAATGTTAATGTAGTAATGATGACCAACTATAGTTTTGTTAGATTTGTTCAAATCTTGTCTAAAGGGTTAAAAATGACCTGCCCCGATATTTCTTTTGCATAGGAGAATTTCAAAAAGTGCTATGGCCACTATGAGTCAGTAGAGCGTCCTCAGGCCCTCTTGTTTTATTTCATTGTTTTGCATATTTTATCGACATTTATGCAATTCTCATCAACACCCACAATTTTATGTAGCAGGGTACTTGCCACCATCTTTCAAAATTGATGTAAGAACTATTTATATTAAGGTAATTAATTAGTCAATAGCCATCATTTAAGGGTATTTATATGCATAAGATTTTCCATTTTGTTGTTGAAATAGTGAAAACATACATGAATATTTTTCATTATTCTGCTGTTAATTTTTAGCTCACCTGAGCCAAAGGCTCACAGGTGAGCTTTTGTGATCGCCTGGTGGCCGTCGTTAACTTTTAGCAACTTCTCTGAAACAACTGGGCCAATTTTGATATAATTTCACAGAAATGTTCTTTGGGTGACCCTCTACCAAGTTTGTTCAAGCCATCCTGATTCATCAAAAAACATGACGGCCAGGGGGTGGGGTTAGTTTACTAAATAAGCTATAGTAAAAACTTAAAAAATCTTCTTGTCAGAAACTACTGGATCGATTTAAAATAATTTCACAGAAATGTTCTTTGGGCGACTCTCTACCAAGTTTGTTTAAGCCATCTTGATTCGTCAAAAAACATGGCAGCCAGGGGGTGGGGTTAGTTTTATGTCAAATTAATGCCCTTGGTTTCTATCATAAATATCTGTATATAGCAATTATTATAAGAAGAGGTAATAAACTCTTTAAATAAACCTTTTTTTTGCTAATATTATACACTATTATACCAGATATAAGTTAATAATACAATTATAATCAATGATTGAAATATTATTCATAAATCATGAACCATTTTAAAATAGGTGAATATAAAAGTTTTCATGGTCCAGACAGGGATAGTTTACTGCTTCATAATAAAGCAATACCATATTTTTAGCTAGTTTTTTTCACAGCAAAAAGTCTGCTTGAGATTTTCAGTGTCAAAGTGTACTTGAAATCATGAAAAAAATTTTGCTATTATTAAACAATATTATACCAGATACAAGTTTTAAAAAGTGTACTTGAAATCTCGGAGGAGCTTAATTATTTTTTGGGAGAGTGCACTGCGACAAAAATTCTTTCAAGCAATGGACTTTGGGAAGGCTTGTGTTTGAAACTCATAGGAATATTTATTATGCTGGAACTCTGGATTGTTTCATGCACAATAGTTTAGTCTGATGCTTTAGTTTGAAACCGTTCTCAAACATAACAGGTTAGTTTTATGCTGGAACTGGATTTTTATCTAAGTTTGAAGACTTAGGTTTAGAAGTATCCAAATGATAGGCAGCTATAGTGAAAACTTCAAAAGCCTTCTTGTCAGAATCTACTGACCCGATTTCGATGTAATTTCACTGACATTTACAATGGGTACACCTCTACCAAGTTTGAACTCTTCTACGCATCTGTTACATCTTCAAAACAAATCAAAATTCTAACTACTTGCCCATCTTGTCTTTCTGGAATTTTGAGTGTACATGTATTATATAATCTTCTTAGTTGGGTGACTCAAGGTCAGTCAGGTGAGCGATATAGGGCCATCTTGTGGTTTTTAATGTTGGTAAATACACAAGTGTTTAATTTTAAAATGAACTGTTGTAAGAAACTGGTTGAAGTTAATGATACATGTCTGTTGTTACACCATTCTAGCATAAAATTTATTGAATGTTAAGTGATCAATTTTTTTCACATCTTACCAAAAATCCAGTCACCTTGAATTTAAATTGATTTTATTCTATTTTTATTTTGTCTCATTTGGTTTTCATAAAGTTGAAGCCCGTGTGGTTCCAGCTAAGAATAGAATGTCAATCTCTGCAGAGGGGAAGGAATCCTCCGAATGGGTATCATGTTTATTTTATCATTTTTTGTCATGTTCACTATTGTGGTTAAATTATCAACCCCTGTGTGCTTCCAGGGAGCCATGAGTGAAGGCAAGAATAGGATCACTGTGGCTTATGCATGTTGCTAGAAGCGACAAATTGAGTAATACGATAGAATTTGCTGAAACTCTGCAGTTTTGCAGGTATCAAGATTCTAGGTTCTTTCTGCATAGCCATTTGTTGATGTATTTTTTTTAATATGTATGTTAATTTGTTGTTTTTGTACATGTACAGTGAACCTGGAATCTTCCTTCCTGTTGGCGTCCAATAACCTATAATGTGTTGGTATGCCATAAAACCCTATTCATTCAAAAAGTTGAATGAAAACAATGTTTTTAGTAAAAATCAAAGAGTTTAGTTGTATAAATATTTATTTAATCTTTTATTGTTAGAATGATTTTCAATTGAAAATGCATTGTTTCATCTTTGTATTGTGTTTCGTTGTTTAATTCTAGAAATATTTTGATCAGTTTTTTTAATCAAACCACTTCATCTTCATCTTTTTGATATTTTTTTTTCACTTTTCATCGAATTACTTTAGACTTATTATTTAGACAATAGTAAATTCATTTGCATGGATTTACGTAATGGATGGAAGTAAATTCATTTTCATTCCATTTGAGCTGGGAGCCCTGTTGGGTCAGTCAGTAGCTTGTCTATCAACCCAGGGTAATGAGTTAGAATCCCCGTCTAGCTGCAGTCACTATGATGATTGAAATTCAAAATTGCATCTCATTGTCATTCATCTCTCACCACTGATTCAAGTGGAAACTCATCAGTTACTTGTGGATCTAGATGTAATAGAGTACTTTTCAACCTTTCAGGTTCCCAGGAAAGAGTGATCACTCCAGACTTGACTTTTAGATGGAGTCTCTTCACTTTGCTTTTGAGGAAGAATCTTCATCCTGGTTTTAATATTAAGGTTTCATTTTATTTTACAATCAAACTTGTCTTAAGCAGCCTGTCAAGGGAAAGAGAAAAGTGACCTTTAAAGACAGATTGTTGCTTAATACAGGTGAATTTGCATTGGAAGTATAAAAATGGGATAAAGCAAATGTGGCTGCTTAATAAAAGTGACCGCTTACACAGGTTTGATTGTATTTTCAATGAGACGGTCACCTCATTCTGTTGGAGATTTATTTTATTCAAATTTTAAATAAAGTTGCTGTATTCACATTTAGATGAAGCATCTGCACTCAGGTTTGGAGAAAGTTACTTATTTCAATAAATTCATTTTATTATTTAGAAGAAGCAGTTCGAACCTTTTTTTGGTCAAGTGATTTCCATATTTTTCTTTTTTGATAAAATCAGATCACCACAGGTGCCTTAGTTTTAAAATGAATATTGATATAATTTTACGTATTATTATTTGTATATTTTGAGCACATATATGTTGTATTTATAGTTTTATACTTAAAGATGGAGGGGACTTTATATATTCTTCATTAATTTGTTAGTCTATTGTTTAAGCAGATCCATATGAAATTATGTAGCATTGCTTAAGTACATGCATCAGTAGTACGTTTGTCTTGTATTTATTGATATTGAAATACAAGTAAGAAAGGTATTAGATTTGTTTAACTTGTCAGTTTATATTTTTTCCTATTGTTTTTTTTTTGTCCATCGTTTACATTTTCTTACAATGTTACTCTTATGGAGTTGAGAAAATTGATGTTGAGAAAACTCTCTCAGTAGAGATAAAAGTTCACATCATGGGTCGTTCTACCACAGACAAGACAGATGACTGCAGCTCGAAAACTGTAATTGGGTTTTTATAAAATGAACAAAGGACAGTATTAATGATAATAAGTAAAGAGCTGTATATGTAAAAATGCTGTGTAAAAAATAGTACGTTCTGGTGGGTTGTCAATTTACTTGTAGATCATAAAATCAGGTTATTTGTTCTTTATTTGGATTTCATTGGCGTTTCTTGACCATTTCTCCATCACTAAACCCAAGTTTGAACGAGGCTATTTTGTACAGAAAATTGTGAAATAGCCGTGTACATGTTTGAGCAGTCCATAAAAATGTGGCCGAGTTAGTTTGTGAGAATGTTAATATTTACACAATATTAGTGTCCCAACAATCAGGTCATAAATATCTGTCTTTGTGAGGACATATACATGTAGATGTATGTCAAGTAGTGATACTGTTAAATTGTTTGGAATTATCAATTGTATTTATTAAATATTTATATTTTTCTACACATATATATTGAATAAACTGTATGAAAGCTATATGCCTTCTTTTTGAATGGGTTTAACAACATTTTCAACACATTTTATGTTATATATATGGCACATCCAGTTTTATTGGTGGAGAAAGACCTCAGAATGAATCATAGTAGAATCACCATCCTTCTGCAAGTAACTTTCTCATTAACATTAAATTTTTGGAGTGAGCGAGACTTGAACCTATGGCCTTGGCAGTAGAAGTAAGTGTTCTTCAGACCAATCAACCATACCAGATCCTATATATGTCTTAAAAAGAAGTTCATTTCTCCCCAACATACTAGAAATCTAAAGGGTTGTTAAGAAATAGATTAAAGAGATAAGAAAAAAACATCAAAGAATTGGAATAGTGCTGTAATACCAGTATTCTCTTTTTGAGATTTTTAATAGATAGCAGGCACAGTAAAGTAAAAACACAGAATTTTACTAAATTACTTCTTTTAATATTTAACAGTTTGTAACAAAATGACAAAAAATAATGCAAAATCCTATATAACATGACATGTATACAAGACAAATAAAGAGTAAGATTCACAGGAACATTTAGAATCTTCCTGCCTTCAGGTACACCATTAAAACCAAAATACAATAAACTGATATGATCAACAGATTTTGTCATCTAAGAACATTGTAACATGCAAATTTCTCTTTGTCACTTGTCTGCATAAAATGTGAAGAATTCTGCATGAAATATTTTGCACTAAAAGGATGTCGTCATTAATAACATCCTCCTGTCCCTCTAAAATGTGATGGAAACATAATATTATGTACGATGTTAAATCAAATGCTGCTTGTAATATTGTAAATGACTCATGATAAACCAAGCAGATCTGAACGTCACGACCAAGTAAAATTATAATCGCATGTAAACTGTACGAGTCGAAACCATGAAGTACTGATGTAGTATTTATGATGTAAAATTATTGTAAAGTAAAAAAGGGGCATTAATTCATGAAAAAAACCCAATCAGAATGGAATGTCCCAACAATGTGTGCATGTCCACTTGATGATGTATATAATGTTTGAATTAAATCCCATGTTATCTATGAGAGGGTTTGAAATCACCAAGTACAGATGTACTAATACTACAATGCTGTCATTTGTAAAGTCAAAAAAAGAGCATTAACTCATAAAAAAATTATTGAACCGAAATGTCACAACAATATGCCCATGTGCATTTGATGTTTATGATGTATACTTAGTTTGTATCGACTCCTATTTAAACTGTAGGGAGAGTTGAATAACAAAGTTCAAATTAAAACATACTACTATACTGTAGTATTGTAAAGGTCGAAAAAAAAAAAACGGGAATTAACTCTTGAAAAAAATCTTATTGGAATGTCACGACACTAAGCACTTGATGTTGATGATGTATACCAAGTTAGAATTAATTCCCATGTAAACTTTAGGGAGAATTGTAATCATGAAGAACAGATGTAAAACTACCATGCTGTAAAATTGTAAAGTAGAAACTTGTGATAAAAAAAACACTATCAGACAAGAATTGATAATGAAACTTGTATACTGATACAATCTACAATCTAAATAAATAGAATTATTTTACAATACAGTTACAAATACAGTAGAACTTCATTTGCTGGAACACTGATGGCTTAAACACCACATTTAGCTTAAACCACTTGTCTTGTGCAGGCCAAATTCCTATTTTGATGTATATACATGTACATATATGGTATGATGTTGAAGAATACTTGGCTCAAACAACCATTAAGTGCAACTATTTTGTCCAGTCCTGTCAGGTTTGAGCCATTGAAGTTCTACTGTACTTCATTTCTTATAGCACAATTTTTGTTTTGACTAGATAATAATATGCAATATCATACTCAAAAGATCCAATTTTCATAGCAAAAATTACTGTTTCTACTTGTTTTGTATAAACCTAGATTCTAAATGTTTTCCTTACACTGATTGTATAACTGCAATATTACACTCCCTGTTATGTTATAGAAAACAATTGTTCTCTTTCTGGATAAAGTTATCTGCCATTTTACCTGTAAGACAAATTTGTATATTTAAATCACATTTTCGGGTTGAGATAAATCTCATGTGCTTCTTGACTGCACAAGCCAGCATGTCACACTACTTGCGGTAGATGTAAAATCAATTTTTTTGTTCAGAAAAGTATAAAAATGTTAGTGGTATAGGTGTAAACGACTGAGATTCCAATCCTGAGAGTCAGTTTTACAAAGCACCTCAGCAAAGCCTTGAATCCAATAAAAACAGTGAGACCTTGGGTTGAAATATCCTGATCTCAAACTTTTAAAAACAAGAAATGTCACTGGTAAGTGTTGTATGCCCCCAAATGGTCTGTGAAAATAACAAATAATGCACAGATATTTCAGACTAGACATGCAATTTCATGTTGTTTTTTTTTACATTAAAGCGTGACCTTGACCTTTGTGTAACCTTGACATCTGATGTAATGGTCTGGGTATTTCTACAGGCAAATGCAGGCGACACATCATCATGGCATGCTGATCATTTGTGTCAAGCTATTTCAAAATCACAGATTGAAAGTGTTGTCAAACAAACTCAAGGATTGACCTTGACCTTTGAGGTACGGGTGTGGGTCTTATATGCACCACATTGTCATGTTATGTTGATCATTTGTAGCAAGTATTTATAAAATCCATTTATGCGTGACAAAGTTACAGGCTGGACATGAAATCTCACACACTCAAAGTGTTGTCGAACAAACTCAAACTTAAGTTTCTTATAACAATCTTTAATTCCCAAGTGGAATCAATTTCAAATCATCAATATGCCAACCATCAGTCTGGTTTTAAGATTTTATTTTACAAAAATCAAAGCATGTTAAGGCCAAAACTGGCAAAAGCCTATTCAATGTAACCAGTATTTTATATAAATAAATTTGAAATAAAACATAGATTAAATGAATATTGGCACGAAAGTGAAATACACAAACACAAGTGTAAATATCACAGTCAACTGTCTTTATAGAAAAAAATTGGATGTCATTTTTACAACAAAGACAATTCTGTTTGTTCCAACTTTCCCACAGCACAGGTCTGGATTGTAAATACTTACTAACACTATTTTGTGTAAAGTACACCATAACCATGCTGTGTATTGCACAATGTAAACAGAAAAAGTCGACAGACACTGTGAGATACGTCCACAACTCATCATTAACACCTAGTTCTGCAGATTCAAGGAATACCAAATGACAGTCTGATTCCACCTTCATCTCTCCTGCGCCGCCCACCTCCACCCCCTCCAAATGATCTACCACCTCCACCAAATCCACCACCTCTGCCCCCCCTTCTATCTCCACCGCCTTCTTCCCGACGTTTTTCTCTCATTGCTGAATATCTCGCTGCCATGTCAGCAACTTCCTGTGGCACTTCCTGAAATATAACAAGGTCATTTAAGCAATCAAAATGATGTTTCAGTTATTCTTACAGTAACCGCCACCTTGTGTTTTTCGTTCCCCTGAATTGCAGAATGGTTCTGAAGATGTTCAAAATCAAGATCAAACAACATTACTATTGTGCATTGATTGATCGTCTGCAACATTAACTAAACATGTGGAGTTTGTTATATACAAAATCAAATGAAATTCGTGAGGAATCCTTGACAGTTAAGTGAAAGTATGACTCCCACAGATGAACTTGTAAACAGATTATGTAAAAAATCTTTTTCTCTTAAAGGGAAAACACCGGGAAAGATTGCCAGAAATGTTTTATAAAACAATTATTAAAATGGATAAAAACCATCTCATTTTCATTAATAAATCAAATCCGAATGGTTTGTTATAGCAAATCCACCAAAACGCAAGAAAATCAATATTTAAATTGAGTGGTGACCTCTTTTTTAATTGTATATAAAGCCATTTTCTACACATTTAATGTTATATATGGCATATCCAGTTTAATTGGTGGAGGAAACCCTCAGAATGAATCTGAGTAGAACTATGGTCATTCCGAAAATAACTGGCAATCTTTCTCACATAAATTTTTTACAGTGATGGGAGATTCAAACCAATGACCTTAGCATTGAGAGGTAAGCAATCCTGAGAGAGTGCCTTGGACCACTTGTCCGCTGTGGACCCTTTTCTATAACCTTTACTGAACAAAAAATAACAGAACACAACAAAGATAAATGATTTTTGCTGCATACCTGGTTTGCTTCCACCAATATATCAATGAGATCTTTAGCTTTGTTCCAGTCTTGACGAGTCATCAATGTTAGAGATGTTCCTGTTCTCCTGAAATAGGAAGTAAGCACATACATACACATGTAAGTAAAATTTCATAAAGGGACATCAGGTGATAATAGTTTCACAACAGAATTTACAATTGGGATATGAGTTGGTCGATGTCATGGTCTCGTGTCCTTAGTTTGCACTGTTGCTAGCTCTCACCGTATTCTGGTCTGTAAATTTATGTCTGTTTGTTCACAAATGATTATCTCAAAGTACCGGTACATATGAATAAACAATGTACATGTATGTATTTAAAATAAGTGTCACTAACTACAAAACAGACCAATTCTGATGTGTTATTTCCCATTTATATTTACATTTTGTTAAATGTTCATTAGTTAACAATACAGTATGCAGGTTTTCATTATATACATTTTAATTTTTACAACATATCAAGAAATAAACTTCAAAATATTGTTTTTAGTTTTGACAGTAATACATGTATGCATCTGCTCAATACAAAACAAAAGATACAAGTACAAGGTTTATGAGTAATCCAAACTTGGAGACACCCTCACAGAAGGCTGCAGAAGAGTGCTGCAATGTAATGTGAAATTAATTAACCTTATATTTCAAGTACTAAGTACTCATCACCATGTGAAGTTTAGCGAATACACATTCATGTATATTCCCCCTTTTACACCTATGGAACTTTTCTATTGCATTGACACATTAAATATAGCTCCATTTTTTCAAAGAGCATTTAAAAGTTTGTTTTATAAAGCAGATCAAAACAAATAACCACTCACCCAGCTCTACCAGTACGGCCAACCCTGTGTACGTACTCCTCTATGTTCCTTGGCATGTCATAATTGAACACATAGCTGCAAATTATAGTCAAGTTTTATTTTATCTTTCTAAATTGTGACCTGCAGATGACATTGGTTGGTAAGTGGGCGTGATTCAAATGAATTTCAACACAAAACATGTAAAAATAATTGTTTCCACTTGGGTAAAACAAATCAGAACAAGAGTTGTCAAATGACAACAAAGCTTGCTGATGGGATAAAACTCGCCACCCATGCAAAGATTGAGATTACATGGGTGTCTACAGATTACGCCGACGCCGGGGTCATGGCAATAGCTCTCCTTGGAAATTCGTCCCGGCAAGCTAACAAAAAGTTGGCATGTTATTTTAAAACACTTTAAAGCACAAATGTATCACATGTAAGTCACATGACATGTCAAATATTGTCCATTACTGTTTATCTAATTATTCTATGAGCAAGACTTTTTATCTGAAAATGTTTCGGACTGGTTTTACATATTAAAGACCCGCATCTTTTGTATAAAATATAAGATTTTTTTCACAATCAATGTAAAAATAAATAAGTTTAAACAATATGAGGATAACAAAAATATCATAAAGAGCTAGGGAAATAATTCCATGAGAGAACTGTTAGGCTTCCAGTTCAAGGGTATGGAAGAGAACTTCCTTCTCACCATAGACACTAACATTCCAATCCTCTTTTCCGAGAGTGAGACAGTGAAATGGTCTAATATACATATAATACAAATCAAGAAAGAAAACATTCAAGTCATATGTATTAGTTAAAAAATTTGATAGAGAAAGCCAAAAATCCACTCACGTGATATCTTTCACGTCGAGACCTCTAGAAGCAACATCTGTGGCCACGAGGATTCTTACTTCACCTGATTTGAAATCTTCCAATGCTTGTTCTCTATCACATTGCTCCCTTTAACAGTAAGATAAATGTACATATTCTAACCATAGCTAGAAACCATATACGTGTACTACATTGGTTCCACACTCATATATCACATATGGTACAAAAATGGTAACAAAGATCTCAAGAGGTGGTGTAAGTCATGGGGTTCAATGCAATTTTTTGAAAAATGTATTAAATCCTTTTTTTTTTCAAATATGTGCAGGTAGGTGGGGATTCAAAAAAATTACGGCTTGAAGTATTTTAATAAATTTTATACAAACAAGAAACTGTCACCCATCTCAATAATTAATCTCATGGAATATTTAAAACAGGCAAGCTGCATATTACCTCAATATATATCTATCGTTAACTCTCATGAATAATGAGATTCACAATTCTGAAACTGGAAGAAGATACAATCATCTACATAATCCCTATTGACAAACCCCACCTGCTGGGCTCCAAGTAGCTCAGCAGGTAGTGCATCTGATCATTCATCTGGTGGTAAGAAGTTTGAATCCCGTCTGGCCAGTCTTTGTGAAGATTGTATATGACATTGCATGTCATTGCCATGCGTATCTCGCTGCTGATTTTATTATAGATGTGCTCGAATACTTGTTAACCTTCCAAGATCCGAGGAAAGAATGGTTAATAGGTTAAATTATCATCAGTAAAAACCAGATGGCATAAAACTGATGCTCAATATTCAAATAAACAAACAAACGTACCTCAATCTTACATTCCTTCCACTTACCTGTCACCATGGATACACTGACAGATGATACCATGTAATGAAAAGTCACTCGATAAATCATCAGCTCTGAAACAGTGGAATTAACATATCATGTACTATAATATTGTACAGCTTAATTTTGATTTATTTGTTCAGTTCTAGAGCTCTCCTGTTAATTAATTTATTATCTATTATAGTACATCTCTTTAAATCGATGAAATTGTTTTTTTGATACATCAAATCACCATAAAAAGTTTGCATGAAGGAACTTACTCTCCATGTATGAAGACTTCAAATTAATATAGATTGTATAGAAAACAAGAGATCAAATGGGCCCAAGTTTCTCATTTAATTCAACCTAAGAGTTCTTTTAAAAACTTGCAGATGAGAAAAATGAGAATTATCTGTTTTCCCATAGCTTTTTCATGTAAAAAATTCAAAGTACTCTTACTGGACCCCTATGGATTCTAGTCCCTTTAATAGAACAAACTTAAATGGGATGTTTATACCCAAGATTATCATATTTGCCTTATCAGTTCCAAGAAGTTTTTGAAAATTTACATTTGAACCCTTATGAATATTTAATACCCTTAAATGAACCTAATCTCAAATGTTATAATTAAAAAATGTTTGATTACAAACCATACTTAGAATTAAGGATGTCAACGAATATTCGGATATTCGAATATTCGGTCATACGTCCGAATATTCGAATGTCATATTGATATTCGAATATTCGCAACCAAAAAAAAATATTAAAAAAATATAGTAAATTCAAATTGTTTTCTTTATTTATTTTCAATTTCAATATTTTTGCCACAAATGGTTTTGAAAGGTGTGACATGGTAATTATCCTCCTAATTACTTCCTCCTAAGACGGGTGTCAATTGGACGTTGTCAAGGTGATAAGGAGTCCTGGTCGGTAATCCTTTAATTATTTGCCTTAGGCAATTTTAATCATCGATCTGTCTTTACGGTCTGTTGTAAATCACCCTGTTTTGAAAAGGTAAGAGCAAGTTTGTTTATTTACCAATCTTATACCTAATTGAAGAGCACACTTCTTTGATTTGAAGGCCGTTTATGTACTTGTGAATAATAAATGCGTCAAGTAGTAGACGAATTTACTTATATATATAAATATATATATATATATTTTTTTTTTATGTTTGTTTTTCAATTTCATTTATAAATAGTTAATTACTTATAAACTATACAAATATACGAATATTTAACTTAGTGAAGCAAATATAACATAGCATTTATTAAGTTATTATTATAAATTATGCATCATCGAGTTCGACGTCATGTTGAATCGTGACGACAATGATATTCCAATTGTTTGCTTTTTAGTATTTATACATCCGCACCGTTTCCGCTGAAAGAGAAAGTAACAAATATGGCCAGTAAAAACGTTCGAGATAGAAAGTTGATGATTATTTATTTTTAAGATCTTGACCGAATATATTCGAATATTCGTTCAAAAGAATGACCGAATATTCGAATATCAATATTGCCATTCGTTGCCATCCTTACTTAGAATAGATGATTTTTTTCCCATAGTATTCGCCGGTACAAATCAATCCCTTTTCTGGGCACAAATAGACACTAGCCCTTTATTGTAAGACAAAACCCCTATCCATAATGAAAGATTATTTAAATCAAATACATGCATGTATGAACAAATTTGAAAAGAAGATTTCTGAAAGGGTCCAGAAATTAAAAAAATTAAAGGACCCAATCTCAACTGTTATGACTATGTTTAACTCAAAGTGAATTCTTCATGTAAAATACCAAAGCTCAAGGTCTTGCTCCTTCATTTGTCAAAACTTCAATCACCCACTCATAGGGTTTTGTTATGAGCAGAAATGTTTCAGATTTTAAAGAGAAGTTTTTTTGTACACATGGATGCATAATTGAAAAAGTTCAGTTTTCCTCATAACATTCCTATATTAAAGTGTCACCTTGCAGGGTCCCTTTATATTCCAGCTCTTGATTTGCAGAGTGATCAATCTGTTGCTGACATAAGGTTAATTTATATCATACATGAACAAGTTTGACAGAAATATTATTATGAAAATTCCCAATTTTAACCATATTGCTGCCACCCCACAACCCCTGGTCCCTTATGGAAATTCAATCCTCTTTATTGAACAAAACCAAATTTACTTTTACTAGACAATGCTTTAGATCTCAAATTGAACAACATATTGACGCAAATGGACAAAAAAATTATATTTTTTTATTTTCCCATAGTATTCTTATGTAAAACTCAA
Source organism: Panopea generosa (assembly GCA_029582155.1). NCBI lineage: Eukaryota > Metazoa > Mollusca > Bivalvia > Adapedonta > Hiatellidae > Panopea > Panopea generosa. Next base: position 31,319,034 of record CM055901.1, on the reverse strand, counting down.
AGTTCCCTAAGAGTGGGCTCTATACATCCCAAAGCCCCTTGACAGGTTCAAACTTAGGACTGTTACTAACATGAGCAAGTTTGTATGACCAATTGCTGAGAAGAAGATTTTTGAAAATGTCCTATTTTAACCCTTTTTTGACCCACCGTGGCTCTTATGGCAAGTCATTTCTTCTTATCAAACAAAATTTTATTTTCTTTGACTAGATGATGCTTCAGAATTCAAATTGAATAATAATTTTGCCTAAATGGATGAAAAAAAGGAGAATTTTCTGTATTCCGATAGTATCCTTATGTAAAATTCTACGTCCCCTTACAGGGCTCCTATAAATACATGACCCTTGATTTGTATAAACTTTAAACCCGTACTCATTGGGATAATTTATATCAAATATTAGCAAATTTGACTGACAGGTTGTTTAGAAGAAGATTTTTGTAAAATGAGAATTTTCCGTTTTCTCTTAGTATCCCTATGTAAAATTCTAATTCTCCTTACAGGGCCCCTATAACTATTAGCCCCTTTACTCTTAGATAATTTATTCCAAATATAAATTAATTTGAATGACTGGTTCTTAAGACAAGAGGCCCAAGAGGGCCTGAGGACGCTCTACTGACTCATAGTGGCCATAGCACTTTTTGAAATTCTACTATGCAATAGAAACATCATGGAGGGGTCATTTTTAACTCTAGATACCATTTGAACAAATCTAACAAAATTATAGTTGGTCATCATTACTACATAAACATTTTGAAAATTTGTTGGACCCTTCATGATAAAAAGACTTTTTAAGTTTTGGACCATTTCTAGTAACGATGGCCATCTTGAATTTTAGATAGAAAAAATAAATCTTTTGTATAGTCTCCTATGCAATAGAAACATCCATGTAAAGTTTCAGTTTAATTGGCCTAGTGGTTTCAGAATAAATGAAAAAAAAAAGAGAATTTTCTGTTTTCCCATTTTATCCCTATGTAAAATTCTAAGTCCCCTTACAGGGCACCTATATATCTTAACCCCTAAATTCTTATCTGCAATCAAACCCCTACACTTAGGGATAATTTATATCAAATACAGTCAAACCTGTACTAACGGTCACCTGTTATAAGCAGCCACCTGCCTTAAGCGGTCAGCTTCAGACCCTCCCGTCAAAATTTACTATATAATTTAACTGCAATAGGCGGTCACCTGGTCGACGCGGCCAGCGGCCAACATTTTTGGTCCCAAATGCATTAAAAACCTCCTAAAACGGCCACCAAATGAACAAATTTTACCGTAAAATATCGATTTTGGCATATAAAAAGTTCATTACGGCCACAGAATTAATATTTAATTAAAGTACTAATAACCAAATAAATCAAATAATTATAATATATCTTTAATTTAAAATAACTTTCTTTTAGTTTAAACTTTCTTAATTGGCCGTAAACAAACCAAACAAAGCTGTTATTGTGTTCTACATAATCGCAATTTTTCCGACTCAAACATGAGTGTAGCGCGTGACAATTTTCACATCTCTATTTTTAGCCTGCGTAATTGGTAAAATAGACAGATCAAAGTGTTTTGTGTAAACACGTTAACTGTGAAAAAGTCGGCATATAAAAAGATTAGAGAAGCTAACATTTTTGAGACGATAATTAGAATAGCAGTTTGTTCGCGCTTTTAACGAACGATAAGGAATTAACTCATTAAGTTCACACTTGTAAAAAGCGCTAATTGTGGAAAAATATAAAATTTGGAAATGATTTATTATGACTTAAATCATAAATGTTTTGATTGTCAGCGTGTTAACAATGCCACCAAAACGGAAGTGTTTGACTTCGGATGAACATGTTGAGGTTGTGAAATTGTGCCAATATACAAAAATACTTCGCTAATCTGGGTGAAAATTGATGACCCTGTAGTAGGCAGCCACCTGTCTTAAGCTGCCAATTTGGCCCTTTCCCTTGGCTGGCTGCTTAAGACAGGTTTGACTGTATGTACAAATCTGACACACCGGTTCTTAAGAAAACAATTTTACTAATTCCCAATTTGTACCCTTTTGGGGCCCCTCCTGACCCCTTAAGACATAGGAACCCAGTCATTTTTACAAATCTTAACCGCCTTTACCTAACAATGCTTTAGTGAAGATAAAGGCAAAATTACTTCCATTTAAAAAAATAAAAAAAAATAAAATATTATGTTGACATGTGTCCTCTTATTGAACTCTCGGGGCAGGGTCATTTTTTACCCTAGGGACACCATTTGAACAAATCTAACAGAACTATAGTTGGTCATCATTACTACATAAACATTTTGAAATTCTGTTGGGCCATTCATGAGAAGAAGTTTTTTTAAGTTTTGGACTATTTTTAGTAATGACGGCCATCTTGAATTTCAGATCGAAAAAAAAAAAATATTCTGTATAGTCTCCTATGCAATAGAAACACCCATTAAGTTTCAGTTTAATTGGCCTAGTGGTTTAAGAACAGATGAAAGAAAAAGAGAATTTTCTGTTTTCCCATAGTATCCTTATGTAAAATTCTAAGTCCCCTTACAGGGCCCCTATAAATTTTAGCCCCTAAATTCTTATCTGCAATCAAACCCCTACACATAGGAATAATTTATGCAAAATATGAACAAATCTGACATACCGGTTCTTAAGAAAACGAATTTAGTAATTCCCAATTTTTACCCTTTTGGGGCCCCTCCTGACCCCTTAAGACAGTGGAACCCAGTAATTTTTACAAATCTGAACTTCCTTCACCAAACAATGCTTCTGTGAACATAAAGGCAAAATCATTTCTATTTTAAAAAAAAATAAAAAAATATTAAAATGACATGTGTCCCCTAATTGAACCCTCGGGGTGGGGTCATATTTAACCGTAGGGACACCATTTGAAAAAATCTAACAAAACTATAGTTGGTCATCATTACTACATAAACATTTTGAAAATCTGTTGGGCCGTTCATGAGAAGAAGATTTTTGAAGTTTTGGACTATTTTTAGCAATGGCGGCCATCTTGAATTTCAGATCGAAAAAAAAAAATCTTCTGTATAGTCTCCTATGCAATTCAAACACCCATGTGAAGTTTCAGTTTAATTAGCCTAGTGGTTTCAGAGAAAGTGCTGCTAACAGACGACAGACGACAGACATCAGACAACAGACGACAGACAACGCACCATCGCATAAGCACTTCTGGCCTTTGGCCAGTAGAGCTAAAAATGATTTTGGTAATTCCCAATTTTTACCCTATTGGGGCCCCTCCTGATCTCTTAAGACAGTGAACCCACTCATTATAACAATTCTGAACTTCCTCGACTAAAACAAAGCTTCTGTGAAATATAGGCAAAATCAGTTCCTTTGAAAAAAAAGTATTTATGTTTATTATATTGACATGTGTCCCCTTATTGAACCCTCTGGGTGGAGTCACTTAAATCCCAGGGACACCATTTGAACAAATCTAATGGAACTTTAGTTGATTATCATAACTACATAAATATTTTCAAAATCTGTTTGGACTATTATTAGTAATGGTGGCAATCTTGAATTTCAGATAAAAAAACGTGTGAAGAGTTTTAATTGGTCTAGTGGATTTAGAGAAAGTGCTGATAACTGATGTCAGACGATGGACAATGTACTATCGCATAAGCCCTTTTGGCCTTTGGCCAGTAGAGCTAACAAGAGGGCCAAGATGGCCCTTTATCACTCACCTGACTTACCTTGAGTCACCCAACATAAGTAGATTATATAATACATGTACACTCAAAATTCCAGAAAGACGAGATGGGCAAGTAGTTAGAATTTTGATTTGTTTTGAAGATGTAACAGATGCGTAGAAGAGTTCAAACTTGGTAGAGGTTCACCCATGGTAAATGTCAGTGAAATGAAATCAAAATCAGATCAGTAGAATCTGACAAGAAGACTTTTGAAGTTTTTACTATAGATGGTAAGTCTTCGAACTAAGATAAAAATCCAGTTCCAGCACAAAACTTACCTGTTATGCTTTAGAACGGTTTCAAACTAAAGCATTAGACTAAACTATTGTGCACAAAACAATCCGCAGTTCCAGCACAAAAAATATTCCTATGAGTTTCAAACACAAGCCTTCCCAAAGTATATTGCTTGAAAGAATTTTTGTCGCAGTGCACTCTCCCCCAAAAACAATTAAGCTCCTCCTCCAAGATTTCAAGTACACTTTGACACTGAAAATCTCAAGCAGACTTCTTGCTGTTATGAAACTAGCTAAAAATATGGTATTGCTTTATTATGAAGCAGTAAACAATCCTTGTCTGAACCATAAAAACTCTGATTTTTATATTCAGAAAATCACCTATTATAAAATGGTTCATGATATATGAATAATATTTCAATCATTGATTATAATTATAATCATCTTTTTTATGATGAATTATCTTTTAAAACTTATATCTGGTATAATATTGTATAATAATATCAAAAAAACAGTTTTTTTAAAGAGTTTATTACCTCTTCTTATAATAATTGCTTTATACAGACATTTATGCTATAAAACAGGGGAAGCAATTTGACATAAAACTAACCCCACCCCCAGGCTGCCATGTTTTTTGATGAATCAAGATGGCTTGAACAAACTTGGTAGAGGGTCACCCAAGGAACATTTCTGTGAAATTATATCAAAATTGGCCCAGTGGTTTCAGAGGAGAAGTTGTTAAAAGCTAAAAGTTAACGCCGGATGACGGACACCAGGCAATCACAAAAGCTTCGGCTCAGGTGAGCTAAAAAAAGGTATCAAATGGAGATGACATTCATCTTAAGAATTCCTACCACTCTACAGAGATCTAAGTACATGTACCATAAATATATACGTATTGAGTCTTTTTGATTTAATCCTGGGACAATTTTTATCTTTTAATAATTATGAATAATTAGAGCACTATCTTCATTGCACATCTGACTATCAATCCCGGTGTAGTGAGTTTGACTCCCTGCCCATCCACAGTGATGACTGATATATGCAATTTCATCTCATCGTCACTTGCCTCTCACCACTGATTCCAGTGGAAAAGTTATCATTATCTTGCAGATATGGGTGTGCTTGAGTAAAAGTTAAACTTCCATGATGCCAGGAAAGAGTGGTTAAGTTAATTGATCATCCACAGTCCTCGATGGCATAAAAGTGATGCTAATTATTCAGTTAATGGTGAAGAAAACTTGGAACTGAAGTAGGATGCTTACGTGGTTTTCCTTCCGACAAATACTATGACTTTATCATCTAGTCCCATTTCATGCTGAACAAAGTAGGCCACCTGCAAATAAGTGTAACATAGTGAATACCTATTGAAGGTGACGGGGTTGTTTGTGGTACATTTAATTTTTAATAAATTGGACAATTTAAAGTACTTCAACTCAGTAGTAAAGTTTGTCCTGTGGAAAATAAAGTTTAAAATCTCTGTAATAAAGTGATCAGTAACTTGTTTGCTGATGCTTTACAGCTCTGTAATACAGAGGTTAACAACTCACTTGTTTATGATGTTTTACAGCTCAGTAATTCAGTTTTACCTCTCTGTAATACAGAAGACAACAACTCACTTGTTTATGAGGTTTTACAGCTCAGTAATTCAGTTTTACCTCTCTGTAATACAGAAGACAACAACTCACTTGTCTATGAGGTTTTACAGCTCAGTAATTCAGTTTTACCTCACTGTAATACAGAAGACAACAACTCACTTGTCTATGAGGTTTTACAGCTCAGAAATTCAGTTTAACCTCTCTGTAATACAGAAGACAACAACTTACTTGTTTACGAGGTTTTACAGCTCAGAAATTCAGTTTAACCTCTCTGTAATACAGAGAACAACAATTTGAAGAGGACCAAACCTTTGAAATTGTAAAATAAAACAGCCCAAATGAGCAGAAATTGCAAATTATTTTTTGAGGCTTTAACAAACTGAAAAATACACACCATCATGTTCTAACCAATAATAATCAGATATTACAATAATACTTCATATCCAGTTTGTTGTTTTTTAATCCCTAATATAAGATAAATAATACCAACTCACCCGTTCCTTCTTGTCATCTTCCTCCACAATCTCCACTCTCTGTGTCACTGAGTGTACCGCCTGATAAATTATATAGACAGTCATCAACATTTACAGAAAATATTAGATAATCAAAGACATATGTACTTAATTAAAGTCTCATCTATACACATCACAATAGTAAAAACATCAATACCATACAGTATGTGAATAATGTCATTCAAATATACGAATTACAAGAGACTATCACAGAATGCGCAATACATTTAACTATTTTCATAATCAAACTACGTGTAACACTGCAAAAACCGATCTAATGAGATGCCAAAGGGCTACAATGGATTTACAAGATATGGAGCGGACATATAATTATATATCTCTTATTTCTGACCTTAAACCTCTAAGTGTGAATTGACCTTTAAGTTACAGACCTGGGTCTTGGACATGACACATCTTTTTGTGACTTTAAACCTCCAAATGTGACAATGACCTTTGAGCTACAGACACTTAGTCTCTTTATAGTGAACTTTTCTGTCATGTTATTTCAAATTCCTCTATGTATGAGAAAGTAAAAGTTCGGACAAGATCAGATGGATGCACAAAATTACATCGAACTGCTATTGTGAAAACTATGTTGAGCTCACCGCATGCAGGGTCGAAAAAAGTGTATATGATTCAGGGAAGTTGATATACGGTTTCTATATCAAATGTTTTTTAGTCGAATTTATTTCAGTTTGTAGCAATGGTGGCCTTAATCCAAGTGGCCTCATATACAAAACAATCCAAACTTTCCTTCCCATCAAAGTCTACGAACACCTATATAATAAAAGTTATCTGTTAAAATGCATCTGTATGCTACACAACATATGGGGACATAGTGGTTCCTAATTATTTCCCCTAAACTTAGTTGGGGGTATAATTATATACTTGTATAACAAAATCAATTGTCACACCAATCAATGCTTAACTAACCAATAGTTAAGTTTTAATATGTTGTTGTTGTTGTTGTATGGTGTTTAGCGTCGCTTTCAACAATTTTTCAGTTATATCGCGAAGGTGTCTACTTGAGACAGTATTCCAAGCGCCGTCACACTTGAGTATCATGCCGCAGACACATGGTATGATACCCCACCCAGTCACAATATACTGACACCGGGCCGACCAGACCTAAAACTCTCCTCTAAATGCTGAGCGTCAAGCGAGGAAGCTTCTAGTACCATTTTTAAAGTCTTTGGTATGACCCAGCCGGGGATTGAACCCACAACCTTCCACATGCGACGCCGACGCTCTACCACTAGACCACGCTGCGGTTTAAGTTTTAATATACTTAATTATCTTCCTGGGTAGAACCAGTACTAAGTATTGTTTTTTTCAGCTGGGTATTGAACCTGCAACCTCTGGCATAAGCGATAAACACTCTATGCACTACACTACCACCCCCTTTCAATTGTTTAAAACAGGTGGACAGAAATTAGGCTGTAATGCACTCACAAATGAAATCCAACAAATTCATTTTTTTTTTTGAAAGAGACCGGGAAAACATATACGCCAAAGGTAGCAGAAGTTCTGGTGCGATGCATCAATTTGGATATACTGCTCTGATAAAAAAATTGAAGAACTCTTTTACACTTTCAATCAATTACTATCAACTAAAATAAATTAGTATAGGAGAACATCACCAGACAACCCACTGGTGCCAGTACAGCAATAATTAAGAATGATTTGTAAGACTTACTGCCAGATCAAGACTGCCAACAAATACTTGTATGGGGTTGGAGAGGTAGCTTTCTCCCATTCTTCTTACATCTGGAGGCCACGTGGCACTAAAATATGTGTTGTAATGATAAAATACACTTTGCGAATTCCTGCACTTGGATTGGATGTTGTTTGGTATATATTTGAGACCATGAAATATCCAATATACTTGCTCTCCAAAATAACTAGGTCAAAGCGCGAGAGTAAATAAAAACTTAAAATGAACGAGAGTAAATAAAAACTTAAAATAGATCCAATATACAGAAGCAAATGTGTCAAGTTAATTACCGCATCAGTTGATGATTCTTAGTTTTGGTCTGACATGCAATAAAGCCATTACAAAATAATAAAAGAGCTATTGATCAGAAACTTATTTTGATTTTTACAGAAAAATGAAAAGCAGTGATAACTTGCTTCAAATTTGACTGATATTTACTATCAAACTTGGCCTTATTTTATAATTATACAGGCACACACAAAATATTAATTAAATACATAGACCAGTTAATAAGTAATTAATTGAAAACCAATTCTTTACCGGACAGATGGATAAATGGACGTACGAACAGAGTTAACACTTAAGGCCCAATTACCATGCTTTTAATGGCTGGGGCATTAAAATTATGTTCAAGCTGTCATAATGAAATAAGATTTGATTTGAGTTTTAAAATGCCTGGTCTCATATAGGTTTCCTGTAGTAGGCTTTGTTATTTAAAGTTTACCTTGATCAGTTGTTTAACACTAGAAGATATTCTAAATGCAAAAATTCATTGTATATTTTACTTATAATTAAAAATAAAAAAACAATTATTATAGTTTCGGATTTTTATGAACTCTTGCCCTTTATCCGATATTTTTAACAACTTCATATTGCTTGTTCATTCACTGAAAGAGTAAGAAATGACCACAACATGATGTCATTTCCTGGTAGTAAATAATGTTGTGTCAATTCCCCAACAAAATCACACGACACAATTAAATTTTAACTGACCATCTATTGACATACATATGAGGCTGACCTGGTCATGACAGTTTGTCTGTCGGGTCTTATATCCAACAAAACTTTTCTGATTTCGGGCTCAAACCCCATATCCAGCATTCTGTCTGCTTCATCCAACACCTACAGAGACATGGAATTCATATAACTACTTTAAAATATAGCTTCTATTAAATGTTTGTTATTGCCAACCAATTTAGATCCTGTAAAAAATACACATATTTTTCATATAAGATGTATCCAAGTAAGCTGAGAATCTGTAACAGAAAAGTTGACCATATTTGTCAAACAACCATAATTATGAGAATCTATTGTCCATCAAACCCCATATTAATGGTAGTATCTTTTAAGAATTTCAGATCACATATTCTACACAGACACATTTAATATTTTAAATTTTCACTGTTCAAGTGTAGAACACATTGGTGAAACAGTTCCATGCCTTATCCCAGAGAGTGACTGCATGAGACAGGTTTCATCAAGTGCATACATGTAAATATACGTAAATTTGGATTAAGTACATAAATACAATGAATACACAAGCGAATGTGAATTTAGTACAAAAAGGTTAAATAATTTACAGACTGAATCATATACCAATCATATTTAAGCACCGATTATTATTTCTGTTGTGTGGAATAAAGTGTATACCAATGTTAAGGTCCTGCCAACACTTACCATATGTGCAGCACATGGTCTAGTGATTAAGCATCAAACCCATTATCGGAGGGTCCTCTGCCATGGCTATGTGTGGTGTTCTTGAGCAAGACACATTTTCTGCATATGCTTAGTACTGGTTCTACCCAGGATGACATCGAGCATGATTTGTCTAAGCTGTAAGAACTTGTTTCACAACTGAAGTAATAAATAAGTTTAAACTTTAAACTTACCAGATAAGTGACTGATTTAACATTGATGATGTCATTTTGGACAAGATCATTTAGTCTTCCCGGTGTAGCAACAATAATTTCAACTCCTTTATTGACTAAATTGATCTGCTCTCGACGATTACCACCTCCATATACACATATGCTGTAATATAAAAAACAAAATTGATATGCTCTTGAAAATTATCACTTCCGTATACACATATGCAGTAATACACAAAACACAATTGATCTGCTCTTGTTGATTACCACCTCTGTATACACATATGCTGCAATATAAATACAAAACTTATCTGCTCTCGACAATTACCACCTCCACATAGACATATGCTGTAATATAAAATACAAACAGATATGCTCTGTTTACACATATGCAGTAATATAAAATACAAAATTGATCTGCTTTGGATGATTACCAGTATACACGTATGCTGTAACATAAAATATTGAACATTTAAAGGGAATATATCAGGATTTTTCAATATTTTGAAATTGGCTGGTAACATCTTTTTCTCAATACATGTACATCATGCCTATATATACTCACTGAACCTGTATTGTCAAAAGGATATCTATTTAGACATGCCAAAATAATATATTGAAAAGTGATTTCCTAACTCGGGTTAAGAGCCTGCGTTAAACTTAAACAGATTTCTCACTTGAAATTTTGTGACATATTAAATTAGTCATGTGACTTCATTTTGATTTCAATTTTGTCCATTATACAGATTCACACATAGTACAGTAGTAAAATTGATTTCATCTTAGAACGAGTCTGAATGATGATGAGAAGGTTGTCAAGCAGTATTTAAGTTCTGTCTATTTCTAGAATGAGGATTTCATTTCAAGTTTACCACTCCCAACTTCAATATTGATTTTGTCACATTTTGGTGAATTTGGTATACCAAACCATTGGGATTCTGTTTATTAATGATAATCCATTTTAAAAATAGTTGTATTTTATAAAACATTTATAGCGCTTTTTCCTGATACACGTGCATTAAATTCAAAATTTACTGTTGCACATTAATGTGTTACAAATAAATGAAAAATATCTTTAATTTACAAAATATTGAGCATGCTGGGATGGCACACTCTAAGATTCAAATACCATTCCTTGCAATTCAAAATAATGTTATGCATCATGACCTTATTCTACAAAAAAATCTAAGTTGTAGGTGACTTTTGACTTTAGAAAACACATTTTTTAATGGTATGTTTCCTTAATACATTTACATCTTTAATCTTTCTGACAACAGCAGTTCATTTCGTATTTTTTAAATAGGGTTTAACATAATTTTTGACATATAAAAGGCAATATATGGCATATTCAGTTTTAATGGTGGAGGAAGACATCAGATTGAACACAAGCAACACCACAGTCTGTCTGCAAGTAACTAAATTTCTCACACAAAGTTTTTGGACCAGACTTGGCTCAAACACATTGAGAGGCAAGTAGTTTACAGACAATAACACCTTAGAACATCCCATCTGATTTTTACTCAAATTCCAATTCATAGCTGTATAAAATTTCATATGAATTTGATCGCAACTATTGACAATTTTGTCGCGTAAACAGGATTATTTTGAATCAATGTCGGAGTAACATTTAAGCACCACACCTTCTTATTCCTTTGTAGTGGAACTTTTTCACCTCATCTTCTATTTGTAGTGCCAACTCACGCGTAGGCGACAGAATCAATACATTTGGACCATTTCTTTCTTCTCTCGATCTACAAAGCATATAAATTATATCTCATAGCAGTTGTCACCATAGTTCAAATATAATAACAACAGGGCCAACAATGGAATTGATAGGATCATCTGATTTCAAGCTGTACTCAGATGTTCTATCCAGGCCCAGTTAGCTCTGTCGGTAGCAACTAACAATCCAGGGGTCGTGAGTACAGACCTCCGCCCAGTCAGAATCTGTGACGATTGATATAAGACATTGCATTTCTTGTCAGTTGTGTCTAATCTCGATTCAAATGGGAAAATTATCAGTTGCTTGCAGAGATGGGTGTGCTTGAGTACTGGTTAACTATGCAGGACTAAAGGAAACAGTGGTTAGGTTAACTAAATGTCTGTTAGCCCTCAATGGCATAAAAATTACACTAAATATTAAAACAAACAGATGTGTTAAAAATGCAAATACATATATATATTAAAACTAATTCATGCAAGGCAGGAAATGTGATTTTAAGAATGTAAATTTCAACACAAGTTATATATAGCAACCAGTTTTTATAATCGAGTAATGAAAAAGTAAAATCACCATTCTCTGGCATGTGCCTATAAAATCTCTCAAACAAAATCTTCAAAATGAGTTTAGCTTAAACCCACATCCTCAGAGATGAGAGTTAAGTGGTTTGATGGAACATGCAGGTACTACTCATCAGTTTCAGACAATGTTCTTGCTTTTATCTATTGTAAGTAGCAGCTATCTTTGTTTATGGGGGATAAGAATGACAAAAAACCAGGTACAACTGGTATCAACATTTGGAGAACCATGTCCACTTCTGACATGACAAGACCTTTAAAGAAATGTTATTTAAATATGGGAAACTAAAATATGCCACATTTACAGCACTTTCAACATATCTCAGGTTATATATGGCAGTCTGTTGGTGGAAGAAGACCATGGATGCATAACCATGAATCTAACTCGAACAAACATAGTTCTGCAATTTACTAGAAACTTTTGGACAAAGCTTTGCTGAAATGGTGAGAGGCAAGTAACCTCAGAACAGTGTCTTAATTAAACCACTTGGTCACTGAGTAAACACTTAATCACAGACTAACCACTTGGTCACAGAGTAAACACTCAATCACAGACTAACCACTTGGTCACAGAGTAAACACTCAAATACAGACTAACCACTTGGTCACAGAGTAAACACTCAATCACTGAGTAATTACATGATCACAGAGTAACCACTCAGTCCTCGAGTAATCACCTAGTCAAGTAGTAACCACTCAGTCAAGGAGTAACCACTAGATCACTGAGTAACCACTCGGTCACTGAGTAACCACTCAGTCAAGGAGTAACCACTAGATCACTGAGTAACCACTCAGTCAAGGAGTAACCACTAGATCACTGAGTAACCACTCGGTCACGGAGTAACCACTCGGTCACGGAGTAACCACTAGATCACGGAGTAACCACTCGGTCACGGAGTAACCACTAGATCACGGAGTAACCACTAGATCACTGAGTAACCACTCGGTCACGGAGTAACCACTCTGTCACGGAGTAACCACTCGGTCACAGAGTAACCACTAGATCACTGAGTAACCACTCGGTCACGGAGTAACCACTCGGTCATGGAGTAACCACTCGGTCACGGAGTAACCACTAGATCACTGAGTAACCACTCGGTCACGGAGTAACCACTTCAAAATACATTTGGTATAAAAGACTATTCAAACATTGAATCAGTATTGTTGTTTTTTTACAAAATTAATATAAAGATCTTACACTGGCTGGAGATCAATATGAATAAAGGCTGGCAGTAAAAATGCCAATGTTTTCCCAGTCCCAGTCTGAAATCAAACAAATCAAACAAAACACACAGTAATTTTGCGAATACACTTCCAAATATTTCTTTGTTATATAATAAAACAACTCACATTACAAACATTTAAATCACTTCAGGTCCTAATAATTGCACACAATGAACTCAGTAGTGTGAAAGTTTATGAGACAAGCACCTTACACCCCTCCTGAGTATGAATGACCCTTGAATGAACAGTGGTGTACAATTTTATTTCCAATACACCACAATTTCATCTAGACAAAATATCACCAACTTTGCTCAAGCACAAATATAGTATTAATTTCTATTTTTAAATCCAACTATGAGAACTCAGCGGGGTGGTAGAGCAGTGGATAAAGTGTTGGCTGTTGCAAGTTCGATCCTCATGACCAATAAAAAAACAACACTTTTTCATGATATTTAAATAGTTTTTTTTGCATGCAGAAAAGGGAGGTTTCCTTAATGGCATTGATAACAATTGTAGCTAGGCAACTTCATCTGGCTAACACTTTTATATTCATTGCTACTAGATTGCAAATTTGATCTATTTTGAAAAATAAATAAAGTTTATGTTTTTTTTAAAATTCAAACACTATTCAAAGACAAATCCCATTTTTTAAGAATTAAAGAGTTTTCAAGCAGTATCCAGAAATTAAAAGTGCAAATTACATGGCCACCCTCTTCAGGTGTTAGAGTACAAATATGGTTGCATAATGCATTTTTTAGACATGTAAGGGCCATAATGCTTAATCATTGAATAGGGCCAGTTTAAAAAATTGCTTGCATTTTACGGTTATATAACTTATATGTAAATTTTGTAAAAATCAGATGAAATATGCGAGTACTAGAGTAAACACAAGGTCAAATAGGCGTTTTTTTAAAAATCCTAGAGCCAAAACATATGACATGTACTGTTTGTTTTGGCCAGGTCAATAACATGTCCAAGATATTATGGTTATAGAACTAAAAGCTTTGCTCAGGTTAGCTAATAAATATTTATATTAATGTGCAAGACACTTACTTGGGCAATTCCTATCAGATCAATTCCTTGTAACAATACTGGCCAGGCTTGGCACTGAAATAGTATAGTGATACACATCTTTTATGGAAACCATTCTTTAAACATCTGTATTAAAACATTTTCATACATACGCAACACTTTCCTTTGAAGAGAGCTGCTGAAAGCCATTCAATATCCATGCCATTTAAATGTAGTAAAATGTATCATGCAATTTTCAGTCATGATAAGTTTAAATTCTTATAATCATCAGCACTCACCCACCACACTTCATCCAATGATGTATAATAACTCAAGTCACACTATTCAGTGGCATAATTTATTTAATTGACATGCAATTTGGCAAGACATTAAATGATACAACATTTGGCGACATTTCATTCAATGCAATATTGTTAAACAAGACATGTATGCCAGTGATACAAACTTCAGTGTCACTTTCTTCAGTAGCAACTAACCACTCAGATATTCAAGTACAAATGATTCAGTGACACAATTTTCAGTGACACAATTTTCAGTGACACATCTTTCAGTGTTAGAAATAATAAATACATATCTACCTGAATAGGACTGGGTTTGACAAACTTCTGCTGATATATGGATTCCAGAATCTCGGCTGAAAACAATTGTAATGTCTTCACTAACTCTTTATCCCAGATGATAGCATAAACTATATAACATCTTGTTAACACCATTTCATCATATAATTATTAATATACACGTTCATACATGTACTAGTAAAATCTAAAGGTTTTGTTGGAATGGAAATTACAGTAAGGTTGTAAACTGTTGTAGTGATCAACAGCAAGTGAAAGCTAACACCATATTTTGTTCTGTATGCCAAGTTTCATTTAAATGAAGCTCATAGCTTAGCAGGAATTGCTTGAATGAAGAGGGTTTTAATGATATTTTCAACACACTGATTACAATGTATGGCATCCGGTTTCAATAGAGGATGAATATCGTAGAACTAATTTGAGTTGGACCACTGTCATTATGCAAGTAACTAGCAAATTTTCTAACACAGTTTTTAGATCAAATTGGGCCCCAACCTACCACCTCAGTATGAAACGATTGTGAGACAGCAAGCACCTTAGACCTCTCAGCTATAAATGATGCTCGATGAACAGACAGTAATGTACAATTTTATTTCCAATACCCCTCACTTTTGACATCATTTAGGGGATTATAATCTATAATTTATGACATCACAAGACCAGCCAAAATACTCACGGTAATGCTCAAATGCATCTTCAAAAGTTCTAACTGGATTGGGAACTCTAGTATCTCCAGATTTACTTAGATTGGTCACGGTTATGTTATTATTGCTGCGCCTGTAAAAATTAAAACATGTCAGACTATTTACTGGTACTTCACAACTTTTCTCTTAATGTACACCAATTTTATGAAGAAAATTCTACATTTTAACTGTTATATTTGGCAAGTCATGAATATATCAATAGTAGCACATGATGCATGGACATCCTTTAACATAGAGTAAATATAAATAGCATTCAGTGCCCTCCCTTCACTTTGGGAGAATGGGGCAAGGGCCCTCTGAGGGGATAGGGGGGGATTTTCCTCTAAAGGGGGAATCTTTTCGCGTTGTTTTCGTGTTGTGTCGTATCTGAGGTTATGCAGAAAAACTCATGATACATGTACAACAAGTTGAAAAAAAAGGACATTAAACTAACCAGTAGCATGTTTGTTCCTTTCTTTAACCAGGAAATTCCCTCTTAAGAGTAAATAAAAATAAATAAATTTAGTTGGACCTTTTCAGTAAAAGTATTGGAAAAAAGTATATCTCAAAGAAGGGGGAATAAGGGCCCTAGCATTTGACCTGAACATACAACAGGTATGTAGGTACACCTATGGCTGATGTATGAAACATTTAAAGAGTGTTAAAATAGATAGGTGATAATGGGGATGGGATGCTAATAGAAGGTGTCCAATACATGTAACTTGAACACATAAGGAGGATAGTATAATCTGTAATGGTGTAAAACGAAGATATATAACAGCTGTCAGTGCACCTAATCATCTTTCCTGAGATCTGCAGTTAACCCTTCTAGACACACCTAATCTAGATGCAAGTCATTGACTACTTGCCAACACATTCAAAGATGGGAAATTCATGACCAAAGAGCATAAATATATATAAAAGTTGTATTGTGAGTCTGGGCCTTGAACTGCATTTACAACACCAGCAGACAATCTTGAAGAGAGGTAAAAGAGATAGGATCATACATAGTTTATCCTGGAGCCTGATTTCTCCAAATCTCTCTAGTCATTGATAGAAGAGATAGGATCATACATAGTCTATCCTGGAACCTGATTTCTCCCGAATCTCTCTAGTCATAGGTAGAAGAGATAGGATCATACATAGTCTATCCTAGAACCTGATTTCTTCCGAATCTCTCTAGTCATAGGCAGAAGATATAGGATCATACATAGTCTATCCTAGAATCTGATATCTCCCAAATCTCTAGTCATAGGTAGAAGAGATAGGATCATACATAGTCTATCATTGAACCTGATATCTCCAAAATCTCTCTAGTCATATGTAGAAGAGATAGGATCATACATAGTCTATCCTAGAACCTGATTTCTCCCGAATCTCTCTAGTCATAGGCAGAAGAGATAGGATCATACATAGTCTATCCTAGAATCTGATATCTCCCAAATCTCTTGTCATAGGTAGAAGAGATAGGATCATACATAGTCTATCCTAGAACCTGATATCTCCAAAATCTCTCTAGTCATAGGTAGAAGAGATAGGATCATACATAGTCTATCCTTGAACCTGATATCTCCAAAATCTCTCTAGTCATAGGTAGAAGAGATAGGATCATACATAGTCTATCCTAGAACCTGATTTCTCCCGAATCTCTCTAGTCATAGGTAGAAGAGATAGGATCATACATAGTCTATTCTTGAACCTGATATCTCCAAAATCTCTCTAGTCATAGGTAGAAGAGATAGGATCATACAGTCTATCCTAGAACCTGATTTCTCCCGAATCTCTCTAGTCATAGGTAGAAGAGATAGGATCATCCATAGTCTATCCTAGAACCTGATATCTCCAAAATCTCTCTAGTCATAGGTAGAAGAGATAGGATCATACATAGTCTATCCTAGAACCTGATATCTCCAAAACCTCTCTAGTCATAGGCAGAAGAGATAGGATCATACATAGTCTATCCTAGAACCTGATATCTCCAAAATCTCTCTAGTCATAGGCAGAAGAGATAGGATCATACATAGTCTATCCTAGAATCTGATATCTCCCGAATCTCTCTAGTCATAGGCAGAAGAGATAGGATCATACATAGTCTATCCTAGAACCTGATTTCTCCCAAATCTCTCTAGTCATAGGCAGAAGAGATAGGATCATACATAGTCTATCCTAGAACCTGATTTCTCCCAAATCTCTCTAGCCATAGGTAGAAGAGATAGGATCACACATAGTCTATCCTAGAACCTGATATCTCCCAAATCTCTCTAGTCATAGGCAGAAGAGATAGGATCATACATAGTCTATCCTAGAACTTAAATGTGGCTTTCCCTATATTGCTATTTAACAGACTCAATTAGGAGAGCTGGATCCCTTCTATAGACTAGGATCATACACGAGTGTGATTACACATTTAATAACTAGAACTGTCGCCATAGGCTGACTTAATGCCTCCTGACTGATGATGATCATTTGGTAGGGTATGTCGTGGAAGTAAATGCATTCCAAAATTTCAGAATCATAAAACATGTCTAATTACCTGATTTCTTCTATCTCTTGTGGGTGCATGTTTGCTATACCTACGTTCTCAAAGTAAAAATTCTTCTTTATAGGTGGAAGACCTGAAACATGATACAACTATGTTAAGTTGGTAAACATCAGCTTAATCAACAGTTTAATCATCTGTTGTAATAGTATATCTTAAAGGGAGACACAGCAAATTTCATAAATTTTCACTAGTCTCTATATCTGAAAATGGTATATCTACCAGATGCAAATATGAAATTAAAATATCCAAATGTGCAGATTTTCAATTTTGTTTCTATTTTGGAAAGAGTCACCTCTTTCAAATTGTCAAATGGCATCCATCTTATGTTGTACAGGTGGCAAAAAAAAAACTGAATATAAAATATTTGGATTTCTAAGGAATTTTTTAAATAATTTAAAAACTAGCATGACAACACTTGTTTAATATGCTAATAATAATAATTTCTATAATACACAGTTTTAGTTAGAAATACTTGGTTTTACTATCTTTAGATTGTTAAACGTTCATAGATGTAAAGTTTGACTTCAACATTTCAGTGTGTGCCTTTAATACCATCAACAAACTTGAGTAAACCCTGACACAGGCAACATTTCAGTGTGTGACTTTAATACCATCAACAAACTTGAGTATAACCTGACACAGGAAACACTTCAGTGTGTGACTTTAATACCGTCAACAAACTTGAGTATACCATGACACAGGCAACATTTCAGTGTGTGCCTTTAATACCGTCAACAAACTTTAGTATACCCTGACACAGGCAACATTTCAGTGTGTGCCTTTTATACCGTCAACAAACTTTAGTATACCCTGACACAGGCAACATTTCAGTGTGTGCCTTTTATACCGTCAACAAACTTGAGTATACCATGACACAGGCAACATTTCAGTGTGTGCCTTTAATACCATCAACAAACTTGAGTATACCCTGACACTGGCAACATTTCAGTGTGTGCCTTTAATACCATCAACAAACTTGAGTAAACCCTGACACAGGCAACATTTCAGTGTGTGCCTTTAATACCATCAGCAAACTTGAGTATACCCTGACACAGGCAACATTCCAGTGTGTGCCTTTAATACCATCAACAAACTTGTGTATAACCTGAAACAGGCAACATTTCAGTGTGTGCCTTTAATACCGTAAACAAACTTGAGTAAACTCTGACACAGGCAACATTTTAGTGTGTGCCTTTAATACCATCAACAAACTTGAGAAAACCCTGACACAGGCAACATTTCAGTGTGTGCCTTTAATACCGTCAACAAACTTGAGTATAACCTGACAAAGGCAACATTTCAGTGTGTGCCTTTAATACCATCAACAAACTTGAGTAAACCCTGAT
This sequence comes from Panopea generosa, assembly GCA_029582155.1. NCBI lineage: Eukaryota > Metazoa > Mollusca > Bivalvia > Adapedonta > Hiatellidae > Panopea > Panopea generosa. The sequence continues at coordinate 31,299,716 of CM055901.1, read as the reverse complement.
ACAGGCAACATTTCAGTGTGTGCCTTTAATACCATCAACAAACTTGAGTATAACCTGACACAGGCAACATTTCAGTGTGTGCCTTTTATACCGTCAACAAACTTTAGTATAACCTGACACAGGCAACATTTCAGTGTGTGCCTTTAATACCATCAACAAACTTTAGTATAACCTGACAAAGGCAACATTTCAGTGTGTGCCTTTAATACCGTCAACAAACTTGAGTATAAACTGACAAAGGCAACATTTCAGTGTGTGCCTTTAATACCATCAACAAACTTGAGTAAACCCTGACACAGGCAACATTTCAGTGTGTGCCTTTAATACCGTCAGCAAACTTGAGTAAACCCTGACACAGGCAACATTTCAGTGTGTGCCTTTAATACCATCAGCAAACTTGAGTATAACCTGACAAAGGCAACATTTCAGTGTGTGCCTTTAATATTGTCAACAAACTTGAGTAAACCCTGATACAGGCAACATTTCAGTGTGTGCCTTTAATACCATCAACAAACTTGAGTAAAACCTGATACAGGCAACATTTCAGTGTGTGCCTTTAATACCGTCAACAAACCTGAGTAAAACCTGATACAGGCAACATTTCAGTGTGTGCCTTTAATACCGTCAACAAACTTGAGTAAACCCTGACACAGGCAACATTTCAGTGTGTGCCTTTTATACCATCAACAAACTTGAGTAAACCCTGACACAGGCAACATTTCAGTGTGTGCCTTTTATACCCTCAACAAACTTGAGTAAACCCTGACACAGGCAACATTTCAGTGTGTGCCTTTAATACCGTCAACAAACTTGAGTATAACCTGATACAGGCAACATTTCAGTGTGTGCCTTTAATACCATCAACAAACTTGAGTATAACCTGACACAGGCAACATTTCAGCGTGTGCCTTTAATACCGTCAACAAACTTGAGCAAACCCTGACACAGGCAACATTTCAGTGTGTGCCTTTAATACCGTCAACAAACTTGAGTAAACCCTGACACAGGCAACATTTCAGTGTGTGCCTTTAATACCGTCAACAAACTTGAGTTAACCCTGACACAGGCAACATTTCAGTGTGTGCCTTTAATACCGTCAACAAACTTGAGTAAACCCTGACACAGGCAACATTTCAGTGTGTGCCTTTAATACCTTCAACAAACTTGAGTATAAACTGACACAGGCAACATTTCAGTGTGTGCCTTTAATACCATCAACAAACTTGAGTAAACCCTGACACAGGCAACATTTCAGTGTGTGACTTTAATACCGTCAACAAACTTGAGTAAACCCTGACACAGGCAACATTTCAGTGTGTGCCTTTAATACCGTCAACAAACTTGAGTATAACTTGATACAGGCAACATTTCAGTGTGTGCCTTTAATACTGTCAACAAACTTGAGTAAACCCTGACACAGGCAACATTTCAGTGTGTGCCTTTAATACCATCAACAAACTTGAGTAAACCCTGACACAGGCAACATTTCAGCGTGTGCCTTTAATACTGTCAACAAACTTGAGTAAACCCTGATACAGGCAACATTTCAGCGTGTGCCTTTAATACAGTCAACAAACTTGAGTAAACCGTGACACAGGCAACACTTCAGTGTGTGCCTTTAATACCATCAACAAACTTTAGTATACCCTGACACAGGCAACATTTCAGTGTGTGACTTTAATACCGTCAACAAACTTGAGTATAACCTGACACAGGCAACATTTCAGTATGTGCCTTTAATACCATCAACAAACTTGAGTATAAACTGATACAGGAAACATTTCACAGGAAAAAGAATAAAGTAGCATAACTGTAAATATCAATCTGGCAGACTAAGAGGCACACATAGCTCTTTGCATCACACAACCATCTAATAAAGCAATAATCTGCATAAAACTTTGTCAGGACTTGCTTATGAAACAAACACACATATAACTTCAAAGAATTGGAACCCAACACTAGTCTACCTCAAAACAAATAATAAAAAATATCACGGATAAGGACGTTGGTCATGTTTGTTGCACATGAGCTGCATATCCTCATTTTAGCTAGAAACAATCGCCACCTTTATCAAAGAGAGCAAAAAAAGTATAAAATTGTGTATTTTAATTAATGGGTCACCCTTTTTTATTATCAGAATTTATTACTTTTCATTTGTGCATATTATTTGGTTTAAAGGGGATGTAAGGTTACCATCTTGTACTATGATTTGTACCTAGAAACTTCTTAGCCTCATTTATTTCTCGATCTTTCATGATCTGACCCCAGTTAATCTTTGGCCGTGGAGGTTCTGCTACATCTGTACTGCCGGCTGGCTGCAGACCTGAAATCAAAGCAGACATAGCATACATATTCTCTTTTCATGCCAGACAGTTCTAATTTTCTAATTTTTACAGCACAACTACAGGTAAACAATATATAAAAGATTTGTGTACTAGTACTACCTCAAATTTACACAAGACTGTCAATTTCTGGAACGTTTATGATTAAAAGAAATTAATAAATTGTATTGATGCTCCCCAAATGTGAAAGAGTAACAAAACTGTGATATTGCATTTCTTAAAGACTCATTAAACTTCCGAAACAGTCCAAATTAGTTTTAATTTAAGTCAGTTTCACTCTCCAAGATGTTTATTTGATCAATGAGAGATTTTGCAAACGAAAAAAATAAATATACAGCATATTATAAGTACATAATTAAGAACGGGTTTTGTTTACAAATTAATGTTCGTCTCTTTCTGATAAACACCTTCGGCAGAGAACGGAGTGTTACAAAGCTTGTTCAGAAACACGTTGGTCGGAAATATATGATCAACTCACTTCAGAGAGAAACATAATATAGTGTTGGAAAATGTAGGGGATGTGGTTTAAATTAAAAACCGCTTGTTGTAAGATAGTCTTTAAGAACATCCCCTTTTTCCCCCTCAGTGTATTAATGAACTGGCACCCATTAGCTAATTTATTGCACATAGGCAACGACTTTTCTAATAGCTGTACTAAACAAACCTATCTTGGTAACCTCTCAATATTGACTGCTATTAAGTGATTTGTGACGTAAAAGCGTGTGCGAAAGTATGCCGCGTATATGCAAGGGAGGATCCTGAGCAAGAGTTACTAGACGAAAATAGTATTTCGTACTCATTGTTTTTCAGTGCGTATAAATAATGGAGTGCATACTTAGTTCGATACAGTTTTATTGCAGACATCAATATATTTAAAAAAAATTAGAAAACCCCAAATAGAAACATAATATTAGTGAAGCCATAACTTTTCTTATCTTGTTATTAGACCCAGTACAGTCGGAAACGACCGGGTCATTACGGAATTGTAAACAAAAGTTAAAAATTAGGACCGCTCGGTTAAGAAAATAACATTTCGATCGAAGTTATTTATTTTCTCGCTTTTTTTAAAAACAGTCACTAAGGGGTATACAGGAATGGTTTTAGCAATACTATAAACACATTTAATTGCAATCATTTTTGTTATTATCAAAAAGTGTGCATGAGGCTTTAATTTTGTAATACAAAACACAGGAAATCCAAATAACTGCAATGGTCACTATAGTGCCTTTATAGTGACCATTGCAGTAACTCCAATGAGAACTAGTAGAATAGAAAATCATGAGACTGGCGTACAGAAACAATGTTTGAATGTAAGGGCAAAAATAGGTAAGGGGCATAACTCCTGGAAATATCATCCAAGTGGAGCACCTTGACAAAATGCACATACTGTTCAAGTCAGTTACAAGTTTCACGTCATGTTCTTAACAAGAAAATATTGGTGGAACCGATGGATGCTCCCCCAAGTGAATGTTTGACTCTGTTACATATGGTAATGATATTGAATGGGGGAAGTAATATGAGAGTTCTAAAGAGAAGTCAATACATTAGTTTTTATTTCGTGATATAATACATTGTACAACATACTTTGAAATAGGTCATTATGATGCATCTTAGCCAGTTCATGAAATTCCACTAGAATCAGTGGTGAGAGAAGAATGATAATGAGACACAATGTCCTATATCAATCCTCACAGTCTGTTACCAGGCTGGGATTCTTACACATGACTCCTGGCTTGATAGTCACTATTATTTTATGCCAAACTTAAAAATTGGATGCCAATTGCTGCAGGAGCCACAGTCAAGATATGTAGACCGGTTACAGTACGCAGGTTACTTTTTGAAATCATGCTGCCAACAAATTACATCATGATATCCAACTGAGTCACATTCAACTAACAAAGTCGACCAGTCAGGCTACTATTCTGTAAATGCTGATCTGCAAGCAAATACAAAACTATACAATATTTATATATATGGTTCAACTAAAAAGGCTGAAATTTTAAGTCCCCTGCAGCTGTTAAAAGACCCTGTATCACTAGACATATGCTTTAACTACATGACAAAAAAGGTGCACTGCAAACGTGTGAAGATGCTCGTCTTTCTAAAGTCCATTGAGCAGGTGTTTATGGAATTTAGTCACTGTAACATATTAAGTAGTTTGTTGTAAATTAAAATCTTACTTGTACTTTCGAATGTTTTAGTAACCTTCTGGATGGGATCAACTAGTTCATTGATGAGATCTTTGGCTTTAGTTATAGCATCTACACATCCAGATATTTCCACCGTTGTCTCTCCATAATTATCACTGTCCCTTAACACCTGATATGAAAATATGGCTGCATAAAACACTTGAGTTAGCAAAGGTTTTTTTTTCAGTTCACAGTGAAAACTTAAGCTGATGTATTGTATAAATTATTAATAAATATGAAGGCTATATTGCAATGCTCATTATATACAAATTTGAGTATTTCAATAGCTTATACAATAATTTTAGTAAGAAGTCCAACATAGGCCTGAATTTCTCTACCGGACACAAATGGACAGATGAACATTTCAATTTTTTTTAAATATGTGGTCAGGCCCAATTAGCTCAGTCAGAAGCGCATCTGACTTTATCCAGGGGTTTCCTCTCGAGACTCTCGTGTTCAAATCCCCGCCAAGCAATAGTCTCCGTGATGACTGATATTCAACATTGTGTCTCATTATCATTTGTCTCCCACCGCTGATTCAAGTGGGAAAGTTATCAGTTACTTGCGGAGATGAGGTGGGCTCGAGTACTGGTTAACCTGTCAGGATCCCAGGAAACATTGATGATCTGTTAGCCCTTGATGGCATAAAAATGACGCTAAATAATCAATCAATCAAATATGTGGATGAATATTTGTTTTTGTAAAAATGGGGATGCTATGGTGTTTACACGGAAAAATTTAACATTTGCTCTATAACTTTTTGTTAAACAAAGACTCCTATGACAGCTCTAAATTTGAATTGGCTTCCACAAACCTTTCAGAGGACACAAGGCAATACTATATGCAAAATATGTTAAGGTCTGGGCCTTGAAATGTTTTTTTAAAGTTTAACATTTCTGAAAAGAAGACATACTTTAATCCGTGCCTGACTATTCTCACATAATTCTCTGATTTTGGATCCACCTTTGCCTGGAATCAAAAGAAAAATAATATTTGAACAAAATTTCAAAGTATAATATATGCATGTACCACATCTGCATGCCATTGCATAGAAATACTTTTGAGTTGCATTAAAAAACTTGGGTGCACATAGCAGTTTTATAAATAATATTACTACCCTTGACACCCTATGTCTGTCACGGTAGTAAGCCTTGTAAGGGAGCAGTGCGGAAGCCGATGGTTTTCAGTTATTTGACTATCAGAAGTCATGGTTGCAACAAAATATGATTTATATCCAACATCGTTCCATTAAAATAATTGTTTCGAGTGTTTAATTCATTATTTTCGAAGATCTGTTTGTTTTGGTAAATCTAATTTTCAAAAAAACACTTCCGTTTACAGTATGATATTTTCAGCTTGAAATTTGTGGGCAGGGTTCATTTGTATTCAATATGTAGGAAATCAAAGTAAGGTGAAAAATGGGTTGTGCATGTTAAAAAATGTTTTAAATGTGTCCTTCAGAAATATTGTTTTAATATACGAGAGATTATCCATAAGTTTGAGGACAAATCTTGTTGGACTTTTGAAAATGGCACTTGGTCAGAAATAAACATTTTCACTTGCAAGGTACTAAATTTTTGTGTTGGGTCACTTGTCTGGTGCCATTTTCCACTTGTACAGGATGTCTATGAGATTTGCACAGCCCTGCAAACACTTTTCATTGCTGTTACATTCAAGTTATAATTTATCATACACTGATTCATACTGATGATTGATTATTTATTGTCTTTTCAATATTAAATCTGGCCACTGGCCCATCTAAAACTAAAATGGCGCATTTTTAACAACTTTGGGGCTGAAATGATGAAATAGTTATAAAAATGTTTCTGATGTTCGGGTTATTTCATATTTTTCTATAATCAAATTAGTCAAGCTTTTAAATCTGATAGGTCAATTTAAGATAAAATGTTCCAGTGCTCCAGATAAGGTGCGTATTTGCGTAAATAAGCATTGAAATTGACAAAAAAAGCATTGAAAATAATAAATGTGCGTACAGATACGCATAAACAATTGGATTTAAGCATTTCATTGGCGATCTTGTGCGTATCGTATTTCCAAAGACTGGGGTTTTCACAACGGAAGTAGACACCGTGAAATAAACAAATCTAAGGGAAGTAACTGCTATGTAAAACATAGTCTGGTTCCCTGACCTATACCGATAAAAATCGATTGTTTATTGGTAGCTCGGGGAACCACACTAACTATATACAATAAGAGTTATTTCCCGTAGATCATTGTCACTGAGTATGTTCAGTATTTCCAAGTGTTTTAAAGAGGCCTGCTATAAACGAACCTGCATTACTTTAGCCGATTACTTTATCGTATTTATTATAAATGGCATCGTCTGCTTCTGGCGTCTGAAGACAAAAAAAACAACAAAAGAAACCCAATCATTATTCTAACTTATTCCAGTTCTTTAAGAAAAACAATACTCTCAAAAGTGAGTTATTGATGCATGTATTACGAAGTCACAAAAAATAAACAAAAAACACATGGGAGGCAAGGTCAATACAAATACCATTGAATCATGGAAAGTAAAATTCCCATCGCTGATAATAAATGAAATTGAAGACAACCTCATATCTGTATTAAAACTTGGAAATTCACTGATAAGGCCATCCTTAAAAATATTTGTTTGCTGTGCTCCTACCAACTCACTCAAAATTGTAGCTACCCAAATTTTTATTGACTTTCATACTGTTTTTTTTTTTTCATGATATCTGTCCATTTTTATTAAAAATGACTACACAAAATTAAGAACTGGCAACAAAAAATATACCTATCTACCCACATGATGAAAAATACTGGGTCGGAGCACAGCAAACAAACTTTTTTTTAAGGATGGCCTAAAATAAAAAATGCTCAGTTTCATCATGTTTTTAAATCATTCCTTTTACTTTAAACATAACACAAATTTAAATAAAATACATGAAAAAAAAATCAGTACATTCTTAGGTCTCATCAATAGTCCCACAGGACGAGTAGGCATGGAAAAAAAGTTCCCCACCTAGAACTTCATTATAGATACTTCAGTATTGTTATTATGTAACAACTACTTACTCACTTTATTTTACAATCTAGTATTGTTTTTCTATTGTATGTTTTGAATATATGGAAAAATTGAAAATGCTTCCATCATTTTAACACACACTGTATACATAAATTATAACTAATCTGCATATGATCCTAATTACTATTTCAGAATATCTTGCAGTCTTGAATAGACCCTAACGATAGTTTAGGATTCTAATCATGGTAGATACATGGTGACCCAAAATTTGTGAAACAAACACTGAAATCAACAATAAAAAATAATAATAAAAATCACCTATTATTTTTCCAACATTTCCCGTTGGAACAGTTATAGACTCTGTGGACAGATTATCATCATCATCTGTATTTCTTCCTTGTCCAAATCCTCTTTTATTGTCACTTTGTTGCTTCCAACTATTATTGTTCCTATCATCTCCATTCCACCCATTATTTCTATCTCTTCCAAAACCTCCATTGTGTCTTTCATTATCCCTTCCACTGCCAAAACCTCTATTGTCTCTTTGTCCCCTATCATTTCTTTCTGACCTATTCCATCTGTTGTTTGAATCGTTTCCAAAACCTCTATCGTTAACTGTTCCATTATCAGGTCGACTTCTACTCCAATTTGTGTTTACACCATTTTGATAGTTACCTCGATTACTTTCCTGTTTCTCACCTGGCTTCCGCCAGTTTTCACTTTCTTCACGTTTGTTCCAGAAACCACGGCCTCTGGATCTTTGTGGGACACTTGTGTTTTGATATGGTGGACTTGACACAGAATTCTTTTTCCAACTAGGAATATCTGTCACTGCGGAAAACCCAGTTTCGCTATCCCAGTCTTCTTCCATGATGAATTGGACGTAAATAAAAAGGTATTTGATTTTTATTACACTGATCTTTGTTTCATCTTATCTCATTTTCAAAATTAGCCAGTAAACTAGTAGAGCATTGTTTATTTTTATTAAATGGATTTCCCGCAAGAAGTCAAATTTCCCCACATGTAGGTAAACGGAGCTATTCTTGTTAAAATGGATATTTTATTCGAATGCAAATTTAAAGTAAAAATGCACCATATAATGTTTAATTGATATCATCATCAACATAATAATCCAATTTTATAATAATGTATAAGGATGTGTTTCGTATTATTGATTTTAGACTATTTCATGATAATGTTTTGAATACGGCTACACGGCTGGCAAGCTATTCAAAATATTCAAGCGCTTGAAAATGACGGACTTAGACGGTACATTAAGTTGGAATTGCGAAATGGAAGTGAATTTATTGCATGCCATGAGGGGACATAAGCCTGTTGGTACGTGTATATACATATTTTATTGATTCAAGTAGTTGATTAACTATATCATAGGGTGAAATCTTATTAAACTTACATGTAAAGTGTAAGATTGTTCAAGGTTAATCAGACGCTCATTGGTTTCAGTACACCAAATGTATAACACAAATTACCAAGGAATTATATATAGAAGGAAAGGCAACTGATTGGGATTGTGTGAACGCAATATCTCCCAATATCTATTTTTTAATAATCTTAACTTCCATTCATCTCGGGAATACAAATAAAATTCTTACAATGCAGAATGAAATTGTCATCAAAACAATACCATTCCCAGAAATTTGTGTTTAAAATTGTTGAAGTACTTGTGATTACTAAATTAGTATACTGCAGCTAAAATAACGACACATTACGATAAATTTTCTTCCAAACCTCAATATCTTTAATTCAAGAGCATTTTGCATGATCGAAACATGTTAAAACATCTAAGTTTGCATACAACTTACAGTTTATATACAAGAAATCAATTGCCTATGAACAATGAATGATAAATTTGCAAATTATGAATCCTACGTGTGCTGTTTCTTCAACATTTAGTCAAGAGATGCAAGTTTCCTGTCCTTCTATACAAGTCCTTGGCTTCTGCAAATATGAGCTGTTTAAATAATGTATGCTGTTTGTTTAATTTTCTGTTTAATCATTGTGTTTGTAACGATTCAAATTGCTCTCCCAAATAGCCATTTTATCGATATTATTTGTCTATTTGTAATCTATCTATTGGCCATCATAATTCACTTGCAAATCCTTGCTTTTAAAATAGTTTTTATAGTGATATGGTGGAAGTGCACAGGAAGTTAAGCAACAAAGTATGGGGTTAGTACTCGGATTGGTGATTGCTGTCACAATTGTGGTGTCAGAAGTAACTTTCGTACCTGCGACTGCACAAATCCCTCTTTCCTTGTAAGGGGCAGGATATGGACAGGAACTATGGCAAATTATATGCTGTACAATTGGAACCCATCCCAGAAAGGCTAAAGAAGGGATGAGTGTAGCAAATGTACATAAAATTTAACCACTTTGAAAGAATATTCCAGGTATTAATGGGGAACAGGCCCAATTTCAACCACCAGCAGTTATTAAAAAAGAATCATTTTCAATGAACCGTTTTTTTGAATGTTTATTAGATTTGCATTTTTTCAATGGGCCGTTTCTAAATAATCATATAAACATTTTCCCAACATCAATGGGGATATTTTTTATAAGATTGGATTATGGCCCATGGCCTCTTCACATCCCAATCACTGACCAAAATGATCAAATGATGACACTGACATGGGAGTGATGGCATTACATCCACTTTGAAAGATGGCATGTTTTCACATTTCCTTGCTGAAATATGGCACTGTGGGAGTGAGTTTCAAATATATGGATAAATCATGACCCAACCAGGAATTAAACAACGGACCTCTAGATCATGGAGCAAGCGTGATAACTACTGGAGCATCACAACTTTACTGTTTCAGAGCTGTCCCACTACCTTTTTTGCTATAACCACATGATGCAATGAAGTAAATGGTTCTCAATGGTGATTGCTATATTTTTGAATGCATCATTCTTTTAACTTTCCCAAACATAAACTTAATACAGACTTGGATTCAGTAGAATACAAAAGTCAAACAGGGATGTAGATGTTGCAGTGCTGTTACAATAATATATATGCTGCAATCCTTTGTTTGTGGTCTGATCTCTAAACGTCTAACTTTTGACGCCTTCAGTTACAATAAATCTTGTCAAAGTACATGTATTCAGACTGTAGGAGAGGTATACACATGTTTTGCCAAGTTACAACTTGAAAGTATTTGCATCATTCTTTGGCATATAACCTGCTCTGGGTTAGCCTGGGCAGATGCATGAAAAAGATATAGGTGTTGTAGTCAAATTTATGTTAATTTTCCTTCAGTGGTGAAGTACAGAAAAAACGTGTAATAAAACTTAAATTGTATAGAAATCCGCTTTATATCGGGTCACTTGGGTTCAACACAGTGACGTATCCTGTACATAAAATGAGAAGTTTTAAAATACACATTGATCAGTGTTTTTTATGCCCCCTTCCCCTCTCCCACCAAATTATTTTGGGTGGCAAGTAGTAATCGCAGCGCCCGTCTGTCCATCCTTCTGTCCGGTATTTCATGTCTGGCCTGTAACTTTGCCATGCATAGATGAATTTTGTTAATACTTGCTACAAATGGTCAACATAACATGACGTGTTGCGAATGAGACCCATAATTGTACCTCAAAGGTTAAGGTCACACTTTGAGTTTGTCCGGCCTGTTACTTTGTCATGCATAGATAGATTTTGTTAATACTTGCCACAAGTGATCAATATAATATGACATGTCGCAAGTAAGACCCATACCCTTACCTCAAAGGTCATTTTGAGTTTGTTTGACAATACTTTCAGTCTTCTGCGATATTTCATGTCCAGCCTGTAACTTTGTCATGCATAGATGGATTTTGTTAATACTTGCTACAAATGATCAACATAACGATGACGATTTGTCCCGCGTAACACCCAGATTCTGACTTCAAAGGTCAAGATCACACTTTGAGTTTGTTTGACAACACTTTGAGTCTGTATGAGATTTCGTGTCCGGCCTGTAACTTTGTCACGCATAGATGGGTTTTATAAATACTTGCTATACAAATGATCAACATAATTTGACAACATGTCACATGTAACACCCAGACTCCCATTTCAAAGGTCACAGTGAAAATTTTACTTTGTTAGACGACACTTTTAGTCTGTTTTAGATTTCGTGTCTGGTCTATAAATTTGTCACCTATGGATAAATTTCAAAAACATTTGACTCAAATTTTCAGCATGACATGATGTCATGTTATGTAAGACCCACACCCGCACCTCAAAGTGAAGGTTACACTTTGAGTTTTGTTTGACAACACTACCGGTATATAAGATTTCATGTCTGGCCTGTAACTTTGTCATGCATAGATTTTATTATTACTTGCTATAAATGATCAACATAACTTGACGATGTGTAGCCCGAAACACTCAGACTTCCAATTCAATGGTCAAGGTCACAATTTAACTTTGTTTGACAACACTTCCTTGTATGATCTGTAACTGTGTCACTTATCGATAAATATAAAAAAAACACTTAATTAAGTTGATCAACATGACATGATTAAGTGTCATTTCTTTTCCGCAAAGGTCAAGGTCACACTTTAAATTTGTTTGATATTTGTTTCTAACTTTGTCTTTAACTTAGCCCAATTGATCAAGATGTCATGACATGTTGCACGTAAGACCCAGACCCATACTTCAAAGGTCAAAGTCACACTTTGAGTTTGTATGACACAATTTGAGTCTATCTGGTCTGCAACTTTATCATACATAGATGGATTTCAAAAACACTTGACTCAATTTATCTGCTGATCAACATGACATGATAACGTGTCGCATTAAGACCCAGAACCGTACCTCAAAGGTCAAGGTCACATGTTCAGTTTGTTTGATATTTCATGGTCTGTAACTTTGTCTTACAATCAAGGGATTTTAAAGGAGCTTGACACACGTGATCAACATGTCATGATGATGTGTCATCTGCATTTACCCTTAGAAGTACCAATACCTTTACATCAGATGTCAAGGTTACAAAAAGATCAAAGTCACCCTTTCATGTAAAAAAAAAAACAACACCATGAAATTGCGTGCCTAGTCTGAAATGTCAGTCCAGTGCTCTTGATTTTCATAGATACATTGCTACCTATTATAAAATATATTGTTTTTTTCACAGACCATTTGTGGGGGCATGTGACACTTACCAGTGACATTTCTTGTTAATAATTTTTTCTGTTATTGTTGATTATTAGCAATAATAATTATAAAATAATTATAGTACTGAGCTGAAACAGAAACCTGCATCATGGATATGACATTGTATGGTGCTATCTCACAAACAGAGAATCAGATTCTTGCTGCTGCATATACACCATGTCCAAACGTTTCAGGGGGAGGCAGTGGAGGCAACATTGGATGACGGTAGGGTAATGTTGAATGGTGGTGGGATTCACGATCAGCGGTAAGAAAACTATTTTTTTTAACTATTTTTGATAATTTTTTGAAAATCTGAGTCAAGCAATATGATTTTGTATCATTTCTGATCACTCGGCAGCAAACGAATCTGTGCAGCCTTTCGCTATTCTCTTGATCATTTGGGAAATACAAGGAATTTTCTGTGTAAACATTGGCTTGAGTGTTTTAAAAGTACAAAAATTGTCTTGTTACTGAACATAATTTGATATATCATATCTTTTATAAGCAACATCCTCCTCAACATTATATTTTTACCCCATTCGGTCTTTTACTGGTGTAAAATTAATTTAATGACGGTTTTATGATGAAAAATCAGCGTAACGGTGGAGGAGCTGGTGGACCTGTTTCAAAGTTGGGTAACGCTGTTTGATGGTGAATTTAATAAAAGCCAATTTTTTGTTGTTTTCGATACAAACACGTGTCTGCTCGATTGCCATTTTAATGTAAAACTATTACAATATGTTACGACAGTGGAATAGGCTCATATAAGGCAAATCAAGTTAAAAATTACCATAAATGCTTATATCACATGAGACATATCAATTGTATCAAAACATCCACAGTATGTAAAGTTCTCAATATTTTATGAATGTATTGAGATTGTTTTGGGAATATCTCAGTGCTTTGTCTTTAATATTACAGTGAAAAAAAGAAAGGAAATGAAGTTTTGGTTTTATTTAAACCGCGAATTAAAAGCAACATGCATTTTTTCCATGCCCAGGTCATGAAAAGGTGCCATGATTGTTACCTACTATCCTTCCGGTGCCGTTATGTATGACTTAATGTCATGTATTATATATTTTTAAAATTAGGGAATAATTTAAGAAAATGTGTCTTTAATGTTAAAAATAGCAAACTAGTACTGTCAAACCTGTGTAAGTGGTCACCTCAATTAAGCAGTCACATGTCTTAAGCAGCCACATTTGCTATTTCCTATTTCTATGCTTTCAAAGCAAATTAACCTGTCTTAAAAGGTCACTTTTGCTCCTTCCCATGTCTGGCTGCTTTAGACAGGTTTGACTGTATCATGTTTTTCTTCTATCCAATATTGGGTGTATAACTATAGAAGTTGTTTTTTTTTAGTAGTAAAGAAGTTAGACGTTAAGGTCAACAATCACAGCTGACCGTTGAAATTACTTTATATAACTCTGGACATTTTCATTAATTTTCACTTAAACTTTTTTCTGAAATGTATGTACATGACATTAATATACCACAGTACATAATTTCACTCGTGGTTTTGGAAAAGGGCAGAATTCTAGTAAATGGTTGAAAAACTTAAAATCATCAATGACAACTTAAAAATGTTTGGATCTGTGGGATAAAATAATAGTAACAACCACTTTGTATTTTTAAAGATGTTTTAGTCATGGTTTCAAAACTTGCAAGCCAGAACTAGCTTTATAAAAAGATAATAACTTATTTTATTAGTACATTAAGGTGTGTATCGCAATGCTAGGAGGTTACTACTTTCATACGATTACAGATTGATTTATGTGTAGACATGGAGATTTTGACCTCATCTGAAAATATAACATACATGTATACATTAAGGTGAAGTGTGATAAAAGGTCCAAGCATTCCATTTTGCACTTACATGTACCATGGTACAATCCTGTATCTTTTCTTCAGATACAATTTTGCCTTCCGTATTAACCAATTGACTACATTCATAATTATGTACACTGACGATCACATGTTCAACTGTCGTGCAATATTTCAAATTCTAATATGTCAAAAAAATGTTCTGTGTAAATAATACATCGATCCACAATATGGTATAATGGTTGAACTTTATATGTATTTAAAACCAATACATTGACAGTTACTTATACATTTGGCAGTTAAATACACAAAAACATTGCCAGTTATTTATACATTTGGAAGTTAAACACACAAAAACATTGCCAGTTATTTATACATTTGACAGTAAAATACACTAATACATTGCCAGTTATTTATACATGTGGCAGTTAAATGCACAAATACATTGACAGTTATTTATACATGTGGCAGTTAAATGCACAAATACATTGACAGTTATTTATACATTTGGCAGGTAAATACACAAAAACATTGCCAGTTATTGAAATGCAGTGATATGTTACCATAATTGGATCAATAATGTTTTTATTACTGAGTATACGTTGCCAGTTTTGACACTTTTGATTAATTGAGGAAAGAAACTCGAGTGATAATGGTGATATCTGAACAGGAATATAATAAACATTGACATTGTCAATCAGTTTCATTTAGATTGGAATAAGCTTACTAATCTTGTTACAAATTGCGATACTGCAAATGATCACATCGCGAATGTCTTATATACAATACTTTTCTGTAGGACAATTCATTTGGCGAGTCCAATATAAAGAAGACAAACTTATAAAAGGGAATGACTGGCACTAACTCCTGTCAAAGGCCTCCTGGGTAACTGATAACACTTAACTATGCTTAGAGTGTTGGTTGTGCATTATTTCATACTTATTAAAATCTGTCTTTTATGCAGCTCATAATGGCCATTATCAGTCTGATTTTCTTTACAGTACATAAATACACCATTGTTACATTTTTTTAAATATATTTACAACAGAGAAACAACTGAAAAATTGACCGATTGCATGAGAAACCTTAGAAAAGTGCTTTTAGTAAATCCGCCATCCTCCAGCATTTCGCAACTTTGAAACAGCTCCAACAGCCCATCATTACGCTGATTTTTCACCATAAAACCGTCACTAAATCAATTTTACACCAGTAAAAGACTGAATGGGGTAAAAATATAATGTTGAGGAGGGTGTTGCTGATAAAAGAAAATGATGTATCAAACTATGTTCGGTAACAAGACAGTTTTTGCACTTTTAAATTACTCAGGCCAATGTTTACACAGAAAATTCCTTGTATTTCCGAATGATCAAGAAAACGTCTACAGTCTGCACAGATTCGGTTGCTGCCGAGTGATTAGAAATGATACGACATCATCTTGCTCAACTCAGATTTTCCAAAAATTATCAACAGCAGTTAAAAAAGATCATTTTCTTACCGCTAATCGCGAATCCCACCGCCATTCAACGTTACCCCACCGTCATCCAACGTTACCTCCACCGCCTCCTCCGGAAATATTTGGACACGGTGATAAAAGTATAATGTTGATTCCATTTCTCATATTTAATTGGTATGATTTTTGTTTCAGGTGTAAATCGTCATTTTCAGATGGTCTTTATTCATGAAAAGTTGATAGACTCGTACAAAAAGATAACAGCCAAGCAGATATGGGATTACTTGGGAGAGATGTATGATCTCCAAGCTCTTGTAAGTTGGAACAATTTTATTTGCTTTGAGTAAAAAAATACATGAATTAAGGCCATTTTAAATTAATTGCTAGATTATCATTCAAATTTTTCTTAAAAAGAGGGAGGGGATTTTTTTTTTTCTTTGAGGTCAGTCTTTCCTATAATGGATGATTATACAAGTCATTTATGGAAAAAATAAAATTCAGAATACAATTTCAACCACTGATTTTCTGACCAAACAATGAGTCAGTGAGGCCGTCCTTAAAAAATAAATTGTTTGCCATGCTCCTACCTACTCACTCAAAATTGCAGTTACCCAAATATATGTATTGACTTTCAAAGTGTAATTTATTTTATTTATGATTTCTGTCCATTTGTCTTTAAAAAAACTTTGAAAAAGTTAGCTACCTACCTACACATGTGCAAAATACTGTGTCAGAGAGAAAACAAACATTATTTTAAGGATGGCCTGACCAATGAATTTTTGTTATTTCATTATTTCATACAGCCCATTCAACACCTTGAGATAATATTGAGACGGCAAGATCAGTACGACATGAGGTACTTATGAATATTTAAAGATTTGGTCAAACATTACACAATAAGGTGAACATCATGCAAAATAGCCTAAGTAACTAAAATATTATTTTATTACAATGTATTTGCAGAACGAGTCTGAGATTCTGCCATTCCCAAACAAAGAGGCAGACTTCAATCTCCCTGACAAAGACTTTGGTAACTTAATGGAGAAAGTAAACCCTCGCTTGTCTCATCCCAGACCAGATGAGGAAAAAAACAAACAAGAAAAGCCAGATAAACATGACAAAACAGAGAAGAGTGACAGAGCAGAGAAACAAGATAAAACTGAAAAACTATGATAAGCACGAAAAACATGATAAGCATGAAAAACATGAAAAGCATGAAAAACGAGACAAACACGATAAGCATGATAGGCACGATAAACACGAAAAACGTGATAAACATGACAAACATGATAAACACGAGTCAGGTATGTATGTTTTTGACATTTATGTTGAATTGCTGAGATCAGTCTGTTCAGCATTCTATTGATCTAGGTTAAAGGCTTTATTATGTAAACAAAAACTTCAGTTATTGACATTAAATTAAACAGTATAATATGATGTTAGGCATTTATCTGTAGCCTTTTTCTGTACATTAAGATTACATAGTATGGCAAACAGTTTACTGGTGGAAGGAAGACCTCAAAATTAGTCTAACCCTTCATCCTGCCACATGAAACTGACAAACTGTCTCACATAAAGTTTTGTAAGTGCGGAGAGAACAGTGATCTTGTAACACTCAAGCTCATGATACTATTTAACTTGATACACATGTAATTGTATACACTAAACTATATTACAAAATGTATTGTACCATGTAAAGCAATATTAGTATATTGTTTCAGGGCTAATTTAAATAACATGTCATTTTTTCTCTAGTCAAACATACATATGTTAGACAACAAACACGTATTGCCTTGTTCTTTGTTTCTTTTTATATTTATTTTTAAGTGGTTATCATTACACTGTACTCTGCATACAATGCTAGAAATATATCAATTATTCCCAATAGTCTCACAATATATTACAGTTTGTAATGAAGCTTATTTGTTAAATTGTTAACAATTAATTACAAAAATATCTTGAACAAAGAATTCAGAGTTTAATATTGCTGGTATTAAACTACCTCTTTGGTTCATGCTTGAGCAAATTATTGTCGGCATTGTCAAAACGTATATATAAAATGGCATCATAATCAATACATATCAGTTGCAGCATCTGTCCTTCCGTTTGTCAGTATGTCCTTCCGTCCGGTATTTCGTGTCCTGCCTGTAACTTTGTCATGCATAGATGGATTTGTTGATACTTGGTACAAATGATCAACATAACATGCCAACATGTCACGAGTAAGACCCACAGCCGTACCTCAAAGGGCAAGGTCACACTTTGAGTTTGTTTGACAACACTTTGAGTCAGTGAGATTTCGTGTCCGGCCTGTAATTTGGTCATGCATAAATGGATTTTATAAAAACTTGCTACAAATGATCAACATAACATGATGACATGTTGAGAGTAAGACCCACACCCATAATTCAAAGGTCAAGGTCACACTTTGAATTTGTTTTGACAACACTTTGAGTCTGTGTGAGATTTCATGTCAAGCCTGTAACTTTGTCATCCATAGATGGATTTTGTTAATACTTGCTACAAGTGATCAACATAACATGAAGATACTTCAAAGGTCCCACTTCAAAGGTCAAGGTCACAATTTAACTTTGTTTGATGACACTTTCAATCTGATTGAGATTTTGTGTCCGGTCTGTAACTTTGTCACCTATGGATGAATTTCAAAAACACTTGGCTCAAATCGTTAACATAACATGACGACATGTCACGCATTACATCCATACTCCCACTACAAAGTCCAAGGTCACAATTGAACTTTGCTTGATGAACTTTTAGTGATTAAGATTTCGTGTCCGGTCTGTCACCTATGGATAAATTTAAAAAACACTTGGCTCATTTGATCAACATGACATAATTAAGTGTCGCATGTAAGACCCAGAACCTTTCCTCAAACATCAAGGTCACACTTTCTTTTTTTTTTGTTTGATATTGCGTGTCTGGTCTGTAATTTTGTCGTTAACTTAGCTCAATTGATCAAGATGACATGACGACGTGTCAAACATAAGACCTGGACCTGTCCTTCAAAGGTCAAGGTCACATTTTTAGTTTGTATGACAACACTTTGAGTCTGTTTGAGGTTTCAAGTCCATACTGTAACTTTATCATAATCATGGATTTCAAAAACACTTGGCTAAATTTATCAATTGATCAACATGACATGACAACATGTCACGTTAAGACCCAGAACCTTACCTCAAGATCAAACTTTCAGAGTTTGTTTGATATTTTACTAGTATGTATGGTCTGTAACTTTGTCTCACATGGAGGGATTTTAAAATAGCTTGACACAAGTGATCAGCATGTCGTGATGATGGGTCACCTGCATTTACCTGTAGAAATACCCAGACCATTACAGCAGATGTCAAGGTTATACAAAGGTCAAGGTCACACTTTTATGTAAAATAACTTGAAATTGCATGTCTGAAATGTCAGTCCATTACTCTTGATATTCATGGATACATTGCTACTTATTATTACATAATTTTTTATATTGTTATTTTCACAGACCATTTAGGGGGCATGCGACACTTACCAGTGACATTTCTTGTTTCAATATATATATTGCCTATAGATACTCACAGACTCCATATTGCCAAAAAGATATCAGTTTAAACATGCCAAAATAATATATTAAAAAGAGATTTCCTTACTTAGGCTACACGCCTAGGTTACACTTAAATAGATTTCTTGCTGAAAAGTGCAACATATTTTGCCATGTATTTGATGAATCACGTGATTTCATATAGGTTTCAGTTTGATCCGTTTTGCAAAGGGGTGGATCCAGGATTTCAGTTTAGACGGGTGCAACACAAAATGTGAACAGGCATACATGTTTTTCATAGAAATATAGTGAATTTAAGAATATATAGGAGTTTATGTGGGACATATACCAGTTTTGTTAAAGAGTAGATCCGCCATTGATACAGACTTATACAGGGTAAAAGTTGTTTCACCTTAGAAAGAGTCAGAATGACATTAAGCAGTATTTGAGTGCTGTCTATTTTTAGAATGGGATTTTTTTTTAAAGTTTACCACTCTAATTTAAATATTGATTTTGTAACGCTTTGGTAGATATGACATAATAAACCATTCAGATTTTATTTATTAATGATAATGAGATGCTTTTGATCCATTTTAATAATTATTTTATTTTTTAAAACATTTGTAGCGATTTTTCCTGATACACTCTCTTTAACTGCCGTTTTTAACGTCACTATTGACAACCTTTTTGTTAATAACAAGGGAATCATATTTCAGTAACAGAAAACACCAATTTTTTTATAGATAACCATGTTTGATATTTACACGCCTTTCGTCACCAGGTTCTTCAAAGTCCCATTCCAAATCAGAAGGACGACATTTAACAGGGACAATGCATACTCCAGATAATTCACCGAAGCGTAAACGTACCCGACATACGCCATCCAATGCCAGTCCTGCCACACCTGATGCTCCACCATCAAAACGACGGAGATGAATCATACTTGGTTTTTTTTTTTACTTTCATCTCACTATTTACATGTACACTTATCCCCACATTTGACTCATTTTGCTTTTTTTTCATGGAAAACATTGTAAAGTTGGATGTTTTTTGTCTATTTTCTTTTCACCCATTGTAAAAATAACTTTTTGTGTTATTTTTGTATAAAGTTTCTGAAACACTATTATACAAAATTATGTTATAAGTACTTAATGTTACTTGGGTAAGATATATATTTCAGGGTTATTTTTAGCTCACCTGAGCCAAAGGCTCACAGGTGAGCTTTTGTGATCACCCTGGTGTCGGTCGTCTGTCGTCCGTTGCTAACTTTTAGCTTTTAACAACTTTTCCTCTGAAACCACTTTTGATGTAATTTCACAGAAATGTTCCTTGGGTGACCCTCTACCAAGTTTGTTCAAGCCATCTTGATATGTCAAAAAAACATGGTCCCCAGGGGGTGGGGTTAGTTTACTACATGTATATAAGCTAAAGTAAAAACTTAAAAAATCTTCTTGTCAGAAACTACTGGCTCGATTTTAAAATAATTTCACAGAAATGTTCCTTGGGTGACTCTCTGCCAAGTTTGTTCAAACCATCTTGATTCGTCAAAAAACATAACAGCCAGGGGGTGGGGTTAGTTTTATGTCAAATTACTTCCCCTGTTTTATAGCATAAATGTCTGTATATAGCAATTATTATAAGAAAAGGTAATAAACTCTTTAAATAAACTTTTTATGCCCCCCCAAAAAATTTTGGGTGGCATATGGTAATCGAAGCGTCCGTCCATCCGTCCGGGCGGACAAATGGGTATTTAAGTGTCTAGGGTTTAGGGTTAGTAATTTTTATGGACAGTTGAAAAGCTGTTGAAAAAACATTAAGTGGCTGTTCTAGACACTTAAAAAACAGCTCTTAGGTGGCTTTTTTTCTCTAACGTGGCTAAAATTTAGCCACACAAGTAATACGATTGACGCAAAGAAGCCACTTAAATACCCATTTGTGAGAACCTCCGTCCGTCCGTCCTTCTGGGCACACAAATGGGTAGTTAAGTGTCTAGGGTTTAGGGTTAGTAATTTTTATGGACAGTTAAAAGGAAGTTGAAAAATAATTACTTGGCTGTTTCTAGACACTTAAAAACAGCTTTTATGTGGCTTTTTTTCTTTTATGTGGCTAAAATTGTCTAAAATTTAGCCACACAAGTATACGATTGACGCAAAGAAGCCACTTAAATACCCATTCGTGAGAACGTCCGTCTGTCCTTCCATCCGGTATTTCGTTTCCGGCCTGTAACTTTGTCATGCATAGATGGATTTTGTTGATACTTGCAACAAATGATCAACAGAACATGACGACGTGTCGCGAGTAAGACTCACACCAGTACCTCAAAGGTCAAGGTCACAATTTGAGTTTGTTTGACAACACCATGAGTTTGTGAGATTTCGTTTCTGGCCTGTAACTTTCTCATGCAAAGATGAATTTTAATGATACTTGCTACAAATGATCAACATAACATCATGACATGTTGGGGGGCATGTAACACTTAACAGTGACATTTCTTGTTTTTTGCTATTATTATACAATATTATACCAGGTATAAGTTTTAAAAGATAATTCATCATAAAAAAAAGATGAATGATACAATTATAATCAATGATTGAAGATTGAAATATTATTCATATATCATGAACAATTTTAAAATAGGTGTTTTTCTGAATATAAAAGTCAGAGTTTTTATGGTTCAGACAGGGATGGTTTACTGCTTCATAATAAAGCAATACCATATTTTTAGCTAGTTTCATCACAGCAAGAAGTCTGCTTGAGATTTTCAGTGTCAAAGTGTACTTAAAAACTTGGGAGGAGTAGCTTAATTATTTTTGAGGGAGAGTGCACTGCGACAAAGATTCTTTCAAGCAACAGAATTTGGGAAGGCTTATGTTTGAAACTCATAGGAATATTTATTGTACTGGAACTGTGGATTGTTTCATGCACAATAGTTTAGTCTGATGCTTTAGTTTGAAACCATTCTCAAACATAACAGGTTAGTTTTGTGCTGGAACTGAATTTTTATCTTGGTTCGAAGACTTAGCAGCTATAGTAAAAACTTCAAAAGCCTTCTACTGACCTGATTTTGATGTAATTTCACTGACATTTACCATGGTTGAACCTCTACCAAGTTTGAACTCTTCTATGCATCTGTTACATCTTCAAAACAAATCAAAATTCTAACTACTTGCCCATCTCAGCTTTCTGGAATTTTGAGTGTACATGTATTATATAATCTACTTATGTTGGGTGACTCAAGGTCAGGTGAGCCATATAGGGCCATCTTGGCCCTCTTGTTTATTTGAAACAAGAGGGCCATGCTAACCCCATTTTGCTCATCTTTGCCATATAACACTTTGTCTAATGCAAGAGTGAAAAAAAGCTAAAAGGTTACATAATTATAATTCAATTAAACTATCAGCACAGATTTTATGGACATTTATATTTCACACAGAATGAGAGAGCCATGCCAACACAAAATTGCCCTTTTTTTTTGTTAAAGAGACAGTTTTTAAGGAAAGAGCATAAAAATTGATTTATTATAATTCAATCCAGCTATTGGCACTAGCTGTATTGACAGATAAAATTTCACACATGTAGCTATCTGGATACATTGAATAATAGACGTGTTGTAAATTAATGTGAAAATAAAAGCAACTCCAGTTTTTATTGTATCTCAATATTTTCATTGCATATGTAGCACACCACAAGATCTCTGTTTGATGAGTCAATCACCATCCGAGTTAGCATCAGTGTTTTATTTCGTATGAACAAATTTGGCAATCATGGTTATCTTGTTATTGAACACAATGTTCTGCTCTTAACTATTTTTAGTCCACTTGAGCTGCTGTTATGATCACTCTGCGTTTGTCGTCCTTCCATATAATTTTGGTTGTTTTTCATTGGGTCTTCACTAACTTATATAACCCTATTTACAGGATTGCACGTTATTTCTGCAGTCAAAATATTCTATTTGGGCAGAAAATGGATAATTTAAAATTCTATGTTGTAATTAAAACAAAGATATTGCATTTCCAGTTCCATGAAATGAAACTCGCACATGAAATATACATAAATAAAATTATATTCAATAAAAATTCATACTAAAAAATTGTCCAATTATTAGTCCCCTACTAATAGTACAGCATAACATACCATGAGCGACTACCTCAAAAGTCATGGTTACATAGAAGACTTGGGCATATTGAGGCTGTGTCTTTCAATATACTGCATTGTTGGATGTGTTCACCCTGTAACTTCCAAATGCAAACCCATTATCAAATTACTCCATAAAAGTGTTCAACATAACGCGACGATGTGTTGTGCATAAAACTTGGATGGTTAACTCAAAGGCAAGGTCATGTACATGACTTTGGCGTATTGAGGCTGTGTATTTTCTGTTCTGTCATGAAACTCACACATGAAATATACACACATTTATAAATAGCATATTTAAGTATTAAAATATTTTTTTTAAAAATGAGTCCTGCTAAAAATTGTCTAATTAATATTAGGCTACCGATTGAAAATGGGTTTCAGGGACTATAGTTTTTTTTAATTCCATTAGTCTCACTTCAATTTCAGCTCTGTATCTTTTACATGCATGGACCAATTTTCAAATAACAGACATAGCATGTTAACATAACACAATGACGGGTCTCAAACGTTAAATTCATGTGCTGGAATTTGGCATGATGAGGCTGTGTATTGACATGGTGACGCTGTGTATTTCTTTATAATGACTACTTCTGTGTAAAGCCTGATAAATTTCAAATCCATGGACAGATTTTCACAGAAAACAAGGCATGTACATAAATATCTTATCATGATTATTGTCATAGATGTTCTATTTTTGATTGAATTACATCAAGCACTGATAAAAATAATACTTTATTTAATGAGGGTAACACAGTTAGTTACACTAATCTTCACTGTGGCCCTCAACAATCATACATTGAACATGAAATTCAACAATGTAGTTAACCCTTTACTTCATATAAACGCATTTGGACACCTCTAATATTGAAAGCATTAATTCACCACATATCAGCAATGGGTGAATTATGTTTATATTAACTGACAGAGGGGAAAACAGTGCAGGAAGTGTTCAGATTGCTCGTTACGAGCAATGTGAACTCTTCCTGCACTGTTTTCAAAGGCCTTCTGTGATTGGTGTGGGAAGTATGGAGTAAAGGGTTAAACATAAAAAATATAAAACAAGCATTCACATAATGTTTATAAATACAATGACAATTCATTTCTTTTGAATACTTACAATCATTCGTCAATCAAACAGTTTATTTCCAACTAACAATTAAGTTTCAGAAGATAATTTTTTAAATTATTTTTGAAGCTGTATAGACTTGGTAATGATCGAATTTCGGTAGGCAGATTGTTCCATAAAAGTGACCCTGAATAATGAAATGAATGTTTGTAAAGCTCTGTCTTTGACTTTTTAAAATATTCCTTATACTATATGGGTTATTATTTTGACAAATATTCAAGTGCCTGGGAATTTAAGCATTTATAGACAAGTAATAGTTTATGATATTGAATCCTTATATTTACTGGCATCCAGTTAAGTTCTTTAAATAAAGGCTCCGAGGCTGAAAAAGGATCTGCATTAAGGATATATTTTATATAATCACGACATCTCAGACGAATTCAAGTCTGTTTCAACTATCATAGTTGAATTGCTAAATACTTTAACTTTTCATCTTGTTCATCGATTAGCTCTATTATTGTTGGATTTAAATCTAACTTGGATATGTTGTTCACAACTGAATTTGAAATTTTTTGAAAAACAGTACATTTTGATTAATACTGTAAGTGAAATTTGTGCCCTTGAAGTCAAAATCTTGTTTATCTTTTAAAAGTTCAATAATTTATTAGGTTTTTATCTTAAACTCTGTCATTTTGTATACAACCATAACATGAACAAGTTCAACACTCAGTCGGTTCTAAATGCCATACTGATATGCTCGGAAACTGCCAAACTTTCACCAACCTCAACTGGACAATGTTTCTTCAGTTTCTTATTATATCCCCAGATACAAAGCATACAGGGGCTATATATATGTGTTATGCTTGTCTGACGGTTTGTCCTTTTGTGGACAATTTTTGTGATCGCTATTTCTCAGCAACCAATAGCCAGAATTCACTGAAACTTCACAAGGGTGACTGGTACCAAGCCTAGTTGTGCATATTATCGGCATGTTGTGCGAGAATAATTTTTCAATGAGTTATGGTCCTTTGAATTTTTCATACATGTCCGTCTATGATCAATTTTTGTTAGATCGCTATTTTTCAGGCATTTTTTTTGTGGTCACTATTTCTCGGCAACCATTGGCTGGAATTCAATGACACTTGTCAAAAGTGATTGGTACCAAGCCAAGTTAAGCATATCATCAGCATGTTCCGCTCCATTAATTTTTTAATGAGATCAGGTCCTTTGTGTGCTCAATTTCTCGGCAGACAATATTCCTTAGCCGTAATAAAATTCAAAAATACAGTAGTGTCTTTCATGTGTAAAGTGTTAAACCTTCACCTTTCTCTTTGCACCACAATCGAGCGTCAAACACCCACATCTGTTACTCTAATTGATTCACTGTGTTGAAGTAGGTAGCAAAAGGGTGCAATAACTGTTAGGGCGCCATCTGGGGATATTCATTTACTACAGTGATATTTCTAGTTTTTTTGCCTGAAGTCACAATTCAACTGGTTATTTTAAGGAATTGAACAATCCCAGTTTCATTTGAGCATTACAGGCTCCAATGAGTCTCTTGATACAATTTGGTTATTATGATATGGTGCCTATCCTGTCCATATGTCCGTTAGCATTTCCGTTTCTACACAGCAAGTCCAAAACACGATAGAAGGGTGACAATATGATCTTGACCCTTGGATGAGAAAAAAAGAAGCCCAAGAGAGCCTGAATCCCTCTACTGAGATTACTAGAAAGTGCAGAGGTCCACAATGTAACACATCAACAAACAATCGGTGTTATATTTACAATTTATTATACATATCATGTTTTATTTACATTTTACATAATACATTTAAAAACTGTATAAATAAATGTACAGCAGGGACAATGGAAATGAAAATCATATTCAACAAAAACTAACATACAGACATAAAATAACAAATATCTCGCATCATTTTTAATTATTTAAAAATAACATTCTATAGCAAATATTACGTTAATGTGGTTAAAGGCAGAAATGAAATACATGCATTTAAAAATTGAAAGCATATTCTAAATGTGTGATTGATTACCCAACAGAAACACCGATCACAAATGAAAAATTTGCTGATGTTCAACTTTTCAAACACAATACATTATTTTAAACTATTTTGAAAAGTGTTTTTCAAAATCTGCATTTTTTTTTCTTCGAGCGAGATTTTTTTTTTTTTGCCTGGTTTATTACTCGTATTTTAAAACATCACAATTTACATCAAACAGTAAGTTTGACTACGGGGGGAAGACCCTTGATATAAGTATCGTTTATAAATATAAACCTGGAAAGAACCAGTGCTGTACTCCGACTTTCAAATTTAAAATTTGTTCATTGAAGATCTACCCTAAACTTTGCCAGTGGGAATGTTCATTCAATCAAACATTTTACTGTGCTAAACTGAATCTGGTAGACATATCTATTTCTGTCTTTAATCAATCACTAAAACATCTACTACTACTACCCCTGGAACATGTTTACACCTAACATACTATATGAAATATTTTATGTTCTTAGCAAGAGAAATTCTTTCCATGAACTGATTCCAACGTGCCTGAAGTTATATTTTTTTACCTAAATGTCTTGCATCTTAAAGAAGTTTTTCTAGGTCATAAGAACAGAAACACTGGCTACAGATTTTCAATGAAATGAAATATAAATATGAAAATTAAGAGAAATTCCATCTCAGAACTGAATCGAACCTGTCTGAAGTGATTATTTTCATTCTTAAGAAGAACAGTAACATGGTTAAATGGTTGCAGATATTAAATATATAAATTTGTGAAATGTCAAAAATTTTATATTAAATTAATCTAACAAGATAAACCAGTAATACCGTATTCCGATAGTCAAAGTAGAAATGATGCAGGATTATCTTTAAGTACATATTGTTTAAACATAATACAAAACCCTTGAAAATAAATTTAAACCACTTAGATGTTACACAGATCAATATTCATAGAAAAGGGAAATAACTCTATGAGCCCATTAATCCAGACAGAACATCAAAACAAGGTCAAAATGTGAACTTTGACACTATTTTCTAATAATATTAACAATACAATATGCAGGAACTGGCCAGATCAAAACATATTTGATTGCTAAATATTAATTCTGCATGAAAGTTTCTCCATTAATAGTAAGCATTACCAGTCTAGAAAGAAGTTTTTTTTACATTTCATAAATATTCCTTTAGCACTAAAAACCCTTTCAAAACATTACATACATCTAATTGTGATGATCAAAGTTGGACAGCATAAAACTTTTATTTAGCATATACTCAACAGTTCATGTTGAATTTTACTGTCCAGAGTAAAAAAAAACAAAACAAATACCGAAATGGTCACAAATGTGTTAATAATGTTAAGTATCAAAATCAAGTTCATTCACTTAAAAAAAAAAAGAAGAAGAAAACTTTTATAAAATAACAACAACATTAACACGTACACAAAATTACAGCAAATTAATTAATCTGTGATGTTATACCAAACATGTCAAGATTTTGTCACTGAAAAATGTTATGACATCATTTTATTAATGAAAACTTCCATTTGTATATATATTTGAATATATTACTGGCATTTTAGATTTAGAAGTTGACAACATATTGCGGCCAATTTTATATCCGTTAGTTGATCACTCATGACAGAACTTTTCTACAAATCTGTTTATAAAATACAAACATATCTGCCAATCTTTATACAACAAAATTCATATTTTTTAATTATGCCGTCATATTCATTTCATTATTTTCATATTACAATTTGTTGTTAATTACATTAAATATTGGTAGAAATTTCTATTTTTGAAGAAATGATACACAGCACACTAATGCTGTTTTTACAGATCCCTGTTTCAATTATAACAGCAAAACACCCAGATCAAGTAATCTAGTTTTGCAGTATCAACTATAACAATAAAACAAGTTGTAATGACTATATCAGTTAAACTTTCAACAAGTGTTAAATGTTACACTCAGAGAGAAACCATGTCTAACATGGTATTAAAAACATACATATATAAATAAATATACATGTAAAATATCAAAGACTTATGCAGAGAAGGAAAGGTAATTAACGTATTCACACAAACTCTCGCTATCTTTACTTACTTTCATTTTGGGATTCAAATCAAAATCTTGCAAAATGGCATCTGCACAAAATGAGTAGCAATTTGTTGAGGTATAATTTATATACTGCCACTAAAAATGAACAAAATTTCTTGAATTTTTATTCCTCCAACTGTTGTGTTTTAAATAAAAAATGTAGTTTGTATGATCAGACTTCTTAAAATAATAAAGCTAACATGCAACTTACATTTAACATACAAGATGGCAGTTGCCTGTGAATTATAAATTGGTGAACTTGCCAAATAATTAATCCTACAAGAGTTAATTTTATCAACATTTCGCCTGGAAGAGATTCAAGTTTCCTATCCTTCTCTATACAAGTACTTGATCATATCTATGGGAAAAGGTCAAGTCAAAACCAAAAACATAAATCTTAACAGAGAGAAAAAGGTTATGGCAATAACCTTGCTGCAACATGCATGATATACATGTACACAATTAAATTCATTCATCTCTAATACTTCAAAGTAAAGTTGAATCATGTGAAATTAATTAATTCAATATCGTTGTTATGTTTTTTACAACAGTATTTAAAAAAAAAAGTTTATCTGAAGAGTTTTAAAAATGAACTGTTCAAGACTTAACATTGTTATTCAATGTTTTATTTCAGAATTAAAAATCACAATGTCGAATACACTTCTTTTTTACATGATAATTAAAAAGCAGTAGCTAAATACTGTTCAAAGTAAATAATAGGTACATCTTTTAGGCATATCCATTTGTGTTACTATGGTAACCTGTCTGATAACAACACTCATACTACCTTGAACAAAACCAAAATGACAATAGGGAACTAAAATGTCATAAATTGTGTTAATCTGATAACAGGACTGCAACACATTTATAACAAGTTACAAGTTTTTTTTTCTTTCTAATAAATAGTTTAATGCAATTAAAGAATAAAAAAAGAGTCTATATCACATACAATTAGCAGTCATATCAATAATTATAACTTAAACAAGAACTATTGCTAGAGGTATTAATTATGTCCGTGTTTAGCATTTTTGTAAATGTGTTGTCATGACGTAGTTACTGCATGATATAACTGGGCCAAGTTGTTCAAAGATCTATTAGCTTAACATGGCCTTAGGTGAAATCTTGTTTAAAATTCAAAGTTTTCAAATCAATGAAGTAAAATGATATACTGTTACTTAAATCTCAAAATACTATTATGATAAGAAAATTCATCATAACGAGGCGTTAAGCTAACAATGCTTTGAACAACTGGGCCCTGGTTGAACAGCAGATCAACGATCGTTTAAAACAAGTATTTCGCACAATAATCTACTCTATACTGCCTCACCCATCAAACATGTAAACTTTGATACAATACCCCACCCACCAAATATGGTTGACCCCCGACAAGAAGATACCGGAAGTAACTCTTAACATGCTTAATTCCTGAAAAACTCTTATCTTCCATCCATGTTTGTCGACCAATCCATTGTCAGTCAGAAGGGAGACATAATTATAATAATATGGTTTTGTATTGTATCTTGTATGAGCATTTACTGAGTCTGAGAGCCAAACAACATATACCCTGATCAAACTATGAGTTACTTGCAGGCTGATCTGAGTCTACATTGTTTGCAAGTATGTTCAATGATTTGACCATTGAGCGGAATGTTCAAAAACTCACTCAGTCTTTTAAACAAAACCTTTAACAAAATCTGATATTTGTGCTGTCCCTGCCAGCAGAAAAATAGCCACCTTTGTCTCTCCTTACCAAGAGTGAGACAAAAAATGATACATGGTTTATGATATAAAACTGGTTGGCGACTGCGAGTTCGTCTAGTTGATATGTTGGACACGATATCACCAAAAGGTTGGCGACTTGCGGGTGTTTACAGTGGCGATTGTGGGAACGTATTCACATCAAGAAATGAAATGATCATCCTGAATCACATGTGCCGCCGAAACACAAATTGTTGAAGATCAAAAAGAACTGTCATTTTTATTCAGAGGAAAAACAATCTGCAATATTTAATATTGAGTATTTTTAACATCAAGTGTATCAAGTTTTAAGGACACACACATTTCTTGTAATGTGGCAGGTTTGCTTGTATGTTTCATTCTGACTCACCCTGACGGACGGACAACTAGCAAAGTAACCCCTATTTGTCAGCCCTGCTGTCATATTTAACATTGATTGCTTTCTACCATTCTTGTGTTCTTTAAAATTTCGTATAATTTATTTAGTACATGTACATATAGATTCCCCGACGGCAAATGATTGCACTAGGCCCATCTGGTAATTCTAAAATGTCCTACAAATTTGTTTTAGCTCTCAACTGTCAAAGATATTGGGGTTAATGTTAATCCTGATCCCCTTTTGTTTGGAATGTTTCTAAAATGATGGTATATCTTCACTGCCATAGGTTGGTGGATAGAGTTTGACCACTAGGTTGGTTCCCCCATCCTTGCCCAGCAGGAATGCCATTTTGTGTCCTGCCCATTTGTCCCTGGAGAGTCATATTTGCCATCTGTTGCTGCATCTGAAGTAGAAATATTTATGTTTTTTGTTTTTTTTATGAGATATTAAACCATTTTCAACACATGACTGGTTATATATGGTATATCCAGTTTTATCAGAGGAGAAAAACCTCAGAATGAACCATCGTCTTTCTGCAAATAATTGGTAAACTGTCTCACATACAGTTTCTGGACCAAGCAAGACTTCAGCAAGTGATCTTGAGAGGGGGCATTTGTACATGTACTTAAATACAACCTCTGACACACATATGTACATTAATATAAACACCACATACATGAACAATATAAATATATACAATATAAAACTCACCTACATGTACATTAATATAAACACCACATACATGAACAATATAAATATATACAATATAAAACTCACCTACATGTACATTAAAATAAACTCCACATACATGAACAATATAAATATATACAATATAAAACTCACCTACATGTACATTAATATAAACACCACATACATGAACAATATAAATATATACAATATAAAATTCACCCACAAGTACTTTAATATAAACACCACATACATGAACCTAAACATAAACTTATTTTCACATTTATCTTCATGTACTTAAATATAACCTCACTTGCATGTACTTTTAATATATTCATCATTGTCATATACTTCAGTAAAAAAATCACCCACAAGTACTTTAAAATAAAACTCACCAACATGTACTTTAATATGATCCTCACCTTCATGTATTTCAATATAAAACTCACCCACATGTACTTTAATATGATCCTCATCTTCATGTATTTCAATATAAAACTCACCCACATGTACTTTAATATGATCCTCACCTTCACATACTTCCATATAAAACTCACCCACATGTACTTTAATATGATCCTCATCTTCATGTATTTCAATATAAAACTCACCTATATGTACTTTAATATGATCCTCACCTTCACATACTTCCATATAAAACTCACTCACATGTACTTTAATATGATCCTCGTCCGCATGTACTTACATATAAAAACACCCACATGTACTTAAATATGATCCTCACCCGCATGTCCTTCAATATGAAACTCGCCCACATGTACTTTAGTATGATCCTCACTTTTGTGTACTTCAATATAAAACTCACCCACATGTACTTTAATATGATCCTCACCTTCACATACTTCATATAAATCTCACCCACATGTACTTTTATATGATCTTCACCTTCATATACTTCCATATAAAACTCACCCAAATGTACTTTAATATGATTCTCACTTTCGTGTACTTCAATATTAAACTCACCCACATGTACTTTAATAAGATCCTCACCTTTATGTATTTCAATATAAAACTCACCCACATGTACTTTAATATGATTCTCACTTTCTTGTATTTCAATATAAAACTCACCCATATGTACTTTATAATGATTCTCACTTTCGTGTACTTCAATATTAAACTCATCTACATGTACTTTAATATGATCCTCACCTTCATGTATTTCAATATTAAACTCACCCACATGTACTTTAATATGATCCTCACCTTCATGTACTTCATATAAAACTCATCAACATGTACTTTAATATGATTCTCACCTTCATGTACTTCATATAAAACTCACTCACATGTACTTTAATATGATCCTCACTTTCATGTACTTCAATGTAAAATCACCCACATGTACTTTATTATGATCCTCACTTTCATGTTTTTCAATATTGAACTCACCCACATGTACTTTAATATGATCCTCATCTTCATGTTCTTCAATATAAAACTGACCCACATGTACTTTAATATGATCCTCATTTTCATGTACTTCAATATAAAATTCACCCACATGTACTTTAATATGATCCTCACTTTCATGTGCTCCAATGTAAAACTCACCCACATGTACTTAATTATGATCATCACTTTCATGTATTTCAACATTAAACTCACCCACATATACTTTAATATGATTCTCATCTTCGTGTTCTTCAATATAAAACTCACCCACATGTACTTTAATATGATCCTCATCTTCATGTACTTCAATGTTAAACTCACCAACATGTACTTTAATATGATCCTCATCTTCATGTAATTCAATACAAAACTCACCCACATGTACTTTAATATGATCCTCATCTTCATGTATTTTAATATAAAACTCACCCACATGTACTTTAATACGATCCTCACCTTCATGTATTTCAATATTAAACTTACCCACTGTACTTAAATACATGTATGATCTTTACTTTCATGTACTTCAATGTAAAACTCACCCACATGTACTTTAATATGATTCTCACCTTCATGTACTTCAATATTAAACTCACCCACATGTACTTTAATATGATCCTCGCCTTCATATACTTCAATATTAAACTCACCCATCTGTACTTTAATATGATCCTCACCTGCATGTACTTCAATATAAAACTCACCCACATGTACTTAAATATGATCTCACCTTCACATACTTCCATATAAAACTCACCCACATGCACTTTAATATGATCCTCACCTTCATGTACTTCAATGTTAAACTCACCAACATGTACTTTAAAATGATCCTCACTTTCATGTATTTCAATATCAAACTCGCCCACATGTACTTTAATATGATCCTCACCTTCATGTACTTCAATATTAAACTCACCCACATGTACTTAAATATGATCCTCACCTTCATGTACTTCAATATTAAAACTCACCAACATGTACTTAAATATGATCCTCACTTTCATGTATTTCAATAAAAAACTCACCCACATGTACTTTAATATGATACTCACCTTCATGTACTTGAATATTAAACTCACCCACATGTACTTTAATATGATCCTCACCTTCATGTATTTCAATATTAAACTCACCCACATGTACTTTAATATGATCCTCATCTTCATGTATTTCAATATTAAACTCACCCACATGTACTTAAATATGATCCTAACCTTCATATACTTCAATATAAAACTCACCCACATGTACTTTAATATGATACTCACCTTCATGTACTCAAAAGGTTTTATTTCAACATCTTAAAATTAACAAAAAAACATTTTATCCAGTATAGCATGCTAGATATACTCACTGAACTTTTATTGCAATCAAGATTGATATAAATCATGCCAAATAAGCATATTGAAAAAGGAATTTCCTAACTTTGCCTATATAAATAAATTTCCCATTAAAAATTGCAAAAGTATATCATTTTGTGTCAGATGGCAGATGGAGATTTGAAATTCCAAATTATTCTTATTTTAGTTAGATGATAACAAGACACTTTATATTCATTTTAATTTTATAGTTTAGCCACTTTTATATGAACCAAACCCACATGTACTTTAGTACAAAAGTTACTTCTTGTTAAAAAAACCCCTAACTTTTATGTACTTTAATTTTTATCTCATCTGTTTGTACCTTTATTTCAAACACTCGACCACCTGTGCTCATATTTAAATCTTACCTGCTGAAACTGCATATGCTGCATCTGTGGCTGTTGTTGTGGTGGTGGTTGTTGTTGTTGTTGTGGTTGTTGAGCATACATGCCTGCCATATTCCCCTGGGGCATCCTCACCATTCCTGGCTGCTGCTGTTGTTGCTGAGGCTGCATACCCATACTCCCCATGTTGGCACCAACAGCACCCATGTTCACTTGCTGCACTCCCATCATGCCCATCTGGTTACCATACATTGGTGGCTAATAATAAGAAAAAGATCAATATAAATTTTGCATTTGGTTTTTTTTTGTTTTGTTACATAAACTGGTTGCTAATGAAAACAAGAGACCTAAGTGGGCCTAAGACGTTCACCCGAGTAAAAAATCTAAAACTGTTTCCACCCCAAATTGACCTAAGGGACTCTGGTCGAATACACTAGCTACTGGGTCATAAGACAATCATAAATATATATATTATATATAAATAAATATCTGAGCTCCAAATGATGTACTTTTGGATTTCCTTTAAAGTTGTCACTATACACCACTGTGCAAATTGTGACATCCCTGGCAGCCACAAATATGAACAAATTTGGCTGGTTGGTTCTTGAGAAGAAAAAAAAATAGAATTTCCCTAATAAATCCCTTGACACCAGAATCATGGTTTGAAAACCCTGAGTGAAAGTGAGTAGGCGTCACTACATGCAAAATATCCAAACTCCAGGCGTTGTACTTATGGAGATTTTTTTGAAATGAAATAAAACAAGAAATGTCACTGGTAAGTGTCGCATGCCCCGCAAATGGTCTGTGAAAAATAACAATATAAGTTATAATAAGTAGCGATGTATCCATGAATATCAAGAGTAATGGACTAACGTTTCAGACTAGACATGCAATTTCATGTTTTTTTTTACATTAAAGCATGACCTTGACCTTTATGTAACATTGACCTTGACATCTGATGTAATGGTCTGGGTATTTCAACAGTTAAATGCAGGTGAAACATCAACATGACATGCTAATCACTTGCGCCAAGCTATTTTAAAATCCCTAAAAGCAAGACAAAGTTACAGATCAATTGTTGATCAATTGATAAATTGAGACAAGTGTTTTTGAAATCCATCCGTATATGATAAAGTTAAAGGACAGACTTAAAATCTCAAACAGATTCAAAGTGTTCTCATACATACTAAAAGAGTGACCTTGACCTCTGAAGTACGGGTCTAGGTATTACTTATAACACGTCATGTCACCTTATCAATTGAGCCAAGTTAAAGACAAAGTCACAGACCAGACACGCAATATCAAACAAATTGAAAGTGTGACCTTGACCTTTCAGGAAAGGTTCTGGGTCTTACATGTGGCACTTAATTATGTCATGTTGATCAACTGAGCCAAGTGTTTTTAAAATTTATCAATAGATGACAAAGTTACAGACCAGACAAGAAATCTCAAAATGACTGAAAGTGCTTTAAAACAAAGTTAAATTGTAACCTTGACCTTTGAAGTGGGAGTCTGGGTATTAAATGCAACATGTTGTCATGTTATGTTGATCATTTGTAGCTTGTATTTACAAAATCCATTTATGCATGACAAAGTTACAGGCCAGACACGAAATCTCAAACATGATTAAAAGCAGGGCCTCCGCTGGGATTCGCCAATGTCGCCAAATGCGAAGGAAATTTTTAATTTGCGAAAGATTTTCCTCTTTTGCGAAAGTGGTTGCGACAAGACAATCAACAGCCAATTCTCATATTCAAATTTTCTAAAAAAAAAGTGTTGTCAAAACAAACTCAAAGTGTAACCTTTACCTTGAGGTACGGGTATGGGTCTTACTCACGACAGGTCATCATGTTATGTTGATCATTTGTAGCAATTATTTATAAAATCCATCTATGCATGACAAAGTTACAGGTCGGACACGAAATCTCACACAGACTCGAAGTGTTGTCATACAAACTCAAATTGTGACCTTGACCTCTGAGGTACAGGTGTGGGTCTTACCATACGTCGACATGTTATGGTGATCATTTGTAGCAAGTATCAACAAAATCCATCTATGCATGACAAAGTTACAGGCCGGACACGAAATCTCACACAGACTCAAAGTGTTGTCAAACAAACTCAAATTGTGACCTTAACCTTTGAGGTATGGGTGTGGGTCTTACTCGAAAAACGTCATCATGCTATGTTGATCATTTGTAGCAAGTATCAACAAAATCCATCTATGCATGACAAAGTTACAGGCCAGACACGAAATACCTGAAGGAAGGACATACTGACGGACAGAAGGACGGATGCTGCGATTATTATATGCCAGCGGCACCCCAATATTTTGAAAGAGTTTCATGTAACAATGGTTCACACCAGAATTGGTGAAAATCTATCAAAAAGTTTCAGAGAATAAATCGTTTAAAGAAATTGTTAATGGACGGATAAACAAAGAAAGAAAGGAAAAGTGATTACAACAGCTCACTCAAGCCTTTGGCTAAGGTGAGCTACAAACATCAATATTTGTATTTGACAGTTTGTCCTCCGCTGGTGGTTACTTTCTACTAATATTGATTATGTTTTCATACATGCAAATCTTAAAAAATAGAAGTTGCTTGATATTTCTTGTTTTTTTCCCTCTATCAATTCACACCTTTCACCCCTGAACTACCGACTATGGAAATCTTTGTTTAAAACAAATCTGAATAATGCTTTTGTAAATACTATAGAAAAATTCATGTAAATGTTTTCAGACAAAAGCAAAATTAGCTACTTCAGGATGACAAATAAAGGACAAACCAATGACACTTATAAAAAGAATATTATCTTATCACTCCCTAATACATGTGTTGCCTGGTTGTGCATAATCCTTTTTTTTCACCTGACTGCTTAACAAATTTGACATTCGTTAACCCGTCTTCTGTTGTACTTTCCCCTTGCCTTGAGACCATTTCAGCCAGGATAACACGGCACAAATAAGCCACCATAGACAAGATAACGTGGCAAAAATCTGACACCATAGAAGTTACCTGTTGCATAGGCATGTTGTTCATCTGTTGTGGCACGCCGTACATCCCGGCAATGGGCTGCTGTTGTGGCATATAGACTCCACCTGCAACATACAACAAGGATCATTAGATCAACTGCTGTCTCCTTTCAAGGAATCAATATAATTTTGAAAATTTGCCCATCTTGTAGATTCCGTAAACTCAAAATTGCACTAATTCAATGGCCCTGCAATTCTCAAAGTGTATGAAAAAGTCACTTTAGATTATTTATATTAACATGATATTTAGTAACAACTAAAAACACTGAAATATTATTTTCAATATTTCTATTTTACTTCTGTTAAACTCTTGGTTGTACCTGAAATTGTAATTTGTTTTTGTATTACAAGATATTTGATGAGTAAAAAAACTAATTCAACTTTCACAAGATTTTTCGCATATGAATCATAAATTATTAAACATAAACATACTATTTCTTAATCCAAATATAACTTTCCAATCTTTTAAAATATGCATAAATCTGAGCTATTAAATTCATATCTTGCATGAATTTTGAAAAATACTAAACAGAAATTATTTATCTTAAAGGTGGAGTTTATAATTTTAATATTTCAATTACCATTTCATAGTGTTTTTTTCTATTTTTCATTTCAACTACAACTAACTCTTTGTTAGAATATTAGATGACTGAGACAATTCCTTTAAATTATTATTATTATTATTATTTTTAATGGGGGTTTAATGCCATTTTCAACACATTTCAGGTTATATATGGCATATCCAGTTACTTTCTCACATAAAGTTTTTTGACCGAGCAGGACTCGAACCTACAACCTTAGCAGTGAGAGGTAAGTGATCTTGTGATGGCACTTTAGACCATTCGGCCACGGAGGGACCAAATTAAGTATTTCTTATGTCTGATTATAATGGGATCCTTTCAGTCTTTTTGGATCCTCCGAGGCCATGTGGTCTAAGACACTGTCATCTGATGATCACTTACCTCTAACCACTGTGGTCCTGGGTTTAAGCCCGGTTTGGTTCAAAAACTTAATGAGAAATTTTGCCAGTTACTTTGGGAAAGACAGAGGTTCTACTCTGATTCATTCTGAGGTCTTTCATCACCAATAAAACTCAATTTACATGTATAACCGGACATGTGTTGAAAAATTTCCCATTCAGTATTTTTTAAAGATTATTTCTTTTGTTGAAGCATTGCTACAGCTATAATGGTATACAGTCAAATCTGTGTTAGCTGTCACCTGTGTTGAGCAGCCATACAGTCAAACCTGTGTTAGCTGTCACCTGTGTTGAGCAGCCACTTGTCTTAAGCAGCCACATTGGCTATATCTCATTTCTATGCTTTCAGAGCAAATTAACCTGTATTAAGCGACAACCTGTCTTAAAAGGCCACTTTGCTACTTCCCTTGAATGACTGCTTAAGAGAGGTTTTGCTGCAATTTTACATACATGTGCATGTAGTAACAAGTATCCAAAAGCATAGACATGTTTTCCCAAAATACTCCAAAAATGTAATAATAATAATCAAAGTACCAATACAAAGTGAGATATAGCAACGGTTTCACATCAAGGGATACAATATAGATGTTATCATGAGAAATCATAAACAGTCAGTCATTTTCACAGTATCAGAAAGAACTAGAATATTAAGATGTTATCAACTCAATGAGTACATCAGACTTTTTTTTTACAAGCATTTAATGTCGGTAATAGTGATAAGGAGAAGTGTGTGGGATTTAGAGTCCCCCACACCAAATCATCCCAGGGGAAATTCTCCCCCACTCCTCCCCCGAGTTGGCATTATAGAATGTAGACTTTAATAAGAAGAATGTAAAGACAGTCTCATATCAAGAAGTATAGTAAAGACATTATCGCCCAAAAAATCTAAATATATTATAACAACAATGACAACAATTTTCAACAAATAACAAATGCACATATGGGCCAATGGAAGCAAAGAATTCATTTACGTTTTTTCAGTTCCAAAGTTTTAAATGATATTCCAACTGATCCATTGTTGTATGTTTAATGGAGAATGATTATATTTACACTGACATAGAGTGTTCATTTTGTAAATGAATTCTACTTTTCAGTACTGGTACTGTACTTTACACATCTAACAAAACAATATTAATACTTATTTTCAAAAAATTGTTTGCTGGTTTTAGGAGTTCCGCCGATTTTTCAACAGTATTTCAGTTATCTAATGGCAATCAGCATACCTAGTCATCATTCCTGGGATCCCTTAGACAATTAACCAGTGCTGGACACACTTTATCTCTATAAGTCACTGACTACTTCCCCACATACTCAGATGGGAGACTAATTGCCGTAAAATGTTCATGGAGTCTATTCTGAATGGAATAATTTCATTTCACATCTTTTTCATGCAGCTTAATAAGTGTGTTTGGTTACAATGAATATGTGCATAACATTGATATTCTATTCAGGCGTGTAGTTACTCTGCTGAGTAACATTTGAAATTAAAGCCATAAAAAAATAAATGGGTTAAAAAATCCATAAAAGCAATAGAAAAAACAGAAGGGATACAAATAGGTAGATTACTTAAAAATTGAAGTATGAACTGTTCCATGCATAACGTAACAGTGTGTCCTTTGTGTAAAAGTGTAATTCTGTTTAGGTAATGAGTTTTAGCCCGATGAAACAATAAAGTTTGAAAAGTCAGCAGAAGCCAATTATTCATATTGCTATTTAATTTTCCCTGCACCCCCATCAGCATAAGTTGGAATCACCCTCGCACACCTTATCCTTGAGTAACTTCCAAATTTGTCATGCTACGCCCTT
Source organism: Panopea generosa (assembly GCA_029582155.1). Taxonomy (NCBI): domain Eukaryota; kingdom Metazoa; phylum Mollusca; class Bivalvia; order Adapedonta; family Hiatellidae; genus Panopea; species Panopea generosa. The sequence continues at coordinate 31,259,135 of CM055901.1, read as the reverse complement.
GAACACATATTGAACTGAGGAATAAAATCTATCTAACTAACAATGCAATGAGATTGCTTATATTTTTAAACACTATTCTCATAAACACAAGACCATAATTCTCATAAACACAATTCTTACACAAACACATAGATAATGATATTCTCAAATAGAAAACACTATATTCCCACAAATACATGTGCAATGAGACTCTTTGTTTGCTATCAAACACTGTGGGAACATTCACATTTTACAAAAACAGGAAAACTTTTCTCATATAAACACAATAATACGAATCTCACAAAACAAGAACAACGTATTCTCATGACTATAAGGAGAGCACTTGTTTTTCATTGACACAAAGAGCACCATATTCCCACACACACACAAGAACAATTTATTCTCAGATCACATGGAGAGTCATTGTTTTCCGGAGTAACACTCACTTTTCACAATGGCAGAGTTGTTGACTTTATTCCTGAATACTTATGACAAAGCCTATTGCCTTACCGTAATACTGACTATATGGTGACATGACATGATGTCTTAAAACTGACTTTATCATTTACAAAAAAATCAACACCTTAAACAAAAATATAGATATGTAAATTAATGCATTTGGCATAGGCATCTTCTTTCTCCCAATACAGATTCTGAAAATCAATCCTGTACATCACTGGGAAGCAGATTTGAATACAGTGACATTTTGTTTTACTAAGTATTTTAAATCAAAACTACTTAACAAAACAAAAAACCGTGGTACTCTGCCAGGAAATTATAAGTTATAAATTTAATATTGAGGACTTATTTTCTTATAACCAAGCCTCGCGGTAAATATAACATACTGATGACTTATTGTCTTATAACCGAGCCTCGCAGTAAATATAACAGACTGAGGACTTATTGTCTTATAACCAAGCCTCGCGGTAAATATAACAGACTGAGGACTTATTGTCTTATAACCAAACCTCGCGGTAAATATAACAGACTGAGGAGTTATTGTCTTATAACTGACCCTCTCAGTAAATATAACAGACTGAGGACTTATTGTCTTATAACCAAGCCTCACGGTAAATATAACATACTGAGGACTTATTGTCTAATAATCGAGCCTCGCGGTAAATATAACAGACTGAGGACGTATTGTCTTATTACCGAGCCTTGCGGTAAATATAACAGACTGAGGAGTTATTGTCTTATAACCGAGCCTCTCGGTAAATATAACAGACCGAGGACTTATTGTCTAATAACCGAGCCTCATGGTAAATATAACAGACTGAGGACTTATTGTCTAATAACCGAGCCTCTTGGTAAATATAACAGACTGAGGACTTATTGTCTAATAACCAAGCCTCGCGGTAAATATAACAGACTGAGGACTTATTGTCTTATAACCGAGCATCGCGGTAAATATAACAGACTGAGGAGTTATTGTCTTATAACCGAGCCTCTCAGTCAATATAACATACTGAGGACTTATTGTCTTATAACCGAGCCTCTCGGTAAATATAACAGACTGAGGAGTTATTGTCTTATAACCGAGCCTCTTGGTAAATATAACAGACTGAGGACTTATTGTCTTATAACCGAGCCTCGCGGTAAATATAACAGACTTAGGATTTATTGTCTTATAACCGAGCCTCTTGGTAAATATAACAGACTGAGGACTTATTGTCTTATAACCGAGCCTCGCGGTAAATATAACAGACTTAGGATTTATTGTCTTATAACCGAGCCTCACGGTAAATATAACAGACTGAGGACTTATTGTCTTATAACCGAGCCTCGTGGTAAATATAACAGACTGAGGACTTATTGTCTTATAACCGAGCCTCTCGGTAAATATAACAGACTAAGGACTTATTGTCTAATAACCGAGTCTCGCGGTAAATATAACAGGTAAGACAAGCCCTAACAGGCAAGAAAAGCAAGCTGGAAATGATCCGTATATAAAATTTATTCAAAATCTGTTAGAATCCAACCACACACTTTGTCATCCAATTTCAACATTGTCATCATTTGAACAATTGCAAAACACAACCAAAGGCTCTACTGTTAAAGCAGCAGCTTAAAATAAGATAGCAAAAAAATAAAAAGAGCAAACAGAAATACCTATGCAGAAAGATTTTTTAAAAAAATAATTCCCATTAATGTTTAACTTTCCAAAGTCCATATTCTTTCTTTTTTTTTCCATCTTGCATTTTATATCCATTTGCAAATGTGTCGAACTGAAAAATTCCCTATTCTGGATTTTAATTACAGTGTAGTAATATGTCATTTTGCCCCCAAACTGGATCCAAACATTCATTCCTTAATTGAAGTTTTTTTATTTGTCTGCACCATTTGTGTCATTACTTTGTAGACCACCAGTTAACCAACTTACTTTAATGTCACAATGTCTGCATTCTTCAAATGGCGGGGATATTCAAAAAAATGTATATATCGTTAAAAAGTTTTACTAATTAATAGTAGGCAAGCATAATGAACAGCAAGTAATTAAGACTATTGTTCTGGGAGCATGTTTAGCCGCAGTTTCTGGCTTTCATTAAAAAACAATTTTGCAGGCATATAACTATGTAGCATTAGGCATCAGTCTGGAGATCAATGATAAATTTTCAGTGGTAGATTAAAATGTTTTACTCTAAATATCATTCTATTCGATTGATTTACCCCAAGTAAAAAAAAATTACAGCAAAACCTGATTCTGAATTGGAAGAGTTTTGTATTGGCAGCAAGTATTTAGAAATGTTGCTGTAATTTCTGACAGGGGTAACATATTGTGACAGGTATTTCATAATTTCACAATACAAATATTAAACACAGACATAATAAATCAAGTTTTAACATAAAAATTTCTGAAAAAAATATTTTTGAACATTTTCTTACACCAAAAGGTTTACACTTCAGTTTATCCACTAAATAATTATTTGTGATATTTTGAAAAAATGTTCAACTGATTTTGAGAATTTAGGTGATCTTCTTTACCACTCAAAAAATACTGTTCAGCAGAATGATGCACACATGTAAGTAAGTATTTGCACAATTTCTATTTGTTGTTAAATCAAGCACGCTGCAGTAGCCCCCAATGTACAACAAAATACTGTTTGTGGTGATTTTGTTTGAGCCAGTTATTGGTTCTTCCATTTTCAAACACAATTCACAAAATAATTCATACATATATTCAACTTCGTGATTCAAACATTCTTTTTTTGTATTGATGACGTTACTATCATCTTCTGCTCGCATCATTCTATACCGCTACATAGAGGAGAAAAGAATTTACTACTACACTGGGTTCAATCTTAGGCTCTCAAAAATATCATTTGGCGCTGGTTGTACCCAGGAAACGAACTTGAGAGTGATTTATATGAACTCTGACCTTTCATCGCAATCAAGCTAAAATAAATTATAGAATAAACTAAAGAGTTCATCAAAGTTTCAACTCATTTTTATTGTTATTATTTTTATTATAGGACCATTCATAGCATAAGGTTGGAGCCATGTTGGTTACTATTATAGAACTGCCAAGGTCATTGTGAGTGGCAGAAAGCAAAGAATGGACACACACGATACTGCTTATACATGCCCACTAGTTTTATTGGCATGAGAATAGGTTTAACCTTATATTCCACACATTCCAGGTTATATATTATTATATAAAGGTGTGAATCTGATTTGATTCAATGACCTTGACTGGCAAACTTTCAAACATATATCTTTTCAGGGCCAAATACTTGAACCCATGACCATATTGGTGAGAGGTAAATGATCAAAGTTGCATTGGTCTAGTGGTTAGCATGCTTGCTTTAAATGGTAAAATTGTTGAAGAAACTGAGCAACACTTTCTGGGATTGTCACCATGTTATTTTATGCATTACCCAAACCATAATAGAGCATATTAGCCGTTCATATTGAACACAACTGATGATGCATCAGATAGTCGCTGTGTCTGTAATTTGAAAACGAACCCTTTATTAACTTCTAAAACAGGGATGGGTTACACTTTTAGATGCCCAATAATTCATTTTCAAGAACCAAATACTATTTTAATACCATTTTTTAAACAGTTTCGACTCTATTTACCCAATACATAGAAATGCCTGTTTTACCAATGCAAAGAAATGCCTATTTAACCAATGTAACAAAAAAATAACTACAGATTACAAACTACAATTATTGTGCTTGTAAAAAACTAAAATTCGATTCAAACATGCACCATTAAGCAAAAGCGAATAATTATTTTTTACTGAATTCCTAAAAAGATTTGATATTTTCAAAAATGAAATAAAAGTGTGTATAAAACAAATAGTAAATATGAAGAAGTTGATTAACGACAAGAATACAGCAAGTGCTCTTTATATTACCAAACATCATGCCCTGATCTGGCGTCTGCCCGTAATAGTACCCTAAAAATTGGTAATAAATAATAATTAAAAGTTACTTAAAATTATTCTATACACATTGTATCAACAATTTATAACTTGTTTTTTTTTTACAATAAATGAATTGGCATTTAACATCATTTATATATTCCACATAAATGTATGGCACTATTTGTTTAATTAATGTAAAAAAATTAAGTGCTGAGATGTAAATGAATTTGTATACTTGGCCCAGACACTGGAGTATTACAAGCAATACATAAGTCCCCTACCGGTTGACCAATTTTGTTGCCATAGCAACCATATTTTTTGTCGACTGAAAAAGTAATAAAATTATCTGGATTATCTACTTATTGCCATCTATCCACATGCAAAGTTTCATAAACCTAGGTTGGATACAATTTTAGAAATCTTTCCAGACGGACGGATGGAGGGTGAACCTATAGTCCCCTCCGGTGAAACAGGTAGGGGACTAATAATTTTTAAAACAGTAATAGTACCGTATTTATACTATTCTTTAGTAAACATAAGCAGATATTTCAATATTTAATAGTCCAACATGAAGCCAAACTATTCTAGAAAATAAATGTGAACAGAACTGTAAAACAACAGCTAATATTGACCACACCGTGAATATAGGTCATACATCATAGACAGCGGATTAAAAGATTTATACGAATACTTCTAATCACTCTCAGCCAAATATGTCTTATCACTCTAGGCCAAATACTTCTGATCACTCTCAGCCAAATACTTCTGATCACTCTCAGCCAAATACTTCTGATCACTCTCAGCCAAATACGTCTTATCACTCTCAGCCAAATACGTCTAATCACTCTCAGCCAAATACGTCTTATCACTCTCAGCCAAATTCTTTTAATCACTCTCAGCCAATTACGTCTTATCACTCTCAGCAAAATATTTCTGATCACTCTCACCCAAATACTTCTGATCACTTTCAGCCAAATACTTCTAATCACTCTCAGCCAAATACTTCTTATCACTCTCAGCCAAATACTTCTTATCACTTTCAGCCAAATACTTCTTATCACTCTCAGCCAAATACATCTGATCACTCTCAGCCAAATACTTCTGATCGCTCTCAGCCAAATATGTCTTATCACTCTAGGCCAAATACTTCTGATCACTCTCACCCAAATACTTCTGATCACTTTCAGCCAAATACTTCTAATCACTCTCAGCCAAATACTTCTGATCACTCTCAGCCAAATACTTCTTATCACTTTCAACCAAATACTTCTTATCACTCTCAGCCAAATACATCTGATCACTCTCAGCCAAATACTTCTGATCACTCTCAGCCAAATACTTCTTATCACTTTCAGCCAAATACTTCTGATCACTTTCAGCCAAATACTTCTAATCACTCTCAGCCAAATATGTCTTATCACTCTCAGCCAAATACTTCTAATCACTCTCAAGTCAATATACGTCTTATCACTCTCAGCCAAATACTTCTGATCACTCTCAGCCAAATACTTCTTATCACTTTCAGCCAAATACTTCTAATCACTCTCAGCCAAATATGTCTTATCACTCTCAGCCAAATACTTCTAATCACTCTCAAGTCAATATACGTCTTATCACTCTCAGCCAAATACTTCTGATCACTCTCAGCCAAATACTTCTTATCACTTTCAGCCAAATACTTCTAATCACTCTCAGTCAATATACGTCTTATCACTCTCAGCCAAATACGTCTTATCACTCTCAGCCAAAATACGTCTTATCACTCTCAACCAAATATGTCTTATCACTCTCAGCCAATATACGTCTTATCACTCTCAGCCAAATACGTCTTATCACTCTCAGCCAAATACTTCTTATCACTCTCAGCCAAATACGTCTTATCACTCTCAGCCAAATACTTCTAATCACTCTCAGCCAAATACGTCTTATCACTCTAACCCAAATACTTCTTATCACTCTCAGCCAATTTACGTCTTATCACTTTCAGCCAAATACGTCTTATTACTCTCAGCCAAATACTTCTGATCACTTTTAGACATAGAAGGAATGATGGGACTGTTCTTTCTCTTATCTGTAGACTTTCTTAATGAAAATTTAAAAAAAAATGAAGTTATGGATATCTGAAAGTATAGTTTATAGGTTTACTATCAAGGGAGCTACATTTTTTTTTTAATTCACTAATTTTGCGGCTCATGTTTACCTCTATTATTTATATGACCTCTTAAATAATGCTTTAACTGTTTGTATGTAGTCAACTAATATAAAAGTTAATAAAACTAATAAAACACTGAATTACATATTTTTATTTATCAAGCCAGGCTTTCTCATTTTAATTCAAATCTAACCAGCTCCACAACCAATACATACGAAATAAATCTCAAATCATACATGCATCTTCTGTCAATCAGACAAAGGAATTCCTTCTCTAATCTTTTAACATATAAAATAATACAACAAATAATGTAAAATTAAAATAATAATAAAACTACACTATATAAAATTCAAGGCTACGTAACATATCAAGTTCCCTTTTAACAGTTGAATAGACTAGAAAAATCGTAATGATTACATATATAAGCCACAATGCAAGGTTACAAAAATTGGTTAACCATCACCACAAACCACTACCTGTGTCAGTAAACGTATACATAGCACAGCTTCCACTGTCAGTCGGAGCTACATAGTTAGCAGTGGACATTACCCCACCCATTCCCTCACACTGAGACATATAGCTAACAGCTGGTAAAGTACAAAATACATACATATATATTAGTACAGCTATCAAAACAAACATACTCGTGTACTAAACAGTTTTTTTATATCAAATGATTCATGTACCATACACGTTTCTTCATTGTTTTTTTAGCATATAAATTACTCATGTGCTAAACAGTTTTTTTTAAATATAGTATATTAAATAATTCATGTACCATACAGATTTCTTTGCTGATTTTTAAGCATACAAATATTCATGTGAGAAACAGTTTTAAATATAGTCTTTAACCAATTTTAACATTCATGAACTAAACAATTGTTTTTAGTTTACTAAATTTGCATGTAGCAAACAGTTTTATGTTGTTTCTTGGCACATTTTTTCAGTGCATTAGATACTTGTGTAGCAAACACTCATGTACTAAACAGTTGTTTGGTATATTAAATGACAGCTTAGCCAATTCAAGATTGTGCTGTTTTGGATGTGTATCCAAGCCAACTTTTTTGTTTTAAAATAATAATAAAAAATAATAAAAATTTGTGATGGTTCGTCTATATCATGCATACATTATATAAAAAACTTATTTTTACTGTATTTTGCCTTTATCATAAGAATTCAAATGTGTTGAAAGTATATTATGGAGAACGAAGAAATCTAACGGTTAAAATATTGTTCAAGTTATCCATAAAATTGTGCACTTGCAAAATGCTTGAATTTGCATCCATTTCAATAGGAATACTATTAAAGGAAACTGAGACAAATCACAAATGAAATGGATTCCATCTAATTCTACAGAGAACAGAACTGGTATTATCTACAGTATTAACATCAAATTTCAGATATTATTTTAATATATACAGTAGAACTTCGATGGCTCGCAACCGACGGGACTTGACAAAACAGTTTGAGTTGAGGGTTGTTCAAAATAGACATGTTCAATATCATACCATATGTGTACATGTATATACATCGAAATAGTAATTGGGCAGGGACCAGTAAGTGTTTCAAGTTATATGTGGTGTTCCTGCCATCTGTGTTTGAGTCAACGAAGTTCTACTGTATTTAACATATAATTTTTATTTTCAAACTAATAACACGCGGCAACAAGTAAATTTTCATTTTCAGAAAAGCAAACTGATCCTTTTTTAATAGCAAATACAAGGAAAGTTTAGTATATACAGTCACTCTGAATTAAAATATGTTCCTTATGTGACACATGCAATGTGTCCAGTCTAAGTAACTACAAAAGGATTTCTTTAAATGGCCACAGTGCACTGAATAAGTAAATATGAGAATGAAGAGTAAGTCATTAGTACAAGCTAATCAATGAACAAAATGCTTTCTTAACCAATCAAAGCAGTTTTATTTATACTGGAATAAAAGCTTAAAATGAATGTTCTTATAAATCACATATAAAAAACACAAGAGGTCCTGAAAGGCCTGAGGATGCTCTACTGGCTTATAGAAGCCATAGTATTTTTTTAATTTTCATAATGTAAACCCTTTTTGGGAGGCCATCTTGGTTCTTTTTAGAAATGCTTCATGAAAAGGAAATGCTTTAAATCTGAAATTATCATACTATTCCTATGTTTACAAAAGAATACCCTTACAGGGTCCTTTACATCCCAGCCACTTCAATCTTCTACTAGAGAATTGCTGACAATGCTTCAGATATTAAATTGATGTTTTTAAATGGATGCAAAAATGATCCCCACCCCCTGCATAGTATTTCTATGTAAAAGTAAAAGCTCCTTTAAAGGGCCTATAAATATACCCCAGATCCTTGATCTATACAAACTTCAATTCCTTGCTGGAAAGGCTAAGGATATTTCATATATGAAAATATTTAACTGATCGATTTCTGGAAGATTTCACAAGTTCAACCCTTTTGGGACCCCACCTGGCCATTTATGGTAATTTGATCCTCCATATGGAACCAAATCTGACTTGATACAAGATGGTGCTTCAGGTCTCTATACCGAATGTCTTTTTTTGTACAAATCGATAAGAAAATGAGAATTTTCCTTTTTCCCATAGAACCTCTATGCAATACTCAAAGTTCCTTTGCAGGTCCCCTATAAATATTGGTTCCTTGATTTATATTAAATTCAATTCCTTGCTCATAGTGATAATTTATGCCAAATATGAAAAATATAACTGACTAGTTTTTGAGAAAAGATTCTTGACAATTTTAAAGGTTTACTTTTCTTGTGCCCCTCCTGACCTGTCATAATTTTTACAAATCCAAATCTCCCTGACAAAAAAGCAATATGAAAACAATAAGGTGGAAAAAGTTCCATTAAATAAAATATTATACTAATCTCTATTATAATCATGTATCCCTTTAATGATCCCTAGAGGTTGGGTCATTATTAACCCCATGGACGACATTTGTATAATTCTGATAACTACTTTTTGTGATCATTTCTAATTCAACATTTTCAAAATACAGTTCATGAGAAGATTTTTTTACCAATTTTAGTTATGGTAGCCATCTTGAATTTTGGATAATAATGCACCATCGCATGCTTAAGCCCTTCTGGCCTTTAGCCAGTAGAGTTAAAAATGTAGGAAATGTTAGTGATGTGCAATTGAAAACTTCTACAAATGTGTGTGTGTGTAAGCTAGCTTACAAACTAATTCTAGCACACTATGTACATAGTACATAGATGTACAAACAATACGTAAAACTGACATAATGGAACATACATTGTACATATCTCGTGTGTGTAACTACCGCACCCAATGTGGATGTGAAGTAAACACAATGTAGTATGAGAAAGGTATTGGCCGTGTGTGAGACATTGACTGACTGACTACATAAATGTGTAAACTATTCATATTAACACACAATATACCTGGAACTCCAAACTGCTGTTGTTGTGTCTGCTGTCCTCCATACAGGGCCAGGATTGAATCTTTTGTTGAAACTTTCTCGCTACTTTTTTCTGTCTGACTTGTTGTCTCTCCAAATAAGTTAATGTCTGAATTGCCATTAGTTACCTGCAAACACAACACAGGACTGACATGAGATAAAAAGGTTCATTTGACCACAAAGTTACACTCTGCCATTTAAATTGTAACGTTAGGTTTAACTGGGACAATGTGGACAATTGCGTATAAATAAGATGGCTAACATGACCATACTTCTGTTTCATCAACATATTTAAGTATATACTTACATACTTAAAAAAATCTAAGAAACGCATTTATGTAATCATGACTTTTTTATTTTTTTATTTTAATGGGATTTAATGCCATTTTTTACACACTTCAGGTTATGTGTAACATATCTAATTTTATTGGTAGAGGAAGACCTCAGATTGAATCTGAGTAGAACCACTGTCCTTCCACAACTAACTTGCAAATTTTCTCACATAAAATATATGGAGAGAGCGGGAATAAAACCTATGACTTTAGCAGTTAAAGGTAAATGATCTTAAGAAGGTGCTTCAGACTACTCAGCCATGGAAGACCGTGATCATGATTTAATACTGGCTCCAGAACAAGTACAAATGATCTAGATGATAGTGATTAATCATAAGTACCGGTAACCAGTCAAAAGTCCATAACCTATCAAGCATATAAGTAAAATCTCAAAATGAAAGAGAACCAAAAAAGAAAATAGTTTTTGTTCACTTATATTGAAATAATAGAAGTTATCTTTTCTATACATTCTATATATTTATAATCAATACAAATTCACAATTTGTTGGAGCCATCTTGAAAATATCATTTATCAAAAACTGCACCAGTCCGACAATTATGTTGTCAAATTTTATAAAAACCTGTATCCAGTTTTAGAGTGATATTAGGTGTTATACCTTTTCTTACATAAATCAATGTCAACTTGATGTCCCTGTGGCAGTCATTGAAAATAAGTACTTAATCAGAATGAAAAAAACAACAACACATAAGAGACATAGACTAACAGATCATTTATATGAAGTATGGCCATCATTAAACAAAGGTTTACTCAACTATGCATTGATGAATTAAAATTAAATTGCTAGACTTTACCTGATTTGTGTTTGACTGTGGATTAGCTTGACTAGATGCTACTGGCGTGCCAGAACCCATGAAATCTACAAGATCACCCAGCAGGTTGTTGGAGTTGTTGTTGACTGGAGTACTGGGAGCATCTGTAGTATACAACATACACGTCAAAATGGTATAAATAAAGATGGTTAATCAACATCCGAAATTCTCTCATACACAAACAGTATGCCTATCATCATACTTGTCCTTTGTCACTCCACTGCCTTTGTTGCAGTGACCACTGACCAAGACAGCCGTGAAAATAACATTACAGATACTTAAAATCCATGAAATATAAATTATACATAAGGTACCCAAGTGTGTAACTTGAATGGTGCCTTAAGTCGCGACTTGCATGATATGGTAATTCCTGAATGGTATATTCTGTTTACTATAATTATCAAAATCCACTAAACAGTTTTAGCATATCTTATTTGATAAAATTTACATCATTGTTATTACAAAATACCAAGTGAACAGGGACTGTTGGAATAAAAACATATTAAGTTCTTTTATCTATTTTTTTTGTTGTAGATCAGTTTATAGCCTATTTATAGCCTAGATTATGAATCAACAACATTTAACTCAATTTCCCATGGTTATTTATCTATTATCTAATCAATATCAAAGAATCTGTATGCAATTTTACTGGTCCCAGTCTGAAACTATGATCATATAGCTGAGATTCTTAAGTTTTTAAGTATACTTAAATGAGTTAGCGACACTCAAGACATCAAATTTTAACTAAAATCGTTTTCAATATCTGTCGCCAGCACTCATGATCTTAAGTGACTTTTATAAAAAAATCTACAGTGGTCGTCATTCTCGCGCCAGACAGAAGGATATCCTGTTTGTTAGATAAACTCAACTTCACTCACTTGTCTGACATACGTTAGTTAAAAAGACACCATAGAATCATACATGGACTTCATTATTCTGACATAAAGGCTAACTCTATTTACTTATTTCTGTGATATATTAAAACAAATATAAAATATTTTTCTAGTCCAGGAAGTTAATCTCTAATGATTACGAGTTGCAAATAAGGAAATCAACACTCTTGTGTCATGATATGTGCTGGCCGTCCTCTCACTTGGACGTGTCAATGTACATCAAACTTATCTTCAAACAGCCAAAAGGCACAAAAACTGCCAGATAATTTTGTCAAGTAAAATTGAGTAATACATTTTTTCTAACAATTTTCAAAAAAAAAAAAAAAACACTTATCAGTAATATTGACATTATTGTGGATATGTTCAAATCTGCTATTTGACGATCATGCAACATTTGGATACAATACCATCAATGACTTGAGTTAACTCATAACGCAATAAGTTATCTCATAACTGAAAATTTCAACATTAACATATACTAGTACATCAAGACAGATGGTCATTTGAAGCATTTGTGGACAATAGTTGGATAAATGGATGTATGAAGACAGAAATCCCTTTCTATTGTAATAACTCGACAAGCTTCAATTTAGAATTAGAATCGAGATTGCTTGTCTGTTTGTGAGCAGAAATTGAGGTAGCATAATAAGATTTTGAAGTTAAAACAAATAAAAATCAATCTTCTTGAGGACCATCTCCCTCCCCTGCGCCAACCCATGTATTCAACAGTCAATGTGTAACTAGCAATCATTGTCATATACTATTTATGTAATGTGATTTATGTTAATTTTATGTGAATAATGTTATTGTTATGTGAAACATACCCTCTTACTTTTATATGATTTGTGTTATTTTCATGTGATTCATTCAAATACATGCCATAGTCATGTGACATTTAATTCTCAATTATTGTGTTGTTTGTCATACTATTGAAAGTCGTGCGATACATTTTGCACATCATACACCAAAACAAACTTTTGAAAAATTGAATGAAAAAAAAATCATAAAAATATTGTTAAAAATTTGAACATTTTTTTTTAAAATATACAATTTTAACCGAAATGTATCTATATTTAGTGATTTTATAAACATTAAAATTATACTTTTAACATAAGAATTGTACATGTCAAAATATTTCAGCGCAATATTTTTCTTAAACTTTTAAAACTGTGCATGCTAAAAAAGTATAGGCATCCATTTGAATGTACTCCTGTACAAATTATAATTAAAATATACAAGTGTAAGGTCTCACTACAAAGTTAAATTTTGTTCTTTGTTCTATAAATAGTAAGGTCTAGGATTTCAAAGGTAAAACAAGAATTCCACATAGAATTTTTGTAAGTATTTTTTTTTCTTAGCAGGAATGTATACCCACATAAAATGCTCAATAACTGGTAGGTTGACCACATTGGGTTTTTTTTTAAAGAGGGTACAGTGACACCCTGAGATTTTTTGAAAACAGAAGATCTCAAATGCTCATAAATACATGCAAATGTTGTAACTGTGTAGTGAGAGGTGTACATCTAAAATGGAACAAATAAACAAGAAAACTTCCCTCCATATCCATTAAACATAACTTATGTTTTACAAGGATCCCATTTCACTAATGGTTGTTGCGATATTCATACAATCTTTTAAATCAGTTAAATACGTTTCATACTGAAAAGTTTCTTAACAAGGAATTTCTTTTTTTCAGACTTCTTAAAGTTTTTCTGACATTATGACCAATGGCGTAGCTGATCCTAAATGGTGTGCAAGCCCATCAGGTTCTAGGGGGTTGATTTTTAGGATGCATTTTCCGTGTTCTGAGGGAATTTCCAGGAGATATAACGATGCATTCAAAAAAAATGTGTAAGCCCAGGCATTGTGGCGTAAAGGCAGCTACGCCACTGATGACATTTACTGAAATGTTAAATGGATTCAACATTTTCCATATAAGTCTGACCCGCAGTTAATTTATGAAGCTTAATGAAATGGATCACTGATAACTATTACATTCATGTTTATTATCTCATGTTTTTATATTTGATTTAGTAGGTATTTAAACACCCTTAATATCCATGTAAAAATGTAAAAATAATACATACAACATACAGTAATCCATTCAGTTTTTTTAAATACCTACATAAAAACGTTACATTTCCAAAGACATATAAAATTATGTAATTCATACTTAGTATCAGTAAGTATTACACTTTGGTCCAGATATAACGCAGACCCTGGAAGCCAAATGTCAGACCACAATATATACGGCGGTGCATTATACATATCACTTATCATGGAATTACCTACATTTTTATCTATTCTGTTATTATAGTTATTAACGTAAATATTGATAAAATTGGATGAAAATATGTTTGTTTTGAAATAAAGACATTCTACTATAGCCATGTTTACTTGCATCACATGATTCAATTCTGAGAAGTCTAAATATAGACCCCCATTGGAAATACCATATCTGGTTAAAGTGTGAACAATTAGCTTTGTGCAAAAACATGTTTGATCAGCGTAAATCAATTAAGTTGGGCAGTGTATAACCATAATTAGTTATCATGATGTCAATCTGCATTATTGAGGCATAATAAATGCACAAAGACATGACCGCAAAGACTTTGTGATTTAGTTTAGGTTCGTCAATTGGTATAACACGAGTTTTTAATAAATCTCGTTGAAAACATTTATTTCAAATTTGGGAGCCACAGAAAAAACATGCTATATCTACTTTAAAGTTATATCAGTCTACATTATATCTGCACCGTAGTGTAATTAGCTGGAAAAAAAAATAGTGTTCCCACATTTTAGATTAATCTAAAAACTTTTTACCGCATGCACAAAAACTCCATCACCAAGGAGACATTAGGGAGAAGAATTAAATACTTACCAACAACATTAGAATTGGTGGGTTGGACAAACACTTTAAGTAGAAGAGTCAACATTATAATGATCAACTCAATTACACTAGTCAAATACCAGTTAACCCTTTACCTCATATAGACCCCTTTGGACAACTTTAATAAAGATGCCTTTGGACACCTAACATAGAAGGCTTTTGAATTATTGGGTGAATCATGTTTATATTAACTGACAGAGTGGAAAACGGTGCAGGAAGAAGTGTTCAGATCGCTCATTACAAGCAATCTGAACTCTTCCTGCACTGTTTTCAAAGGCCTTCTGTGATTGGTGTGGGAAAATGCATATCTATGGAGTGAAGGGTTAAGTTATAGCTAATCAGTCATAAATGCACTTCTCGGTTGAAATGTTTAAATTTCAGGAGCTTCATGAAGTATATTTTTTAACATTTTCACTACATACATTAATGTACCCTTTTTCTGATATAGGAAAACCCCAAGGGGGTCAGATCAAGGTGCCCTTTTCAAAATCTTTATCTGCCAGTGAATATGATGTCAAAATACATTAAGGTAATTGCACCTAATCCGCTCGACCCCAGTAGCAATTACATGACCACAGCTGTACTTGACCCCAGTAGCAATTACATGACTACAGCTGCATTTTATCCAAGTAGCAATTACAGCTGCATTTGACCCTAGTAGCAATTACATGATCACAGCTGCATTTGACCCCAGTAGCAATTACATGATCACAGCTGCACTTAACCCCAGTAGCAATTACATGATCACAGCTGCACTTAACCCCAGTAGCAATTACATGATCACAGCTGCACTTAACCCCAGTAGCAATTACATGATCACAGCTGCACTTAACCCCAGTAGCAATTACATGATCACAGCTGCACTTAGCCCCAGTAGCAATTACATGATCACAGCTGCACTTAACCCCAGTAGCAATTATATGACCACAGGCTATACTTGACCCTAGTAGCAATTACATGATTACAGCAGCTGTACTTGACCCCAATAACAATTATATGCCACAGATGCTGAACTTGACCCCAGTAACAATTAAATGCTACAGATGCTGCACTTGACCCAAGTAGCCATAACATGGTCACAGTTGACCACTGCTATCCAATTAAAATTCTTAAGTACAATGTCAGGTTAACCTTACATGTATACATGTATGTATACACACCTAGTCCAATAAGATCGGCTGTGTTGGTACTGGGTGGCGGAGCCTTGGGTTGCTGTGGTGTAACCACCTTGGGCTGGGCAGGTTGGACTGGTTTACTTGCAGTTACAGACCTGCTGGCAGATGATTCTGACGTGGTACTCGTCTGTGATCGTGGAACCTAGGTAAATATCATACAAAGCACATGTAGTACTAGTTATAAATAATCAAGTACAGTCAAAACTGTGTAAACGGTCACCTCTATTAGGCAACCACTTCTTTTAAGCAGCCACATTGGCTATTTCCCATGTATATATATTTCAGAAAAAAAAAAAAACTGTTTTAGGCAATAAACTGTCTTTAAAGGTCACTCTGGACTTTCCCTTGACTGACTGCTCAAGACAGGTTTGACTGTATAATTAAGATTAATCTTAAAATCATGAGACTTAAGGAGAAATGGAGAGACAGTGCCGACATAGTCAAATTTCTATTGCTGTTTGTTCAGTTCAGTAACATTAGCATTTGAAAGCAATGATGTGACACAATGAACATATTTAATTGAATTGAACAAAGCCAAGAACATTTTATTTTATAAAACAATAAGGATGAGACACTTACTGAACTTAGCTGCAGACCTCCTGAAGACTTGGATTTCGATTTCTTTTTATCTTTGTCATCTTCAAGGAGCTGAAAGAGTAACAAAAATGATAATTTGAGATCCAATGCATCATCATCATAAAGGCATATATGTGGAAACTTGGAATGTAACGTACTTTGTCATAAACAGTTCACACAGAGTGAAAACAACTGAAAAATAAATAAATGTGCTTAATTTTAACATTGTTTTTCTATCACGATTGTTTTTGGTGAATTCTGTTATCATTTAATAGAAGAGTAAGAAAAAGAATGTACCAACTGAGAAAATAAGAATGTAGACCTTTGTAAAACTGTGAATACCTCACTTACAAACGGTACCACTGATGTGAAATACAAGCCCACAGGATGAACATACACTCTCACATGATGTCATATAGAGTGACCAGTGGTAATGGTGGAGGCAACTGCTTCCTTCACCCCTATGAACTCAATCAATCAGAGTAGGAACAACACCATCATACACAGGCCAGAAAAATTGTAAGATAAATAGAAAATCACACATACCAGTACGTCCAGATTGATTGATTGATTGATTGATTGAATATTAACATCATTTTTATGCCATCAATAGCTAACAGATATCAGTAAACCTAACCACTGTTTCCTGCGATCCTGGAAGGTTAACCAGTAGTCCAGCACACGCCTATCTCCGCAAGTAACTGACAACTTTCCCACTTGAATCAATGGTGAGAAAAAAATGATAATGAGACACAATGTCGTATATCAACCATCACAGAGATTGTGGCCGGGCGGCGATTTGAACTCACGACCTTTGGATTGATAGTTAGACATGTTAACAACTGAGCTAATCAGGCTTGGCCAGAACATCCAGGACAATCAATTTTATACGTTTTACTATTCCTATTTCTCTTACACCTTGTGGGCTAATTAATCAAAGCACTTATATCATGAACAGGGCGTCAAACCCACAGCTTATTTTCTACACAGGGATTGAAACTTTTCTTAATAACTTCCTTAATACCCAGTGGATTTTGACAAACGAAATAAAGAAATTAGTTCTACTAGCGGCATTATATCATTCAGATAATTACATGTATATTGTTTTTTTGTTGTTTTCCAAACACTTCAAACAATCTTTTTCGTCAGACAAAATGTCAGAGTATTGTTCAATTCAATTGATCGGAGTGTTCAGTGAAAAAATACTAAATAGATATGGACAACTGTCAATGCAGTGGAAAGCACTAATTTTTTTAGGGTTATCTGCACTTTGTTTTCTTAAAATTCATTGTAAAGTTATGAAGGAAGTGAGATCTAATTTTTCAAATCTATTCTAATTCTAGTTTAACTTCTAAAATGGTCATTTTTAGTTTATATTCAAGTCAGTTTTACTCTTCAAGATGCTAGAGTACATGTATTTGACCACTGAGAAACAAACAAATAGATATAAAGTACTTTATTTTAGATAATTAAGAACAGGTTTCCCACTTAAAATTGCAACATATTTTATGACATATCAAATGAGTTACATGATTACATTTTGATTTCAATTTTATCTGTCAGGGAGTATATCAGAAAAAAAAATGCCGTAAAAGTCATGAAAAATAAAATTTCTTTTAAAATCTGAATGGTCTGGTATGTCAAATCCACTTAAACATGACAAAATCAATATCTAAATTGGAATTATAAACTTGAAATGAAATCCACATTCTTAAATAGTGATCCCTTAACTACTGCTTGATGACCATAACATCATCATTTTAAATTTTTGTAAGTTGAAACACTTTTTACTACCGGTACATCTAAACCTGTATAACGGATCAAACTGAAATCAAAATGAAATCCCATGACTCATTTAATACATCACAAAATATGTTCGAATTTTAAGCGGGAAATCTATTTTAGTCTTACCTAGGTGTGTAGCCCAAGTTAGGAAATCCCTTTACAATATATTATTTTGGCAAGTTTAAATATATATCTTTTTGGCCAAACAGAGACAATGAATATAATATAAGCATCATAATATTGGAAATAAATTGTTTATAGATAATTTTAAAATTTTGAAAAATCCTGATATATTCCTTTTAAAATTATGAATCTGCATGATACAAATATGAAATTAAAATTCCAAAGTATAAGTGCATACCCTTAAAATCATTTCTATAATGGAAAGGTACATAACTTGTAAATGACAATTACTATAGTACATGTACTAATGAAAATGCATCCAATCATTGATAGTCAATTTATCTTAGATTTCTAACACTAGTATTATAAGAATCTTACATGGATTGGAGGTTCGGATAAAAAATTCTGCCCCGAGGGATAACTATTTTGGAGGGAACAAGGCTTCTCTGATTTCTCAGGAAAACATTTATCCAAAGTAACAAAATTTTCTATCAGAACTGAAAAAGCCATGTAAGATTATTTTTCTTGCGTACCAAACACATTGAATATTTATTTTAATTTTTTTTACCACAATGGTTTTTAGACATCAAATAAGACATCATATGTTTTATTAGGTCACGTCATAAAGTGTCCCATCGTATGATGAGCACATGGAGGGGGTGTAGGATTAAAACTCCATAACTGTTAAAAATACTCGTAAATTCTTGTCCGGTATGCAAGAAACATGTATGTGAGCCTTCTGTAATAAAAGGTACATGCAGTTGAAACATTGTTGCTTCAAGCATTTAGCTCACTGCCGCCATCTTTAATTATAAATTGGAGTATGTGAACAAGAAAATAAAGATGTTTCTATAACACAAGGATACCATATAAACCGTAAACTGTAGGACCTCAAAGGGTGATGTATCTACACAATCTGGAGCGGAAATAATTCTTTATTCTTTTTGAATAGTTCAGTAAATTTCAATGCCTTTCCATTTTTCTCATGACCAGCTGGTACTTAAAACAACATGAAACAAGCTGACAAAGACATTTCGTTTTGTACAAAACAACACCAACATACATGTATCTGTATATAATAACTTATTCTGTGACAAACATGTTATATACATCTGTTTCATGCTACCTCTTTTACGTACCAGTACACATTTTTACAAAGAAACAACAACATAACTTGAAATCAAAATACGATAATTATTTACATAAAACATAAAAGTGTATTTATAAAGGTCTTTACATCATCACATGCCTGCACTGAATATAAAACATGATAATGTGAATTTATTATTTAAATTATTAAAACTTTCATGCCGTACTGAAATTAAACTTATCATTATAGAAAACTTAAAACATATTCTCTAATTTTCACAATAATATCCCGACTTCGGTGACAAACAAAAAAAAGAAAATGACTTATATTCATACAACCATCACCAACTAAGAAACTAAAAATAGAAAGAGAAGGAATGTACTTCTTTTAAAGTTAGACATTTTTATGAAATTATATACTATGGTACTCTCTCCTAAGTAACCACATAAATAGGTACTGGTGATATCTCCAATGTGAATGCCCTTATCTATTCTGTGAAAACATGACACTTTATTTGTAGTTACCATAGATACTGTGACCTTGACCTTTGACAAAATACCCTGAAAAGAAGTTCCGGCTACTATTTCATAATAAGAAAAGCTATATAGTACTTATTACACATCTATAAATAAAAAAAAGAAAGAGAAATATTTCAGAAAAGAAAACACTGAAAGCAGCAAATCTGCAGAGTTAAACTTAATAAAAAAAAAAATTCTTTTTAATTCTTACATATTAATTCTAAACCTATCTAATTAATCCCAGTCAAATTCATACTAACAACATGTAATAAAACATTGTTTGAATGAGGTTTAACACCATTTTTAATACATGACAAGATATGATATCATGGCATATCCAGTTTTATTGGGGAAGGGAGAAGGAGAGTAAGATTAGTTGTACGTAGGTAATAATATTGACGGAGTTTCACCAACATAAGCTTAACTGAGTCAATGCTTGTAAGCTAAAACATGCTGAAATGCAGACAGATTTAAGAGAAACAAACTTTAATGCCATTTTTTTGTTTTTAAGCTTCTTCTTAGTGAGGTAAATGTTGATAAAACTTGTATTTATAAAAGTTCAAAAAAAGCAATATTTCTGACTTTAAGAAGACTAGAACAGAGGCAGCTCTGGAGAACTTTGATCGGACAGGTGCTTCAGCTAAAGTCGAATGATGTCACAGTTTAATAAGTGCTATGAATTGTGAGTCAGGCATGGAATTCTATATTTTTATTGGGGTTCAGCATACCTGATACGGGAGATATGAGGGACTGGGATAGACTAGATTATAAGTATCATTTTTATGCTATCAAGGGCTAACAGATGATCAGTTAACCTAACCACTGTTTCCTGGGATCCAGGAAGGTTAACCAGTACTGAAGCACATCCCATCTCTGCAAGAAACTGATAACTTTCCCACTTAAATCAGCGATGAGAGGCAAATGATGATGTGACCCAATGTCGTATTTCAACCATCACGAAGAAGGTGGCCAGACGGGGATTCATACTCACGACCCCTGAATTTATAGTCAGATGCACTAACAACTGAGCTAATCGGACCTGGCTTCAATAGAATAAAAAATTGGAAAAAATAGCACTTTAATGTTTGTTAATTTATTTAGGTCTGGGTATTGTTTATGATAGGTCCTAGGGCCAAGCCTAGAATTGTACCAACGGCATTGGACATGAGCATTCAACATCTTTTAAACTATAACACAACCCCTGCTTTAATAAAATGACCTTCCAAGCTTTGCTGAAATGTTTCTAACAGGTATTTTTCTTATATCCAACCTCAAATACAAAAATTTCAGTAGACAAAATAAGTGGATTTCATTACTAATATATATGCTATAATATTATAAACTGTTTTTAACTTTGCCATACTGTTTGATGCATACTCATATTATATCACTGTATTAATGCATCGCGAATCTACAGGTCCCACAGATGTCATTTATCATGTTGAAAAGTACATTCCTTTATATATTTTAATGAAACTAGGTTTACAATAAGTCAATAATGTAATTAAACAAACCAATCACCCATTACCTGAAATTTCAGCTGAAATGTATTTAATCCTATGTTAAACTGATGTCAATAATTGGGTAATTTTGTAAGTTTAGTTAAGAAATGAAGTTAACTAACTCCAACTGACAAACTGCTTCATGTATTAAAACATATATATGTACACGATAAGATAAAATTTATATCAATATATTTTAGCTCTGTTGCAAATTTTTATGAATCTCTCTCAAGTGCTTTTCCTGGGTAGAACCAGTACTGAGTGTAGCTCTTTAGAGGGTACCCAGTTGAGCCAGAAATCGAACCCATAACCTCTGGCTTGAGTGGCCATCGCTCCATCCACTGAACCACTGTCCCTGCACAGGCGCTTAATTATTATCATACAGTGTTCCAGATAAGCAATGTTTACGGTTTACTTTTTTAAGCACTGAAATTTCTGAATAAAGCATTGGAAATTGACAATGTCAGAATTGATGGTTTTATTTTGAAACTTGATTAAAACGTTCATTTTTACTGTTAACAATTTGGAATAAGTTCGCAATTACTAATTTATTATAGCTCAATTTCGAAGCTTTAAGCTGATATGAAACACTCCTTGAGTTCACTTCCTGGGCTGAACCAGGCCTGAGTGTTGTTTTTCAACAGGCACAGGGACGAGCTGGGTATCAAACCAGCAAACTCTGGCATGACCAGCCAAAGACTATATTCTCTATGCTATTGCCCCTCTTTTTGCAGATAAGTTTTGCATACAAATTAAAGGTGTCAACTATTGACTTGGAGTAAAACTTATCTGGAGCATTGTCATATGGCATTAGCATCTTACCATTTATCTCAGTTCCATTTATTACTTCTGCACATTTATCTTAATAAAACAAAATCATTTTCTGGATCTATCACTTCAATGACATTTCTGCCATTCAGATCAACTGTGCTTTGTATTCCAGATTAACTTTATTTAATCATTAATATGAATCTCCTTACATTACCATATGTGTAAAATGACTGCACAAGAGTTATACTCAGCTTCTGGGCAGCAAAAAACAACAACACATATAAGTTCATTAATAAAGTTTAGAAAGAATAATCCGAATATTACCTCTCGGGGAATTGTTGGTTTTGGCGTCACCCATTCTTTGGCTATATACTTCTTCGTCTCATATTTGGCACGTATAAAACTTTCTAAAGAACTTACGGAGTTAAGGAATTAAATGTCAACAAGCTGGTGAATTCAGTAAACGTTTTATAACATGTAGTGTAGTATTCTGTTTGTCAACAAGATTTTTTTAACCTCAATATACTTGTAGTGAACTATATCAAATATATTACTGAACAAATTTTGCTTTAGAAACATACGAGTAAAACAAAGCTCAGGATTTGTGGGTTGTGGGTTCAATCCTCTTCCATGGCTATGTGTAGCATCCTTGAGCAAGACACTTTATCTGCATATGCTTATGCTGGTTCTACCCCAGAAAAATGTGATTTGTCTAAGTTGTAAGAATTTTCTTTTCAATCAATACAGAATAAATAAGTTTTAAAAAAATGTAACTAAATAATATGTTTTCGGTTTAAAATACATATTGTATGGCAATTAATATACATCAACTTTCAATTTTAAAAACAATTCCTATGGGATTTTAAGGGTCAGGTAAAAAATTGATGTTCATGCTTTTAGTATAATCTTTATATCTACAATAAACCATGTAGCTAGCTAATCTTTATATCTACAATAAACCATGTAGCTAACTATGTGTAAAAATCAATCCAAAATGCTTATATAAAGAACACACATCTTTACTTTTTTTGTGTTTCTTAAAGCAACACATCCACGTTTAAACTTTTTTAAAAAAAATTTCAATTGAGTTGTAAGCACATTTCCCATACATAAATATATGGTCAGTGAGCTGTATATGTGCTAACAAACACTATCCAGAACGCTTTAGAATTATAAAAAAAGATTTTCAAATTATAAAGCGTGACAAACGCTTTATAAATTATTTTTAAATTGCCGAGGATTCCAACTTTGCTTCAAATTGAATTATGCGAGTCGTGTTAAAAAACTTCACGTTTTAGTGCATGGTGTACTTTACCTGCCTTGAAAGTCATTTTGACAATTTTTTTTGACTCGGGTGAGTTGCACGCTTGTTTTATAAAGTGTTAGTCAAGCATTATAATTTGGGCATCATTTTGTTCGGGATTGTGCTTATATGCTCATATACAGCTAATTGATCATATGTTTGTATCGGAAATGTGCTCATAACTCAATTAATTTTTTTTTTAAAAAGTTCAAACGTGGATGTGTTGCTTTAAGTTTTTCTGAGTAAATTAAAAACATTAAGACAAACTCCATATAAAAGTTTTTAATGCTGAACAATCTGAGGAATGGATCTTCCTATATTGTATTGATGAATAATAGCTTTTTTAACTGTGTTAGTTATGGCTGTGATTATTTTAATCTTTGTTAAAATATACAATGTTTTGCTGAAAACAGTAGGAGTATGTTATTGTTAACACTCTTAAACCTGCGCTGGTTACGACCTTTTTATACCTTGTGACAATAAACACATTTGTGACACGTCAGGGTTTCCCCCCCAGGAATTTTTGAAGACATGTTGCTAAAAATGGGAGGGGTGGGTATGGGAGGGGTGTCCCGCCCTGTGTTTATTTTTATTAAGTTCGACACTCATGAATGGTGTATCTTTAAGTATGTGTTTCTATTTAGAATATTGCTACAGTAAAATGAATACAAAGAAATTTAACGTTTTTTTAATGGATGACTAGCAAGGAATTATATAGAGAAGGAAAGGCAACTGATTGAGATTTTGTGAACGCTTGTGTATTTACACAAAATCTTGCAATATCTCGTTTTCAATTATCTTATATAATATAATTATCTAAATTCTCATCAAAACAATACCATTCCCAGAAATTTGTGTTTAAAATTGCTGAAACACTTTTGATTTCAAAATATCTATACTGCAGCTAACATAACAACAAGTTAACAATGATACATTTTCCTTCAAGCTTCAATATCTTGCCAAATAATTTATCCTTTGTGTGCTATTTAATTTAATTTAAACATTTAATCTGGAGATGCAAGTTTCCTATCCAATACAAGTTTCCTATCCTATTCTGTACAAGTCCTTGATGACTAGTCACATTTGAAAGTTACAATATATATTTTTTAATGTTTGATTCAATATACGCTGTAAAAGAATTGTATTTTTCATATAGTATTTGTGTATTTCCAAATGAATACCAATTTTATAAAAGTAAACACAGATAGATTATTCTTAAAAATTCTTTTTTCCCCTGTCCCCTATATATCCTGTATAAACGGGACCACAGTAACCAAATTTTTACCAGCACCACATCCGGGTATTTCCAATGAACAAAAATGCTTTAATCTATGTTAAAAATTTAAACCATTTTAAGTGGGGATTTCATTTGTTGAAATAAGATGCTGATAAACCAGGGGTATCCAACTATCCATTAATGTGCATTTCAAATATATGTTTCTATCCTATATTAGAATATTATTGCCATAAAAATATAGTAAAAGTGTGTTTATAAATGGACAACTTGTCACATTTCAGAGTTAAAAGAATTAAGAAGTTTGCATTTTTAATCTTTGACTCTGTAATTTTCATGAGTTGTCAGTGTATTTCCAAATAAATATAAATTTTATAAAAGGAAACATGAATAGTTAAGTCTTAGACTTTTAGACCGGGTTTCTCAAATTTGTTGACATCCGGTAGGCAACATAAGGATGTTTTTTCGTATTTTTTCTCAATTTATGTACAAAATAAATCATTTTAAGTGGGGATTTTATTCTAGCTTTGAAGAAATAAGATGCTGAGAAAACCGTTGACGATTTCATTGTTTTGCTTACTAGCATAAAGCCTAACTATGCACTGCGGTCTATTTCTAGTTGTCTTGATCTGAGAAGTGGTCGTGACACACTTTATTAAATGTTTCGTTCCAATTGATTGCATACATACTACATAGACTTCAAGTGATTGGGAGGTAAATGAATCAATTGAAAGATAATGCTAGCACCTTGGTCAGTCGATTTTATATCTTGTGAAAAACAATCTCGGATCAAGAAATTTTACAGGACACTGCTTTCTATATTGAGGCGGAGTAACCTTCAAATGACTTGTTCTAATTGGCTTACCTGCACACACCTCTAGTTCACACTTGTGAGTGATTGACAAGTCTGTGAATTAGGTCAACTGATCACGGGGTCACTTGTTTAATTACTGATGGGCTTGTATAATGGAATTATTTAATGGTAGTCGCAACGGGTGGGAAGGCATGTCAGGCCATTTAAGGGATGTCACTAATCAACCAAATCTTTTGAAGGGATGTCGCATGCAACATGCTTTATGACTCTGGGGGAAACCCTGCACGTACTGTTTCCATACTCATAACACCAAAGTGCCTATTAAATGACATATCTACAGGATTACCCCATGTTGCAATGATCACATTTATTATCACATGTGTAGGTACAGACAGTAACTTATATATTGGTTTAGTTTCCCAGTCATAATTTAATTTCAGCAATTTTGTTCCTTTGTATTATTCTCTACTGAAATTCAAGTGGTAACAATGTGTTGTCATAATGATTCATCTAAAATCATTACGAGATGTAAAAGATATGGCCACATATCTATAATGATGCTGTAATTAATTGTGAATTCAAACACTGGAAAGAGTCTAAATAAAAAAAATAAAAACAAAAAGGATACGAGTCTGTCTGTGGCCTCCTGTAGTTGTCTGGTAGGTTTGCCTCATACGCTGCACGAGCTCGACTGTTTCCTACCTCCATCATCATCTAGAAAAACAGAACTTAATGTTACAATGGTTGTTTTTTTATTGAAATCCTTGTCAGCCTCTTACTGTGATAAATGCCTGAACAATTGATGGATTGACCTTAAGATTTTCAATGATTCATTCCGAAAGAACTTCAACGTTATATCCTATCATCTGTTATAGGAGTTCCAATTCCACTTTGCAGTGTACACAAGCTTCGTGAATATAAAATAAATTGTGCTAATTTCTCTCGGTTACCTGTTATCACCTTTAAGACTTGCATAAAGACCTTTTCATCCCAACAATTAGAAGTGATTTGAATTAGTTTTGCTGTCAGTGTAAATTCAATTCATATATTCATCTATTCTGTGTAAATATGTTACAGTAATTAATAGGGATTTCCTGTACTTAAGCTACAATCACAACTTACCATAATCATTATAATTATATAATTATATAATGAACTGGCATATACATGTATGTTACTTGTATTTTTAATTGGCTAGTGTTCAACCCGGTTAGCTCAGTTGGTAGCACAGCTGGCTATCGATCCAGGGGCACCCTGAGTTTGAATTCCTATCTGACAACAGTCTCCGCCACATTGATATATATACAACATTTTGTCTTATTGTCATTCATCTTTCAACACAGATTCAAATGGGGAAGTTACTTGCGAAGATGGTGCACTAGATTATTGGCTAATCTTCCAGGATCCCAGGAAAGAGTTGTTGGGTTATAACTTAACACTGTTAGCCCTCAATAGCAAACAAAGTATGCTAATTTCTTTATGTTAAATCACAATAATTGTTCAGTGTATAATATCTACTTATAACTAACATACATGGAAGGAATGTGGCTTTACATAAGACCTGAACCTCAAACAATATTATTTTTAAGATAAATAGTAAACAGTGTAACAGACATACAGCAATTTGTTCTGGTGTCCATGTATCGAGGTTGACCGACTTCACCTTGGAAATGTGTACTCCAAGATTCCTGTGTATCCCAGCACAGCGGATACACATAAATATACCAAGATTCCAGGAGGCCCATCTAGGTCCTGAAACAAGTGTTTATAATGTTTGTTTTTACTTATAAATGTGTTCACAATGTATCATACTGATTCAAACATATCAGATTTACACAGTGTTATTGAAAAATGCTACTTTAGTTAAACGTCTATATTTTACAACTTAGACAAACCACATTGAGCTGTCCTGGGTAGAACAAGTACAAATGTACTAAATATGCAAATGTAGTATCTTGCTCAAGGGCACTACACATTGCTGTTATGGGAAATCAAACCCACGGTCCTCCAATCATGGCAGGCTCTATCACTAGCCCACATGTGCCACAATGCAATGGCTTCAAAATGTATGCTCCAAACGCAACAACAAAAAGAAGAGTCACAGAAAACTTTCATTAAGTAAAACTTTCCTTCAGTCTATTGTTTATTTTGACCTATTCTTCATAACTGACTGCTATCAACTTTAAAAGTTCACACAATTGTGACATTCGACTGTTTGTCTAACTCATATCTATTCAGACTGCAGCGTGGTCTAGTAGTAGAGATCCGCCTCGCATACAGAAGGTTGTAGGTTTGATCCCCAGCTGGGTCATACCAAAGACTTTAAAAATGGTACTAGAAGCTTCCTCGCTTGACACTCAGCATTTAGAGGAGAGTTCTAGGTCCAGTCGGACCGGTGTCAGTATAATGTAACTGGGTGGGGTATCATACCATGTGTCTGCGGCATGATACTCCAGTGTGACAGTGCTCAGAATACTGCCTCAAGTAGACACCGTCGCGATATGACTGAAAAATTGTTGAAAGCGACGCTAAACACCATACAACTACAAAATATCTATTCAGTACTGGTATTCTAAATAATTGGATGTCTGGTTCCCACTAATGGCATAATAGGATGTCTGGTTCCCACTAATGACATAATTGGATGTCTGGTTCCCGATAATGACAGTTAACCAGAATTTGAAACTAAAAGTCAGAAGTAATGATCCTGAAAAGATTTCTTAAATAAAACAAACTTTTGAATCTTCTCATATAAAGAAAAGTATTATTTACATCTAAATGTCATTCAAATAAAATAAAAAAATTACCTCCAATAAAGTCAGTATGTTTGTGTCACCTTTTAAGGCAGATGTAAAATATTAGTTTCATAAAACGGTTAGAAATTAAAACATATTAACCATGGCTGGGTTCAGAACCATTTCCAGTAAATGTATAATGTGTTAGCTAACATCTGATAACAAAAGTCAACTGAATGAGGTGTTTGCTGTAAATATTTGCAATAATTAACAAACACCTTTGAGAGCTTTTTGCTTGCGTTTAATCACATGATTTTAGAGAAATGGAGGGACAGCATCAATGTAGTCTGATTCAAGTTTACTGTTCAGTCAGACACAAGTCACCACCATAGCAAACACATTATTAATATATTGAATATTAATAATAATATTATTATAAATACAAAAATTCATAACATTAGCATTTATAAATATATCAAATATATTTTAACATTTAATTTTACAGAAATCACCCTAGTTAAATACTTCTCTGCAAAACAACACAATACATGCTATTAATGTGAAATTCTTGTACAGATGCATGTTTCGACATTGCTTCTCATTATCATTCATCTCTCGATGCTGGTACAAGAGGGAAAGCTATCAGTTACTTGCGAGATGAGTGTGCTCGAGTAATTCCTTTCAGAATCCCAGGAAAGAGTGGTAAAGTTAACTGATCATCTATTTGCCCATGATGGCATTTTTTAACGAGTTCAACACATTTCAGGTTATATTTGGCATATCCAGTTTTATAGGTGTAGGAGGACTTTAAAATGAATTTGAGTAGAACCATGGTCCTTCCAAAAGTAACTGACAAACTTTCTCTCATAAACTTGTTATAGAGAGCCGGACTCAAACCTATGACTTTAGCGGGTAAATGTAAGTTATCTTGAAACAGCACTTTAGACCACTCGGCCATGGAGGACCTCACTTGATGGCATAAAACTGACTCTAAATATTCAATCAATCAAACACTGATCATAAAGCAAATTCTTACAATTTAGACAAATTACACTCAAAGTTTTCCTGGGTGGAACCAGTACTAACAATATATGTGGATAACGTGCCTTGCTCATAGCCGTGGCTTGGGATCAAACGCAAAATTCTCTTACCCTTCATAAAAATCATTGTTTTTTTTCTTAATACATATTTCTGCCATGTGACCACCATTGCTAAAATGGTCACAAAAGCAGACAATGACGTTTCAGATTTGAGAAAGGTTTAAATGCCCATTATAAATTTAGAAATAGTGTTAAAAGGTAAATTTTCAACAATCCATAAACAATTTGGTTATTAAACTCCTCAAATATATTTTAAACAATTTGACATGGTCATGTTACTTTGTTATACAAACTATGACATATTTATGGAGTGTACTGAGAAATCTCCGGAGAATAGCAAAATATGAAAATGGTCACAAACAGAGGTCTGTCTTGATTTATGGGACTTCTACAATGGTAAAAGTTGACAAAAACATCAAACAGACACTTTCTTTGTTCATTATTCAAACCATTTTCAGGTATTAATAGTTTTTTGCACCAAAGACCTAACATCTATAATTATTGATAACACAATTAGACCGCCAAACGATCCAACCTTATGGTAGGTAGCCCAAACACCACTGCTGCAGTTATGGAAGAAATATAATATTTAATGACAGTTACAGTGTGAAATTTTTTTTTCAGGACTATACTTTTTGGACCAACTACAGAGTCCAAAGGACTATAAATTTTCCAAAGATATGTAACCTGAATTGAATTCATGTAATCTGTCAAACAGGGAAGAACTGAATAATTGTCACTTATTTTGAGTTATGGAACATCCGACCCCTGGATGAAACATCCTTGGAATAATCGGGCCCATTTAGCATGGTAAATCCGGTCCCACATTTATTCTATAAATTAAATCATTTATTAGTTGGTATTTCTAATGAAAAAACAAAATATCAAAAAATTATTATATAATTTGAAATGCACATATCAAATACTGCAGGATTGTTTTTGAAAAATGACTCATAACGGGAATTACATAGTACATATAATAATCAATGATTGTTAATGAAAGTAAAAAAATTTGATTCAATGTCGAGCATAAACCCTTCAAATTCTGGCACACAATCAAACAGACTGATGATGTGTTGGAAGAACTGAAAAATTAATCGCATGGTTTAACAAAAAAAAGTATTGATATTACAAAGTTTGACACAAATTACTGCTACCGTGTTTATGTTTATTTCATAAATATTTCAATAATTTATAACTGCATCATATATATTATGTATATAATAACTGTTATGAATGTATTATTATGATAAAAAACACTAATATTGCTATACAAATAAAAATAAAATGTGGGGCCGGATGGACCATGCTAAATGGGGCTGGATGATCTGGGTCTGGATTCTACATGGCCGTTTTGGAGCGTGGCTGGATTATCCAGGTTCCCTCATTTTACACCAAATGTAAAACAAATTCTTTAAATCTTATATATTTTTAAAGACTAAATATTTCAAGAATTTAGTCTCATGATATAAATAGTCCAATCAATTTATATGTTTGGAAAACTAAGTCATATAAAAAATATTATAGCCTGTGTGACTACCTATATCTATTATTTGCACACTGCAAATAAAAAAGTTCAAACCAAACAGTTGAATACAAGCTGGACGGTAGTGTAGCTGACAGAGTGTTGATCAATCACATTAGAGGTAGGCTTGGTAACAAGCTCTGCCCATTGACCATAAATACAAAAAAACACTCAGTACTGGTTCTACCCAAGAATGTGGTTCATAGAAGCTTAGAGATTTCTTCACAATACAGTAGAGCTGAAATAAATTAATATAAACTAAACTAAAAACAAACTTAATAATTCCTTAGATGTATAAGTCGAAGACAAGACAATCACATAGTCTAGCACTTTCTGTATTGAACTAGATACAGATACACCAAGTGTTTGTAAAGGAACTTATAAACACCATGTGAGCAAAGCAATTTGTATCGCCACGCGTAGGAAATAACTTTCAAGATCAAAGCTGGCAAAAAGGAAAATAAAACTATTTTCATGATGTCGGTACTGACATTGCTGAGTAGATTTACCTTTAGCATCGCAGTCTACGCAATATTTGTTGTCATCATCTTTTAGAAGACTAGACAAAATTGCCTGAAACTTCTCTTGCTGAGCCTTTTGCTTCTCTTTTTCTATTCTGGTTGTCATTTTCTGTATATGTTGTCGTTTTGTCACTCCTCTTTCTGATCGATGACAGGTAGCCGAATCACTGCCGGAACTTAGATAAATCAGTTCGCGTCAATTTAATGTTGGATTAAAACTAAATAAAAGATAATGGTTCTGAATATCAAAGTTTGAATATAAACAAAAATATCTCATATAAAACGATTTCATATTTGTAATTCAGAAACACTCAATCATAATAGAACGAATTTATCTACTTTTTTCGTCCCAAATTACAGTTGTTAGGTTAAAGGGGAACAATCGTCCCACTATGGGTTGTCGTTCATTGTCAACTAATGTGCGGCTGTACAAAGGGTGTTAACACCACAACTGAGCCGAAAATTAATACCGCATCTGCTGCCGACTTAATTTTTCATTAAGCCCACTTTAGTATTCTGTATGTATAATCAAGGTATAATCAGAGATATATGGTATAATCAGTGACATAATTAATTGTTTATATGGCTCTGGTATAGATCTAATTCAATTCAATTATTCAGGCAAGAGAGACATACAAACATTATAGGCTATTAAGTCACTGATTCAGATATAAACGATCAGTAGACCTTCCCATAATACATTGATAAACGAAGTGTTATGCAATATCACTGTACAAAATGCATGTATACAATCATATTCATGTGTTACTATCTAAACATTATAATTTTAAATTCCCTGGTCTTGCTATATAACACATAGGATAAACTACACCGTTCTTTTGGTTGTGTAGACATATAGCCTATATACATTAAAATATATAAATCGGTGTAGATTCTCGATAGTTACTCTGCATATAACATGTTAACTTTTAAACTACAATTCTTTTGACAGGACTCACGTCTCAGCGAAGGACAATACACAAAGTAAGAAACTGAAGACACGTGTCCTTGTATAAATCTCGGGTGGCACATTTGGCAAAGGATTTATATACAGAAATACCTTTCCTGTATTTAATTCCTTGATTTGGTATTGTTAAAATTTTGCATAAACACAAGTCGCCCCTGAGCAACCTAACATATTGCATCTTTGGGAAGGTAAAATTTACTCTCAAGTTAAAAAAAGAAAAAAAAAGAAAAAAAACGGTATCATTTATTTTTGTTGTTTTTGCCATTCTTAGGCCTATATAAGAAATAAAAGCTTTTATAATGTTGACATGCCTAATGGCCACCGAAAAAATAATGAACGTCTTTAATTTTTGACGTATTTTTACATTATTATGTTTTTTTTGGTTTCAAATATTTTGTTCAACCAATACAGCACTTTTTGTGAAAAAAGTATATAAATGAAATAAGCTGGAAATTCAAAGTGGCATTTTCCCCTTTCATTTGGCAATTGTTTTAATAGTGAACACAATTAAAGAATGATTAAAAATTGTGATTAGAAATGGTCGACATTTCGCCAGCTTTATATTACTAACCAAATGCCGACATAATTAGAAAAAAGACTTACTAAGCAATTCTTAAAGGTGCCATACCATATAGTGGAGAGATTATAAGTTGCGGATCACAAACAATTGATGGAAATGAAGAAATAATTTGGGAGTGTTTTTATTCATACAACATCTTGGGGCAAGAAGAAGAACACTATCAAAGACATTCACTTATTTAGACATAACAAAACCTTCTTGCATTATATGAATTTGGTACAAATCGTGACATAAATTCATCAATATTTAGTCAGATATTCAGACTCGGACTCAAATTGTCAAAAATTTCATATTCAAATAATATATATTTAACAAACAATTTGGTATATCTTTTTTTTGGCAAAAAAAAACAACAACAAAAAACGGAGCAGTTTTAATGATTATTTTACAGGATCACATTTATTACTCATATTTGTATTTTTACAGGGATTTACAAAAATGTAAGCTTTGAGCCGGACTGACGATTCTCAGACTCCAATTATTGATGAATTTACATAAAGATAATATTAAAAATACAAAATATGACGCATTCATCAAATTAGTGTTGTTATTGTTGTTATCGGCGGCGGCAGTGGCGGTGGTGGCAGTGGTGTGTGTGTGTGTGTGTGTGTGTGTGTGTGTGTGTGTGGAGGAGGAGGAGGGGGGGGGGAGGGTTGAAAGTTTATAAAAATTATTTTGAGTCGGTGTGGCATATGGATATTTGTAAACATTAGTCGTTAACCGACATAACAAATTAAAGAAGCATGTTACAAAATGTATATAATCACAATTAACGCGCATTGGTAGACGTATTAAGGCAGTCAAATAATGAAACAAGCAAGGAATTAGTTCTAATGAACATAACTTATTGTACCGAGACATGTACATTAAATGCCGCATAATTTTTGGAATTTACCAGATAAAACCGAAAGACCAATGCTAATCGTGAACTTAAACATACTTTAAATAAAGTTTGACGGAGAAAAGAGACACAGTTGTGTTCTTATGAAAATGTGTCATAAGATATAATGAGGAATATATACTGCGGAATCTCGAAGTTGTGGGCGATCAGAAACAACTGTATGGATGAGGAAGTTCCCCAAAATGTAATTACAAAAAGCTCAATTTGAGAAAGCATATATAGGTCACAGAGCTATGAACAATGGTAATACTTTAGTAAAACATATAGTAGATGTATTTAAATTAAGTAAAATCAAAAGTACCATCGTTTCATTGTCAAATAGGTTTTGTTGTGAAGAAACACGACGTTGAATATACACATTGGATATGCTAAAAGAAACACACGATTATATACTTTTTTGTTTTTAGTGAATGTATATATTTTAATGGTTATATTCTTTTAGTACAATAATGGTGTCAAAATAATGTCGTTGCCAGTTTTATAACATAAATATCTGTATAAAGGAATTATTATAAAGATAGGTAATAAACTATATTTACATTGCGACAAAGATGGAACCGGGGATAGTTTCATGCACGTTAGTTTGGTTTGATGTTTTAGTTTGAAACCGTTCTCAAACATATAAGTTTAGTTTGTGCTGGAACTGGGTTTTGTTTCATGTTCATTAGCTTAGTTTTGAAGACTAAGGTTTGAACTAGTTTTCAAACGTGTGTATTTTGTACTGGAACTGAGATTTTTTCCAAGCGTATAGTTTTGGTTTGAAACAATTCTCAAACATATGCTGCTCAGACACGTTGTTTGGAGAGCTGGTGTCATCATATTAAATAGTTATGAGCAACAGTTAGTCCAAAAACTACAGTGTCAGAAAAATTATAATGTATATTACAAATGATTGGTTTGATCATTTATTTGTATGATTTCTAAATATTAGACTAATTTTATTTTTGTTTGAAATTTACCATTAATGAGACAAGAAGCCTGAGAAAAAAAATCATTAATTGTATACTAGAGTTGTTTCAACAAAATTGTCTAACATAGTTTTAAGTTGGTTGTTTCACACAGTCACCTAACAGAAGATCCGGTTTTAAGTTCAGGATACTTACAACAACATCTTGACAAATTGGGGGTTGGTCCGGGAGGTATCTCAGTAGGTTTTAAAGACCCAACATCCGATCAGACTATCGGATGTAAATTAGTTGCTCTGCAGGGCGTGTTTTATCAACTGGGAGTGTATAATATGGTCTAACAATAGAACAGCGATAATAGCAGACAGCAAAATGTTTATAAAACAATGCTGAAGGTTTACATTGTAACTGATACAGGAATGTTGACTCTGGGGTCAATATAACATCCCACTTTAGCATTAGGGACTACAGGGTCTTTAATTAATCATTATCAGGTAATTACTGTTTTATCAACATTATTAAGTGATGTGATAATGTTGTTGATTGATATCAAAGTAATTATGTATATGAACATATGTGCCTAATAATTTTTAACCACAATTCAAGCATTATAATTAGTCTAACAGATATGCCCAAAATCCCTATATTCAAGTTGGTACAGCCCATTATGAATCATTAAGTACGATTTGAAGGGAAATCAATGTTACATGTTATGTGCTGATATTTTTGTCACTTTTAGTGACTAAAATAAGAACTTACAATTATGTTCATACTTGAATATTATATTAATACTGAGATGTTATTGATAAAAAAAGTAATTATCTACACTTTGTTGAATATATTAGGAATTAGACTTGAATTAATGTTGATGTGATTAAAAAAATGCAAAAGGTGTCTTTCTCAACACAATATCTCAAATCATACCTTGGATACAAAGTTGAGTGATAGAGACTGTGCTAATAATAAACTTTAATAAATGTTGGTGTTTTATCATGCATGTGTATTAATTGTAAATTATAAATTGTGGTGATTATGAACAATGTCAACAAGTTTGTTAATGTCAACAATGTCAACAATTTTGTTAATGATTTTTTTCACTTTTTATTTTGTTTTTGATAGGCCTATCAAAAACAAAATACAAAGTGAAAAAAATCATTAACAAAATTGGTTCCTGTTATAACAATGTAATACACGGAGGAAGATAAAACACTTCAACTTCATTAAAGCAGAAATCATGATGAATAAATCAGTTGTAATTAAGAATTTACTGATAATTAATTAAGAAAAAGACCAGAAATGTTTTTTTGATTTGGTAATTTTAAGTCACTTTCAAAAGCTTTCATTAGACAAAAACCGTTTATATATATATATTATTGTCTTAAGTTTTAATCTAAAACTATCATTTCTGTTTCATGTGATATAATACACATGTAAAATGATTCATTCATGTGGCACCATAATTTTTTTAAATAAAGAATAGGAACAATTGTATAATTCAATTGAATATGGTGATATACAACTGTTGGTGATTAAAAAAGGATAATAGAAGGAATCATTTAAAAGTTTGGTAAGTCTTGCATGATTTGTAGTTTGTATTTAACTATTATATCTTGAATACAGCCATGTGAGCTGCAGCATGCCAGTTTGTTTACAAACATTGGCCACATGACAAATATTGACCCGTTTGCTCCTCCCACAAAATTCAAATTTCTCTGTAATTGATTGTCTGTTGAAAGCAATAAGTAACAAATTATTGCAGATTTAATTCTGAAATTTTCAGGAACTGTGAGTAATATTAAGACTATGTTGCATGACAAATTTCAAATTTTTCAATCCATGAATTTATTTTATTTTTAAAAATTACTCTCCCAGATCTGAATGTGTTTTGAAAAATAAGGGAAAACACTCCCACCGCCATTACCTCCCTTTTATACCCAGGTTTTGTCTTTAAAAGAAGGAAGTTTGAAGCTTGTTTTATATTTTGTTAAACGTGTGTTTGAAACACTTGTGTTCATCAAAGTTTATTTAGATATCAACTTTGTGTTTGAAACATAGTTATGGACTATGATAAGTGGATTTCGGATGGCGAACGGATGAGACTCTCTGGCTCAGATTTGATGGCTTTTGTGGAAATGGAATTTTCAGATTACATTAGTCGGGAGAAACGTTTGCAAAGAGGGTATGATGAGAGACCAGATTCGAGACGAAAAGAAAAGATTGTTTGAAATAGAACAAATGAAAAAAAGGCAAGTTTAAAGCGTGAAGAACAGCAAGCTGAGTTAAGTTTAAAGCGGGAGGAACTAGAGCGTGGGCTGTTACTGTTGAAGCTCAGGGCTCAAACTGGAGTTAAGGACAATGTTCCAATGCATGATAGTGGCGCTAAAGGCTTACGGCCGAAACTCCCTAAGTTTGAGGAGTGGGATGATGGTATGGACTGCTTATACATCTAACGTTTTGAACGCTTCGCAAAGTCTCACAACTGGAAAGAAGAAACTTGGACAGTTAGTTTCAGCTCATTGTTAACTGGGAAAGACTTTGAAGTATATACAGACTTTGTTTAAATAGATTTTGAAAAAGGCAATATTTGAAATAGACCTGTTGATAGAAGAAAAGTTTCAACTGGAGTTTAGGGAAAGCGTTCAAAGCAAACCAGATCAGTTAATGATTAGAATAGATAGATACTTCTGTAGATCGACAGAGATGGCCGAGATTGAAGTTTTGTTTGAAGATCTCAAAGACTTAATAGTTCGGGAGCAGTTTGTTCGAACATGTTCGCCAGAAATGACTTTGTTTTTTAAAGGAAAAAATTCCGAAAGAGAGACAAGAGATGACTAAGCTGGCCGAACAGAATACTGAAGCACATGGCGGCATGATAATCTCAAACAATCCGTTGAAGAACAATGCTTCGTCGAACAGAAAGATGCTTCGAACGAACTCTGCACCTGCAATCAAATCATCAAGTGAGCAACGTTCTGAGGTCAGGAAGAATATGTTGTTTTTTTGTAATAGAGAGGGTCACATAGCTCGAGACTGTAGATATGATGATAAAAGAAAAGTGAGTGGTGCTGCAGTTGGGTGTTAAGAACCGCGGAAGAGTTTCAAAGATGATAAAGCCTATATTAACTTTCGGTGTCATAGAACCGTCTGCATGAGACTATAATTCTCCTTGCATGCTAGTCAAGAAAAAAGACAGTACAAAACGTTTTTGTTTTCCGTGATTTCCGTGGTTTGAACATGGTTACAAAGTTCAACACTGAACGTATGGGTAAAAGTAAAAACATCTGCCAGAATGTTCAACTTCAAATTGTAGCCTGATTAAATTTGGTGTGGTTGGACAGCTTTTTTATTACTTGGATACCCGGTTTGCTGTCCATAACGCCTCATTGCGCTACACCAATTTGTGTAATGGATAAAATCACCAGACATTTAACGTTGTTAACCGCCTCGACAACATATGATTGCTGTTGAAATAAATCAATGAAACATTTATTTATCAAATGAATGGAATACATTTTGAATGTTCATCTAAATATTGATATCAAAATGAGAAATACCGTTATGTGCTTTCAATTCTTTCCCTTTATGAAATAGTATTATTCTGATTTGACCGTATCTTCATGATCCAACGGGTTTCCACACATGCCCTATAGGGTTTGAGTAGTTATGGATGCATTGCAGGATCTTACGCATATAAGCTGCCATTGCATGTATGTAAATTGTCCCTACCGTCTAGACGCGGTATGTGTTTAGCTTTGGCTGAAATACTTTCTATTGATTTGCTGGAGTCTATAGTATTGAATTTGTTTGCATTATTCTTATTTACCAGTAAATACTATTCAATAATATACATTATGATTGAAAAATTTTACCTGTATATAAATATATAATATATTATGAATTCATATATTTTTCACAGGTATATATTACACATTTATGTATAAATTATCCATTTACCGGCACATATTATAAATGTACATATTTTAAACCGGCATATAATATATTTGTATAATTATAATATTATGATTCATTAACCAATATATATTTTAATTTTTTACTATATGTTATATATTATTTTTTTCATTTTAGTATACTAGTATATGATAAACGGTTACGACAGGCTGAAGTTTTTAGCTTTCGTTTGCTGTTATGTTAACTTCACCCAGCAATTTTACTTTGTTTGACGACAATAAAAGAAATGTTAACACTTTGCTTTATAGATCTACTTTATTAAACTTGTATCGCCATCATTGCAATAAATAAATACATAGAACAAACGTTGACAGATCATATTTAAACGATTTAACATTTTTATCCGAGTCCACCATTTTCTTTCAGTAGTTTCGCTAATCGGTATCCAAAATATCCCCATTTAAATGTATTGAAGGCTTCCCCGGCCTCCGTTCCCCGGCGAAATTGCGGCGTCCGCTGTATAAGATGCGAAAATACTATCCCAGAGCCGAATGGCAAACCTGAAAATAAAGCAAATATTATTAAAAAAAAACTTCTGTAACTCATAAAATTGCACAATGACATGTATGTTGATCATTTTAAAGGCAGTGCAGTGATACTTCTATGAAATAAATGAACCAAACAACAAACAAACAAAAAAAACCAAACATTCTCCAAGTGTTCTCTATTTTTAGATCGATTGATTGATTGATTGATTGATTGATTTAATGCAAATTTAACGTCATTTTGTGCCATCGAAGGCTAACAAGCGATCAAAT
The DNA here is from genome assembly GCA_029582155.1 of Panopea generosa. Classification (NCBI taxonomy): domain Eukaryota; kingdom Metazoa; phylum Mollusca; class Bivalvia; order Adapedonta; family Hiatellidae; genus Panopea; species Panopea generosa. The sequence goes on along the minus strand of CM055901.1, from coordinate 31,219,397 downwards.
AAACCTAACCATTGTTACCCGGGACCCTCTAAGGTTAGCTAGTACTCGAGCTCACCCCAACTAATGGCATTTTTAGAACCAGTGATGTCTTATACTTCTATATCAGCATTTGTTCTACTACTCGACTAAAACAAGAAAACGTAGAGTAATTTATATATGAGCGCTTATTTAAAATTGAATTTTACATTATGCACTCAGTCCAAAAAGTTTTGAACTACACGTACTATATATTATTGCTATTATTTCAATGGAATTGTAATTATACGAACTTATTTTTTTTTAAACGTGTATGTTTTACTCTCATATTGGTACCATTTTTTTAAGGATCACTGCCGCATTAAAACATTTAACTGGCCATCGAACGGTATTGAGGTCTAAATTATCTTTTACAAATTGATATTTTATTTAAGCAAGATGTCTAGGTAAATGATGAAACATTTAAAATATAATTTCCTCAAACTTTACTTTTGTAAATGTTTTAATGAATAAACTTTTATGGTTGAAAAAAGAGACATGTATCGTGAAAAGCATTCGGTAGTTACGGATGGGCGCTGAAAATGAATAATGAATGACACGAATAGAACCATCTTACACGTGAATTTCGGTCTCTGTAGTGTCATTGAATGTAATCAACGATTTTCCCTATTAGTTAAGATAACCATATGTGTTATCTATGCCAATGGTCTATCTGTAAATTAGATTTTAAGTCTAAACTCTTATAAATGAATAATGCTAGACATCGCATATAACGGCCCTTATCTGACGAACAGCGCGCGCGACGCTTGTGCCAGACACATTATTGAACTTTTGCAAGATTTGTTTTGGATCTGTGATGAAATTGGCGGCCACCTGTGTTGTTATTTTCGTTATAACTGAAATTTGTTTGATTTGGGATAATGAATACGTTTTGACATTTGTTTTGATACCTAATTAAACACATTAAATACCCTGGTCCATACTTCTTTGACCGTGAAAACAACGAGCTTATTCTTAATTCCATGTAGCCAAGTGTACGCATCTTATTTATATGTGATGATGAGTTACACTTGAAAAAGACATAACAGGATAACAAAAAAACGTTAAAGTTGCGTTAAATAAGAAATCAGAGTCAAACGCATGTCAATCATCGAGTCGAAATGCATGCCAAACGTCGAGTAGAAACGCATGCCAAACGTAGAGTCGAAACGAATACCAAACATCGAATCAAAACGCATGTCAAACATCGAGTCAAAACTCCAAACGTCGAGTCGAAACACATGCCAAACGTCGAGTCAAAACGCCAAACGTCGAGTCAAAACGCATGTCAAACGTAGAGTCAAAACGCATACCAAACGTCGAGCCATAACACCAAAAGTCGAGTCGAAACACATGCCAAACGTCGAGTCAAAACGCCAAACATTGAGTCAAAAGGCCAAACGTTGAGTCAAAACGCCAAACATCAAACAAAATGCATGTCAAACGTCGAGTCAAAACGCCAAACGTCGAGTCAAAAAGCCAAACATCGAGTCAAAACACATGCCAAACGTCGAGCCAAAACGCCAAACGTCGAGTCAAAACGTATGCCAAACGACGAGTCAAAACGCATGCCAAACGTCGAGTCAAAACGCCAAACACCGATTCCAAACGTCAAGTCAAAAAGCCAAACACCGAGCCAAAGCGCATGCCAAACGTCTAGTCAAAACGCATGGCAAACGTCGAGTCGAAACGCATGCCAAACGTCGAGTCAAAATGCATGACAAACGTTGAGTCAAAACACCAAACGTCGAGTCAAACGCATGCCAAAAATCGAGTCAAAACGCATGCCAAACGTCGAGTCACACTATTTTGAGTAAACTCACATTTTAATATGTAATTGTAACTTTAATCTACCATAAACATGTCATAAAAAATCATCACGTGATATATTTGATAGTAACACTACTTACTTCGACCTTCAATTCCCTTTGAAGAGAGGCACAGGAGCAACGCTATGGTTAGAGCATATCTGTACGGCAAAACCATCTCTCTATGAAATAAAACAATATACTATGCATTTAAGAAAACATTTTTAAATTTGACTTATTAATATTTATCTAAAACTGGTATTTAGTTACTAGTTGCCCTCCCTGGCCGAGTAATCTTAAGAGGTGTTTCAACAGCGTTTTCTTCTCAACGCTGAGATCGCGGGTTCGGGCCTAGATGGGTAAATAATAATAATAATATATAATGCTCTTCCAACGGGTCTTCCCACGGGAATAAAAAAAACACTGGTCCGAAACACGCGAGTTCACTGTATATTGCTAGCGAATTCGTGCACATGTACATGTATATCCAATAAACTGATATAATGGGTAATTTTAATGTACATGCCGCTTTCTAACTTACATAATTGGAAATAACATATTACTGTTTTCATAGCTATCAGCTATTTTATTTCTGACGGAAGATATTTCCTACCGTAGCTACTATTACATCTATTGATTCATATTTCTACATTTATTCGTGAGAGCCAGATCCGGTTAGCTCAGTCGGTAGCGCGTCTGGTTATCAACCAAGGGATTGTGGGTTTGAATCCCCACCGACTCACAGTCTTCGTGATGATTACTATATGACATTGTGTCTCATTGTCATTCATCTCTTACCGTTGATTCAAGTGAGAACGTAATTTGTTACTTGCTGGAGTGCTCGAATACTGGTTAACCTTCAATAATAAAGGAACATGTGGTTAGGTTAACTGATCGTCTGTTTGATCTCGATTGTATAAAACAAACAATTATTGGGAACATGTTTGCATACAGGAACTCGTCATGGCAGGATATCTAGTATATCCATTTTTCGTTTACAAAAAAGCAACACTATTTTACCCAAACGAAAAAGTGACCGAATCGTCATTGATCTCTTACCTTTCATAACTAAGGTCGTGAGTTCGGGCCCCAGCTCAGAAAGTTTATTAGTTACTTACAGAAAGACAGTGTTTCTACACAGATTCATTTTAGGTATTCCTTAAAAATTGAACCGGGCAGCCGTTTAAACATCGATTACAACAATTACATGACAATTTTGTACAAAATTGGCATAGTAGATTAAAAAATTTCAACCGTGCCTTATTAAATTTTAATCAACATATTGTAGATTTTCTCTTTCAGCCATACTTGATATCTTAACACTACAATGATTTGCTCGTCTTTTTCAAAACAAAGAGTTTCATCGCATATAGACTACATATGGAAGGTGGAATAGATCAACTAGATCACCAGTAAATGATCGGGCATGTAACCACTGTAATGTTATAGAAGATGAGTTTTATTTTATTTTAGAAAGTGAATTATTCGATAATTTGATAATTAATTTTTTAAAAGATATTAATGGCCCAGGCTGCATATGTTAAAACAGGTAAATATTTGTGCAAATATCAAATTAGGTCTATATATACGTATATTATGCCATTATGTTCTTTTTAGCGAGTAATAAAATGGTTATTGTTAGTTTCTCCGGGACAATAAACAATGGCACAATTTATATTATTTGTATTTAAACTGTTTTAGTTGTAATGTGTTCTATTAAATAATTATGCAGTGTATTGGATAAATTTGCACACAGTCGGACGAACTATTAGATATTATGATACCGGCACTATTTTGTTTGACAAACATTGATTACTTTTGAAAAATGTATTGTCATAATATGTGTATATGTTCGTGTCCTTTGTGGACTTTTAAACCCATTGGCTTATCTAAATATAGTTATCAAAGTTATCATAGTTATGTGGCATGTAATAAGCAAAACAGTGCGCTAGATTCCAACAAAGGGGTGTAACGTTGTAGTTACAATAAATATGTCCCATAACTGAATTATGTCCCCTGATTTTTTATAATCACAGAAGGTCCTGAAAGTTGGGCATGTTTAAAATGGCATACACCCCATTCCATACGAAAAAAATCTTATTTGGAGAAAAAATCACAAAAGTAACAAAGCTTTTTATTCAAAACACGGATTTAATTCGATCGATTGTTCTGGCAAAACTTATCTGTATGCATTCTTGTTATCCCCTTAAATCATAAAGACGTTTGATCTCACATATGTTAGAACCAATAATGTATGTGCACATAAACACCATGTTAGTTTTGAATGGACGTTGTTGAAATATGTTCAAGCATTAAACTGATATTGTTACATATGCACATATAAACAAATGACGGTATTAAGTTTAAAAAATAAAACTACCTGGAACTTAATTAAGTAATTAATAACATTTTTTAAAAAAAATAATATCATTGTGCTAGTTATGATAATATTCAAATACTCTTTTTAAAAACCCTTTTTTTATCGTACCGATGGGCATGAATAGAATTAAAATTATTTGTTCAATTGATGTAGGTAGGTGTGGTTTTGTGGGAGGGTGATTGGGGGAGTGGGTGGGGTGCAGATACATATACATGATTCTTCTTCCGCTAGTACTGACATACATTCTCGCATACGTGTTTAGGTCGAACTGGCAAGAACCAACAGTCTCGACACCGAGATGTAAATTGTCTTGACATTGTTGGGAGTCGATCACGGAGTGTCACGGAGTATCCCGTCCCGTCAGTAGTTTCAAATAAAAATGTAGTTTTTGTCGGATAAGGGCATATCATTACATGTTTAAAAACAAATGAGTTAAATAAATAAATGATTTTAATCATTTATTTTTCATAAACAATATGCCATTTTTTTTTCATTCTCGATTACAGTGTAAAGTTTTCAAATGTAAGTCACCCTTAAACATAATCACAAGCAAAGTTAAATTCCGTTATGAAACATTAGTACGAAACATAAGTACGAAACGTAATACGATTCTTTTATTAATTTAATGACACAATAAGGAAACGGCATTTGTTTGTGTTCAAACAATATAAATATATATATATATAAGGATAGACAAATAAAATAAATTAAGATGTTTAAAATACATATGCTAAGAAATCTATTAAAATACTTACTCGATTTTATTTTAAATCTCAAACTTTGTCCACCCAACGCACTTAAAGAGAGAAATACACTAATCAAATTTGGTAATTTTGACGATATACCGGAAGACTCGTTTAAACGTTATGTCACTATCACGTCTAACCGAGTGCGACTTGGTTACTCCGATAGTTTATATATAGATTAAAACTACTGACAGCAGTGACCCCGAGGCGAAATGCATTGCAGATGTGTATTCATTCAGAAAAAGCAACACACAGACGTTTTTAATAAAATAAGAGTCGTCTTTGGCAAAGTGGTCTAATGTGCCACCTCAGGAACCCCATACCTGTTACCACTTTCGTTTTAAACTTATTTGTTTTACATCGATTGTGAAACAAGTTCTTACAACGTAGTCAAATCACGCTCGAAGTCTTTCTAGGTAGAACCAGTACTAAGCATACGCGGAAAAAGTGTCCTGTTCAAGGACAACATACATAGCCGTGGCTGAGGATCGAACCCACCTGTTACCACTGACGTCGTATGTTCGAGTGCTTTATGTGAGAAAGTTTGCCATTTATTTGCGGAAGGACGGTTCTACCCACGTTCATGCCTCCACCAATACAACTGAATATGCCGTATAAAACCTGAAATGTATTGACAATGACGTTAAACCCCATTAAAAAACTTTGATATAAGTTCCATACGGGCGAGTTTATTACTTGTCTGGCTGTTTTATGATGGTGATCCCTGTGTGTGTATGCGTGCGTGCGTGCGTGTGTGCGTGCGTGCGTGTGTGTGTGCGTGTATGTGAATTTGTATGTATATATGGTACTTATTTTTCAGCATTAGTCAATACATTAATTATGTTTATGTCTATGCTGTTAGCGTGACATTGTCAGTCTGTTGAACTCTATGTCTCCTGTCTAGGATACATTTTCTTATTTTTACATTGACTATTTTAGTGTTTAACATCATTTGAAAACCAATGGGATCGCTTCAATTTTCAAAATTTTGTCGCTCTTAGTTGTTAAAACAGTCTGTAAAATGATTTAATTATTAAGTTTGTTCTTAATTATTAAGAAGTTCGTCATCACTGTGCATGCGTAAATGGCATTGCACAGACTCCACCCTTGATTCAATTGTGAATGAGTCATGTACAAACTACAAAGCTGCAGAAACCCCTTTAGCAACGGATGGGCTTTCAAACATCAATCATCTTAGCTTTCAGCGTAGCTCCGCCCAGAGTTACATACACTGTCAGTCAAATGATATTTAACACTAACCTAATTAGTGTCCATCAGAGACATAATATACATGTGTTATGTCTCTGGTTTCCATTAAGTAAAGGAATTAACTTTAGTTGTACACTTGGGTCCCATGTGTATTATATGCGGTCGCTCTCTTTGGGTTTCTTAATTGTTAATTTTTTACTTAATGAACACTAACTTTAACAAAGTTCAAATATTAAGTCAGCATATTGATGTAAACTAACATCTTATTATTTAACTACATGTACATGTAATAGATCGTAAATAACTATTATTTTCATGAACATGGATTTTTGAAAAACTTTAACACTATATTATCTTATTTGATCTTATCTAATTATATTCATATTAAGTGTTACCAAGTTAAATATGTCAATTAGATCTCAATTAATATTTATATCAGATGCGTTTTGCCACACTCTGTGACTAAATGGTCGAGATCACTTACATCGCACCACTGAGTTTGTGCCCAATCCAGGTCCAAGCATTTTATGTCACACAGTTTGCATGCTGAATGTGTTGAAAATTACGTTGAACCCAATTAAGAATTAAACTCGCACATTGTTACTAGATTGATTTCGTCAATCAGCGATATTAATACATTCTTTCTACTACATTGCATACACATACAACAGTACAAAGACTTAGTCATTGTAAGCTAGGCTTGCAAAACAAAATATACATATATCATAAAATATGATCAAGAAAATAGTGTGTTTATATATACTCGTATTCATAACTATAGACATACTACTGCAACAATTGAAAACAAACAAAACATAAACGAATAATTAAGAATATTTGCATAATCCAAATATATAAGGATATTTTATTGAATATGTGTTAAAAGAAGAATATTGTAAACTATTATATATAAATTTTTATTATCGCTATTATTATTATCATTTCATGATTCCCACTCCCCTGAAACACGCCCAACTACACGTCAATATAAAAAAGTCCGTCAACAGTATTCCAACTTCTGCTATTTGGAATAAGACATTTCGATATGAAATCATAACTGGACGTCCACTCTACCATTTCTGAAATAACAAAAACGAAACAACAAATATAAAACACTACAAATTAACACTGAAAGAAAGAGAAGCTGATGCCGCCTGCAAACCAGGCTTTAGCTCCACAAAGGCGAAGCATATAATAATTAATTATCGTTAAGCAGAATTAATATGAAATAAGTATCACATTGATAATATGCAAAGCATATTGTTCCTGTATATGATTCAGAGATAGAAGAAAACAATAGCATGCATTAATTGTAAATATAATAATTTATCCTGCCAAGATAAGCATAAAATAATGATTATGAGTTACCATTTTGCTATTTGAATTAAATTTCGATGGTTTCATTTCATACATGATCTTAAATTATTCGATTCATTAAACGCTTTGGTGTTTATAATGAACTTTTCAATAAGCGTTTGGTGTTATTTGTTTTCTTTGCTTTTTTTTTTATAGATGCGTTTCAGTTGAGGTCTAAGCCCACCATTGATTTTCTTTCTAATTTTGTAGTGAGTGAAACGTTTTAAAGGCTTTTCATTCATAGAAAGACGCAACTCAGAGAAGATATCTTATGTTTTATTGGTTGATGACATCTGCAGTGTCACTATATAATTTCCGAGTACAGGTATTATCTTACATAATAAAGGGGCGACCGAATGAATTTAAGCCTCGCCAGTTTGCATTTTCTCAGCCTCACATCTAATGCATTTGGCAGGGAAATACTTTTTCCTGGTATTCTCTATATATTATGCGCATTATATATTTATATAAACATATTAAACTCTGAGCGTTATGGGTTGAACTGCTACCCCGTTACAACGAAATGATCCACGGGTAATGTAATATTCAGGGAAGAGTCTTACCCATGAAGCTCAAGTGTACCAGTCTATTTATTGTCTGATGACTCTAACGTATCTTGTGCATATAACCATTAATATGGCAAATTGGAGTCCCAGACTCTCTCTCTCTCTCTCTCTCTCTCTCTCTCTCTCTCTCTCTCTCTCTCTCAAACAAATGGAATTCCGTCATATAAGATTCAATTTCATCTCAATATGACCGACACATATATAATATTCGACCACTGGGTCCTCGTGGTAGGAATCAATAATAAATAAACACATACTCTACCTTTTAAGACGTTTCTTGCAGATTATAACCAACATGAAGATAAAGGCAGCAAGTATTGATATCGAACAGCTTACAATGATCAGTGGCTTCCCTGAGTAAAAACATCAATAAACCAACGATAACCATATAGACATTGATGTCGGTGTTAGGCTATATGGATATCTTCGTGTTATACATATAAAACAAAAGTATGATGTCATCTATATTCATCATATAATCATTGAATTTTATTTTCTGAGGAAGATATTTTTGGTTGCAAATAGACAACGACAACAAAAACATCAACGACAACGACGACGACGGCGACGACGACGACGACAACAACAGCAGCAGCAGCAGCAACAGCCAGCAACAGCAGAAGCAACAACAACAACAGACACCATCGCATATCGTCTGTTGTTTTGTTGTTGAGGAACCATGTTAGAATTATGTGAAATATTAAAGCTACTGTTATGAAATGACCAATTGCTATAATATACCATAGTATGATTTGAAAAGTCAATGTACATTAAATTTAACTCGTAAACACTAAAAATCCGCATATTACTTCCGTGTTCTCTCGATAAAATAAAATATATTTCACCGAAACAAATATTTCCAATGTTATGCTTAAGTATTTAACAATACAATTACATAATTATATAAAATCGAAAATAGGATAAAAACATACGTACCGATTCGGTCTGTTTCTTTGCCGCCATTTGTCCTATCTGTACTATCAGAACTATTTGTGTAAAAATGAGGCACGTAAGTACCTGAAGTTGTTGATATCCACCTAATATGTATTGGTAATTGTCCATTTGGTGAATTTGGTGTGGTGTTTGATTCGGTATCAAATGTTACATCCATATCAAATTGCGAAACTGCGGATGGCGTGTTTGGAAATGTTTTAGTTGATATTTCTATTTCATTTGGGATAGGCGTTGATGTTTCTTTTGTATCCGGTTGAGTAGATGAAGATGATAAAGTTTTTGGCAAAATGAGCAGTGATGAAGAACGTGTTGTTGTTTTTGTTGTGTTTGCTCTTGCTTTTGTTGTTACTGTTTCTAACTGATTTATTGGTGATGTTCGTATCTTTGTTGTAGAAGTCGTTGCTATTGATGTTTCCGCTGTTCTTATAGATGAAACTGATAATGGAAGTTGAGCAATTTTTGTCCGATGAACTGAAGGCCAATGGAATCCTGGGTGAGGAGGTGTGACCATTGTTGTCGCCTTTTTGTGCTGCAAAGCTGGTGAACAACCACCTAAAATAATTTGATAAAAATGAATATCATATGAAATATTAAAAAATACACAACACAGTTCACCAGATACACGATAGAAACACAATGTTAGTTTGTGTCTGATATCCAACTAGACAAAACATTAGTATTCGTATACGTTAGTATTAAGTAGCCATATGTGGATCCTGTGATTTATATAACTAACCAATATACAATCATGGTACCTGTGTGTATAATACATCACGTACTAATGCATGGACAGATACATCATATCTCCAGGGTCTGGGTAGAAATAAACCACACGTACCCACTTCGTTGCACTCAGATATAATGAATTATAAAGTAAAAACATGTCTAAAGGATTTGAGATGTGATGATCCAAAAAGATAAATCAGCTACCGAGGTCTCTCTTTATTTATAGTACACCGGTTATCATTTTAAACATAATTTGTTTCGTAAAATTTACAAGGGTCCTCCTCCGTTGTCGAGTAATCTAAGGCGCCGTCTCAAGATCACTTACATCTCACCGCTAAGTTCGTAGGTTCGAGTCCCGCTCACTCCAAAAACTTTATGTAAGAAAGTTTACCAGTTACTTGCGGAAGGACGATGGTTCTACTCGGATTCATTCTGAGGTCTTCCTCCACCAATAAAATTGGGTATGCAATATATAACCTGAGATGTGTTAAAAATGGCGTTCAGCCTTATTAAAAAGAATTCAACATGGTTTATATAAAATAAAAAGTGAATGGAGATCAGAAAGACACATAGTTTATCGAGTTTATTTTCCTATTGTTTTTGAGCAGCATAATTTAGAAAAGTAACACTAATGCCGATGACATGGACAAGAACGCTGGTACCACACAATAACATAATGTTCTGTCCCAAATTTCAGTAAATATTTTAACTTGAAATTTTTCCAAACTCATTGATGAGTAAGGATTTGTTATGCCTAGGTACTGTGTTGTCATTTAATGCGTAATGAGTAAGGATTTGTTATGCCTAGGTACTGTGTTGTCATTTAATGCGTAATGAGTAAGGATTTGTTATGCCTAGGTACTGTGTTGTCATTTAATGCGTAATGAGTAAGGATTTGTTATGCCTAGGTACTGTGTTGTCATTGATGAGTAAGGATTTGTTATGCCTAGGTACTGTGTTGTCATTTAATGCGTAATGAGTAAGGATTTGTTATGCCTAGGTACTGTGTTGTCATTTAATGCGTAATGAGTAAGGATTTGTTATGCCTAGGTACTGTGTTGTCATTTAATGCGTAATGAGTAAGGATTTGTTATGCCTAGGTACTGTGTTGTCATTGATGAGTAAGGATTTGTTATGCCTAGGTACTGTGTTGTCATTTAATGCGTAATGAGTAAGGATTTGTTATGCCTAGGTACTGTGTTGTCATTTAATGCGTAATGAGTAAGGATTTGTTATGCCTAGGTACTGTGTTGTCATTGATGAGTAAGGATTTGTTATGCCTAGGTACTGTGTTGTCATTTAATGCGTAATGAGCTCAAGTAATCAGTTAGACAAAAAAAAAGAGAAAAGATTTTTAATTTGATGAGACATTATACATCTAGGTATAACATCATCGATGGCTCAAAACAAACAAAAATTACCAAATATTTAACAAAAACAAAAGTTCTAGCAGTTTCACATTTGTGTGATTTTGAAAGTTCATGAGATGCACGTAAATAAAAGGAGACTGACATATTAACAATTCAGAGTCAAAGTACGGGACGACATTTCACGACCCGTACACAGCACGTAAGACTGAAAGAAACAGTTTGTCATTTTGAAAACTGTTTTTAACACACTTACCATAAGTAGTCCACACACTGTATATAGATACATATAAAATGATACTTACAAAGTGGATCACACACGAAACGTATAGATACATAAAATAAAATACCATTTACAAATTTATCGACATTCGAAAATATAAAGACATAAACCTTTAAATGACATTTATAAAGTAGTTGACACTCAAAAAATGAGACATAAGAATGATAATTACAAAGTAGTCGACGAAGATATAGAGACACACATATTGAAATAATACTTACAAAGAAATCAACACACGGACTTTAAAGACAAAGTATAGAATGATTCTTACCAACTAGCCGACACATGAAACATATCGAGATATTGACATTAAAATTATGCAAAGTTGTGGAAACAAACATGAAATGACACTTACAAAGTAATCGACGCACGGAAGACATTAAAATGATACTTACAAAATAGTCCACACACGGAAACTATCGAGACAGAAACACAGAAATTCAATATCATTCCTTTTAAGTTGAATGCGTTTAATATAATGTTTAATTATGTCCAGTTTAGCGATATGGTACTGGGTGATATCTGGACAGAATATATTGAGTGTTCGCTTGTCATCAACAAATAATCCCATACAGGGTTTATCTATTATAGTACTCCTTTTACCTGAAGGTGTCAAGTTTACTGTCATGAAATTAAAAAGATAGACGACGTTAATGACGACCAATGTATTGGTTGATATCGTGTTTATCTACTCTACTTGTCTATTTAATAAGTGCAAGCGTTGAAACGAACTCAAACATCTTTTTATTAATTTTATTAATATAAGTATATCTGTAAAGATGATAAATAAAACACTGGAATGTAGATCGGATTTTTTTCTGATAAGAAATTAAAAAATTACCACATAAAATATACTTTTTTTTAAACATAGTAATATTCTGTAACACATTTGCTTCAAAAACGAACATTCTATTTTGTGATAGTAACCATTAAAAAGGTTATTTTCTACAAATTGCAGGGTTAAACTATGAAAAAAATGTTTTAACAATACAGCTAGTGAAAGTTCATATGCGGTCGATTTACTTCATTACGACGTGTATTATAAAGATATAAAACTTGAGTTGAAAAAAAAACACTTTTGAGATTTGTATTATTGCACCATTTGCGAAGAAAAAACTTAATGGATAAACTGATTTAAAAACCAGGATATGGTCCATAAGCAAAGCACAATTGACCTTTTTCCAGGATCTTTTCATGAAGCGTTTCTGGATTATTATCGAAGAAGAGTACTTGATCGTTTTATAGTGATAAGTAACTTCTTTCTGAATATTTCTGTTATACATTTATTTCAAGGAGGGCTGCATGAATTTAAATCGGTCCTACGAGAAGAACCTCAAGTATTGCTCAACCGGGAGTCAAAAGGCTCATTTTTGTCTCAGTGAATATTTTATATCTAAATAATGGCAGCTTGGTTCAACTAGATTGCAAATTGACATACTGGAGTCAGTCATTTTAACACGACCGTATGTAATTAATTTCAAAATAAAACCAAACGAATGCCTGCAACTAAGATTGTTATGATAATCTAACATCTCCACACCGCAATTTAGCACAATATCGCACTTTGTCATTTTAACTCCAAACTGCGTTGTTTTGTCATACTGTCGAGTAATGTGCGCATCGCACTTTAGGACAGTGTATCAAGTGTAATTTTAGGGTACACATTTCATTTCATTTAAATGATAAATAGTCTAAAGTACATAGGAGCAAAGCCATATTTTGTAATCATTCTTTTGTAATTAAATGTATATGGGAATATGTACGAAATACTTTTATCATTTACAAGAATGTTTAGGCCGAACATATTCAATGGAGCCAATATTCTAAATACATACCTGAGCAAAGATAGCACACAGGAGAAATACCGTATTATGTTGGAAAGGTTACGTGCAACGCTTTCTTTTACTTTCAAGAAATATTTTATTATACACCTTTGTTTTAATGACTAAGGTCGTGTTTTCTAGGGTGAGTATATTTCAGTTTAGTTTTCAAAATGAAAATTTTAAAATTCTAACAGAAGACAGAACTAAAGAGGGTGTTTATGCAAAATTACGTAAACAACAGTTTGCAAAAGATTTAAATATATGTTTTTAAAAAACCTGTTTAATTCCATAGAGTGTATTTTTGTAATAAATCATTATTTTAAAAAAATAAAATGAATACAACAACCATTTTTTTTTCAAAACGTAAGAACTGATTACACATGCTATCTATTATGTGCCGTGCTTTTGTTTTTATAAAGCCAATATATTTATGCAATAATAGTAATGCACACAAGTGTTTGTGATCGTCTTTTTCGGGTTTTCATATGATTATTCATAAAAACTGGTGGATGATTTATAAAATTGACCTTCCATGAAATGAGCAGTTGCCCAATTAAATATCTTAACAGGTCGGAATTGGGAGTAGTTGCAGCTGAATAGTGTTGTCTACTATAGTAAAATGACCTATTTTGTCTGCAAAAGACGCATGCTTGATTGATGTCATCTTCGATGCCATTATATATAAAAGAAACAATAGTGGACGTAATACATTGAATTGGGATACATCGGCCTAATGTGATTCAAACTAACGCAGTGTTCAAACCAGCGTGAAATAGTTTCTGTGATAATAGCAGCCTTCAATTTTACGACTCGTTCTTAGTGGTAAACATGAACAAAGGTTTTGCTGATATCACAGAAGAAATTATGTAAACATGCAAGCTGATTTATGTTTCTGTCATCACGAACAAATCCATAATATTACGGTTTAGTAAATCGTGGTGACGAAAGAAAAGTAATTACATCCTTAAATATATTTGTTCGAACATTTATCAATTGTAAAGAGTAACGAAATATATCTTTAATTTGAAATGATAAACTGGTCACCATCTTTGGATATAGTACAGGCATTAGCTTCCTTCCATATATACAGATAGCCAAGTATGTTCGCCATTACCAATCTATAGCAGTACTGTCGCCGTCCAAGACGATGACAAAGTCAAAGTCCACAACCTCTGGGTTAATTTCACGCAGTATTAATCTAATATTTTCCTGAGTATTTTGATATAAGCCTTCAGAATTTTTTCATATCGATGTATAGACAAAGTCGCCAAATTCAATACTGCGTAACTGTCAAACCGTAGCTAAAATAACTTCAAGTGGGCTTCCACGTTAATTTCTGCGAAGATTTAGCCCCTTAAGCTTATATTTTGTGTTCGAATAAAACACTTCTAACATTTCTCTTCTTCTGTTGTATTCAAGTTCGACGAAGTACCGGATGAGGTTTCAACTTCACCACCAACTCCTAGATACTCTTATATGTCTCTGTGTGGTCAAGTTTAGACAGTTAAATGCACTTGGTAATTTCTCAAGCAATCATGTTATAACAACAACGTTTAATTGATGTATTCTGAATAAATTACAGGACTCACATACACAATATAGTGTTTACATCAAAATTATTCCGAACGCTCAACACATAAATCTTATTAAGAATATTGATACTCGTCTTTTAATTCGAGTTATATTAATGTAATCGGTCCTGAACTTTTGATTTATTGGCACTACTTTGATAGAAGACTATTTTACTGATATTTATTCTTCATTTTCTATTCCATTTGTGTTATGTTACTATAACAGTAAAAATATCAATATCAAATTCAAATCACAGAGACTGACTGACTTTGCGGATATGGTCTTTATTCACGATCACTGAACTGACTTTACCACTTAAATTAGCGATGAGAGACAAATGACGATGAGACGTTATGACGTACGTAATAAATCGCAGAGACTGACTGGACGGACATTTGTACCCACGGACCCTATATTGACTTTACCACTATTATAACCGATGAGAGACAAATGACAATGAGACGTTATGTCGTATGTTAATAATCACATAGACTGACTGGACGGACATTTGTATCACGACTCCTATATTGACTTTACCACTATTATTACCGATGAGAGACACATGACAATGAGACGTTATGTCGTATGTCAATAAATCGCAGAGACTGACTGGACGGACATTTGTACCCACGGCCCCTATATTGACTTTACCACTATAATTAGCGATAAGAGACAAATGGCAATGAGACGTTATGTCGTATGTAAATAATAACAGAGACTGACTGGACGAACATTTGTACCCACGACTCCTATATTGACTTTATCACTATAATTACTGATGCGAGACAAATGGCAATGAGACGTTATGTCGTATATCAATAATCAAAAAGACTATAGGTTGACGAGGATTCGAACTCACGACCCCTTGGATGCGCTACCGACTGAGCTAACCGGGTCCAGCATCTTTTTCAAGATATTCATTTTGGAATTTATAATATAACATGTGTTATCGACTATGTCAAAATAAAATTAAAACTTAAATTGGTCAGGTTACACGTTTTAATAAACATTTTGTTCTCCCCTCATCTAAATTAAGTTGAACCGAATGTTTCAACATTCCAGACTAGTTTGAAAGTCAATATAAAGTACTAAATTATAGTTCTAAGTACTCAACTCATAAAATAATGGTTCCTGCGTGGTTAGAGTATCATTTTCTACCGGAGCAGTCCTCTTTTGCTTGTCCCAAAGTATAAACTTCATGGCGATCTTTCCCTGTTCCCTATTTCTCCTCCAAGCGTCAACATCAGGGAATTGTGCTGCCATTACAAAAAGATACATCCAGTAATTAAAAGCGTGCAATCCCTCATGCTGAAACGAAAGCGTACAGTGTATGTGAAATGGACAAATATTCATCCACATAGCTAGGTAGAGCGCTGAAAATATGAAACACTCATTGGAACCCTGCTTTAGATACATATCTAACGATAGAGCGACTATCGCCCCGCCTACAGGCCACGTGGCGTTGTTTGTCCAAGTAAATACAATGTAATACAATGTAATGTTTACTTATAGACCTGACGCGAGAGCGACTATTGCCCCGCCCACAGGCCACGTGGCGTTGTTTGTCCAAGTAAATACAATGTAGTGTTTACTAAGAGATGGTTCGCTTGTCTTGGGACACTGTCAGTGCATTGTAGCAACCTATATCGATCGCTGATTAGATTATCGACTTGTCTGATTGACAGGTCGCGTCATGTCAACTGCCAAGCTACTAGTATACATAATACACCCAATTGATTAACAACTCACCCAGTATGTCACATTTTACACAGCTAAAGGTACTAGCTACAGTGTTGCAATGATATCAATGAGCATGTGAATCAAGCGATTTTATGTATAAGAGACCCTGTGTCCTATCGGTTCACCAGGACCACTAATAGGGATAGCATAAGGAACGAAAATGATGCTAATTTAACAAGACTAGAAAAACATTATAATGTGCATCTATAATCGTATGGTATTTCATTATTTCATTATTTATGATTCATAATGGTGTCGGTGTTATTGTATGATTTCTTCTTTTTAAATAGTAACATTCAACCGGTTGAATTGATTGATTGCATATTTAGCTTCATTTAACCAGTACTCGAGCCTACCCCATCTCCACTAGTAACTGATTACTTTCTTACTTGAATCGGCGGTGAATCGGCGGTGAGAGACAAATGATAATGGTACTGAATGTCGTTGTAGCAAAATGACCAAGGGCCGTAACTCACGAGGGTAGAATGCAAGTATACATGAATAAAATTACGAATATACAATTATACAATATATACAAATTAAAGCTAATTACTCAACAAAAAAAACCCGGTGGTTTAAAGATGTCTTGTGATGGAATTAACACTTTTTTAAAGTTCTTTCTCCTACACGTTCCGTATATTTATATCGCGATACAAACTGCTTATATTATATGAATGTTATAACTGTTTTTAAAATACACTAATATTTGTATTTAGAATACTTCTATTATCGTGTCCGGATTATCGTAGATTTAGCGCCAATCGTCCATCTTGGCGATGGCTATATAAACAATTTTTTTTTGCCTAGAACTGTACTGAGTTATCTGGCTTTACGCCGCCTCGTACCGACTTTCTTCGACTGTACTCCGGCGCCAGGGTCGTCAAGTCGTCCGTATAACGATTATGTGGGTTGCTGTCTTTATGACGGTACTACCACCAGCTGACTTCCTGTCACGTCTATACGTCGTTAACGTAGCGGACACATATCTTGCTACAATATCTATATACACTCATATTTACTAGTTATTGAATACGTAATGACATGGCGTCTATTACTTATCATCTATCGATTTCATGGCATTTTTATCAATATATGATAACAGTGTATTCAATTATTACCATCTAACAGTTTCATGGTAGATTAATCAAAATACGATAACAGTTCATTCAATTCTTACTATCGATAGTTTAAACAATATCTCGTATATGAACTTCCGTCAATACCAAAGTAGCAATTATATCTCTACATAATTTCTCATATATAACATAAACACTTACCGACCAATTCTGTATCTATTCACTTTGTGAATATCAGAATATGCATCCACAAAATTTTATTACACATATCAATCAATTCTAACATGGTAAATTTCAATACTTCATCGTAAACACGATATGAACAGCTCAAAATACGTTCTCATATTCCTCGGCCTATATTCTAACAAAACAACTCTCAATACCGCGGATATGAAATTAAATTACAAACATAATCGTCGGAATGGATATGAAAAATTTATACAACTTTACTTAGATCTGATTACGTAAAATATATCTATCAGACATTTAGATAACTCAACCATATACAACATAATATAAAATTCACATACCCATCTGCCGTTATGTAATGGAACAGTAACATGCTGAATCCTTCTCGTCACAACGACTCCGAAAGATGTTCTCTGCTAGACTGGACGAAGTTTCCATAATACAGTCAGATATATATAGTAAACATTTCACATAACTTAGTGAATTTCGTGCAAATTATGAATCAACAACTTTCAATATATCGTACGAAGTGGAATTTACGCTATTAGTGTAAATGTAAATTTAAATTAGTTTTATAAATAATAAACCCGTTTAATTGTTCTAACTTTCTGAAAACTTAATAGATTTTCATGAAATAAACATCAAAATGATTTATTCTTTAATCAAAATGAATTTGTTAAAAGATCTTAAAAAAGTTTCTCCCATCGACCTATCGATACGTTTTAACAAACCCACGATACCTGCTCTAAATATATAGCCTATATCATTCCAACAGACACGTACAAACTGACACTAATAAATAAGGCCACAACAGCCTAACTATTTTGTTACAGTCGTAATGCAGTCATCACGGAGACTGTTGCCGGGCTGGGATTCGAATTCAGGACACCTGGATTGATACCCACTAGCAGCATGATACCCATACCCGTATTATATTTTGGGTAACTAAACTTATATTGTATCAATAATTCTACAATTATATCCGTTAAACTACAAACAAATGTTTTATTCTGCATGACTACGCTTTACATGTCTAAACTAAGAATTGACGACGATATTCGGAAAAGAGCGAGATCGGGTTCAATGACTTTTGTAATGATGACGAGATATATTTGCTAACCCTGTATGTTTATTTGTTATATTTTATTAAAAGATATTATGATTGTTTGACCAATATGTTGTCGTATCATCTTTGATGCTCTTTAGCAAATACGTCGATTATAACAGGTCATATATGGCATATCCAGTTTTACTGCTGGCGGAAGATCTTTTCTGCAAGCAACTGGCTTTTTTTTCTCGCAAAACATTTGGACCGAGCTGGGTTCGAACCCACAACCCCAGAGGTAACTTATTTCCGAGTCGCAAATACATAACAATCGTATAAGTGCCTTTAACCACACGAACTTTTAATCTACCAGTAATCCAGTGCAGTTATTCCAGTTTCAACTCCATAATTGGCATTGCCGAAATAAAGTACTTAGTTAAACTGAGTGAAACAAACCATCGTCCTACAAGGTTAACTTTCTCGCAATACAAAGCTCGAACCGACGAACTTCGCGGTGAGAGATAAGTCACGGTGGTCTTTAAACAACAACACCATAGGTCACTTGATAACGGAGGGCCCCTAAACAAACATTGACACTGAAAGCTTTTTTAAGAATCTACTTATTCATTTCTAGAGTAAAAGCAACGTAAATACGCCGATTACATAATGAAATAGATATGAATATTTACATCATGCATACATCGCATCTAACGAAGTCCTTGATTGTGACATTGTGGTATTTCCTGTTAAACTTATCGTCCACGTATAAGTTGTCCTTAACGATAATCTAGAAGAAATCATGGTTAAGTTATCAGAAGCGGATCCAGGATTTCAGTTTGGAGGGGGCGGACTTAGGGGGCGCAACACAAAAAAAAATGAACGGGCACACATATATTTCAGTCGAAACACGAGTGAATTAAAATAAACATGGACGTTTAAGGGGACGGGTCGGTTACTCCGTTTTCTTTTAAAGAGTAGATCCGCCATTGGCTATAAATGCACGCTATGTATATATGGGTAAGCTGAGCACTGATAAAGCATTTACAGTGGTTGTAGTCGACGAAAGATGTAAGTGTATCTATTCGGCCTGGGTTCATTTAAAAGTCGATCTTAAATACTGAAGAAAATATATAAGTGTCATTGACGTTGAGTCTGGATCGGATCTGTATTAATGGACTGTAGTTTCTATACATTTTTTAATTAGTAAATAACAGTTTACACCTGTTGGTCAAATTGTTTTTTATTTAGAATACTTTATTAAATGAATGTTTAATTCAACTAATTATGTAGGACTACATGTTTACATGTGTTGTGTTTTGTGCAAAAATTGATAGAATTAGTTTCTTGTGTGGGACCCAAATTTATTTTTTTATCTTAAATGCAAGTGGGCTAACCGGATATAACATTTAACTTGAAGTTTGAGTATGCTTGTTTTAATTAATTTTATTTGATTTTAGAGAACTGAAGTCATAAGATGCCTTCCTACAAATTTTCGTACTTTGATGGCCGCGGACGTGGTGAGTTATGCCGCTACATATTTTCGGCTGCTGGTCAAGACTTTGAAGATAATAGGGTATCACATGATGATTGGCCAACAGTAAAACCATGTAAGTGCTTTTTTTTATAGTTGTAAATGCATATGTTTTTCTGCGGCAGTTGTTTTGGATATGTGTGTGCTATTGTATCGTTAATTTGAATGTAATGAGACACCTGTTAAAGTTATAATACCGGAATTTCTGGTTAACGCGTTTATATGTAATTCTTTATACCATATTCCCATAGCCGTAGATTTGGTCTGGCGCCAAAAAGGCCATTTTTATACTAAAATGATAAAAAAAAAAACACTTTATAAACGACCCTCAGACATCATGGTAGTACGTGTCTAATCCATTTACTGTGCCACATCATGTCGCCCATATTCTTGCGTAAGTATAAAGATAGCCCTCACTGTCAGTATCACTTATTTTATTCAGATTATCTTATGATAATATTTAATAATTATTGCATGGTCATGAAGTTATGAAACACGTCCAATACTGTTCGATTTATTTCATTTGAATACCTCAAACCTACACCTACTTATAAATAAAGAGTACAGTAGAACTTCGTTTGTTCGAACACGGATGGCTCGAACACAACATATAGTTCGAACCACTTATCTGGTCACGGCTGAGTTCCTATTTTGAAGGATACACATGTACATGTATGGTATGCTGTTAAACAATATTTGACTCGAACAACCCTTAAGTCGAACTATTTTGTCCAGCCCCGTCGGGTTTGAGTCATCGTAGTTCTACTGTATATACATTTAAACCATTATATTTATTTAACTTTCCGTAAAGGTCGCAAGGGGTATTCGAATTGTATTTTATGATATAAATAATACAACAGTCTAAGCTTCGGTTCATATTACGCAATAAAAGTAAAATATGTGAATATTATGATTTAACAATATTAAGCGACTATTAGGCGAACACCCGTGTCAATGTTAAACGCATGTTCACACATCAGACTTGTATAAATTTACTCCTAAGTATTTTGGCATCATGTTTATGATTTTGTTTGCGTTTTTCTTTATTAATTACATACGGCATGAAATGATTCTAATCTGATATTGGATAACCGGGGATTTGTGAAACACGTGCAATACGTTTAATCCGACGCGGGTAAATGTGTATGAATTATATTGGTTATAAGCTGGTAACATAACACATCGTATGAAATATAGATAGATCGCTTTTATCCAGTCGCTAAAAAAAATTGACCATCAAAAAGAGTAACGTTTCTTTAGCGTCTCGGTGTGGATAAATCAAAACAGTATTTGTGAATGCAATAAGGGTAAATGTTCTATATCTTAACATTTGACATAATGGATAAAGCCTTTGTTTCTTAACATTGGGCATTATAGTTAAGACCCGTTATATCTTAACATATGGCATTATGGATAAAGCTATTATATCTTAACATATGAACTTATGGAAAAGGTCCGTTAAATCTTAACATATGCCATTATGGATAAACCGTTATATCTTAACATATGACATTATGGATAAACCGTTATATCTTAACATATGACATTATGGATAAACCGTTATATCTTAACATATGACATTATGGATAAACCGTCATATCTTAACATATGAACTTATGGATATGGTCCGTTAAATCTTAACATATGAACTTATGGAAAAGGTCCGTTAAATCTTAACATATGCCATTATGGATAAACCGTTATATCTTAACATATGACATTATGGATAAACCGTTATATCTTAACATATGACATTATGGATAAACCGTTATATCTTAACATATGACATTATGGATAAACCATTATATCTTAACATATGAACTTATGGAAAAGGTCCGTTAAATCTTAACATATGAACTTATGGAAAAGGTCCGTTAAATCTTAACATATGCCATTATGGATAAACCGTTATATCTTAACATATGACATTATGGATAAACCGTTATATCTTAACATATTACATTATGGATTAACCGTTATATCTTAACATATGACATTATGGATAAACCGTTATATCTTAACATATGAACTTATGGATATGGTCCGTTATATCTTAACATATGCCATGATGGATAAACCGTTTTGTCTTATCTCTTATATTATCTCTTAGAGTTATCTCTTATATTATCTCTTAGAGTTAAACGCCAATGTGTTGTTATCCCAGTTATAATGAAAACCACAGGAATCTATTTTAGGCCAGCTTCTTTTCGTAGTTTACAATTATGGTTGGTGTCTGATATTGATTCTAGCGTAGGTCATTTTGCCGATAATACAAGTCTTTTCATTACCCCCCCCCCCCCCCCCCCCAAAAAAAAAACAACAAAAAACAAAAGTATATAAATAATGCTATTCAAACTTTGGATTCTGACATTCGTAAAATATCCGAGTGGACACTAACACTAACACTCGAATACATGCATATATCTCGCAAACGCAATCATCTCCCCCATCCTCCACTAGTCATGCACAATCTTTATATAGTTGAAGAGCTATCACACAAACCTGTAGGAGTATATTAATCAAACTGTTGCAGCTGGCATTCTCATATTGACTAAAACGCAAGGTAAATACTAAATATTATGAGATAATATTAACGTTAGATAGCTGGAAAATCACTTATGTATACAAACTTTATTGGAATATGCAGCGTTATCTTATATAATTCTAATACATACGAAAAAAAAAGAACGAACAGCTCGCATTAAAACTGAAACTACAAAATAAATATCTAATCATAACTTAAATTCAGAAGTAGGATACGAACGTCTCGAAATCCTTAGAACAAAACATAAACTTATTCTTTTTTTTATATAAAATGGCCACAGATCATATCTTTGTTCAATGGTTTCGCGGCATCCAAATGCAAATTCATACATATGATCTCAGAAATAGCAACGATATTTACAGCTCAATACTTCCTCGAGTGTCACTTCTATCAAAGGCAACGAGTTCCACTATTGACACTCCTCGTTCAGTTATGTACAACCTCTTTAAAGATACTTCATTTTGGCGAATCGCTACTCTCTCTAAGATTAGGTTTTCTTAATGACATACACGAAAAAATAAATATATATATACTATTATATAGAAATATTAAAAAACACCCAAAGATGTGTTCTCATTCCGTCGCTCCTGTTTGTCCATGCCGTCCTTGACATGTCTTTCCTTTCTCAGCTTGTACTTATTAGACCAGTATTCCAATAAAAACTCTGTAGATCTTTCTTTTTTTCGAAATCTTTTAAAACATACTTTATCTAATAGCCTTAAAATAGTATATTCAGTCACGATTTCTTTAGATTAGTTGACACTTATTTAAGCGTAGTAATGTTCTAATCCATATTTGAATTTATAATGATTTCTATGTATGCGAAATTGAATTGTTTGAATATGTTTAAACCAAATATATTTTTATTCAAGCTACCCCATTTGGCCAGATGCCAGTTTTGGAAGTAGACGGCAAGAAGTTGGCCCAAAGTCACAGCATTGCTCGATATCTGGCTAGAGAATTTAGTAAGCCATTATTATGATATTAACATATTTACAAGTGTTTTTAACGAACTGAGCGCATTTTTTTGAAGAAAAAAATACTATTTTATTTTTTTCTCACATTCATGCGTTTTATAATACCAAGCTATATTAAGCACGTTATTTGGTAAGTTCTGAAACTTTAACAGTGTTACTGTAAAATACTGAATAATGTTTAATGAAGTGTTGTCAGTTTCTGATATAATTATATGTCATACGTTGATCGCAGTTCAATTCGTAAATATTGTTGAATATTGCATATATTTCAGATTGTGGTTTGACTTATGTCGCTACCTTGTGACACTCTATGTTGTATATTAAAACTTCGCGTATCATTAAACTTCCGAAATGCACACTTTTTAATATTAACAAAAAATGATTGTAATTGAATGTGTTTACAGTATTGCTAAAACCATTCCTGTAGACCCCTTAGCGACTGTTTTTTAAAAAGCAAAAAAATAAATAACTTTGTTCGAAATGTGTATTTCTTAGACGAGCGGACCGAGCATTTAACTTTTGTTAATATGGTTGTAATTCCGTAATGACTTGGATATTTTCCGACTGTACCTCCGCCAGTGTTCGGAAGTACGCAAATGAATACTGCAGCGCTAGTGTGCGGATTAAGACCGTTAGATAAGGGGTTCATTAACAAGATTATAAAAAGTTTTGGCTTCACTAATAATTATGTATCGTTATTAGGTTTTCTTTTTTTTAACAATATATTGATGACTGCAATAAAACTGTATCGAACGTAGTACACATTATATTATTTATATGCACTGAAAAACAATGAGCACGGAATACTAGTTTGGTCTAGTAACTCCTGCTCAGGATCCTCCCTTGTATATACCCGTGATATTATCGCACGCGCTATTACGTCACAAATCACTTAATCGCAGCTACCAAGGGTAGTTTGTTTAGTACGGTTATTAAAAAAGTTATTTTATTTTTAATTTTATATGAACGATTCGTCAATTACGTGCAATAAATTAGCTCGTGGGCTCCAGTTCATTAAAAACTATCTAACTGCAAGCGGTTACTAAATTTTTAACCGCATCCTCTACAGTTCTCCATACTTTGCTTCTCTCTAAATTGAATTGATCATATATTACCGACCGACGCGTTTCTGAACAAGCTTCGTAACTACCCGTTTTCTGCCGAAGGTGTTTATCGGAAAGAGACGAACATTAATTTGTAAAGCAAAAACCCATTGTTAGCCTCTCAATATTGACCTTAGAGGGTAACAGCATACTCTAAATATATATATTCATTTGATAAAAAAAAGAACATAGATAAGTGCATAGTTTGGAACTTTAATACTTAAAGGAGAGTTTAAAATTTCTGAAATTATTTATTTACCCGCGATGTGACATTGTAAAAGTAGTGTGTTTTGATGGCCATAAACACAGGTTGTAAAATTAAACATTTCGTACAAAAAAACAAAACATTTACATAACTTATTTTAATAAAGTTATTCGTATTCGATTATTTATTACAAAAAAAACCCAACATTTTATGAAAAAAACTAACTGAACGATTTATTCATAAATGCAGTCCAGCCTGTGAAAGTGGTCACCTCTAATGAGCAGCCACTTGTTTTATGTTTACATGCTTTCGGAACAAATTAATCTGTTTTAAGCAAAAACCTGTCTTACAATGCCACTTTTGTATTTTATAGTGATTTCGGTCACCAACCCAAGTACCAACCCCATACTACGTTATATAGCTTTCAATACAGTCAAGTCAGTACACGTAAACAATGTCGCAATGCAATAAAGGCTAGCTCACCAGCGAAACTGTTGACATAGATCATTCTCCTCACTTTAATGATGTGGTTGATGTTGTTGTACGCGCAACTTCATTACTGAGGTTTGTGATGTGTGATGTTTATTTCAACCTGTCATTACAGATTTGGCGGGAAAAAGTAACTGGGAGCAAGGTGTAGCTGATCAATATCTGGAATTGGCAGAAGACATGTTTAAAGAAATTATAAAGTGGTTCTACGCAAAGAGCGAGGAAGAAAAGGTTGGTGCTGCTTATACGTTCATGCTCATATATTCATACGTACATATTCGTAATTATATTTTCATACAACACAAAATAAGTTGTAAAGTATTCTTTGTTCGGCTTATTCAAATTTAAATGTTTAGTATTCAATTGACTATGTCCGATCAAGACAATCACTGATTTGGTACAATGCATAGGATACAACAAAAATGAAAACGTTTCTAGTTACTTGAATAAAATATCTACGCCAGACCAAACAACCATGGTAACGGTCTCTGCTTAAAAAATAAATTACTTTCATGCTTGAGTTGTAATATACAAGGTGTATAAATATTATGGCAATTTCGGAGGAAGAATAGTATTTATCAATGTTAGAATTCTATAAAATGAAATATATTTTACAGTTTAACAACTGTTCAATGAAAAAATTCAGAGTTGTTCTGCATAATGGTCACATTCATTTGCTTAAGGGAATTTTTAAATGTGGTAATCTAATTAATCAGCTGACGCTTTATCCGTCCGTTCATCCACATATTATTCGGAACTCGAAAAGTAATGAAGGGAGCCAAACGTGACTTGGATCATTTGTGGAGCGAAAATCTATCTTGAATAATGACATAATTTTCTCCCCTTTTGTACTTTAATTTTTGGTTAGTTTTGCTCTTCAAACATATGGAGGGGAATGGACAAATGTGTTGAAGTGCATAGAGAAATAATCGTTATTCTATATTAAGTAATGAATCTCCTCTTTTGAGATTTCGATTTTACTTGCTTGGTTTGAGTATGTAATCGAAAGTATGTAAAGTAATCAACCAAACTTAGAGCATTGATAGAGGACAATGTGTTAGGGTAGAGTGCAAGAACCAATAATCTATTTTGAATATATTCAGAATGATCAACCCTTTACCCCCTGTTTCCATTCACAAACACAATTTATCTACTGGTCAATCAAGCACTTGTTCGAAGACAGAGCATTCATCAGTTGTACCGATACCATTGGTAAATTTGATTTAAAAGAAACAATTTTATTGAGGGAAATAATAAAAAACTGAACACGTCGGGCATACAAATAAATGAAATCTCTCTGAACAACATCAATCTTTGAACTGGTTGGATATACGAATGTTTATATTGAAATATTTCTACGTTACATTTATGCCTAGATAACGTGTTCATTAAAACTTTATTATTGTGAAAATCGCATGCGGCACATTTTCAAAGCTAGTTTAAGTAATACATGACAATTTACACTAAACTTTCATTGTTATTTAACAATTAAGCAACCACATTGACATGGCCACCATTTTATGTATTTATTTTATCTGACTTAAATTACCAGTATTTGTATTTATTTCATCTGGCTTTAATTACCAGTATTTGTCTTTGTTTAATCTGGCTTTAATTACCAGTATTTGTATTTATTTCACCTGACTTAAATTGCAAGTATTTGTATTTATTTCATCTGACTTTAATTACCAGTACATCTGACTTTAATTACCAGTATTTGTATTTCGTTTACAAACAGAAAGAAGTGCTGAAGCACTTGACAGACGAAGTTTTTCCTAAATATTTGGGAATGTTTGAAACAGCACTGAATGCCAATGGTGGAAAATATTTCGTCGGAAATTCCGTAAGTTGAATAAAGCATTCATCACACCCAGCCACGCTAATACCGGTTTAAGCATAGTTATATATATCCGAACAATACTGAATAATTCCATGGTTCTTTGTTTTGTTGTTTTTTAATAAGGTTTATCGCCATTTCAGCACATTTCATGTTATACATGGCATATACAGTTTTATTGATAGTAGAAGACCTCAGAATGAATCTGAGTAGAACCACTGTCCTTCCGCAAGTAACTGGCAAACTTTATAACAAAGTTATTGATGCGAGCGTGACTCGAACTTACGACCTTATTGGTGAGAGAGGTAAGTGATCTTGCAACACCTAAGACCTCTCAGCCACGGCAGTTCCAATTGTTAAAACATTTAAGAAATATTCAAAATGTATACACTCTAACGAGTTAACTAAAACTGGGATGTCATTCAACTTATTGACCAATCAACGTGTTTTAATCTCAACTGCTATCTACAGCCTACTTGCACATTGTCTTTTATTTTCAGTTAACTGTTGCTGATTTGGCAGTTTACAATGTATTTGATACGCCATTACGGAGGATACCAACATTAATGGACGAGTACCCTAATCTCAAAGGACTTAGAGCGCGTGTAGAAGAAATCCCAGAAATAGGCGAATACATAAAAAATAGAAAAATGACAGATATGTAAACTGTAAACTGTGTTCCAGTTTAAAGCAGTTTAGTTTCTGTTTAAACATAATTTTTAATTAACCATTGCATACATTATTCCCGTGCATAATAGTTTGTACTGTTGATATTCATAATAGTTTGTACTGTTGATAT
Organism: Panopea generosa; assembly: GCA_029582155.1. NCBI lineage: Eukaryota > Metazoa > Mollusca > Bivalvia > Adapedonta > Hiatellidae > Panopea > Panopea generosa. Next base: position 31,191,056 of record CM055901.1, on the reverse strand, counting down.
TCAAACAAATGTGCTTTTTGTGATTTGAATGGTATTATTGATGTATTTATCCAGCATTGTCATGTTTGAATTGTGAATTCAGAAAAAAAACAACAACTAGCGCTTGGAATGTTGGTTATGTGTACTTCCAAAATCTTTTTTCACTTTGCCAACAGTGTACACCATGAATAGAAAATGTATGATAAGTGGGGTGCATTTAAGTTTTCAAAAAAATATTGGATGCCGTGACGACTATAGCTCATTTACCAAAACAAGAAACACATATTTACCATACATCGACACGACACATCTTGATGTACTGATATATCACTTTGCTAAAAGTTTATTATATTAATTATAGGAAATGCACAGGTTCAGCCGAGGATTGAACTCGGGACCTTCCACTTGTGAAGCGGACGTGATACACCACGGAGCCTGTTAGACAGAGATTAACGGCCATGCTTGAAATGTACATTTGTTTTGTTCAGATGTTGATTCTAGAATAAAACATTGTCTTATATTTGCCGTCGTGGATAGGAAATTGCACCCAATTACTGGCGCTGTGTTGGCTGGCAGTGATGGACACATCACATAAGCTAGCATAACGATGATTTTATCAGAGTCTAGCATTAAACTCACAGTATGGGAGTCTATCATTTTGTATACAAGAAGTTGTACGGCGAAGATTTGGTTTAAACGTATTTATTTCATAATGTACATCTTTGTGAAACGATTGACAAGAATGCATACAATTTGAAAGGGATTGGAACGATAGAATAAACTAAAAACTACATACGATGATGACAAGCAATGGAGTTAAAGGTTGTTGGTGTGACTGAGATGTATTGATTGTTTTGTCAAATCACCTTAACGTTAGAATAAATTGATGCACAACGTCAAATATCGCCTTATTTTGTTGGACGCTTAAACCATAAAGAAGAATCCTGAGCGAGATATCCGCTAGAGGTCATTTATTGTCGAGAAGCACTGATCTGATATTGGAAAAATGCACAGATAGATAAGTGTTGGTTGAGACCACTGTAGTCTGTTCTTCGTCAGGTGTGAAGAACCTGTGCTCGACGGGCACCATAATAGGACAGGGAATTTGGTTCGGGTTTTGATGGTTTTTATGTAGGATTTAAATGAATCGGCGAAGCTTTATCTGTCCCTGTAATAAGAATTTATCATACATTTTTAAGAAGATCCAGTATGACGCGAGTATTCTTATATATACTAGTGAAAGACTTCAAATGATTATAAATAGATGTTTCCACGAATAAATGCAGTTTTGTGTTAGGTATTGTTGTGGAAAATTCAATTCCGCCTTGTAGGACTTGTATTGGTTTCAAACCATTTTTTTGTTATATATAAAAACCGGATAGCTTTTCTCAATGCACTCCTCACTTCTCGCCTGAACGTCTAGTTGTATATTCGATTTAATCGACTGTACGGCTAGAAAGATCAGTTGTATGAACAGATTGAAAACGATTTATGTAATAACTTAAACATTCTATAAACTTTAGGTTGACAATTTGAATACTTAATGATTCTAAATGAGATCATCGTCGCAAACTGAACATACATATGTGATACGCTGGCTACTTACAATAACTTTTTCAATATTGAAACCATCAAAAATGAATATATCCCACAGGCTGACATAAACAAGCTTTTGCTCTCAATGCGACGTCGCTGTCAAGCAGTCATCTTCGCACGCAGCGGCCACACACGCTACTGATAACCCGATTTTGAAATTCATCCGTTCTTATTTTTAATTCAAATCAAACAATACAATTGATAATTTCTGTCCAATTTACCTATTTCAGTAGATTGATAAGACAATTATACAACAAACAGAAGATTTCAGCCAAATTTAGTTTAATGTTAACAAAATATTCACATTCAACTTAGCGAAAGTTTTTTTTTTTTTGGTTCAGTATACGTTTTGATCTGACTCCGCAGTCTAGCTAAATAAATATTTATAATCTATATTTATAAACCTTAGTACCTGTGTCTTATACCAACATATCTCAAAGTGCTCCGCATATTAATTGCCGTGGTTCTTTACATTCTGGCCTTAATTTAATCTGAACATTTTGACCTGTTTGTGATGTTGAACATTTGATTCTCCTCCTTATCTATGTTTGTCTTTATTTTTTCAGCGAAGTCAAAACGTCATTAACTGCCATCTCAGGTCCAAATACCACCCATATGAGGTCAACATCCCTCCATCTTAAGCTTTTTAATTTATGTATGTGTTTGAGCTATTAGAGGTCAAGGAAATAATGATTTTTTGCCATTTGCAAACATTTTGCTATCTCATTCACCAAGATTATGTCATGAATGTCAACAAGATACCAAAGTTAAAGTTCAAATAGATGCATTTGTTAAGCTGAAATCGCCTTCTTACAACGACCCGGCAAAACTTCAAGGTAACAGACCAGCTAAGAAATATGTAGTGATGCAAACACCAAGAAAAAAATGTACTGCTGACATCATCTGTACCAGAATCATTTTACACACGTATGTGAAATAGACAAGCACTTGTCTGAAAAGTATACATTTTTATGTGAGGCCTTCAGGAATAAACATATGTCATTTCATGAGCACTAATGCAGCCATTCCCTCATAGCCAGTGACAACAGACTGAACAGATTGAGGCAGAAGAGCGCATTTGTCAATGATTGAATAATATTTACCTGACCCCACATATTAGCGTGACAAAACAACTATGATTATTGTCAATTCCCAATTTGCCAAAGTTTATCATGAAACTAACACTGCTTTTTAATTCTTAATGTATCAAACAATGAATAAGTAACGATTTGTAATTGATAGTTTTCAGACAACAAAAACAATTAACATTACTCCCTTAACGTATATATGTATAATATGTATTCATATATCTGATCTATTAATCTTTAGAGTTTTGATACTTGTATTGCATACAAAGTATATGAATCAGTAGAGCAAATCATTAAAACATAACCTGCATTATTAGTTTTTCACACACACACACACACACACACACACACACACACACACACACACACACACACACACACACGACCTTCCGCGTGTAAAGCAGGACGTGATAACCACTACACCACGAAACCTGACGTTCCACATCTCTTCAGGTATAATCACAAAAGACAGAATTTTTTTATTGATAAACCAAATATTTGTTAGTTTCATACATGTACATGAAACGGTGAAAATCAAATACACAGGTTCCGCCGAGGATTGAACTCGGGACCTTCCGCGTGTGAAGCGGACGTGATAACCACTACACCACGAAGTTTCCTTAATAAAAGGAATCTAGTTAGATACAGAAACATATTTTCAATTTATTACTCACACAAATACATTTCATTGTGATCATTTGCAAGTTTGACATTTTCATCCAACCAAAAATAAGATTACTATAAAAACATATGCCCTGAGCATCCCTATACTCTTTTTTAAGCCAATCAGAGAGCTCATCGCAATGGAATGTTCCGAGTTCAATCTTCAGCGGAATCTGCGAAACATTTTTCGAAATCATCTATATGCACCCACATCTATTAATATATGTTAATTACCTACACAATAGGATTTGTATTATTTGTTTTACGGCCTTTTTGGTTCTGATTGAACATTTGACATGACTTAACATTGATCTCTAATGTCTTAAAAAGAAATACATTGGAAGCACAGAATACAACACAAAACAAATTGAGGACAAAAAATAGACTCTATTTTATTGAGTCTGTACATATACATAGCGTGTTTTTAATATTTTGATATGGTGTATAGATAAATTTTGCTGAAAGCCTCACAAAAATACTCTCTGATTCCTATTCTAATGTCAATCAAAATTAAAAGAAAATACACTTTACCGCGAAATTTGAGAAAAAAATAGCTCTTAAAGTATGCCATCGTTAAATAAACTGCAGTTGCAATATTAACGTTTTGAAACTAAATAAGCATATTTGTATTAATATTAAGATTTCTATTACATTTCCTATTCACGTTAAATTGTTATAAACAATTATTTCATACCAGTATGCATATTTCATATATTGAACAAACTACCAGAGACTGATTTTAGGCGTATCCGTAAATGATTGTGCCATCCGAAACAGGGTCAGTTGTAGTATATATACAGTGTTATTGTCAGATACCTATATTGCCTTTTCCGTACACTGACATTATAATGTTTTACTAATTTCCACTATTTCTACCATTCGCAGACCGAAAAGTCCTACATCCTTTTTAAGTATTATCCGACACTCAAATTAAAATGTCCAAACAATGAGGTCAAATGTATCACTTTTTACTACTTTTTGTCTCCTGGTGTTGGGTACCCTATTTTCAGCATGAAAAAAAAAACACCACTAAATTTCACCAATTTTACTTTCCATAAAGTTTCCTTAATAAAAGGAATCTAGTCAGACACAGAAACATAATTTCAATTTTTATTCACACAAATATATTTCATTGTGATCATGTGCAAGTTTGACAATGTCATCCAACCAAAAATAAGACTACTATAAAAACATATGCCCTGAGCATCCCTATACTCTTTTTTAAGCCAATCAGAGAGCTCCTCGCAATGGTGTTAGCTGACCATATGTTGTGACTCTGGAAGGTCTCGACAAAATTGCTTCCCCTTGTGCGTGGAGTTGGTGCGCTTGAAAATATATAGACATCGTTTTTAATAGTGATGCTCAATGACTTCTGTGTATACCATGTTTACATCGTGATACCAGTATTATAACGTAGTCTATGTATATATTTGATTCATACTATTGCCATTTTATTAATTGTTCTAGTCAATATGGAATATTGAATAACTATATCTTAACAAAACAAATATGCAGTTCGAAAATGACCGTTCATATCCTCATAACAGGCTCCGTGGTGTAGTGGTTATCACGTCCGCTTAACACGCGGAAGGTCCCGAGTTCAATCCTCGGCGGAACCTGTGCATTTCTTTTTTCAATACAATACACAATCCTTTATTCACTCAGTTTACAGATTTACCTGAGATCATGATAGATGATCAACTGTTAGCAAAAGCGATATTTCATTACACCAAGATGTATGGTTAATATTTATTTCTTGTATTTGAAACGGAGCAAAAACGAAACCTGACGTTCGAAACCTATTCAGGTATATTCACAAAAGAGAGTTGCATTTTTATTGATGAAGCAATTATCTGTAAGTTTCATACGTGTAGATGAAACGGTAAAAATAAAATACACAGGTTCCGCCGAGGATTGAACTCGGGACCTTCCGCGTGTGAAGCGGACGTGATAACCACTACACCACGAAACCTGTTTTGAATAAGTCTTCATAGCGGGCAGATATTATTCTGTACTTTGCAGTTTAAAAGAAACGTCGTGTTGTGAAACTTTATCACAGCTCTGTTCTGAAAGAAAAGTACAAAAAGTAAAAAAAAACAATTACATGTTCCCTCGCGGCTTGATGATGCAGATCATAACAGGCTCCGATGTAGTGGTTATCGCGTCCGCTGAAACACGGAATGTTCCGAGTTCAATCTTCAGCGGAATCTGTGAAATATTTTCGAAACTGTCTATACGCACCCACATCTATTAAGATATGTTAATTACCTACACAATAGAATTTGTATTATTTGTTTTACGGCCTTTTTGGTTCTGTTTGAACATTTGACATGACTTAAAATTGATCTCTAATGTCTTGAAAAGAAATACATTGGAAGCACAAAATACAACACAAAACAAATTGAGGACAAAAAATAGACTCTGTTTTATTGAGTCAGTACATATACATAGCGTGTTTTTAATATTTTGATATGGTGTATAGATAAATTTTGCTGAAAGCCTCACAAAAATACTCTCTGATACCTATTCTAATGTCAATCAAAATTAAAGAAAATACACTTTACCGCGTAATTTGAGAAAATATAGCTCTTAAAGTATGCCATCGTTAAATAAACTGCAGTTGCAATATTAACGTTTTGATACTAAATAAGCATATTTGTATTAATATTAAGATTTCTATTACATTTCCTATTCACGTTAAATTGTTATAAACAATTATTTCATACCAGTATGCATATTTCATATATTGAACAAACTACAAGAGACCGATTTTAGGCGTATCCGTAAATGATTGTGCCATCCGAAACAGGGTCAGTTGTAGTATATATAGTGTTATTGTCAGATACCTATATTGTTTTTTCCGCACACTGACATTATAATGTTTGACTAATTTCCACTATTTCTACCATTTGCGGACCGAAAAGTCCTACATCCTTTTTAAGTATTATCCGACACTCAAATTAAAATGTCCAAAAAATGAGGTCAAATGTATCACTTTTTACTACTTTTTGTCTCCTGGCGTTGGGTACCCTACTTTCAGCATGAAAACAAAAACACCACTAAATTTCACCAATTTTACTTTCCATAAAGTTTCGTTAATAAAAGGAATCTAGTCAGACACAGTAACATAATTTCAATTTTTTATTCACACAAATATATTTCATTGTGATCATTTGCAAGTTTGACATTTTCTTCCAACCAAAAATAAGATTACTATAAAAACATATGCCCTGAGCATCCCTATACTCTTTTTTAAGCCAATCAGAGAGCTCAACGAAATGGTGCTAGCTGACCATATGTTGTGACTCTGGAAGGTCTCGACAAAATTGCTTCCCCTTGTGCGTGGAGTTGGTGCGCTTGAAAATATATAGACATCGTTTTTAATAGTGATGCTCAATGACTTCTGTGTATACCATGTTTACATCGTGATACCAGTATTATAACGTAGTCTATGTATATATTTGATCCATACTATTGCCATTTTATTAATTGTTCTAGTCAATATGGAATACTGAATAATTATATCTTAACAAAACAAATATGCATTTCGAACATGACCGTTCATATCCTCATAACAGGCTCCGTGGTGTAGTGGTTATCACGTCCGCTTAACACGCGGAAGATCCCGAGTTCAATCCTCGGCGGAACCTGTGCATTTCTTTTTTCAATACAATACACAATCCTTTATTCACTCAGTTTACAGAAATACCTGAAATCATGATAAATGATCAACTGTTAGCAAAAGCGATATTTCATTACATCAAGATGTATGGTTAATATTTATTTCTTGTATTTGTAACGGAGCAATAGTCCTCACGGTAGTCGATTTCTTTTCAAATATTTAAATGCATGCTACATATCGTACTAGTTTTAACCTGAAAATTTATTTTTGGGCACTTGACCGCAGAGAAGTAGACAAGAAAAAAGTATGACAGGTTTCGCCGAGGATTGAACTCGGGACCTTCCGCGTGTAAAGCGGACGTGATAACCACTACACTACAAAACCTGACGTTCCAAACCTCTTCAGGTATATTCACAAAAGAGAGTTGCATTTTTATTGATGAAGCAAATATCTGTAAGTCTCATACGTGTAAATGAAACGATGAAAATAAAATACACAGGTTCCGCCGAGGATTGAACTCGGGACCTTCCGCGTGTGAAGCGGACGTGATAACCACTACACCACGAAACCTGTTTTGAATAACTCTTCATAGCGGGCAGATAATTATTATTCTGTACTTTGCAGTTTAAAAGAAACGTCGTGTTGTGAAACTTTATCACAGCTCTGTTCTGAAAGAAAAGTACAAAAAGTAAAAAAAAACAATTACATGTTCCCTCGCGGCTTGATGATGCAGATCGTAACAGGCTTCGATGTAATGGTTATCACGTCCGCTAAACACACGGAATGTTCCGAGTTCAATCTTCAACGGAATCTGTGAAACATTTTTCGAAACTGTCTATACGCACCCACATCTATTAATATATGTTAAATACCTACACAATAGGATTTGTATTATTTGTTTTACGGCCTTTTTGGTTCTGGTTGAACATTTGACATGACTTAACATTGATCTCTAATGTCTTAAAAAGAAATACATTGGAAGCACAGAATACAACACAAAACAAATTGAGGACAAAAAATAGACTCTGTTTTATTGAGTCTGTACATATACATAGCGTGTTTTTAATACTTTGAAATGGTGTATAGATAAATTTTGCTGAAAGCCTCACAAAAATACTCTCTGATACCTATTCTAATGTCAATCAAAATTAAAAGAAAATACACTTTACCGCGTAATTTGAGAAAAAATAGCTCTTAAAGTATGCCATCGTTAAATAAACTGCAGTTGCAATATTAACGTTTTGATACTAAATAAGCATATTTGTATTAATATTAAGATTTCTATTACATTTCCTATTCACGTTAAATTGTTATAAACAATTATTTCATACCAGTATGCATATTTCATATATTGAACAAACTACGAGAGACCGATTTTAGGCGTATCCGTAAATGATTGTGCTATCCGAAACAGGGTCAGTTGTAGTATATATATAGTGTTATTGTCAGATACCTATATTGTTTTTTCCGTACACATACATTATAATGTTTGACTAATTTCCACTATTTCTACCATTTGCGGACCGAAAAGTCCTACATCCTTTTTAAGTATTATCCGACACTCAAATTGAGTTCAAATGTACCACTTTTTACTACTTTTTGTCTCCTGGCGTTGGGTACCCTACTTTCAGCATGAAAACAAAAACACCACTCAATTTCACCAATTTTACTTTCCATAAAGTTTCCTTAATAAAAGGAATCTAGTCAGACACAGAAACATAATTTCAATTTTTTATTCACACACATATATTTCATTGTGATCATTTGCAAGTTTGACATTTTCAACCAACCAAAAATAAGATTACTATAAAAACATATGCCCTGAGCATCCCTATACTCTTTTTTAAGCCAATCAGAGAGCTGAACGCAATGGTGCTAGCTGGCCATATGTTGTGACTCTGGAAGGTCTCGACAAAATTGCTTCCCCTTGTGCGTGGAGTTGGTGCGCTTGAAAATATATAGACATCGTTTTTAATAGTGATGCTCAATGACTTCTGTGTATACCATGTTTACATCGTGATACCAGTATTATAACGTAGTCTATGTATATATTTGATTCATACTATTGCCATTTTATTAATTGTTCTAGTCAATATGGAATATTGAATAACTATATCTTAACAAAACAAATATGCATTTCGAACATGACCGTTCATATCCTCATAACAGGCTCCGTGGTGTAGTGGTTATCACGTCCGCTTAACACGCGGAAGGTCCCGAGTTCAATCCTCGGCGGAACCTGTGCATTTCTTTTTTCAATACAATACACAATCCTTTATTCACTCAGTTTACAGAAATACCTGAAATCATGATAGATGATCAACTGTTAGCAAAAGCGATATTTCATTACATCAAGATGTATGGTTAATATTTATTTCTTGTATTTGAAACGGAGCAATAGTCCTCACGGTAGTCGAATTCTTTTCAAATATTTAAATGCATGCTTACTTATCGTACTAGTTTTAACCTGAAAATTTATTTTTGGGCACTTGACCGCGGAGAAGTAGACAAGAAAAAAGTATGACAGGTTTCGCCGAGGATTGAACTCGGGACCTTCCGCGTGTAAAGCGGACGTGATAACCACTACACCACAAAACCTGACGTTCCAGACCTCTTCAGGTATATTCACAAAAGAGAGTTGCATTTTTATTGATGAAGCAATTATCTGTATGTTTCATACGTGTAGATGAAACGGTGAAAATAAAATACACAGGTTCCGCCGAGGATTGAACTCGGGACCTTCCGCGTGTGAAGCGGACGTGATAACCACTACACCACGAAACCTGTTTTGAATGACTCTTCATAGCGGGCAGATATTATTCTGTACTTTGCAGTTTAAAAGAAACGTCGTGTTGTGAAACTTTATCACAGCTCTGTTCTGAAAGAAAATACAAAAGTAAAAAAAAAACAATTACATGTTCCCTCGCGGCTTGATGATGCAGATCATAACAGGCTCCGATGTAGTGGTTATCGTGTCCGCTAAACACACGGAATGTTCCATGTTCAATCTTCAGCGGAATCTGTGAAATATTTTCGAAACTGTCTATACGCATCCACATCTATTAATATTTGTTAATTACCTACACAATAGGATTTGTATTATTTGTTTTACGGCCTTTTTGGTTCTGTTTGAACATTTGACATGACTTAACATTGATCTCTAATGTCTTAAAAAGAAATACATTGGAAGCACAGAATACAACACAAAACAAATTGAGGACAAAAAATAGACTCTGTTTTATTGAGTCAGTACATATACATAGCGTGTTTTTAATATTTTGATCTGTTGTATAGATAAATTTTGCTGAAAGCCTCACAAAAATACTCTCTGATGCCTATTCTAATGTCAATCAAAATTAAAGAAAATACACTTTACCGCGTAATTTGAGAAAAAATAGCTCTTAAAGTATGCCATCGTTAAATAAACTGCAGTTGCAATATTAACGTTTTGATACTAAATAAGCATATTTGTATTAATATTAAGATTTCTATTACATTTCCTATTCACGTTAAATTGTTATAAACAATTATTTCATACCAGTATGCATATTTCATATATTGAACAAACTATAAGAGACCGATTTTAGGCGTATCCGTAAATGATTGTGCTATCCGAAACAGGGTCAGTTGTAGTATATATATAGTGTTATTGTCAGATACCTATATTGTTTTTTCCGTACACTGACATTATAATGTTTGACTAATTTCCACTATTTCTACCATTTGCGGACCGAAACGTCCTACATCCTTTTTAAGTATTATCCGACACTCAAATTGAGGTCAAATGTATCACTTTTTACTACTTTTTGTCTCCTGGCGTTGGGTATCCTACTTTCAGCATGAAAACAAAAACACCACTCAATTTCACCAATTTTACTTTCCATAAAGTTTCCTTAATAAAAGGAATCTAGTCAGACACAAAAACATAATTTCAATTTTTTATTCACACACATATATTTCATTGTGATCATTTGCAAGTTTGACATTTTCATCCAACCAAAAATAAGATTACTATAAAAACATATGCCCTGAGCATCCCTATACTCTTTTTTAAGCCAATCAGAGAGCTGAACGCAATGGTGCTAGCTGACCATATGTTGTGACTCTGGAAGGTCTCGGCAAAATTGGAGTTGGTGCGCTTGAAAATATATAGACATCGTTTTTAATAGTGATGCTCAATGACTTCTGTGTATACCATGGTTACATCGTGATACCAGTATTATAACGTAGTCTATGTATATGTTTGATTCATACTATTGCCATTTTATTAATTGTTCTAGTCAATATGGAATACTGAATAATTATATCTTAACAAAACAAATATGCATTTCGAACATGACCGTTCATATCCTCATAACAGGCTCCGTGGTGTAGTGGTTATCACGTCCGCTTAACACGCGGAAGGTCCCGAGTTCAATCCTCGGCGGAACCTGTGCATTTCTTTTTTCAATACAATACACAATCCTTTATTCACTCAGTTTACAGAAATACCTGAAATCATGATAGATGATCAACTGTTAGCCAAAGCGATATTTCATTACATCAAGATGTATGGTTAATATTTATTTCTTGTATTTGTAACGGAGCAATAGTCCTCACGGTAGTCGATTTCTTTTCAAATATTTAAATGCATGCTACTTATCGTACTAGTTTTAACCTGACCATTTATTTTGGGCACTTGACCGCGGAGAAGTAGACAAGAAAAAAGTATGACAGGTTTCGCCGAGGATGAACTCGGGACCTTCCGCGTGTAAAGCGGACGTGATAACCACTACACCACGAAACCTGACGTTCCTAAACCTCTTCAGGTATATTCACAAAAGAGAGTTGCATTTTTATTGATGAAGCAAATATCTGTAAGTTTCATACGTGTAGATGAAACGGTGAAAATAAAATACACAGGTTCCGCCGAGGATTGAACTCGGGACCTTCCGCGTGTGAAGCGGACGTGATAACCACTACACCACGAAACCTGTTTTGAATAACTCTTCATAGCGGGCAGATATTATTCTGTACTTTGCAGTTTAAAAGAAACGTCTTGTTGTGAAACTTTATCACAGCTCTGTTCTGAAAGAAAAGTACAAAAAGTAAAAAAAAAAACAATTACATGTTCCCTCGCGGCTTGATGATGCAGATCATAACAGGCTCCGATGTAGTGGTTATCGTGTCCGCTAAACACACGGAATGTTCCATGTTCAATCTTCAGCGGAATCTGTGAAATATTTTCGAAACTGTCTATACGCACCCACATCTATTAATATTTGTTAATTACCTACACAATAGGATTTGTATTATTTGTTTTACGGCCTTTTTGGTTCTGTTTGAACATTTGACATGACTTAACATTGATCTCTAATGTCTTAAAAAGAAATACATTGGAAGCACAGAATACAACACAAAACAAATTGAGGACAAAAAATAGACTCTGTTTTATTGAGTCAGTACATATACATAGCGTGTTTTTAATATTTTGATATGTTGTATAGATAAATTTTGCTGAAAGCCTCACAAAAATACTCTCTGATACCTATTCTAATGTCAATCAAAATTAAAGAAAATACGCTTTACCGCGTAATTTGAGAAAAAAATAGCTCTTAAAGTATGCCATCGTTAAATAAACTGCAGTTGCAATATTAACGTTTTGATACTAAATAAGCATATTTGTATTAATATTAAGATTTCTATTACATTTCCTATTCACGTTAAATTGTTATAAACAATTATTTCATACCAGTATGCATATTTCATATATTGAACAAACTACAAGAGACCGATTTTAGGCGTATCCGTAAATGATTGTGCCATCCGAAACAGGGTCAGTTGTAGTATATATAGTGTTATTGTCAGATACCTATATTGTTTTTTCCGTACACTGACATTATAATGTTTGACTAATTTCCACTATTTCTACCATTTGCGGACCGAAAAGTCCTACATCCTTTTTAAGTATTATCCGACACTCAAATTAAAATGTCCAAACAATGAAGTCAAATGTATCACTTTTTACTACTTTTTGTCTCCTGGCGTTGGGTACCCTACTTTCAGCATGAAAACAAAAACACCACTCAATTTCACCAATTTTACTTTCCATAAAGTTTCCTTAATAAAAGGAATCTAGTCAGACACAGAAACATAATTTCAATTTTTTATTCACACACATATATTTCATTGTGATCATTTGCAAGTTTGACATTTTCATCCAACCAAAAATAAGATTACTATAAAAACATATGCCCTGAGCATCCCTATACTCTTTTTTAAGCCAATCAGAGAGCTGAACGCAATGGTGCTAGCTGACCATATGTTGTGACTCTGGAAGGTCTCGACAAAATTGCTTCCCCTTGTGCGTGGAGTTGGTGCGCTTGAAAATATATAGACATCGTTTTTAATAGTGATGCTCAATGACTTCTGTGTATACCATGTTTACATCGTGATACCAGTATTATAACGTAGTCTATGTATATATTTGATTCATACTATTGCCATTTTATTAATTGTTCTAGTCAATATGGAATATTGAATAACTATATCTTAACAAAACAAATATGCATTTCGAACATGACCGTTCATATCCTCATAACAGGCTCCGTGGTGTAGTGGTTATCACGTCCGCTTAACACGCGGAAGGTCCCGAGTTCAATCCTCGGCGGAACCTGTGCATTTCTTTTTTCAATACAATACACAATCCTTTATTCACTCAGTTTACAGAAATACCTGAAATCATGATAGATGATCAACTGTTAGCAAAAGCGATATTTCATTACATCAAGATGTATGGTTAATATTTATTTCTTGTATTTGAAACGGAGCAATAGTCCTCACGGTAGTCGATTTCTTTTCAAATATTTAAATGCATGCTTACTTATCGTACTAGTTTTAACCTGACCATTTATTTTTGGGCACTTGACCGCGGAGAAGTCGACAAGAAAAAAGTATGACAGGTTTCGCCGAGGATTGAACTCGGGACCTTCCGCGTGTAAAGCGGACGTGATAACCACTACACCACGAAACCTGACGTTCCAAACCTCTTCAGGTATATTCACAAAAGAGAGTTGCATTTTTATTGATGAAGCAATTATCTGTAAGTTTCATACGTGTAGATGAAACGGTGAAAATAAAATACACAGGTTCCGCCGAGGATTGAACTCGGGACCTTCCGCGTGTGACGCGGACGTGATAACCACTACACCACGAAACCTGTTTTGAATAACTCTTCATAGCGGGCAGATATTATTCTGTACTTTGCAGTTTAAAAGAAACGTCGTGTTGTGAAACTTTATCACAGCTCTGTTCTGAAAGAAAAGTACAAAAAGTAAAAAAAAAACAATTACATGTTCCCTCGCGGCTTGATGATGCAGATCATAACAGGCTCCGATGTAGTGGTTATCGTGTCCGCTAAACACACGGAATGTTCCATGTTCAATCTTCAGCGGAATCTGTGAAATATTTTCGAAACTGTCTATACGCACCCACATCTATTAATATTTGTTAATTACCTACACAATAGGATTTGTATTATTTGTTTTACGGCCTTTTTGGTTCTGTTTGAACATTTGACATGACTTAACATTGATCTCTAATGTCTTAAAAAGAAATACTTTGGAAGCACAGAATACAACACAAAACAAATTGAGGACAAAAAATAGACTCTGTTTTATTGAGTCAGTACATATACATAGCGTGTTTTTAATATTTTGATATGTTGTATAGATAAATTTTGCTGAAAGCCTCACAAAAATACTCTCTGATACCTATTCTAATGTCAATCAAAATTAAAGAAAATACACTTTACCGCGTAATTTGAGAAAAAATAGCTCTTAAAGTATGCCATCGTTAAATAAACTGCAGTTGCAATATTAACGTTTTGATACTAAATAAGCATATTTGTATTAATATTAAGATTTCTATTACATTTCCTATTCACGTTAAATTGTTATAAACAATTATTTCATACCAGTATGCATATTTCATATATTGAACAAACTACAAGAGGCCGATTTTAGGCGTATCCGTAAATGATTGTGCCATCCGAAACAGGGTCAGTTGTAGTATATATATATAGTGTTATTGTCAGATACCTATATTGTTTTTTCCGTACACTGACATTACAATGTTTGACTAATTTCCACTATTTCTACCATTTGCGGACCGAAAAGTCCTACATCCTTTTTAAGTATTATCCGACACTCAAATTGAGGTCAAATGTATCACTTTTTACTACTTTTTGTCTCCTGGCGTTGGGTACCCTACTTTCAGCATGAAAACAAAAACACCACTCAATTTCACCAATTTTACTTTCCATAAAGTTTCCTTAATAAAAGGAATCTAGTCAGACACAGAAACATAATTTCAATTTTTTATTCACACACATATATTTCATTGTGATCATTTGCAAGTTTGACATTTTCATCCAACCAAAAATAAGATTACTATAAAAACATATGCCCTGAGCATCCCTATACTCTTTTTTAAGCCAATCAGAGAGCTGAACGCAATGGTGCTAGCTGACCATATGTTGTGACTCTGGAAGGTCTCGACAAAATTGCTTCCCCTTGTGCGTGGAGTTGGTGCGCTTGAAAATATATAGACATCGTTTTTAATAGTGATGCTCAATGACTTCTGTGTATACCATGTTTACATCGTGATACCAGTATTATAACGTAGTCTATGTATATATTTGATTCATACTATTGCCATTTTATTAATTGTTCTAGTCAATATGGAATATTGAATAACTATATCTTAACAAAACAAATATGCATTTCGAACATGACCGTTCATATCCTCATAACAGGCTCCGTGGTGTAGTGGTTATCACGTCCGCTTAACACGCGGAAGGTCCCGAGTTCAATCCTCGGCGGAACCTGTGCATTTCTTTTTTCAATACAATACACAATCCTTTATTCACTCAGTTTACAGAAATACCTGAAATCATGATAGATGATCAACTGTTAGCAAAAGCGATATTTCATTACATCAAGATGTATGGTTAATATTTATTTCTTGTATTTGAAACGGAGCAATAGTCCTCACGGTAGTCGATTTCTTTTCAAATATTTAAATGCATGCTTACTTATCGTACTAGTTTTAACCTGACCATTTATTTTTGGGCACTTGACCTGCGGAGAAGTCGACAAGAAAAAAGTATGACAGGTTTCGCCGAGGATTGAACTCGGGACCTTCCGCGTGTAAAGCGGACGTGATAACCACTACACCACGAAACCTGACGTTCCAAACCTCTTCAGGTATATTCACAAAAGAGAGTTGCATTTTTATTGATGAAGCAATTATCTGTAAGTTTCATACGTGTAGATGAAACGGTGAAAATAAAATACACAGGTTCCGCCGAGGATTGAACTCGGGACCATCCGCGTGTGAAGCGGACGTGATAACCACTACACCACGAAACCTGTTTTGAATAACTCTTCATAGCGGGCAGATATTATTCTGTACTTTGCAGTTTAAAAGAAACGTCGTGTTGTGAAACTTTATCACAGCTCTGTTCTGAAAGAAAAGTACAAAAAGTAAAAAAAAAACAATTACATGTTCCCTCGCGGCTTGATGATGCAGATCATAACAGGCTTCCGATGTAGTGGTTATCGTGTCCGCTAAACACACGGAATGTTCCATGTTCAATCTTCAGCGGAATCTGTGAAATATTTTCGAAACTGTCTATACGCACCCACATCTATTAATATTTGTTAATTACCTACACAATAGGATTTGTATTATTTGTTTTACGGCCTTTTTGGTTCTGTTTGAACATTTGACATGACTTAACATTGATCTCTAATGTCTTAAAAAGAAATACTTTGGAAGCACAGAATACAACACAAAACAAATTGAGGACAAAAAATAGACTCTGTTTTATTGAGTCAGTACATATACATAGCGTGTTTTTAATATTTTGATATGTTGTATAGATAAATTTTGCTGAAAGCCTCACAAAAATACTCTCTGATACCTATTCTAATGTCAATCAAAATTAAAGAAAATACACTTTACCGCGTAATTTGAGAAAAAATAGCTCTTAAAGTATGCCATCGTTAAATAAACTGCAGTTGCAATATTAACGTTTTGATACTAAATAAGCATATTTGTATTAATATTAAGATTTCTATTACATTTCCTATTCACGTTAAATTGTTATAAACAATTATTTCATACCAGTATGCATATTTCATATATTGAACAAACTACAAGAGGCCGATTTTAGGCGTATCCGTAAATGATTGTGCCATCCGAAACAGGGTCAGTTGTAGTATATATATATAGTGTTATTGTCAGATACCTATATTGTTTTTTCCGTACACTGACATTACAATGTTTGACTAATTTCCACTATTTCTACCATTTGCGGACCGAAAAGTCCTACATCCTTTTTAAGTATTATCCGACACTCAAATTGAGGTCAAATGTATCACTTTTTACTACTTTTTGTCTCCTGGCGTTGGGTACCCTACTTTCAGCATGAAAACAAAAACACCACTCAATTTCACCAATTTTACTTTCCATAAAGTTTCCTTAATAAAAGGAATCTAGTCAGACACAGAAACATAATTTCAATTTTTTATTCACACACATATATTTCATTGTGATCATTTGCAAGTTTGACATTTTCATCCAACCAAAAATAAGATTACTATAAAAACATATGCCCTGAGCATCCCTATACTCTTTTTTAAGCCAATCAGAGAGCTGAACGCAATGGTGCTAGCTGACCATATGTTGTGACTCTGGAAGGTCTCGACAAAATTGCTTCCCCTTGTGCGTGGAGTTGGTGCGCTTGAAAATATATAGACATCGTTTTTAATAGTGATGCTCAATGACTTCTGTGTATACCATGTTTACATCGTGATACCAGTATTATAACGTAGTCTATGTATATATTTGATTCATACTATTGCCATTTTATTAATTGTTCTAGTCAATATGGAATATTGAATAACTATATCTTAACAAAACAAATATGCATTTCGAACATGACCGTTCATATCCTCATAACAGGCTCCGTGGTGTAGTGGTTATCACGTCCGCTTAACACGCGGAAGGTCCCGAGTTCAATCCTCGGCGGAACCTGTGCATTTCTTTTTTCAATACAATACACAATCCTTTATTCACTCAGTTTACAGAAATACCTGAAATCATGATAGATGATCAACTGTTAGCAAAAGCGATATTTCATTACATCAAGATGTATGGTTAATATTTATTTCTTGTATTTGAAACGGAGCAATAGTCCTCACGGTAGTCGATTTCTTTTCAAATATTTAAATGCATGCTTACTTATCGTACTAGTTTTAACCTGACCATTTATTTTTGGGCACTTGACTGCGGAGAAGTCGACAAGAAAAAAGTATGACAGGTTTCGCCGAGGATTGAACTCGGGACCTTCCGCGTGTAAAGCGGACGTGATAACCACTACACCACGAAACCTGACGTTCCAAACCTCTTCAGGTATATTCACAAAAGAGAGTTGCATTTTTATTGATGAAGCAATTATCTGTAAGTTTCATACGTGTAGATGAAACGGTGAAAATAAAATTCACAGGTTCCGCCGAGGATTGAACTCGGGACCTTCCGCGTGTGAAGCGGACGTGATAACCACTACACCACGAAACCTGTTTTGAATAACTCTTCATAGCGGGCAGATATTATTCTGTACTTTGCAGTTTAAAAGAAACGTCGTGTTGTGAAACTTTATCACAGCTCTATTCTGAAAGAAAAGTACAAAAAGTAAAAAAAAAACAATTACATGTTCCCTCGCGGCTTGATGATGCAGATCATAACAGGCTTCCGATGTAGTGGTTATCGTGTCCGCTAAACACACGGAATGTTCCATGTTCAATCTTCAGCGGAATCTGTGAAATATTTTCGAAACTGTCTATACGCACCCACATCTATTAATATTTGTTAATTACCTACACAATAGGATTTGTATTATTTGTTTTACGGCCTTTTTGGTTCTGTTTGAACATTTGACATGACTTAACATTGATCTCTAATGTCTTAAAAAGAAATACTTTGGAAGCACAGAATACAACACAAAACAAATTGAGGACAAAAAATAGACTCTGTTTTATTGAGTCAGTACATATACATAGCGTGTTTTTAATATTTTGATATGTTGTATAGATAAATTTTGCTGAAAGCCTCACAAAAATACTCTCTGATACCTATTCTAATGTCAATCAAAATTAAAGAAAATACACTTTACCGCGTAATTTGAGAAAAAATAGCTCTTAAAGTATGCCATCGTTAAATAAACTGCAGTTGCAATATTAACGTTTTGATACTAAATAAGCATATTTGTATTAATATTAAGATTTCTATTACATTTCCTATTCACGTTAAATTGTTATAAACAATTATTTCATACCAGTATGCATATTTCATATATTGAACAAACTACAAGAGGCCGATTTTAGGCGTATCCGTAAATGATTGTGCCATCCGAAACAGGGTCAGTTGTAGTATATATATATAGTGTTATTGTCAGATACCTATATTGTTTTTTCCGTACACTGACATTACAATGTTTGACTAATTTCCACTATTTCTACCATTTGCGGACCGAAAAGTCCTACATCCTTTTTAAGTATTATCCGACACTCAAATTGAGGTCAAATGTATCACTTTTTACTACTTTTTGTCTCCTGGCGTTGGGTACCCTACTTTCAGCATGAAAACAAAAACACCACTCAATTTCACCAATTTTACTTTCCATAAAGTTTCCTTAATAAAAGGAATCTAGTCAGACACAGAAACATAATTTCAATTTTTTATTCACACACATATATTTCATTGTGATCATTTGCAAGTTTGACATTTTCATCCAACCAAAAATAAGATTACTATAAAAACATATGCCCTGAGCATCCCTATACTCTTTTTTAAGCCAATCAGAGAGCTGAACGCAATGGTGCTAGCTGACCATATGTTGTGACTCTGGAAGGTCTCGACAAAATTGCTTCCCCTTGTGCGTGGAGTTGGTGCGCTTGAAAATATATAGACATCGTTTTTAATAGTGATGCTCAATGACTTCTGTGTATACCATGTTTACATCGTGATACCAGTATTATAACGTAGTCTATGTATATATTTGATTCATACTATTGCCATTTTATTAATTGTTCTAGTCAATATGGAATATTGAATAACTATATCTTAACAAAACAAATATGCATTTCGAACATGACCGTTCATATCCTCATAACAGGCTCCGTGGTGTAGTGGTTATCACGTCCGCTTAACACGCGGAAGGTCCCGAGTTCAATCCTCGGCGGAACCTGTGCATTTCTTTTTTCAATACAATACACAATCCTTTATTCACTCAGTTTACAGAAATACCTGAAATCATGATAGATGATCAACTGTTAGCAAAAGCGATATTTCATTACATCAAGATGTATGGTTAATATTTATTTCTTGTATTTGAAACGGAGCAATAGTCCTCACGGTAGTCGATTTCTTTTCAAATATTTAAATGCATGCTTACTTATCGTACTAGTTTTAACCTGACCATTTATTTTTGGGCACTTGACTGCGGAGAAGTCGACAAGAAAAAAGTATGACAGGTTTCGCCGAGGATTGAACTCGGGACCTTCCGCGTGTAAAGCGGACGTGATAACCACTACACCACGAAACCTGACGTTCCAAACCTCTTCAGGTATATTCACAAAAGAGAGTTGCATTTTTATTGATGAAGCAATTATCTGTAAGTTTCATACGTGTAGATGAAACGGTGAAAATAAAATTCACAGGTTCCGCCGAGGATTGAACTCGGGACCTTCCGCGTGTGAAGCGGACGTGATAACCACTACACCACGAAACCTGTTTTGAATAACTCTTCATAGCGGGCAGATATTATTCTGTACTTTGCAGTTTAAAAGAAACGTCGTGTTGTGAAACTTTATCACAGCTCTATTCTGAAAGAAAAGTACAAAAAGTAAAAAAAAAAACAATTACATGTTCCCTCGCGGCTTGATGATGCAGATCATAACAGGCTTCCGATGTAGTGGTTATCGTGTCCGCTAAACACACGGAATGTTCCATGTTCAATCTTCAGCGGAATCTGTGAAATATTTTCGAAACTGTCTATACGCACCCACATCTATTAATATTTGTTAATTACCTACACAATAGGATTTGTATTATTTGTTTTACGGCCTTTTTGGTTCTGTTTGAACATTTGACATGACTTAACATTGATCTCTAATGTCTTAAAA
Organism: Panopea generosa; assembly: GCA_029582155.1. Classification (NCBI taxonomy): domain Eukaryota; kingdom Metazoa; phylum Mollusca; class Bivalvia; order Adapedonta; family Hiatellidae; genus Panopea; species Panopea generosa. The sequence goes on along the minus strand of CM055901.1, from coordinate 31,169,880 downwards.
AGAAATACTTTGGAAGCACAGAATACAACACAAAACAAATTGAGGACAAAAAATAGACTCTGTTTTATTGAGTCAGTACATATACATAGCGTGTTTTTAATATTTTGATATGTTGTATAGATAAATTTTGCTGAAAGCCTCACAAAAATACTCTCTGATACCTATTCTAATGTCAATCAAAATTAAAGAAAATACACTTTACCGCGTAATTTGAGAAAAAATAGCTCTTAAAGTATGCCATCGTTAAATAAACTGCAGTTGCAATATTAACGTTTTGATACTAAATAAGCATATTTGTATTAATATTAAGATTTCTATTACATTTCCTATTCACGTTAAATTGTTATAAACAATTATTTCATACCAGTATGCATATTTCATATATTGAACAAACTACAAGAGGCCGATTTTAGGCGTATCCGTAAATGATTGTGCCATCCGAAACAGGGTCAGTTGTAGTATATATATATAGTGTTATTGCCAGATACCTATATTGTTTTTTCCGTACACTGACATTACAATGTTTGACTAATTTCCACTATTTCTACCATTTGCGGACCGAAAAGTCCTACATCCTTTTTAAGTATTATCCGACACTCAAATTGAGGTCAAATGTATCACTTTTTACTACTTTTTGTCTCCTGGCGTTGGGTACCCTACTTTCAGCATGAAAACAAAAACACCACTCAATTTCACCAATTTTACTTTCCATAAAGTTTCCTTAATAAAAGGAATCTAGTCAGACACAGAAACATAATTTCAATTTTTTATTCACACACATATATTTCATTGTGATCATTTGCAAGTTTGACATTTTCATCCAACCAAAAATAAGATTACTATAAAAACATATGCCCTGAGCATCCCTATACTCTTTTTTAAGCCAATCAGAGAGCTGAACGCAATGGTGCTAGCTGACCATATGTTGTGACTCTGGAAGGTCTCGACAAAATTGCTTCCCCTTGTGCGTGGAGTTGGTGCGCTTGAAAATATATAGACATCGTTTTTAATAGTGATGCTCAATGACTTCTGTGTATACCATGTTTACATCGTGATACCAGTATTATAACGTAGTCTATGTATATATTTGATTCATACTATTGCCATTTTATTAATTGTTCTAGTCAATATGGAATATTGAATAACTATATCTTAACAAAACAAATATGCATTTCGAACATGACCGTTCATATCCTCATAACAGGCTCCGTGGTGTAGTGGTTATCACGTCCGCTTAACACGCGGAAGGTCCCGAGTTCAATCCTCGGCGGAACCTGTGCATTTCTTTTTTCAATACAATACACAATCCTTTATTCACTCAGTTTACAGAAATACCTGAAATCATGATAGATGATCAACTGTTAGCAAAAGCGATATTTCATTACATCAAGATGTATGGTTAATATTTATTTCTTGTATTTGAAACGGAGCAATAGTCCTCACGGTAGTCGATTTCTTTTCAAATATTTAAATGCATGCTTACTTATCGTACTAGTTTTAACCTGACCATTTATTTTTGGGCACTTGACTGCGGAGAAGTCGACAAGAAAAAAGTATGACAGGTTTCGCCGAGGATTGAACTCGGGACCTTCCGCGTGTAAAGCGGACGTGATAACCACTACACCACGAAACCTGACGTTCCAAACCTCTTCAGGTATATTCACAAAAGAGAGTTGCATTTTTATTGATGAAGCAATTATCTGTAAGTTTCATACGTGTAGATGAAACGGTGAAAATAAAATTCACAGGTTCCGCCGAGGATTGAACTCGGGACCTTCCGCGTGTGAAGCGGACGTGATAACCACTACACCACGAAACCTGTTTTGAATAACTCTTCATAGCGGGCAGATATTATTCTGTACTTTGCAGTTTAAAAGAAACGTCGTGTTGTGAAACTTTATCACAGCTCTATTCTGAAAGAAAAGTACAAAAAGTAAAAAAAAAACAATTACATGTTCCCTCGCGGCTTGATGATGCAGATCATAACAGGCTTCCGATGTAGTGGTTATCGTGTCCGCTAAACACACGGAATGTTCCATGTTCAATCTTCAGCGGAATCTGTGAAATATTTTCGAAACTGTCTATACGCACCCACATCTATTAATATTTGTTAATTACCTACACAATAGGATTTGTATTATTTGTTTTACGGCCTTTTTGGTTCTGTTTGAACATTTGACATGACTTAACATTGATCTCTAATGTCTTAAAAAGAAATACTTTGGAAGCACAGAATACAACACAAAACAAATTGAGGACAAAAAATAGACTCTGTTTTATTGAGTCAGTACATATACATAGCGTGTTTTTAATATTTTGATATGTTGTATAGATAAATTTTGCTGAAAGCCTCACAAAAATACTCTCTGATACCTATTCTAATGTCAATCAAAATTAAAGAAAATACACTTTACCGCGTAATTTGAGAAAAAATAGCTCTTAAAGTATGCCATCGTTAAATAAACTGCAGTTGCAATATTAACGTTTTGATACTAAATAAGCATATTTGTATTAATATTAAGATTTCTATTACATTTCCTATTCACGTTAAATTGTTATAAACAATTATTTCATACCAGTATGCATATTTCATATATTGAACAAACTACAAGAGGCCGATTTTAGGCGTATCCGTAAATGATTGTGCCATCCGAAACAGGGTCAGTTGTAGTATATATATATAGTGTTATTGTCAGATACCTATATTGTTTTTTCCGTACACTGACATTACAATGTTTGACTAATTTCCACTATTTCTACCATTTGCGGACCGAAAAGTCCTACATCCTTTTTAAGTATTATCCGACACTCAAATTGAGGTCAAATGTATCACTTTTTACTACTTTTTGTCTCCTGGCGTTGGGTACCCTACTTTCAGCATGAAAACAAAAACACCACTCAATTTCACCAATTTTACTTTCCATAAAGTTTCCTTAATAAAAGGAATCTAGTCAGACACAGAAACATAATTTCAATTTTTTATTCACACACATATATTTCATTGTGATCATTTGCAAGTTTGACATTTTCATCCAACCAAAAATAAGATTACTATAAAAACATATGCCCTGAGCATCCCTATACTCTTTTTTAAGCCAATCAGAGAGCTGAACGCAATGGTGCTAGCTGACCATATGTTGTGACTCTGGAAGGTCTCGACAAAATTGCTTCCCCTTGTGCGTGGAGTTGGTGCGCTTGAAAATATATAGACATCGTTTTTAATAGTGATGCTCAATGACTTCTGTGTATACCATGTTTACATCGTGATACCAGTATTATAACGTAGTCTATGTATATATTTGATTCATACTATTGCCATTTTATTAATTGTTCTAGTCAATATGGAATATTGAATAACTATATCTTAACAAAACAAATATGCATTTCGAACATGACCGTTCATATCCTCATAACAGGCTCCGTGGTGTAGTGGTTATCACGTCCGCTTAACACGCGGAAGGTCCCGAGTTCAATCCTCGGCGGAACCTGTGCATTTCTTTTTTCAATACAATACACAATCCTTTATTCACTCAGTTTACAGAAATACCTGAAATCATGATAGATGATCAACTGTTAGCAAAAGCGATATTTCATTACATCAAGATGTATGGTTAATATTTATTTCTTGTATTTGAAACGGAGCAATAGTCCTCACGGTAGTCGATTTCTTTTCAAATATTTAAATGCATGCTTACTTATCGTACTAGTTTTAACCTGACCATTTATTTTTGGGCACTTGACCGCGGAGAAGTCGACAAGAAAAAAGTATGACAGGTTTCGCCGAGGATTGAACTCGGGACCTTCCGCGTGTAAAGCGGACGTGATAACCACTACACCACGAAACCTGACGTTCCAAACCTCTTCAGGTATATTCACAAAAGAGAGTTGCAGTTTTATTGATGAAGCAATTATCTGTAAGTTTCATACGTGTAGATGAAACGGTGAAAATAAAATACACAGGTTCCGCCGAGGATTGAACTCGGGACCTTCCGCGTGTGAAGCGGACGTGATAACCACTACACCACGAAACCTGTTTTGAATAACTCTTCATAGCGGGCAGATATTATTCTGTACTTTACAGTTTAAAAGAAACGTCGTGTTGTGAAACTTTATCACAGCTCTGTTCTGAAAGAAAAGTACAAAAAGTAAAAAAAAAACAATTACATGTTCCCTCGCGGCTTGATGATGCAGATCATAACAGGCTTCCGATGTAGTGGTTATCGTGTCCGCTAAACACACGGAATGTTCCATGTTCAATCTTCAGCGGAATCTGTGAAATATTTTCGAAACTGTCTATACGCACCCACATCTATTAATATTTGTTAATTACCTACACAATAGGATTTGTATTATTTGTTTTACGGCCTTTTTGGTTCTGTTTGAACATTTGACATGACTTAACATTGATCTCTAATGTCTTAAAAAGAAATACATTGGAAGCACAGAATACAACACAAAACAAATTGAGGACAAAAAATAGACTCTGTTTTATTGAGTCAGTACATATACATAGCGTGTTTTTAATATTTTGATATGTTGTATAGATAAATTTTGCTGAAAGCCTCACAAAAATACTCTCTGATACCTATTCTAATGTCAATCAAAATTAAAGAAAATACACTTTACCGCGTAATTTGAGAAAAAATAGCTCTTAAAGTATGCCATCGTTAAATAAACTGCAGTTGCAATATTAACGTTTTGATACTAAATAAGCATATTTGTATTAATATTAAGATTTCTATTACATTTCCTATTCACGTTAAATTGTTATAAACAATTATTTCATACCAGTATGCATATTTCATATATTGAACAAACTACAAGAGGCCGATTTTAGGCGTATCCGTAAATGATTGTGCCATCCGAAACAGGGTCAGTTGTAGTATATATATATATAGTGTTATTGTCAGATACCTATATTGTTTTTTCCGTACACTGACATTACAATGTTTGACTAATTTCCACTATTTCTACCATTTGCGGACCGAAAAGTCCTACATCCTTTTTAAGTATTATCCGACACTCAAATTGAGGTCAAATGTATCACTTTTTACTACTTTTTGTCTCCTGGCGTTGGGTACCCTACTTTCAGCATGAAAACAAAAACACCACTCAATTTCACCAATTTTACTTTCCATAAAGTTTCCTTAATAAAAGGAATCTAGTCAGACACAGAAACATAATTTCAATTTTTTATTCACACACATATATTTCATTGTGATCATTTGCAAGTTTGACATTTTCATCCAACCAAAAATAAGATTACTATAAAAACATATGCCCTGAGCATCCCTATACTCTTTTTTAAGCCAATCAGAGAGCTGAACGCAATGGTGCTAGCTGACCATATGTTGTGACTCTGGAAGGTCTCGACAAAATTGCTTCCCCTTGTGCGTGGAGTTGGTGCGCTTGAAAATATATAGACATCGTTTTTAATAGTGATGCTCAATGACTTCTGTGTATACCATGTTTACATCGTGATACCAGTATTATAACGTAGTCTTTGTATATATTTGATTCATACTATTGCCATTTTATTAATTGTTCTAGTCAATATGGAATATTGAATAACTATATCTTAACAAAACAAATATGCATTTCGAACATGACCGTTCATATCCTCATAACAGGCTCCGTGGTGTAGTGGTTATCACGTCCGCTTAACACGCGGAAGGTCCCGAGTTCAATCCTCGGCGGAACCTGTGCATTTCTTTTTTCAATACAAAATCCTTTATTCACTCAGTTTACATAAATACATGAGAGAACATTTAAGATTTCTTTTATTCGTACAAAATTTATTTTAGTCAGAGGACATATGACCGTGTGCCAAAGAGGTTTAATCTGCACAGAAATCGATGAGGACGTTCATTTGATGTTATTTAAGTTAAAATTCGAATGTTACACAGTAATGGATGTGGCATAGTTGATCGATGAGAAGGCTTCTTAATTCTTAGTTGAATATATGTGTGATGTAAGAAACTGTTAGATACTGTGAGAAATTGACCCAAAGGGTTGCAGAAGTAGACTTTATCATCGTCTTAGACGGCGACAATACTGCAATGTGGGTCCTAGCTATATACTTTACGTTGACGGATGCGTATATAATTTCATATTCTTCCCAAGTATTCAACTTTATATTATGTTTATTTGTTCGCAATTTTGTAATGTATATTCTTAGTAAGTACAATATTAAGGTCATCATTGGAATTAAACATTCGGGCTTTACGGACAATCCTAGGTTATTATCCACTATTATGTATGCCCAATGTTACAGTAATTGAATACTTCTTTGAGATTTTCCACCCATTTTATTCAAGTTATCATAATTTCTATAGAATATTTGATTGTGATAAAGTGTTGACTTTTTTTACATTGGATTTAGCCAAAATAATTATATTAAAATTACATTCTGTGATACTATATATTTAATAATTTGCAATTTTATATAATATGGTTAATATTCATAAAATAACCTTTTACTTATTTATCTACACTTTATTTGTAAATGAGTATGTATATTTATTGTAATCTGTATATGCGTGTTTTAACCAGAATAAACATCAATCAATCAATCAATCAATCAATCAATCAATCAATCAATCAATCAATCAATCAATTCATGGAGCTATAGATGGGTATTCGCGAACAATACTTTCGCTAACTATATCTAACAAATCCCAATGGTTTATTGCAAGGCATTTCTCGGACTTTTTAAAGACCATGAACCTATTCCAAGACTGATCCGAAGTAACGATGCACAAAAAAAACGCTCTTGTCCGGGATTTGCATATCTTACTGAGATAAAGCCATCATAATGACATGGCAGTGTCATTGAGTTGCTCAGTTGGCTGTTCAGCAGCTAATCAAAGGATAGAAGATGTTTAAAAACATGAATAACCGTGGCTTGTTTAATAAAATGGATCCAATTTTCTTTCGTTTCCGTTTCTTTTTTTTTTTAATTGAAGAACAGCTAGACATGTCTTGTATGGAACTGCAAAAGAATTGGTTCTCACCGCCATCGTAATATGCTGTTTTATTTCGATTGCTGTGCAATAATGCAATACTGAAGACTGCTGTAATTTCTACTTGAAGTGTATAAGTCTCTATGATATTTCTTTTGTCACTACAACAAACCGTTTTGATCTACTAGTAGTTGTCGTTGAGACCACAAGGGATTCCACATAACACTGCCTTTGTTGACAGTCAGCCATTGTCGCACTTTAATTATATCGGCATCATTATGCTGCAAATCTATCAATGATTGCGATTCCATCGTTAAATCGTGTATTACATGTTCAGTACTGACTGCTCTGATTTTATCTTTTAATTAGCTTTATCTGTTTTTCTTCGTTGTAACCCGGCTCTACCGATCACTGACATACCATGGGCTACAATGCCTGCAATCCCACTGGCTAATTGTCCTTCACATTTTTCAAAGTTATAAAGCACTTCGATGATGTATGTTCTGTTCTAACAGAAAACATGACTTCCATACACATAGTGATATAATCATTGAACGATATGAACGACAGCAAATAACTCATTCTGAGTAACACAATGATTCATCTGGCACTTTGAAAATGCTCTACTTGCGTACGCGATAGTCGTCTCAACATGCTCTGTACTTAAGTCAGCAGAGACAAGACAGTTCCAATAGCCAGATCACTAGCGGCAGTATCTAAAATAAATTCTTTGCGGAAATCAGCTAGAGTGAGAATCGATGATTGTAGTATCTTAACTTTATGGTATATGAAACGGCTTTCAATTTTTGCAATATATGCAGTTGTTTTAATGAATTTTCAACTACATGAGCGCTTTCTGTCACAGTTGCTGGCTCGGACCATTTCTGAATCAATTTTGTTTTGTTTAGGTCAGTTTGGATTCCGTCTGAATTAATATGTCGAGTGTTGAAATGGAATTGATTTTCCTACATAAAACGGATGTTATGGTACTTGCTTCCTTCTTCATGTATGTTACGGTCCTATACATCACATCTATTCATCAATATTTGTTAAGTTGAATATTATAACTGGAATTGACTTGATGGGAAATAAACTATCGCTCCGCCCACTGGTCACGTGTCTTTGGTTGTCCAAGTAAATACAATGTAATACAATGTAGTGTTTATTTAAAGACCATTCGCTTGTCTATGGAAATGGCGGTCTTGGAAACAACGACTTGTTTGAATGACAGCCGCTTATCATAAAGTAAATAATTAGTTATCATTAACCAGACCATGTTTTATGTGATTTGTTTATTTCACAGTTACATGTACTTTCAATTTTCTACAAATCGTGAACCATTTTTATTCCTTAACGCATTTCATAATATCACGAACGTTTACGGTAACGTTTTATTTAAAAAGTGCGTCTGCATCGTCCATCTTTTTTATTTTACCATTGCTGATTTCTATGTACCGGAACTTATCTCTAAAGATATCATAGGCGATACTTCGTGTGTCGCTCTCTGCACTTGGGTCCAGTAGAATTGTGTGTGTACTATACGCAGGTACATCAGACGTATTTGAATCATTTACTTTAGTAATTAATTCTCTTACGCGGTTTTCATGAAACTCCCGACGTTCTAACACCATTTCGTAGGGACTCTTCAAACCAAACGCCCGTTGATGACAACAATACAAACACGTGAGTGTCAGTGTAATTATAATCAGTATTATGCTAATGGCTGCAGTCATTACTGACAGTATCAATTTTGCCTCCTTGTCTGGTGTACATGGATTTGCAGATGGGTTCTTCGGAGGTTTTGTACAGTATGCAAGCCCTAACATTCCAGAGAGTCCGAATGACATGATGCCAACGAATGCCATGATCACCATCAGAGTTGATTGTAACGCTCCCTGAAAAATACAGGAAAAACACATATGTGGTATGCTTATTACAACACCCAACTGACCATTGACTTCAGAAAAATTAAAATAGGTTTGTATTTATTATACTGTGAACAATTCACATCGGAAATATCCACACTGTTTTATTTTGCTTTAACATTGTTTTATCATCCGATGCTTTTTGTCCTTTTAACAACAGGAAAGCTTATGTACTTGTATGCGCATTAATAAACTCACTGAAATAACCACATTGACTTCAAAAAAGTCAAAACAATGTTGTTTTTGCTATCACATACTACTGAACATTGACGTCAGAATTATCTTCATTTGTTCTTATTATTTTAATTTGTTCTTGTAACCATTTCACCGAAATCAATTACTAATGATAATAATTACATGCTAGTGGCATATACTGTTATTCTAGTGTTCTATTGTTGTGTATATCACAACTCTGTGGTCTACACTGTTTGTTACTAAGCCATTCTGGTATTCGCTGTTAGTATACTCTACAGTTCCAACGATGTTTATCATTACACCCTAATGGTCTACACTGTTTGTTATTAAGCCGCTCTGGTATTCGCTGTTAGCATACTCTACTGTTCCAACGCTGTTTATCATTACACCCTAGTGGTCTACACTGTTTGTTACTAAGCCATTCTGGTATTCGCTGTTATCATATTCTACTGTTCCAACGTTGTTTATCATTACACCCTTGTGGTCTACACTGTTTGTTACCAAGCCCTTCTGGTATTTGCCGTTAGTTTACTCTACTGTTCCAACGTTGTTTATCATTACACCCTAGTGGTCTACGCTGTTTGTTACTAATCCCTTCTGGTATTTGCCGTTAGTATACTCTACTGTTCCAACGTTGTTAATCAATACACCCTAGTGGTCTACGCTGTTTGTTACTAAGCCCTTCTGGTATTCGCTGTTAGTATACTCTACTGTTCCAACGTTGCTATCATTACACCCTAGTGGTCTACGCTGTTTGTTACTAAGCCCTTCTGGTATTTGCTGTTAGTATACTCTACTGTTCCAAAGTTGTTAATCAATACACCCTAGTGGTCTACGCTGTTTGTTACTAAGCCCTTCTGGTATTTGCTGTTAGTATACTCTACTGTTCCAAAGTTGTTAATCAATACACCCTAGTGGTCTACGCTGTTTGTTACTAAGCCCTTCTGGTATTCGCTGTTAGTATACTCTGCTGTTCCAAGATTGTTTATTATTACACCCTAGTGGTCTACACTGTTTGTTACTAAGCCATTCTGGTATTCGATGTTAGTATTCTCTACTGTTCCAACGTTGTTTATCATTACACCCTAGTGGTCTACGCTGTTTGTTACTAAGCCCTTCTGGTTTTCGCCGTTAGTATACTCTACTGTTCTAACGTTGTTATCATTACACCCTAGTGGTCTACGCTGTTTGTTACTAAGCCCTTCTGGTATTTGCCGTTAGTATACTCTACTGTTCCAACGTTGTTTATCATTACACCCTTGTGGTCTACACTGTTTGTTACTAAGCCCTTCTGGTATTCGCTGTTAGTATACTCTACTGTTCCAACGTTGTTTATCATTACACCCTAGTGGTCTACGCTGTTTGTTACTAAGCCCTTCTGGTTTTCGCCGTTAATATACTCTACTGTTCTAACGTTGTTTATCATTACACCCTAGTGGTCTACGCTGTTTGTTAGTAAGCCCTTCTGGTATTTGCTGTTAGTATACTCTACTGTTCCAACGATGTTTATCAGTACACCCTAGTGGTCAACACTGTTTGTTATTAAGCCATTCTAGTATTCGCTGTTAGTATACTCTACTGTTCCAATGTTGTGTATCATTACACCCTTGTGGTCTACACTGTTTGTTACTAAGCCATTCTGGTATTTGCTGTTAGTATACTCTACTATTCCAACGATGTTTATCATTACACCCTTGTGGTCTACACTGCTTGTTACTAAGCCCTTGTGGTATTCGCTGTTAGCATACTCTACTGTTCCAACATTGTTTATCATTACACCCTAATGGTATACACTGTTTGTTACTAAGCCCTTCTGGAATTTGCAGTTAGTATACTCTACTGTTCCAACGTTGCTATCATTACACCCTAGTGGTCTACGCTGTTTGTTACTAAGCCCTTCTGGTATTTGCTGTTAGTATACTATACTGTTCCAACGTTGTTAATCAATACACTCTAGTGGTCTACGCTGTTTGTTACTAAGCCCTTCTGGTATTCGCTGTTAGTATACTCTACTGTTCCAAGATTGTTTATTATTACACCCTAGTGGGCTACACTGTTTGTTACTAAGCCATTCTGGTATTCGCTGTTAGTATTCTCTACTGTTCCAACGTTGTTTATCATTACACCCTAGTGGTCTACGCTGTTTGTTACTAAGCCCTTCTGGTTTTCGCCGTTAGTATACTCTACTGTTCCAACGTTGTTTATCATTACACCCTAGTGGTCTACGCTGTTTGTTACTAAGCCCTTCTGGTATTTGCCGTTAGTATACTCTACTGTTCCAACGTTGTTTATCATTACACCCTTGTGGTCTACACTGTTTGTTACTAAGCCCTTCTGGTATTTGCTGTTAGTATACTCTACTGTTCCAACGTTGTTTATAATTACACCCTAGTGGTCTACGCTGTTTGTTACTAAGCCCTTCTGGTTTTCGCCGTTAATATACTCTACTGTTCTAACGTTGTTTATCATTACACCCTAGTGGTCTACGCTGTTTGTTAGTAAGCCCTTCTGGTATTTGCTGTTAGTATACTCTACTGTTCCAACGTTGTTATCAGTACACCCTAGTGGTCAACACTGTTTGTTATTAAGCCATTCTGGTATTCGCTGTTAGTATACTCTACTGTTCCAATGTTGTGTATCATTACACCCTTGTGGTCTACACTGTTTGTTACTAAGCCATTCTGGTATTTGCTGTTAGTATACTCTACTATTCCAACGATGTTTATCATTACACCCTTGTGGTCTACACTGTTTGTTACTAAGCCCTTGTGGTATTCGCTGTTAGTATACTCTACTGTTCCAACATTGTTTATCATTACACCCTAGTGGTATACACTGTTTGTTACTAAGCTCTTCTGGTATTCGCTGTTAGTATACTCTACTGTTCCAACGTTGTTTATCGTTACACCCTAGTGGTCTACGCTGTTTGTTACTAAGCCCTTCTGATATTTGCTGTTAGTATACTCTACTGTTCGAACGTTGTGTATCATTACAACCTAGTGGTCTACACTGTTTGTTACTAAGCCCTTCTGGTATTCTCTGTTAGTATACTCTACTGTTCCAACGTTGTTTATCAATACACCCTAGTAGTCTACACTGTTTGTTACTAAGCCCATCTGGTATTCTCTGTTAGTATACTCTACTGTTCCAACGTTGTTTTATCAATACACCCTAGTGGTCTACACTCTTTGTTACTAAGCCATTCTGGTATTCGCTGTTAGCATACTGTACTGTTCCAACGTTGTTTATCGTTACACCCTAGTGGTCTACGCTGATTGTTTCTAAGCCCTTCTGGTATTTGCTATTAGTATACTCTACTGTTCCAACGTTGTTTATCATTACACCCTAATGGTCTACGCTGTTTGTTACTAAGCCCTTCTGGTATTTGCTGTTAGTATACTCTACTGTTCCAACGTTGTTTATCATTACACCCTAGTGGTCTACACTGTTTGTTACTAAGCCTTTCTGGTATTTGCTGTTAGTATACTCTACTGTTCCAACGTTGCTATCATTACACCCTAGTGGTCTACGCTGTTTGTTACTAAGCCCTTCTGGTATTTGCTGTTAGTATACTCTACTGTTCGAACGTTGTTTATCGTTACACCCTAGTGGTCTACGCTGATTGTTTCTAAGCCCTTCTAGTATTTGCTATTAGTATACTCTACTGTTCCAACGTTGTTTATCATTACACCCTAATGGTCTACGCTGTTTGTTACTAAGCCCTTCTGGTATTTGCTGTTAGTATACTCTACTGTTCCAACGTTGTTGATCATTACACCCTAGTGGTCTACACTGTTTGTTACTAAGCCTTTCTGGTATTTGCTGTTAGTATACTCTACTGTTCCAACGTTGCTATCATTACACCCTAGTGGTCTACGCTGTTTGTTACTAAGCCCTTCTGGTATTTGCTGTTAGTATACTCTACTGTTCCAACGTTGTTTATCATTACACCCTAGTGGTCTACGCTGTTTGTTACTAAGCCGTTCTGGTATTTGCTGTTAGTATACTCTACTGTTCCAACGTTGTTTATCGTTACACCCTAGTGGTCTACACTGTTTGTTACTAATCCCTTCTGGTATTTGCTGTTAGTATACTCTACTGTTCCAACGTTGCTATCAGTACACCCTAGTGTTCTACACTGTTTGTTACTAAGCCATTCTGGTATTTGCTGTTAGTATACTCTACTGTTCCAACGATGTTTATCGTTACACCCTAATGGTCTACGCTGTTTGTTACTAAGCCTTTCTGGTATTTGCTGTTAGTATACTCTACTGTACCAACGTTGTTTATCGTTACACCCTAGTGGTCTACACTGTATGTTACTAAGCCCTTCTGGTATTCGCTGTTAGTATACTCTACTGTTCCAACGTTGCTATCAGTACACCCTAGTGTTCTACACTGTTTGTTACTAAGCCATTCTGGTATTTGCTGTTAGTATACTCTACTGTTCCAACGATGTTTATCATTACACCCTAGTGTTCTACACTGTTTGTTACTAATCCCTTCTGGTATTTGCTGTTAGTATACTCTACTGTTCCAACGTTGCTATCAGTACACCCTAGTGTTCTACACTGTTTGTTACTAAGCCATTCTGGTATTTGCTGTTAGTATACTCTACTGTTCCAACGATGTTTATCATTACACCCTAGTGGTCTACACTGTTTGTTACTAAGCCTTTCTGGTATTTGCTGTTAGTATACTCTACTGTACCAACGTTGTTTATCGTTACACCGTAGTGGTCTACACTGTATGTTACTAAGTCCTTCTGGTATTCGCTGTTAGTATACTCTACTGTTCCAACGTTGTTTATCGTTACACCCTAGTGGTCTACACTGTTTGTTACTAAGCCCTTCTGGTATTCGCTGTTAGTATACTCTACTGTACCAACGTTGTTTATCGTTACACCCTAGTGGTCTACACTGTTTGTTACTAAGCCCTTCTGGTATTTGCTGTTAGTATACTCTACTGTTCCAACGTTGTTTATCGTTACACCCTAGTGGTCTACACTGTTTGTTACTAAGCCCTTCTGGTATTTGCTGTTAGTATACTCTACTGTTCCAACGTTGTTTATCGTTACACCCTAGTGGTCTACACTATTTGTTACTAAGCCCTTCTGGTATTCGCTGTTAGTATACTCTACTGTTCCAACGTTGTTTATCGTTACACCCTAGTGGTCTACACTGTTTGTTACTAAGCCCTTCTGGTATTCGCTGTTAGTATACTCTACTGTTCCAACGTTGTTTATCGTTACACCCTAGTGGTCTACGCTGTTTGTTACTAAGCCCTTCTGGTATTTGCTGTTAGTATACTCTACTGTTCCAACGTTGTTTATCGTTACACCCTAGTGGTCTACGCTGTTTGTTACTAAGCCCTTCTGGTATTCGCCGTTAGTATACTCTACTGTTCCAACGTTGTTTATCGTTACACCCTAGTGGTCTACGCTGTTTGTTACTAAGCCCTTCTGGTATTCGCCGTTAGTATACTCTACTGTTCCAACGTTGTTTATCGTTACACCCTAGTGGTCTACACTGTTTGTTACTAAGCCCTTCTGGTATTTGCTGTTAGTATACTCTACTGTTCCAACGTTGTTTATCGTTACACCCTAGTGGTCTACACTGTTTGTTACTAAGCCCTTCTGGTATTCGCTGTTAGTATACTCTACTGTTCCAACGTTGTTTATCATTACACCCTAGTGGTCTACACTGTTTGTTACTAAGTCCTTCTGGTATTCGCTGTTAGTATACTCTACTGTACCAACGTTGATATCAGTATACCCTAGTGGTCTACACTGTTTGTTACTAAGTCCTTCTGGTATTCGCTGTTAGTATACTCTACTGTACCAACGTTGATATCAGTATACCCTAGTGGTCTACACTGTTTGTTACTAAGCCCTTCTGGTATTCGCTGTTAGTATACTCTACTGTACCAACGTTGTTTATCATTACACCCTAGTGGTCTACACTGTTTGTTACTAAGCCCTTCTGGTATTTGCTGTTAGTATACTCTACTGTTCGAACGTTGTTTATCATTACACCCTAGTGGTCTACACTGTTTGTTACTAAGTCCTTCTGGTATTTGCTGTTAGTATACTCTACTGTTCCAACGTTGTTTATCGTTACACCCTAGTGGTCTACACTGTTTGTTACTAAGCCCTTCTGGTATTTGCTGTTAGTATACTCTACTGTTCCAACGTTGTTTATCGTTACACCCTAGTGGTCTACACTGTTTGTTACTAAGCCCTTCTGGTATTTGCTGTTAGTATACTCTACTGTTCCAACGTTGTTTATCGTTTCACCCTAGTGGTCTACACTGTTTGTTACTAAGCCCTTCTGGTATTTGCTGTTAGTATACTCTACTGTTCCAACGTTGTTTATCGTTACACCCTAGTGGTCTACACTGTATGTTACTAAGTCCTTCTGGTATTCGCTGTTAGTATACTCTACTGTTCCAACATTGTTTATCATTACACCGTCGTCTATACTGCTTACTGTTACATTAAAAACGCTTGTCTACGCTGTTTACTATTATTTCACTCCACTGGTATATACTGCTTACTATTACACTAAAAAACGCTTGTCTGCACTGTTTACTATTATTTCACTCCACTGGTATATACTGCTTACTATTACACTAAAAAACGCTTGTCTACGCTGTTTACTATTATTTCACTCCACTGGTATATACTGCTTACTATTACACTAAAAAACGCTTGTCTGCACTGTTTATTATTATTACACTCTACTGGTCTACTGTTGTAATTATATGTCATGTTGTAATAATGTCATGTATTATTAATTATGGGGTGAAATAACATTATTAATATTGTTTTAAAGGGATATGGGTTGATTATTTCTCACATATGATATATTATTCAAAGTCATTGTTTGAAATATTAATTTCATCGGAAACCCATCATTTTTCTCACATCGCGATTATTAAATCTACAATATACTCGTGAATTGAATAGTAATGTGTAACTCTAGCATTGTACTTACATACAAAGGGTTTAATATATATTGTACGTATACTGATTATATATGTCTGCTTGTATTTGATTAGTTTCATTCACAGGAATAATACTGGAATTTGTTCATTTATTCATTTTTGAGCTAACTGAATAAAATAGTATGCAATATCAATGACTTTAACGCTGTTAATATTTAACAGAGATGTGATTTACTTTTTCTACGGCGAGCATAGCAGCCGGCGGAGTCATGACGAGGTCAGCGGATTTTTCCGTTCGGATATTTGATTGGTTAATTTAGTCACATGGCTGGATTCAGTGGATTTGATTGGTTTATATATTGGTTTCACTTTCAAATATTATGGCGCGCTTGCCTGTATATTTAGAAGAGAGGCTCAGTCCAGAACTCCAGGACTCCAGAACACCAGAACTCCAAAACCGCACAAAAAACTCCAAAACTACAAATAACCGTAAACAATAATCAAAATCCGTTGAATCCATCGAAACCACCAGTATACCTAGATATAGCATGTATTTATTACCTGTATAGAGTGCCGTCTCCAGATAATTATTGTATATAGATCTATTTACTAAGAAGAACTACTGAACCATAATTAATATCCGTTGGAACATAAAGCCATTGCATTATTTAAACTTACGTAGATCAAGATTAATGTAATTATTTTTACAACTCGTCACCACTCGTTTTCGTTACGGCCGGTGTTATTTATAATAGATATACGTTGCTAGATTGATAATGTGGATAAACTACCATTAAAGAAATACTGCGTTGTTTTCCTTCAACCTGCCAGAGATATATTTGAGTTCATCCCCCACCCCCTATATTTTACGTAAACAATAAAACTGACCGTAGCTCCACGGATCCTGACAAGACTGGGGCTATGGTTTTGTTACACTATTACACTAAAAACGCGTGTCTACTCTGTTTATTATTATTACACTTTACTGGTCTGTACTACTTACTATTACACTAAAAAACGCGTATCTACTCTGTTTATTATTATTTCACATTACTGGTCTGTACTGCTTACTTTTACACTAAAAAACGCTTGTCTACGCTGTTTATTATTATTACACTTTACTGGTCTGTACTGCTTACTATTACACTAAAAAACGCTTGTCTACGCTGTTTATTATTATTTCACTCTACTGGTCTGTACTGCTTACTATTACACTAAAAACGATTGTCTACGCTGTTTATTATTATTTCACTCTACTGGTCTGTACTGCTTACTTTTACACTAAAAACGCTTGTCTACGCTGTTTATTATTATTACACTTTACTGGTCTGTATTACTTACTATTACACTAAAAACGCGTGTCTACTCTGTTTATTATTATTTCACTTTACTGGTCTGAACTGCTTACTGGTCTGTACTGCTTATTATTACACTACAAAACGCATGTCTACTCTGTTTATTAGCATCATTAACTTACAAGACAGCTCATACGAGACGTTGTCAAATCACCGGCGGGTGTTTTCCTGCCTTCTTGTACCATCTTTCGACTAACCAGTACCATCAGTATACACTGAAATAGTCCATTCACTTTTGAAAATGGAATTATATGTAATGTGGACACTTTTTGTTTTCAGAATATTGGGGGAAAGTTCTATATTTTATACAAATCACGCCATCGACGTCTAACCTTGTAAAACAAATTATATGCCAAAGTAAATATTAAACAGTCCTGTTGTTGTGTTTTTTTTGGCTTAATGAAGTTTAAAGTAATTTCCAACACATTATCGGTAAATATGGCATGCTGTTTTATTTGTGGATAAGATCTCAGAAATAATCTGAGTAGAACCAACTTCATTCGGTAATTAACGATATATCCTGGACATTGATCTGGCGTAAACCATACCCTGGTTCGAATGACTTTGGTCCGATGCTCTCTCCCTTGAAACCACGTGATCCACACTACATACATAATGTATAAAATGTATATTTTGGTATATAAACAGCATTTATATTTTAAACCTTAGTATGTGAAGATATATATGTTACGTGTATTTTGAATGCACCCTTACACAGAGAATGGTAACATGGATTTCAACGTGGGAGTTATCTGAAAACGGCTAATTTGACTTAAATATTTAAAATTTAAATTAATTGCGGTTTAACTTATGGCAATATTTGTTTTTGATTAAATCAACATAATTTGACTCTTTAAAGTGGTGATTTTGGAAACATGACTTGTGTATGTATACAATGTGAGAAATACAGATATACAACAAATAGTTTCGATTTCAATGATTGACTATGTAACATTAAAGAAAATAGTCAGCAATATCAATATCAGCACTCAGTTTAAAGAAACAAGTCGTCGCCTTAATAAAATTTCATTAATTTGAATGTCGACCTCAATGAAAACATTGAGATTATTTATTGACTTTTTGCCATTCCTATTGATTATTTGCAAGTGGATAAATAAAAAAAATATGTATAATTTAGTAACGAATAATTACTTTAAGATGAAAGTCGTAGTGAATCTATTTAACATTGCTAAATCACAAACACAACTTGTGATATCTTCATCAACTCATAGATTCAATATGGTGTTAAGAATCCATTGGAAATATAAATTTATATAATTATTTTGGATAAGTTTATAACCTTAATAAAAAGTAGATTGCGACCATTGCTTGTGATTAAATCGTACAATGTTTCTCCGCCCAGCTCAAAGATATAAAAGACGAGCCAGGTTTTTATGGGATTTTCGAGGATTTCCCGTTAACCGCAATATTTTACTTGATTTATCTGGCAAGATACCCTTTAATCACATATAAAAGGCTGTTGAAGTTTGAGTTACGTGACGTTGAATTGTTAATTTGTTTTAAAAGTAGCCATTGTGAGCCTTGTTGCCACCTTAAACCTTTTTCTAGAGCACCTATGTTTTATATGAAATAAAATGGCACCATACTAAAACTCTGTTTATTGCCCGGCTATCAGTACTTAAGGACTTTGATTAATATTGTGGTATTACATTTAATCACGTATGTGGTGTAACAGCGTCAGCTATATAACAATTGGTTAACATCATTTTCAACAGAGTTAATGTTACACGTGACAGCCAGATTTATTGGTAGATGGTAATTAAACATGAGTTAGAACATTGCCATCACATTGTTATACTGGTAATGTTACACGTGGCAGCCAGATTTATTGGCAGATGGTTTATACTGGTAATGTTACACGTGACAGCCAGATTACAATCACATTGTTATACTGGTAATGTTACACGTGGCAGCCAGATTTATTGGTAGATGGTGATTATACATGAGTTACAACATTACCATCACATTGTTATACTGGTAATGTTACACGTGGCAGCCAGATTTATTGGTAGATGGTGATTATACCTGAGTTACAACATTACAATCACCTTGTTACACTGGTAATGTTACACAGTGGTAGCCAGATTTATTGGTAGATGGTGGTTATACATGAGTTAAAACATTACAATCACATTGTTATACTGGTAATGTTACACGTGGTAGCCAGATTTATTGGTAGATGGTGATTATACATGAGTTATACCTTTACCATCACATTGTTATACTGATAATGTTACACGTGGCAGCCAGATTTATTGGTAGATGGCGAATATACATGAGTTAAAACATTACAATCACATTGCTACACTGGTAATGATACACGTGGCAGCCAGATTTATTGGTAGATGGTGATTATACATGAGTTACAACATTACAATCACATTGTTACACTGATAATGTTACACGTGGTAGCCAGATTTATTGGTAGATGGTGATTATACATGAGTTACAACATTACAATCACATTGTTACACTGGTAATGTTACACGTGTCAGCCAGATTTATTGGTTGATGTAGATTATACATGAGTTACAACATTACCATCACATTGTTACACACTGGTAATGTTACACGTGGCAGCCAGATTTATTGGTTGATGTAGATTATACATGAGTTACAACATTACCATCACATTGTTTCACTGGTAATGTTACACGTGGCAGCCAGATTTATTGGTAGATGGTGATTATACATGAGTTACAACATTACAATCACATTGTTACACTGGTAATGTTACACGTGTCAGCCAGATTTATTGGTTGATGTAGATTATACATGAGTTACAACATTACCATCACATTGTTACACTGGTAATGTTACACGTGGCAGCCAGATTTATTGGTATGTGGTGATTATACATGAGTTAAAACATTACAATCACATTGCTACACTGGTAATGATAGACGAGTCAGCCAGATTTATTGGTTGATGGTGATTATACATGAGTTACAACATTACCATCACATTGTTACACTGGTAATGTTACACGTGACAGTGATTATACATGAGTTACAACATTACCATCACATTGTTACACACTGGTAATGTTACACGTGGCAGCCAGATTTATTGGTAGATGGTGATTATACATGAGTTACAACATTACAATCACATTGTTACACTGGTAATGTTACACGTAACAGCCAGATTTATTGGTAGATGGTGATTATACATGAGTTACAACATTACAATCACATTGTTACACTGGTAATGTTACACATGACAGTGATTATACATGAGTTACATTACCATCATATTGTTACACACTGGTAATGTTACACGTGGCAGCCAGATTAATTGGTAGATGGTGATTATACATGAGTTACAACATTACCATCACATTGTTATACTGGTAATGTTACACGTGACAGTGATTATACATGAGTTACAACATTACCATCACATTGTTACACACTGGTAATGTTACACGTGGCAGCCAGATTTATTGGTAGATGGTGATTATACATGAGTTACAACATTACAATCACATTGTTACACTGGTAATGTTACACGTGACAGTGATTATACATGAGTTACAACATTACAATCACATTGCTACACTGGTAATGTTACACGTGGCAGCCTGATTTATTGGTAGATGGTGATTATACATGAGTTACAACATTACAGTCACATTGTTATACTGGTAATGTTACACGTGACAGTGATTATACATGAGTTACAACATTACCATCACATTGTTACACACTGGTAATGTTACACGTGGCAGCCAGATTTATTGGTAGATGGTGATTATACATGAGTTACAACATTACAATCACATTGTTACACTGGTAATGTTACACGTGACAGTGATTATACATGAGTTACAACATTACAATCACATTGCTAGACTGGTAATGTTACACGTGGCAGCCAGATTTATTGGTAGATGGTGAGTATACATGAGTTAGAACATTGCAATCACATTGCTACACTGGTAATGTTACACGTGGCAGCCAGATTTATTGGCAGATGGTGATTATAAATGAGTTAGAACATTTCCATCACATTGTTACAATGGTAATGTTACACGTGACACCCAGATTTATTGGTAGATGGTGATTATACACGAGTTACAACATTACAATCACATTGCTACACTGGTAATGATACACGTGGCAGCCAGATTTATTGGCAGATGGTGATTATAAATGAGTTAGAACATTTCCATCACATTGTTACAATGGTAATGTTACACGTGACACCCAGATTTATTGGTAGATGGTGATTATACACGAGTTACAACATTACAATCACATTGCTACACTGGTAATGATACACGTGGCAGCCAGATTTATTGGCAGATGGTGATTATACATGAGTTACAACATTACAATCACATTGTTACACTGGTACAGTAATGTTACACGTGGCAGCCAGATTTATTGGCAGATGGTGATTATAAATGAGTTACAACATTACCATCACATTGTTACACCGGTAATGTTACACGTGGCAGCCAGATTTATTGGCAGATGGTGATTATACATGAGTTACAACATTACAATCACATTGTTACACCGGTAATGTTACACGTGGCAGCCAGATTTATTGGCAGATGGTGATTATACATGAGTTACAACATTACCATCACATTGTTACACTGGTTATGTTACACGTGGCAGCCAGATTTATTGGCAGATGGTGATTATACATGAGTTACAACATTACAATCACATTGCTACATTGGTAATGATACACGTGGCAGCCAGATTTATTGGCAGATGGTGATTATAAATGAGTTAGAACATTTCCATCACATTGTTACACTAGGTAATGTTACACGTGGCAGCCAGATTTATTGGCAGATGGTGATTATAAATGAGTTCAAACATTACCATCACATTGTTTCACTGGTAATGTTACACGTGGTAGCCAGATTTATTGGTAGATGGTGATTATACATGAGTTACAACATTACCATCACATTGCTACACTGGTAATGTTACACGTGATAGCAAGATTTATTGGCAGATGGTGATTATAAATGAGTTACAACATAACTATCACATTGTTACACTGGTAATGTTACACGTGACAGCCAAATTTATTGGTAGATGGTGATTATAAATGAGTGACAACATTACAATCACATTGTTATACTGGTAATGTTACACGTGGTAGCCAGATTCATTGGTAGATGGTGGTTATACATGTGTTACAACATTACAATCACATTGTTATACTGGTAATGTTACACGTGGCAGCCAACTTTATTGGCAAATGGTGATTATAAATGAGTAAGAACATTACCATCATATTGTTACACTGGTACAGTAATGTTACACGTGGCAGCCAGATTTATTGGCAGATGGTGATTATAAATGAGTTAGAACATTTCCATCACATTGTTACACTGGTAATGTTACACGTGGCAGCCAGATTTATTGGCAGATGGTGATTATTAATGAGTTCGAACATTTCAATCACATTACTACACTGGTAATGTTACACGTGGCAGCCAGGTTTATTGGCAGATGGTGATTATAAATGAGTTAGAACATTTCCATCACATTGTTACACTGGTAATATTACACGTGGCAGCCAGATTTATTGGCAGATGGTGATTTTACATGAGTTAGAACATTACCATCACATTGTTGCACGTGGCAGACATATTAATTGGCAGATGGTGATTATAAATGAGTTAAAACATTACCATCACATTGTTACACGTGGCAGACATATTAATTGGCAGATGGTGATTATAAATGAGTTCGAACATTACCATCACATTGTTACACTGGTAATGTTACACGTGGCAGCTAGATTTATTGGCAGATGGTGATTATACATGAGTTAGAACATTACCATCACATTGTTACACGTGGCAGACATATTAATTGGCAGATGGTGATTATAAATGAGTTCGAACATTACCATCACATTGTTACACTGGTAATGTTACACGTGGCAGCCAGATTTATTGGCAGATGGTGATTATACATGAGTTAGAACATTACCATCACATTGTTGCACGTGGCAGACATATTAATTGGCAGATGGTGATTATAAATGAGTTAGAACATTACCATCACATTGTTACACGTGGCAGACATATTAATTGGCAGATGGTGATTATAAATGAATTAGAACATTACCATCACATTGTTATACTAGTAATGTTACACGTGGCAGTCAGATTTATTGGCAGATGGTGATTATAAATGAGTTAGAACATTACCATCACATTGTTTCACTGGTAATGTTACACGTGGCAGCCAGATTTATTGGCAGATAGTGATTATACATGAGTTACAACATTACCATCACATTGCTACACTGGTAATGTTACACGTGGCAGCCAGATTTATTGGCAGATAGTGATTATAAATGAGTTAGAACATTACCATCACATTGTTACACTGGTAATGTTCATAAACAATAAACACTGATATTAGAGATCGGATAATATTACAATAGCATTCGTCAACTGGTTACATAAATTTCATCAAATAAGAGATTGGTTTGCTTTCAAGAAAGGGAAACCGAGTTTATAGTGGTAATTCAATGGGAGTAACTCATTATTTTGTGTCCAATTTGGGCAATTCATGAAAAAGGTGCATAACTACTATATATATATATATGTTACTTTGAGTTAGATCTAAAATTACTTGTGTTAGGATGCCTCCAATTCAGAAGTGGTTTTCTTATTATTTAATGTTGTAACACGGGAATTTATTTGAAAAATAAGATTCCTGTATACAATTATCCGATATCTTATGTTTTATTATTACAGTAGGAGTTTGTTTAAAATAAGTAAAAAAAAAACAAATGTAGATTATGGAGTGCACATGAATTAAATGTCAACGGACAGACGGACAACGGACACAGGCAGGGTTATTGCCTCATGTGAGATTAAATTATACCTAAATATTCAACAGATAATAGAAAACTTACCACAAAACCAGCCATACATCCCCCTCCTAACGTGTACGGAAAATTAAAGTCGGGTGCAGACGTTACTATGGCTGCAACTCCAGTAACCATGGAAACAATAGACAAAAAGAAAGCCACATACGATACTACTTTCATTCGTCGCAGCTGTTTGTTACGTTCATCCCCCAGGTAATCTGGATTAGATGTACAAAATAAAAAAAACCATTAAGACAGAGGTGTATAATATTTAGATGAAGTATTTCAAAGAACAAGGAGAACATATTTTACAATTAGCCGTCAGCTGAACGACCAACTAAACAACAATTCAAACAGCTAGATATACAACACGCTGAACAACACGTTAAACAGTCTATTAAATATGTTTTTGTTTTTTATATTTTAAACGTAAGTCATAAAATGTCACATACCTCTGTCTTTTTGATTTCTCGGTATTATCCCTAGTGCATCGGGAAGTATTGCTCTCACCATGATGTCTGGTTCTGATATATATGTAAAAGAAGAAGAAAAATGAAGAGTATGCACACCATCTCACATAACAATTAATTTTGCACTGTTCTACAGATAGAGAAATACACATCTGGAACACTGACCAATCACGTTACTAATCAATGTTTCTAAATGTGCATTGTTTCTATAAATAGGCTTCTGTTAGTCCAACTATGCAGAAAAAAACATGGGATCGATCGTCTTGCTTTTTCACAATGCCGATGGTTTGGTGACACCCCTTCAATTTCACCAATTCTGCCCACTTGCTGCAGAGTATCCCTACGCATCTTTAATCTGTTATACAGTACACAATGTCTTTGAAACTTGGCATGAAAATGATACCATATGTACAAAGAAGTACATTTTTCAAATGACATTTGATTTTAAGCATTTTAAATGAAAATAATGCCAAACCGTTTTCAAACAACTTTAATTTCTTGGGCGCAAGAATCTTGTATTGGAGGTAATTCTGAAGACCACAAACAATAAACTATTCATTTTCATCCATGTTCCTTAATTGCTTAAGACCATGCTAACGAATATAAAAAAATAGTAAGTCTTTTTCAATTCTTTCGGGATCAGAAACCAGAAATTTTGGCTTTGAAGAAAGTCATATCATAAAGACATATTATCAGAAAAGTACATATCACTAATGTAACATTGATCCTGTCCATAATAACAACACCGTGCTCTCTACACTTCGTTCCCATTCATGCCAGTACACAGCTATTCCAATTTAACGTATGTTAATTAACACCTTTTAACTGATACGTAAATATGTTGGTATACATATTACTACTTCAAATCGTTTAATTTTATTTCATTTTAACAATTATGTTGATGTAACACTGGTTAACTTGTGCTTGTTTATATTAATGTGCAACACAATATCGCCCGAAAGCTCATTTAATCATCTGGTAGCCCTCGATGGCACAAAATGACGCTAAATGTTAAAACAAACTATTAAGGTTGTTATATCACTCAGTTTAATTTACTCCATGTTCTATATTGACTAAGGTCTAAGATTTCCATGGTAAAAAGAAATCTACTTGGATTTTTTACAGATTTTTAACCAAAAGCAAAAATGTATTCGCTCATAAAATATGCAGCAACTGATATGTTGGCTAGTTTATTTTGTTTTGTTGTGTTTTTTCAAGATAGTATACTATAATTATACATGATGGTATAATTTGGGATAAAAAAATAATGTTAAATACACGTATTCAATCGTATTATACGTTTTATTATACTTTAAACAAGGAATATAAACATAGTATACATTGAATCCTGAAATAAAGTTCAGATCCGGTTCTGCCTTATGGATGTCGATCAATAAAGGATGGATACAATATGCCTACATATGTACAATATGTACATGTATATATTCAGAAAGCATGTGTTTTATCTTCACTGATGTCATGGACGAAATTCTTTTCTATCCACAGCAGCGACCTAACCTAACAGGACCACCATGACGGAAAGTCCACTACACACGGAATTTAAATACCAAAATAAGAATGTCCTACAGCAAAGTTATACAGACAGACGGACGGACAAATGAACAGACAGATAGACGGACAGCGCAAAACGTACATTCACAGATCGAGCATTCGAGAGCATAAGAAGACAGTACATTATGTACTTTACAACAATTACACGAAGGGTGTATCTCCTACTGTAAAACCAAGTATTGGTCCCCGTAATGTGCACTTGTCAGCGAATGGGAATTGATTGCTTTTTATCTATGCCTACCGAAAAGAAATTTAAACTTTTGATCTGCAATGATGTCCTTAAAGCTTGTTTTCCGTCGAGTTATTATCAGATATGTCGAGTTATTGTCAACTATGTCGAGTTATTGTCAAGTACGACATATCGAGGTGTCGGTGCTGTGAATCAGCGTCTGACGGTGATGGAAATGGTATTTTATAACCTATCGATCAGCTGTTTATCAGGATGGTAGAGTCTATGACCGAGTGTTAAGGCTACATGATTAAGTAGATCAGTAAAGATGAAAATGTGAATATGTGGCAATGTAAATATTAGCAATAGCACTTACCTTGTTGATTTAGAATAGTCAGTTATAATGTTCAGTTTACAGCACCGCTAGTGCGCATACATATAACACAGCCTCCTGACTTGCGCAATACATCTAATGCGTAAACATTGCACATTTCAAAACATCTTAATCGATATATTCAATAGTACAATCTTGACTCTCAATATGTTTACTTTTTAGCTATGCACACATATAACAGCTGTGTACAGTAAACACACGACTTACTCCGCTGTGTGCCGATATTGATAGAGTTGTTCAAATCGCAACAACTCGGTATAACACAGAGACAATCTCCTTTGCGGGAGTTATCGCGCGTTAGACTCCTAATGTAATGTACGGAAATAGTAATGAAAAAGAACACGCTGAGCACTAATTAAAGTAATGACAATATCTCGTATACTGATAAGCGACGTCGTCTTTTTGTGATACACGCTATTACATGTGCGCTTTTATTTAGCAAAAGTACATCTAGTTATTATTGGTACATTACTTTATTTAAAACACAAAAACGTTAATCAACTTTCGTGACATTAGGTAGCCAACATTTTGTAGCCTGTAAATGCACCGGACGATATAATGACTGTACTTACAGAGACCAATATTATGTATTTTCTCTGTTTCTTTGTCTTTTATCTAGTTGCCGGTTTGTTTCATACTGAATGATTGTACTGGAAGGTGGGGTCGCAGCTATTGTTATTAGAAATTGTGGCTCAACCAATTTGTTTATTTTTTAAAAGCAATAAAAGAGCAATATCATAACAATTATATGACAATAACACTGAATATCACATATACAATAATATATATATAATTTAAAATGTCACCAAACCTCTTCAATACGGTACATCTTTAACATGACAATAATATGATAGTATAACAATAACAAACTATTGGCATATTAATCTAGTTATTGGTCTGTCCGAAGACCGGTAACTGAACCATTATATAAATTTCTATATAAAACCGGTAGTTACCACACAGCCTAGTTTCAAATAATATGTGACTTGTCTTCTTTTATATTAACCAAATTGATCCATATTGGCCAAGTGACGTACTGTACAAGACGTGAGATGTGTTTCTGTTGTTTTCCCATGCCCCATTACAGATTTCCAGCACACTGTATAAGTAAGTTTTAAACACAGCCTTACAGTTCCTATGATAATATCCTAAAAAAGCACGGTGAAACCAGAACGAATACGTGTCCAGTATGTTATCATTACATCATCCGTGATGTTCATTGCATGCTGCTTAATCAAGTATGTATTGTTTTTCTCATGACATCACAGGTAAGACGGAGGTGGATTCGCATTACTATCATCTGTTTCAACGATCTGGCGGGGCTGATGGAACTAGACCCTGACGATGTTGATGGTACATCTGATCCTGTGTTCTTTGTTGCCCATAATATCCAGGGCAGTGCCCATCTTGTGACTGGTCATGTTGCGTGGCCGGTATCTGGACTTGTTGTGCCGCCTGTAACCTTTACATGTCCATTATCTGTGTCTGCTTGAATTTCCTATTAACATCTCATAGCCCGACTTCTTTCCGAAAGCTCGCTGATTGCAGCAGTACACGAATAACAGTAATGACACCAAAATGGTGTTTGGTATGCAACATGCAACTGTCAACAAAGCAAAACAAAGTTTGTCACTTTGTCTGGAATGTATCTATCTCGGTAGTATTCTACATATTCACTTGGGTCCTTCAAACAATCCATCAGTGCCCATAAGTCACCCATGGCCATCGCAATCAGGCTGGTGATAATTCCAAAGGTCCCCAGAAATATCAGCGACATTAACTGAAATCAAAAGGGAATACCATAATTAGAACGCAAAACGTGACATCAAGAAACAATATGAACATAATTTCAGTTATAGAATGCAGGTGAATTTGTACATCCGGGTTGGTCCAGTTGTGTGTTCTTGTATTCGTTCAGTTCAATATTGTATTTATCACAGCAATATTAAGGTCACTAAAAATGTTATATGCAGTTCGAAAAAAAATGTTTAATTGCCAAAAAAATTGAAATTCGACAGAGATGCACTCTATACACATAAATCTGTGTTAATTCACCATCAGCAGATAGCCTAGGATAGCGTTGTAATTCACCATCAGCAGATAGCCTAGGGTAGCGTTGTAATTCACCATCAACAGATAGCCTAGGATAGCGTTGTAATTCACCATCAGCAGATAGCCTAGTGTAGCGTTGTAATTCACCATCAGCAGATAGCCTAGGGTAGCGTTGTAATTCACCATCAGCAGATAGCCTAGGGTAGCGTTGTAATTCACCATCAGCAGATAGCCTAGTGTAGCGTTGTAATTCACCATCAACAGATAGCCTAGGGTAGCATTGTAATTCACCATCAGGAGATAGCCTAGTGTAGCGTTGTAATTCACCATCAGCAGATAGCCTAGGGTAGCGTTGTAATTCACCATCAGCAGATAGCCTAGGATAGCGTTGTAATTCACCATCAGCAGATAGCCTAGGATAGCGCTGTATTTCACCATCAGCAGATAGCCTAGTGTAGCGTTGTAATTCACCATCAGCAGATAGCCTAGTGTAGCGTTGTAATTCGCCATCAGCAGATAGCCTATGGTAGCGTTGTAATGCACCATCAGCAGATAGCCTAGGGTAGCATTGTAATTCACCATCAGCAGATAGCCTAGGATAGCGTTGTAATTCACCATCAGTAGATAGTCTAGGGTAGCGTTGTATGTCACCATCAGCAGATAGCCTAGGATAGCGTTGTAATTCACCATCAGCAGATAGCCTAGTGTATCGTTGTAATTCACCATCAGCAGATAGCCTATGGTAGCGTTGTAATTCACCATCAGCAGATAGCCTAGGGTAGCGTTGTGTTTCACCATCAGCAGATAGCCTATGGTAACGTTGTAATTCACCATCAGCAGGTAGCCTAGTGTAGCGTTGTAATTTGATAGTCTCCTCTTACAAAATGTATTCCTCATAAAAAAAGTTGATTGTATTACAATGTGGTTAAAACATGTTAATGTTTCTAAAACGTGTTTGCTATGTGTGAAGTTTTCATTTTCAATATTTTTTCTGTTACCATAGAAACTAATAGCCAACATTACAGAATTCGACATATCCGTAACACAACTCCAAAACAGTTAGCGGATTTGTCCTAATGCTTGAAGATATTATTTGGATTATGAGTATAGAAGTGAAACTATAAACGCAAAAAAATATAACAAAATAATAATAAAAAAAAATATGCATTGATATACTGACATAATAAAAATATTTTTTATTTCTTTATAGTCAACTTCTGCAAATGTTTGTAACATGATACACGTTTTATTTTAGGTATATAAAAGACCTATAATATATTTGTCGATCATTACTTTATATTGCCGGCGGTTTTCCAGTTAGGCGAATAGCCCTTATTCGAAGTTATCGCTCATGAGGCAAACCAATACTATGGTTGTATTCTTACAATTGCTTAATCACCGGTCGTGGAGGATTAAGCACCTTTCCTATTTTCTTATATATTTCTTATCTACTGCTACTGTTTACTTTTATATTCTTCAACTGTCTATCATGAATTACAATGCTTATGTTTGTTGTTATCTATCACCCAACTTGCTTTATCTTTCCATACTTACTACTTGCTTTCCGTACTTCATTCTAATTCGCTTCCATACTAATTTCATGCTCAGTTATTGTAATCTATTTTTCTTTCCATACGTATTTGGTTCTTGTTATCGTTGTTTCTTTCCATTCATACTTCAATCTTGTGATCTTAATTTCTTTCCATACTAACTTCATACTTCATTATTGTTATCTTAATTTCTTCCCATACTAACTTCATACTTCAATCTTGTTATCTTAATTCCTTTCCATACTTAACTTCATACTTCAATCTTGTTATCTTTTTTCTGTCCTTACTTACTTGATCATTGTTATAGTATCTTCTCACTTAAATCCTGCTATTTTTGTTTTCTAGACAATCTGGAGATTGATTGAACATTCGTCTTTCAAATATACCATTCAACTTGGAGATTAAACTGTTTTTTCCCTTTTTTGAATTGTTTTATACTTCTAGAACATCTTGAAGAACGAATGTTTTATGTATATTTCTTTGAAAACATACTTCAACTTGGATATGATTGTTTCCAACAGCTGATTGAACTGTTCGAAGACTTTTTGTTGTAACAATATATAATTCAATTCAAAGACTGAACTTTTTCTTGAGATCATCTTGGAGATTGGATATTGAGTTTTGTGTATAGCAATGTAGACTATCTTTGAGATGGAACTATCTTTAAAATATAATTAAAGCCTCGAATCAGATCATTTCACCTAATTCGTTTCATGAATTCAATATGGAATAGGAGGTACTCATGTATACCAATGATGCATTGCAACAACGTCCGTCCTCGACTGCGGTTAAATCTATATTTAAAAACTGATCGTCCTGTAGGCGTGAGTCATATTCAGCTTTACTATTACTTTTCCTCGCTCTGAATATATACCTAAGCATGCGTCGTCATACCGACAAAGACTGTTAGTTTTTTTTATAAATATATTAAAAAGAAGTTTGAAAGATACAGTGATGTTTCGGTTGTTAGGTTTAAAAATAAAAACATATTATGAATCTATGGTGAGGTATGTTCAATTCTGCCGATTTCGTGTTTTGTCCAGCGTGCTGCCCGGCGCTGGACGTCCTGAACCTGATTTATGGCAGACTCGGTATAAGGTGACCATACACTTGAACAGTAATCCAGTTGAGGGCGGCAAGAGTTTTATAGGCTTTGGACTTTAAATCTTTTGAATGTACCTTTATATTTCTTCTTTTAAAATCCTAATGTTTGGTTTGCTTTTTAGTGATGTTGTTGATGTCTGTGTTCCATGTTAAGTCCTCTGCACTAGTGACACCTAGCAGAAGAGGTTGACTCTAGTTTAGTGTTATGCAAGTAATATGTAAGACACGTATCCATTTAGACTAACTGCGTATCCCCACACGTCGAGTTAAAGCCAGCAGTGGTTGCATAAACCAAGGTCTTGCTTCGGCGTAATATCCAGATCCAGGCAAAGAATCCTTCCATTGTTAATCTATCTCTTCGTAAATTGTGGTCTTTCGGTTATTTCGTTATTACGGGTCGGTGTAAAACGCTGACGCTTAAGCTGACAATATAGGTAAAGTAGGAAAACGCTGACGATATATAAAAAAGAAGGAAACGCTGACGATATGTACAAAGAAGGAAACGCTGACGACACGTTTTGAAACTGTTAATTAAAATTGGAGCTCTAGTATACGCGTTAACAACACGGATAATAACATTAATAATAATAATAATAGATTTGATAATAAAAAATGTAATTTTTATAATAATAGATCTAATTGCAGCTCTATTATTAGTGATAATAAACGTGGATAAATTAGGTCAGTGACCTAATTATGTTTGATGCTTTCAAGAGAACATTAAATAAAACTTATGTGCGTATTTTCAGAAAATTCCATTGTCAATATTTCTTTTGTATAATAAATAGCTTAATTATTTTCTTGGAAATAAACATTTTAAAAACATGCATGCGTCAATAAGAAAGTTTTTATTGTAAATTATTGTGTGTATTACCAAAAGAAGGGAAACGCTGACGCTATAGAGCTATAATGAAAAGGCAGACGACACAAACTGTTTATATTGCAAATATGATAAATTATTAAATAACAGAGCCAAAATATATACATACTTATTATTTTGCTAAATTTCATGTTAAAATAAATTAATCATAACATAAATAACTACACCACTTTAAATAATATTGCAGTTCCACGCTGGCTCTGACCAGCATATAGACTAAGAATGAAAACGCTGACAATATGTAGAAAGAGGGAATACGCTGACATTATGTACAAAGAAGGAAAACGCTGACGATATGCGTAGAAAGAAGGGAAACCGCTGACGATATGAAGAAAGAAAGGAAACGCTGACGATATGTAGAAAGAAGGGAAACGTCGACGCTATAGAGCTAAAATGAAAATGCAGACGACACAAACTGTCTTTATCGCTAATATGATCAGTTATTAAATAATATAGCCAGAACATATTCATACTTATTATTTTGCTAAATTTCATGTTAATAAATAACTACACCACGTATACACCACGTCAGCGTTTTACACCATGCCCCCCTTTATTACTCAGGAGCTGTACGTACACATTTCAAGCTTCTATGAGATATTACTGATCACAAAAATGTCACCTTCAGAAATAGCGGATAAAGTCAATGTTTTGCTCACACCGTTTGGTTTTGAAACATATTCATTTAAGGTTTGGTTTTATTGTGATATCTTACGTTTTTATCTCATACGCTTCGCTTTTAAAATTCCAATTGCTTATATGGGTCGTCCTCGATACGTTTCGACCCGGATACTGAGATCGAGAAAATATTGTTAGCATGCTAGTTTAAATGGTGAAATGTTTTATTTAATTAATGCAAGAAGAAGAATAACGATGTGAATGAATACCAGTAATGTTGCTGACCCTAAAATTATGTGCAACCCTATCAGTTCCCGGGGGACTCGGGTATTTTTTTTTATGCATTTCCTGATATCTGGCTGCATTTCCAGGATATATAATGATTCATTTATGAGAAGATGTGAAAGCCTAGTCATTACTAACTGAAACACAGGCGTCTGTTGCTAACCTGAGCAAGGGTACCCATTGGTGGGGGTCAAAATATAAGTTTCTTTATATAGGCAAAAGAAATTTCCAGCTTGTTGTACCTCTACTTCTTGAATTTCCCATTGTACACCTATGTGTTCTCGGAGACACTTTAAGTCAGTGCTCAGTAGGAAAGCAAACATTCAATGGAATTGATTTAAATAATAATAATAGTTAGCTCTTAATTAATACCGAATTTATGGAAATTGGTGAAAATATTGATGATTCTTGAAGGCTGAAAACAGCATGCTGGACTTTTTTTTTATAATTATCTAATATCTCTCTCAATAGCAGAGCTACTCTTTAAAAGATTTACAGTGAAGTCGGTAAATGACAATCTCGGTAAAAAGGATTTATATAGTAAATGGATTGGTGACCTCGGTAAAAAGGCAATTATATAGTACAATAGTGAATATCACACCTACCGTGGATACGTTTTGTCACCTTCACTCGCCTCATTAATGAGGTGTGATAAAACATCGGCAGTGTGGATACTGATCTTACGGTCATATGGGAAATGATGTTTACGTTGTATTTGCCAATAAACAATATATGTGTATTCTAAGAAGCAATAAATGATTTGGATATATAGTGATTTGTTTGTTTTGTTTTTTGTATTGCAAATGAAGACACCGAGTGACTCAGCGTATTAATCGAGAAAAATCAGACATTAAACATGGCTTATCATTTCAGATAAATAACTACAAATGCATTTTCTTTTAATTTGATTTGTTTGAATTTGCAAATATGTAGATCATATACAGTTCTTAAATGTATTTTGATGCTGAGTATATCGCCGTCTTCATTACAATTACAAAATAACCAACCTCAGTTTCATTACCGATTATGACTAAAACCCGGCATTAAGCTTGGATGCTGATCACACGGTGCCATAATTAAAAACATGTATTGAACACTTTAGGGTATTACTAGATTTTTTATTGGATCAGTTTTAAGAAGATAAAAAATCTGAGAGAGTGAATGGTTGGACATGAATGCAAATGAATTACATGGATATATTGAACCTTAACATACTCAGTGACTCAGAATATTTTATTGTTCGAACGACTTGTTTAGAAAAAAAAGTATTTTGAAGAGAACGGTTTCATTGAAATGGTATTGCAGTTACTAGTTAAAGCAACGATTAGTCCGTGGTATGAATTTAAAAGAAGTCGGCATCATTAAAATGGTACATTGTCTATCACACCTGTTGATTAAGGTGAGCTGTAATCTAATTAAAAAGATGATTCACATACTTCTTTAACAAACTGATTAATTAAACTAGGTGGTTTAATCTTAAAAGAAGTCGGTATCATTAAAAATGGTACATTGTCTATCACACATGTTAATTAAGGTGAGCTGTAATCCAATTAAAAAGAAGATTCGCATACTTCTTTAACAAACTGATTAATTAAACTAGACAACTATTCTTGGTCCAGGGATGGGTCAAATACCCATGTTTTCATGAAAACAATGAGACTTATGTAATGTAAATATTAAGGATTTAGAGAATTTAATGAGTCGTAGGACAGAGTCTAGGACTCGTGATGCGGCCCATCATTATTCACTGTTGATCTAATATTTGCTAAAGAAATATGATCCACATTACTGTTAATTAATTGTTTGTTAAATATTTGTGTGAAAATATCTTATGGTATTAAATTAATTAAAAAAAAAAATTTTTTCTTTTATTTATTCACACCACCCGTATTTGGTGTAATAATTAATTTCTTTAATACAAAGTCACCTTTTCCGACTATTTTTTTATTACTCGGCATCTTTAAGTACGGATATTTAGCTGTGGCTAAATATCAAAAAAAAAATCCACACTGCACGAGTTTTAGTCACACCCAAATTAGAGGTGACAACATTCGGCAATTGACAATGCATCCACCATGTCAACGATTGGCGAAAGGTGTTAAAGTATCCACCGTAGGTGTGACATTCACCATTGTACTATATAATTACCTTTTTACCGAGGTCACCAATCCATTTACTATATAAATCCTTTTTACCGAGATTGTCATTTACCGACTTCACGGTCACCCCTTTAAAATACCCCTCCCACACTGCCCTTTTCCTCGTATTTTATTAAAATCCATTACATTTCTACTGAAAAACATGTGCCAATTTTGATTTTGTGTTGCGTCCTCTAAGTACGCCCCCTCTAAACCAAAATCCTGGATCTGCTCTTGTCACTACTTTCAAATATTCCATAGTATTTGCCCAACAAATTGCAAAATAATGCTATTTTTTATGACCATCAGCACACATTTTCCAAAAGTCATAAACACTTCCTGCATTTATTATTATATAATATAAGATGTGGATGACAGCACCTGCTTACAAAAAATGTTCATGTTATCATGATAATTTAGAAAAAAATAATAGCGATAAAGTGACACAACATGAAAATAAATGGAATTTATTACAATTTTTCTAATAAAAACTCTCAACTGAACTATAATTTGTATTGACAGTGTAAAACTCCCTTATCACGACTACTGTTTCTTTACGTCTTCTAGCCACATCTTTTTCCCTGTTCATTTTTCTTTCCCAATCTTATCTTATTTAATTATACCATTATTTCATGAATAGATTAATATATTCATTATTTAAATGACTGCGGCGTGGTCTAGTGGTAGAGCGTCCGCCTCGCATGCGAAAGGTCGTGGGTTCAGTCCCCAGCTGGGTCATACCAAAGACTTTAAAATGGTACTAGAAGCTTCCTCGCTTGACACTCAGCATTTAGAGGAGAGTTTTTGGTCTGATCGGCCCGGTGTCAGTATAATGTGACTGGGTGGGGTATCATAAAATGTGTCTGTGGCATGATACTCCAGTGTGACAGCACTTAGAATACTGTCCTAAGTAGACACCATCGCGATATGACTGAAAAATTGTTGAAAGCGACGCTAAACACCATACAACAACTACTTGTGTATTTGTAAAATGTATGTACACATGTATTATAAAATAAAAAAAAAAATAAAAAATCCATGTTATCATGGACTTATATAGAAGGATAGGAAACTTGATCTCCTGACTAAATGTTGATAAAATAGCACACATAGGTTCACGAAAAATGATCTTGAATTAAGGATATTGATTTTTTATATTAAATTTCTTGTAATTTGTTGTTAATGTAGCAGCAGTGTACAAATTTTGAAATCAGAAGTTCTTCAACAATTTTAAACTGTCAGATTGTTGGATATGTTACTGTTTTAATTAAAATTTCATTCTGCAAAGTAAGAATTTTGATTTGTATTCTTAAGATGAATGGAAGTTAAAATAATTGAAAACAAGATCT
This sequence comes from Panopea generosa, assembly GCA_029582155.1. Lineage (NCBI taxonomy): Eukaryota > Metazoa > Mollusca > Bivalvia > Adapedonta > Hiatellidae > Panopea > Panopea generosa. Next base: position 31,133,038 of record CM055901.1, on the reverse strand, counting down.
TTTGAGATTTTGCATGAGTAGTGAGAATTCACAATATATTAATCAGTTGCATTTCCTTCTCTATATAATTCCTTGATATTATACTAGAAATTATATTTCAGATTGGGTGGTACAATGAACAAGTTGGTGACAAGTTTGCATTTCCTTATGAGTATGACACTTTTGCCCTGCTGATTATAAGTACACCTGACATGTTTGATAATGGTCTTCTACCACATATGTTGAAGACAGAGTGTCCGGGAACAGGAGATTTGTTAGACAAATGTGTTGCTGAACATTTTGATAACATTAAAAAAGTAGGTACCAGCATATATTTACTAATAACTATGTGGCCAAGTGGTTTAAGGTGCGTTTCTCAAGATCACTTACCTCTAACTACTAAGGTCAAAGGTCCAAGTCTGAGACTTTGTCTCAAGGGACCTTTTGCGATCGTCTTTTGTCCATCATCCTGCATCATGTGTTCATAAACAATTCACATTTTCAACTTCTAAAAAAGTGTAAGCTAAATGGGGTCTTTGGGGGTAGGGCCTAAACAGACGAAGTAAACTTTAAAAATCTTCTTCTTACTATCATTAGTGCTGGGATACAAATAATGAGCTGATTATGGATGCATATGGGTCCTTCATAAAAATGTGAATTGCATGTCCCTGGGTCTTATTGTTTGGTCCTAGGTGATGGGGCCTTAAAAAAAATTAAGGGTAAAGTTTAAAATCTTTTTATCATAGGATGCACTCTGAAACAAATTGTGAACATGATCAATGATGCCTATGGGTCCTTTATAAAATTTGTGAATTTCATGCACCTGGGTCTCGTGGTTTGGCCCTTTGGGTGGGCCTACTTCACTAAATCTGTATAAGAGAAAATGCATTTGACTGAATAGACTGATGTGAATGCTTTTTAGTGTGCTTTGGTTGTTGCTGACATGATGGTTAATACCTATGTGAATTTCACGGTCCCCACCCCCATGAGGTCTTAAGGGTGGGGTCAAAACAGTCAAATTCCAGGTAAACTTTAAAAATCTTCTTCTTATTATAGGAAGTACTCAGAAGCAAATTGTGAGCATGATTATTGATGTCTATAGTTCTTTATAAAAATTGTTAATTTCATTCCCCTTGTTGTCATGGTTTGGCCAAAAATAGTTAAATTTAAGGTAAACCTTAAAAATCTTCTTCTTATAGGTAGCACTGGAGAAAAAAAGGTAAGCATAATTAAAGAGGCCTATGAGTCCATCATAAAAATTGTGAATTTCATGCTCCCAGGTCTCTCAGTTTGACCCTTGGGGTGGGTACTACTTTACTAAATCTATATAAGAGAAAATGATGTGATTTGTTGATGCAGATGTGACATTCAAAATCTGTTTGTTTTTTTGCTGCTTGCAGAAGGACAACAGTTGGAAAATAGATTCATATAGCTTTATTTCATCAAAGATAATCAAGTGACCACTAAGGCCCATGGATCTCTTGTTAAAGTATTTAAGAATTAAATTTTGTGAAGTGATTATACCACCAAACTGTCTCAATATATGTCCAAAACATGTTAGTTATTTGCACTAACTGATATGTTCGACTGGTTATATAATTGTGACATACCGGTACATAAGTTTCAGTTATATCAAATGAATGCATTAATTTAAAGGGATTATATTGGCAAGTAACACAAATATGCTGTTAATCCAGACTTTTCCTGTATGCAATGTGCACAAAATAATGCTTATGTATCGACTTATAACCATTATTTACTTGAGAGTTATCAAAACAGTAATGAAATATTGGCCGAAACTTTAATACGTCCTGCAATAAAGTATTGTGCAATGTTTACATTGAACTCCGTAAACTTCCCAAACAAAGCCTCGAAAACGAGATCGGGAACGAGTCTCAATGATGTTATCCGATGATTGATCGGAAACCTGAAAGTGGTTCGTTGAAAATGGTGAATGTAAACAAAAACAAAAACGTGGCTTCAGAAACCCGATGTTTGTAATAAAGAGGTTATGCTGTTAGACACTTTAGATGCGTATGTCTCTAAGTTATAAGTGTATCTTCAAGCTGGGCATGTGTATTCAGGACAGCGAATTGACAATGATATGCCAATATAATCCCTTTAAACTAAATTCAAATAAAAAATGAAAGTTGAAGTTTTAATGGTGATAGCTTGACTTTAAATAGTAGTTGTATAGTAGTAATGTATGGTAGTTAGTGCTGCTTTCAACAATATTTTTAGTTATATAGTTACAGTGTCTAATTGAGACAGTATTCTGAGAGCTGCCACACTGCGATACCATTCTGCAGACACATGTCATGATACCACAAACAAACGTATTAAATTGGTACCAGACAGAACAAACCTAGAACTGTACTCTAATTGCTGAGCGCCAAGCGTGGAAGCTTCTAGTACCATTTTTCAAGCCTTTTGTATGACCCGGCCTGGGATCAAACCCAAGATCTTCTACACAGAGGCGGATGCTCTAACACAAGACCATGCTGCGGTCTGACTTTAAAAAGACCACCTTTACTATTTTGTATTTTGTTATAAAGTAGGTGTCTTTCTGCTAAACATGTAGATTTGGATAATTTGTTTAAAAATTTCAGGAATTCCCAGGTATTGAGATAGAGTCTATTCATGATTTTGAAATGCTACCAAGTCGCCGACCAAAGGTGTTGGTACAGACAGCAGGGCATGTGTCCGGGGCAGCCTACTATTACCAGAGAAAGGATGTAAAACCTGACCCATGGGATGACAAAACTGTAGGTTTGGTTTGCTGTTTTGCGAACATTTGTGAAATTATGCAGTAATGAGTACATGTAGTTGGTCAAAAACCCTTGTTTTATATGTTTTGTTTTATACAAAGTATTAGAAGAGTCTGGGCAGAGTTTCTTTCTTTGAATATTTAGCATCAAGGACTAACAGACAATCAGTTAACCTAACTACTAGCTCTTTCCATGCATACTGAATGATTAACCAGTATGCGAATATTATGTACATCAAGATTGCATAATTTGGCACTCATTTAATCTTCACCAAACTTAACACAATTATAGGAAATCAAACAAATTTTTGAACTATCCAAATCAGAATTGCATAAATTTTACACTCTAGCACTCTATCACAGCAATATTTACCAAATTGACACAAAAGTTATACAACCACAATATCTCTGACAAGGATTTGACATGACCAAATCAAATACCGGTAATTTTTGTTGCGAGTAATGCCTATGATTTTTTAGAAATTGTACTACCCCGGTATATTACTTTATGCTCTCTGACACCATATTTTAATTGGATGTTAACCATGAGCTTTTGTGATTTCCCTATATCCATCTTCTGTCTGTCAACTGTCCGTTGTTTAATTTGCTTTAAACAACTTCTTTTCTGGTACTGCTTGACAGAATTTCAACCAGTTTGGTGACTAGCATTGGTACACATATTTGGAACTCTCTCAAGTTTCCAAATCATATCTCCAGAGGCTTGTAAGTGTTTTTTTTTATGATTTAAAAAATATTCCTCTGAAATTACAAGGTCTGGAGCTTTGATATTTTGTATGTAATATCTAGATAATTTTCTTTCAGTTATGTTCACACCATGACACTAGATCAAAATTGGCTCTGCCCCTGGGATTTAACAGTTTAATAAAGGGAAAATATGAATTTCTTAAATCTTCTTAAGAACAGGCCAGTCAAATTCGTTAAGATTTGGTATAAATGGTCACTATGAGTATGTCAGCAGGGCATATATCATGGTAAATTGTCTGTCGTCTGTCCGGTAGCATTTTTCTTGTGGATGCGATATCACCTCCATTGAATCTTAACAGAACTTGTACAGCAGTAACAAAACTACAAGATCTTGTACAATTTATTCATCAAGAATGATTCGACCATAAATGTCCCAATCACAGGGCTTAAAAGCATATTTTTAGTGAAAGTTTTAAAATAAAAAAAAATTTTGAAAGTTAAAGACTTTTTTTACATGTAGCATTGCATAAAGGACCCCTAAATGTTTTGTTGGAATCACGTCCCTGGGGTCAAATTTGAGACCGACACAGGGGCCACTGTTTAACATAGAGTTAAATTATGAAAGAAGATCTAGACCTTAGATATTTTACTAATATCATTGCATGTTGGTCCCCTTAAAGTTTTTTTTTCAGTAGAGTCCCAAGTTATTAAATTCCAGCAGCTACAGGGTCACTGTTTTACATAGTCTAAGAGTGAAAAAGGGAAATTGTTAACATTTTTGCCAGTAAAGCGATTTAAGCCCTCCAGGGCCTTTTGTTCATTTTAATTTGTTGCTCTCATATGTGTATATGACCAATTATTTTATCATTCTCCTTAAAACATTCACCATTCTTTAATATGTATTACCAATTTTTATTCTAATCTTAATTACAGAAAATATTTGGTGTCAGTATCCATCCCAAATACGGTGGATGGTTTGCTCTACGTGGCGTGCTTATATTCAGAAACATTCAATGGCCAGACCTTCCTAGAAAATCTCCACCTGATATTGTGTCTACACCGGAGCAGAAAAAAGAACTCCTTGAACGCTTTAATTTTCATTGGCAAGATTGGACCTTCAGAGACATTATACCTGTGGAAAAAAAATACTCGGAAAAACAAAAAACTTACTTTGCTACGCCCCCCAAGGACAGGAAAGTTTTGATAGAGAAAATGAAAAATGAACTGAAGAGTGATACTCATTCTTGTTGATGCTTTAATAAAAAGGGTGGATATATTGCAAATATGGTACTGTGTATGTTGGTGAAAATATATGCATTTTATATTTATTTGATCTTTTTTCAATTGCTGTGGAGAAAATTTTTTGTTTGTAGATTTTTATCGGAACAGAAATGCTCTAAGTACCAATTATTTGCATATTTGCTCAAAACCGTGTACATTAAGAGACATCATTTGGTGAAATGTTTCTTTAAAAAATCTTTTGTGCAATCACAGACTTACATAGAGAATTAAAAACAACCGAAATGTTATGAACGTTTGCATATTCACGTAAAATATTGCAAAATCTCGTTTTCAAATATCCTTACTTCCATTCATCTCAGAAATACAAATAAAAATTCTTTGTTTGCACAATGGAATACTCTACAAAACGAAACAATTCCCAGCAAACTGAGTTTAAAATTGATGAAGAACTTATGATTACAAATTTGTATAATGCAACTGAAAAATCAAGGAAAGTACTTCAAATTTTACTTCTAACTTCAATATGTTAATATGTTAGGTCTTTGGTGCAATTAAAAATAATACACATTCAATATTCAAAAATCTATTGTACTACAGTAGTTTATTTGAAGAAGTGATAAATGTCTCACACCACTATTACATTTCCCATAGGTCTTCATTGTAACAATTGTGTTCAAAACACAGTGAAAAAAAAAAATCTGCAACGTGTGTCTTGGTTCAAATTTTTCACTGTTCAAGATCTGCAATTAAAAAGAGAATTTTTTTTTCTTTTGGTAATTCAATGATTTTGTGATTCCTGTCAATTTCCAGAGTAATAATATGTCAACAGTTGCCCAAAATGCAGTGCAAAACATAAATTCTGAAATGACACAGAATTGCCTAGAAATCTGGTATCAGCTTCATATTTTCAGTGTTGATTTCTAAATTACTGACCATTTAACACATAAAGAAAAAAAAAATAACTACAATATAAAACCTTGTAAAAAGAATAAAAAGAGAACTAAAGTTTTACTTCTACCTCCTTCAGCTGTCCAGAATATTGAAGGGAGATAATTTTATATTTAATTCTATCACAACCATTCAGGAATACAAATGTTTGTAGAGTTTCCCTTATGATGCCATTCATTGCTTGATCTGACAAGTTCTGTTACCTCTATCACAATATGCTTTCTCTCTCCATCTAATATTTTTGCTGCGTTGTTTTATTTTTTTATTATTATTTTAAAAATGTCTTTATACTGGTAGTGTAATATCAGAATCATTGTATACTTTACCAACATATGTATGATTTAATGTGCTCGATTATTTTTTACATTACAAGTTAAAGAATCTGCACTCTATTTTATATTAAACAAAGTTGTAATTAAAGTGTGAAGTTCTGACAGCTTAGTTTACCTTCTCTCACATCTGATTGGCTGATTCAGCTGAAATAATTGGGTTGTAATGTATGACGTGGCCAGATCGACTGTCTGACAGCTAGAACTTTTTAGAACCAGTTGCTTACAAGATGTTTTGACAGATACATTTCCATTGGCTAATCAATGATGACAGGGGGTTTATAATTGTCAGCTGTTAAAAAGTCAATCAGTGTATAAAAAATAATGTTTTTCTTTGATATCAACTTTTAATAGGAAATGCCTGAACATTCAAACTAACTTGTAACTTGATAAGCAAGGTAGTTGTGGATGATATGGATGTCGCGAATATGCAACATATATAAATATATTATGTGTACAGTGAAACTTAAAACAAAATCAAAACAAAGGCAATCCAAATCATAAAAAATAATAGGCTATGTTTTGAATTTCTGAAGTTTCAAATTTTTGCTTGAAAATTGCATATTGATGTGAAAAGTACTTAAGCATCTCTCATTGATTTCGATTTTTTTTGTAAATGCAGTGGTGATCTACGGGTTAGAAGAAAGGTTGTGGGTCCAATCCCCGCCCAGGTCGTACCAAAGACTTGAAATTGGTACTAGCAGCGTCCTCGTTTGACCCTTGGCATTTAGAGGATAGTTCTAGGTCTGGTCAGCCTAGGTGGGATATCATACCATGTGTATGTGACATGATACTCCAGTGTGGAAGCACTTAGAATAATGCCTCAAGTGCCTTCACAATATAACTGAAGATTTGTTGAAAGTGATGCTAAACTCCATACAACAACAAATTAATTGTTGTTTTTTTTTCTGTATTTTGTTTCATTTAGTTCTTATCAGTTTTAGGTTGTTTGTCAATTTCCCATTATGTTGCACTGAGAAACAAAAACTCACATAAAAGTTTTACTGTTATGCATATGTCAAAACTTGGGACATTGCAACTATAATAGTTCAAACAATTAAAGCAATTAACATTTTAAATTTATATTTGATTATAAGATATTTTGTACAGTCGAATGAAATCATGTTCAGATCATTAAAATTGATATTGTACACATCAAAATTGAGACACAACTTGTATGTAAAATAGTGATTTGAAAAAAAGTCACACTGCACAGACTTCACAAAAGTACTTTCAGGGAAATGGAAAATATGTTCAAGGCAACATTATTGGACCCAAAGCTGTTTAGTTTCAGATGCTCCAGATACATGAAATTTGCACACAATTATTGGGGACAAAACAGATTTGATTTGCTGGAGTTTTTTATGTTCAAGTTATTGAAGTTTCACTGTATACATTGAATGTGCAATAGACTTGTTTGTTTGTTATGATTTAGTGAGGCTGGCGTAACATTTTCATCTCATCTTTTTGTTTAGTTTTCTTGTAATGAAAATTTTATCAAATCATAGAATAATAAGTTAAGTATTTGTGTGAATATTTTCATTTCCTTGTTGAAATTGATAGTTTGCATAATTTGTTCATCAGTTTTATTCAAATTCCATATTAATGTATATAATTACTGGTATGTGTGAATTTGTTAAATGACTTTCTAAAAAGGCTTACATGCACAAACCTGTGTGGTTCCAGCTAAGAGTGGAATCACTGTTGATATCTGCAGAGATATAGGATTCCTCCGAATGAGCGTCACATTCATTTGATCATTTTTGTCATGTTCGCTATTGTGGTTAAATTACCAGCCCTGTGTGATTCCAGCGAGCCATATGAGTGATGGTAAGAATAGGATCACTGTGGCTCATGCATGTCATAAAAAAGCAGCAATGTGAGTAATACGATAGAATTTGCTGAAACTCAGCAGTTCTGCAGGTATCAAAGTTCTAGGTTCATTATTCATATTCATTTGTTGATTTTTTTTATCTTTATGTTAATTTGTTTTATTTATACATGTAGAGTGAACCCTGTAGTCTTCCTTCCTGTTGGCGTCGAATAACCTTGAAAGTGAAGGCACATCGTTAAACCCCATTCATTCATTCATACATTCTTACATGTACTATTTGGTTAATAAGGTTTGTTATGAAAATTAAGGATTTTGTGCAATTTTAGTCTTATAGCTTGGCTATACATGGAATATGAAAGCTAAAAATCACACCAAAGTGTCGGCTTTCCAACTTTGATGAATGTTGCATGTAAAATTGAGAGTTAAATCTTATGTTTGTTATCAAATTTTATCAAAAATTTGGACTTAGCTTTCCTTATAGTATTATTTCTAGAGATGATAACCCATAATCAAAATTAGTTTCTACTCCTGTGAAACCTTAAAATTGTATAATAACACTTTAAGAATCGTGAAAGATCCTTCACTAAATGTTTGCTTATTTAGAGTGTTATCCCCTATCAATATTAACATTAAATTTCAAGTTCGATGGTAAAGGTCATTTATATTTGAATAAGAGAATTGTTTTTATGCCATATTGGTAATTTACTACACTCAGTGTAGTTTAAAGAGAAAGACGCTTTGCTTTTGTTTGTTAATGGAAATGAGATTGGGTTCGTCTCAGGATCACTTATGTTGCACTGCTGTGGTCATAGGTTTGAGTCCTGCTCACTCAAAATAAACTTCATTTGATTTTGAATTTACTCCATGCAAAGTTTAGGTAATGTCCTCCATGACTAATTGGTCAAAAGCATTATCTCGGGATCACTTAACTATAACCATCTTGGGTTTGAGCCCATCTTGATCTAAATACCTTGAGTAAGAAAGTTTGCCAGCTGTTGGAGTATGACAGTGTTCTACTCAGATTTATTGTAAGATATTCCTCTGCCCATAAAGACTGATTGCCATATACAGTATGTTTAACATGTAATGTATTGAAAATGGCAGTTAACCCAATAAATAGAGAATATCATGTTAATGTCTGATATTATCAACTTTATCAGGTGAGGCTTAGAAAAAAAACAACAGGATGAAGCTGTGCGGTGTCCTTGTTTTTTTTTTGTGCTGAACCTGATAAAGTTGAAAATATTTGACACTAACATGGTATTATCTTTTACATGTCAATATTTCTAATTCATCTTTTTTATTTAATTGAAAATCAGCATCAAACTTTTGTTACAACCTGTAGAGATTCTGTCCAGGTCAAATGTATGTGCCTGATAAACTTGCATTGATGTGATAAACCTATGTTTATCAGGCAGTCAGTTTATTAACATAAATGAATGCACTGACATGATTTAACTGGATTATATGTATTGGAAAGGGCATTTACCCAATAACACAATTAATAGAACGTCTAATAATTTAGTATTGTTTCTGAAAGAAAAGACACTATTGGATTTGAGATAATTAAAATATGTATATGCGTTGCCCATTTCCTACATGTAAACAAAGATTTATAGTCCTTATGTTAAACATGTATTATTTCTTTAGTACTTTGTTTTCGTTCATTTCTGTCTGTTTGACAGATGGTCATTATTTTGTCCTTTGCAAAAATTATAAGTCGATGAAAAGAGAAACTCATTTCAGATTTGTTTACATGATCTCAGGACATTCTCCACTAGTAAAGATGAGATTACGTGTCTGTCTGTCTGTTAAAATCACATATTAATTTTATTGGCATTTTAGGGAAATGTTCTTTGCGGATTTTATATGAGTATATATATATTAATAATATATTAATTTATTTGTAGTTAACATATCACATGTTTGTTAAATGGCAACTGGACTTTATATTGGAATTCTTTATGAAGAGTTGTTTTTAATTTTAATAATGCATTTGTGATGTTTATATGTGATTGTTTATAATGAACGAAATATACTGTTTTGGATAATAAATCCATAAAGCATGCACTTGATTTACAGAAAAAAAACGTGTGTTGTGTGTTCATTCGAGACCTATTAAGGCATAGTGCCACCATTGCAAAAAGGAAGTGCTTCCGTGGGGTAGTCGCATAATGGCGGTTATAAATAATCCTCAATTCTTCTTCTTTAAAAATGCATTTTCCTTATTTTAATGCTCATTTTTTTATTTGAATGGCATTATTGATGTATTTTGAACATTTTGATAGCATTGTCATGTTTGAATTGTGAATTTAGAAATAAAAAATGATGCTTGGAAATTGGGGTATGAATTCATGATTTCGGAAGTCTACTTTCACTTTGTAACCAGTGTACACACTGAGCAGAAAAAAAATCTCTTATATGACACATGACCCCTACTTTTCTCATCATATTTTGATAGTGCAGAGGTTGACAAACAGTAAAATGTAGGTTTCACTTCTTTCATTTGGGACCCTCTATGAATGACAAGCCTTCAAACTTTTATTATTTACTATAGAATAAAGAACAAAAATCAATGGTGGGGTTACACCTTAAATATAAAACAAAGGAACATTTGAAATAATATCTCTTCACTTTACTTAATACATTAGAGTCCCCATTCAGTCAACGGTTTTGCCAAACAACACTGTTATTAAGCGAACTTGTTTTTCGGACATTTGATTCACTGGTTAACATAGAAGTTCAGTGTCAGAGGTATTTTAAGTGCGCTGGGCATGCCCCTCCCTGTACACATGACTGACCGCGTTTTTCCCCTCCGAAGGATTGCAAGCTTTCACACAGTACCTAACTCGAATAAGACACAGTGGGAGTGAGTTTGAAAAGCCCCGGACGAAACCCCACCCATTTTTTTGGGTCTTGGAGCAAGCATGCTAACCATAGACCACCGCAACTATATGTACCACAATTGAGTTTTACAGTTTTCTACCGTCAACGTGCGTGAGGTTTACCCTATACATGAAATTATCTGTCCTACCTGCCACAGTAATTATTTATTACGTCTTTATTAGTAGACGCCATTTCAATGAACTAAAGCTTCAACACTTACTTTCATGCTAACATTGACGATCGCGTGAGAAAACAACATTCGACTTTAACGTCGGGAGACTATAGCGTGACACCAAGCTGTAGCAGTTCAGATTCATTTTATGGTCAACTGTTAGATCTCCATGCGTCTGTGCTGAACGACTCGAGGAAAGTTGTGCTGTCAAAATGTGTTTATGGTTGTTCACGATTAATGGAATGGACCATGAAGGCATATATATATATATATAAAACAAATTTGAGTGAAACATGTTTAATTTAAAAAAAATAAAAACAACCGCGCACAGGGTACTAAATACACTGGTGATACCAAATCCCGAACAGGTTCCGGCTGACACGGCCAAATAATTCTGGATGCAGGGAAAAGGCAAACGTGGTGTGCTTAATAGTAATTTTGATGTTTAAATGTACTTATCTCAATCATTATGCATTTCGATTTGCATTTTTTAAAAAAAATGTCTTGAAACTTACCGTATATATTTTCTAACGAACTTAATGTAATGTTATTTACTATTGTGATCATATATATTTTAAAATAATTTGTGGATATATAATAAAAAAAACAAAAAAAACAATTAAAAACAAAATTTGTGCATGTTCGGAGATATGTCGGAATCGTTCAAAGTGTTCAAAAACGGCGATAAATCTTCAAAAAAAGATCAGTTTCAAGACCGCAATTAAGGCATTTTTATTTTATTTTTCAATATTTTCTTATTGAATATGCAAAGGGCAAAACATAATGATTCCAATTAGTGCATAAAAACGCCACAATCAAATAACACACACACACACACACCGCAGTTGCATTTTCCTTGCAGCCGTAAAATGGTCGGGTCAGTCGGTACATATGGCTGGGTTTTAGTATCGTGGTTTGTACATTCCCATAATGCACTGTTTTGGAAAGCAATGGCGACCTCCTTGTATCGAGTGCCTTGTTTTTAACACGTGATCGTGACGTTTCAATATGGCAGCGCACAGAGTAAATTTCTTAACTGGCCCTTATATAGGGTTCGGTCGCTCATGCGACCTAACATAAAAAGAATCGCAACTAGCTCCCATGTCCTAAAACGTTATGTTATACCAGTTTACCCATTACTCTGCGCGGATCGTCTGCTAAAAGTCAATACTTCGTCTGCTACAGGTAATCTAAAATTCCGATACGAGTTTACTTAAATTATGATAGATAAACAAGTATAAACTGAGCTAACCTCGTAGGACTTCTATAAGTCCTTGGTTTCACATTGGATTAAAAATAAATAAATTCACTCTCCCATGCAACTACTACCTTATGCCATAACTAAGTATTATATTGTATACGCTAGAGGCCGACTTCGATCTATTTATTCATTCTTATAATAGATTAGGTTATACTAATTTATTTTAGCTCAATTGCGATGAACGCTTAGAGCTTATATGGACCGCTCTCGAGTCCGCTTCCAAGGTAGAACCAGTACTGAGTGTTCTTTTATGAGAGGCATCGGGTCGAGCGGGGGCCCGAACCCGTAACCTCTGGCGTGAGCGGCCAACACTTTATCTATAATACTACCACCACGCTTAAATAGATTGACCGAGCAGTCTAATGAATTGTCATCTTATGACCATTCACTGCTGAGGTCGTGGGTTGGGGCCCAGCTCGGTCCAAAAACTTAACTGAGAACGTTTGGCAGATACATGCGGAAGGACGGTGATTCTCGCGGATTCATTCTGAAGTTTTCCACAACTAATAACACTGGAATTTCCATATATGCCACATATAACATGAAATGTGTTGAACATTGCGTTAAACACCATTAAAAAAAAAAGAAAGTGAAGGAAAAAGTAACAATTCAGTTTATTCGATTTTTATTGGTTTTATATAGATATACATCAAATTTATTATGATAGTTAAAATGGTAAATTATTTACACAGAATAACATTTTAAATGTAAATATTGTCTATCACACATATTATTGATTATGAATTATGTTACCCATTAGATAGAAACACACATGCTTCAATGTCATATATTTGTGGGTTTTTTTTTGTTTACTTCAATTACTAACCAGTGAATTCATTAACTAATCACAAATTTTAACACTGAGTTTAAGTTTCTTCATTGCTGGAACATTAGTTCTTATTCTTGTCGGTATTTTTGACGAACTCTTCTCCTTCAGGGCATGTCGGGTCTTTTTCTTCTCTGATTCACAAGGTCGTATAATGCTATTAAGTCGCCGCTCCATTTCCATCTCTTCATACATTTCTTGTATTATCCTTTGTAACTCTTCAGATCCCAGCGGGACCTTCTCGTTGGTAATTTTCGGGCGTAACATAGGAGGGGGAGTTATGCTCATGGCGGACGGGCTATTCCAGGGGTCTCCGAGCACAGACAGCGACGACTCTGTCATGATTCCTTTAATAGAAACAGTGAATAAAAACACGCATATTGCACTTTTTATAATTATATACCTTTTTGCTTTTATAAACGTATTACACTTTTGTCCCTTTTTAAACTGTGAACATACTGTAGTTTGTTATTAACTTTCGCAGAATGAATGAATATAAAGTTCACGTATTTGCTATTTTATGATTTTGCCTTCCAATGTTAAGCTGCACATTGTAATTTTTCCTTGTAATTGTATTCCACATCCACGAATAGTGATATACATACTATATTAAACCCTATCCTGTTTGACATAAAACACCCAGTTCCCTAGTCGTACTCGGTATCCCATTTTCTCAAGTTTGACACGTTCTGTTTAACTTTCTCTATATTTCAATACTTTCGAATGACACAAACACCATCCAGCAGACACGTGTCTTCACGGAGTTCTCAAACTGAATATTGAATTATTTAGTTGAAGTCCTAAACTTTATCTGGACGCCGTTAAGGTGGTAATCGATATTACGGAGCTGCTACATATCTCTGAACGTCAGAAAGGTTGGTTTTGAAATCTAAGTAAGCTACCAATACAACTTATATATTTTATTTACTTTCTTCCTTTCATTTAAGTTTCTATGTTAACAGTCCATCGATTAACATTAGTACCATTTTATATATAACTGGATAAGTTACAGTTTGAAAACCAAAGAAACCACGCGATACTAATGTCACATGCTTATAATATTTTCGGTTGCAAACGATCTATTTAACACAAAATAGATATCCTTTTGAAAATGTCATTGAATTTCAATTGTTAACATTTATATATATAGTTTTCATATTTCACCAGTTTAATACAATGGTTGGATTAAGTGGAGTCACACGGTGTACAAACAAGAAAGGTTTAAATGGAATTTTCCAGGCTCATTCCGCATGTACAAAGAAAACAAACTAATGTACCTTTACAGCTTAACATGCATTAACTTAAGGAATTAACCTAGAACATTCAAACCTGAAAGAAGGATGAGAGAGCTGTAATGCAGTGGACCTTAAATGATTTTATTGCATGCAGCTGAACATTACGCCTATGTGAAGAATTAGGAAAGATTAGAAAATATATGTATATGTCCAACAGGAGACATATGGTGTTCAACGGACACAGGGAAACTACCCAATCAGGATAAACATCAACAGTACATATAGTAATCATACAGTACACACATATAGAAAGCGTGCCAAAAGAGGACGGTGAGCAGCATCAATATTGATGCCACTCGACCAGTGTAAAATGTTTTCTCTTGCTTCTCCCAGGATTCACAGACCCCTGAACCATGTGGGTCGGTGTTATCCCAAAACACAACTTTAAGGTATTGTTTTCATATTATTAAAACATTGTTTTTTCTAATAGGTTAAAACCAGTAACCTTATTACAGAGACTCGCAGAAGCAGGTGCTTTTCGCAATAGCACGCAAACACATATTGTTCTCATTCACATTACCGTGATCTTCGCGAGAATACCGTTGTGTGCACCTGCAAATGTATAAACAATAATATTGGATTACGCTATTGATTATAATTATTTTGTTATGGCACAATAAATTAATGAACCGTGAGGCATTGCTTTTTTTTTGGCTATTTCCATTATGTTGCAATCAATTCCGTGACTGACTGCCGACATTGTTTATATCATATATTTATGATTGGGCATGATAACCATGGCGATCATATTTTTGTACATATTATTTTTTCATTGTTGAGACTGTATTAAAATTACAGCACCAAGGTTATCTGTCATTGTTCCGTTTATACTGTTATCTATTCACTGAACATCAACTAAACCCCCTGTATAAGGTAAGATTACTATAATTAATAATGGCATGTGTCAAACTAAAGATACTCTATGTATTGAACATGTATTCTGGAAGTCAATACCCAGAATACCATCTGTGGTATTCTGAGAGTCCTGAATACGCATCCCTTAATATATGGAATGTCACCCTACCTGTCTCATGTAACTATGTCACTGGATGTATTTAATTACGTGGGTTTTGCGTATCATTAGTTGAATGATATTTATATCACGGATTTAGATAACTAAGTCAATGTCTTCTTAAACAGCGAATAAACACTATTAAACGAATTTGCCTAAACAACAGTTGTTAATTGTTTGGCAGTTTTTCTTACTATTCAATCACATGCTGTTGGCAAAATTAAGGTCCATTTCATCTGACACTAGTTACAATCAAAATGAAATATACACACCAGCAGGGTTCCTTATTGGTCAGTAGACCGATAAGTCATCAATTAACTTGTTATTTAATTGACACATGCGGCTTTCACTGGTGTGTGATATAACACCACGGATGTCCGTGTTTCTGAGTGCTATACAGTATAGCCCACTGGAAAATGAATAAAAATAATAGAGAAAAGGAGCAAATGTACAACAACACAAATAGGTTAAATGTATTAAATTAAGGCCTGAAGTAAATGACCTGTGACTATGGAAGTTGTAAAGCACCCTGGAGATATGTTGGTATACGACACAGGCAATGATATAGGTTTAGTTTATAACAATTTATATAGCTAGACTGTGAAGTAGGATCAGAACTAATATGTATCACTCTGAAGTCCCGTTCTGGATAGAACCAGAGGGTCGAGTTTGGAGTCGAAATTGACATAAGGGGCAAAAGGTATCGAAGGCACTACTACCCCGCTTGTCTAGACTTGTACGAAAGGCAGAAAAAACACCTGTTCCTCTCCATCAAGTCAAATATGCGCATTGGATCAAATATGACATTCAAACTAAAACCAGTGTACAACTAAAAAACACAATAACTATATTGTAATCCATTACCTGCCAGACATCCCAAAATTATGGTTAAAATGTGTTAAAACTAAGTATAAGAAGAGAACTCTCCGATGTAAGCAGATTTGTAAGGATGAAAATATGTGCGTGGTAGTCTTTAACATGGTCTACGGTAGGTAGCCATGTGAAGTTCCAAACTTCCAGGATGCATTTCTTGGGGTTGATGTCAACAAGAAAGAACTTCTGGCCAGTCTGTACAATAATAGGTACATGTAGTATATGTGTTTCAAACAAGCACATATATGGTCTGCCACTAAATGTATATGAAAGGTCATGATAAAAAGCAGTTGATACATATGCCCTGGCATTAGCCATTGATTTAAGTTGACAAACTGATTTGAGAGTGAATTGGG
Source organism: Panopea generosa (assembly GCA_029582155.1). Taxonomy (NCBI): domain Eukaryota; kingdom Metazoa; phylum Mollusca; class Bivalvia; order Adapedonta; family Hiatellidae; genus Panopea; species Panopea generosa. The sequence goes on along the minus strand of CM055901.1, from coordinate 31,116,553 downwards.
TTGGATTTTGGAACCGGATGTGGAAAGATACTTCTCACATGCATACCGTTCATATCAACTTGATAAAGAGAGGACGAGGTTCCTGCCAGCATTTTATTCATTCATGGTGTGAGACCAAATTTCATCATTATTTAGTGGGAAAGGAAAACTATAGAGCAGGCGAAACCGGGAACAATACGGCGTTTGAAACTATATTCACTACATTTTTAAAGAATCCATAAAGGTGCAATGCCATTTATAGAGTGATTTGTAGTTTAAGTTTAGTTTACACTTATTTATTTTACTTCGATTGCGAAACAAGTTCTTACAACTTATACAAATTACGTTCGAAGTCTTCCTGGGTTGAACCAATACTAAGCATATGCAGAAACGATGTCTCTCTCATGGTTACTACACATGGCTGTGGTGGATCATGGGTTCGTTGCTCTACCACTGAACCACGTGCTTCACAAATGATTTGTATTTGTTCCAACAATGACTTCTTCGTGTAAATGAGTCCTTAAAGGAATTGTTCACAAATAAAGGTGACCAACCTTTATATCGACGGCTCAGCTATAAAGCACCAAACGAACAGCTTATCAGGTCCTTTCCTATCACCATGTCAAGCCCAAAAACAGATTGGGAAAAGTATGGGAACCAATCTGGTCGTCTCTCCACATGCTGACAAATGGTATTTCAAAAGATGTAAACGTACAAAGGCTAAAGTGTTGTGCACATCAGTGTAATATACCAATAGCTGCTGGCTATTTCTAAAATTCAATCTTTAATTTGTTCTAGCAATGACTGATACTGGAACATATTGTCATATTGATATACCCACCCACTTTAAGTTGCATATAGATACAAACCTTCCCTGTGCATTATTTTACCAATTTTGTATCCTATTTGTCGAAGCGTGTTTTTTTGTAAAATTCGATGAAAACGTTGTGTAAAAGTATAAAATAATATCTAAATAATAGAAATGTTTGCTAATTTTGACGATCTTAGTCATTATTTTGGCTTTTTTTTTCTCTTTTAGAAAAAAATGTCGCAATAAAACCATTAGAATCATTCAACATAAGTATAATTTGATAATATTAGTCAGAAAGAGTTATAAAATGTCATAAAATACTGTAAATATAAAGACAAACGTGAAATTTGTAAAATTTGGTGGCCATTTTGAAAGTGGGTCTCGTTGTTAAAGTAATCAGTTAACCGTGTACTATGTTTGTGCTAAGTTTTTGGTGCTTTTCTTAAAAAAAATTCTCAATTCTCTCAATATACTGCACCATATTGCCCCACTACTATGCTTTATTCACATTTGATGTTTGATATAGATGTTTACAATGTTGGACCATGCTTTTTTACATTTGAAGGTTTGTTGTAGGTGATTTCAATGTTGGAACATGCTTTATTCGCATTCGATGTTTTGATGTAGGTGTTTTCAATGTTGGATCATGCTTTATTCACATTTGGTGTTTTAATGTAGGTGTTTCCAATGTTGGACCATGTTTTATTTACATTTGATATTTAGATGTAGGTGTTTCTAATGTTGAACCATGTTTTATTCACATTTGATGTTTGGATGTAGGTGTTTCAAATGTTGGACTATGCTTTATTCACATTTGATGTTGGGATGTAGGTGTTTCAAATGTTGGACCATGCTTTATTTACATTTAATATGTTGATGTAGGTGTTTCTAATGTTGGACCATGTTTTATTCACAGTTGATGTTTGGATGTAGGTGTTTCCAATGTTGGACTATGCTTTATTCACATTTGATGTTTGAATGTAGGTGTTTTCAATGTTGGACTATGCTTTATTCACATTTAATGTTTTTATATAGGTGTTTCCAATGTTGGACCATGGTTTATTCACATTTGTTGATTGGTGTAGATGTTTCCAATGTTGGACCCTGTTTTATATACAATTGATGTTTTGATGTAGATGTTTCCAATGCTTCATTTACATTTGTTGAGCTTCACTTTCTCACCAATCTGTATTTTTGTCTGACAAGTCATCATTGATAAACATATCCTGTTTTTGTCTCTCAATACATTTCTTCCAGTCAATAACGGATATTTCTTACTTTGCATGGGTAAATTTCATAATGATTCTCTTTGTTTAATTTGTTTTTATTCTGCCTACATTGTTGGACATATCAACATCAGATTTTGACAAATTGATGCCAAATGTTACGGTTACACCCATTGTTATACCATCACTGTTATCTAGACGTGTCTATTTGATGTTGTCAGTTCTCAAACAGTTTCTTCTGTAGTGTTGCCTCTGTTCCTAATGCATGGTTTGTAGTATATTGATTGCATAACAAGTTCTTATCTCATGCAAGTCTTGCTCAAAATTGCCGTAAGTAGCATTTTTACGGATAACATTTTCGCTCATTGACCAAATACATGGCCGTACACGTTTTACCACCGTCAGTTTCGAGTTGGTAGCCTCTGTTGAGGCACACGTGTCGTTACCCTTTTACGCTGATTGTTTATTTTTGTGCCATTTTAGTTGCTTTAATTATACGTCACCTGTGAAAATAATGTTTCTTTTATCCCACCTGCCTCTGTCATAACACGACCATGCGATTAATTTTAGCAGAATATAATCTAAATTAAGATTAATATTATTTTTGTATTTTTATTTATTTGCATATGTATGAGCGCGCGTTTTCTCTTTTGTATTTGGGAAGCGGGGGCTAGTGTATTTATCATAAGATATTGAACGTATTCTTCAACAAACGAGTGTAATGTAGCTATAAGAGTCACCAACATATATATTTGGATTTGTCGGAATAAACCAAAATCGACATTCATTTTCAATGAAGGATTCCATAGAGTAAGTGAAATTCTGAAGCTCTTTGTCCCACTTTGTACATAAGAACTAAAGATTCTACGTGGTGAAGTTATACACTCGGTTACAGAGTGCGCAATATTTTTTTATAAACACGGCCCCAAGTATCAGACACGACAATGGTGCCTTGGACATCGCTAGGTGGATGAAATTTTTCAAAGACATGATTCTCTGGATAAGCACCTACACACGAAGTTATCATGTTGTATAAATTGACCCCGTAGTTAAATCCCGAGAGCCCTTGTATGATATTGTCACCATTAAATAACGGTGCGGTGCATTCAACAATTGGCGCATCTTCAAATAGTTCAACATCCGGGCAGCAGTCATTATGATAGACACTCTCAGTGGAACACGAGCATGACCAGCAGCAAGGTCTAGACCAGACGCATGTTTAATTTAGGTCAGCTACTACCATTACATTTCCCATAGACTTACATTATAGCGTTTATACGTGAAACCTATTTTTAAAACATTCGTTCATGAAAATGACCTACCTTGCATTCAAGTATCAGCCTAGATACATGACCCGCAGTCTCGGACTGAATTCATTTGCGTTTCCATAGATTTACCACTAGTGCAAAAAATAAAATAATAACGTATTTGCTCATTTTGACTATTTAATGGCGCTCCATTAAAAAATCAAAATGAGCAAATACGTTATTATTTTTTTCATGATAAAAACATCCTATTCTAACGAATTAAGAAGAAAAACATTCACTGTGACATTTATATATAATCAGAAACAAGCTTACAAACGTGATATATGCCCTCAACATCCCTATACTTTTTTCAGCCAATCAGGAACCCCGTCTCAATGGTGGTAGCTGACCAGAGAATCACCAGTTGTAACAGCACAGAAACCTTGAACTAAGTTTCGTTGAATGTTATCAATACCCGTCCAGTTTGATTTGTTCGAACAAAAACAAATAAAACTCGGGGAACAACATCCATACCACTACAAATTGTTGCTTTATCCACTTCAGATCAGTCTTAAATAAATTATTCCAATAAACGAACTTTTATCTTTATATCGGCACTGATACAAATGACAAAACCAGTGTGTTATTTATATTACCGTGCGAACCTATAACGACCCAGCTTATTTCGATAACTAATTAAATAAATAATGAGTTAATTTCATTACAATTGGTCTAATTAACAGCATACGTAATACAATATTTTGCTTAGAGAAAATAATGATATGAAAACTAGATAATGCGCTTGTAACCAGGCGGATACGATTGTAAGCACGTGATCTCTATTATAGAATGTAAAATAATTCAAGAGTGCCGATGTTGTGATATTATAAACATTCCAACATTAGATAATCAACAATGATCTTAATTTGATTAAATCCAGCAAACATTTTTTCATATTTTTTTATGTCAAAACTTTTTTGAAATCTGCATTAAATATTCATGACTAAAAACAATGGAAGACCCAATTGTAAACTATATTTCTTGGAGTGCTTTTTAAAGAACGCCAGGTGTCAAATTACAAGGTCACTCAAATGGTGAAAATAGAAAAAAAAACAACAACATATATTTGCCTTATGGTACTACTAGTAGTTTGTTTTTAGAATCCTGTTTACATATTTAACAATATGAGCTATGGATTTTATATAGATGTATATTTTGTAAAAGTCAATATATATTCCATCTTTGTATATGTTTTCTATATGAAATAAAAGTCAATCACTCAAACAATTTCATTGGCGAAACTATACATTACCAACCACTGAGAGAAAGAGCTATACATGGCCAAACACTGAAAAAAAACTGCCAACTACTAAGAGAAGTGGACTATACATTGACAACCTGATAGATGCGGACTATACATTGCAAATCACTGAGAGATGCTGACTAAAATTGTCAAACTGAGAGATGCGGACTATGCATTGCCAACCACTGAAAGATGCGGACAGTATATTGATTACCACTGAGAGATACGAGCTATACAAGGCCAACCACTGAAAGATGCGAACTATACATTGCCAACCACTGAAAGATGCGGACAGTATATTGATTACCACTGAGAGATACGAGCTATACAAGGCCAACCACTGAGAGATGCGGACTATACATTGACAACCATATAGATGCGGACTATACATTGCAAGTCACTGAGATATGCTGACTAAAATTGTCAAACTGACATATGCGGACTATACATTGACAACCATATAGATGCGGACTATACATTGCAAGTCACTGAGATATGCTGACTAAAATTGTCAAACTGACATATGCGGACTATACATTGACAACCATTTAGATGCGGACTATACATTGCCAATCACTGAGAGATGCTGATTAAAATTGTTTAACTGAGAGATTCGGACTGTACATTACCAATCACTGAAAGATGCTGACTAAAATTGTCAAACTAACATAATGTGGACTATACATTGACAACCACATAGATGCGGACTATACATTGCCAATCACTGAGAGATGCTAATTAAAATTGTCAAACAGACAATTGCGGACTATACATTGACAACCATTTAGATGCGGACAAAACATTGCCAATCACTGAGAGATGTGGACTATACATTGACAACAAGATAGATGCGGACTATACATTGACAATCACTGAGAGATTCTGATTAAAATTGTCAAACTGAGAGATGCGGACTATGCATAGCCAACCACAGATATATGCGGACTATACATTGCCAACTACTGAGAGATTCGAATTATACATTGCCAACCACTGAAAGATGCGGACAATATATTGATTACCACTGAGAGATACGAGCTATACAAGGCCAACCACTAAGAGATGCTGACTAAAAATTGCCAACCACTAAGAGATACGGACTATACATTGACAACCATATAGATGCGGACTATACATTGCCAACCACAGAGAAAGGCGGACTAACATTGTCAACTACTGAGAGATGCGGATTAAAATTGTCAACCACTGAGAGATGCTGACTAAAATTGACAAACTGAGATATGCGGACTATACATTACCGACCACTGAGAGATGCGGACTATACATTGCCAATCACTGACAGCCGCTGACTAAAATTGTCAACCACAGAGAAATGCGGACTATATATTGCCAACCACTGACAGCCGTTTAGCAAAATGGTCAACCACTGAGAGATGCAGACTATACATTGCCAACCACTGACAGCCGCTGACTAAAATTGTCGACCAAGACTATACATTGCCAACCACTGACAGCCGCTGACTAAAATTGTCGACCACTGAGAAATGCTGACTAAAATTGACAAACTGAGATATGCGGACCACTGACAGCCGCTTACTAAAATTGTCAACCACAGAGAGATGCATACTATACATTGCCAACAACTGAAAGAGTTAAATCTAATATTGATTGATAAATAAGATTATTAATAGAAAAAAATCATAGTTTTGATATATAAATTTTAAGGCAAAAGCTTTTAAATATGCGTTTACTTTTTAATAATGTATATTTAAAATACATGTATATATTTTTTGGATTATATTGTTTTTTAATATATTATTCATATTTGACACAAAGTTTAGCATTGTTTTTGGGACATGGGCGTAGGAGCGTTTCTATTATTGGAGGGCAACATAAGGAGCGAATGTATAATGTATGAGGATCTATACCCCTTCCGCTGGTGGTGGTGTGTGTTGGGGTTGGGCGGAGACATATTTATCAAATAATTGGGGAATGGGGTCAGTGTGCAAAGTATATGCATGATGCTCCCACCTGAACATATCAGAAGCATTTCCAAACATTTTTAAAAAAACAAACTGTACAAATGCCATTTAAGTAAGATCTGTGAGAAATAAATTACATGATCATTAATTTTTTTGTGGTGTATATTTATTATGCTTGTTAATTTTAAAGGTACCTGCACAATGCTTATTGAAAGTAGCTTTTTTAAAAAATCTAAATTATTTTCAAAATGAAATGTATGATACCTTTTAATACGTTAAAAGGTAAATTTGCATGTTTATGTGAACTATCTGTAATGATGTCTTTAACACTGAATTAAAAACAACAACAACAAAATAATCAAAATCGCTACATCAATTAGGATCCGGTGCCATTAAGCAACAAGAATCCAGTACAGGCTAACAGAGTCCGAAACCCAAATTTTGTAGCAAATTTCATTTTTTATATCTTTATAGATCTCGCAGTGAATACATTCTGCACAGGACGAAAAACAGTGACAGGGCAACATCTTCGCACACCTATCAGCCGTTGGTCCAATTTTATAAAGATAAAATCAATTGAAAATAATCGTTTTCGCTGGCTGGTAAAGTTACTGCTCTATAAATTGAAAACAGATGCAGCATTTTAGTCTGATGTTTTTGCTCCATAGATCTACTTGAGTATGTAAAATTCCATACGTTTAATATCGTTCACAACCTCTCTTGAAATACTAAATGACTGACAAAATATATTGCCTACACATGATACTTTGCAACAATGCATGCGCCTATTACATAAATAACTCCGTGCTTGTTCAGATCAGAAACATTTTATGAACTTATATAATGTTATCAATATTAGTTATTGATATATGTATATATATATATATATATGTAAGTATGTATGCATAAAACGTTACACGGTTTACCATGAAAGACAACTCATGTCAGATGTAAATGCATGTATAAAACGCGTTAGCCTACCTTTGACAAATTCATAAAAATCCAAAGAGGGTCAGTTAGGGTTTTTTGCATATACCATATGGGCCCATTTTTTTTTTGCATATGCCATATAGGCGAAATATTTTTTTTGCATATGCCATATCACGATATTGATTTTTTTCTTATGCTATTCAAAAAATTGAATTATTTTGGTCTATTTCCAAGTTTCTTCAATGATTTTAATGCAGTTTGGCTATTTTCTACTCAAAATTAGAGATATCATATGCCATATGGGTACCTCCCTAACAGACCCTCTTCAATGGGGAATTCAAGAAATCGGATTTTACAATGGCGGTGAGTGGTCTTATTTTCATGATTATTTATTTATTTTATGCTGGAGTAATCCAATATTTTTTTTTTAAAAGCAACAACAAGTGCACTGATCCATGTAACACTTTAACTACATATTGACTAGTAAACACACTCAACCGTTAGTTGCATATTACAGCGCATTCTTCCGTAAGGCCAGTGGGTGCATTCGGGGTCCATTAGTAATATACTTTCGTTTAAGAGTGAGCTTTTTATTTAACTGATATAATTAATTAACTTTCTTCGTTTCAGTTTTAGTTTCAATTAATATTATATCAATTTAATGCCCGGTTAAGTCACTAAGGAACGCTTGTTTTCAAAGAAACCACGTGGTCCCAAAGTCACATGATTATATGAAGACACGTGTTTAAGCGGGAATTTCGGTTTTCGAACGATCATATAAAACTAAAATAGACGTCCTCTTCAATAGATCATTAAAAGTATATGTACATGTATTTTAAATATAATCCGTCAGTTCAGTCAAGTGAATTAAGTGGAGAAGAAGAAGAAGGAGAATAATAATAATAATAATAATAAGTAGAAGAATATTTTATTGATTTAAACGAAATATTATAAAATATATGTGAAGTATAACAAAAGATTATAAAATATATGAGAAGTATAACGAAATATTATAAAATATATGAGAAGTATAACAAAAAAATAGAAAATATATGAGAAGTATAACGAAATATTATAAAATATATGAGAAGTATAACGAAAGATCATAAAATATATGAGAAGTATAACGAAATATTATAAAATATATGAGAAGTATAACAAAAGATCATAAAATATATGAGAAGTATAACGAAATATTATAAAATATATGAGAAGTATAACGAAATATAATAAAATATATGTCCAACAGTAGATGTATGATATTCAAAAGACACAGGGACAGCTACCACATCTTCATAAGCGTCGTTAATATATATTAAATACAGTACATACATACAAAAGAAGCGACAGAATGTGTTTCCGTCGCGGGACGGCTAGCAGCATCAATTATATTGAATCCACTCGACCAATGTAAAATGTTAACTTTTGTTTCTTCCAGCATACACACCCCCCTGAATCAGGTGGGTCGGTGTCGTCCCAAAAGAGAGCATTGTGGTATTGTTTTATATTATTACTATTGCTACATTCGCGTTTCTTGTAGTTTGGTACACCACAGGGTATTTAAAAACGTGGACCAAATAAATGTTGCACAACTTGTTGTATTTTTTTGGTATGGAGAATATAGTATTTAAAGTTTCAATGCATTCTTTAATAACCACTTTGACCACTTCTTTTATTTATCACAGTCTTTAGACTTTCTGACATACTATTTACAGAGTTTCTTATTACTAATTGACTTCAAGGATCTCCTTAAACATCTTTTAAGATATTTTATTGTTTTGGGTTCTGGATCTCAATATGTAATGTTAAACAAATTTTCTAACGGATTTAAATCCGAACTCTTTCGATGACAGTTGTCCTTTGAGTAAATTTCTCAAGTCCCTCGGAGTCAATTTCTGACATGCTTTCGCAGACGCAAGCCTCTTTTCCATTAATCTACAGTCAAACGAGGTACATTGTTTCTCTTCTAAAAGCTTTGAAACCCAGATAAGTTTTCAAGTTGAGCTCCCATCTCTTGTATATGACTTTGTGCAGTCACTCTCATTACCGGTAACGTGACTTTGACCCACTGCACATTTTGCGTTGAAAAGAGCCATGTTCTCCTATGTTTGACAACTTGAGCACCCACTTAGAATTATCCAAGATACCCATGATTGTGTGACTGATGAACATTGTTAACGTTAAATGAAGGCTTTTGCCTTACTTCCCTCCTTATATTCATTCCCTTCCACATGACCTACTTACAGACCCACCCACCCACCATGTTCTGAGTTAAGGCACGATCAACGTTTTGATGAATAGTTTGTTTACCAATAAAACGTATTTCCAGAATATTGACAGGTTACCTACATTAAAATCGGAAAGTATGGCCTCCTCATTATACACTCATTAATACATATTATTCAAATAATCAATATTACATGCTATTATATGTGAGATTACATTATATGTATCACAACACCATGTCAAAACGCATCTGCAATCTCAAAATCCCGTCGCCCTGTGGGTCATATAAAGTAAAGTGTTTCATCCATTTTATCGAACGTAAATATTAATATAAAGTGGGTATCTATTGAGCAGTTTACAACGAGCAGTGAACACATTATCAAGCTTAAGTTGTCAAAGACGTTTAGTCCAATAATTATGCTACATTAAGAGTTTTTGTATTCTTTTTTATTTGTAAGTGATGATGCATATTCTATGGATGACCCAGAACCTCCGACCAAATGTAAGAAATTCCACCATGGACAGTGCAGTGAGTCACAACAATATTTTACGTTTTTGCTAACCATTGTAAAACATAATGATCTAAAACCATAGCACATACTTACCTGACCACCTGCAATGCTGGTAATTTTTTTAATTTTCAAACACAAACACAGCGTTTTATGTGTTCACATTTCTACTTTTAGCGAGACAGTATATTTAATTCTCGGTTTTCTACAACAGAATTAAGTTTTAAAACATTTTCATAGTCGTGAAAATGAAAATATATGTGATTACGATTTGTGGATAAGGAAATATATTACAAAAAATGATTAAGTCGCAGATTTTTTACAACTCAAGGGGCTTATATTTATAGGAGCTCTGAAATGGACTTTAAATTTTGCATAGAAATACTATAGGAGAATGCAAAGATTAAGTTCTAAAACATCTTTTTAGTCATAATAAATAAGATTTTGTTTAATAAGAAGGATTGAATTTTAAAAAGGGGTCAGATGGGGGTCATTAAATTGTTGAAATTGAACATTTTCAAAAATCTTCTTCTCAACAACAGGACACTTAAATTTGTTCATATTTGCTATAAGTTATCCCTATGAGTAGGAGTTTGAAGTTTGTACAAATCGAGGGACTAGTATTTATAGGGATCCTGCAAGGGGACTTAAAGTTTTACATAAGAACGCTATGGGTAAATTTGTCATCTTTTTGTGCTGAATTGTTATACAGATTGAGAGCTGAATCATCTACTAGTGATAGCAATTAAGATTTAGTTCAATAAGCAGGTTTTAATTTCCAAAAGAGGCCAGGTGATTACAAAAGGGTTCAAATAAAAAATCTCAAAATCTTATTCTCAACAACCGGTCAGTCATATTTGTTAATAGTTAATATAAATTTTCCCTATGATTAAAAGTTCTACGTTTGTACAACTCATGGGGAACTGGGACGATACAGGCCCTGTAAGGGGACTAAAGAGTTTTACATTGGAATAATATTGGAAAACGGAACATTCTCATGTTTTCGTCGATTTGTTTAAATATGTTGTTCAATTTGATATCTTAAGGATTGTTTAGTAACAGTAAGTTTGATTTTGTTCAATATAGTGGATTGAATCTCGATAAGTGGGCTGGGGCCAGTGGGTGTGGGCAATATGGTTAAACTTGGGAATTTTCCTACATCTTCCTTTCAATAACCTTTCTGTCAAACTTGTTTATATATAATACAAAATATATTACATCAGCAAGAGATTGAAGAATCTGCAAATCAAGGATGGGGTATTTATTCATAAAGGGATAACACGACCCTGAAGAGTGTTAATATTGCGAAATTTCAAAAAGTGCTATGGCCACTATGAGCAAGAAGATCGTCCTCAGGCCCTCTTGGGCCTATTGTTTATTAAGTATTTCTTGAATTACAGTGCTAATATTGGATTTAGTAACCTTTATCTTACTTACGTGTCAATATATTTAATATATGTGGTGTAAAATATTTTAAGTATTACTCACATTAATACTTATTCACAAGCTGGAAAAATACTGCTCGCCGAAAAAGAGTTGAATAAAACTAACGAACCGGAAACAGAAGGTAGTAGCCCAATGAAAAAAGTGGCGACTATTTCGGTTGGATCTCCCGCTGACTCTGCTTATGCACCATCTCTGAAGTCCCCACCATCTCTGAAGTCCCAAAAATGGACAATGGTACAACAGCTCTCCATCAGTCAAAGCAGTAGTATAGGTATGTTTAGACATATTACTAAATTATGTTGTTTAATTTGTATATATTTAGGCAAAGATAACATCAAAGTTACCTTACCTTCTTCAACGTGTCATGGTCTAGCTATTGAATTCTAAAAAAATAACATAGTTTTTGCCCCCAATCTCCATATTGATATATATTTGTGTAGTACGGACTGAAAAGTTGTTGCTAGCAAAATCGTTTATTCTTTTTAAAACTACGAACGCTATTATGATTATTATTTTAGAACCAATATTTATTTATTTGTAACAGTTTTGTGCAAGACTACAGAAACAAAAATTAAGTTATCGGTCTGTTATCGCCGTTATATCTAAATATAATCAAATGTGCGCAAAGTACTAAAACCAAGAATTGTCTGTTTTATATATACACCTGTAATCTTGTTTGCAGAGGCCGACATTTCTGAATGCGGGACGCCATCATTTCAAAATAGCAATTCAACTGTTTCTTACGGAGGAAAGGTAAAGCTAATGTTTGCATTGACTATAAAAACATGTGTCCCAGCAAAATACATTGATTGCTTATAGGCAACAAATTAGTGACCAGACTTAGAATAATAACTAGCGCATTTTTACAGCCTTTGGAAGGCATTCCAACTTGAAATGGAAAAAAGATGAGGCAAGTTTAAGTAAGAATTGGAGAAAACACGTTGTTTTTAGCTTGACGTGAATTCGTTGAAAACCCACATCCACAAAGAAGATAAATATGTCACGTCCGAATCTTGTTTTACATACTCTTTTAGATCTTGTTTAAAAAATCTAACCAGACTTAAAGCTTATAAACTATTTGATGAGCACTATTAATTACTAAAATGAGTAAGGAATGCAGGAAGAACACAAAATAATGTAGAATACTATTTAACTCTATATAACCGTTTTTCAATTCGTCTTTTTGAGGGGTCCTCCGCGGCGAAGGCGCCGTCTAAAGATCACTTATTTCTCACAGCAAAGGTCTTATGTTCGAGTCCCGATTTCTATTTACAGTGGTGTCAGTATTCGCTAAACAGAGACCGATTGGAATAAGAAGTATATTGCCTACACATTATACTTTGTACTTACGAAAACGATAAATTTTATTGGCGACAATGCATGCTCCCATTACACAATAACTTCGTGTTTGACCAGATCAGAAACATTTTATGAACTAATATAATGCTATTAATATTAGTTATTTATATATGTATGTATACATACACACACACACACACACACACATATATATATATATATATAAATATATGGAGATAATTATTTGTGAATAACCAAGACATAAAGTCATGAATCCTTAACTGGATCCTACTCATATAAAGCTATCACTTCATGTATGTAAATTTGGCCACCCTGTCCAGATGTGTTGCATGTAATTCCATAGTATATAAGTCATGGCCGACACCAAATTTATTGGTTTGGCAGAGGCCTTGATATTGTTTCTATGGTTTGCATTGTAGCTAGGCGCACTCGCCGTAGTCTTGTCTGTACATTTATGTCTTGGTTATTCACCAATAATTATCTCCATATATATATCATGCATTGTGAATGAGCATCTGAAAAGATCCCAAAAATCGTAAATTCCGTTGTTGTGAATTTAATTATCTCCCTTTATATATATATATATATATATATATATATATATATATATGTAAGTATACATAAAACGTTACACGGTTTACCATGAAAGATAACTCATGTCATATGTAAATACATGTATAAAATGCATTAGCCTACCTTTGACAATTCATAAAAATCCAAAGAGGGTCAGTTAGGGTTTTTTGCATATACCATATGGGCCCATTTATTTTTTTTGCATATGTCATATCAGGATATTGATTTTTTTCTTATGCTATTCAAAAAATTGAATTATTTTGGTCTATTTCCAAGCCTTTTCAATTACTTTAATGCAGTTTGGCTACTTTCCTACTCAAAATTAGAGATATCATATGCCATATGAGTACCTCCCTAACAGACCCTCTCAAATGGGGAATCCCAATTTGATTTTCAGAAATGGGATTTTACAATGGCAGTGAGTGGTCTTATTTTCATGATTATTTATTTATTTTATGCTGGAGTAATCCAATATTTTATGTTTTTAAAAGCAATAACAAGTGCACTGATCAATGTAACACTTTAACTACATATTGACTAGTAAACACACTCAACTTTTAGTTGAATATTACAGCGCATTCTTCCGTAAGGCCAGTGGGTGCATTCGGGGTCCATTGGTAATATACTTTCGTTTAAGTGTGAGTTATTTATTTAACTGATATAATTTATTAACTTTCTTCGTTTCAGTTTTAGTTTCAATGCTAATATTCTATAAATCAACATTATAACTATTTAATGCCTGGTTGAGTCACAAAGGAACACTTGTTTGCAAACAAAGAAACCACGTGGTACAAAAGTCACATGATTATATGAAGAAACGTGTTTAAGCGGGAATTTCGGTTTTCGAACGATCATATAAATCTAAAATTGACATCCTCTTAAAAAGATCGATCGTTAAAAGTATAATTATGTATATGTATTTTAAATATATAGCTGCAAGTGTTATCCGTCAGTTCAGTAATTAAGTGGAGATATACGGCATTAAGAAGAAGAAGAAGAATATTTTATTGTTTTAAACTATACTCATTAAATTACAATGTTGTAATAAAATGTAAATATTTAAACACATAACAAGTTGAGTATCTAACACGCACATATTTTCACATACACACACACACACATACATACACGCTCGCGCACCATCATACGTATTCGCACTTACTATCGACATTTGAATACTCATATAAATTAGATTAATTTGGTATGTAGTCAAATTTTCTTTTACATTTTTGAGAATGAACACTTAAAGAAATGGTTACGATGGAATAGTTCAGGCTTATTCCCCATGTACAAAGAAAGCAAAGTACATGTACATGGTGAAACGTGGCATGAACATGTACAATTACCCTAGAACATTTATACTTGAAAGAAGAATGAGAAAGCAGTAATTGCACCTCTAATGATTTGATTGCATCCAGCTGTTACGTTAATGAGAAGAAACGAAACATTAGAAAAAATATGAAAAGTATAACAACAGATTAGAAAATATATGAGAAATATAACGAAAGATTAGAAAATATATGAAAAGTATAACGAAAGATTATAAATAAATATATGAGAAGTATAACGAAATATTAGAAAATATATGAGAAGTATAACGAAAGATTAAAAAATATATGAGAAATATAACGAAAGATTATAAAATATATGAGAAGTATAACGAAATATCATACAATATATGAGAAATATAACGAAATATTATAAAATATATGTCCAACAGTAGATGTATGATATTCAAAAGACACAGGGACAACTGCCACATCATCATAAGCGTCGTTAATATATATTAAATATAGTACATACATACAAAAGAAGCGACAGAATGTGTTTCCGTCGCGGGACGGCTAGCAGCATCAATTATTATATTGATGCCACTCGACCAATATTAAATGTTAACTTTTTTTCTTCCAGCATACACATCCCCCTGAACCAGATGGGTCGGTGTCATCCCATAAGAGAACATTTAGGTATTGTTTTATATTACTAGTATATATACTACAGTTGCTACATTCGCATTTCTTTTCTTGTAGTTTGGTACACCACAGGGTGTCTAAAAACGTTGACCGAAGAAATATTGCACAAACTGTTGTATTTTTTTTTGGTATGTAGCATATAGTATTTAAAGTTTCAATGCATTCTTTAATAACTACAAGCCCACTTCTGTTATTTATCGCAGTCTTTAGACTTTCTGACATACTATTTACAGTGTTTCTTGTTACTAATTGACTTCAAGGATCTCCTTAAACATCTTTTAAGATATTTTATTGTTTTGGGTTTTGGATCTTAATATGTTATGCTAAACAAATTTTCTAACGGATTTAAATCCGAACTCTTTCCATGACAGTCGCCTTTGAGTAAATTTCTCAAGTCCCTCGGAATCAATTTCTGATATGCTTTCGCAGACGCAAGCCTCTTTTCCATTAATCTACAGTCAAACGAGGTACATTGTTTCTCTTCTAAAAGCTTTGAAACCCAGATAAGTTTTCAAGTTGAGCTCCCATCTCTTGTATATGACTTTGTGCAGTCACTCTCATTACCGGTAACGTGACTTTGACCCACTGCACATTTTGCGTTGAAAAGAGCCATGTTCTCCTATGTTTGACAACTTGAGCACCCACTTAGAATTATCCAAGATACCCATGATTGTGTGACTGATGAACATTGTTAACGTTAAATGAAGGCTTTTGCCTTACTTCCCTCCTTATATTCATTCCCTTCCACATGACCTACTTACAGACCCACCCACCCACCATGTTCTGAGTTAAGGCACGATCAACGTTTTGATGAATAGTTTGTTTACCAATAAAACGTATTTCCAGAATATTGACAGGTTACCTACATTAAAATCGGAAAGTATGGCCTCCTCATTATACACTCATTAATACATATTATTCAAATAATCAATATTACATGCTATTATATGTGAGATTACATTATATGTATCACAACACCATGTCAAAACGCATCTGCAATCTCAAAATCCCGTCGCCCTGTGGGTCATATAAAGTAAAGTGTTTCATCCATTTTATCGAACGTAAATATTATTATAAAGTGGGTATGTATTGAGCAGTTTACAACGAGCAGTGAACACATTATCAAGCTTAAGTTGTCAAAGACGTTTAGTCCAATAATTATGCTACATTAAGAGTTTTTGTATTCTTTTTTATTTGTAAGTGATGATGCATATTCTATGGATGACCCAGAACCTCCGACCAAATGTAGGAAATTCCAACATGGACAGTGTGGTAAGTCACAACAATACTTTACATTTTTTGCTAACCATTGTAAAACATAATGATCTAAAACCACACCACTTACTTACCTGACCACCTGCAATGCTGGTAATTTTGTTAATTTTGAAAAAAACAACAGCGTTTTATGTGTTCATATTTCTACTTTTAGCGAGACAGTATACTTTAATAAGTTTAAAAATATTTCCATAGTCGTGAAAATGAAAATATATGTGATTACGATTTGTGGATAAGAAAATATACTATAAGAAATGATTAAGTCGCAGATTTTTTACAAATCAAGGGGCTTGTATTTATAGGAGCTCTGAAATGGACTTTAAATTTTACATAGAAATACTATAGGAAAACGCAAATTTTAAGTTCTAAAACATTTTTTTAGTAATAATAAGATTTTGTTTAATAAGAACTGACTTTCCAAAATGGGTCAGGTGGGGGTCACTAAATTGTTGAAATTGAACATTTTCAAAAATCTTCTTCTCAATAACCGGACACTTACATTTGTTTATATTTGCTATGAGTCATCCTTATGAGTAGGAGTTCGAAGTTTGTACAAATCGAGGGACTAGTATTTATAGGGACCCTGCAAGGACACTTAAAGTTTAACATAAGAACGCTATGGGTAAATTTGTCATCTTTTTGTGCTGAATTGTTATACAGAATGAGATCTGAAGCATCTACTAGTGATAGCATTTAGCAGGTTTTAATTTCCAAAAGAGGCAAGGTGAGTCACAAAAGGGTTCAAATAAAAAATTCTCAAAATCTTATTCTCAACAACCGGTCAGTCAAATTTGTGAATGGTTAATATAAATTTTCCCTTTATTGCACCCTTGATGGTATAAAAATTCCGGTCACAGGTGTCAGCTGTAAAAACAAATCAGTATTGTCGCATATTAGCGTATTTAAATCTAAGTATCTGACTTAACAGACAATAAATCTGTCTTATATTTTATCTTTCTGCTAATCTATATTACTATCGCTCATTCTTTCTACTTGCACATGTTGTTTCTTTTTATCATTTTCTTTCCACTTCTAATTTTCTTCTGTTTATATAAACAGCTTAATGCATTGTAACAACCTTAATTGTCGTTTAGTACATAGCCATTGTCAATTGAATTGTGTTTGTAAAATTATAAGGGAAGGGCCGAATCTAAGTTGAGAGAACTTGTGACCCAACCCATTTGCTATATACATGTATATATTGGCAATAAAATATGTTTAAAGCATATATCACGGCTTTGGTAAATTACCGAACTGTAAACTGACATGATTTACGACACTCCGTCCCCAACTTATAACCGCCCGAAGCCATAACGGTAAGCCACGTTAGCGCACCGCGCAGGATCTCTTCCCAGTAATCGCAATCAAAACAAACATTGATTTATTACCTTGTCAATTATCACAGCCGGCACGCATACTTTTTCAAAAATATAAAAATAGACCAGTGTACATTTTCGGAAAATAGAGTTGACCTAGATCTTTCTAGAGAATTCCATGACCTTGCGTGATCACTGGCATGGGTATTAACGATTGGGCGCTATTTTCAAATGTAACCTATGGTGTCATGCATAATATTACTGCACGGACTGCTATGCCACTTGAATATAAACAACCGGTCCTTGAAAAATAAATGTATAAATATATAAAACATATTGTTTTTGCGGTTAAAGATGGGGAGATTTTTGTTATTCCTGCGTAAATCTGGACAATTCAATGACCTCGCGTGATCACTGATACATTGAAATGTATTGTTTTAGCGATTGGAATTTTGGAGATTTGTGTTATTCCCGCGTATCAAGAGTGTCACAATTTCAGTCCATGCACTTTCCAACAAGTTACTGTTAGGAGATTTATGCAAACTAACACTGTCATTACATTTTTATTTCCTACAATTTCTTATCGAACACTGTTTTCCCATATTGGCGTGTGTAAGCGCTTAATTGCGGATTTCTAATAACCATAAACAAACAGAGCGATGCGATTGGCCATGAATGACAGGTTGGCGCGGTATTTTGGTCGGTTATTCTAATAAGTTGACCCCCGGTGACATCATTTCGCCATATATGGAATGGCGAATTTATTTCAGCTGCCGATAAGATTTTACCTGTATAACTGTGCTATATGGCAACTGGTGTTGGTGCGCACTGGCGGATTATATTTAGAATACCAATTTGAATTGATTAAGCAAAAACTATTTTTGCATTATAGTTACCATTTAAAAGTTCTAAGTTTGTACAACTCATGGGGAACTGGGACGATACAGGCCCTGTAAGGGGACTAAAGAGTTTTACATAGGAACACTATTGGAAAACGGAACATTCTCATGTTTCGTCGATTTTTTAAATTATGTTGTTCAATTCGAGATCTAAAGGATTGTCTAGTAACAGTAAATTTGATTTTGTTCAATATAGTGGATCAAATCTCCATAAGGGGCCTGGGGCCAGTGGGTGTGGGCAATATGGTTAAACTTGGGAATTTTCCTACATCTTCCTTTCAATAACCTTTCTGTCAAACTTGATTATATATAGTACAAAATATATTACATCAGCAAGAGATTGAAGAATCTGCAAGTAAAGGAGCTGGGATATATTACCCTTAAGGTGACTGTTACTTTTACATGAGAATATTATGGTGAAAACTGTTGTAATTAACAACATTGCAATTCACGTTTTGTGCAGTAATAGTTGATGGGGGTATTTATTCGTAAAGGGATAACACGACCCTGAAGAGTGTTAATATTGTGAAATTTCAAAAAGTGCTATGGCCACTATGAGCAAGAAGATCGCCCCAAGCCCTCTTTGGCCTATTGCTTATTAAGTATTACTTGAACTACAGTGCTTATATTTGATTTAGCTATCTTTATCTTACTAACGTGTCAATATATTTAATATATGTGGTGCAAAATATTTTAAGTTTTACTCACAGTTATACTTATTCACAGCTGGAAAAATACTGTTCGCCGGAAAAGAGTTGAATAAAACTAACGAACCGGCAACAGAAGGTAGTAGCCCAATGAAAAATATGGCACCTACTTCGGTTGGATCTCCCGCTGACTCTGCATACGCACCATCTCTAAAGTCCCCACCATCTCTGAAGTCCCCAACATGGACAATGGTACAACAGCTCTCCATCGGTCAAAGCAGTGGTATAGGTATGTTTAGACATATTACTAAATTATGTTGTTTAATTTGTATATATTTAGGCAAAGATAACATCAACGTTACCTTACCTTCTTCAACGTGTCACGGTCTAGCTATTGAATTCTAAAAATATAACATAGTTTTTGCTCCCAATCTCCATATTGATATATTTGTGTAGTACGGACTGAAAAGTTGTTGCTAGCAAAATCTTTTATTCTTTTTAAAACTACGAACACTTTTATGATAATTACTTTAGAACCAATATTTATTTATTTGTAACAGTTTTGTGCAAGATTGAAAAAACAAAAATTAGGTAATCGGTCTGTTATCGCCGTTATATTTAAAATATAATCAAATGTGCGCAAAGTACTAAAATCAAGAATTGTCCGTTTTATATATACACCTGTAATCTTGTTTGCAGAGGCCGACATTTCTGAATTCGGGATGCCATCATTTCAAAATAGCAGTTCAACTGTTTCTTATGGAGAAAAGGTAAAGCTAATGTCTGCATTGACTATAAAAAACATGTGTCCCAGCAAAATACATTGATTGCTTATAGGCAACAAATTAGTGACCAGACTTAGAACAATAACTAGCGCATTTTTACAGCCTTTGGAAGGCATTCCAACTTGAAATGGAAAAAAGATGAGGCAAGTTTAAGGAAGAACTGGAGAAAACACGTTGTTTTTAGCTTGACGTGAATTCGCTGAATCCACAAAGAAGATAAATATGTCACGTCCGAATCTTGTTTTATATTCTCTTTTAAATCTTGTGTACAAAATGTAACCAGACTTAGAGCTTATAGACTATTTGATGAGCACTATTAATTACAAAAATGAGTAAGGAATGCAGGAAGAACACAAAATAATGTAGAATACTATTTAACTCTATATAACCGTTTTTAATTCGTCTTTTTGAGGGGTCCTCCGCGGCCAAAGCGCCGTCTCAAGATCACTTATTTCTCACAGCAAAGGTCTTATGTTCGAGTCCCAATCGCTCTAAAAACTTTATGTGAGACAGTTTCCAGTTACTTGTGGAAAGACGGTGTTTCTACTCAGTCTGAGGTCTTTCTCCACCAAGTCGAACTGGATATGCCATATATAACTTAAAATATGTTGAAAATGGCGTTAAACATATTCGAAGAAAATGCCCTGCAATATTCTTGGCGTATAGAGTAACTAAATAAGCAACACTCTTCACGTCACCTAGCACCGAATTGAGTCGTAATTAATTGGATTTGAATGTATTTCGTTTGTTGTTACATGTCCCAGGTAGATCAATATCATAATACATTTATACAATTTAATTGATATTTCAGTCTAACAAGAAAATTCTCCAGCATGTGCTTGAGAGTAAATTTGTTGTCTTTAAAGACAATATTGATGCTGAGGAAGTAGCAGACATCCTTTTTACAAAAGCAATCATTGACGACAAGGATGTTGAAAAAATAAGAGAAGAAAAACATAGAAGACAGAAGGTCGATATATTTATAAAGGCTGTAGGGCATTCTAAAGCTGCAAATAATAGCAATACTTTAAGCATTGTCAAAGGAGCACTTACTAAGGTCAAATATGGACATCTTGTTCAAGATTTTTTAGAATGGAAAGGTAAAGTATTGACAGAATTATGAAACTATATAAATTCATCTTTTTATACCTCTTTCCAATATAACCTTACATGCTAGCACAGATAATAACGTTATATACTTTTTAAATTAGTAATGCATACATACATGTATGGTATTAATAAATATATTGATTGATTGATTAATACATGGTTGTCTGTGTATCATTTCCAAACCGACTATAAGTATATTAATTTGATGTTATTGCTTTTTTTTTAGATGAAGAAACAAATCCGTGTGCATTTGACAAACAGGAAATGATATATCGCCTTCACAAAAGTGCACCTCAGATAGAAGATGAAGTAGAACCACGCTTAGTCATTGATGAAATGGTAGTAAAGCACATTCTTACGCTGGATGAACATGAATGTATTCATTCTACACCATTTAAACCAGAAAGAGTGAAATGTCTGTTTAAATATATCATTTTGAATCCGGAGAAAAATTATTATTGGTTTTGCAAAGCCTTGGGACTACAATATCCAGAGATAGAAGCATTGCTTCTTGAAGATGAATCATCTGCTAAAAGTAAGTCCCCCCCCCCCCCCCCCCCCCAGTAATTCTTAATGGGAAAATTTTAAAATGAATAGAAGTGAAATGTATTCATTAAGTTTTCAAATACCAGCACTTAACTTTGGATTTTATCGTCATCTTCACATAAGGTCCAGTTTCTACATATATCAAAGAAAAAAGTCACCGTGGCAATCTGCGACAAAGGATCTATATCTTAATCGATACTGTTCAGCCCATGATCAATAAATTACAAAAACAAATTTATAAGTTTTATTGATTTGATCTAATGTTTATTGTCTCTTGATTCATTGTTTATGGTGTTCAGCGTTATTTCATTCATACCGAACAATATTACCATTTAGTAAATACATTAACTATCGCACGTTACTGAATCGCAATGTTCAATTTGACTATTAATTATGTAATTAACAATTTTATATTGTAGAACAAGTACTTGAAGAAAACCAAGTCCAAGCTTCTCTCCGATATAGTTGTATTGATTACAGCCATATCGAAGGTGAGTATTCATCTTATCATAGTTATTGCTAAGCATAACAATTATCTGAACGTACAAATTATATTAATATTTTGTCTTGATTCATAAATAATTCCATTTTTATTAAGTGATTGCGTTTAACTTATGTTCTATACTTCTTATTCCAATCGGTCTCTGTTTAGCGAATATTGACACCACTGTAAATAGAAATTATATTATTTATAAAGTAATTACTATATTATCAAATCATAAATGACATATTTAAGTCGACAAAGGTGTTTTATGAAATAATCTTTAAGAGTCCTCTTCCATGCTAGTTTATTGAGTGGCAAAATGAAATAACATGTAATTATAAAGAATTCCATTTGTGATATATATTGATTTCGTTATTAAAACTAAGTTTCTGGGATAAGTTTTTGGTGGTCAAATTGGTATAAATTGCGTTTAACATCATTTCTAGTAGATTACATGTTACATATAATGCATACAGTTGCGTTAGTGGAAGAAAATCTTGTAGAACGTCTATCTTTCCGCAAATTTCTTTAAAGAATGTTGACTTAGTTGGTATCATATCCACGACCTCTGCAGTGACAGGTAAGTGACCTAAAGACGATGCCTTAAATCACTTTATCGCGGAAGTCCTCTCTAGTTTCAATTAACTTTCATAAAAAATATTATTTAAAGGATCAGATCTACCCAGCAGTACCAACGTCAAATTCAATTTCTCGGGAGACGACCCATCTTCAATAAGGGAGATAGAATGCATGATTGTAGATGAGCACAATTCAAGTCCTAACGCTGAACTAATTGGGGAGGTAAATGAGATGTTTTAATTATGTTTCTTGTATGTACGCCATTTTTTTCGTCCAGTTTTTTCGTTTACAAGCATACTTCAACAGGACAAGGTGCAATTATAAGTATATATGTTGTAAGATGTATATGCATATTATTCCGCCAAAGGTGAATTGTTTATTTTTAATTCACAATGTGTTTCCGAAGTACAGATGGACTGGAGTAATACCAACTTTCGTGATATTTGTATCTATATGATATTATATATAATTAAGACGTATCATTAAGAGCATTATATTATATAAATAGTTGTAACAGAAAATATTTGTTTGCTTTAAGATTACTAAACTGTAAACTGAATGAACTATATATATATAATCTAGACTATCGAAAGGAGTGTCTTCATCTGTCATATTAGAAACTATATTAGCGATAAGTATATTGATATGTATAGTTAACACCTATATAGCAGTTCAAACTGCAATGCAGTGGTGACTTTTTTATACAAATTTCAAATAATGTTAAACTCAGATTTATATTTTTAAATCATGCTTATCACACATGCTTATTGTATGTTTTGTATATAATATATTCGTTCTATAATTGTAGGCAATGGAAATTGGAAGTTTTGATATAAACGGTTTTAGCTTTTCGTCTGTTCGCATAAATCTGACCACTTTGTCAGTTAATGCACAATTGAACTTCATACAACAATGCCAGAAATCGCCTGAGTTTTTGAAAACATGGATACAACATTTAGTTTCTGAAAAGAACCTAAGCAAACTCAAACAATCTGGGACAAACAGCGTCTCATTCGAACTTGTGAGCTCACTACCAAAGGATTCAAAAGGTACAGGGATATTCGTTTCTTTTATTAAAACATACTTTTGTAATTTTATTTAAAATAAATTGAAACTAGAAAATCAAGTTAGTGGCTGTCACGTTGAGTGTATACTTCAATGTAAGCTTGACAGTTTTTATTAAGTATAATTATTACCTTTTTACCTAACAAGCTTAATTGTATGTTTTAAACATTGATCTTAGATAATAATCATTTTTAATAATATGCACTGTTATGATTGCTATTTCAGTATCTTGTCGTAGCAGGCTTTCCAAAAAGGCAATTGTGAAAATCTTCTCTGATCTTGAAAAGGAATTGAAAGATGTTGATACTATAATTCAAGCGTTTATCGACTTTAAAGCTTTGGATGAGGTTTCAAAATCAGAAATGGCTGAAATTCTTTTAATACCAACCAGGGAAAGAAAGAATGAAGCTTTCCTACGTAAAGTTCTCTCTCTTGAAAAATACGGAGTTTGCTTGTTCGAAAAGGTTTTACGAGAGTTACATCAAGAGAAGTTACTCGAAAATATGTTAGATACGAAAACAACAGTTACTGCCTCGGGTAAATAATTTGACATTCTCCCAATATATCCGGTTAAATATTTATGCAAACCATAGCGATGGTTATTTCGTTGTTTTGTCAAATTAAACTTTTCACAAACGGTATGTATACGAGCATTATTCACGACACATTCATGCATTCATGCTGGATCACATAAGATAATCTATAACAATTTCTTCAAATAAATAAGTTCAGAATCCTGTTTCATCAACATATACTTAAATACTCAAACTTTTAAATCTAAGAAAAGTAGCCAGGTAATCATGATTTTAGACAGAATCCAGTCAAACTGGATATTGCTTCATTGATAATATAATAGATACATAACCAGTCAAAACTTTACGTTACGTTTTTAAGTAAAATATTAAAACAGACGCCTGTTCATTTGTAACATAACGGCCTATGGATAGGCATTTTTGTGTTTCAGATGGCAACCATCATATTCTAGCTTCTACAGCTTATCTTGAATTCTTCCTTTGTGTGGCATAACTGTAATATGTTATTTTGATATAGTATGGCTAATAAATAAACAATTGATAAACGTTTATTTAGTGATATAACATACTGATTAATATGATGACAACGTTTTACTAAATATGTATTTTCAACTTTGTTTTAATTGCAGATCATGTTAAGATTACGCCTAAGCATATAAAATGCAACTTCACATTTCTGCTGGAAGAATTAGAGCCTAACAAGTTTGTTGAAACGCTTCGCAATCTCCAGAAAACGGAGGAAATGCTCTCCACTCAGTCAAGAAAAGACCGTTGCAAAACATTTCTGGATTGTATCATCAAAGGGGGTCAGAGTGCTACCGAATGGTTTGTGGCGGAATTGGAGAGGATTGGGATGACCGGAGTTCTTGAATTTCTGAAAACCTCTCTTAGTCCAAAGAATTCAACAAGTAAGTATTAGACATAAACACATTGACGAATACTGTTTTCGGTTTTATTTAGACTTTGATTGTGTTTTATTTCAGCGATAAAAGATACCATAGGCAAATGAATTGCTATGCATGTGATGTTTTTTATTTTCACTACACTTTCATTTATTACTTAAAGTAATATACTTACAATGGAAAAAAAACATTCTATTTCAAGTAACCATTTATCTTAATTTTTTACTGCTCTTTAATTATGTAGTCAAAGTACTGAGTATTGTAAATACGTCATGTACCTTTATTGAAACGTAGATAAAGAAATGTGGAGCTTAGTAAGCAAATAATACTTTGGATATTGATCCGAAAAAGTTTAAGTATGCTAATTTTATTTTTATTACAGATGAAAATGACCTAAAAGAAAGTATTCTTGAGAAATATAAGAACATCATTGACGAAATAGAACCTCGAGTCCTAAGATCAACGTTTGTTGAAAGGAAGATTATTAAATCTAGGGAATTTGACAATATTTGTAAAAGTCCAACCAGACGTTGTAGATCAATTTTGTTCATGAAACATCTACTGAAAAAGAAGCCACCGGCACTACAATGCTTTCTAGATGCTCTAGAAAATTCAGGATATGAATATATGGCATTGCTGATCAAGAAAAACATGGGTAAAGCAATACGTTTAAAGTTCACGTAAAATTAATACTTGTCAAGTTACTTAAACCTTCGAATACGAAATAACTTTATGTTATCATTTATGTACGGAGTTTGAAGACTGTATTATCCATGTAATATATGTCATTTTCTATAATATAATTTTCACATTTGATATGTTGAACGCAAATTTTTCTCAAACATTATAACTGACCATATGTCTAACAGAAGTATTAAAACGACTCAGCGACTGCAAAAGCTATAAAAATGTTATAATAAAGACGAGGCACACTCGTATACAATGGTAAGAATTTCCCGCCTTTGAACAGATTTGTTGTAAATAGTCAATTACAAGATAATGTTCAACGTAATTGTAATATACCTCTGCATAATATTAGTGTTTCTGCATATGCCTATATACGGTGAAAAACTGTTTTGTTTTTCTCTTTAAAAAAACATGTGATTGTATTACAGAGGAGTACAGGCCCTGTCCTTGCCTGTCATACGTAACAAGCGAGAAGGTTGCAATCAAGGGAAAGTTTGATTTACTATACCAACAAGGTAAGAACCTAATATTCTATAAGAATACATTGAAATGTCCTATTCAATCCCATTTACGCATTTTAAAAATAAAGCTACTTTTGAATACAAAAATCATAGCCATTATAAAAAATATAGATTTTGCTCGAAAATTAAATTCGAATAATCAGAAAGATAATGTCTTGTCGTCCCAGATTTGAGATAAAAAGATACATGTAAGCTCTGTATTTCGAGTACGTGTCAATCAAACTATTTAAAAGTACGTGCAATTTATGTATTTCGACTATGTGTAAACAAAACTGTATTTAAATGTACACGTAAACTGTGTATCTCGACTATGTGCAAACTAAACTGTATTTAAATGTACGTGTAGACTGTGTATTTCGGCTATGTGTAAACAAACCTGTATTAAAATGTACGTGTAGACTGCGTTTTTCGGCTATGTGTAAACAAATCTATTTCAAATGTACATGAAGACTGTGTACTTCGACTATGTGTAAACTAAACTGTATTCAATGTACGTGTAGACTGCGTATTTCGACTATGTGTAAACTAACATGTATTGAAATGTAAGTGTAGACTGTGTATTTCGACTATGTGTAAACTAACCTGTATTAAAATGTACGTGTTGACTGCGTATTTCGACTATGTGTGAACTAAACTGTATTCAAATATACGTGTAGACTGTGTATTTCGACTATGTGTGAACTAAACTGTATTCAAATGTACGTGTAGACTGTGTATTTCGGCTATGTGTGAACTAAACTGTATTACAATGTACGTGTAGACTGTGTATTTCGACTATGTATGAACAAATCTGTATTAAAATGTACGTGTAGACTGTGTATTTCGACTATGTGTAAACTAAACTGTATTTAAATGTACGTGTAGATTGTGTATTTCAAATACGTGTTAACAAAACTGGTTTTAAATGTACGTTTAGATTGTGTATTTCAACTATGTGTAAACTAAACTGTATTCAAATGTACGTGTAGACTGTGTATTTCGACAATGTGTAAACTAAACTGTTTTCAAATGTACATGAAGACTGTGTACTTCGACTATGTGTAAACTAAACTGTATTCAATGTACGTGTAGACTGCGTATTAACTAAACTGTATTGAAATATACGTGTAGACTGTGTATTTCGACTATGTGTAAACTAACCTGTATTAAAATGTACGTGTAGACTGCGTATTTCGACTATGTGTGAACTAAACTGTATTACAATGTACGTGTAGACTGTGTATTTCGACTATGTGTGAACTAAACTGTATTCAAATGTACGTGTAGACTGTGTATTTCGACTATGTGTGAACTAAACTGTATTCAAATATACGTGTAGACTGTGTATTTCGACTATGTGTGAACTAAACTGTATTCAAATGTACGTGTAGACTGTGTATTTCGGCTATGTGTGAACTAAACTGTATTACAATGTACGTGTAGACTGTGTATTTCGACTATGTGTGAACGAATCTGTATTAAAATGAACGTGTAGACTGTGTATTTCGACTATGTGTAAACTAAACTGTATTCAAATGTACGTGTAGATTGTGTATTTCAAATACGTGTAAACAAAACTGGTTTTAAATGTACGTTTTGATTGTGTATTTCGACTTTGTATAAACTAAACTGTTTTCAAATGTACGTGTAAGCTGTGTTTTTCAAATACATGTAAACAAAACTGTTTTTAAATGTACGTATAGACTGTGTATTTCAATCATGTGTAAACTAAACTGTATTAAAATGTACGTGTAAACTGTGTATTTCGACTATGTGTAAACTAAACTGTTTTCAAATGTACATGTAGACTGTGTAATTCGACTATGTGTAAACAAAACTGTATTCAAATGTACGTGTAGACTGTGTATTTCAAATACGTGTAAACAAAACTGTTTTTAAATATACGTATAGACTGTGTATTTTGACTATTTGAAAACTAAACTGTATTTAAAATTCATGTAAATTTGTGTATTTCGACTATGTGTAAACTAAACTGTATTCCAATGTACGTGTAGAATTTGTTTTTCAAATACGTGTAAACAAAACTGTATTCAAATGTCCGTATAGACTGTGTATTTCGACTATTTGTCAAGTAAACTGTATTTAAAAAACATGTAATTTATGTACTTCGACTATGTGTAAACTAAACTGTTTTCAAATGTACATATAGACTGTGTACTTCGACTATGTGTAAACAAAACTGTTTTTAAATATACGTATAGACTGCGTATTTCTACTATGTGTAAACTAAACTGTATTCAAATGTACGTTCAGACTGTGTATTTCGGCTATGTGTGAACTAAACTGTATTACAATGTACGTGTAGACTGTGTATTTCGACTATGTGTAAACTAACCTGTATTAAAATGTACGTGTAGACTGCGTATTTCGACTATGTGTGAACTAAACTGTATTACAATGTACGTGTAGACTGTGTATTTCGACTATGTGTGAACTAAACTGTATTCAAATGTACGTGTAGACTGTGTATTTCGACTATGTGTGAACTAAACTGTATTCAAATATACGTGTAGACTGTGTATTTCGACTATGTGTGAACTAAACTGTATTCAAATGTACGTGTAGACTGTGTATTTCGGCTATGTGTGAACTAAACTGTATTACAATGTACGTGTAGACTGTGTATTTCGACTATGTGTGAACGAATCTGTATTAAAATGAACGTGTAGACTGTGTATTTCGACTATGTGTAAACTAAACTGTATTCAAATGTACGTGTAGATTGTGTATTTCAAATACGTGTAAACAAAACTGGTTTTAAATGTACGTTTTGATTGTGTATTTCGACTTTGTATAAACTAAACTGTTTTCAAATGTACGTGTAAGCTGTGTTTTTCAAATACATGTAAACAAAACTGTTTTTAAATGTACGTATAGACTGTGTATTTCAATCATGTGTAAACTAAACTGTATTAAAATGTACGTGTAAACTGTGTATTTCGACTATGTGTAAACTAAACTGTTTTCAAATGTACATGTAGACTGTGTAATTCGACTATGTGTAAACAAAACTGTATTCAAATGTACGTGTAGACTGTGTATTTCAAATACGTGTAAACAAAACTGTTTTTAAATATACGTATAGACTGTGTATTTTGACTATTTGAAAACTAAACTGTATTTAAAATTCATGTAAATTTGTGTATTTCGACTATGTGTAAACTAAACTGTATTCCAATGTACGTGTAGAATTTGTTTTTCAAATACGTGTAAACAAAACTGTATTCAAATGTCCGTATAGACTGTGTATTTCGACTATTTGTCAAGTAAACTGTATTTAAAAAACATGTAATTTATGTACTTCGACTATGTGTAAACTAAACTGTTTTCAAATGTACATATAGACTGTGTACTTCGACTATGTGTAAACAAAACTGTTTTTAAATATACGTATAGACTGCGTATTTCTACTATGTGTAAACTAAACTGTATTCAAATGTACGTTCAGACTGTGTATTTCGGCTATGTGTGAACTAAACTGTATTACAATGTACGTGTAGACTGTGTATTTCGACTATGTGTGAACGAATCTGTATTAAAATGTACGTGTAGGCTGTGTATTTCAAATACATGTAAACAAAACTGTTTTTAAATATACGTGTATACTGTGTTTTTCGACTATGTGTAAACTAAACTGTATTCAAATGTACATATAGACTGTGTACTTTGACTATGTGTAATATAAACTGTATTCAAATGTACGTATAGACCGTGTATTTTAAATACATGTAAACACAACTGTTTTTAAATGTACGTAAATACTGTATTTCGACTATTTGTAAACTAAACTGTATTTAAGATTCATGTAATATAAGTTTCATTGATATCATTTTTAGAGGGGTGATTAAGTTAATTTAGCTTTTGAAATTTATGATCTCTCATGGAATCGAATCTGTTAAAGGAAGCCGGAAAAACTTACATCGATGAAATTCTTATATATTTTAAGCAATCCCATGCAAGTTTTGGTATAGAATTCTTTATAGTATTAAAATACTGCCAAAATCTCTACCAAGCTGCCATATGTATATTTACCAGCCACAGTTTCTGTTTACTATTTTTATAATTTTAGTTTTAATCAACCTGTATTTAGCAGTCACCTACCTAATGGGGCAGTTTTGTTGTTTTCCTTGAGTGGTTGCTTAAAACAGGGTTGACTGTTAATATACAGCTTTGGTTTCCATAGTTTATGGATTACTCTTATTTAAGTAACTAAAACTTGCTAATAAAACAAAATCATTCAAGTCTTGAATTATAGGTGATTTCAAATGACTGTATCCTGAATTTAAAAGATTGGAACTGTGTACATTTGAACATGCACACACGTTTTAAACTAATGCTCCTGCTTATTTTTTTTTAATATTTTCAATCATTCGTGTTGGTAATAATACCATTAATAATATCATAAATGAACATATATGGTACATTATGGCCGATTTGTTCCCCACCTTTCATATTTATGTTAATTTTGTTCTGTAGCGTTTATAGCATTGATATCATTTATGACAATATGTCCAAACTCTATATAAATATATCTGCGTACAAGACGTAAACAACATTCGGCAATGTTATTGCTTGGGTACATGTCCGAATTATATACTAAGTATATATTGCTGTTCTCTGCTAACTGAATAATCGACCTGTGCTATTCCATGGCAGCTCTTATTTTAGTTGGTATCAGTATTATGGATATTTGGTATATATGGATATTTATATTCGTAGGGAGAATAGAAGAAACTGACTTGCAGATTTTTCTACACAAATTGATATATGCGCATACCCCACACGCAACAGATGCAGAAGCAGGAACATCAGTTATAGAGGAAAGGGACGGAAACAGAAACGGCATGATTGACAAAACGTCGTTTACAAAAAAATGGCTGCAGACTCAACAGCCACAAAGTGATGTTTTAGACGAGCCAATGAAACGAAAATATGACGAACTAAAAAGCCACCCAGGTGTGTATGAACGCATAATGGTGTTCTAAATGATGCTTTTGTCATTAACTTCAAATAATAAGTTTAAATATCAACACTGTGTAGTTAAATTTTACAATATTACGTTTTACATACCGATTGAAATCAGTATTTTCAAACAGCAGACAATTCAAGGTTATTCAAGATGAAAAATATGTTCCTTGAAAATAAAAACAATGTTACAAAAATTCTGAAATTCATTGAGTAACTCAATACAATGTTGTTTAATGGTATAGATATTTAACAAAGAAGATAAAAACATAATTATATACAGTATCTAAAAACCAAATTGTAGAAAATTAGTAGAAGGTGTTTAGTATTTACGGCTTTTGGCACAAATTGGTTTATCAGTGTGTTTGTTTGAACTTCACTGTATTTCTGTTTCAACATGCGATCATATTATTCTGTACATAAATGCAAACAAAAGAGTAAGTATTTCATTATTTTTGCATCATCCGGGACTCAAACTCCCTTTTATCATGTATAAAAAATCGTAAAGTGTACAATTTCAAACAATAACCAAAGTAACTGTTATAGACCTGTTTTTTTAACAAACTATTTAGACTGTACGTAGACGGTATATATGAATTAAATATTTTATATTTATTAACAGAAATAACAGATCAAGATGGAGAGGGAATTGTATTAAGCAAACGACTATGTATTGCAGACGTTCGTGATGGGCTGTCTTCACCAAGTTCTACAGGTTCAAAGTACGGAATTAGCAATATCCGTTGTGATGAAGCTTTGGAAGGGGGTAGTGTTACAATAAGTTTGTCTCATGATGACGTAAGCAGCGTTAGGACGTCATCCCGAGAATCACAATATGAAGACATCACTCCACCTTTATCTCCAATGCTGTTGGTTCCATTTTATCCAATGCATAAGGAAATCGTATCTTCCCGTGAATTTGAAGCTGTACCTAAATCTTTTCAGCCAATTTCTCATTGTGCCCATTCTTGTCCGACATATAAACAACATGAATCGAACTGTTTTAAGTTTGTTTCGCATCACTCTATCAATACATGTTTCACACCATGTTTTCCGGATGAACACAAGTGTTGTGCGCAGCTGTCTGCAAAGACAACCCCTAAATACAGAGCTCTAAATGGACAAACTACTTCTGGTTTCATTTTTAATGGAGATTATACTTCAAATGGGCTATTTAATGGTCAAACAAATTCAAAAGCACAATCTGTATCTGTCTCCTCAACAGCAACTACATTCACACATCACAAAAAGCATCCACAGTTTCACAACCGAAGCCACAGTTTTTAAACGAAATGCCAAATTGTATGTTAAACATATCCATTAATAACATTTCTTTGTTATTTTCAATAATCAAAGTGATCCAAAATTTGGAACGAACAATATATTGCAAATCCATTGTCAATACTTCGATTCAAACGCTATCAATTTTCCTCCCCTGTAACCGGCGATCTGATGTCATTCATTATATCAAAGGTCGTTCACAATTATAAAAGTTAGAGTAAGGAATTATTGAACAAAGTTCGGGTTTTTAAACACGTTTACCTAAGACCTTAAAGAACATTTCAAATACATATTTGTTTTACATTTTCACACTCATTTATTCTCCCAATGACAACAAAACAATGCATGCATTGTGGATATAGCATTGACTTTCATAAAATAAAGCGGAAGGATCTAGTTGTCGGACAATGTCAGAAGTTCACTGTTTCGCCGATGTTACCATATATTGTTAAGCTGGCGTTGACAAAAAGTAAACGTTACTTAACTTTCAAATACTGTCAAACTGAATAAAAAAACAACTATAAGATGTGGTACTAATGTCAAACTGAATAAAAAAAAACAACTATAAGATGTGGTACTAATGTAATTAAAAGCTAACGCAATTTTTTTTTAAAGAAAATAGGAAGTTCGGATTTTATTGTGTCTGCTCATGTGACACTATTCTATCTTAAAATTAATGAAACTATTTCATATATAGTTTTACATAGTTTTTAGTTTTTATTTATCATTTTTTTTTTTTTTTTTGTGTGTGTGTGTGTGTGTGTGTGTGTGTATGTGTACCTGTCAGTTAAAATGTTACTTTTCAACAAATGCTTTTGATTTCATTCGACTGCATTCTTTTAAGATTTGACATGTCGTTGATTTACTATGGTTAATATCAGTGATTAAAGAAGTTTTCAGCTATTAAACCAACAAAAGACGTACTTTAAATGAAACCTCAATTGATACTAAAAACATCAGATACACGTACGTGCACGGAACCTGCCAATGTGCAGACGTGACATACTTTCATTCATTTTAATACCATTAACATGTGTTAATCAAAATTCTACATCTCAAAACTTCCATTCATTGCTTACTCAAACGACAGCTAATATTAAATATAAACTCTTTCATACCGACTGTAGCAGCTGGTTTCCCATCGGTGCCAAGATACAAAACTTAGCGAGATGTTAAGGGTTGTTGTAAATAGTTCGCTGTCTTCAAAATATTAATTCATTGATTGAATGTGTAGCGTAAGCGTGAGAACGTAATTTTCCGAAATTATTTATAACATAACTTATGGTGCATGATTGCAGTAAGCCAATTTCTTATCTTGGATATAAAAACACATAATAAATTATGCAATATCACATCACGATCGATCCAATGAACCGCTTAATAATTTACAAGGAAGTGAGGTTTGCAGACACATATATGTGTTCATGAAGAAATAAACTCTTTACATATTCGTAACCGATTTTTTATTGAAATTAAGAAATTGGTTTGTTGATATGATATGATTATTGTCATATGAATTTGTTATTCGTTTACGTATTTATGATTTAAATCGATAAAGCAGTTTTATTTTTAAACCGGTTTTATAAAATTATACAATTATAGAGGTCTGTTATTGCTATTAAAACTTAGCAATTGACGAATTTGATATAATTTCAGTATATATGTACATTCTATTTATATAACCATACTTTATATGTCATTTTTTTAATTTTATTTTTAAAAATGTCACATTTGAAATTTTCAATGTATTCTTATTGCGTTTATTTCGTCGTTTTAAGAACACCGGTAGACAAAGATATTCTTTCAATAAGAAATCAACCGGGAGTCACCCACGACGCGATGCATTATGGTATAATGGAATAAACAGAATGATAAAACATCAATAATGATCTTGATCATAAATGCAAATTTTGTATTTTTCCATTTTTATCCTTTTGGTAACTACGATAAATGATTTTTAACAAAAGACATAAAAATTATATAAAATTTGATAACATCAATTTAATGTTGTTAAAATTCAATTAATTTATAATATGTACATTTAGTATAAAGTGTAATTTAATTGTTAATAATTTATTCATTATAATTATTTATTGTTTTAGTATAGTTTTAAAAATATTGCTTT
Organism: Panopea generosa; assembly: GCA_029582155.1. Taxonomy (NCBI): domain Eukaryota; kingdom Metazoa; phylum Mollusca; class Bivalvia; order Adapedonta; family Hiatellidae; genus Panopea; species Panopea generosa. Next base: position 31,081,347 of record CM055901.1, on the reverse strand, counting down.
ATTTATGTTTTTTTATAATATGTTGTGTATTCACCTGAACTTAAAGGTGGTCTATCAGACAAACATTGTTTAAACAAAATATAGCAACGATATCAATCGAATGTAATTTTACAAAATGAATGTATCAATACCGAATGTAGCCGCAGTGCACCTTGAACTAGATCACGCCCTGATTCGGACATATATGGAATATTATCCCACAGGTGCACGTTCATCGTCGGTAAACCAACGCGTAATCCATTTCGATACTCTCCATTTATCACCCGTGGGATATTTCACTAGCTTTGCGTCTTTTCTACCAAGCAACAATGCAATCATATGATTGGTTCCTTCACGATTTCATGAAAAGAACGTTGTCCAATCGCAACGCAAGTTTCATGCAAACTCCCAATCGTGAAACATCGGGTATTTCCGTTTCCTCCGTAGAATACACCTCGTGTATAGCTCTAGAATACACCAACGCGAATCGCCTGTGTTACAAGTCTGTGTTCATTCGCGTGAAAGTAACAAATAATGTATCCGTCATTAAATTGATTATATATGGCGTTGTTATATCGATTTTTTTATTTATACACTCGACATGGGTCATATTTATAGGGAAATTTAAAATATCAGTCTTGATTAACAAACGTTTATATTTTCAACGTACATGTATATAAACAGGTGGCATAAGGGGGCCGCCATTTTACTTTATCATGTGACTGAAAGTATTTCCAAAATGGCGCCTTATTATGTCAGAGGTCTATTGCGTAGCATAAAGGCCGAGGTGATCAGATTGGCAAACTCCGTTTTGATAAGACGTTGTTAACGTTAACTATATTTTGTTCCGTTCTGTTCAATTAAAACGACGCTAAGCTAGTGTAATTTCCCGTGCTATATTTCACTAGCTTTGCGTCTTTTTCTACCAAGCAACAATGCAACCATATGATTGGTTCCTTCACGATTTCATGAAAAGAACGTTGTCCAATCGCAACGCTAGTTTCACGTTAGCTGTATTTTGCTCTGTTCTGATCAAATAAAACGACTCTAAGTTAGCGTAATTTCCCACGGGTGATGATGGAGAGTATCGGAATTGACACCCGTGGGTATCCAGCGGTGGTGCACATTATGTATGCATCAAGTCCATTCGTTACAGGTTTACTGCAGTCATTGGGTAACATGGCGTCCACACTCGGTAGGGATGCATTTATAATGCCACTTTGATTTTAGGATTACCTTATTGTAATTGTAATTTCTCAATGAAATTATTTCGATTGTTCATTTAACATTATGGCATGTTTTTAGTGAAATATGTCAATATTTGATTGAGATAACAAAACAAGTATGAACAGATAATTCTAAAGTTCAAGAATTTTTATAAAATACTTGAAATATCAAGAAAATTTAGAAAAAATAATAGCGAGTAACAAAGATAAAGTGACACAACATGAAAATAAATGGAATAAATTGCAATTATTCTAATAAAAATCTCCCAACTGAACTTTATTTCAAATTGACAGTTTAAAGTACCTTAATCTATTTCTTTTCGTGACGGCAACTGTCTCTTTTTCCTTTTCCTCTTTCTTTCCCGTCTTTTCTTATTATAACATTATTTCATATAATACATTCATATAAAAACGTTAACGTCAGAGTAACTTAACCAAATACACATTAAGTAAAACTTTGAATAGTCAATTTGATCTGGTCACCACATAGTTCTTTATAAAATAACATCCACGGGGCAACAGTTGATGAACAAAGCGTATGCTACTATCTGTATGATATGTATATGATAATATATAATGTGTAAGTTAAGCTATTATACATTGGAGAAGTATTGTGTTAATAGTAAAATTTAAATGAATTGCCATTCTTGACACTTTACAATTATATACTTAATAGTGCGAAGTATGGTGTCGTAACCTGTTTTCGAGCGTAACCTGAAATCGACCAATTCCCATAATTACGAATATCGCAATTGGCAATATTCACAAACAGTATCCACGGGGTCTTTGAATACAAAGAAAAATATAAAAAAATAATGCTTCCGATACAAGTGAGAAAGTCTTTTTATGGTACAGACCTGAAAAAAATGTATTTCATTTTTCAGTTAACATAAAACCTCGACAAATGCTAGGTTTATTTAAAAATATCAGTTTCAAACACGTCTGCTGAAAACTGATGCAATACAGGTCAAGGTCAAAAGTTATAAAATATTTCGCTTGCGCATGTCAGAAATTATAGAGGTTCCGGATGAGTGACCTTCTTATAGATTTTTTTTTAAAAATGAGATTGATATAAGTAGAATAAAAACAAGCAAACAGTTGAAAAGGTTTGTTATAAGAAGTGGATAAGAAGAGGTGGCTCTATCAAGATTTAATAATAAAGTAACAAATAAAAAAAAAGATATATATTTTTAAAATCAGTATTTTTATTTGGTTACTATGATTTTTAAAAAAAATAAAATTAAAAAAATAAAAAAAACTCATGCTGTTAAGCGAATTGAGATTGAGAAATATTTATTCATGTTAAAGGTAAACGCAGTTGTATCTGCTTTCATTTATTTGTACTTTTGCAGCCATATGCCATTTTAGTTTGATAAATTACGTCATCCTGTCATGTGCTCGAAATCAGATGCCGCCATTTTGCTAGACGTATACCGGGTCACAATGATTTAACGTGAATGGTGAAGTCAATGAGCATGTATTTGTTATCGTTTTGGTAGAAAATAATTATTTGATAGTTATCTAAACGTTGTATACAAGCATTTAGTGTCAAAATCCGTTTTGCATTGAATTTTTTTATCGGCGATTCTTAAGTGATCGATAACCGGTAACATGTATTATCAAAGTCACATTTTCTAAGATTTTACTTTAATATTATATAGAAAAATACAACTGTTACAAATGAACTAAATAAAATTAATGAATTCTTAGAGTATATTATACATTTTTGTCATTTAAACAAAACAGTATTTTATACTGCATAAAACATAATGCTGTTTTATATATCATTGTTATACCATTTCTTTAAAAAAAAATGTTAACATTAATGTCTCAATTGAATAAATGAAGTTAACCCAGCACCTTTTGTCATTTACAAAACTTGAGGGTTTCTGTAATCCACCGAAACCGTCATTTTGTGTATCAACCAAATAAATTTTGAAAGAAAGATAACAGTTATTTTTTAGTCACTATGTATTCTTGCATGTATAACAGCTTGATAAAATGCACATTTAAATGTTTATCTGGAATAAATTGAATATTCGATATATTAATAAAACATACCATTCTTATTTCAAAATCAATATGACTTGGTTTTAATTGATGTTGTTGTGTTTTGCTTTGTTTGTATTTTGTTTATTGACGATCCTTTTGAAAGGATGACTGTCGTGTTTATACATCGAATTCGGCAGCTGACTCGTTCTGCCAATTTCTATCAACATTAGACCTATGTGCTTAACTGACATACTGCTGAATGCAACACTTAGCAACACGCCATCGTTGAATATCGATAACATGTTAACCGTAATGATTGACGTCTTTAACGTCTATACATACGGAAAATGCATAGTGCAAGGTCTCATTATACAGTTGAATATTGTTCTTTGTCCTATATTAAATAAGGTCTAGGATTTCCATGGTAAAAAACAAACAATTCCACATATAATCTTTTTAAAGTATTTTTTTATAGCAGAAATGTATACCCACATAAAAATGCACAACACCTAGTAGCTTGGTCTCTTTTTAAAGAGGGTGCAGAGTGATATTGTTTAAAAAAAGAAGTCCTCAAATGCTCATAAATACACGCATATGTTGAAATCCTATAAAAGTCACTTTTTAACAGTGATGTTTTATTGCAGTATATGCTATGCCAACTTTTGCTCTACTCACCTGCAGCAAGAAATTACAACCACTATGAACTATTTTGAAAATATTTCAAAACCAAATTACATAGACCTTTTTATAAGCGTAAGAATTGTGTTACCGTGGGGGAAAAGGGGCGTAACTGTGAAGTGAGAAGTACATGAACGTGAAAATAATTCTATTTTTTAGCCATATCTAACAACGGTAGTTATTTAAAATTACAAATTGCTTTCACTTCACTAGGGTTAAATAATAGAGGACATATTTCCAATTTCTTGAAATGTATTTTGTTGAAGAACTATAGTTTTTGAACCATAAGAAGTGCATCGTCCAGCGGTGGTAAATCACATTTATAGCCTTTATCTGAGTTACTTATTTTATGCTTTCCTTGCACGTGTCAGTAAACCACAGACAATACGCTTGTTTCCTCAGACGATAAAGAGCCACACTGACCTGTATTATCCAATAACACTTACAAATCCTCCTAAAAGCTTTCCAGATCACGTCTGTAAACACGCTTTAAATTAGTGCAGTGAGCGAATTGTACGGTATCAAAGTGCGTTGTCCCTAATCTTCCACCTGTTTATTTACTTACTGCATTGCAAACACTTCAAAGTACAACTAAACATTTTCGAATTCTCTTGTCAATAGTTTAATAAGAAACAACTTTAAGCCCGTTGCGGTCATTAATATGACACTATTGTTGTAATTTATTAATTTCTTTGACGTATTTTCTCTGTTTAAATACACTTCAGATGAAACCGTTTTTTTTATTACTACAATAAACATTTCAATTAAAGAATTTGAAAAACAAGTGTAAATCACATACAAAAAGGAAATATCTACACAGGTTTGTAGTAGTTATATTGATTTCTTTAACTTATTTGCGTGCGTGAAAAGAAACGGTTAGATGGAGAGATTATTTATTCGATAAAAACGTCGAATTAATTAATCTCTTTCGCGATTAAAGCTTTCATGTTTGACTTAAAACGCGTATAACTTCGATTGCAAATGGCAAGTCAATGTTGTAACAAGTAAACATGTGTAATGAAGATCAATGGTAAACTACGCCATCAACATTCGTGACGTCACCCCTCCGTTAAATCTATATAGAATTCTGTCCTTCATAACCCACAAACGGTCATTTTAGCTCGGGACATATTAAACATAAAAAACAGATATGACGATAGGCTATCAGAAATAGGCATGAAATCTACACGATGTGGAATATTGTAGTTATTATTTCTGTTAATAGATTTCAGCACAAATGGTGGTCAAAACAATTATTGTTTCAATGAAGAGACATCAACTATAACTTTCTGTTCAGCAAATGATGGAAATTTCATTGTATCTCAACGAGGCAGGTCCCATATGAAGATAATGGGAAATTTCCGTTTTATTTGTCAATATTTTAGCATAACCCGATACTGACCAATAAGTGACTTTATCATGGACCGCAGTTCAGTATTTGGTCAACAAAATTAAACAATTTACACTGCAAAGACAAAATATAATAAAAGTTATCGACCAGAATATTCACAATAAATGATGTTTGATATAAATGGGCAGTTTTACTGCTAGAATCGAAAACACATTGGCGATTTAAGTGAGACTTCTTTAAATGACGTAGACATACATATTCAACACTCATTAACATGCCAATATAAGGCGACTGATAAATTGGACATGTTGATATGGACCGGGTGCATTAGTAATATGGAAAAAAGACATGGACTTAATTTGTTGGAAGTCCGTGAGATATGCACTTTCATGCAACATGTACTTACATGCCACGACGAACGCTTAGAATAACCGCCGTGTACGTAATAGATGTAGGTTCATATCTCATGAATATTAATTCACTCCTTACCTTCATTGTTAATTCGTGAATGCATACGCGAATACATACATTCTGGTTGCATTTGTCACTAGGATTGCATGATTTACCATTATCGTTAAACTAAAAAAAAGTAGACATTGTATCTATTAATTGACAAGTGATATCAACAGAAGAAATTGGGGTTGGGGAAGGGGGTCCTCTTTGGCAAAGCAACCTAAGGAATTGTCTTGTCATTGTGGTGGTGAGTTCGAATCCAGACTGGTTAAAAACCCGGTGAGCTGGTTTGCCAGTTTCTTGTGATATAACATGCATGTTATGTGTAGTTCATTGTTTACATTAGTGTAATTATAACATAAATTTCTAACAGTTTTTTTCAACGATAAGGTAAACAAATTAAGTAAAATATTAATTGAATGTCACTCATAAACACTGAAATGGATATGCTCACTGGTGACTTAAAACGCGTGACCATACCATCTGGACCGGTGTTTACTCGATGCTAAGGCTGTATTCAATTAACCGCTTGATATAAGTAGATCGTTCACGTACACAGTGTTTTCATGCTTAGGTGTTATTGAGGTGATTTATAAACAAAACGAGTTTATTCTAATTTATTTTAACTCGACTGCGACGAAAGCTCAGAGCTTAATATGAACCGCTCTCCAGTTTCGATTCTTGTGTAGAACTAGATCTGTGGATAGAACCTGATACCTCTAGCTTGAGCGGCCAGCACTCTATCCACTGCGCTACCGCCCCGGCTAATTGAGATGATTAAGTATTTGATAAAAAACATGTCCATTATTTTAATTTATGATTTCAACAAGCATATTTCCTTTCCTTTTGATTTATGAAAACCAGGACTCAGAACAAAATAAATGCATTTATATAATTTATAAAAAGTTCTTCTTTATGACGAGGAGTTCATTTTAGTAAATTCCCTATGTGCATTTTTCTCACGCTATGTGCGCGTTTATATCATGGGTATTGATCTATTGTTGAAGTAGCAAATCCGATCAACTGTCAAATACCAATCAAATAAGAAGTATATCGTAAAAAAGGCGGGGCTTCAATATCAATAATATGTCCTCGTATATAACGCCGAGTTTACTGACCGTGGAAGTTATACTGTTTACCATATCGAGCGAAAGCATACGACGAAATAGTATTTGAACATCAACTTTGGCAACTGGAGATAAACAGAACCGTTATTTTTCATATTGATCTACAAAAAGAGAGCCAACGGTCGGCATCTGTACGGAATGAACTGCTAAATTATCGTACAACTATCGAACTAGTTATTGGTTAAACAAAGTGACGTGTCGACAATTCTATCAGCAGCTGAGCACTGAATGACATAAATCTCGCATGTAAAACAGAATTAAAACAAAATTATCTACGTGTTAAAGGGATTAAACTAGGTGACTCGCCGGGCTTCAAAGTGTTCTCAGAGATTAAAACATCATCTCAGCGAAAGATTCGTCAGAGACATCAAAAATACACCCGGCTTAATTGCAACATAAAAAGCAGGGAGATATACTATAGATGTTGAAAATGAGGTCCGAGTATTTACTCCGAAGTGCGTGCTATCCGAGCAGTGACGACAGTAGTGGAAGTGACAGTGAGTCCTCCAGTATGAAGGGTATAAGGAAAAAAGTGCAATTTTGCGTTTGTGATGGAGAAAATACAAACAATTCAGACTCTTTAAAGGACAAAAGGAAATGTGAAAAGAGATTACGGAGACCGAATCATGGTGTCATTCAAATACACAGAGGAGACATTCCGAACGGCTCAGATGTATTCAGGCAAGTTCTTAAAGATTTACAAACTAATGATACAGAAGATGAATGTCTAAAACAATCCATCAGTACCGATAGTCCGAGATCGCCGCTTAAATCGATTTTGAAGAAAAAATGAAAACAAAATTGCAAATGGAAACTTCACCAAAAATGTTTTCTGCCTTGTCCGGATATTTTGATAACTTTGTAAAGACACATGTGCGGAAGAAAGTCAAAGGTAAATCGGAGAACCAAAAAAACACAATAAAAGTGTTTTATACATTGGACATACTATTCGGTGGCGATGTACAGGAAAGAGGAGAGGAGCCACATGTTAATATGAGAATAATAACACAATCAAAGTGTTTTCTGCATTAAACACCATTATGTGACTTTTCCAGGCATGTGTTTGAAAGAGAAGTCGCAGACAAATAGTAGAACACTCATTGTGAGATAGACGACTTCTTCCAGAGAAGATACTAAATGTATAACACAACACTAATATACTCTTAGGAGCTGACAGGAGACGTTCAGGTGGAAGGTGAACGCAACTGTGCAGCTGTTGAATCAGATATGGAAAGTCGTACCGTACTGACATGGTACTTTATAAAGATAATGCAATTTTAATGTGTATGGTTCTGAAGAAATAGCAAGTTAACGTGCCGGACAATATTTGATACTGACATCACATTCAACATGGTTGAACGCTCAAATCACGGCCTGGATCTTTGCTCCAGCGATTTTGTACTTACTTTAGAACATTCCAAACCATTCTATCTGATGTTGGCATGAGGACGAACTTTTGTTGCAAAACAACTATGCATATATTAATATTTGTGAATCATTATATATAGCTGAACTTAAGTCGGTTAACTTCAAACGTTAACTTTCGTGTAATTTGATTTGATCTTTATTACATAGGATTAAAGCTTACCTTCTTTACGTTAACAAGATTGAGGCGGACGCGTACTATATAAAATATATATATAATAGTAATACGTTTCGCTTGACTACAAATTTGTTCAGGATTTAATTAAACTAAATACGCAATTGAACATAGAAACAAGTTTATTGATGCATTTAAATTTATTACTTATTGTGCAATATTATTGTTTATGCAATATATTTTAGCTACTGCAAATAAAATGACTTGAATTGATTGTATGTGTTGTCTTTAACTATTTACTACTTTATCTTCAATTCGAATTGTGTTTGTTTTTATAACTGTTGATGTTCCCATTCGTAAACATCCTCTGCTTTAACTTCTTTCATTCCCTTTGCCTATTTTTCTAACTGCGTGACTTGATTAATTATCGTCTCATCAAAATACCTTTACAATTCTAAAACTATTTTAACTGTTTAAAAATCGTAGGAAGATTAAAAGTTTGGAATATAATAGTCATGTCTTTGTCACATTGAAACAAAGGAACAATAGATGTTTACTACCTAAGATATTGGATAACATGATATGGACTGTATTGTTATAGTCTAGGTGTTCGTTAACTGTAAACACACGTAGTATAAATGGAGGTATGTCATTCATCTATTGAAGCAAGTATATTTTATTTTAATTTTATTTGAGAAAGTTTGCCAGTTACTTGCGGAAAGACAGTAGTTCTAATCAGATTCTTTTTGAGATCTGGAGATTATTAAAACTGGTTACCATATTTATAGAGGATCGTACATGAGTGCTTATTTATTATTGAATTTCTTAACTGAGTTTGAAAAAAAATATATATCATGCGAGGCTCTGTCGAGCGTTATATCTATTTTGCCAACGAGTTTGATAAAGTCAATAATAGATGAGCACGAATGTAAGAGTGGTCTTATCACATAACTAAGGAAAATGATATATTTAAAACAATAGGTAATATTGGTTTCCGTGAGTCATCATATAACGCAACGTCTTAAAATAACGTCATTTAACCATTACATACCGCCGTCATTTTTATATTCGGTCAAGTCGGAAAGTACTTCGGCAATTAAAGTACGAGAGCCGAGTTATACGGAAATCCCCGAGCAATGAATCGAAAGTGATATTACACTAGGTTAATATACAAATATATCATGAGTTTATTACACTCCTGCACCATACAGTATGTGATAAAGCCTGATATATGCTGAAAATGGTGGTTAACCGCTGAAATAGTCATGATTGTATTTCGAAAACCATAGGAAATCCAGTACATAAAAAAAAACTCCCTCTTCCCTTATATTCGCATGTACTCATTATTAATTATCAGATAAAATAAAGTAAATTGTAGGTAACATATAATTTTGATAGACAAATAAGTTCCATTTGATGTAAAAGTACTAATAAAATAAATAAAACAATTCAAAATAAATATATAGTTTAAGGAAGCGGCCCTAGCTCCTCCTGTACAATTTTCAACTGTATTACATTTATTCATTGGCGGCAACCACCCGTTATTATCTTCCTTAAGACCCGTTAGATGTTTTACCTGTTCTGAATACACTTTATCTCCTCCCCAACATGGTAAGAGGCGGCAAATTCATGGCTGTAGAACAAAGTTCATGATCAATCACCACAGAGACTGTAGTCGGCCTTGGGTTCGAACTTACAACTCCTGAAGTATTATTCAGACGCGTAACCGATTGAGCTAGCGGTGCCTTGCTCTTCCCGCTTTGTAGAATTAAGATACACGTATAACCATCTTGAGAAAGGAGTCGTTGTTGGGAATCATAGAATGCGGGGTAAATCTCACGTATACGCCGAAAAAACAACGCTAGTGATCTTGATCTATTGGCATTATCAATGACATGATTAAGTTATTAACATGACTAACATTTAAGTCATTGTTACCGTTGAGTACCACGTTAAGCGCGATTGTCGCAAATTGAATAGGAAGTAGTATCGGTGTATTATCTAATGAGTCATTAAAAACTTTAGCGTATGGTTTATTGGGGATTATGTGAGACACGTTTTCGTCATATAGTTATTTATATAGAATCGAGTTTGCGTATCTGGCGCAAAACGATTTTAATTCTGAATCACATATGTCCTTAAAAAAAGAAAATAAGAAAGATATGACCAATAAGAGACTAAGCAGTCAAATGACGAGTTACCAAACAGGTCACATATAATCAAGTTTGAAGATGGTCCCTCAGCGGGTTCCCGATGATATGTTAAGGTGTGGGCGTATAGATTTTCCGTATTTTTTCAATACCTAGGGGGTGTGTTGTTATTGACACAGTTCCAAGCATAGACGAATTGCGGGCTTAGTTATGAAATCAATTAAACATACGGTCATTTCAAAACATGATAAACGTAGCTATAGATATTAAACAAAGAAAATGATTTCTCATTCAAAATGCAACGATATGGGGTAACATTTAAGTTGGTTAGCCGTCATTATTGTATCATGCATTGATGTATGGGTCTTATATAGTATAAATGCATTGTTTTAATTATTGTTACAATTATAATACAAAACATGAATATATACAAACCTACACACAACTTTGTTATCACACATGAAAGAATACGCACATTTTATTGTCAAGGTAACAAAAGAAGTAGAACCATAAAATGATTTGGCAAAATGTATCATGATCTGCAAAAATGGTGGTGTTTTTATATTATTTGGGGGGTTCCCAAACATTTTGGATAGTGTTAAAGTTTCGTCAGTCTGTAGAAAACGTCGCTGTTGCGGTTTAATGCATATAATCTGCTTTTCCAATATCAAAATGAGAAGATAAGGTAATATTTAAACAGTTACACAATTTAATGTAAATATAAAATGTAAATATAGTATCAAAAGCATGCTATTTAGATTTCATCAGGTGATGCAACACGTTAGTCTTGTTTAATGCTGTCAAGAAAAACGTCGGACTTCACGAGCAATTTTACTACCTTTGAAATCTCCAAATTGTGGTTTGAATAATCCTTAAATATATAAGAACAAATTTATACAGAGAGCCGATGTCCGCGATTGAATTCACAGTTTAAACGTTTTGCTACATGCACATCTTTAATTACATTATATAAATCGTGGATTCGCCGTCAGTAAGATCACGGATACCGCGGGTCTCTTAACGCCATTTTTAACACATGGCATGTTATATATGGCATATCCACAGTTTTATTTGTAGGGAGAAAGAAATCAGAATGAATCTGAGTAGAACAACCGTCTTTCCGCAAGTTACTGGCATCCGCGGTACCCTTAACTATATACAATTGATGCACAACAGAGAACCGACATTTTATTCATAAAACAACTGTACAATCGTTGGCTAAACCTTCTACAGGTAATCTAAACTTGACCGCTGATAATTACATGGAGAGAAATGATTACGCATTCAAAAAAAGTAAATAACTATCTTACCTATGCGTCCATATTAATACAAGGCAATATGATAAAGGTCAAAGATTTTTGGCATTCAATTTTTTATACATTAAGAGCGCACTTTAGTGATTTTCCAGAATCATATATTATAAGTGGTATATTCCCTACTGATACGTTATAAAAAAGGCAAAACTAAGTGCCCCAAACTTTTTCATAAAATAATTACCACATTTAAGACATTTGCTATTTTGTGTTGTCACACGATTTTGGCTTATATTTTTGGGACATACCGAGTATTTTACCAAAGTAAACTTGCACTTGTTGTCAGTTATAAATCACTTTGTTTAGTAAAGAAGGAGGTGACACGAGCCATTACCGTAAGAAACGGTGAACAGAGTGAATTATAACGGACATAAACATAACATTATAACTGCTATATATTCTGATTTGTGTACGTTCAGTTATCGAGTTCCTTGTCCCTGAAATCAATTTTGAAACAAAAACAGTAAGTATACTTCCAAGTAAGGAAGAACACTAAATAACGGTTAGATGACATGTGAGATCATTTAATCATTTAAGTTTTGGCTATGTGCCAGTTGAGTTTAAAAAGATAAAATAATAGTTTTATTAACATACCAGATTTACCCAAGACATTTAATATGTTTTTCTCAATTGGTTTTATGTTTCGTAGCACTAGTTAACGTAAGATATGAATACCGTATACTCATAATTATATACACTTCACTTGTTGCCTTACTTGTGACACTAGCGAACGTCTTCAAAGCGTCTTTGTTTGTGTTTCAATTAGTAGCAAACACATAAATTCAATTTGACACCTTCCATTGCCTGTCCATGTCATGTAGACTACTTCATATTACACTTAATGCGTCAGAGGTACGTAGCTTTCAAATCTTAACGTTAATAACATGTCGCCAGTGTTCTATGTATTGACAGTCACATTTAGATTTATGGCTTTTACATAATATCAAACTCAAAAATATAAAAAAGTTATGAACGTGGTTGTGTTTTAAATTGATCGTAAATCGCTTCTACTTGAGAAGGAATGTAAAATACATGGCGGTCCATTTACTAAATAAATAATATTTAAGTTGTTTATGTGGTTTGGTAGTTAAACAGTTATATAAAAGAACTAATAGAAATAGGGAAAAGAGTAATTTACTGATTATGAAATATAAATATAATGACCGCTTGTAACTGTGATGTCATTTCCGGAGGGTAGCAGACGATTAAGCTTAATTTGTGTTTTAAATACAGGAAACATATTACAAATAAACTCGAAATATATTTCATGAAGTAATGAAACGTATCCCTGCACCACGAAAGCTTTCTGAAAAATATCTTTTAATGGGGTTTAACGCAATTTTCAACTCATCAGGCTATATATTTATCGTTGGAGGAATACCTCAGAATGAATCTGAGTAGAACCACCGCCCGTTCACAAGTAGCTGACACGCTTTCTCGCATAAAGTTTTTGGAGCGAGAGGGACTCAAATCTACGTCCATAGCAGTGAGAGGTAAGTGACATATAGACGGCGGCTGAAAATAATTAAAATTGCAATATCATATCCACACCGTACATGTTCACATTGTCTTGTATATTACTGACCACTTACAGAAACTCTCCTCGATTAATCCTATATAGTTTTTTCCATAGGGGACATTTTAAAGCACAAACAAAACATCACAGTCGACTGATATTTTCTAGTGAACAGGTGCGTTTTATATATATTATACTGCCGCTAATTACTTTTGTGTTGATTTTGATTAGGTGACTGATGTTCATTACTATTCATTAAGCTGCATCCTAGTCTTAATATGTAGAACGGACCCAGCTCTCCCGACTGGTTCCGTTAAAAAGCCATGTTGGGAAAGCCATATTTCAGCACGTTGATTAGTCAGTTGCTTCAACGGAAAGTTTGAATGACGCCATAGTTTAGTAAGCGTTCAATTGCTTTGCATTGTGGGACAGGCAAAGAATTCCCGGCTTTTTCAATGGGTGTTTATAGACCTGATTCTGACGATATCAAGTTCTGGGATATACTTATCTTAGTCCTTGTATATTTAAGCACACACATTGTATTTTCTTTATATTACAAAAAACATAGATAAAGTAATTTATATAAACTTTAATATCTTCTTATAACTATACACATATACATTTAAACGTGTTACTATAGTTACCAGACAGGTTCACATATAAGACTTGTACTTACATGTTGTATGGTGTTTAACGTCACTTTCAACATTTTTTAAGACATATCATGACGGTGTCTACTCAAGACAGTATTCTGAGCGCTGTCACACTGGAGTATCATGCCACAGACATATGGTATGATATCTCGACCAGTCACATTATAGTGAAAACGGGTGTACCAGACCTAGAACTATTCTCTAAATGCTAAGCATCAAACGAGGTAGCTTCAGGTACCGTTTTGGAATGACCCGATCGGGGATCGAACCCACGACTTACCGCATGCGAGGCGGACGTTCTACCACTAGACCATCAATGGGAAAACCTACAGTCACATTATTAAATATACAAAACCGGGCTGCGAGATATTTCTTAGGAATGCATAGATTTGCTCCTACCCCAGCAGTCATTGATGAAACGGCACGGTCGCCATGTAGTTACAGACACTGGATTCCAATGTTGCGTTTTTTGGAATAGGCTGATTAGTTTTGAGGAAACACGACAAACAAAATATGCCTTTAATTATGACTATTATATTTGTGAAAATAACGCGTCTAGTAACATTAAGTATATTATGCAAGAACTCGATTCACTTAATCAGTTTAACCCTTTAATCCATAGATCCGCGTTTTTGCACATCAGTCACAGAAGGCCTTTGAAAACAGTGCAGGAAGAGTTCAGATTGCTCGTAACAAGCAATCTGAACACTTCCTGCACTGTTTTCCACTCTGCCAGTTAATATAAATATAATTCACCCAATAATTCAAAAGCCTTCTGTATTACAGGTATCCAAAGGCGTATATATTAGAGGTGTCCAAAGGCGTCTATATTAGAGGTGTCCAAAGGCGTCTGTATTAGAGCTATCCAAAGGCGTCTATATTAGAGGTGTCCAAAGGCGTCTATATTAGAGGTGTCCAAAGGCGTCTATATTAGAGGTGTCCAAAGGCGTCTATATTATAGGTGTCCAAAGGCGTCTCTATTGGAGATGTCCAAAGGCGTCTATATTAGAAGTGACCAAAGGCGTCTATATTAGAGGTGTCAAAAGGCGTCTGTATGAAGTAAAGGGTTAACAAACAAAACACCTGTAAGCACGGCTTCTTTACACACTATTGTTAGAATCTATTCAAATATACGGGCTCGTTATATACGGGATTTGCCGAAATTGAGAACATACGTTTTATTTGAAGACATTTGATCATTTTGTTATGCATATGTCATGTCACTATAATAAACTATTTACTAACTATACAAAGACGCAGTTTTTTTCCCTTCTAAATATGACATGACTGATCAGTTTATCACATTTTTTGTTAATCTAATAAACAAAATTGTGAATTGTATCACACATTTATCAATATTGCCGACAAATCCACGATCACCTCTATTATTCAGATAGTTGATATGATTATCGGTCTAGATCGTTATCAAATAAACGCATTATTTATGTATTGATCAGTTTCAACCCGGCGACCCGTGTTTCTATATTTGGAATCAATCCGCTCATTTTAGCTTACTTCCTTTGTAATCGTTAGCTGTGGCAATCAGTGTCGCATGCTTATTGTTCAGTCCCGTTCCAAAGGATCATTCAATACAGATGCGGGGCACATGGGAAGTACTTCATTTAATTGTTTGAAAAATATAAAGCCTTTTAATGGTTAGAGTTAAACAATTTTTTTATTATATATAAGCATGGTCTTAAATGAAAATAGCGTACTATACAGGTCTCACTACACAGATGAATTGTGTTCTTTGTTCTATATAAAATAAGGACAGGTTTTAGGTTTTCCATGGTAAAAACATAATTCCACATAGATTTTTTCCCTTGCAGGAATGGATACCCACATACAAATGTACACTTACTGGTAGGTTAACAAGCTTTTATTTAAAACAAAAAAAGAGTGTAGTGACACCCTGAGATTTTTTGATAAAAGAATTCCTTAAATGCTCAAAAATATATGCATATGTTGAAATCCTGTCAAAGTTACCATTTTAACACCAGCAAATCGTGTTGTAGTATATTTTATGCCAACGTTTGGTCTAATCATCTACGGCAAGAAATCACAACCACTATGAACCATTTTGAAAATATTTCAAAAACCAAATTACATAGAACTTTTTTAAGCGTAAGAATCATGTTACCGTGAGAAAAAGGGCGTACCTGTGTAGTGAGACATTAATAGCTTTAGGAAAAATATAATTCGTCCCATTAGAGCAATAAGGTGCCAAGTGTATGTGAAGTAAAAATACTTTTGGTACCCTTTTGCACCAATGACGCAATATTGATCTTATATGAATATCAATGTTATTTTAATATGCACTGTGTTTCAAAGTGCAATAAGTACATGAACATGCAGTATAAAATGAAATCATAATATTACATAAAAAAAATGAAAAAATGTTAGGGGAATGACTGGATTTAAAGAAAAAGAAAACACACCATCTGTTAATGAAATACGTTTCTCTTTAATCTTTACAACACAGAGTTTAATTAAATATTAACATGTCTGATAGTTTAGTAGTACAATTATTCGGTTTTAGTTCTCAGCTGTTCTAATGAATAATGAATGAAGGTCTTGGTCGTCCTTGAAATCAACACTTGTAGGCCAAGGTCATTCACCTCTAACGATCAGTTAGCCTAACAACTGTTTCCTGGGACCTCGGATGGTTAACCAATACTCAAACACATCCCCTCTCCGCAAGTAACTGATAGTTTTCCCGCTTGAATCATTGTCTATATCAATCATCACGAAGACTGATAGTCTGATACGCTACCGACTGAGTTAATCGGGTCCGGCTTTGGCTACCGAAAACATCAGCAGGTGTAAAAAGAGTAAACATCAAATATTTTTTATTTCACCAGTTGATATCGGTACGGATGTAAACATCCAAAGACATATCAATTATTAAAGAAATACTACATAGGAATGTCCCTCACATGAATATGATGTGTCGGAAATTAATTATCACCACTTTAGATCCAGGTCAACTCACACAATATTAAAGTCATGGTCAAGGTCACGTATTGAAGAGATCAAAGTTAGCATGATAAGATGTAATTAGATGTAAGGATTGTTTTATATGACGTTATATTGAAGAACCAACTCGGCAAACGTGTGTTATTTATTATTTTAAACTTATTTTTTATTGAATTGATTTGTTAAAAATTAAAAGAGCTATTTAAAAAAATCTGAATCCCAAACTGGCAGCTGCTTGGTAGTTGGCGATTCGCGGCGAATCCCCAACTGGAAATTTTGAATCGCCTCCTGGCGAACTGTTTTTCTATAGAAAACAAATATCGATTTAAAAAAAATCCGTATCCCAAATTGGCCATTTTTAATCACCGTCTTGTGAGTAAATTCGTTTTATTAAAGAACCAAACCACCATTGGTGTTATTATTATCCTAAACCTGTTTTCTTTATTGAATTGATATGTTAAAATAATAAAACAGCGATTTAACTGGCAGCTGGTTGGTAGTTGGCGATTCGCGGCGAATCCCAAACTCGACATTTTGAATCGCCACCTGGTGAATATACTCATGGTATTGAAGGAACAGCGCGGGAACGGTGTTTATTTATTGTTAAAATAATAAAAAAGCGATTTAAAAAGAATCCGAATCCCCAACTGGCAGCTAGTTGGTAGTTGGCGATTCGCGGCGAATCTGTTATAGACTGTTATAAGTTGTCTGTGATATAACTACATTAACTGAATTGGGTGGTCTTACATTTAAAAGTCAACCATGCTGAAATAACGTTTTATATAAACAGTATATTTTCAAGATAGCTCGAACCTTCGATTTTATGTCATATTCTTATCACCTACCTTGTACAAATAATGGGAAACCGTAATAAAAGATATAAAAAAGTAAACTGATACGTGTTTATTGAGATGTTTTGTTATCTGATGACGTGTCTCCGCAAAGTACTCGTAGAATTATAATTTTTTGCGGCTAATTATAGAATCATTGGTATCATATCATTGGTTGAATATACACACATTGTGCTTAACACATTTATGCACTGTATATAAAAATACAATCAAAGTCATTCCGTTATTTGTTCTTTTTGTGAATAATATTACAAATACATTGAGTAAACTATGGTGATATTTTGCGGTAATCGTATCTTCTACGAAAAAGTGGTCAATGAATATAGTACCGAGCAAACAATGGAACTGCCTGTCAGTTGGGGATACGAAACGCCAACTACCAACCAGCTGCTAGTTGGGGATTTGGATTTTTTTAAATTGCTGTTTTATTATTTCAACGAATCAACTCAATAGAAAACAGCTTAAAATAATAAAAAAAAGACATCAGGACCGCGTTGTTTCCACAATATAAAAAATATACTTACCAGACGGCGATTCAAAATGGCCAGTTGGAGATTCGCGGCAAATCACCAACCACCAACCAGCTCCCAGTTGGGGATTCGGATTTTTTTTTAAATCGCTGTTTTATTATTTTAATCAATCAATTCAATAAAAAAACCAAGACTATTCACGCGTGAACAATACCATGAGTATATTCATCAGGAGGCGATTCAAAATTTCTGCCAACTAGCAACCAGCTGCCAGTTGGGGATTCGGATTATTTTTTTCAAATCGATATTAATTTTGTTTAAAAAAAAACAAATTAATTCTATAGAAAAACAGTTGAAAACAACAAATAAACACCGTTTCCGCGTTGTTCCTTCAATACCATAAGTATATTTACCAGGAGGCGGTTCAAAATGTCCAATTGGGGATTCGCGGCGAATCCCCAACTGGCAGCTGCTTCGGATTTTTTTACATTTACATACATTTCTTATTGATTATATTTTTAAACATATTAACACGAGTAAAATATGTAAATGAAATAGTAATTATAATAACGAATCCGAATCCCCAACTGGCAGCTGGTCGGTAGTTGGTTATTCGAATCCCCAACTACCAACTGCGAACTACCTACTAACTTTACAGTCATCCTTTAAATACCTGTTAAGTTATTAAAAGTCCCGACTTGTGTAGTTGGAATACCGCTGACAAGTGCGCAGACATAATTTATTGTAAATATGAAATGAATCACCAAACCGATCTCAATTACTTCATTGCAAAGAATAAATGAAATTACCAGCTAATAAACATTATATACTTCGTTGCGAAAACGAAATGAATTTCCCAGCTAATAACATATACTTTACTGCGAAAACGAAATGAAAAAGACTTCCAGCTAAAATGATTCATCAATGTGATCAAAGATTTAAAAAAACATAATATACATTTTTTTTAATCGATTCAAAATAAAAATATCAACGTATTTAGTGTGAGGGGAAAAGACCAAAGTTCTGGCCCAGTTTGCTTTACTAATAGCCAGGTTAAGAGGATTGCACCATACTACAGTCCTAATTGTTACTTCTGACGTCCTATTATTGCGAATGTTTGTAAACAGACAGAGACTGTCGATTGTTCAGGTTATGACTTTAACATTAAGCTATTGTTAGAACTTTTATTGTACATATGCATTTAAAAGTTTGCTTCAAACCCGAGTGTCTGTGACCTGTGCTTGGTCTACTTTCTGTAAAGTAAATATTTGAACTTGACCATTGATGATACATTAGCTGATACCATGATTATCTTTTTATTGCCGACTTTATTAGTTCACTGTCGCATTTGTTTGAATTCGTACTAAGGTTCTATTAATGTGGTCAGTAGTTTTGTTTAAATCTTCTTTCTACTGTGAGTTAAGAAAATATTTACTTTGGACTGAAGATGAGTTCTGGATTAAATTGGTTTAAATCAACATTTGGAAATGACTCATTTTTATGAGGTGGTCAAATTTAAAGGGTTTTGCGTCTACCCGTCACTCTTTTCCATCCAGACTGGATGGTCCGATTTAAAATGAGTTAAACACATATATATATAAGAACAATCCCAATATAAAGGTCACTGCAGGATCAAATGCGATTATATAACTATATTCAAGGTCACTACGGGATCAAATGCCATATAGCTATATTCAAGGTCACTGCGGGATCAAATGCAATATAGCTATACTCAAGGTCACTACGGAATCAAATGCCATATAGCTATATTCAAGGTCACTGCGGGATCAAATGCTCTATAGCTATATTCAAGGTCACTCCGGGATCAAATGCCATATAGCTATACTCAAGGTCACTACGGGATAAAATGCCATATTCTCCAATTCGAAAAGGTGAAATCTCGCTCTCGTTTGTGACGAGATCTGTACGTGACTTGAGCTCAGGGGAATCGCGTCACACCATAACAAACCGCAGTGATGCTTCTGACAGTAATTAATTACAACAAAGTTAGAAATACAAGATATGAAAGAAAAAAAAAAAAGTTTCTCATGATAAAATAAAATTACTTTTTATCGTTTTGTGCGTGTTTGTATACTTTAATTAATGCTTGATTTCTGGTGATGGGTGGGGTAATTTGTAAACTTGAGAAGTTTTGTATTATTTTTTTTATCAATATCCCTACTATCATTTACAAATAGGGAATGGTTATATTTTATTTGTTTTATAGTTCATGCGACATGACGGATTTTATTAATAATTCTTGTCTTTTTATAGACGTATTATCTACCAAATTTCGGACCCAACTGGCGACATGCATGTTGCGCAGTTAATTGGCCTTTTTGTTTAAAACGTAGGTAAATGATTAAAAAAAAACAACATTATGACTATAACATATCAATATAATCTAAATGTAGTTTTTAGCAAAAAACTATGATTTTCTTTTATTTAAGAGAGCTTTGAATGCATTACAGACGTTTCGTACCACCAAATTAAGGTTTCGTACCACACATATGTTAATGCATAAACTTTACAGTATTTCATACCATGATTAGGTGTCACAATCATTTACTTACGGTATTTGTTTGCAGTGTGTGATAGTTTTGGATTGTTGTTATTTGGGGTTGTAACGTAACTAAAATTTTATTTTGTTTATACATTTATTGTATTAACGAGAAATTTGATATATTTATTGTAAATTTACACCATGTACTACGGACACAAATCACACAAAATAATATACATACAATTTTGATTTTATCATATTTACAACATTTACGTGTATCACATTGTAATGCATGACCACGAGGAGATATATTTGCTTTCTTTAATAAAAGTGTATTTGTGAAATGATACATAAACTCAGAAAATTTCAATTTGTGACAAAAAACTGCACCCCTGGGATATATTCTTCCAAGAAGATAAATAGAATGATACACATTCAACTGCTGTTATACCGAGATACTATATAAAATGTAAAAAAATTGGTCATTTTGGAAAGATATACACGGAAATGGAACGTCCATCCCCGTAACGTCCGCCCCCCCCCCCCTCCCCCACCTGCATACACATTCTATTTTTTTGAATTTATAGAATCAATTTCACTTTTTTTCAATGTATTTTATGTTTGCAGAGTGCATCTAAGATATGAATACTTTATCAAAAAAAAACTGAACAAAAATTTAGAGATTTTGTTTAATGTCGCTCTAATATAGGGGATGAACGTTACAAACAGGGGACGGACGTTACATAATTTCTTATCATTGGTATTGACCCCATTAATAACTGAAAATGTTTAAATTAAGTAATTGTCCATAATACTATGCAATATAACATACATCCTAACTTAAACCCTGGGGTCATAAAACATGTGGTGAATTATGCAAATTGGGATACAATAGGCATGTTTTTTCTCATTACCACATGGTGTGACTGTAGTGTTGGTGAATTATGAAAGCTCAGCAGGATGCCAGAAACTGGACAGTAGCGTACATTGTGTGCAATATGCCTGTAGGCAAATATATTGAATATGACACTATCCATCAAAGGTTAAAAAATCCTATTTGTCCAGGTAACTAGTAGACTGGGCAACGATGTCATATTGGCTAGTTATAGGTAAAATACACAATATGATAAAACAAAAAACTCCAAATTATGCAAATATTAAAAATACCACTCAACAACGCTTTTTACTTTAAAATAATATGAAATTAGCATTATGCTAAAATCACCCACTTACAACAGTAATAAAAGTCACAATAAAAAGGTAATCATGGTCAACAACCGCATCATTTCTTATGTTCAGCATTGATACTAGCATACTCTCTCAAATTAAACTTTATTAAACTGCTTTGATAAGTATTTGTGTTGTTAATGTATGAAAATTCAATTGATTTAAGTGAAATCTACATTGTTTCAGCAGCGGCCGCGGTGAAACGAATTCCCCTGAGCTCATAGTCTCGGGCGAAATCTCGCTCTCGCACGCGACGAGAATTCGGGATTTCGAAGAGGTCAATAGCTATATTCGAGGTCACTACGGGATCAAATGCCATATAGCTATATTCAAGGTCACTCCGGGATCAAATGCCATAAAGCTATATTTAAGGTCACTACGGGATCAAATGCCATATAGCTATATTCAAGGTCACTGCGGGATCAAATGTCATAAAGCTATATTCAAGGCCACTGCGGAATCAAAAGCCATATAGCTATACTCAAGGTCACTACGGAATAAAATGCCATATAGCTATATTCAAGGTCACTACGGGATCAAATGCCATATAGCTATATTCAAGGTCACTACGGGATCAAATGCCCTATAGCTATATTCAAGGTCACTGCGGGATCAAATGCCATATAGCTATACTCAAGGTCACTACGGAAAAAAATGCCATATAATTATATTCAAGGTCACTGTGGGGTCAAATAACCTATACAATGTAGTTATATTCAAGGTCATTGCGGTATTCAATGCTATGTTATGTTGCTATATTTTCCCATCTGGACTATATCGCTGCCGACGATAGTCAAATAGTTAAAAAATGATGTAAACTACATTTATATTAAGAACATAATAGGTAAACATGCCCATCAGATGAATCCCATGAGTCGCGAGTAACTCTCATTATCATTCTTCTTCTTCTTCTTCTTCTTCTTCTTCTTCTTCTTCTTCTTCTTCTTCTTCTTCCGATCTATTTTCGTTACTTCCAACAATCAATTTCGCTTCCGAGGAAGGTTTACTGGCATTTGCATCACTGATTAACATAGAAATTCAGTGAGATATTTTACATCCACCGGGTATGCCTCTCCCTGTACACGGACCAACTGCATTAAATTCCACCCGAAGTATTGCATGCTTTCACAGAACAATGCCCGAAAAAGGCATTGTGGGAATGCATTTTAAAAAACCCCAGACGAAGCCCCACCGGGAATCGATCCGAGGACCGCTGGGTCTTGGAGCAATAATAATAACCGCTAGACCACCACAATTGCGTTATAGACAAAGGCGAAAGACGTTTATGTTCAAGGACACTGCGGTATCAAATGTCACATGGCGATATTTTTTCCGGACTGTACCGCTGCAGATCAATACCAAGATCTCTGTGTAGGATTTTTTCCTTCCTGGTTGGAACTCTGCAGTAGATGGTCTGAATTTAAAACGTTTATGCAGATATGTTCATCACATAACGACGAGGTGTCTTTTACAGCTCCCGCTATCCTGAAACGGTCATGGTCGCTACGGAATCAAATGTCATATGACTACATGTTCCTTTCTGGACTGTAACACTGCAGTGGGTAATCTGATTGCAATAACTATGAGACAAGTAAATACGATTTTAGATTAAAGCCAACTCCCACAATAATAATGTCATGGTCAAGATCACTGCACAAGGTAACTACGGAAGTTAAATTTATAGATATGAGAACGGATCTGTTTCCCTTTCCGGGCTGTTACCCTGCAATATAATTGCCCTACTATATACTGGTGTGTATATAACGTATTTATCCATAGACTTGATATTCCTTTAAGACAAACGTTGGCTAAATTTAGAAAGTCTATGCATAATCTAATGATTGGAAAACGGTCGTTGCGTTGATTTAGAAATACAGTTTAGATTGTATTCAATTTTTTTTTTGTAACTGTGCCGAATTTCATTTTTTCATTAAATGTATATAAAATTTAAAAAAGTATATTTTTGGCGAAAATTGTTTTAAATTAAGGGACACAAATTACTCTTCGTTGTTTATGTCCAATGATGATCAAACTTTTATGCAAAATTGCTGGGTTCCTGTGAAGGACTTATATGTGTTGGTCATTCTTGTGTTTGTTCATATTGTATATTTGTAAAATGAGCCGGAGGATGTACGTGAATCAAATTTACTTACTTACTAATAAACAAAAATTGTAAACCGCAGAGCGGGGGCATCTATGTTTCATAAATACTATTTGTGTATGTTTGTTGTTGGTGTTGTAGATGATAATATTGTTGTTATTGCTTTGTTATCTCTATTTTACTGTGAGAGTCATATGAATTAGGATTTGTTTGTTGTTAATGATAATGTTGTTGTTGTTGTTTTGTTATCTCTATTTTGTTGCAAGAGTCATATGAATTAGGATTTGTTTGTTGTTGATGATAATATTGTTGTTATTGCTTTGTTATCTCTATTTTGTTGTGGAAGTCATATGAATTAGGATTTGTTTGTTGTTGATGATAATGTTGTTGTTATTGCTTTGTTATCTCTATTTTGTTGTGGAAGTCATATGAATTAGGATTTGTTTTTTGTTGATGATAATGTTGTTGTTATTGCTTTGTTATCTCTCTTTTGTTGTGGAAGTCATATGAATTAGGATTTGTTTGTTGTTGATGATAATATTGTTGTTATTGCTTTGTTATCTCTATTTTGTTGTGGAAATCATATGAATTAGGATTTGTTTGTTGTTGATGATAATGTTGTTGTTATTGCTTTGTTTTCTCTATTTTATTGTGGAAGCAATATGAATTAGGATTTATTTGTTGTTGATTATAATGTTGTTGTTATTGCATTGTTATCTCTATTTTGTTGTGGAAACAATATGAATTAGGATTTGTTTGTTGTTGATGATAATGTTGTTGTTATTGCATTGTTATCTCTATTTTGTTGTGGTAGTAATATGAATAAGGATTCGTTTGTTGTTGATGATAATGTTGTTGTTATTGCTTTGTTTTCTCTATTTTATTGTGGAAGCAATATGAATTAGGATTCGTTTATTGTTGATGATAATGTTGTTGTTATTGCATTGTTATCTCTATTTTGTTGTGGAAACAATATGAATTAGGATTTGTTTGTTGTTGATGATAATGTTGTTGTTATTGCATTGTTATCTCTATTTTGTTGTGGTAGTAATATGAATAAGGATTCGTTTGTTGTTGATGATAATGTTGTTGTTATTGCATTGTTATCTCTATTTTGTTGTGGAAGCAATATGAATTAGGATTTGTTTGTTGTTGAAGATAATGTTGTTGTTATTGCTTTGTTATCTCTATTTTGTTGTGGAAGTCATATGAATTAGGATTTGTTTGTTGTTGATGATAATGTTGTTGTTATTGCTTTGTTATCTCTATTTTGCTGTGGGAGTCATATGGATTAGGATTTGTTTGTTGTTGATTATAATGTTGTTGTTATTGCTTTGTTTTCTCTATTTTATTGTGGAAGCAATATGAATTAATATTCGTTTATTGTTGATGTTAATGTTGTTGTTATTGTATTGTTATCTCTATTTTGTTGTGGAAGCAATATGAATTAGGATTTGTTTGTTGTTGATGATAATGTTGTTGTTATTGCATTGTTATCTCTATTTTGTTGTGGTAGTAATATGAATTAGGATTCGTTTGTTGTTGATGATAATGTCGTTGTTATTGCTTTGTTATCTCTATTTTGTTCTGGAAACAATATGAAATAGGATGTATTTGTTGTTGATGATAATGTTGTTGTTATTGCATTGTTATCTCTATTTTGTTGCGAGAGTCATATAGATTAGGATTTGTTTGTTGTTGATGATAATGTTGTTGTTGTTGCATTGTTATCTCTATTTTGTTGTGGAAGTCATATGCATTAGGACTTGTGTGTTGTTGATGATAATGTTTTTGTTGTTGTTTTGTTATCTCTATTTTGTTGTGGGAGTCATATGAATTAGGATTTGTTTGTTGTTAATGGTAATATTGTTGTTATTGTTTTGTTGTCTCTATTCTTTTTGTGGAGGTCATATGAATTAGGATTTGTTTGTTGTTGATGATAATGTTATTGTTAATGTTTTGTTATCTCTACTTTGTTGTATGAGTCATATGAATTAGAATGTGTCGGTTGTTGATGATAATGTTGTTGTTATTGCATTGCTATCTCTGTTTATTAGTGGGAGCCAAATGAATTAGGATTCGTTTGTTGTTGATGATAATGTTGTTGTTATTGCTTTGTTATCTCTATTTTGCTGTGGGAGTCATATGGATTAGGATTTGTTTGTTGTTGATTATAATGTTGTTGTTATTGCTTTGTTATCTCTATTTTGCTGTGGGAGTCATATGGATTAGGATTTGTTTGTTGTTGATTATAATGTTGTTGTTATTGCTTTGTTTTCTCTATTTTATTGTGGAAGCAATATGAATTAATATTCGTTTATTGTTGATGTTAATGTTGTTGTTATTGTATTGTTATCTCTATTTTGTTGTGGAAGCAATATGAATTAGGATTTGTTTGTTGTTGATGATAATGTTGTTGTTATTGCATTGTTATCTCTATTTTGTTGTGGTAGTAATATGAATTAGGATTCGTTTGTTGTTGATGATAATGTCGTTGTTATTGCTTTGTTATCTCTATTTTGTTCTGGAAACAATATGAAATAGGATGTATTTGTTGTTGATGATAATGTTGTTGTTATTGCATTGTTATCTCTATTTTGTTGCGAGAGTCATATAGATTAGGATTTGTTTGTTGTTGATGATAATGTTGTTGTTGTTGCATTGTTATCTCTATTTTGTTGTGGAAGTCATATGCATTAGGACTTGTGTGTTGTTGATGATAATGTTTTTGTTGTTGTTTTGTTATCTCTATTTTGTTGTGGGAGTCATATGAATTAGGATTTGTTTGTTGTTAATGGTAATATTGTTGTTATTGTTTTGTTGTCTCTATTCTTTTTGTGGAGGTCATATGAATTAGGATTTGTTTGTTGTTGATGATAATGTTATTGTTAATGTTTTGTTATCTCTACTTTGTTGTATGAGTCATATGAATTAGAATGTGTCGGTTGTTGATGATAATGTTGTTGTTATTGCATTGCTATCTCTGTTTATTAGTGGGAGCCAAATGAATTAGGATTCGTTTGTTGTTGATGATAATGTTGTTGTTATTGCATTGTAATCTCTATTTTGTTGTGGGAGTCATATGAATTAAGATTTGTTTGTTGTTGATGATAATGTTGTTGTAATTTCTTTGTTATCTCTATTTTGTTGTGGCAGTCATATGAATTAGGATTTGTCTGTTGTTGATAATAATGTTGTTGTTATTGCATTGTTATCTCTATTTTGTTGTGGAAGCAATATGAATTAGGATTTGTTTTTTGTTGATGATAATGTTGTTGTTATTGCATTGTTATCTCTTTTTTGTTGTGGGAGTCATATGAATTACGATTTAATAAGAAATGGAAAAAAAAGTGCTTTGTAACAAAAACGATATAGAAGATGAATATCATTCTTTTTTAATCTGTCCTTATTATAATGATCTGCGTAAGCAATATATTCCAAAATATTATATCAATAAACCCAGTGTGTTTAAATCCCTTTATCTTTTGCAGCCAAACAAACAGTATGTCTTAAACAAACTTGCATCATAGTTTATAAAAGCATTTAAAATGCGAGATCAGATACAGATAATTAGATAATATTTGTGATTATATTAGTAATAAACATATGTTGATAACAAGTCAGCCAGTCATGTTGATCACTTTCACTATTACTACGATATTTTTTATGTTTGAATTTAATATTGATATCTACTTTTGCATGTGTTTGATTATGTGTTTGAATATATCATTGATGATGAAAAACTTTCGCAATGCTTGAGGCAAATAACAGAAAGAATGTATTCTCTACAAGTTAAAAAAAATGAAAATGAAAAACGCCAGATCAGCTAAATTATATAGCTTCATATTTCTCACAATATTTAGTTCTCACATTCTTTTTTATTATTCAAACAGATGACTAAGATAATGGACTCCTAAATACAACGATACGCGATCGCCGTTAACAAAAGATTAACAATTTTCGGTTGCAAGGGGGAACTTAAGTTAAACACTTGATATTAGCACGAGTGTTTTTCTCAATAAACGCTTCAATGTGATTTTTTCTATTGATAATAACAAACACACTCTTGAGAAAAGCGGAAGATCTGTCAAAGGAGGTAATGAATATTTCGTGGTAAGAATGATTTTAACACAAATTTCTATCAATACATGAAATGTTATTGATAAGGTTAATACGAAAATGAGCCTACATCCAGATTAAGTATGATTATATCAGATCCTTATTTTAGTGGGGGTATGATATTATTAAGGTAGTTAAATATAATTGGCCGCGAAATGGAACCTTTTCACGCAATAAAAAGAATGAGATAAGCATACCACCTTTGCATAGATTAGTACCCAGCATTGTGAAGAAGTAACTAGACAACTCTTAAACGTGTCTAAAGATTACAAAAACCACAGACACCACCCTGAAGGGTTAATCGGCGAAAGTTAAGACTACGACATAAGTCAATTTGTTTGCATTAGTCGGGGATTTCTTTAAATGGGTGAACTGTTATTGTAGGTGTTTATCTTCTATTCTTTAAATTATTTTATTGATTTACCCCCAGAACGTGTGAATATTGGTTCATGTCAGTACGTTTTTGTTTTAAAAAAAAGTTTACCACACAGGGAGAAGGATGGCTTCTACCTAGAACTTGGATGACATGTGATCATTTTCAGTAA
Source organism: Panopea generosa (assembly GCA_029582155.1). Lineage (NCBI taxonomy): Eukaryota > Metazoa > Mollusca > Bivalvia > Adapedonta > Hiatellidae > Panopea > Panopea generosa. The sequence continues at coordinate 31,052,577 of CM055901.1, read as the reverse complement.
ACTTGAACAATGACGTGATATCTGTTGAAAAAAAGTCTTCCAACAAATAAAAGTCACGTTTTGGGTCTTCTTGAATAAATCCAGCCAATTAAATTCAGGTCTCACTACACAGTTGACTTTGATTTTTTATATAAAATAAGGTTTAGGATTTCCGCGGTAAATCAAAAAAATATTATACATAGATTTTTTTAAGTATTTTTTTTCATACCAGGAATGTACCGCACATAAAAATGCACTATAACTGATAGGTTGACCAGTAGTGAAATGATACCCTTAGATACTTAAAAAAAAAATAAGATGTCCTCAAATGTTCATAAATTATACATGTATATTAAAATCTTATGAAAATCATTTTTAACACCAGGGATGTCTTACTGAATATATATGTTATTCCAGCATGTCCTATCCACATCTGCAGCAAGAAATCACAACCGCTATGAACTATTTTGAAAATATTTCAAGCTAAATTGCATAGGACTTTTTTCAGCGCAAGATTCATGTTACCGTGGAAAAAGGTGCAAAACTGTGTAGTGAGACGTAAACAACCAGTTGCCTTGCGCTAGAATCTACTAACGGTCCTGCTAGGGGATCGAACATATTAGTCCGACACTCTACACTTTACGATGATAATGATATATGATGTAATGATGTAAACGTGTTACCAAGGCAGAAATCACACTTCGATCAGATTCATCCTTCAAACATGCATAATTATATTTAGTGCGTTTTTTAAAAATTGCGGTGGCATCACATCTTTATACAGTTATTTTTAGATTGGTAACGTTCAAGATTGCATTGGGTGGTTTATTTCTCCGATTACAACTTTTAATGCTCTTCTTAAAACTTTAACAGCGTTTAATAGCATGTAGCAAAATATAGTACATACGGGTATAACACTACAATTATGGTTTGTCAAAATGTCGACCTAGGCGAACTGAAAGAATGCCGATTCTTTTTATCGATATTTTTGGAGTATTTCAATATAATGTGGTTCAGGTGAACCCGAGAACAGAGTGCACAACACGGGCAGATTACCTTTCTCTAGATAATCTGACCGCATGGATCAGTATGCATTGAATATACTGTTCATAATTGATAATTCAATGTTTGTACAGTAACTTACGGTATCCCATTGGGTACCATTGAGTTATATCAAATAATTTATTAAATTAAGTAAAGTCGAAACAACAAAACAACGATGGCGAAAAGTTGAAACTACGATGGTAAAAAGTCGAAACTACGATGGTGAAAAGTCGAAACAACGAAACTACGATGGTGAAAAGTCGAAACTACTATGGTGAAAAGTCGAAATGATTTCGATTTTCCATCATCGTAGTTTCATCTTTTCGACTATTTACCACCGTAGTTTCGACTAGTCACCATCGTAGTTTCGATTTCAAACATCGTAGATTCGTTGTTTCGACTTTTCATAATCGTATTTGTCGTTTCGTTGTTTCAACTTGACTTAATTTAAAAAAAAAATGCCGCGATGGCCACAATGGGACACCGTAGTAACTCCTTGAATGTCGCGGTTTATTTCATTATTTTGATATGTTTTAATATTTTTTACACTTCACTTACACTGTACAATAAAATTTATATTCTTTTTCTTAACGTTTCATGTAATGTCAGGTGTATTTGATCTTTGACAACATACTATGAAATCAGTTATACTTGCCAATGTTTACTACCACGACACTAATGTTGACAATCTACTACGACACTAATGTTGACAATCTACTGCGACACTATTGTTGACAATCTACATTACCAAATCTGGTTTGTGTTCTTGATTTCGAGTTGATAAACAGAATCGCTAATAAAACACAGCTACATAGTTCATCGAACCACTCTTCGAGACAAATAGTGAACAACTGTACTGACTGGGAGTAAATAGTTAAATAGGTCGTTATAAATATGGTTTATATGGGAGACCAAATGTAATGGAGTTATGTAAAGCAAAAATACAACCTATGTTTCTGTCTTTTAACATTAAGCTATGTTGTATACAAAACTCAACGGTCAAACGATTACCCAGCTGTGGAAAATAATAGTTTGTAAATGCTACAATAATAAGGAAGAAAGACAGAGAGACCAAGACAGCGATACAGACGAAGAGAGAGAGAGAGAGAGAGAGAGACGAAGAAAGATAGCGGAAGAGAGAGAAAGAGAGCGAGAAAGAGAGAAAGAGAGCGAGAAAGAGAGAAAGAGAGCGAGAAAGAGAGCGCGAAAGAGAGCGAGCGAAGGAGAACAAGAGGGAGGGAGAGAGAGAGAGAGAGAGAGAGAGAGAGAGAGAGAGAGAGAGAGAGAGAGAGAGAGAGAGAGAAGAAGAAGAAGAAGAAGAAGAAGAGAGTGTAACCAAAGTGAAATTGCGGTACTATATTGCATATGCGACACGATTATGAATGTTGATGGGTAAGTTGCAACCAAGACACCCGTGCAAGACTTTTATTTTCAAAAAAAAATAGAAAGTATATTCCAATGTTAGTCTGGGATAAAAGATGATCAACGTTTTTCAACCTCAATGTTTTAACGGTCCGGTAAAAAGGGAGATAACAAATACGACAAACACTCGAATACAACCTATCTTCGATTATCGAACATGCAACTATTTCAGTTTTGCTGTGACTTTGTTGGCCAATTCCACCAGATGATGACTGTAATCGCAATAACCATAACCGGTCATTTGTATAAGTGGTAACAAATCTTTATAAACGGAGAATCACATATTATAGTTAAAGACCTAACAAGCTAGCTGTCAGAATTTTACCTGTCGTTTTAGGGCATGGTGAGAACGAGCTGTCAGATAACATACGGTTAAGGCCATGGTGAGAACGAGCTGTCAGATAACATACGGTTAAGACCATGGTGAGAACGAGCTTTCAGATAACATACGAATAAGGCCATGGTGAGAACGAGCTGTCAGATAACATACGGTTAAGACCATGGTGAGAACGAACTGTCAGATAACATACGGTTAAGACCATGGTGATAACGAGCTGTCAGATAACATACGTTTTAGGGTATGATGAGAACGAGCTGTCAGATAATAAACGTTTTACTGTATGATGAGAACGAGCTGCCAGATAACATACGGTTAAGGGCATGGTGTGAACGAGCTTCCAGATCACATACGGTTTAGGGCACGGTGAGAACGAGCTGTCAGATAACATACGGGTTAGTGCATGGTGTAAACGAGCTGTCAGATCACATACGTTTTAGGGCATGGTGAAAACGAGCTGTCAGATAACATACGTGTAAGGGCATGGTGAAAACGAGCTGCCAGATAACATACATTTAAGGGCTTGTCGAAAACGTGTTGTTAGATAACATACGTTTTAGGGCATGGTGAAAACGAACTGTCAGTTAACATACGTTTAAGGGCATGGTGAAAACCAGCTGCCAGCTAACATACGTTTTAGGGCATGGTGAAAACAAGCTGTCAGTTAATATAAGTTTTAGGGCATGGTGAAAAGGAACTGTCAAATAACATACGTATAAGGGCAGGGTGAAAACGAGCTGTCAGCTGACATACGTTTAAGGGCAGGGTGAAAACGAGCTGTCAGCTAACATACGTTTTAGGGCATCGTGAAAACGAATTGTCAGATAACATTCGTTTTAGGGCATGGTGAAAGCGAACTGCCAGCTAACATACGTTTTAGGACAAGGTAAAAACCAGCTGCCGGCTAATATACGTTTTAGGGCATGGTGAAATCGCGCAGTCAAATAACATATGTTTAAGGGCATGGTGAAAACGAAATGCCAGATAACATACGTTTTATGGCATGGTGAAAACAAGCTACCAGCTAATATACGTTTCAAGGCATGGTGAAAACGAGTTGTCAAATAACATACGTTTAAGTGCGGGTGACAACGAGCTGTCAGCTAACATACGTTTACGGGCATGGTGAAAACGAACTGCCAGCTAACATACGATTTAGGACATGGTGAAAACGAGCTACCAGCTAATATACGTTTTAGGGCATGGTGAAAACGAGCTGTCAAATAACATACGTTTAAGGGCCGGGTGAAAACGAACTGTCAGATAATATACGTTTAAGGGCAAAGTGGAAACGAGCTGCCTGATAACAAACGTTTTATGGCATGTTGAAAACGATCTGTCAGATAACATAGGTTAAAGGGCATGGTTTAAACGAGTTATCAGCTAATATACGTTTAAGGGCATGGTGAAAACGATCTGTCGGCTAACATACGTTTTAGGGCATGGTAAAAACGAGCTGTCAGATAACATAAGTTTTAGTGCTTGGTGAAAACAAGCTGTCGGTTAACATACGTTTTAGGGCATGGTGAAAACGGGCTGACAGTTAACATACGTTTTAGGGCAATGTAAAAACGAGCTGCCAGCTAACATACATTTCAGGTCATGGTTAAAACGACCTGTTAGCTAACATACGTTTCAGGGCATGGTAAAAACGAGCTGTCAGTTAGTATACGTTTTACGGTATGGTGAAAACGAGCTATCAGATAACATACGTTTTAGGGCATGGTGAAAACGAACTGTCAGATAGCATACGTTTTAAGGCATGCTTAAAAAACGAGCTGTCAGCTAATATACGTTTTAGGGCATGGTGAAAACGAGCTGTTAGATACGTTTTACGGCATGGTAAAAACGCTGTCAGCTAATATACGTTTAAGGGCATTGTAACAATGAGCTGTCCGCTAAGTTACGTTTTTGGGCATGGTGAAAACGAACTGTCAGCTAACATACGTTTTAGGGCATTGTAACAACGAGCTGTCAGCTAACATACGTTTTAGGGAATGGTTACAACGAGCCGTCAGCTAACACACGTCCCAAAATTCATACCTATTGAACGCTTGTTAAACTGTGACGTCATCAAACTGTCAGTTGAAGCAACTGACCAATCAACGTCACGGTGCTCAAATGAGGCTTTCCCAACATTAATATTTAACGGACACAATTGGGAGACTTAGGTCCGTATTACAGACTATTACATTATGCGAGAAAGTTTACTACACCGTAGTTACTTGCAGAATGTTAGCGGCTAATCTTAACTATAAGACCGGATGTAACATATATACATGTATCATGTATGGTGTTGCCTCTTTTTGCACGAATGGATGTCATATACAACATGGCATATAACATTCCTTCTGTATCTCGGAGAATACTAAATTTATATATTAATTAATATGTATTTTATTGACATGTATCAATATATGGATATGCTTATTAGTTGATAGTTAGAAAAACTTGTATCGGTGATGTGTTTTACCTGTATTTTCATCTTTTTCTGAGCCTACCTACCCGCTCACCGTCATCGGTTAATTCTTTCAACATTCGAACCACCTTGTCAATTATCCTAATTAGGATAATTGGCGAGGTGGTCCGAATGTCTCGAGGTCTCCATTATTATAAGTTCACAACTCCTCACGTGACTCATGTCTCTTCTCGTGTAGCATATCTTTCATTGGTCAGACTTCCCAGAAGTCACATATAGGCAGGTCTGTACTACAGGATGGATGACACACAGCTTATATTAACATAAGCGCGTTACTGCTGTAAACTTATACCCTGACCAAGCAATAACAGGTCAATTGTTTATTACTGCTTGTTTCAGTCGAGTGGATTATAGTTAGCATGGACACTTGTTTCGTATAAAACTACAGTCAAACCTGTCTTAACCAGCCAGTTCAAGGAAAGGAGTAAAAGTGGTAATTAGATACATGTTCCTTAATACAGGCTAATTTACTCTGAAATCATATAAATGGGAAATATAAGATATGGTTGCTTAAGACAGGTGGCTATTCTGCTTAACTGAGGTGACAGTTTACACAGGTTTGATTGTATGTGATGGAGCGCAATTACGGAAGTTCATAAAAAGTCAACAGACATCACTTTACTAAAATACTTTGAAAGACGAGCTTTAACGTCCTTTACCTCTTATTACATGCTTAGAAATAATATAAATCAGTGTAATGTTCAGCTTATTGTCAAGATGGCTTGATACGGGTTTTCTTGTTTACTTTGACGGCGGATTGAATGGTTTGGATCAATATTACAAGCGCAATAACACTACACTACATAACGTTGTTTTTATGCCTGAGTTGTCGTTTATGATACATATCAGTATACGTTCTATTCAAAGTAGTTTAGTCTATATATACTAACTACCATTGCACATATCTCGAACTCCGTCCGGATGATATCATCTGCAATTATAACATCAAATGCTGAAAACCTATCGAAAAGAACAGTTTCGTCTTATCATGACAGGCTTATTGCCTCTTCATTGCATAGAACAGTATGTGCTTGCTTGCCAAAGTGACAGACAGACAGACAGACAGACAGACAGACAGACAGACAGACAGACAGACAGACAGACAGACAGACAGACAGACAGACAGACAGACAGACAGACAGACAGACAGACAGACAGACAGACAGACCATGTTTATTTTGATTAGTGACATTTACATACTGAACAAATGAATAAAAGTCTACATTATTATCTATTTTAAATCGGGATTATCAGATGATCCGGATTATCTTGGTGAACATTTTGTGCCACTTAACTCTGTGCATAGCCGCTGTACTCGACCTAGCTTAACTACTCGTTGTCTCCCTAATTCCTCTTTAAGTTTTACCGTCGATAACAATACCGTCAGACCGGGGTGGCGTCCTTACTGCGCTGCTACGGCGGCGGCTGACTAGTCACTGACTGTATGTCAGACTGCATCATCATGTTTGGATGCCCTATCTGGTGATGAGGCTGGAACTGACGAGGTGGATGATGTCCGAGATGCCGATATGTCTCGGCCACGGCCACGGCCACGGTTTCGTGTAGCTTGTTTCTTCGGCTTTGTGTTTCAACTCAGCAAACGTAAAGCTATACAGTATGACTACACAATGATCATCTTGAAATTTTCGAAAATCTGACCATCTTTAATAGTCGCCGTGATAACGTGGTAGAAACGCCGTTAGGTCGCCATGCAGTCGCAATATACGGAGAAGACGCGTGGTTAGAACCCCATGCGCGTGGTGAGAACGCCGCGGGATCGCCGGCGAACGCCGTTGCCAAGCCCATAGATCTCAATAGAAACGCCGTAAGCGCAGAGAAGTCGTGGCGGGCGCGCCGTGAGAACGCGGTATGGTCGCACAGGTCGCGGTAATAGAGCGTTTTTTTTTTAAGTTTATAATTTTTTGGGACTTCTTCTCGCATTGTCTTCACGTTTGTCGGCGAACTTGTACGTTTTTTGGTCGCCGTACGGTCGCGGATGGTCGTCGTACGGTCGCGGATGGTCGCCGTCAAGTCTGACGGATGTATAATGGAAGGTTTGCTTTACCCAAAGTAAGCAGTTACGGGAAGATATCTTTTTTTTTTCATATCACGGTGATATTCAATGTAAAATCTTCCTCGGAATATTAGAACTATTAATAGAGCCGATAAGTTCAAGAATGTCACCTTGAATCACGTGTTGGTCATCTAATATTCATTTGTTGTAGCATTGATCGCAGATTTTTTTCTTCAGTTTATTAAATATTTTTAAATTTGAACTTTCTCATGTCGGTAAGATTTTCATTAAATTTTCATTAAATTTACATTTTAATTTCTGTAATGTATAAATATCAGTATAATATGTCTGAATATTTTAATCTAGCACCCTCTGTGATATGTTTTATTATGATTTAGGTAGAGCGACTTTAAACTAAAACCATGATATATAACAGTGAGATTGCGATGATTATATATGGTACGAAGTATGAAATAATAATGTAATTGTCTGCGGTAAAAGTACACGTGCACTCAAAGTTAATTGATGTCCTTGGTATTCGTGTGAATTTCATGACCTTTATATATGTATCATTACACGTATTATACTTTCTGTATCATTGTTGTTATATCGTTCATGTATAATGTTTGTTGCGATGCGTTGTATGTACATTTATCACCAAAACAAATATTCTATCTATATTCCTGTATAAATGTTTGACTCAGACACTTCTGCACACATTTTCAAAGTGTTGTCGTTATTGTCTTTTAGAGGTCCTAGTATGTAACTTGGCAATAGTCGTTCCCGACGAAGACTTTCTTGTGCTTTTCTTACGTGGCTTCGAAGTTCGTATTGCTTTCTTTTCTAGTTTACTGTTTTTATCCGCAGTACTCATATCGTTATCCGTGTCATCTGATTCCCCTCTCGACATGTCTGATTCTGATTGTAACTCGTAAAGCACTCTCTGGAATGTTGTCGAACCTGAAGGTAATGCCTCCCTTTCTATGAAGTCAAAAGGTGAAGGACTTCTACTTCTCGGACGAGACACAGCACCAGAGCTTTCAATCCGTAACCTAACATCGGATAACGTCTGAAGTACATCGTCACCAAGTTGTTTTGGAGTTTCAGCACTGCGTCTGCGAGACGAGGGGCTTGGAATTTGTAGATGGTTCTCTTTTGACACTGTTACAAAAGGCTCATGACTTGCTCCTCGATCATCACGTGATACTACGCCGTATCCGGTCAAGTTTGTCGTAAGCGATGTTTTGGTTCTACCCCGATCTCCAGTACTTCTTGGCCTTGTGGGAACTAATGAATTAAAAGTAACATGAAGTGAATGGTATTAAAGGATGATAATTGTTTGTTTATGTTATGAATATAATACGTCATGATCCTAAAACACGACTTTATTAATCACCTTAAAGATGCATCACCTATAACTTTCTGTTCAATAAATGATGTAAAGTTTATTGAATCACAGAGAAGTTCCATTCGAGGATAATGGTTGATTCAATCCTTAAAGTTTATGTTATTTATGAGAAATTCGTTAATACACAGGTCGACAATTTCCTTTGTATTCGTCAATGTTTAAGCATAATCTTATACTGGCGTATCAGTGGCTTCATCGCGGAACGCAATTAAACATTTGGTCAACAAAATTAAAGAACTTAACACTACAGAGACAAAATACAATATGAGGTAAAGAACAGAATATCCATAATATATGATTTTTGATAAAAATGTGCAGTTGCATTACCAAGATTGAAAAAAATATCGGCGATATAGGCGATACCTCTTTAATATAAATTACACCATATCAAATATGTAAACTAAAATGTAATAAACGGAACAATTAACCCTCAACTTTTGAGTATCGTGTGAAAGCTCATTTGACTACCCATTTCAATAATTTTGAAATTATTCCAACTACTGTCAAATTTAATAATACAGACTTGGTCAGTATTATCTTAAATGTGTTTTCTTATTCAAGTCAAAATTTCAAATATACTGCTTTAATGCTTTTTGTAATAAAATACATAAAATATCAAGTAAAAATAAAAAGTCAGACTGTCAGGTGGCGGGTTAGCTGTTCCGTTCAGTATATAAGGATGAGAGATTAACACTGTCCAAAGTAATCGGCTCAATGAGAATGATGAAATCCAAATTGAAACGCAAAACCCATGACCGATCTTAGAATATTCGTTAATATATGTGTTATATGAGATATATACCGGACGGAACAGCTAAACCGCCACCTGGCATTCTATGTATGGTCTCAAAAAGAATCAAAACACGAGTAATTGTTTAGAATATTACAGCCGGACTATATTAAAATGTCCGATGATCAATGTCGTATTCAAAATTGAATAAGGCTACTCAATATTTTGACAAAAGTATTGGCAAGAAAATCATATTTATCAAGCTGTTTGAAAGTACTTTTCTCTCCAATCATATTCGAGTTAACCCCAAATGATGTAGAAAACAATTCTGACTGTGTTACATTATATAGAAGCACACACAGAACATACTCAGTTATTCCCTCATCACTAAAACTTTGCAATGAACTTGGTAGGAATGTTTTAGAGCCGAACACTCTTCTATCTTTTATAAACATACTTAATGAGAGTTTTAAACCTCCAGGCAATTTCTGTTTGTTCGTTGGCCTATAAATCACAATTCAAGACTCTCGAATTAGAAGTTATTGCAGTAATTCAACAGCTGATCTATATGTTAACTGTAAATTAGTATACGGCGATGCAGATCTCACATTGGTAAACAATCAATTTAGTTTTCAAGACCGAACGTTTTCAACCTGAGTCTTGATTTTAATGTAATATAGCTAATATGTCGCTGTTATATGGCTAAGACAAAGTGTGTGAGGGATACAATGGAGATTCCGTGCGTGCGTGCGTGCGTGCGTGCGTGCGTGCGTGCGTGCGTGCGTGCGTGCGTGCGTGCGTGCGTGCGTGCGTGCGTGCGTGCGTGCGTGCGTGCGTGCGTGCGTGCGTGCGTGCGTGCGTGCGTGCGTGCGTGCGTGCGTGCGTGCGTGCGTGCGTGAGGGGCCGGGGTGGGTTTGGGCTGTGGTAAAAAATGTTTCCGTTTGGGATGTGATGTTAATTTGCATGTGCATATTATAACATACATTTGTACGTAATTAAATGTGCTTACGATTCGTATAGTATATTTGATATTATCAAAATGACAACATTTTCGGTCGGTTGCTGTGTAATTTGTCAAAAGGACTTGCAACCGTCAGCACATAGGGTCATTTAAAAAGCATGTAAACTTTAAAAGTTAATCAGCAGTCGTCCATTATTTCATTCAGATAAACAAACAGTAGCGCAGCTACCTAATAGGCCAAAAGGCCTGGGCCTGTTAATAAATTTCAGAGACAATATTTTTTAACAACTTTCAATTTTATCAAGGACTTATATGTATATACATGTACATATGTTTCCTTGATTTTATGTATAAATATAGGTTCAAAATGCGTTTAATTATATCTCAAAAAACCGATTAAACGCATGAGAGCCATTTAACACACAAAAATTTACGGGATCCCACACCGCCCCCACTCCCCAGTTTGTGCCTGTGTGTACCTTTAGGTCTAGCTACTCCCCAGACATCCATAAATAGGTCTAGGTTTATTATATTTATAAATCTAATAGATTATTTTATCTTCTTACTCAGCACAATATGACTTATTTGGATAACAGTTAATGGATAGTCTCCTGTATATGAACCGTGGAACCGATTTGCTAGAAACAAGAATTTCATTTCATATTAACAAACACATCACTCTAAACGTATATTAGAATGAAATTGAGATCATATAATCATATAGTATAATACGACTCTCTAAACTTAAGCCCTTTACCAACGATAGCTGTAACATTTTTCTTTAACGTGCTCATATACATAGACTAGCACATTGTCATATTGGAAGACCGTCGTTCTTGATGATAACATAAAAATGAAAGGCGGCGTAGTAAATACATCAACAAAAACGATGCCTGCAGTACACATTATGTTTGCTTGTTTGAACATTTACACAAAATAGCATAATTTATATGTTATTGAGTGCTAACAAACGATAAGTTAACCTGACCACTGTTTCCTGGGAACCTAAAAGGTAAACCAGTAGTCGAACACAGCCCATCTCCGCAAGTAACTGATAACTTGAATAAGCGGTGAGAGACGAATGATAATAAGACGAAATGTCGCCTATTAATCATCACGGAATCTTTGGCCGGGTGGGGATTCGAATTCACAACCCCAGGAATGATATTCAGACGCACTACCGAAGATCTAACGGGACCCAGCTTTAAAGTACGATTAGACACTTTCTTAACATATCATGACACGTTTAATAGTCGTTTATATACTATGGCATTGTGATTAAAATGAGTGTTCTCGGTAGATATCATAAAATTTAAAACGCATAACATTATAAAATAAATATAGGCATAATACCTGCAGGGTGTTCAGTGTGCCTTCGTCCGATCGGGCTTTCCGCACGCGTAATTTTAACCGTAATTCCTGAAGCATGACTTGGTCTGGTATTGACTGAATCTTTCCTCATAGATGTGATTCTAGTCACGGTATTTGTCACAAACGGTATGTTTAATGGAACTTTAAGCCAGACTCTAACATTAAAATGGTTTGATAACCTAATAAAAGTTATACGGAAATTATAAAGCAAATGTTTACTGACAACTGTTTAAACACGCAGTGTTGTTTACTTTGCCTGGGCATAAACCAATATCTCTCAAATATGGCCCGATGTACGAGGATATAATCAATTTATAGTATTGCCATCCGCCTTGTATAATAATATATTATAAACAAAAAAACGTAAGCTGTACGATAGGTAATTGTAATATTGCATCAAAGATGTGTTTGTCAATATACCTAACTAAAGACATAACGCCATTAGGGTTCACAGGGAAGTAGACAACTTTTCACTAAACGCTTAGAAACATTACTAAATATCAAAATAAGACCCTACTTGAAAGAAAACAAATACATTCATCCACTTCTGTAAACGTCCATTGAAAACATTTCACTATTGCTTAAGCTTTGCTTTCCTAACTGTTTTCTTCTGATTATTTTTTTCTGATGACGCCTTTTTCCCCATTTCCCAACTCTTTCCTTTTAAAGAAAAAAAAACTGGTTCACCCCCTCAATAAAACTACGTCACGCTGCTGTTTCAATATTAATGAATTAATGAAGCAATTTTATTCAATGGTTTTAATAACAGCTTTGGTCGCCTTTGTCGTTACGTTGTACAGAAAATAAACTCTTTAATTAAGGCGATTATCTCTCATTAATCCGGCTTTTGACAGCACGTGGTGATATTGATCAGTTAGTAGATAAATGTGTGTTTATCTTCACAAGTACATACGTAAATCAGTAACTACCGACTAAAATGTATTTTTAAAGGAACACTCAACATTGTTGAAACGTCCAAGTATTTAGTATTTAAGAAATTATTAACATATTATAAAACATTTTGCGTCACGTTAGTTTTGATACTATGAGTAAAACTTCTTATAATAAAAATTTCCCTTAAAATCTGTTCTATTATTCCAGTGACTTAAATGTATTGTTTATATATCTATGATTATACTGTAACAGATAAAATCGGATGAAAATAAAATATTCGTTACACGTATGTGAAATATGACCCCTTTCTGACCATTTTCAAAAAGTATGTTTCTTTCAAAAATAGAAACAAAGTAGAGAGTCTTTCACAGTGCCTTACATCTTATGGTTCAGGTCTGTTATACCCCGGTGTAAAAGCTTAGAATTTCCCACCTGTCCCACAACTATTCAAACGCATTGCCAAATTGTGACGTAATTCAGTTTACTCTGAAACAATTAACCAATCAGCGGGCTCGTTTGTCACTGCTATGTAACGGTCCCCAGCAGGAAAGCTGGTATCGTAGTTACAGTCTAACACATACTGGGTAATTTCATATTTGTATCGTGTAAAAGAAATAAGGTAAAGTGAGAATTTATCAAAATTGCCCCGTGTCCCTTTAAAAATAAAATGCAATTAATACACATTATTGTTTTATACAGTCAATACTTACTTTTCTTCAAAATACTTTTAGTTTGGATTGTGGATAGCATACGTACGTGTGGAGCGCGTGGTCTAGTGGTAGATCGCCGAACTCATGATCGGATGTCGTGGGTTCAATCCTCCATCAAGGCTTTGTGTGGATTCTTGAGCAAGACACCTTTTCCGCATATGCTAAGTACTGGTTCTACCCAGAAAGACTTCGAGCATGATTTGTAAAAGTTGCAAGAACTTGTTTCACAATGGAAGTAAAATATAATAAGTTACAATAAGTATGTTGGATCTAATACCTCAACGTTTTCTGGTTATAACTCATCATCATGTGACGTCTTGGAACCACAAAGACTCTGAGAGATAGGGACAGAACACACCACATATAAAGAGAGTAAATGTGAACGAATCAAGCTCTTACCTATAATATTTGTGTTGTATCCTCAAACATGATCGACATTGTTTCTCAACCCTGATTAATACTTAGAATATATGTTATTGTCGTGAAACTTTATCAGTTGTAGCTGATGATATTTATATAAAATATTTGCACACACTTTCAGGTAAAGTACCCAGTTATATCCCTACATATCCATTAATCCGTTAAGTTTGTAAATATCTGCTTACTGAAGAAAATATTGGTTTAACCAGGTTTGTTGTTTTTAGATTTTAAGCATTTAAGTATAAACTTAGGCATTAAACAAATTTTAAATCTAAAGCAAAAACTGTTAAGTGATCATGATTTTAGACCGACTCCAGTAAAATTGCATATGGTTTTGTTGACATTGATTAAATAACATATTAACAACCCGTCAATATTGGGTAAAGTAGACAAGCATTGAATATGAAACGTAAGGAAATGCTGATGACAACAGAATGGTACGTGGCCAAGTTATCTAAGACACTCTCTCAAGATCACTTACCTCTCATTGTTAAGGTCATAGGTTAGAATCCCACCCGCTCCAATATCTTTATGTGAGACAGTTTACTTACGGAACGATGGTGGTTCTACTCAATTCATTCTGAGGTCTTATCCAGCCAATAAAACTGGACATGTCATATATAACCTGAAATATGTTGAAAATGAGGTTAAACCCCATTCAAAAAACAAAATACCAAACAAATATTGAAACAGAAGCCAGGGGTCGTACTCACCAACCATTCTTGAGAATATTCTTAGACTTAAGCTTTAAAATCCAAATTTCAACCTTAGATATCTAGTTTACCTTGACTTATAGAAGAAGTTTGAGAGTGTAGTTGACTATATATTAGGTATCCTTACCTGCTTGTAAAATTTGGTCTCAAAAATGGTTTCTGAGTGTGTTTTTTTCAAAATGCATTCCCCAGTTCAAGTCTTAGAAGATTCTTAAGAATGTTTGGTAAATACGTTCCCAGATCATTTATTTTCTCCAAACGTCAGGTTTCGTTGGTTCGACTGTATTCTTGTAAATAACATATTGCTACTTTATACACACTCCAAAGTGGTTTTAAAGCGCAATTTAGAAGTCTATTCAACCTATTGACGTGGACCCGTTTTGAAAACGATACTTGTAATTGCCTATGCAAATGTAAAATCCAACCGCCTATTCTTATTAACAGTTAGGCGCGAAAAGGGTATGATTAAATCAATATACTTGTTATGATTTTTTGCATAATGTTAAAAGAAATTATCCATAATAAAAACGGCTTTGAAACTGCACGAACTTTATATATAAAAAAAAGCTTTTCTGAAATTTTCTTTAGACAATACTAAAATAGCATATACACGTTAACCTTTGCAATAAGAAATTGTACACTCTTTCAAAGTTAAAAAAGGTGCCGTCTAAAGTTCATATTCTTTTAAATTAGGACATAACACATACATTTGTAGCACAGTGATAACTATCATTAATACATTTCAAAATGGACAGAACAAAAATAAAGTATTTTTTGTTTATAACACAAAAACAATAACTTAATCATGAAGAAATGAACAAATAACACCTGGTCTTCCATAAGAAAGTATTTTTTATATATAACACAAAAACAATAACTTAATCATATAGAAATGAAAAAATAACACCTGGTCTTCCATATGAAAGTATTTTTTGTATATAACACAAAAACAATAACTGATGAGTAACGTCATTTGTATCTACAAGTTCTACTCTACTAGTTACAGAGATTGTTACATAGCCGTGATGAACGAGGGTGCTGATTGGCCAGTTGCTTCTAAACAAGGTGAACCACGTGACAATTTGGTAAATCCTATAAGAGTAATAGGAAAGAAACTCCGTGTTTCTGTATTAGGATATAACATACCTGAATTGGGATACATCAAATACTTGGTTAGACTAAGTTTAAATGGTATAGGGTGACCTCATCAGATTCAAAGTAGAACCATTGTCCTTCAGTAACTAACTGGTAAGCCTTCTTATAAACGTATTCGGACTGAGCTGAAATCGAATCGACGACATCAATGATGAAATGCATGCGATTCTGAAACAACGTAAAGAGCTGCTCTGGCACTGCGTGTTTCTAATTCAAATGTACACGTAATATAGTCGGAACCAAATTAAAATGAAAATTCTCGACCGACATTCTTGAAATTAAAAATCAACATCCACGCTCATATAGTTTCGCATTATCGTAGATAATATTTTAAAACGATTACCGCGCTGTAATATGCTCATGTGAATTGTTTTTAGCTGAAACATTTATGGTAAAATGCTCACACGAAAGTAAGTGTTGCCTTAGACACATTATCTTATAATTTTTGTGCATCTTTCCAATTTCAACAAAAGCAAAATTTAAACCACAACTGAATAAATAACTGAAACAAAGACATTTCTACAGCCAATTACTGCAGCCATAACACGACGAGCCATATTGTAACAGTATACTAATGGTGCCAAACTGATTGCACTTGTCAAAGACATGCCCCACGACTCCCAAACGACACATGGCTGGTATTTGTGTGATTTTAGAATATAATAAGTTGTAAAAATATGTTTTTTTAAAAATGTATTTTAGTTTGTTTTATAAAATGTAGACCTATTTATTATTGATAGCATTATAACCAAACCATGATGACGCAATTCCGCACTTTCTTACTACACCCTTCCAATTTCACTATCCCCTTTATATCTCACTATTTTTTTTCAATCTCACTATCTCCTTTATATCTCACTATTTTCTTTCTATTTCACTATCTCCTTCCTGTATCGCTATTCCCGTGATATCTTACAATCTCCTTCCTGCCTCACTTTCTCCTTCCTTTATCACCATCACTTTTCTATCATTTCCTTCCTATCTCACTTTTTCCTTCTTGTCTCACTATCCCCATCCTATATCACTATCTCCTTCCTGTTACTATCTCCTCCCTGTCTCATTATTCTCTTTATGTCTCACTATCCCCATCTTATTTCACTATCTCCTTCCTGTCTCACTATCCACTTCCTGTCTCGCTATCCCATTCATATTTCACAGTCCCCTCTCATTCATTTCCTTCCTATCTCACTATTCCCTTTTTGTCTCACTATCCCAATCCTATTTCACTATCTCCTTCCTGTCTAACTATATCTTTTCTGTCTCACTATCTCCTCCCTGTCTCACAATTCTACCTGTCTCCTTATCCTCTTTATTCTCAATATCCTCATTCTATTTCACTATCTCTTTCCTATCTTTCTACCTCCTTCCTGTCTCACTATCTCCTTCCTATCTCACTATCTCCTTTCAATCATTTCCTTCCTATTTCACTGTTCCCTTTTTATCTCATTATCCCCATCCTATCTCATTCTCTCCTTCTTGTCTCACTATCCCCATCCTATCTCACTATCTCTTTCCTGTCTCACTATCTCTTTCATATCTCACCATCCATTTCATTAATTTCCTTCCTATCTCACTATTCCTTTCTTGTCTCGCTACCCATCCTATCTTACTATCTCCTTCTTGTCTCACTATCCCCATCCTATCTCACTATCTCCACCTGTCTCCTTATTTTCTTTATGTCTCACTATTCCCATCCTATTTTCATTATCTCCTTCCTATCTTACTATCTACTTCCTGTCTCAATATCTCTTTCCTGTCTTACTATCTCCTCCCTGTCTCCTTATCCTCTTTATGTCTCACTGTCCCCATCCTATTATACTATCTCCTTCCTGTGGCCATCCTCTTCCTATCTTACTATCTCCTTCCTGTCTCACTACCCCCTTTCTATCTTATTATTCATTTCCTATCTCACTATCTCCTTCCTGTCTTACTATCCACTTCATATCTCACTTTCTCCTTCCTGTCTCACTACCCCCTTCCTATCTCACTATCCATGTCCTATCTCACTATCTTCTTCCTGTCTCACTATCCATTTCCTATCTCACTATCTCCTTCCTATATCACTATCTCTTTCCTATCTCACTACTCCCTTCCTATCTCACTACCCAATTCCTATCTCGCTTTCTCTTTCCTATCTCTCTATCCCCTTCCTGTTACACTAACCTTTTCCTATCCCACTATTCCCCATCTGTTACACTAACCGTTTCCTGTCTTACTATTCCCTTCCTGTTACACTAACCCTTTCCTATCTTACTATCCCCTTCCTGTTACACCAACCTTTTCCTATCTCACTATCCTCCACCTGTTAAACTAACCCTTTCCTGTCTTACGTTTCCCTTTCTGTTACACTAATCCTTTCCTATCTCACTATCCCCTTCCTGTTACACTAACCCTTTCCTATCTCACTATCCTCCACCTGTTAAACTAACCCTTTCCTGTCTTACGTTTCCCTTTCTGTTACACTAATCCTTTCCTATCTCACTATCCCCTTCCTGTTACACTAACCCTTTCGAATCTGACTATCTCCCACCTGTTAAACTAACCCATTCCTTTCTTACAATTCCCGTTCTTCATTACTATATCATTCCTGTCTTCACTATTCTATGTCACTATCTCCATTCTATATCACTATCCATTTCCTATCTCGCTATCTCTTTCCTAACCCTTTCCTGTCTTACTTTTTCCTTCCTGTTACACTAGCCCTTTCTTATCTTACTATCCCCTTCCTGTTACACTAATCATTTTTCTATCTCACTATCCCATCTCTATTACACTTACCCTTTCCTATATTACTATCCACTTCCTGTTACACTCACCCTTTCCTATCTCACTATCCCAAACCTGTTACACTTACCCTTTCCTGTCTTACTTTTCCCTTCCTGTTACATTAACCCTTTCTTATCTCACTATCTCCAACCTGTTACACTAACCCTTTCCTATCTCACTACCACCAACCTATTACACTAACCCTTTCCTATCTCACTATCCCCAACCTGTAACATTAACCCTTTTCTGTCTTACTATTCCCTTCCTAATACACTAACCCTTTCCTATCTCACTATCACCAACCTATTACACTAACCCTTTCCTATCTCACTATCCCCAACCTGTAACATTAACCCTTTTCTGTCTTACTATTCCCTTCCTAATACACTAACACTTTCCTATCTCACTATTCCCTTTTTGTTACACTAACCCTTTCATATCTCACTATCCCCTTCCTGTTACAAAAAACCCTTCTCTATCTCACTATCCCCTTCCTGTTACACTAACCCTTTCCTATCTCACTTTCCCCTTCCTGTTACACTAACCCTTTCCTATTCCTATCTCTTTCTTATCTCACTATCCATTTCCTGTTACATTAACCCTTTCCTGTCTTACTATTCCCGTCCTGCATTACTATCTCACTCCTGTGTCACTATTCTTTTTCTATGTCACTATCCCCTCCCTGTCTCACTATACACTTTCTATCTCACTATCCCCTTCCTGTTACACTAACTCTTTCCAATATCACTATCTCCACCTGTTACACTAACCCTTTCCTGTCTTACAATTCCCGTTCTGCATTACTATCTCATTCCGGTCTCACTATTCCTTTTCTATGTCACTATCTCCATTAAATCTCACTAACCCTTCATATTCCACTATCCCATTCCTATCTCACTATCCTCTTCCTATCTCAATATCCCTTTCCTGTTTCACTACCCCTTCATATTCCACTATCCCCTTCCTATCTCAATATGTCCTTCCGGCATCACTACCTCATTCCTATCTCACTATCCCCTTCGTATCTCACTATCTCTATTCTGTCTCAATATCCCCTCCCTATCTCCTTTCTATCTCACTATCCCCTCCCTGTCTCACTATATTCTTCGTATCTCACTAACCCCTCCCTATCTCGCTATCCCCTCCCTGTCTCACTATCCCTCCCTGTCTCACTATCCCCTCCCTGTCTCACTATCCCCTCCCTATTTCACTATCCCCTCCCTGTCTCACTATCCCTTATCTCACTATCCCCTCCCTGTCCTACTATCCCCTCCCTATCTCACTATACCCTCCCTGTCTCACTATCCCCCCTTATCTCACTATCCCCTCCCTGTCTCACTATCCCCTCCCTATCTCATTATCCCCTCCCTATCTCACTATCCCCTCCCTATCTCACTATCCCCTCTCCTTATCTCACTAGCCCTTATCTCACTATCCCTCCATATCTCACTATCCCCTCCCTATCTCACTATACCCTTCCTATCTCAATATCTCCTTCCGGCTTCACACCCTCATTCTTATCTCACTATCTCTTTCCTATGTCCCTATCCCCTCCCTGTTTCGCTATCCCCTCCCTGTCTCACTATACCCTTCCTATCTCAATATCTCCTTCCAGCTTAATTACCTTATTCCTATCTCACTATCTCTTTCCTATGTCACTATCCCCTCCCTTTCTCACTATACCCTTCCTATCTCAATATCGCCTTCCGGCTTCACTATCTCTTTCCTATCTCACTATCTCTTTCCTATGTTACTATCCCCTCCCTGTCTCGCTATCCCCTCCCTGTCTCACTATACCCTTCCTGTCTCAATATCTCCTTCCAGCTTCACTACCTCATTCCTATCTCACTATCTCTTTCCTATGTCACTATTCCCTCCCTCTTTCGCTATCCCCTTCCTGTCTCACTATACCCTTCCTATCTCAATATCTCCTTCCGGCTTCACTATCTCTTTCTTATATCACTAATCCCTTCCTGTCTCGCTATCCCCTCCCTGTCTCACTATCCCCTTCTTATCCCAATATCTACTTCCGGCTTCACTACCTCATTCCTATCTCACTATCTGTTTCCTATGTCACTATCTCCTCCCTGTCTCACTATCCCCTCCCTATCTCACTAGCCCTTATCTCACTATCCCTCCATATCTCACTATCCCCTCCCTGTCTCACTATACCATTCCTATCTCAATATCTTCTTCCGGCTTCACTACCTCATTCCTATCTCACTATCTCTTTCAAATGTCACTATCCCCTCCCTGTCTCGCTATCCCCTCCCTATCTCGCTATCAACTCACCGTCTCACTATCCCCTTTGTATCTCACTATCTCCTTCCTGTCTCACTACCCCTTTCCTGTTTCCATTTCTCATTTTTAACGGGAAATACGTTTCCATACAGTTCACCCACTCAATTGGATTATTTTAAAGAAGCCAAAGTGTACTATCAAGTACTTATGTCACCCCGTTCAACTAATACGTTACATAAACGGCTACTACGCCGCATTTGTGATGAAAACTACACACGATACACATGATGTAGCCGATACGAGCAGCATTCTACTTAAGTTTCAAGGGGACATAGCAGTGACGGAATGAACAATTTTCAGATTGAAAACATGTCAATTTATTACTCCGGAAGCATTTCTAGGACTACTCTATGTGTTTTACATTTGTTTTATGTATCAATATACCAAATTATATCAGTAAAACATACAAGTTAGTGTTATAAGGCTGCTAAATTAGTACGTAGTATAAGTAAGTATATTGAACACTACATAAGTCGGTGTATTGTGTCATTTAGCGGTATTATAATAAAATGAAATACATGTAATACTAAAACTACTAGTTCAGGCTTATTTTCAAATTGTATCGTTGTTTACATCTCACAAATAAAGTATTTTTTTTCCGTTTGAGAAGTTATCGTCCATATCACTATGTTGTGTGACATATCGCAGCTGTTTCAGACCCGTAGACCATTCCCTGTTCCTCATGTATTACATGTTCACTATTTACACTGTACTATTCCTCTATTAGCCCTTGATGACATAAAATGATGCTTATTATTCAAATAAAGCATTGTTATTATAATCTTTCTTTTAGCTGTTGAGAATCCAAGATTATAAGAATCTATCACCAGGGCCGTGCTCCTGTTCTATATACTTGCTCCTATACACAACCGTTCAAATTTCTTACTTTTCGCTTGTTTTCGGTATAGTACGGTGTACCACAGGTGACTAATAAAGTGACCCATTTAATCTTAAAATTAAACTGTATCTTTGCAAACATTTAAAGAATGAATGAATGTAGACACATACCTTAAAACACCGTTTAAATTAAAACAAACACTTACAAAGAAAGAAAAAGCTGCATTTAACATATAAATAATCATAATTTACGGGCTCGTTGCACGGGACATTATTAATATTGTTTAAATATACAATATAATGTTCTAAAATGGAAACATTCTTCATTTGTGAAGTGTAAACAAAGATACAACTTAAAAACTGAATAACAACACTCAAATAGTTGGATAGAAGTAGTATTTCATGTTGTTAGAATACCGCTAAATGACACAATGTCTCGGCATATGTAGTGTATAATATATGAGGCACCTACTTATGCTACGTACTAAGCAATTTTTGGCGTTTAGCCACCTTATACAACCTCAACTTGTATTTTTAATGATATAACTTAGTGCATTGGTATATAAAACAAATATTAAACATATAAAGTTGTCCCAGAAATTCTTCCCAAGTGATAAATTGATCTGTAAATTACGTGTTTTCAATCTGAAAGTGTCACATTTATCGAATGTTTGAGGAAACGGCCATGCTCCCATTCAAAAACACATGCTCGCTTTAAACTTAAATACAATGACTCTCGTATCGGCTATATCTTTGATTTAAAAACGCAATAATAATATGAAAACAAAGGGTTTACTCACCTCACTGCCCAACCACATGCGCAAAAATTACAGTAAGTACCGGTTTATCGTGTGTAGTTGTCACCGAAATTGCGGCGTAGTAACCGCTCATGTAATGTATCCGTTGGGCGGGGTTTGTGTGGTGTCATTCAATCGCTACAGACACAGCCCGGGACCATTTTGACTGATTCTTGTATACCCAGACACAATTCTGGATTCGTTTATGACCGAACCCACTATTTTCTATTTTATTAAACGTTTACTGTCTAAATTGCAAAATAACAATGGGGAAATTATGACACTTTTATCGAATTCAATAACTTTTTAAAAACAAACTAAGGTGTTACGTACGGCGCCTACAATATACCGTAGAGCTTGGCTCTCTCCATTCATAACACCTTTTAAGCTTAAACAAATTTGAAGACTGCAGTAAATCTTCAAATAATTGGCAGTCTTATCCAAAGAAAGCTAAAGGCCGTCTCCAGACTGTCTGACAAACATCTACCCATGTTGACAACGTTTACAAACATTCAATATAGCCATATAGTATGGAACCAATAGAGAAATAAAAAAAAACATAACTTTAAAAAGTTCGACGCTCGTTGTTTGCTTATCATTCAGATTCGGTTACCGATTCAACAGAGGTAAGAACGAGGTTAAGAATGTTTTGAAAGTCTTATTGACATTTATTAAACATATTATTCTACTGTCAATATCCAATATCTACATTTCGTATCCAGAATATATGCCAGTTTTCAGCCAGTAATAGCCGTAACATATGATGAAAGACCCTTTGGAAACACAAGTAAACACCAATGAGCAACAAACATCGGTTAATACGAGGTAATGTTATGCCACATCCTTCCAGTCTCCTAGAACCGACTTACACAGTATGCCACTTTCAAGCTATATTGAATGATCTCAATGATTTCAAATCAATACTTTTGGAAATATCCAGGTTACCTGAAATTTACGAAACTTATCAATAGCAAATGTGATTCTGAGATTAGGAAGTTATCAGTTTTCATATACAACGCTTTTGACCATCGGAAGGGTTTGAATAAATACTAATTCCGTTTAAATAGTTTGTTAAACATATACAGTCTACATGCAAGTTTATCATTTGAATGTTTTCTGTCGAATTTCTTTGGTATTCATGTTTTCTTTAGTGCGTGTTTGTATTTAAAGAATGGAACTCTCCCACAGTGATACTTAAAAAAACAACTTAAAATAATTATGCTCAGTTAATTTAGTTAAACTATAGCTACCATGTTTAATATTCCAAACACTTGCTATATCACACTTAACATAACATACGAGTATGTGTGTTACAAACAGTATTTTTCTTCATACCATCTCGCTATTGATACTTATGTTATGATATGTGTATTACGAGAAGTGATCTAAATTTAATGCAATGTTTGCTTAAAACATCTATCGTTTTTTTATATATGTATACCATATTCACGAGCCATATATGACTTAAATGAATAATATATATTATCATTATTATTATTATTATTATCATTATTATTACATGTAATTTCAAACTACCACGTATAACAACAACAAGAATACAAAGCACGGGGCGATATTACAGCCTCTATATCGCACGTGAGACGAGTGTTGTGAAGTCGATATTATCATAAAAGAATCAATCAATTAATTTATTCTAAAAACTAGAAAAGGTAATTACAGACACAGTTTATAAAATCCGTTCATGAAAGGCAATCTGCCCCCATACATGCCCCCAAAGTACTTGTATAGAAATATTAAAGAGGTGTGAATGTTCAGGACCGATAAATGTAATGCCACCATAATAGCGTCTTCTCACTTGTGTCTGTTGTGAAAAACATTTTGAAACCTTAGTTGAGGAAAGGAAAATGACTTGTTGTAGTTTTTTAACCTATAAAGTGACAGCATATCATATAAATAAAAAATATTAGAAATTCGTCATCCAGTTGCAAACGTCACTGGCTTAAATGAAAGTGAACTTACGAAATAATACAGTCATACGCACACCTGACATTCACATGCCTGTTTTGTTGTAAACATAATAAATCAAAACATGACAAAGCTTTCAAAGTGTTGCTAATACATTAAACATGCCATTCAAATCATAGTATAATTCATGATGTTTATGCGACTATTGCTATCGGGATCGAGCCGATGATCTCCGACAAAAGGGACCAACACTATCGCCAGTACAGCTTTGTAGTTCAATGAAATTTAAATAGGTGAATATAAATACGCCGCATAGAACACTATTAAGGAAGATAAGTACTATTGTTGTGGCTGTTGTCGGTCGCTTATTAATCGTGTTTGAGTCTCTTTTAACGCATAAAGTATATGATTAAAGGAACCTTTTGGAAGCAACAACATGAACAAACATATAATATAACCTGACATTTTCATTTTCTGAGTTCATGAAGGGTCACGAAATACTGAACACCCCTCACGTCTCAACACCTCCACCTCCGCCATCGCCGTAACCGGAATTCCTTTTACACAACACTGAATAAGGTATATAGTTCCAATGAGCTTGAAATTATTACAACACTGGGCCAAATACTTTATGAATAAGATATAAAAAACAAAGGTTCGGAAGATTACGACCCCTGGTTTGTTAATCATTACTACACACTAGCGAACGACCCCAGCGTTGGTTTAGGTTCGATCCCCGGTCGGGTTATACCAAAGACTTGAAAACTGGTATTAGAAGCATCCTCACTTGGCGCCAAGTATTAAGGGGATAGTTCTTGGTCTGACTGGCCCTGTGTCAGTATAATGTGACTGGGTGGGGTATCATACCATGTGTCTGCGGCAAGATACTCCAGTGTGGCAGAGCTTAGAATACTGTCTCCAGTAGACACCATCGCGATATGACTGAAAAAATGTTGTGAAAAAAAAACTATAAACACCATATAAACAAACAAAACAAATTTCCTAAAAAACACAAAACATCATGGTTAAAAAACACTGTTAATCATCATTAAACACAAAGGGGTTTGCCAGATAAACGATATGTGAGGGTTTAAAGTATGGATCACATTTACCATATTTGTAGTTTAACAGTGACAATTTCTAACCGATGAAAACTCACGATGTTTTACAATAAAAAACAAACTATCGACTACCTTTTCTATTAAATTCCAGCTTTTGTCAATACTTTAATAATTAAACAAAACGTCATACCCTTCAATGACGTCATCGGGCGACTGAGTAGTTAAAATTTGAAAACTGAATGACAATTATTTTATTATGTAAATGCTTTTAAATTTTTTAAGGGTTATTGACATATGTGTTCACAGTTGTTTAATGGAAAAGAAAATATTGGATGCTTACCACACCATGCAATTCACAAAAGTTCAATTGTCAGGAACACAAAAAGGATTTCAGGATAAAAATTTTGTATCAACACTTTTATTCTTGAACATGAGTGCTAGCTACGATAAACGAAGACTATCTGTACTACATGCAAAACTAAAAAACAATTAAAGTGTTTAAAACAATCTCTGAATATTCATCACATTGCGACTCATCGATTGTGGAGATCTACAAATCTACGAATGGAGCAGATCTTTCTTATATGTATGCTTTGTGCACAAGACAGAACTAATCAATTTAAAAAACAATATTTTACATCCATTATTAGCTAAAACAACTCTTATTTGGATAAGACGCAAAAAGAGTAAACTAATCTCTTGGTATTATCTCCATCGTCAAGGTCGATCGTGTAAAACGAGCGATCAATCAAATATTGCTCAGTCATTATATCATAAACCAGCCTATAATCTTGTGATCATTCAAATTACTATGTAACATCTGAAACGTTAATTCCCTGAACTCATTACGGTTAATGTTGCATGCTGCCACCGACAAGCCCATCGGATAACATACTTACAATATAGAAGCCAATGATCCTGTTTCGTCATAGTCGAAGTCAAAGATCGAGTTTATTGTAGATAGTCAATATTGGCATAACTTCTTCAGTAAATATTGACAAATTACCGTACTAATTTATTGACAATCAATACCCCCGGTTCAATAGGAACTGATTTACTGTAAATATAGTCAAATTTGCATACGGAGATTCACAAATACAAGACTTAAGGTCCATATTGTTCTACCTCACGTACTGCAGGTATATCTCGTACAACTCAATGACAGAAGGTGCGTCCATCTGGGTCATTCTGACAAGTAGGCTTTATATTGGCTACGTAAGACAAACACGCCCGTGCGATCGATGTGTTATAAATCCCCGATGAGCTTACGGCACGGCACAATCCGGTACACCGAGTTGGTAAAAACATCGACCGTGTCTCATACACATGTGACAAACATATCTTTCGCTTTTTTTTGCAAATTACAGTGCCGGTTTCGCAGCGATCAGTTAAAAAGACATAACGTTGATTGGGTTGAGAATTTTGCGAAGTAAAGGAATTAAAGTATATATCTAATATATTATGCTCCCACCTTCGAGTTTGTTGCTAACCAAGAAAAGCGTTGTGGCCGCAAGGAAATTGACCGACCAGGGGAAGGTAAGTGTAATACTGTGTTAAATGTAATTATAAGTTAAGATTCAATTATACGTTACAGAGTTTTATATTAATCATTCATTTGAGATATCCAATTTGTTTTAGATATATTACTTAAATGAATTAAAAAAACAGATTAAAACAATTGAGCGTTGTTATTTGTATGGCTGGTGACACTCGATGTTTTGTTGTAGAAAATGGAAGGGGGTTTTAGATATTATACTTATTTTAATGTTAATGCATTCATCGGGGTTAGACCATATTAAGGTAATTCCGTTGATATAATTTGCATAATAATAAAGATAATTAAAACAAGAATAACATGCTAGTAGCCAATGATCTTGATGCATTATTGCGATTTCTCAGTGAATATTTTTTTTATAATTTCAGTGTTAAAAATAGTGAAATTGTTATGTAAATGGTATTTTCTTTGTTACTCATGAAAAAAATAGAATAAAGTAGAAATGTCTATGAAATTTTACTTATGAAAACGCGTGACCATTACACCTCAGTACTCGCTCGATTAAATGATTGATTGATTGGCTGATTAAATATTTAGCGTCATTTTTATGCCATTGAGGGTTAACCTAACAACTGTTTCCTGGGATCCTGAAAGGTTAACCGGTACTCGAGCACACCACATCTCAGCAAGTTACTGATAGCTTTCCGACTTAAATCAGCGGCGGGAGACGAATGATAATGAGACAAAATGTCGTATATCAATCATCACGGAAACTGTTGATTGAAAGAGATATTTTAATGAAACCATCAATTATTCTCTGTATAAAATAATGATATAAATAATGATTAATAATTGTAAACAATTGTAAGTAATGATTAATAATGATTAATTATTCTTAATAATGATTAATTGTGATTAATAACGATACATCAGTATTATTAATAATTCATTATTATTAATAATGATTAATACTGATTAATTAACCTTTCACTTGATGAATGCTACATATAAATAGATAAAAGACGTCATGAGTTGGAATTTATATTTTCTTTTTTTGATGATTATTAATGGCGATGCTAATTAATATGATGTTAATGTTGGTAATATCAGTGACTGCTGATGATGACCGTACTCCATATTTACATATATTTATTGACTCTATGGTCTTCATCGAAGGTAAGGAACAATACAGTGTCGCAATGTCAATGTTACAAAACAACACATTTTTTTTGTCAATTTTATAGTTTTTCGTAATGCATAATATTATACCTTATACATGTATATATATTTAAACAATTCATTATTGATTTTCAATATTTCTAATGTATCAATTCGTTTAGCGAATATCATTGTATAATACATATGTGCAATATTGGAAATATTGAAAGTGAAAAAAAAAACAACAGGAGTTATTTGCTTTAACGATTAAATGTCACATTTTTCACCTCATTGTGTACCTGTTAAGTCAACACTACACACCTTTTGATATTGTATCGCTGATATATTTTTTTTTATAAAAAATGTGATAACGTCGACTGAATGTTTAGCGTTTACATAATGCCACTCGTAAATCGTCAATGCAAACATTGCAATCGTCATACAGACACTTATAAGTGGTATAAAAAGGCAAATCAAGATGAAATATTTCTATATTTCAAGTATTTTGCAAACGGAATAAATCTATGTGAATACTAAATAACATCCATGATTTGACGTACAATCCGTACATTATTTGTTATACTTTAATTTGTTCGGCGTTTTTAATACCCTGAACATCGAATAAGATACAAGATATTAGGGCGTAGAAACTATTGAGTTTTATTTTTTGCAATTCGAATGAATGATATTGAACATTGTAAACTTATCGCAGAATTTATATTCATTTTTGGTACTGTTTACAAAATTGCACATTTCTATGAGAGTTTATTTAATTACTGCAACCGACGGCACTTCTGGTTTCTATCATTTTCAGTTTGTTTTGTTATTTTCTGATTTGGGGAAACTATAATTACATCGTCTTGTTGGCAATTTATTAAAGTGCTGGTCTATTTCCTGACTTGCTAGGTGATATGTATCTTTTCTACACAATTCACGTATCCCTGTCTGGTATAAGACTCCAATCAATTATTTAATTTTGCATGTGGTTATACAACATCGATTTCCACTGGCGAACATTTAGTAATTTGGAAATATGTTATATTTTACAGTATTATCTTTATTACATTAACGTGTGTTGTTGTATACGTAGACCATAAATTGTGTTATTTATAAAGACGAGAGAAAAGACCAATAAAATACATTTACACAAAAAATATAAATAAGATACCAGCTTTTAATCTGTAGAGTGAACCTAGCTCTCCCGATTGTGTCCGTTAAATAGCAGCACATTTAAGCACGTTGATAGGTCAGATGAATGACGTCATAGTTTAGTAAGCGTTCAGTAGGACAGGTATAGAATCCTGTGATTTTTCATTGAGGTTAATAGACACGATTTGGGATATACCAGGTTCTATATAGAGACTATCCAGCATTTATACTATGCTAATTCTAGCATTATATATTTGTAGAAGGGGGTGAAGACAAATGGCGAGAAAAGATCTCACGTTGAAACGTCATCACCACAGAGGCGTGTCGTGAGATTCCGGAGTGTTTGCGAAGAATTTGAGGATGAATCCAGTAGATCGTCTACTCCGGAGGTTCCCGGACTTGAAAGGGATGAACTGCCGAACGGATCCGATATATTCCAAATGATATTGAAGGATATGGCAAGTGAATCCAATGGTGATGAAACAGATGATGTGACCAACGATCGACCCGCTGACAATGTGTCTGAGGTACCAGACATCACTACCAAAAAGGATAAGAAACCATCTTCCAAAATCCGCTCAAATTCAAATAAGTCCATTCTTAAGCGGAAACTAAGCTCTAAGTGTTATAGATAGATAGAACGTTATATTGCGCTCTCTGCATATTCGAACTGACAATCTTGCGGTAAAAGAAACTTGCTGCAAGAAATATCTAAATAAAGTGTTGGATAACAAAAGTAACTCTTTTACAGACGTTACTCTTTTTCAATGATCACAACTTTGACAAATATGTAACTTAGAACATTTGTATTTGGGTGATGTAAGCAAGCAACAGCACTCTGCTTCGGAAAGAAAATTGACCATTATAAGAAATCGGGGCGGATAGATGTTGGTACACTTGATGATCCGCATGTTTGTGTGGGAAATCTCGCGTCAACTTAGTTGCTTGTTATGCATATCAATGAGTAAAGAGTTTTAATCAACACTTAAATCACTGCATTGTAATAAAATGTTTAATGTATCCACGAGACACGTGCTAGTCAGGTGTTAAAATGGTCATGGGAATGTATTATATTAAGTCGTCTTAAAATCACTTTTTTTTCTTTTTTTTCTGTCTTATGTTTTTCATTTTATATTTGTCTTAACAGTGCTATGTCGCGTTTCTTGACCAACGATGTTGCAACTCTGAAACGTTCATCTATTCGTAGCTCTGTATGTTTGTAAGTAAATGTATAAACAAGGACATACCACATGTAATCCTTGTACATATCTTTATGTTTATATTGAAGAAAATTGTTTGAAAATAAAATGCTTGTCATAATATCTTTCTTGTTTTTGTGCTATAATAGCAAATTCAACATTCTTCGGATAGTAGAGATAATTATGAATGATGCCTGATTAAAGATTAAATATAACGGATCGTTAATGATATCATAATCGTGTATCGACACTGAAACTTCGACTTGATATAATCATAGCGAAGTAGATCATATTGGCAGATGAGCCGGTGCTTATCAAATATCTTAAATATAATTTTTTATTACAACTTGAGTAATACATTCTTTATTGAATCTTCGATATACACATATCAACTCATTTTGTATGTATATAGTTGTATGGAAAGTGTATGGTTCCTTCGTGACCGAGTGGTCTATGACGCCGTGGCAACACCACTTACCTCTCAACGTTTGGGCCGAGAGGCCGAGCATAGCCCAGCCCAAATAGTTTAAGTTTGCAAGTATCTAGAAGAACGACGCTAGTTCTATTAAGCAATAATGCGTTGAGGATAATCCCTTTCAAAAGAATATGCATATTGTGTATTGTGGTCATGTGTGTTTGAAAGTACTATTGTTGAAAGTGATTTATCTTTTTATACGTTTGTGGTTTTATCCGAAATCAATTACTTAATAATTACAATAATATATGACAAAGAATCACAGAAATTGAAAAATATCAAACGACAATCGAGTCATGAGAGGTAATTTTTAATTCAGTTCATTCACGCCCACTAGCACCGGTTAAGGTAACCTCGATAACCAAGCCAATCGCCCCAGCCATTAACTCTTAAGTTTATATGTCATCATGTAAATAGTTAAATAGGATGCTTGGCGAGGTCAACCGACATGAAGAGTTGCCAACACAAATTTCAATCTGCAATTTGATTTTTTATTTCATCAGCGATAAAAGTACAATATTAAAGTAATCAACAGTTACGGTATTCTGTTTTCGAGCTACACTGCTTTCCCGTGATATTAAAAAATCAGACGTAATGCCAACACTGAGTCAGTGTAACGGATACGTTTATACGGCCACCATACAGTATGCATACGTTGATTGTCAGTAATATATTTGCAATTCTCGAATGACCTTGCACATGGAGGAATGAAGAAAGCGGATAATTGAGTGTTTTTGTTTTTTTGTCTTGCTTTGAATGTTTGAATGGCATAAAACAGAGCTAACATAGATCAAAATGTTTTACGATTTATTTAATTACGTGTGACTATTCTATATAAGTAATGTATCGATACTGCCTTAAAATTCTTTTGATAAAACGTTTATAAACGATGTCTCCCTTTATCATGAAATTAGATAAACCCTTTGGGGTGATACTAAAACCCGGCAAGGTTGCGACTGACCTGGCTACATCCCGACTTAAAGTAAAGTCAAATGGTGAGTGTGAAATGGTGTTAATTTTTTGTAGCAGGGATTGCAACGGATCGAGAAACTATACAAGCCCTTGAATGGATTGATGGAAGACAATCAAACTATTCAATCGATACTTCGGGAGAGTTTGGACTTTTTGCGACGAATTGATGCTTTGTATCATGTTTTCCTGTAATTTTTAACTTAATGATCCACTGGAAACACAGAACACACACACGAAAAGAAAAAAGCTGACCCGTAGTCGTCTTTTGTGCCACATAACACCGGTCTCTTTTAGTGCACATAGTTTGTTTTGATTTTATATTTGTTATTTCATATCAAACAATGTGCTTACTCGATTCAAAAATAACATCATTTGAACACAATATATATTTTCTATGTATAATAATAATAATAATAATAAAAAAAATCACAGTTCATTTCATGTTATTTTGTTGCTTGCTGGTGTGTGCTGTAAGTTTCAGGTGTCGTTGTAGGTAGTTATAGTCACCTGCAAAATAATAAAATAACATTAAATAGTATGAATCCATCAGAAAACACAGACATGATCAATTATTTTAATCAGAATTATTTAACAGTTGTAGCTTTCATTCCATTCAGTAACCGAAAAGAAACAAAAACAGCCAAATATATGAACTATTATCGAAATAGATATATGACGGAGACGAGTCCGATGCACATATTGTCCGATTGGCGCAGTCGTGAAGGCCTCTGCTTCATGTCAATGTAACCCTGGTTCGAATCATTGTCAAGGCGGCGTTATAACAGATGGTACAGTGATAGGCCACATGCTTTTTTCTCCAATGACTCCGATTTCTTTACAATAAAACGTAACACAAGTATATATACATTGTGTTAAACATGTATTGTCAGATATGATTGAACAAACACCCGTTGTAGAGCATCGGACCGAAGATTGGGTAACCGTGGGTTCGATTTTCCACCACGGGTGGACTTAAAGCGTGATTTGTTTCAAAATCGATGTAAAATAAAAGAATGAATACAAAAAGGTATTATGACGACCAAAGAAAGGACATTATTAGGCACACCTCCCATAAGCTAGCAGCATGTCCGGTGTTTTATCTTCAGACACCAAACGACAAACAGGCATGTCTTAATGCCAACAATTAATTTAAAATAGCTATTTTCTATCTAACCTTGTGTCAATAGTTATTTAAAGTGGCATTATAATTGAAAATAAAAAGGTTTTGCCAAACGGCAATGTTTAAATACGTCACAACGTAATTTATGTACTAGAACCATTAGTATATGATAATCGAATTGTTACATAAATTGTTGTAAGTAAGTAATTAAAACAAATCATAAATACATAATCATAATTATACTTTTGTACGAAAAACCGTGTTGTTTAACAGTGTGTTTTTCTGTTGTCAATACTCACTGATCTAGCAGAAGCCACACGTCTTCATACAGTTCGGCTTCATCCAGGCTACGTTCGTCTTACACGTTCTGGCAAATTTATCGCAATTAGGGTTCTTATCTACGCATTCACCTGTAAACAATATTATTAGAGAATATTAGCATGCATCAATATCGTTGTCGTCTGCTCTCTTTACGAATGTTCTTCATTTCTGCGGGTTCGACTCCAGCTCGATGCAATATAAATAAACGGGAAAATCAGCCAGTTACCTGCGGAAGAACGTTCGCTCTATGAAGATTCCAGCTAAGGTCTTTCTCCACCGAATATGCCATATATGACCTGTCACGTGTTAAAAGGGTGATTAACCCTATTTTTCTCTTAAAATGGGGTTTGACACGCCTCATTAATCAGGACCACTGAATCTGTCATGTATACATATCAGTGTAAATCCATCGGTCACGTGACATAATGATACAGTAAAACCTGTGTCAGTGGTCACCCATATTGAGCAGTCACTTGTCTTAAGCAGCAACATTTGATATTTCCCACCTCTATGCTTTTAGAGTAAATTAACCTGTATTAAACAACAACCTATCTTGAAAGTTCATTTTTGCTCATTCCCTGCTGGACTGGCTGCTTAAGACAGGTTTGGCTGTATTAAAGTTCAATAACAAAAGAGTTTGACCCAAACCAGATTTGCCATAAGCCGATCCACTCACAGGAACACGTTTATTGCACTGTGTATGTTTACTGACTCGAGAACCAACATTTATATTTAGCATTTTGTTAATCGTATACACGCCCTGTCAGCGAAATGTTATAGGTTCGAGTCCAGGGCGGCTGCACATCGTTATCGTTCTGTAACATGATGTAGTGCATCTGCTACCTCACATAGAAAATACGCGATGACCTGGTGACGTCTATGACATAAAATACACAGACACTTTATTTGATTTTTGATGAGGAGAAGAGGGAGGTGCACGTGTACGCCAGGTTTTAGTTCCTCACACTGGTTGCTGATCGCTCATAGGTGATGATACGCCGATGTCGCTTTTTTGTTTAGTTGTATCAATGAATTAGATATATATACAAGTCCTTAGTTGTATTGTAGTTTATGCCTTTATTTTGTTTGTACTGTCGTGGTGGGCAGTTGTCTTCTTAGTACTCTACGACTTCGGTTGAACAGATATTTCCTTTTTTAGCAGGAAAAATATATAAAAAAAGTTTACTTACGTGCTGGGCCACCTTCAATGGTAATAAAAAAAAAAGAAAACATGTTCAAATTACAGTATATCAAAATAAATAAACAGTGAATGTGTTCTGTGGAAACATCAACACAATGAAAAATTATGCGTTAAATCACTAAGCGTTTTCGACAATTAATTAGTCTAACAATACGCTATTTGATATATGTATTATGACGTTTCGCAAATAATTTAGCTTTTATTAGTTATCTCAAATGCAACTTATTTCTAAGCTATGTATTAATCTTTATTTATTCCTATTATGATGCAGATGATCAAATAAAGTGTATCAATGGTCTAATTATATCATTCACAACAGAAAATGTATGAACTATTCCAAACAATTACAAAGTTCAAAGTTCTCGCATTATATGGACGTGTGACAGCTTACAGATGGACAGCTGTTAGGTAGAGTAACGACGTTGAGCTTACCTTCAATAACATGCATGATTGTCTGCAACATAGTGCTTACCTTCAATAGCATGCATGATTGTCTGCAACATAGAGCTTATCTTCAATAGCATGCATGATTGTCTGTAACATAGTGCTTACCTTCAATAACATGCATGCTTGTCTGCAACACGGTGCTTACCTTCAATAACATGCATGATTGTCTGCAACATAGTGCTTACCTTCAATAACATGCATGATTGTCTGCAACATAGAGCTTACCTTCAGTAGCATGCATGATTGTCTGCAACATAGTGCTTACCTTCAATAACATGCATGATTGTCTGCAACACAGTGCTTACCTTCACAGAATTTGCAAGCTTGTCTGCAATTCTTCTCCATATAAGCCTTATTTGACTCACAACTACCACTGGCCTCCCACATTATACAGTCTGCTTGTTTGTCCTCACACTTTTCTTTTCCTTTACCTTTAACATTAGAGTGTGACATTTGAAGAAATAATTTTTTACAAAAAATTAATACCTTGCATTTGAGTTTTGATCACGATCTCCATATGCGTCACATTTGTGGAGCGTGTTGCCTAGTGTCAGACTCAAGGGGTCATGGGTTCGATCCATGATCAGAGGCATGTATTGCGTCATTGGTAAAGTCATTCTAGCTTCCATTCAGGAAGACTACGAGTCTGATTTGCCGAACGTGTTTTACAATCGATGTAAAATATGTAAGATTCAAATAAAACATGCGTCACCTATCAACATTCATTGTCGAATACAGTCTTTTTAACATAGTTGTGACATAAGTTGATTTACACACACTTATGGACATATTTGAAAGAAATGCAAAATGAATTTTAGTTAATCATTCCCCTTTCTTTAGGATACGCAATCGTACAATAAGGCCGATCGGCTTCTGTAATATATGTCAGGTTGCTTTGTAAAATATGCATGACCTGCATATGTTGAATATTGTTTATATAGATAATGCCGTGTTTGTTTGGGCAAAACAATATATCTAATCAAATAATATAGTGTACAAAACCTTACCCTTCGCCTTCAAGCAAGTGATCTTAAGAAAAAAAGGAGTTATATTTTGATATCGAAGAAGGAAATTTTGGCTTTGTGATACACCGATACCATAAAGTGGTATATACAACTAATCACTTACCTACACATAATCCTTTACTGCACGTCTGTCCTTCTAGACATGCGGAACATTCTGCTCCCTTATGGTATGGATATTCACTCACATCATTGCCTCTGAAAAGCATAATATATACTAATAAAGATAAATGCACCATGTGGAAGGTCGTGGGTTCAATCCCCGGCCGGGTCATACCAAAGACTTTAAAAATGGTACTAGAAGCTTCCTCGCTTGACGCTTAGCATTTAGAAGAGAGTTCTAGGTCTGGTCGGCCCGGTGTCAGTATAATATGACTGGGTGGGGTATCATACCATGTGTCTGCGGCTTGATACTCCAGTGTGACAGCGCTTAGAATACTGTCTCAAGTAGACATATTCGCGATATGACTGAAAAATTGTTGAAAGCGACGCTAAACACCATACAACATATATCAAAGCTCACACTTTATTACATTATCTAGTCGCACTGACCTTGTATTTTGCGGCAAGTGTGTTAGCTTTTTCCAATATAGAGTGTTTTTTTTTATTGATTGATTGATTTTTTTGTTTTAGAAAAGTTGAATCTCCTTTTTCTATTCAGTGGAGGCCGAGTGGTTTACGGCGACGTCTCAAGCTCATTTACCTCTCAGGTCGTATGTTCGAGTCCTCCCATGCGGTTCAAAAACTGTATGTGAGAACGTTGTTTGCTAGTTACTTGCGGAAGGACGGTTTTTCTACTCAGGTTCATTCTGAGGTCTCCATACACTATTAAAACTGGATATGCTATATACAACCTGAAACCATTCTATTCAGCGGCTGGCTCTAACACCAAGTCCCAGGTTAACAGTTTGCTAAAACATACTAGGTTAAGACTAACAAAACGCAATAATGGATCCACAGAGGCCTTGTTTGATATTGTGCCTCTTTGTTGTCTTTGTGCCTTATAATTGTTATACCAGGGGCGTAGCTTGGCTGAAAACGATGTGTAGGCACAGTTCTAGAGGGTCCGGGTAATGCTCCCCCGTTTTTTTTCCAGCAATGCCGTCGTAGGTGCGTTTAGGTGTATATTTCTTATGTTTTAAGGGCCCTGGTTATCCTTAATAAAAACCTTGAATTCACTGTTTTATAACCAAATGAATTGATATAATGATGTTAAATATCTGGATCCTATTCATTTTTTTTTTGTAATGAATTTATAGTTTATCCCTGCCTTGGGTTCGACTTTTATTACATCTTTGGTATTTTTATTTTTTCGATATCTCAGAAAAAGGTGTAGGCACGTGCCTAAAGTGCCTATAGGAAGCTGCGCCACTGTATACAACGCTCACCTTATATCTGATTATTTTTACTATAAAATCTCAGCATATAAGTTAATATATAAAGACAGTTGCTTAACACGATGACAGTCTTCTGATACTTAATACGATGTAATCCCTGGTTAGATTTTTGGTATCCATGTTTAACATTTGTTACAAAAAAAGTGTACAAAATGAGATATAGCATTCAATTATTTCACCAGCATACATATAACAAACACCGACGCTGAGTGGTGACGTAACTAGTGATGTCACTGTCAGCTACCATGTAACATATGTTTAGTACACTAAACATGCAGTAATTGGTGTACGTACTTAGGATCGTACCAGCAACCAAAGTACCACCCATCCTTGATTTGTTGTCCGAAAGCACTCATGGACGGACACCGCTTTATGGCACAGCCTACCTCCCGTGTGTTGTGCCACACTAACTGTAACACAAAAAGGCCGATTCTTATTCATTTCAATTTTTAACATAAAGACTACAAAGTTGCATATGTTTGGTATGTGAATTTGGTATGTGAATTTCACACTATGTATGCAGTATTGTACATGTATGTTTAGTTTATTTGTACAGTCTTTCTCTCATTTCTTTACTATAAACAGTCAAACCTGTGTAAGCGGTCACCTCTATTAAGCAGCCACTTGTCTTTAGCAACCATATTAGCTATTTCCCATTGCTATTCTTTCAGAGCAAATTTACCTGTATTAAGCAACGACCTATCTTAAAAGGCAATTTTTGCCCATTCCCTTGACTGGCTGCTTAAGACAGGTTTGACTGTTTACACATGAGACAACATATATATATCTATATTGACTCATACCATAAGAAAACAAAAACATTTTGAAAAGTATGCATGCATAAAATAATTCAGTACCAAATGCACTCTGTGTGCATTTTACCATATATGAATAGATCTAGTAAATATAATTTTGTATTATTACAAAATAAACGCAGTCTCCGTTGACTGTTTAAACTGCCTTTCCATTAATTACTTATTATTAATTAAATGATATATATCCACATGTACTATAATTATTTTCAAAAGTAGCTTAAGTCTTATATCTTTACAATTAACAAATACAATCAAATATTGTTTCTGCTCTTTTATTATAAATAAACGTCATACCAAATCATATTATCAAATTACACTCTCTAAAAACATTCAGTAGAACGGACACAGCTCTCCCGATTGGGTCCGTTAAATAGCAATGTTGGGGAAGCCACATTTGAACACGTTGATTGGTCAGTTGCTTCAACTAAAAGTTTAAATGACGTAACAGGTTCCTAAGCGTTTAATTGCTATGTATTGTGGGACAGCCATAGAATTCACCGCTTTTTCATTGGGGGTTAATAGACCTGATTCAGAAGAGATAGACTACTGAAAAAAAAAGATTCCACTGAAAGAACGATACGTAATCAATACAAAAAAAAACAGACTATGTTTGTTAAAGTTGACATATCATGAACGACATGATGAAACATACAACACCCCTAAGGCCCACGCGCACCGCCCTTGATCTTAAATTACCAGTTATATCGTTATTGTTTACGTGATATTATGTGTTGTAAATATGTTATTATGACGATGTATTTATGTGCAAGTCTGAAATAAAATATATGTTCTGTTCTGTTATTATTATATGCTGTGAATCATGAATAACCATGGCTGACAACATATAATTAAAAGTCTGGCAGAACTTCTGTTATTGCCTACGTCTCCTTTTATGATATGACGATTGGGGAAAGAGCAAGGTCTGTGCACACTTGACCATATTTAAGCTGCCAAGTGCGGTTACTCCTGTTTGAACTTCTTTTGTGTGTTTATGATTGTTTTCTGTCGACATGTTTATGCTATTGTGGTAGGTGTTTTTGCTTTCAATGATGCCTGTCTTATTTCCCAAGTTTTGTCTTATACTGTTAAGAGTGTTAGCAATAGCCACACACTTGAACGGTGGACATAACAAATGCATCCATTGCTTTATTACCGAAAAGAAAAATAGTGTTTAATTTATAATGCTATATTGATGACTAAACTCATAGAAACAACATAGTGTAATATGTCACTAACCTGTGTATAATGACAGCTGGCTCCACATGCCTTTGATGCATAGTTATAGAGTTTAATTTCATCGTACCAATCTTTGAAGGCCTGTTCCATGTTTTTCATGTCATCTGCTCCAGTATTGAAAGCTAGATTCTCTCCTCTGCCTTTGTTTTCGTGTTCAAAACGGCAACTCTGTAACCAATTGTCCGCCTCACCAGCCAAGGTGTCACTCCATACCTAAACATAGAATTGAATAATAGATGATATAAAATAAATTCGTATTCAATGGTTTTTTACATCTATTAATAACCTATACCTACATTTTTAGAGTAGAGCAAAATCTATCGCTGAGCTTTTAAAAAGGGTGTTTAGTTTTTTATTTTTAATTTGTATTGCAAAAATGTGACTCTTACTTGAAATTTGTGAAAATGTGACTGTGTTAAAATTAAGTTAGATTTTATAACACGTGTTGTTACCGAAATAAAACCGTAGTCAATTCATGCATTTTCATTAATATCCATCACTGCAATACGTTTTCATTAAACGGAATGTATACATGATATTGAGTTCAAATGACATGAACGAGACAACAGAAGCAGTATTGTTATAATGTTTTAATTTAATTTCTAATTAAAACTCTTCAACTGTATTATATTTGCAAAATACGTCTCACAGAATAGGTTGTGTATGTAAAAAAGTGTTCAAAGACATCGATGACATCTCAAGACAAAACAAAACCCCATTCACCTAGTGTTGTTTATACCAAAGAAATAGAGGGATTAATAAACGCTGTGCGTACTAATTAAGTTAAAATAAATTAGTATAAATTAATATATAATGAATGTTTATATGGATAGTTCACCAATAAAACTAAGAGTATTAAAACTAAGAGGATTTACAAACAACATTGGATGATCTAGCATTGTATATACAGTTATAAACCAGCGGTAATCGATCCAGGGATCAGCTAGGCCTTTAACTAATTCTAGACACACTTTATATACTTTATGCCAGTCGTTTACTTCTTCCCTACATATTTAAAGACTCTTTGCTGTAGGAAAAACGTTCATGAGAGACTGGGTCAGTGCTAGGATTTGAACTCACGGCCCCTTGATTGATAATCGGATGATTTGCCGACTGAGCTAAGGGACACGACAAACAAGTAATACAATTAAGAAATTGATATATTGAAATAAAGTTTTCATCTTACCAGTTCGTTCATATCTGAGCCATGTTGTTGCTTTCTTAATTCATTGTGCTTATCCACTAAAAACGTTTTGAACTTATCAGCCTTTTCACCAAACACGCCAACGACTATCAATAAGACAGTTGCCAATTGCAGGACTTTCATTTTCTGAAAAGAAAGGTTGCAAGTAATGTGTCTGATAAATATTGCCTTATATTGCAAGTAAGGTTTCTGATTAACATTTCTGTAGGTTGCAAGTTATGCCTTTGATATGCAATAATATAGGTTGCACGTTATGTCTCTGATGAACATATGAACTCCCTGGGGAAACCAAAATGACCAAATTGTGTAGTATATAGAACGTTCGTTCACGGAAAATGAATGCCAACATTTAATATAGGGTCTAAAAAGGAGTCATGGATATGAATAGTATAGTATAGGTTAATATCTAGTAACTGGAAAAATGTACGTTTTACGTGTATGAACATTTGACATTACCATGGTTACAAAATTATTGAATACATCTTAAATTGCTATACGAATAATGATCCTTGTAATATAAGTTTTGGGTGCAGACAATATGTAAATAGAAAAAAAACACATGTTCAACAGGAGTCAAGCACCTGAATACAGCAGCCCCCAAACAGCGTTCAAAGCTGCTCAAACACAATAAATACATAGAAGTAGGACTACAGGAAGACACTATAAACATCCAAGATGCGACCTGATTACATTTATTTGATGTATATAAATATGGTTAGTGATTTACTGTGTTTTCAAATGATACATATAGATACGTATATAGCTAAGTTGATTAGTTAATTAATACAAGATGAAACATAGTAGGTACAGCTGAGTTACAATAAAAAGCCTTATCTCCAAATAGTATTTTAAAACAAACGGTTAATGGGGGTCCTTAGCGACTCATATTCTGAAAAAAATAAGGTATTACATTTCCCCACCATTTTAAACATTAGATACAGACCCCACCCCATTTCGTACAGTTAACTGTATTTACAAAAGGCTACAGTAGTGTCGTTAAACGTGGACTTACTCGTATTTTCGTATTTCTAATAGTAATGTATAATTACATACTTTTGGGCTGTACGCTATAGTCCGCTTTACTAGCATGACAATGACAATAAATCGTACATCTGCAGTTCGGCAAAAGCAAGCCTTAAAAGTAGATGTAGAGTTTAATGCAAAGATGTAGAGTTTAATGCATTACAATACGATCGGATAAAAATGTTGCTTGGAAATACAAAACACGTCAAAAAAGGAAAACAGCACACTCGGTTTTTATTAATTAAGTCTTTTTTAATGGGATAATGATATTTACAACACCCCTCAAAACCAATATCTCTGAGTTAAGCATTATTATCGAAAAATACTAAATAAGCTCTACGTGATTCCAATGAAACAGAAATAATAGCAGAGCGTGTCCAAGTAGTTCAAATAGACTCGGTTTTGATCGCGCTTATCCACGAGTGGAATCTTGCTTTAACTTTTCGAATTGTAATCTATGAAATCATCGCGCCAAGAAAGGTTACAATGATTTTTCATTTAGTAGCATTATGCTAAAATAGTATTTTCTTCTGTTGATACGCTTTTACATTTACTGTGGTAGATTTTACCAATTCGCAATAAAAGTAATGTCAGGAATAAAATAAATTTCGTCAACGTTTTAAGATCAGAATAAAAACAATAAAATATATAATGTCTGACTAAAAGCACATACCTATGTTTCTAAATGTTTCTACATTTGTTTAACAAGTGTTTAAGAACAGAAAATGCGTATAATTAATGATTTTAATGAATTTCTTGTAAACAATTACCGGACCTTCATATAGTACTAAAGCCTTAAAATGCGTGTTAATTTATTTTGATCTGAGGTTAAAAAGTACTTTAAGCGATTAAAATTAATCAGAATAAATTAAGAATGATTGGTGATTCATTGAAATAGATGAAAATGTTTATGCCACCGCGGGGGCACTACAGTGCTATGCTCATAAATGGCGAAGCAATACATGACCATTCCAATTCTAGTTTTTACGAGTTCATTTGGTCTTCACCTGATATTTCGTGAAACAAATAAAAACAATTTTATTTCAATGATTAAAAACAATGAAAACAGCTCATGAAAATCATGAAATATATAGTTTAGTATCATCCTCTTGAATAACATAAGCGTTCGCGTTTGAAATATGAATACTTTTACTAAATATAGAAAACGAAATAGAAAAGACGCTAGAGTTACAATAAATTATACAGTTCTAAAAGATTAAAACTATGTCACTAAAACACAGTAACAAATTTTGAACAATATTTAAAAAAAATGTACTCACCAAACTTGATGTTCCAATCTGTCTTCAGAAGTCCCGAATTTTATTTTGACAGAAACCTTTGCGATCGAAACTTATATATAGCAGATCTGCAAAGCTGCTTTACATTCTTGCATTTCTCACACTACTTAGTCAAAGTGACAATTAAGAATAATTATGGCAATTAGGATTTATTATTCTAGATTGGCAAATGTCATGAACAAATAATATACATGATCATGTTTGTACTATACTTTGGTAATTCAGCTTTGAAATTATATAGATTTTG
Source organism: Panopea generosa (assembly GCA_029582155.1). NCBI lineage: Eukaryota > Metazoa > Mollusca > Bivalvia > Adapedonta > Hiatellidae > Panopea > Panopea generosa. The sequence continues at coordinate 31,009,473 of CM055901.1, read as the reverse complement.
CATTTTTTATTTCCATTTTCCAATATGTAACATTATGTTTGACAAAGCCAATTTACAGCATTTAAACAAGTTATAGTTTGTATTATATTATAATATAAGGTTATTATACAGTTCAATGTACAATATAGATTTATATTGTACGAGTCAATGTTGTGGTGAAAACCTGTTTTGGACGAGACGCCACAACGTTGACGAGTACAATAAAATCCATATTGTACAGTGAACTGTATAATGACCATTAAATTGTTCACCTCAAATTATTTTCTTATGAAACACAATATCAGATTGAAATTTTATAAAACAATTTATTTTAACAAATGGTCATTTTTTTCAAAATACGGAAAATTAACACGTAGTTGATGTTTATCACATTTTTTGATAATATTAAAGTTGGCTCTTTTAAATAAATATATCAATATTAATTAACATACATGACGTAGCAAATATTGTATCTTATATTACAAAAAAGTGTAAATAAAGAAAATATCACGTATACATAACGCAATGTGCATACATTTATACATACATAAAACATATATACCAGATACATGTTAAGCAATTGGTTTTATTTAATGAGGTTACATTTAATCAAATCCATACATAAAAAAATTGCGGAAAATCAGACACAGAAATAGAGACAGTAAATACAATAGTGTTAGGTATTTTCAATGATGTTCCTCTTTTCAAAAGATTTAAAAATATACATGCTTAAATTTCTAACTACATTTTCATCTTTACTACTGAAAAGTTGTACTTGTTTATACATACTTGGTCTATACCAAAAGTATTTATTTATAAATGTTCTACGTAATTCTACATTTAATGAACATTCCATAATGAAATGATATCGTCTTCAATTGTTTGACAAGAGTTGCATTTTCTATCTTCAAAAGAGATACTTCTCGGTCTATGGCATCTACCAGATTTTATTTTAAGGTGGTGCAATGAAACGATTAATCTAGTAATTGCTACCCTAAATTTGGGTATATTTATGCACTTCAGAAAGAACTGATAGTTAAAAATGATAATTTCTCTAAAAAAATGCTTGCCCTTGTGGAATTTTCCAAGCGTTCATGCCAAGACTGTAGACTAGTATCTTTAATTATTTGACTAAATATACTTAAGAAAATGTTTATACTACCAACACCTTGTGCAAGCCAGACATTATAAAATCCCAAAGATGACAAGAGGTCACGTACTAATGTTACCCAGGACACTTTATTTGGGTAAGTTTCAGCAACATGTTTCAATATGTTATATATAATTTTACAATATTTATTTTCACAGCTATGTAAAATTTTCAACCAATATTTTACAATTCTGTAATATCTTGTTTTAATAAGACTCATTCTTCCTAATATACCATAAACAAAATCATTTTGTGTTTTACGTTTTATCTTTAAAATACATTTACAATATATTGTATGTTCTCGTTCAATATTATTTGAACTATGAAATCCCCAGACTTCGCATGAATAATTCAGAATACTATTAGGTAATATAAGTTTATCAAAAAGTTCTAATCTATGACAAATAAAATATCGGAAAAAAATTATGAGATGTTTATTAAGTTTAAAAATTGCTTTTTGAGCTTTTCAGCTGAATGATCCTCCTTGAATGAAAACTACAACAAGATAGGATAATGAATTTACAATTTCTACTTGCTCTCCATTGTAAACAAAACGTAAATTTCTAGGTAGCAACCTTGCTTTTCTAAATATAATTACTTTTGTTTTGTTAACATTGACTTTTAACCTCCATTCATTACAATACTGTGAAAGAATATCAAATCCTTTTTGCAGTCCTTCAGGGGTTTCAGAAAATAAAACAATATCATCAGCATAAAGAAGTAGAAAAAGTTTGATCATATCTATATCAATTCCATCAAAATTATTAAGAATAAGATGCTCCTCAATGTCATTCAAAAACATAGAAAATAGAAAAGGCGATAAGCATTCTCCTTGATGAACCCCTAACAAACATGAGAACTCGTTACTTAACGTATTATTATATTTGATTTGATTTAATACCATTGTACATACTCCAAACAACAGTTAACATTTTACCTCTAATACCAAGTTGTATCAATTTAGTCCATAAACGGTTCCTTTCTACATAATCAAAAGCTTTGCTAAAATCTATAAAACTACAATACATTTTCTTACCTGTATTAATCATATGCGAAATTAGACCATGGAGAACAAAAATACAATCAGTTGTAACCATACCCTTTCGAAAACCTGCCTGTGCTTCAACATGTACGTGATAATTTTCAGCCCAGTTATTTAGCTTATTGTTAAGAATTCTAGTAAATAATTTTCCCATTGTGCTCAATAATGTAATGCCCCTGTAGTTATCTGTGCTGTTAACATTGCTTTTTTTATGTAAAGGAATAATGAAGCCTTCTGCCCATGGCTCTGGGAAGTTATCTGTATTTAAAATAGTATTGAATAATGTAAATAAGTATGGTAATAATATATCCATGCCATGTATAAAATATTCATTTAAAAATTATTATTACATGCACTCTTTCCATTTTTAAGTTGTTTAATTGCATTTATAATCGCATAATTACTAAAATATTCGTCTAATTCATCGAACATGACCTGAAACGCTCCGCCCACAAAACGTTCATTGAAATATAAAACATCCTCATCCGGATTAAAAAACTGATCTTCCGGATTATTCATATATTTAAAATATTGTTCAAAGTCAGACAATGATGATTTTACATGTGAAATTTGTTTCAACATATTCCAATACAGTTTAGCATTTTTATATATATATAATTCCAAATTCTTAGTTTGGTTATCTGTATAATTCCTTTTACAAGTTTTTAACTCAGATTTGTATTCAGACCGGGACTTTGCAAGTAACATTCTATTTTCCTCAGATTTACATGATCGGAAAAATTCAAATGTGTACGAAAAATATTTCTCTTTTGAGATATACAGTATTTATATAGTTAGAGTTACCGTTCCTTAACGTCCAATACGAAATTATTATCGATTTTTGGGACGGTCGAACTGAAAAATCTATCCGGAATTTCGGGACGCTTCAATACTTATTTATTATGTACAAGCACGTGGTACAAATGCTCGAAGCTCATTTAGAATAGCTATTTTAGGTGGATAATATTTTACAGTGTTTTGTACAATATGGCTGCATCACAATACGTACGAGTACAATATATTCCCATATTACACAAAACAATGTAAAATGGTATTTTATTCTATACCTCAATCTTGAAGAAATTTATCATTAGAGTAAAGAAAAATAATTTTAAAAAATAAATTGTGAGTTCAAAGCGGCAGACGAATGAAGTTACATTGACATATATTCGGATTTTCACAACGTCATCGTCATGTGGAACATTTTGTCGGTTGTTTGTTTTTTAACGTTACAATTTCTACTAATTTTATTTCTGTTTTTTAAGTCGCCATTTTGTATTTTGAACTATGAAATGTAAAAATTATTCGATCCAATGAACTCCTACATATTGTACGGTCACGTGGTAGCATCTGGGGTAGCTGATTGGCTATACACGTACAGGCACAGAATAAAATGTCATATTTTGAGTATAAGTAGTTTACTTTTATTAACATTAATATTTCGTTTAAATTATATTGAGTGATACACAGTAAGATAAATAAAAATAAAAGTAAAACACTGCAAGTTTACTGAAAGTTTTCATATTATCATTTTTTTTACAGAGAATGGCATATTTCAAATGTGTGCATCTTACAAGCACAAATGGTATATGTGATTCATTTGTTTTATTATAACTAAATAAAGAGACAGAAAGTCAGGATTCAAGCAGGTTTTTCTCTTTTAAATTATTAAATATTGAAACATATTTATTTTTTTTCGTCATTCAGTATTATTGCCATTAACCTGTTTTTAGTCATTCAGTACGATTGCTATTTACCTGTTTCACTTTTTTAATCATTCAGCATGATTGCTATTTGCCTGATTTAAGTCATTCAGTACGATTGCTATTAACCTGTTTTAGTAATTCAGAATGATTGTTATTTACCTGTTTCACTTTTTTAGTCATTCAGTATGATTGCTATTTACCTGTTTTAAGTCTTCAGTATGATTGCTTTTTACTTGTTTCACTTTTTGAATCATTCAGTATGATTGCTATTTGCCTGTTTCACATTTTAGTCATTCAGTATGATTGCTATTTACCTGCTTTTAGTCGTTCAGTATGATTGCTGTTTACCTGTTTCAGTCATTCAGTATAATTGCTATTTACCTGCTTATAGTCGCTCAGTATGATTGCTATTTACCTGTTTCAGTCATTCAGTATAATTGCTATTTACCTGTTTCACTTTTTTAATCATTCAGTATGATTTCTTTTTACCTGTTTCACTTTTTTAGTCATTCAGTATGATTGTTATTTACCTGTTTTAGTCATTCAGTATAATTGCTTTTTACCTGTTTACATTTTTAATCATTCAGTATGATTGTTATTTACCTAATTCACTTTTTTAGTCATTCAGTATGATTGCTATTTACCTATTTTAGTCATTCAGTATGATTGCTATTTACCTGTTTTAAGTCAATCAGTATGATTGTTATTTACCTGTTTCATTTTTTTAGTCATTCAGTATGGTTGCTGTTTACCTGTTTCACTTTTTTAATCATTCACTTTGATTGCTATTTACCTGTTTCACATTTTAGTCTTTCAGTACGATTGCTATTTACCTGTTTTAGTAATTAAGTATGGTTGCTATTTACCTGTTTTTAGTCATTCGGTATGATTGCTTTTTACCTGTTACCCTTTTTGAATCATGCAGTAAGATTACTATTTGTCTGTTTCATTTTCAATCATTCGGTATGATTGCTTTTTACCTGTTACCCTTTTTGAATCATGCAGTAAGATTACTATTTGTCTGTTTCATTTTCAATCATTCGGTATGATTGCTATTTACCTGCTTTAAATCATTTAGTATAATTCCTATATACCTGTTTCCCTTTTTTTTAGTCGTTCAGTATGATTGCTTTTTACCTGTTTAATTTTTTTGGTCATTCAGTATGATTGTTATTTACCTGTTTTAGTCATTCAGTATGATTGCTATTTACCTATTTAAATAATTCAGTATGACTGCTATTTACCTATTTTAGTCATTCTGTATGATTGTTATTTACCTGTTTCACTTTTTGAATCATTCAGTATGATTGCTATTTACCTGTTTTAAGTCAATCAGTTTGATTGCTTTTTACTTGTTTTAGTCATTCAGTAGGATTGTTATTTACCTGTTTCACTTTTTCAGTCATTCAGTATGGTTGCTATTTACCTGTTTCCTTTTTTTAATCATTCAGCATGATTGCTATTTGCCTGATTTAAGTCAGTCAGTACGATTGCTATTAACCTGTTTTAGTCATTCAGAATGATTGTTATTTACCTGTTTCACTTTTTGAGTCATTCACTATGATTGTTATTTACCTGTTTCACTTTTTCAGTCAGTCAGTATGATTGTTATTTACCTGTTTTAGTTATTAAGTATGATTGATATTAACCTGTTTTAAGTCATTACGTATGATTGCTTTTTACCTGTTACACTTTTTAAATCATTCAGTACGATTGCTATTTACCTGTTTCATATTTTAGTCATGCAGTATGATTGCTATTTACCTGCTTTAAGTCATTCAGTATAATTGATATATATCTGTTTCACCTTTTTAATCAATCAGTATGATTGCTATTTACCTGTTTCACTTTTTTAGTCATTCAGTATGATTGTTATTTACATGTTTTTAGTCATTCAGTATGATTGCTATTTACCTATTTTAGTCATTTAGTTTGATTGATATTTACCTGTTTTTAATTATTCATTATGATTGCTATTTACCTGTTTCACTTTTTAATCTTCTGTATGATTACTATTTACCTGCTTTTAGTCATTCAGTATGATTTTTATATTCACCTGCTTCAGTTTTAAATCAATTAGTATGATTGCTGTTTACATGTTTCACTTTTTTAAAATCATTCAATATGATAGCTTTTTACCTGTTTCACTTTTTAGTCATTCAGTATGATTGCTTTTTACCTGTTTTTAGTCATTCAGTATAATTGTTATTTACCTTTTCTAGTCATTCAGTATGATTGATATTTACCTGTTTTTAGTTATTCAGTATGATTGCGTTTTACCTGTTTCACTTTTTTAATAATTCAGTATGATTGCTATTTACCTTTTTTTAGTCATTCAGTATACTTGCTTATTACCTGTTTCACTTTTTTAATCATTCAGTATGATTGCTATTTACCTGTTTCACTTTTTTTTTAGTAATTTAGTTTGATTGTTATTAACCTGTTTTTAGTTATTCAGTATGATTGCTATTTACCTATTTTAGTCATTCAGTATGATTGATATTTACCTGTTTTTAGTTATTCAGTATGATTGCGTTTTACCTGTTTCACTTTTTTAATAATTCAGTATGATTGCTATTTACCTTTTTTTAGTCATTCAGTATACTTGCTTATTACCTGTTTCACTTTTTTAATCATTCAGTATGATTGCTATTTACCTGTTTCACTTTTTTAGTAATTTAGTTTGATTGTTATTAACCTGTTTTTAGTTATTCAGTATGATTGCTATTTACCTATTTTAGTCATTCAGTATGATTGATATTTACCTGTTTTTAGTTATTCAGTATGATTGCGTTTTACCTGTTTCACTTTTTTAATAATTCAGTATGATTGCTATTTACCTTTTTTTAGTCATTCAGTATACTTGCTTATTACCTGTTTCACTTTTTTAATCATTCAGTATGATTGCTATTTACCTGTTTCACTTTTTTAGTAATTTAGTTTGATTGTTATTAACCTGTTTTTAGTCATTTAGTATGATTGCTATTTACCTGTTTCACTTTTTAAGTCATCTAGTATGATGTCTATTTACCTGTTTTAGTTATTAAGTATGATTGTTTTTTACCTGTTTTTAGTCATTCGGTATGATTGCTTTTTACCTGTTACACTTTTTGAATCATTCAGTATGATTGCTATTTGCCTGTTTTATTTTTAAGTCATTCAGTATGATTGTTATTTACCTGTTTTAAGTAATTCAGTATGATTGCTATTTATCTTTTTTAGTCATTCAATATGATTGATATTTACCTGTTTTTAGTTATTAATTATGATTGCTATTACCTGTTTTACTTTTTAATCACTCCGTATGATGCTATTTACCTGCTTTTAGTCATTCAGTATGATTTTTATATTCACCTGCTTCACTTTTTAATCAATCAGTATGATTGCTGTTTACCTGTTTCACTTTTTTAAATCATTCAGTATGGTAGCTTTTTACCTGTTTCACTTTTTTAGTAATTCAGTATGATTGCTTTTTATCTGTTTTTAGTCAGTCAGTTTAATTGCTATTTACCTTTTCTAGTCATTCAGTATGATTGATATTTACCTGTTTCACTTTTTTAGTAATTTAGTATGATTGTTATTAACCTGTTTTTAGTCATTCAGTATGATTGCTATTTACCTATTTTAGTCATTCAGTACGATTCCTATTTACCTGTTTCACTTTTTAAGTCATCTAGTATGATTGTTATTTACCTGTTTTAGTTATTAAGTATGATTGCTATTTACCTATTTTTAGTCATTCGGTATGTTTGCTTATTACCTGTTACACTTTTTGAATCATTCAGTATGATTGCTATTTGCCTGTTTCATGTTTAAGTCATTCAGTATGATTGCGTTTTACCTGCTTTTAGTCATTCAATATAATTGCTTTATACCTGTTTCACCTTTTTAATCAATCAGTATGATTGCTATTTACCTGTTTCACTTTTTTAGTCATTCAGTATGATTGCGATTTACCTATTTTAGTCATTCAGTATCATTGACATTTACCTGTTTTTAGTTATCATTATGATTGCTGTTTACCTGTTTCACTTTTTAGATCTTTCTGTATAATTGCTGTTTACCTGCTTTTGGTCATTCAATTTGATTTTTATAATTACCTGCTTCACATTTTAATCAATCAGTATGATTGCTGTTTACCTGTTTCACTTTTTTTAAATCATTCAGTATGATTGCTTTTTACCTGTTTCACGTTTTTAGTCATTCAGTATGATTGCTTTTTACCTGTTTTTAGTCATTCAGTATAATTGCTATTTACCTGTTACACTTTTTTAATCATTCAGTTTGATTGCTTTTTTCCTGTTTCCCTTTTTTAATCATTCAGTATGATTGCTTTTTACCTGTTTCCCTTTTTTAATCATTCAGTATGATTGCTATTTTCCTGTTTCCCTTTTTTAATCATTCAGTATGATTGCTATTTATCTGTTTTTAGTTATTCAATATGATTGCTTTTTACCTGTTTCACATTTTTAATAATTCAGTATGATTGCTATTTACCTTTTTTTAGTCATTCAGTATGATTGCTATTTACCTGTTTCACTTTTTAATCATTCAGTATGATTGCTTTTTACCTGTTTCACTTTTTTAGTCATTCAGTATGATTGTTATTTAACTGTTTTTGGTCATTCAGTATGATTGCTATTTACCTATTTTAGTCATTCAGTATGATTACTTTTTACCTGTTTTAAGTCATTCGGTATGATTGCTATTTACCTGTTTCAGTAAGTCAGTATGATTGTTATTACCTGTTTTACTGTTTTAGTCATTCAGTATGATTGCTTTTTACCTGTTTCACTTTTAAGTCATTAAGTATGATTGCTTTTTAACTGTTTTAGTAATTCAGTATGATTGTTATTTACCTGTTTCACTTTTTAGTCATTCAGTATGCTTGCTGTTTATAGTCATTCAGTATGATTGCTATTTACCTGTTCCACTTTTTTAATAATTCAGTATGATTGCTATTTACCTGTTTCACTTTTGCAATCATTCAGTATGGTTGCTATTTACCTGTTTTAAGTAATTCAGTATGATTGTTATTTACCTGTTTCACTTTTTTAATCATTCAGTATGATCGCTATTTACCCGTTTCACATTTTTAATCATTCAATTGATTGCTAATTACCCGTTTCACATTTTTAATCATTCAATTGATTGCTAATTACCTGTTTCACATTTTTAATCATTCAATATGATTGCTATTTACCCGTTCCACATTTTTAATCATTCAACTGATTGCTAATTACCTGTTTCACATTTTTAATCATTCAGTATGATTGCTATTTACCTGTTTCTCATTTTTGATCATTCAATAGGATTGCTATTTACCTGTTTCACCTTTTTAGTCATTTAGTTTGGTTGCTATTTATCGGTTTCACTTTTAAAAGTGTTATTATCAAATATGTGTATTTCACTGAAAAATCTTATAGTTCATTAAACAGTATAACATGGCAAATCATCTCTGAAATATAGAGGGTTTTATCTGCCACAACACAATTTGCTATATTACATATTTCAGTTTTGTTACCACAAATTCAATTCGCCTTAATGACCACTTCTTGCGTACAAATGTGTAAATTATTTAAATGTTGCAACTGTACTTTTAGATTTGAGTGAACGTTAATGCCAATATTTTATTTCCACGTTTGTTAATTGCATAATGTTACTGGATAATTGCAAACTATATTCACCCAAATGCTAAGTTCTTTCAGCCAACTTCTGGCTTGTTTGATAGGTTACTAGTATCCAGTTTATAAAAAAAAGAAAAAAAAAAACAAAAAAAACTATTTGCTATCTTTTGAGGGTATTGTTTAATCTCACTGTAAACACTATGCAAAATTTCAAGACGATATACAGTATAATGAATGTTTGACATACCAATGTGATCCATTCGGTCAACATGGTGTGTAGCCGTCTGCTGCAAGTCACTTTTGTCAATGTCGTCGCGGCGTCAAATTAAGCGCCGTGAGTTTCTATACATTTATTCTATCCATTGTTGATAAACACGATTGAATCAGTATGAGTATAAAATTGAATTTGCTTCTGTTTTAAATTTATATTAGTCTTCAATTTGTTTTCCCTTCCGCTCACACTTTAATTTAGGAAAAAGTGCGAGATTGCATGAAGCTACCAGGTCTGGAGGTAAAAGACTTCAGTCTCAATTTGGATCTCAAGTGTCGTCCTTGGATGACCCTGATGAATGATAAGTCCGCCCTCATAACTATTCGGCCGTCTTTTTGCTATTGCTCTCCTTAGATAACGATTAATGACCTGAAATTTCCAAATTGATAATCATTATGAAAGTAGAAACATTTATTTAAAACTATTTACAAGTAAATAACCGAATGAATTGATGAAACATTAAAGTATATTTGAACGATAAAAATTGACGTATCTTAACCTTAGGCAGGCCATAAAATATATTTGTTCAGTATTGTTATCATCAAAACAGATATCATACTGCGTTAAACATTAATTGAAAGCAGGACATTATCATTAATGTCATTACATCCGCACTACATTAAAGTATATACTTTCAAGAGTTATTTGGAAATGGTCACCCCCACAGGGGTCGTCACCAACACTTCATGAAAAGTTAAACAAACGTATTGACAGTATTCTGACAAGCTGATAAATTGATTGAAGTTTTCGATCCTGACGCAGGATGTTAATATGTATGAGATTTGCCTATTCTCATTATAAAGATATAGGTTCTTTTGATTTAAAAAGTACTAAACTTTATTACCTTTATCATTAATGTCATTTCAACCCCGTATGTAATTTTGGATATTGAAATCGTCTAAAAACATTAGAAGTAATGGTAAGTGTGCAATGAGATCATCATGGGTTGCGCTTGGTGGTAAATATAACGAGCACATTGTTATAACTCTTTGCATTGTATCATTTACTACAACTGCATGGAGATTAGTGTGTATTACGATAGTTCTGTACGGGACGCTTCTGTAAACAAGGATATATACACCACCTGATGCTCTTTAATTGTATCATTCTTGAACACAAAATACTATTGAGCTATGTTTATTTAAAAGGAAACTAATCTCATCGTAATTCGGTTTGAAAACGACAATTCCATTGCATGGATCTGTTTAAATTGTTCATTTACCAGGTGGAAATAATGATTCCAATGGGGTTTTCGATTTTTCAACCTTCATACTGAACTCATCTGAAGGATCGTCAGTCTCAATATCAAGGTTGAAAAACTTGTATGTAACAGCTGATAGTTTAATTTTACCAGCTTTATGCTTTTTGTGAGTCCTAAATTACTCCAGAACTGACGGGTTTTGATAATTTCTGGTCAGGACCAGAAGGTTCTTAGATGATTTGTTAGATAATGGCAGGTTTTAGTTTAATGACAGGTTTTAATGGCAGGTTTTAGTTTAATAGCAGGTTTTAGTTTAATGGCAGGTTTTGAAATGGAAACAGCCGTTTTGGTCCCTGTGGTAACACTCAACGTTGAAGTTTTCTGAACGATGTATTTGGAGGGCTGATTAGAAATCCAGGTTACCTCCGTCTGAACTTCTTTGAATCTTGTTCTCTTCTCAGCAACTTTGCTCACATCAACATACGATTTAAGTGATGGCGTAGTTTAAGAAGGAGCATTAACAAGACGTCTAGCTTCAGGGAAAGTTTTTTTTTTTTCATTTGTACTTTCTGGATTTCACGCTCGAGTTTCCATTGCGGACAATCTCGGGTGAAATCCCCATGGTTTCCATTGCAATTAACTCAAAGGTCGGAATGTTTGCAAGATGACAAGTCATTATGCCCCTATTCCCTACAACGGGCACAGACAACATTCGCCTCACATCTTTCTCATTGATGATCGTATTGCGGCAATTCAAACACCGAGGTATGTAAGGTATAAATAAAAAGACATGTAAGGAGAGGTAACCAATTTTTACATTCGCTGGTAGATTTGTAGTGTTTGTAGGTGTGGATTTTACACTTTTATTTTGAAATGATACGAGTAACTTCCGCTACTCCCTGTCGTTTTAGATTAACTGTCATTCCCTCTTCATTGCATTCCTGCAGAGGAATTTAATTTTCTATGGGGTTGAACCTCGACAAAGATTTTGGTTGAAAGTAGATTGTGACTTTTCTTCTGAAATTCAATGAGAATTTTATCATATTTGATTTTTTTTTACCTTACGCAGTTCACCAGTAATTCCTAGTACTGCCTTGTGAATTGCAAAAGGTGAACGTTAGGTTACCGATCGTTTATCATTGGTCTAAACAATTGTAACAAACGTGGCGAAATATATTGAGTACGGTCATCGGATTCAGTCTCAAAAGAGTCGTATCGAGCACGCTTGTGCGAAGACTAAGCAGGTCGTGTAATAGATTTTGTTGAAGCCATAACCAGCTTGTGATTTGTTCGTTGTCCACGTTTTTCACCCGCCTCCGAGTGCAACAGGGGGACACATGCTATAGATAACCGACAGACATAGTGCCAATAATACGTGGACATTATACTCAAGTTAAAGAATACATCAGAAGGGTCATACCATACGATGGCTGTAAATCCAAGTCCCGACAAGACAAGAACCGCAGCAACATCAAGCTCAGTGTCATACGATTAACCGTAGAGTATTATAATTAGCAAGATAAGCCCATAAGCAACGACAGTTTTCATTGATTTTAGTGGAAGATTACTAGAAGCAGATGTACAGAGAATTAATATGGACATTAATATGATAATGTCAAAAAAGTAAAAGATGATGAAATACATTTTAAACTAGAAAAGGTGATAAATGATAAAATATATCATCCAAGAAAAATACCATGACAGACCGATTGATCAAGACCATCCGACCTCCAGTCCGGACAAAAGTGGTGTGTTTCGTCGCAGAAGTTACTACTATTAGACTCCTGCGTGAGCCACCAGGATTGCTTTATTCAGCCGCACGGGTCGCCACCCACGGTCAACACGTGGGAGGATACTACCCTTCTGCTTGGAACAAGTAATTCTAATCGCTATAGACAGGAGGGATATTAATATATAGAAATATATAATTGTTTCATTACACATATACAGCTATATTGTAAATAAATATAAGTTTGTGCGCAAGTTACTAATGTCTTGCCAAAGAGCTAGTTTCAATGTGGTATCGTAAGAGATTTCCTTTAGCATGCAGGCAGAGCGAGTTTGAAATCCTTGCTGAGGTCACTGATTTTTCTTTGTAATATTCTGGCTCAGATTACAAATCTGTTGTTAGAATTTGGTTTAGCAATTCTTGAGATTTTCCTTTTCCCCATAATTGACATGCTCCTGTGCACATACATGTATGTGCTAAGTTTATAGATATATATCATTATTTGATATATTACCTATGCTTGTACACTTCAACATACGCAGAAACATACCCTTTTTTATAAATTCAGGTCATACAATAGCACATCAGTGATTTAGAAATGAAGGCGTTGGTGAGAGATTGACTCGTTTCTCTCTCACACAGTATTGAAGACAATAGAATTCATTTTTTGTTTTGTATTTTTTGGAATATACTGTTAAATGTTCTTCAGCAGACACAACTGCTTCCGGTTACCTGCTTTGACTTGCTGTTAAAAGGGATATCAGTTATCCATTCAAGTTGTTGATATCCATTTTTTTTCTTGGAAAACAACTTAAAAGTTAAAGAGTGTTGAAATAAACTGTAACATTAAGTGATTTATCAAAAGGTTTGGTCTGGACATGTTATGGCATCATGAAACTGAAAGTTGAAAAAAGAATTCCTGTCGCTTTCTAATACGGGCTGGTAAATGTTTAGTCATTTAGGGGAATGGAAGTTGAAATATGCAATATAGCCATTTGTATTGTGGCGGATAATATCCTCCATGTGTAATTGTTTGAAGTAATTTTGAGAATTTAGGTACGTGTTGTATGTTTAAATTGAACACTTTATGAAAGCAAAAATACACAAACTCGTCAAGTAAATGTAACAATTTATGTATAAATTACAATTTATATCCAACTCACGGCTTTCCAACCTTTGGTTCGGTGCTCTGCCACTGGACCACGCGCCCCAAAAAAATTACAGAGAGATTTGCCTTGTGATAAAACCGCCATTTACATGACTCGGAGAGCAAAGAACAAAGTATTAAAATACGCCGGAGGTTTTTGCATAACATTTTAGCAATTGTAGTGGTTTTCTAAGAGATTTTTTTTCCGAACGCTCTAATATCAAATGTTTATCATAAGCAAATTGAGAAATAACGTAATAATTATGCAGACTCTATAGCTATTCCTTTACAACTGGTACAAATACAAATGCAAAAAAACAAAAAAACAAAGAGAAATGTAGCAAAAACAATGTAATTAAGGTCAGTTATTTGCATAATATATGTAAATGTTGCATAAACACGACCATTACTGCGACGTTACACGCAACCACATCAATGGAATATGTTTGTACGGATAATTTTTTGTAAATCACCTTATTATACAAATATTCAATAAGCCTTACATCAAATGAATTATATTTGTAATTTATTTAATCTACTAAATGCTACACGATTGTAAATGTTAAGCAGTCTGTGTGATAACACTGCGTGTTACAACGGTTTAATGGATGACAGACTGAAAGACGCCTTGTTAAAATAGAAAAAAACACAGTCACATTGCATGTACTCACACAAACACAGCACGTAGGCTGTTGACCGAGATATCTTACCATCCACTTTATGCGAATATGTATGACAAGAAAGTTGATTGATTGAATATTTAGCGTCATGTTATGCCATCGAGGAATACAGACGTTCAACATAACCACTGTTTCCTGGGATCCTAGAAGGTAAACCAGAACTTGAACACACGGATGATAATGAGACGCAATGTCGTATAGCAATCATCACGGAAACTACGTCTGGGTGGGGATGTGAACTCACGACCCCTGGATTGATATTCAGGCACGCTACCGACTGTGCTAAGAGTTCGACTGATGGAGCTAGGTTTCGTTACCATGAATTCAAGGGTCAATTAATGTCATGAAACAGAATAGAATCAAAATAAATTGAATTGCTGCGATTGGTCAAAACTACCACAATATATACCTAGATTTTACCTAGACAGCACTACCCAGGCCAAGAAGGAGACGTAACTTTCAAAGGAAACCGTTTTTTAATGCTTTACCACTGGACAACGCGCTCCAGACCATACAAGAGTATAAACATTAAAAGAAATCAACAATCATAATAAGTACAACACATACATGCAGAAGAATTAACTACAGGGGTCGGTCAAAGTCGCCTCAAGACAACGTAGTTTGATATAAATATATACTCGTGACTGTTACATCCCCCACCCGAAAAAAAAAATAAGTACCAAATATCCCTGTCCATGACGGGTATCGATATGATAACATGTCAATTTAATATGAACATATTCTCCTATAATAATCACATGCTAAATGTTTTATATATAATAATTCTCATTTGAAACCTTGAAGCAGTTATAATACTATTGACATATTCTTTATTGATAATAATATAAAGCAATTTCCATGCTATGGACATATTCTCCTATGATAATCATGTGAAGCAATTATAATACTATGGCTATATTCACCTATGATAATAATATAAAGCAATTTCCATACTATGGACATATTCTCCTATGATAATCATGTGAAGCAATTATAATACTATGGATATATTCACCTATGATAATAATATAAAGCAATTTCCATACTATGGACATATTCTCCTATGATAATCATGTGAAGCAATTATACTACTATGGATATATTTACCTATGATAATAATATAAAGCAATTTCCATACTATGGACATATTCTCCTATGATAATCATGTGAAGCAATTATAATACTATGGATATATTCACCTATGATAATAATATAAAGCAATTTCCATACTATGGACATATTCTCCTATGATAATCATGTGAAGCAATTATAATACTATGGATATATTTACCTATGATAATAATATAAAGCAATTTCCATACTATGGACATATTCTCCTATGATAATCATGTGAAGCAATTATAATACTATGGATATATTCACCTATGATAATAATATAAAGCAATTTCCATACTATGGACATATTCTCCTATGATAATCATGTGAAGCAATTATACTACTATGGATATATTCACCTATGATAATAATATAAAGCAATTTCCATACTATGGACATATTCTCCTATGATAATCATGTGAAGCAATTATAATACTATGGATATATTCACATATGATAATAATATAAAGCAATTTCCATACTATGGACATATTCTCCTATGATAATCATGTGAAGCAATTATACTTCTATGGATATATTTACCTATGATAATAATATAAAGCAATTTCCATACTATGGACATATTCTCCTATGAGAATCATGTGAAGCAATTATTATACTATGGACATATTCACATATGATAATCATGTGAAGCAATTATTATACTATGGATATATTTACCTATGATAATAATATAAAGCAATTTCCATACTATGGACATATTCTCCTATGATAATCATGTGAAGCAATCATTATACTATGGATATATTCACCTATGATAATCATGTGAAGCAATTATTATACTATGGACATATTCACCTATGATAATCATGTGAAGCAATTATTATACTATGGACATATTCTCCTATGATAATCATGTGAAGCAATTATTATACTATGGACATATTCACCTATGATAATCATGTGAAGCAATTATTATACTATGGATATATTCACCTATGATAATCATGTGAAGCAATTATTATACTATGGACATATTCACCTATGATAATCATGTGAAGCAATTATTATACTATGGATATATTCACCTATGATAATCATGTGAAGCAATTATTATACTATGGATATATTCACCTATGAGAATCATATGTATATGCTTTAATGTCAAAGGTGGTTCAATTTTGTATTTACCCATTCATGTGTGGTTTATGTTTACAACTACTAACTTTATTTTAGATGAACTGCATAACCCTGTCTTCAAATTAATTTATACATTATCGAATATACAGAGATTTCTTTACACGCAATAGTATCACTAGCCTGGTAGTTTTACCATATTTATAGCCTATTTTCCATTATACATTTGGGTTAAAGGGACACACGGAAATGTTAAAATAAAATTTACTGACGCTCACGCATGAAAATCCACCTTTGCACCTACAGGTCTCACTTATTGTATATTATCAATTATATCCCCTTAGTGACGGTAGCAAGATTATACTCCCAAGAAATTAGAGCTGTGTAAATCGGTTGGGCATTTTTTTGTTGAAAATGCTTAAAATGGTCATATAATGAGAACATTGGAACATTGTTATGGGTTCTGCCAAGTTTGGCTGACATCGGGTACTGTTGGATGAAGGTTCGTATTGATACACTTCAACAAATGAGCAGAAATGTCAAAAATGAAGGGATGCTACAAAAACATTAACATTTTGAAAAAGCAATCTGGTCAACCCCATGCGTTTCCTGCAGAGAAAAACCAATACACGGTTAGAACCATTGGCAATGAGTTCAGTATTCCAGCAGTGTAGGTCTCTATAACTGTGTAGAACAATACGAAATTGATTGGTGTGTGAGACGTATAGAAATGTAACGATATCGGAAATATTAAGACTAATGTCATAATTGTGTGACATTGTGGAACAAACAATGTGTAAGAAATTCGGTGTGTCCCTTTAATATGGTGCTTAAGCAAAATATCACAGACTCCGTACATCATGCATATGTAATCAAGATTAAAGTCGCCAAACTCACCTTACCGTATAAGAAGATATGTCGGGCAAATAGTACATATAGTAGAATTCACGATGTTCGAAATACGACTCTGCGCTTACTCTACATACAATCAAAATGGTATTAAAGAGGTCTCGACTACAACTTTGTATCCGTAAAAGCAGTTTGTTTGGAAAATGAAAAAGAGCATGAACTTTTGATATAATGGCTGGTTACGTCTTTATTTTTCATATTATGTAGACTAAAGAAAATATTGAATAAATCGATCAATACTTTTCTTGTGTGTGTTGTATTCATTTTTGTGTTTGTTTATGTGTTGCAGTCTCACTACTCAGTAACGCCGTTATTCCCCACGGTAACATGATGATTGTGCTTAAAAAGAGTTCTATGTATCTTTGTTGGAAATATTTCTCACAATATACAGTAGAACCTCGATAACTCGAACCCGACGGGACTGGACAAAATAGTTCGAGCTAAGGGTTGTTCGAGCCAAGCATTGTTCAACATCATACCAAATATGCACATGCATATACATCGATATATGATTTCGGACGGGATTTGATATGTGGTTCGAGTTATGTATGGTGTTTTAGCCATCCGTGTTCGAGCCAACGAAGTTCTGCTGTATATATTTATAGGGGCTGTGATGTATTGCTGCAGATGAGTAGAGTAAATGCTAGCATAGGATATACTGCAATGAGCCATTACTGGTGATGAAAATGCGACTTTTATCAGATTTAAACAGATGAATTTATTTTTGATCAATTGAGGATTTCTTTTTTTTTTTTAAAGAAAAAGTGGAATGTCAATGCAATTTGCCTTTAAAAAAACTGATCCACCTATCAGTTATTGTATTATGCATTTTTATGTGCGGAAACATTCTTTCTATGTAAAATTTCTTTTTAACCGTTGATATTCTATATATAAAAGAACAAAGAGCAAAATCGATGCATTGGTGTTTTACTTTTACAGAGCGGTACCATAATATAACACATAAAACGAACTAAAATATCATTTCATTACAAATGTACATATACAGTTATATTTTGTAAAAAGAAATCACTTGTATTAAGCAGCCACATTTGCTATTTCCCATTTCTATGCTTTCAGTGCAGATTAACCTGTATTAAGCAACAACCTGTCTTAAGAGGCCACGTTTGCTCTTTCCCTTGACTGGCTGCTTAAAACAGGTTTGACTGTATATAGACGAGATCAGTTTAACCACAAGTTTTAATATGTTTCACATGTTTCATAACACATAAGAAACAAAGGGAATTTGTCGGCAAAACAGCTGCTGTAAACCATTTCGATAACCGTTTACTGGTGATATGAAACACACGCCCTTGGAGACCACGCAATATTGTTTATAACTCTGTTTACTTTGAAAAACATTGATTAAACGACACCTTCATCTTCTCATTAAATAACCTCACCGCGGTGTATTGTAACTATGCTTTGCTTTTAAGAAAATGTCTGACAGAAACATGGTGTTCACAGCAGTTGTTGGTAGTGCCTCATACCAAACTTTAATTTCTTGGCAAAATGCTTTCTGCAAAACAAATTTAAGTTCAGTTTATATTGGCATATAGTTAACAGTTCACTGTTTGTTACGTACCACGTGCTTTGGCTATTAATGATACGAACTGCATTGCCACTTTGGTAAACATAATATGCTGCTTTTAAACGACTTGCCTTAGTAGAAGTCATAATTACCATGACTATAAGAATCTTACATGAAGTTCGGATAGAAAAGTCTGTCCCGATGGATAACTGTTTCGGCGGGAACGTGACTCTGCCGAAAAGTTATCCCAAGGGACGGAAGTTTCTATCGGAACCGGTAAAGTCACGTAAGAACGGTGTCCCGTTGGGGGCCATCACGGCATATTTATTAAATTAAGTAAAATTGAAACAACGAAACTTTCGACTTTTCAGCATCGTAGTTTCGACTTTTCTACATCGTTGTTTCGCTTTTTTAACCATCGTAGTTTCGACTTTTCACAAATTCTTTTTTTTTGACTTTTCACCATCGATGTTTCGACTTTTCACTATCGTTGTTTCGACTTTTCACTATCGTTGTTTCGGCTTTTCAATATCGTAGTTTCACGTTTTCACCAGCATTTCAACCCGAGTTGATCCCGCACAAGAGATAGGTCGCTGTTCGATTTAGAAGTGAACGACATTCACCAAGAGGTTTGTGAATTCTATATAGAGGATTAAAAATATCCCAGAACTAGTTATTAAATTCAGTCGGGACAGCAACAGCTGAATTATACCAGACAGTTAGTGCAAATATAATTATAGCTAATCTTAGCTATATAATTAGAGGTAATCTTAGCTATATAATTAGAGCTAAGCTTAATTATAATATTGGAACTAAGCTTAACTATATCATAAGAGCTAAGCTTAACTATACAATTAGAGCTTAGCTTAACTATATAATTAGAGCTTAGCTTAACTTTATCATTAGAGCTAAGCTTAACTATATAATTAGAGCTAAGCTTTACTATATAATTAGAGATAAGCTTAACTTTATCATTAGAACTAAGCTTAACAATATAATTAGAGCTAATCATAACTATATAATTAGAGCTAAGCTTAACTATATAAATAGAGTTAATCTTAACTATATTATTAGAGCTTAGCTTAACTTTATTACAGTTAATCTTAACTATATAATTAGATCTAAGCTCAACTATATAATTAGAGGTAAGCTTAACAATATAATTAGAGCTAAGCTTAACTATATAATTAGAGCTAAGCTTTACTATATAATTAGAGCTTTACTTAACTATATAATTATAGCTAAGCTTAACTATATCATAAAAACTTACATTAACTATGTAATTAGAGCTAAGCTTAACTTTATCATGAGAACTAAGCTTTACTATATAATTAGAGCTAGGCTTAACTATATCATTAGAGCTAAGCATAATTATATCATTAGAGCTAAGCTTAACAGTATAATAATAGTTTACCTTAACTATGTTATTAGAGCTTATCTTAACTATATAATAAGAGCTAAGCTAAACTATATAATTAGAGCTTATCTTAATTATATAATCATAGATAAGCTTAACAATATAATAAGAGCTAATCATAACTATATGATTAAAGCTAAGCTTAACTATATAATTAGAGTAAATCTTAACTATATAATTAGAGCTTAGCTTAACTATATAATAGAGCTAATCTTAACTATATAATTATAGATAAGCTTAACTATATAATTAGAGCTAACCTTAACTATTTGATTAGAGGAAGTTGAATAATTGTTCAACAGTGTCGTTAGATGAAAAACATCTGGGAAGACACATGCGTCCATCGTCAGCATGGTTCCTCAGAAATTATGACATGTATGAATACCCATACTCGTTCACTGGGAACTGGATATATGTTGTTAAATATTTAATTGATTAAGGCTGTTGCTCCGGTCAAAATCAAAGAGTAGACGGGTATAAACATGCAGCTACATAACGTGTTCATACTCACGAACAGAAGTCGGCAATTATATAGAAAGTAGGTCAATGTATTTAGTTATCAAATTAAAAAAGAAATACATGTACACATCTACCCGCGTTCCAAATTAGTGGGATGAACGTGGCCTGTCGACAAAAGCATAGTATTACACCAATTCCTCCATGATTTGACATGAAATGTCACGCAAGACTTTAAAACTGACATTGACCATAACAAAGTCAACCGACTTAAAAGTGTGGAAAGTGTGGGAAAAATAACCAGAAAAATAGACATAAAATATAATGAATTCAGAAGAAATAACATTGCAAGAGATATAAGAGGTACGCCTTCGTTTGAACAATTGTTACCAAGTAAATAAAGTTAAACGATACGTATACCATTTGCTAAAACATGATTGGTTGAATCTACGCAAGTTTCTACCCGAAATGTATTGGGGGGTATTATGAGGATCGCTTACCAGTATGGTGTCAATAAAAAAACTGACATTGGTGGATGTTCTGCGTGATGAAATAGATATGATCACTGACTAGAATGTATTTGTGATAATGTATGCATACCCATTTATAGTGTTAATACTTTCAATATGTTTATACATATCATTAATGTAAACATTGAATGATATATAGAAAGGGAAAAGCAACTGATTGAGATTTTGTGAATGCTTGCGTATTCACGAAAAAATCTCATTTTCAATTATCTTAACCTCCATTCATCTTGGAAGTACAAATCAAAATTGTTACTTTATACTCCGAAATTTTCTACAAAACGAGACCATTCTCAGCAAAAAGTGTGTAAAATTGTTGAAGTACTTATTATTACAAAATCGGTATACTGCCACTAAAACATCAAAATTACTTGCTCTTTTAATAAAACTGCAATGGTTTTTTTTAATTAAAGACCAGTTCACACGATCAAAACATTATCAAACATCTTAGGTTACATACACCTTACATTTAATATATACGAAATCAGTTGCTTGTGAATTTTGATCGATTACCCTAGCAAATAATAATTAATCATTCGCGTGCTATTTAGTCAGGAGATGCAAATTTCCTAGCCTTCGATATAATCAACCATCTAAAATAATGTATGGGATATTATCAAATTCTGATATCTTATTTTTCTAAAAAAAGCGATCCCAAAACTTCCCTAAAGGGCTTATCAGCTAAACATACCATATAGATTATGATAGTAATTAAAGGCTTGTGGCTGTGTCCGCTTTACCTACAAAGGTGATATTAATAAGAAAGCTAGTAGTTATGTGTACACTTTTGTTTATCGTGTTAAGTTTGATCTGCATTTTGATTTTTCTCAAAACTGTTAAACTGCTGACGAGGCCTTATGAGAGGGCGGACTGTAGACTGGCGTTTTACGGCACGTCAAAACGTAAACAGATCATTTTGGGCGAGTAGAAAAAATATTTTTTCTGGAACTGAAAGCCCTTCCTTCCAGTTATTGATATATCATCAGTTTTGTTTAGATTCTCCAATATTTACATTCCATTCCTTTAAGCACATATCAATAATCTCTCTCTCTCTCTCTCCCTCCCTCCCTCCCTGCCTCCCTCCCTCCCTCTCTCTCTCTTCTCTCTCTCTCTCTCTCTCTCTCTCTCTCTCTCTCTCTTCTTTCATCGGTTCGTTGAAATATGCAATATTTCTTAACATATCATATCATACTTACTTATATATCATATCTATATAATAAAATTTTCATATCCGTGTACACTAAAACACGCACGCACACGCACACACACACACACACACACACACACACACACACCAAAACTTTATGTCTTATGCAGTCATTCAAGAGAAAGAGCAAAATTGACTCCTTGATAAAAAATTTAGTAAATAGAAAATGTAAATGTTTAAGACAAAATGTTGCTTAATAGAGGTGACCACTAACACAGGCTTGATTGTGTATATATATATAATGTATTATTGTCATATACTTAATCGATCGGTTTTAGGGAGATACATTTTCAAAAATTTAATATTTCATGTTACTGTAAGCATTCTGATAAATATACATGTAGTTAAATAATTGACTATAAAGATGAGAACAACTTGCTTACTACCAGCGGGTTATTAACGTTCATAAACAAGTAGAAAAGTCCATAAATAAACGTCCCTGAGTTTCTTCCCTTGAAATGTTTCATACTTCCTGAATACGTCAATTCGTTTTCCTTGGTTTGCACAAAATTAGAATATAGATAAATTATAACCGATGTTTATGCAAATATTTCACCAACAAAGGTTTGTTGGTATTGATTTCCTGTTCGTGTTGATATTAAAGTTTAAACTAAGAATTAAGTTGCGCGGGGGAACATATCGGCGTTATATTTGGCTGGTATATACACCTCTGTGAGAATTGATACACGCGCTGTGTAAAATATTTCTTCTGCGTTATACCGCTGCAGACCTGGACTATATTTATCGCCTTTAAGACGATGTTAACACTGTGAATTTACCATTAAATGAACGTAATGCGTGCCTCACACTACAGTTAAAACTAGTGTTCTGGCGATACATTTAAATAAATTAAATAATAAAAAATTATACAATGGGAGGGGGATTGAGCAAAAAGGAAATTGCTCGTCTGCGCGAACAAGTGGATATGTCAGCTGAGGATATCAAACAAAGATATACGGATTATAAATCAAGCGGTTGTAAAGATAAGATAACGGTCGAAGAGTTCAAGGAGTTATACAGCGATATGGCAACTGGTGATGCAACGGAATTCGCAGAAAACATTTTCCGAATATTTGATAAAGATGGTAATGGAAAAGTGAATTTCGAAGAATTTCTCATTGGGATTTGCGTAACGTCCAGTCATGACCCTGAAAAGAAACTCAGTTGGGCATTTAATATGTACGACATAGACGGCAATGGATCCATTGATCGACACGAGATGACGACTATTATTAGGGTAAGTACATGAAAGGACGGCCATCATTATAGTAAGTACACGACATGACGACAATCATTATAGTAAGAACACGAATTGACAACCATCATTATAGTAAGAACACGAGATGATAACCATCAGTATAGTAAGAACCCGAGATGACGACCATCATTATAGTAAGTACACGAGCTGATGAATATCATTATAGTAAGAACATGAGATGACAACCATCATTATAGTAAGAACACGCGATGAAAACCATTATTATAGTGAGAACACGAGATAACAACCATCATTATAGTAAGAACATTAGATGACGACCATCATCATGGTAAGTACATGAGATTACGACCATCATCATGGTAAGTACATGAGATGACGACCATCATTATGGTAAGTACACGAGCTGATGAATATCATTATAGTAAGAACACGCTATGAAGACCATCATTATAGTAAGAATACGAGATGAAAACCATCATTATAGTAAAAACACGCGATGAAAACCATCATTATAGTGAGAACACAAGATAACACCATCAATATAGTAAGAACACGCGATGATAACGATCAGTATAGTAAGAACACGAGATGACGACCATCATTATGGTAAGTACATGAGATGACGACCATCATTATAGTAAGTACACGATCTGATGAATATCATTATAGTAAGAACACGAGATGACAACTATCATTATAGTAAGAACACGCGATGACGACCATCAGTATAGTAAGTATACGAGATGACATCTATCATTTGAGTAAGAACATGAGATGACGATCATTCTTATAGTAAGTACACGATATGACGCATTCATTTGAGTAAGTAAGCGAGATGACCACCATCATTATAGTAAGAACACGAGATGACAATCGTCATTTTAGTAAGAACACGTGATGATGACCATCATTATAGTAAGTATACAAGATGCCGACCATTATTATAGTAAGTAAACGATATGACGACCATCATTTTAGTAAG
The DNA here is from genome assembly GCA_029582155.1 of Panopea generosa. Lineage (NCBI taxonomy): Eukaryota > Metazoa > Mollusca > Bivalvia > Adapedonta > Hiatellidae > Panopea > Panopea generosa. The sequence goes on along the minus strand of CM055901.1, from coordinate 30,984,482 downwards.
TACACAAGATGATGACCATCATAATAGTAAGTACACGCGATTGCAACCATCATTATAGTAAGTACACGAGATGATGAATATCAATATAGTAAGTACACGACAGGACACTCCTCATTATAGAAACTACTCGATAAGACGACCATCATTTGAGTAAGTAAACGAGATAACGACCAGTATTATAGTAAGTGCACGAGAGTACAACCATCATTATAGTAAGTAAACGATATGACGACCATCATTAAAGTGAGTACACAAGATGATGACCATCATTATAGTAAGTACACGCGATGACAACCACCATTAGAGTAAGTACATGAGATGACGACCATCATTATAGTAAGTACACGATATGACTACCATCATTATAGAAATGCATAAGATGATAACAATCGTAATAGTTAGTATACGCAATGGCAACCATCATTTTAGTTAGTACATGATATGACGAACATCATTATAGAAGTACACGGAGTGATAACCATTATTATAGTAAATACACAAGATGATGACCATCAGTATAGTAAGTACACGAGATGACGACCATCATTATAGTAAGAACACGAGATGACGACCATTATTATAGTAAGAACACGAGATGACGACCATTATTATAGTAAGTACACGGGATGATGAATATAATTATAGTAAGTACACGAGAGTACAGCTATCGTTATAGTAATAACACGATATGACGACAATCATTATAGTAAGTACACGCGATGTCGACCATCATTATAGCAAGTACATGAGATGAAGATCAACATTATAGTATGTTCACATTATGACTACCATCATTATAGTAAGTACACAAGATGATGACTATCATTATAGTAAGTACACGCGATGACCACCATCATTATAGTAAGAACACGAGATGACGACCATCAGTATAGTAAGCAGACGTGATGACATCCATCATTATAGTAAGAACACTAGATGACGACCATCATATTAGTAAGTAAACGAGATATATTAAGTATATGAGATGACAACATCCTTACAGTAAGTATACGAGATGACGACCATCATTACAGTAAGTATACGGGATGACGACCATCATTACAGTAAGTATACGAGATGACGACCATCCTTACAGTAAGTATACGAGATGACGACCATCATTACAGTAAGTATACGGGATGACGACCATCATTACAGTAAGTATACGAGATGACGACCATCATTGCAGTAAGTATACGGGATGACGACCATCATTACAGTAAGTATACGAGATGACGACCATCCTTACAGTAAGTATACGGGATGACAGCCATCATTACAGTAAGTATACGAGATGACGACCATCCTTACAGTAAGTATACGAGATGACAGCTATCATTACAGTAAGTATACGAGATGACGACCATCATTACAGTAAGTATACGAGATGACGACCATCCTTACAGTAAGTAAACGAGATGACGACCATCCTTACAGTAAGTATACGAGATGACGACCATCCTTACAGTAAGTATACGAGATGACAGCCATCATTACAGTAAGTATACGAGATGACGACCATCATTACAGTAAGTATACGGGATGACGACCATCATTACAGTAAGTATACGAGATGACGACCATCCTTACAGTAAGTATACGAGATGACAGCCATCATTACAGTAAGTATACGAGATGACGACCATCATTACAGTAAGTATACGGGATGACGACCATCATTACAGTAAGTATACGAGATGACAGCCATCATTTTTGTAAGAACACGAGATGGGTGGGTGGGTGGTTGAGTGGTTGAGTGGGGTTTATTTGTTAAATGTAACATTGGTACTGTGGTTCTACTCAGTCTGACCAAGTCTGGGGTCTACTTCCACCAGTAAAACTGGATATGCCATATACATGTATAACCTGAAATGTGTTGAAATGGCATTAAACACCATTAAAAAAATAAAATAAATACAAAATATTGATTTGAGTTACCAGACAAAATGGATCAATAAGCCCATGTTAACAGATTCCAGTATTTACATATATTGTTTACATAAAAATAGTTACACAATAAAAAACATACATAGGGCGTGTAGATCTAAAGACATAATGTACATATAAATGATTGGTTAAGTAGTCAAACACAGTTGTAGTCTCCTTTTTAAAATTCTCTTTTAAAAAAACCCAACTTTGCTACATATTTTTGCTTTCATTACGAACTTGAACCTATGTGTTTGCAGCATCTTCAGTTAGCAGCATACCAAAGAATTTCATTCATTATCTCGCAATAAAACATTGGTGTAACAAATGTGTTCTGTCTTTACACCAGATGTGTGTGCAGTGTGACCCAGTATTACTATGACTGATGTGTGTGGTTATATCTTAATCATTGAGAGGAGACGATCAAACTAAGTAAACTTTTAAAGATTTTTTGTAATTTTTTGACAATTTTTAGACCCTCTTTCGGACCCTGCGGACCAGGTGGAGTTGATACTCGTAGATTTGATAGACATCAGTAACAACTGGCATATATAGCCTACGAGGGGCGTTCAATAAGTAATGTTATATTGGCAATAACAGTATGAAGCAAAGCAGAATATAAGTTTATATTGGAATTATATTAACTCTTGGATCTGTAGCACACCCGCATTCTCCAATTTTTGTATAAAGAACTAAGGGATCTTTAATTTATCATAATATTTGATAATTACTGCTTCATAAACATTATTACCTTATTAGATATAGTTTATTAATATCAAAAGTAATATTATTTTTAACAAATTAATCCTCAATCCTCAAATACTCATAAATACATCCATCTGTTAAAATCTTATAAAAATCTCTTTTTTTAACACCAATGATGTCTTATTGCAATATATGCTATGCCAGCATTTGCTGTACTCATCTCCAGCAAGAAATTACCACCACTATTGAAAATATTTAAAACCAAATAAAATAGAACTTTTTTTAAGCGCAAGCATCATGTAACCGTGGCGGGGGGTGTGGGGTGTGTGTGGGGGGGGGAGGGGGGGGGGGCTGGGTGGATGCCAGCATTTGCTGTACTCATCTCCAGCAAGAAATCACCACCACTATTGAAAATATTTAAAACCAAATAAAATAGAACTTTTTTTAAGTGCAAGCATCATGTTACCGTGGCGGGGGGTGTGTGGTGTGTGTGTGTGTGTGTGGGGGGGGGGGGGGGGCTGGGGGGATGCCAGCATTTGCTGTACTCATCTCCAGCAAGAAATCACCACCACTATTGAAAATATTTAAAACCAAATAAAATAGAACTCTTTTTAAGCGCAAGCATCATGTTACCGTGGCGGGGGATGTGTGGTGTGTTTGTGGGGGGGGGGGGGGGGGGGCTGGGGGGGGGATGCCAGCATTTGCTGTACTCATCTCCAGCAAGAAATCACCACCACTATTGAAAATATTTAAAACCAAATAAAATAGAACTCTTTTTAAGCGCAAGCATCATGTTACCGTGGCGGGGGGTGTGTGGTGTGTGTGTGTGGGTGGGGGGGGGGGGGGGCTGGGGGATGCCAGCATTTGCTGTACTCATCTCCAGCAAGAAATCACTACCACTATTGAAAATATTTAAAACCAAATAGAACTCTTTTTAAGCGCTAGCATCGTGTTACCGTGGGGTGGTGGTGGTGGTGGTGGTGGGGGCGGGGGGGGGGGGGGGGGCAGCATTTGCTGTACTCATCTACAGCAAGAAATCACCACCACTATTGAAAATATTTAAAACCAAATAAAATAAAACTCTTTTTAAGCGCAAGCATCATGTTACCGTGGGATGGTGGGGGGGGGGGGTGGGGGGGGTGGGGGGGGTGCGGGGGAGGGGTTAGCGCAACTGTCTAGTGAGACGTTAATAGTGACAGAATATGAGAACTTTCAATTAAGGCTTTCTTTAATATTTATATTTGGATTATACAGAATAGACACTAATAAACAAAGTGTTAAACACAATAATGAAACTAAATCATTATTTGGATAAAAAGAAAATGACGTCATAGAGATTGCGCTAATGATAAGTGTAATCAGTGGAAGTTTTTGTTTACCATGTGTATCTAAAGTGCATGTACAGGTTAGGTGGTTAGAAACAAGTTCAAGGTCGCACTTAAAAAATAGAATAATAGAATAATAAAGAAGAAAACAATCGTTATAAACTTAGTAACAATAACACTTTATTACATGGACATAGAGAAAACCCTTCACTAAAATAGAAATAATGATGAATTTATCAACTGTAAATGAGCAATTAGAGATAATTAGATGAGAAAAAAATACAAATAGGCGGTTGATGATTTTGTTGAGATCGCTTTCATGTACCAAGAAACATTATATGACACCAGATGTAAACAGTTTGTTTAGATTGAATGTTAATTGTATCAAGTCTTTCATGTATGATACATTCACGTGGCATCATAAATAGGTTTGTTGTTGTTGTTTTTTTTTTTTAGAAAAAAAAGAGGACAGTTTATATTAAGCTTATTCAAATAAATAGTTTGGCATACGTATGCGGTTGATGTATAAATGGATGTTTAAATGGATCATACGAGAAATCATTTAAATGTTTGGTAAGTCATGTGTGATTTGTAGCTGGCATCTGACGACTATTACTAGTATATAATTATTCTATAGAGCGATATCAACTGCAGCTTGCAAGTTTGTTTACCAACTATGACACAGCTGTTTGTCTATTAAAAGTGGTAAGTAATACAGTATTCCAGATTTCATAAGGAAAAAAAATCAGGAATTGTGAGTTATATTAAGACCGTTTTCATTGACAAAATCAATTTTTCAATCTACGAATTTATTTTACATTTGAAAATTATCCTTAGAATCACATATTTAGTATAGGAACATATCTCAGTTACATCCCTTATATACTCAAGGTTTGTGTGTTAAACTGTATTTCTGAAAATAGTATACAATATAGTATTTGTTATATAACTTTGCAGTTTTAATCACCGCCAAAATAAGCATACGCGACAGGGACTTTTTTCATTCATCGAATTTTCATTTTTTTCACGTGTTTTATATTTGCAACACATTAAAAAAATAAAGTATAATTATGTGTATAGTGTGAACTTTGCATTATTGTATTTTAAAAACTGGTGTATAATACAAACCAAACGCTACAATGATACCAATCAAATTAGGGCGGCGTATGAAGATTTATTAAAGTACCTAATTGGTTTCTAATTAACCACTTTGATATTATGCATTATCAAATGTTTTTATCATCATATTTTCTTAAATATTATAATGCGTGAGTGAGTAAATTATATCTTGACAGTGTCATGTACCTCTTTAAAAACTTTAAATGTTCGAAAAGGAGCATAAATGTTGAAAAGCACAACTTCAGCAATTTTACAATAAAATATATCAATATATACTTTCAGTCTGTGTACCGCATGCATCATTCGCATAAGACGAGCGCAGATACAGAGGCGGCAAACAAACTTACGGAAAATATCTTAAAAAAATTGGATACCGACAAAGACGGAAAGATATCCTGGGGAGAGTTTAAAGCAGGGGCTATGAACGATCCCTTTGTTGTAGATATGCTTCAAAAGGGTCCGAATTCGTGAACATTTGACTGCATGGATTTTACAGTGAACAGCCTAATTTATCTAATTAATCTAATTAGGATACTGTTTGTCAATAATATAGAATTACCAACCATGAAAAACCTTTATTTTATAACAATCCCAGCCTCACGTTATTAATATAATATACCAAGTGCTTAATATTCGCCCCATTAGAGTAATAAGGTACCAAGTGTATATATGAAATAAGAAGGCACTTGGTACATCGTTATCAATATAATTAATGCAGTATTCTTATCTCATACATACATGTATACTGTCACTGTTAGAGTTCTCAAACTGTTTAATATTTAGACATTAGACGTTGTTATTTTCTCGACTCACAGTGGATTGATGCGCAGAATACGAGTTATTACCAGTGAACCCTTACATCACATGGATTTGTCTAACAGACCTTAACGTACTGTACTTTATCTTGCATGCCGGATGAGAATATCTGCTATCTCTAAGGTCGAGATAAAGTTCGCACGCTCATGAAATGGACATGCTAGTGTGACGTCACACTCTTCACAGAAAACGACGATTGTTTTGTTGTGTTTTTTTTTTTAAAAAAGGCTTTATGGTATGCAAGAATAAGAATCAATTATAAGTGTATGCTTGAAAAATTGAGATTTTTCAAACCCCTAGTATAATGGTTTTCTCGAGAAGGTATATCATTTTCTTAAACGTATACAGATACTTATGTAATATCCATATATTCTTTTTTTATGTTTCTTTATGTTTATTCACCAGAAAAAAAATAACTGAAGGAAATATCATGTGTGATGGCGTTCTGTATAGGACAGGTGTTTATGTTTGCTTCAGCATTAAACAATAAACACAGATCTTACAGTACGTACATGTGTATAACTTTAAACATTTACAGATGCACGATTCAGCGTAAAAGGTGAACTGCGGGGTGCTGGAAGGGCTGGAATAACGAATGGCAGTGTGTTCAGTTTCGACCTTTTTCTGTTCATTCATAGCATATAACGTCTCACACCACTATTTCATTTCCCATAGGGCTCCATTGTAACATTCATGTCCAAAACAGAGTGAAAAATTAAATTCTGCAGCATGTGTCTGGGCTCAACTTCTTCACTGGTTCAAGATATGCAGTTATAAAGAAAAACAAATACCTTGACCAGTTTGTTTGTTTTTTTAAAATTCAATGCTTTTGTGAGACCTATCAATTTCCAGAGTAATAATATGTCAACTATTCGCCCTAGATGCGGTTCGAACCAACAATTCTGAAATGACACAGAATTGTCCAGAAACTTGTATCAGCATTAAATTTTCAGTGGCGATTTCTAAAATACGTAACATTTAACTCATGCTAGCAAAAAACAAAACATTGCAGTACAAAGCCCTGAAAAAAGAAGAAAAAGAGAACTAAAGTTTTATTTCTACCTCCTTCATCTGTCGGGAGTACTCAAGGGAGATAATAGTGGTGTGAGTCCATAAGTCCGTTGCGTCAGGGACGTCAGTGACTTGACAGCAAAGACGTGTCACACTGACGTTAAGTAACACGTCATTTGAAAAACAAGCAAAGTGTGAATATCGGCGTACACAGTTCCTAACTGGAAGTAACCCAACATAAATGTAATGATTCAAAAGAGTTAATAAAGTAAACGAAGTGATAGTAACAGGATCCGGTGAACACCACATCACCTACAAATAAAACAATATACAGTCTTCATTATCCTTATAACGATTTTATAATTATACAAAAGTGATATCATTTGTTGACGCCGTCCAAACGATTTGTTGTTTACGGATGTTTTGTTTTTATTCATGCATACATTCATCCGTAATGTCCCAAAGCAGACATCAGTAGTGAAATGTCAATGATCTAGACACCGCATCTTAAACTATTCGGCCGCCGTATGCTAAAAACTTTTGACGTTATACAACGGGCCATTTCTAAATAAAATATCGGCGATAATAGCAAACATAGATACACGTTTCTGACGATATACAACGGTATTTGGCAGCAGATATGACCAAGATAGTCACATTTATGCTAAATACTGCAATTATACCAGTGTTTTTGCATTAAATGGATATAACTAACTGATTATGTCATTTTATACGGTGTTCCGCTAGGGCTATCATCGACTTTTCACCATCGTTGTTTCGTCGTTTCGATTTTTCACCATCGTTGTTTCGTTGTTTATCTAATTTCATACATATGCTGCGATGGCCCCAACGAGACACTGTAGTTTTACGTTACACGATTGCAGTATAAAATATAACGGAACGAGAAAAGCATCCAACCACCCTGCTAATATTATAGTAAAGGAATACGTTGAGTTGGAATACTATATTTATTGAGATTTTACACCAAATAGCCATACAAACATAGATATGCGTAACCGACATTAGACCATTATTCATGAACATTAAGCCAACTTTATGTTAATATTGTAATCGAATCACGCCTTGATGATTCTGATTTGTTATAACAGATCTGCTCTATTGTGTTTACTTTGTTTAATGGATATACTGTCTGGATTGCTCTGGACATTGTCAGGCATATGTTTATAGACCACTTGTTTTATGGTATGAGAGCGTTATCTTACAAACACTGCTCCAGTTAAGCGAATAGCAGCTCCACTGCATCAAAGCATTTCAAAGTCTGGACTGTTTTATTAGAAAGCTTATGAATAATATTTGCATAATAAGTGTTAGACAAATGGTGTCAACATTAAATTTGTCAGTAATTTTTTATTTCAATTACAGTTCGGTTTCGGTGTTAGACATATAAGGTCACAGAGAAAATACCGTATTTGCATTTTGTCGCTAAAATGAGGATTTTACAAGAAATACAAGAAACTATTATAGAAAGTAATATACATTAACAAAAAACACAATAATTATATGTTTATCAATAGTGATATTTTAAATATTACCTTTATTTTTTTTCTGCTCAGTAATGCAACATACCACAGAGCCAATTTATATATAAAAAAACGATATTTATCAAAATTAAATAAAAATTGTTAAAAACATGTGGATATAATTTTCCTATCATGACTTCTTCGTGTGATTGAATGTAATAAAAATACACGTTATCGGTTAATAACGAAAAATTGCCCTTTTATTTCATATTGTCTTTTCTTATTGTTATTGTTCTTATTATTCTGGTTAAAATAACGAAAGCGTTGGGGTCAGGTTCCAACTTGTTCTATTGAGTTATAATATAAACGCGTATAAATGTCGGATACGTGATAAATTGACGTTAAGTATCGCGTCATGTGATTTATTGACTGAATAGTTTGCGTCATTTTTATGTCATCGAGGGTTAACAAACGATCAGTTAACCTAACCACTGTTTCCTGGGATCCTGAAAGGTTAACCAGTACTCTAACACACCCCATCTCCGCAATAAACTGATAACATTCCTACTTTAATCAGCGGTGAGAGACGAATGTTAATGAGACGCAGTGTCGAATATCATTCATCACGGAGACTGTTGCCAGGTGGAGATTCGAACTCACTGAGTTTATGGGGCACAGCCGCGCCATGTGAAGCGTGCGCCAAGTATGTATACACAGTTTATGACACTTTTTAATGCGCTTTAACGACATTTTCAACACATGTCAGCATATCTCGTTTTATTGCTGGAAAAAGATATCAGAATAAATCTGATTAAAAGCACCGTCCTTTCGAAATTAACTTGCAAACTTTCTCACATGAATTTTTTGACCTGGCTTGTTTTATATTTCAATACTGCTTAATTTGTATTCACTGAGGGTGGTCAAACGCAAGCAGTGTCGACAGAGTTTTTTCCCTTGAATGGCAAATCAGTGCGTAAGAAAAAATCGTTATATAACAACCATATGTATAGTGGTTCAATGCAAAATAAACAAGCGTCTCCTGAAACAAAATAATCTACTTTCTTTTAAAAAAGGGAACATCATCCTTTCTTAATGTTCCACTTAAACTCTAACGAGAGGACTGAAACAAATATGGTTGGTACAAGAAGTTAGCGAAGTAGTTAATGTATAACAGTCGTTGTCAATTAATGTGATTTTTTTTATTATATCTGGAATAAAGTCAGCTATGTCTGAATTCGAACATATTGTTTTTATATAATATAACAATAAAACTAGTTTCAGTAAGTATGCATGCAAGATAGAAACATCTCCATGGTTTGGACTTTGAGCTCTATAACTAAGATATAAAAGCAAACTAAATTTATATGTTAAGAAGAGTTTATTAAGTTGTACAGGTCGCACAATTTGGTTAATTACAAACGACACTTGCATCATGAGGGTGCACGCAATTGTGTTGCCCAAAACTACTTCTGGCACAATCCATGAGAGTGGTTTCGCCTCCTGTACAGACTACGTTGTCAAGCCAAACCAAGCCGTTCCCAGGCCCAAATGTAGCATCTGACACGGCCCTACCACCATTACTGAAAACATAAGCGGAAACATTATTGTCTGCAACGTCTTACATCGTCATCCAGCCAAAGATTTTCCGCTTCCTCTACTTTAAGTATCCCGTTCATTTGTTAAGCGTAATATCTTGCAATAATTTTAGTCAAACTTCGGACGAACCACGACATGATTTTTCATTGGTCATTGATCGATAGCGGTCACTTGTGCTTTTGTCACAAGAACAACCTATAGTGTTCACTGTTATGACCCGTTTTGGTTAATTCTTTGCAAGTCTTATTTTGATTGGTTTATTGAAAGCAATGTGATCAGAATGACGTAATTGTTATTTTACCGCCAAGTACAGAAATACCACACATGTCATACTGTTGTAACAGGCGTCACAGTAATACCACACATGTCATACTGTTGTAACAGGCGTCACAGTAATACCACACATGTCATACTGTTGTAACAGGCGTCACAGAAATACCACACATGTCATACTGTTGTAACAGGCGTCACAGAAATACCACACATGTCATACTGTTGTAACAGGCGTCACAGAAATACCACACATGTCATACTGTTGTAACAGGCGTCACAGAAATACCACACATGTCATACTGTCGTAACAGGCGTCACAGAAATACCACACATGTCATACTGTCATAACAGGCGTCACAGAAATACCACACATGTCATACTGTCGTAACAGGCGTCACAGAAATACCACACATGTCATACTGTCGTAACAGGCGTCACAGAAATACCACACATGTCATACTGTTGTAACAGGCGTCACAGAAATACCACACATGTCATACTGTTGTAACAGGCGTCACAGTAATTTAGGAGATTAGTGACCAAGTGAATCAACCTAAATACAAAACTTGGCGTTAACAACAATAGCAAATCACTTAATAAGTTGAATCTTAAAACATGTGGTTTCGATACTTATAATCGTTGTTTATGAAAGTTACTGGATAGATGCAATTGAAAAAATAAAATCAACAAATATTTGACTTTTTGATATTTTCGATAGATTAGAAAGAATTATAATGTTATTATAAGAGAGATAATTATATGTTTAATGTCATTTCATTAATCCATTTGACAACAAACTAAAGAACTACTTTATCGACTTTCTCATCATTTGGAACATGGCATGGAATTTTAAGTTAAGCATGACCGAGTATTATCATAAAGATAACTTACTTAAATCCCAGCATTCTGCAAACAACCGTGGCATCGTTATCTGACCAGTTGTCATCACAAATCGTCCCCCATTGGCCCCGGTGGGTTATTTCGACACGCCCTCTATTATTATCGAAACTCCCATTGAGTCGAATATCTGTTTTCATGAAATGTGTTTTTTTTATAAACTAACTATGTTAATTGTGAAATATGGTCTTACAATTTTTTATTTTTAATCGTATTCGATGTGTTTCCTTCCTTTGAAAAGGAAATGCTTATTATATTTATAGGGTACTGCAACTACAAGTCATATTTGTTATTCTAATATCGGTCTCTCCCAAATCGTATGTATCCCTTATATACTACGAATCTTGTTCTTTCCAAATGCAGTCTTTACATAGCTACATTTAAACAGAACAAATAATGATGAAGTCAACATGAAATGTGCCCTGAAACCATTATACAATGTAAGTTTTAAGCTAATTGTATCAAATCAAATATTATTTCTACTCATTGTGATTTTTTAAAAATAATCAAATACAAAGAGTTGTTGTGTGTGTTCATATTAACGCATGTTGTATGTGCGTCCTTCAATTCGCATTTATAAGTAGATTGCAGTTTGATCATGCAAAATCTAACTAAAAAATGATATTTTGATATTCCGTCAGATACGAATCTGTCTAATGGATATATTGTTATACATGTTTATAGAGTAACAATTATAAAATACCTGAAGTAATAGTCAGTCGCGACCTGTGCCAGGACCATTTTCGATCTCCCTTATTTCCCCTTTAACCGTATCCCCTAAAAACTTAAGAAAATGTAAAAGAGTTACGCCCCATAACCTCCTCTCGTCATTAAAAAATCCTAGATCAATCTTCATGAATGGTACTCACTTACCAATGTCGCATTTGACTGTAGCGGCGTTGTTATTTGAACACGGGGATACTGTCAGATTGGTAAGGCGATTGCAATCAAAGACAGATTTCTCGGTACCACTACAACTAACGCTGCTCATCAAATACGGTTTTGTTGTAACGCCGATGTCTGTTGCTATCCCCTTACTGTAATAATAAATACAATCAAACCTGTCTTAAGCAACCAGTCAAGGAAAAAAAGTTAAAGTGGCTTTTTAAGAAAGGTTGTTGCTTAATACAGGTTAATTTACTCTTAAAACATAGAAATAGGAAATAGCAATTGTGACTTCTTAAGATAAGTGGCTGTTTAATAGAGGTGACAGCTTTCACAGGTTTGACTATAGAAAGTAAATACATGAGGATCTTACAACAGCTGGTGAGAGCTTATTTACATACAAGAAAGTATAGATATATGTAACCAACAGAAGACATAGCATCCACCAAACAAACATGGCAACACTACACTACACTGACTAAATATAATAAGTACAACATACAACAGGAAAAAAATCTATGCTTGTTGCCCATTTCTAAGGGAACTAAAATAGTAATAAGGGTAATAGTTTTCACAACATATATATATAGTTGAAATATTAGGTTATAACGTTAAATAGTCCTTTTGAAATTGTCATCTTATATAGGCGTAACGAGTTATAAATATGCCGACATATCGCTTTTACTATTATGTTCTGTGTTTGTAAGTTGCTAATATACACAGAAGAAAATATCATATGTGCAAAGGTATGTCTAAAAACACATTCTTAACTCCTAGCACAAGTGAAGATGCATGGTTAAATACCCATGCTAAACGACAAGAACAAGTGAAAATGTATGTTTAAATACATATTCTACACTCACAGAACAAGTGAAGATGTATTGCTAAATACAAATGCTAAACTCCAAACACTAGTGAAGATGTATGGCTAAATACACATGCTAAACACAAAGCACAAGTGAAGATGTATGGCTAAATACACATGCAAAAAGCCAAGCAAAAGTGAAAATGTATGGCTAAATACACATTTTTAACTCCAAGCACAAGTGAAGATGTATGTCTGAATATAAATGCTAAACGCCAAGTAAGTGAAGATGTATGCCTTAATACAAATGCAAAAATCCAACCACAAGTGAAAAAATATATTGCTAAATACACATTCTAAACTCCAAGCACAAGTGAAGATGTATCGCTTAATTTAAATGCTGAACTCCAAAGACAAGTGAAGATGTATGGCTAAATACACATTCTAAACTCCAAGCACAAGTGAAGATGTATGTCTGAATACACATGTTTAACGCCAAGCACAAGAGAAGATGTATGGCTAAACGCCAAGCACAAGTGAAGATGTATGTCTGAATACACATGTTTAACGCCAAGCACAAGAGAAGATGTATGGCTAAACGCCAAGCACAAGTGAAGATGTGTGCCTGAATACACATGTTTAACGCCAAACACAACAGTAGATGTATGGCTAAACGCCAAGCACAAGTGAAGATGTATGTCTGAATACACATGTTTAACACCAAGCACAAGAGAAGATGTATGGCTAAATGCCAAGCACAAGTGAAGATCTATGTCTGAATACACATGTTTAACGCCAAGCACGAGAGAAGATGTATGGCTAAACGCCAAGCACAAGTGAAAATGTATATCTAAATGCACATTTTTAACGCCAAACACGAGAGAAGGTGTATGGCTAAACGCCAAGCACAAGTGAAGATGTATGTCTGAATACACATGTTTAACGCCAAGCACGAGAGAAGATGTATGGCTAAACGCAAAGCACGAGTAACGATGTATGTCTGAATACACATATTTAACGCCAAGCACAAAAGAAGATGTATGGCTAAACGCCAAGCACACATGTTTAACGCCAAGCACAAGAGAAGATGTATGACTAAATGCCAAGCACAAGTGAAGATGTATGGCTGAATACACATTCTAAAAACTAAGCACAAGTGAAGATGTTTTGCTTATAACTCTTGCTAAAACTAAAAACTAAGTACAACATAATATTTTTGGCTAAATACACATCTTAGAAACAAAACACAAGCGATGATGAATGGCTAAACATGACAATCAAGCACATCTTAAGATGTATTAAGATAAATGTATATATACATACTGAAAGCCAATCGTTTTACAAAACACGTTCGCATCGTTGTCGTCCCAACCGTTATAACAAATGGCTCCCCAGTGTCCATTTTGGTACACTTCGGCCACACCACTGTTTTCCTTTCCATTTAGTCGTACAGAAAGCCAATCTGAAATGAAAACAATATAAAGGGAAATATTAAAAGAAGAAAATAAAGGTTACAACAAATACATATATGTTATACAAATTTTATTAAGTGTTTACTGTGTATATATTAACATGGTCTAAAAATCCAGAGAATCGACCAGATAGAAATAAATATGCTTACGATGTTTTTAATCGTAATTGCTGTTTCGACAATTAACTATCAAATTCAGATAATACCTCATAAGGTCTCACTATGCGGTTAAATTCTATTCTTTGGTCTATATAAAATAAGGTCTAGGATTTTACGTACGAAAGCTGAAAACACGGAACGATGAATCGGCAGTGATATTTACACTAGGTTATTATAAAAAAAATGTCATCGGTTTGTTACACTCCTGTATCGTAAAGTATGTGATAAATGTTATATTTTCTAGTTAGCCATTTGTAAATATGTTTTAATTTCACCAATTTGATAGAAGGCCATAACGACGGTTTGAATGAGATTGTTGAGACTAGTCTTAAACTATTAATGCAACACTATGTTTACTGTCTGAAGCTTCAGATAATGATATGATATTGTATATAATTATAATTATATTACTTTTATTAGATATGATTTTGTCGCCATATTTGTAATCATATATATGTGACTTTTTCACATGGGTCTCAGACCTTTAGGAAAAAAAACATGAAATAAACTTTTCTGTTATATCGGGATAAGGATCTCATGACTTTTTGTAAAATAAAATCGAGTTTTATATGTGATAAGAACATAAATTCAATCGAGTTCAAATCTGGCCCCAATGTAAGGCATTTTGAACGCTATGTCGCAATTATCGCTTATGCGTGGTCAAGGTCAGTAAGTGTAAAACCACTTTAGAACAAACAGACATCCTCAGTACAAACGGGAGCCATATTGACTGTTATCTAAAAAGTCATTCAGGTTCGTCATAAATGTGGAGCATTTAGAATTATTTCAGTAATGTTGAATGTATGGTTTATGACTTTATTTAAATTAAAGTGATATAAGATTATAAGGTTATCATAAAGCTGACATTTTTTTTATACGTGTACAGCTGGTGGCAACAGCAGTACTACGGACCAGCCTTACCGGCATCACCAATATACCCAAATAATGATTTAGAGCAAATTGACATGCATGGTGTAAATACATAATTATACAATTTTAACACTATTTAAACCATGGTCAAACAACTGATGGACAACCAGTAGATATTTTATATATGCTGTAAGTGAATCAATACATCGCGATGATATTTAGACAAAATTAATAAAGTCATGTATTATTTAACGTGCTGAACTGGAAACCCTTTTATCTTGGTTGCGTCCTGACCTCCAAAGATAATGTTGTTGTAAAATGTCTCCCCGTCTTTTACACAGTTATTTTTATTTCTGGTCTTTGGAACTGTTGCTCGAAAATTGAACACTGTTAAAGACGGTATCTTGTTGGGGCTTGGTTGATATTGCATACTTGAATAGTTTGATATTTAGTTTTTTAGTTATGTTTTTTCCAAGACCTTCGTTATTGGCAAATCATTGATGTTCACAACAGCAATATTTCGTGTCGTTGGTCGTTTATAAAATGTCAGCCCGTACTTTGACTCAGTGTTGATATTACTTCTTTCCTCAAAGAGTCCATTAGATACGGCTCTTATTAAGGATACTACTTAGGTCTTTGCTAAGAGGCACGAAACGTGTTGTATATTTAGTTGTCCTCATTTAACGTATGTTATTGTTTGTATTCTTGGTTTTTCTTTGTGCTTTCAAAGAATCATTTTAACAAATATTATTTACTTAACAATCAATAATTTGATTAATATAACGGAGCATGCGTCCATAAACTTAAGCATAAGCATAAACTTTTCATACGCATTTTGTTTACAGCACGTTCCAAGGTTGTAACAATTAACAATTGAGTATATTCATCAAGATTTTAGTATTCGAAATTCCTTGTATAATCAAAAAAAATAATGTATCTATCTAGATTTATTTGTGTTGATCTGCTTGAATATATATTTGATAAAGTATTTAAATGTTTAATTTATATTTGTCCAAACTAAAAAACTAGTTAAAATGTATGTATTTAAATAACGTAATATTTCTAATTTAATAGAATCTAAAATAAAAATGATCTATTATAGGCATGTCATGTGTTATATTCATACCATCTTTATTCAGATTCAAATCAGATATACAATTTTTCTAACAGATATGTAATGGCTTTTATAATACATTTAGGTGTAAAATCCTGTTATTCATTAAATATAATAATACCATCATTTCAGCCATTTGAAACACTATAACAAAAAGCTAGTGTACTTACCTATTTCTTGTCGAAGCTTTTTGATAGCTTGCGTTTCGATGGTAATGAATTGTGCCTGAAGGACTTCAACATCTGCTTTCATTGTCTTTAACTCGGGGAATATACTTGTCTCAAACTGGCAGCGTGGTGCTTTACCTTTTAAATTCTCAAAACACGCTGCTTCAGTTGGAGAATTTAATAAGAAAGCCGCTACGTTTCGCAAACAAATAGTTGAAATTAATATACCAAAATATTTGGTAAAAGTGTTAGCCATGATTACAATTAGTCCTTTGATATTAGCCGCACTTTACATAGATGTGATGTGGCATCTAAGTCTACAGTTTTTGTTCAGGATTGGGCGCTTTGAAAAAAAAATCTTATCTGATATAAGGAAGAACCGGTGACCCGGATGAAGTACGTAGACAATTACGTATGACCTAATATTTTAATGAGGAAGACTACCTGGTTAAGAAGTAACTTATCTTTGTTGAATGCACAGTTAAAGTTACAAAGTTACATATTTAGCTTGCAAGGTCATGTACTGAATGATATCGTGATGACTGTTGTGACTCACGTTGGTGCATCCTGCGATTCATCAACAAGCACTTTAAACTTGTATTGCATTGCTGTGAAATATACGTCAAATGTCCTTCGTGCAATAAACAAAAGTGTAACACCGCATAGAGTTATTGTCAGTGTAAATGAAATATGTATCAAACTATCAAACACTCATAAAATATAACCAATATCAACAGGACAAACAGCAATTTTGATACATTTTTCTGATGCAAATATAAAATTAGAATACCCAGGTGTGTTTTGGGGGAATGAGGTTGCAAAAAGTTTAACAAATATATGTAACCATCTTTTTTTTTTCCGGATGGTAGCACTTATTATGTAAAACCTGATTCAATGCGTAGAAATTAGTAAAAATGATTTCAATATTGCTTCGTGTCCTTATATTCTAAAGACAGTTGAACGACAACAAGCTTTTTTTCTTCAATAGTGTGATAACAACTGTCTGTTTGTGACAGCTATTGCTTCGCTCCATCAAAGTTTAGAAATATTTATTTTTATGAACATTGACCAATCAATACGTCTAATAAAACACCTTTCAGGAGCACTGGATCCGCGAAGGATACAGAAATAGTAAAACAGTAGAGAGAATTACCATTTTATAGTACTAAAACATATAACGAAATAGTTTAAGCTAGCTTTCAGCTTTACGCCTTCATATACATACATTTCTATATAATCCCAACGTTTTTCACAAAAGGACTCGTCTGCTTTACTCTTGAATTTGAAGTGTTGAAGATCACGGACCCCGGTATATTTTATTGTACGTTGTTTTGCTTTAAACACCTGACGTCACGGATTACCATGGTTACGGCGGATTTCAAGGAAATACACTAATCACTCTATGTGTGAGAAGTCAATGCATACTTGTATTCGAATTGCTGTTTGATTCACAACTCGCTCAAAACAATTGAGTAAACAGCTTAACTCTTTATTCGCAGATAATCATTTTTAAATACATGTACTTACTATTTGAACGATCAGATAATTTATGCATCTTTTGGTGTACCAATAACAGCTCTTGCGTAGTACGTAAACATATCGGTGTATGCCAATTTGACAATTTCTTCGTGTGCATGTTCAAACTCTGATCGACGTTTATAATTATTGTGTTGCTTTGAAAATATATTGTTTTTTTTGGGGGTATGATTTAAGCCATGTTTGGGTTCATTTGGATGGATACTAAAGTATAATGAATAATTGTTGGTTAACGAAGCTTTCTGTGGTAGGTTGTTTTTTAAAACGCATCCCTTCTGTTACGCATTGTTGCACTGGAATCATATTCAGATAAAGGCAAATTTGCTTTTCCTGGTTGCGTTCTAATATTCCAAATGATATTTTATGATTTATTGTTGCTGTTTCCTTTGACGCACTGGAATCATATTCAGACAATGGCAAATTTACTTTTCCTGGTTGCTTTCTGTTATTCCAAACGATCTATTAATGATTTATTATTGCTGTTTATCATTGACGCACTGGAATCATATTCAGACAATGGCAAATTTGCTTTTCCTGTTGTGTTCTGTTATTCCAAATGATCTATTCATGATTTATTATTGCTGTTTATCATTGACGCACTGGAAACATATTAAGACAATGGCAAATCTGATTTCCTGCTTTGATTCTGTTATTTCAAATGATCTATTCATGATTTATTATTGCTCTTTATCATTGACACACTGGAATCATATTCAGACAATGGCAAATTTACTTATCCTGGTTGCGTTCTGTTATTCCAAATGATCTATTCATGATTTATTATTGCTGTTTATCATTGACGCACTTGAAACATATTCAGACAATGGCAAATCTGATTTTCTGCTTTGATTCTGTTATTCCAAATGATCTATTCATGATTTATTATTGCTCTTTATCATTGACACACTGGAATCATATTCAGACAATGGCAAATTTACTTATCCTGGTTGCGTTCTGTTATTCCAAATGATCTATTCATGATATATTATTGCTGTTTGTCATTGACACACTGGAATCATATTCAGACAATGGCAAATTTACTTATCCTGGTTGCGTTCTGTTATTCCAAATGATCTATTCATGATTTATTATTGCTGTTTGTCATTGACACACTGGAATCATATTCAGACAATGGTAAATTTACTTATCCTGCTTGTGTTCTGTTATTCCAAATGATCTATTCATTATTTATTATTGCTGTTTGTCATTGACACACTGGAATCATATTCAGACAATGGCAAATTTACTTATCCTGGTTGCGTTCTGTTATTCCAAATGATCTATTCATGATTTATTATTGCTGTTTGCCATTGACACACTGGAATCATATTCAGACAATGGCAAATTTACTTATCCTGGTTGCGTTCTGTTATTCCAAATGATCTATTCATGATATATTATTGCTGTTTGTCATTGACACACTGGAATCATATTCAGACAATGGCAAATTTACTTATCCTGGTTGCGTTCTGTTATTCCAAATGATCTATTCATGATTTATTATTGCTGTTTGCCATTGACACACTGGAATCATATTCAGACAATGGCAAATTTACTTATCCTGGTTGCGTTCTGTTATTCCAAATGATCTATTCATGATATATTATTGCTGTTTGTCATTGACACACTGGAATCATATTCAGACAATGGCAAATTTACTTATCCTGGTTGCGTTCTGTTATTCCAAATGATCTATTCATGATTTATTATTGCTGTTTGTCATTGACACACTGGAATCATATTCAGACAATGGCAAATTTACTTATCCTGGTTGCGTTCTGTTATTCCAAATGATCTATTCATGATTTATTATTGCTGTTTGTCATTGACACACTGGAATCATATTCAGACAATGGCAAATTTACTTATCCTGGTTGCGTTCTGTTATTCCAAATGATCTATTCATGATTTATTATTGCTGTTTGCCATTGACACACTGGAATCATATTCAGACAATGGTAAATTTACTTATCCTGCTTGTGTTCTGTTATTCCAAATGATCTATTCATTATTTATTATTGCTGTTTGCCATTGACACACTGGAATCATATTCAGACAATGGCAAATTTGCCTATCCTGGTTGGGTTCTGTTATTCCAAATGATCTATTCACGATTTATTATTGCTGTTTGTCATTGACACACTGGAATCATATTCAGACAATGGCAAATTTGCTTATCCTGGTTGTGTTTTGTTATTCCAAATGATCTATTCATGATTTATTATTGCCGTTTATCATTGACGCACTGGAATCATATTCAGACAATGGCAAATTTGCTTTTCCTGGTTGGGTTCTGTTATTCCAAATGATATATTCATGATGTATTATTGTTGTTTATCATTGATGCACTGGTATCATATTCAGGCAATGGTAAATTTACTTTTCCTGGTTGCGTTCTGTTATTCGAAATGATCTATTCATGATTTATTATTGCTGTTTATCATTGACACACTGGAATCATATTCAGACAATGGCAAATTTGCTTATCCTGGTTGGGTTCTGTAATTCCAAATCATCTATTCATGGTTTATTATTGCTGTTTATCATTGACACACTGGAATCATATTTAAACAATTGCAAATTTGCTTATCCTGATTGCGTTCTGTTATTCCAAATGATCTATTCATGATTAATTATTGCCGTTTATCATTGACACACTGGAATCATATTCAGGCAATGGCAAATTTGCTTATCCTGGTTGTGTTTTGTTATTCCAAATGATCTATTCATGATGTTTTATTGCTGTTTATCATTGACGCACTGGTATCATATTCAGACAATGGCAAATTTGCTTTTCCTAGTTGTGTTTTGTTATTCCAAATGATCTATTCATGATGTATTATTACTGTTTATCATTGACGCACTGGAATCATATTCAGACAATGGCAAATTTGCTTGCCCTGGTTGTGTTTTGTTATTCCAAATGATCTGTTCATGATGTATTATTGTTGTTTATCATTGACGTACTGGTATCATATTCAGGCAATTGCAAATTTACTTTTCCTGGTTGCGTTCTGTTATTCCAAATGATCTATTCATGATTTTTATTGCTGTTTATCATTGACGCACTGGTATTATATTCAGGCAATTGCAAATTTGCTTTTCCTGGTTGCGTTCTGTTATTCCAAATGATCTATTCATGATGTATTTTTGCTGTTTATCATTGACACACTGGAATCATATTCAGACAATTGCAAATTTGTTATCCTGGTTGTGTTCTGTTATTCCAAATGATCTTTTCATGATTGATTATTGCTGTTTATCATTGACGCACTGGAATCATATTCAGACAATGGCAAATTTACTTATCGTGGTTGGGTTCTGTTATTCCAAATGATCTATTCATGATTTATTATTGCGTTCTGTTATTCCAAATGATCTATTCATGATTTATTATTGCTGTTTATCATAATATGAAATAATGACAGTTTTCACCTGGTCAATAAATTGGACAGTTATGTGCAAAAGTAAAACGCGCCTCCTGTCTTGTTCTTGTGCGTGCGTGCGTGTGTATTTGCGTATGTGTGTACGGGCGTGTGTGCACTTGTTTGTGCACTTGTGTGTGTATGTTGATGTTTTTATTTATAGGTGACATAAGCCATATGTTCGAGTCATTTATCTTTAAACGATCCGGGCTATCATTTCTGCACTTGACATTTATATATTTAAAGATAAGATAACTCGCAGGACTTTACTTTTAGATATGTACCAGATACATTCGTATCATGGAGACTTCCTTATTCACAACAAGTAAATGTGTAATTATTATACAAAATTTAAGACTTCGCTTTGTTATGAAGATTTTATTTGTAAAATAGATAACAATGCATTGAGGAAACCCTATGTCTTAATTTAAGTTCACACTTCTTGGAATTTGAATTTGGTAGATTAAATGGAATCGATGGAGAATTCGTCAATGTTTTAGTATATCCAGATACTGGCCAATGAGTGACTTTATCGTGGGCCGCGATTTAGTTATATTACAGAGACAAAATACAATATCGACGATATTTTATCGATTTTAGCATTAAAACTGCACGCTTATATTAAACATCATATATTTTGTTCAATAACTTACATTGTATATTGTCTCTGTAATGTAAAATTCTTTAATTTTGTTGACCAAATACTGAATCGCGTTTTGCAATAAAGTCACTTGTTGGCCAGTACCGTGTAATATTTAAAAGCGGAAATGAATTAATGAGTTTATCACAAATAAGATAAACCACAACATAGGAGTCAACCATTATCTTCAAATGGGACCTTCTTCTTTGTGATCCAATAATTGATGAGGTCACATTTACAATTATTGATGAGGTTATCACATTTACCATTATTGGTGAGGTTGTCACGTTAACCATTATTGGTGAGGTTATCACATTTACAATTATTGATGATGTTGTCAAATTTACCATTATTGGTGAGGTTGTCACATTAACCGTTATCGGTGAGGTTGTCACATTTACCATTATTGGCGAGGATGTTATATTAAATATAATTGGTGAAGTGGTCTCATTTATCATAATTAATGAGGTTGTCACATTTACCATTATTGGTGAGGTTGTTACATTTACAATTATTGGTGAGAATGTTACATTCACAATTATTGGTGAGATTTTAACATTAACCATTGTTGGTGAGATTGTTACATTTATCATAATTGGTGAGATTGTCACATTTACCATAATTGATGAGGTTGTCACATTTACCATTATTGGTGAGGATGTTACATTCACCATTATTGGTGAGGTTGATACATTAACCATTAATGGTTAGGCTGTCAAAATAAACATTATCAGTGAGGTTGTCACATTTACCATTATTGGTGAGGATGTTACATTAAATATAATTGTTGAAGTGGTCTTATTTATCATTATTAATGAAATTGTCACATTTACCATTATTGGTGAGGATGTCACATGAAATATAATTGGTGAAATGGTTTCATTTATCATTATTGATGAGGTTGTTACTATCACCATTATTAGTGAGATTGTTACATTAACCATTATTTGTGAGGTTGTTACATTCACCATTATTGGTGAGATTGTTACATTAACCATTATTGGTGAGATTGTCACATTAACCATAATTGGTGAGGTTGTCACATTAAATATAATTGGTGAAGTGGTCTCATTTATCATTATTGATGAGGTTGTTACATTCACCATTATTGGTGAGGTTGTTACATTCACCATTATTGGTGAGGTTGTTACATTCACCATTATTGGTGAGATTGTTACATTAACCATTACTGGTGAGGTTGTTACATTCACCATTGTTGGCGAGATTGTTACATTAACCATTATTAGTGAGATTGTCACATTTACCATGATTGGTGAGGTTGTTACATTCACCATTATTGGTGAGATTGTAACATTTACCATTATTGGTGAGGTTGTTACATTCACCATTGTTGGTGAGATTGTTACATTTACCATTTTTGGTGAGATTGTTACATTCACAATTATTGGTGAGATTGTTACATTTACCATTATTGGTGAGGTTGTTACATTCACCATTGTTGGCGAGATTGTTACATTAACCATTATTAGTGAGATTGTCACATTTACCATGATTGGTGAGGTTGTTACATTCACCATTATTGGTGAGATTGTTACATTTACCATTATTGGTGAGGTTGTTACATTCACCATTGTTGGCGAGATTGTTACATTAACCATTATTAGTGAGATTGTCACATTTACCATGATTGGTGAGGTTGTTACATTCACCATTATTGGTGAGATTGTTACATTTACCATTATTGGTGAGGTTGTTACATTCGCCATTGTTGGTGAGATTGTTACATTTACCATTGCTGGTGAGATTGTTACATTCACCATCATGGTGAGGTTGTTACATTTACCATTTTTGGTGAGATTGTTACATTCACCATTATTGGTGAGGTTGTTACATTCACCATTATTGGTGAGATTGTTACATTCACCATTATTGGTAAGGTTGTTACATTCACCATTGTTGGTGAGATTGTCACATTAGTGAAGTTGTCATATTTACCATTACTGGTGAGGTTGTCACATTAGATAGTATTGGTGATGTTGTCACATTGACCATAACTGGTGAGGTTGTTACATAAGCCATTATAGGTGAGGTTGTCACAATCACCACTATTAGTGAGATTGTTATATTAACCATTATTGGTGAGGTTGTCACATTAGCTATTTTTGGTGAGGATGTCACATTAAATATAATTGGTGAGGTGTTTTCATTCATCATTATCGGTTGTCATATTTACCATTATCGGTGAGGTTGTTACAATTGCCATTATTGGTGATGTTGTCACATTTATAATTATTGATGAGGTTGACCTATTTACCATTATTGTTGAGGTTGTAATTATTATCATTACTGGTGAGGTTGTCACATTTACCAGTATTGGTGAGGTTGTCACATTTACCATTATTGGTGAGGTTGTTAAATTTACCATTATTGGTGAGGTGGATACATTAAATATAATTGGGGAAGTGGTCTCATTCATCATTATTGATGAAGCTATTACATTTACCATTATTGGTGAGATTGTTACAATAACCATTATTGGCGAGGTTGTCACATTTACCATTACTGGCGAGATTGTCACATTTACCATTATTTGTGAGGTTGTCACATTTACCATTACTGATGAGGCTGTCACATTTACCATTGTTGGTGAGGTTGTTATATTTACCATTATTGGTAAGGTTGTCAAATTAACCATTGGCGGTGAAGTAGTCACATATACCATTAATGTAGGGGTTATTACATTTACCACTATTGGTGAGGTTATCACATTTACCATTATTGTTTAGTTTGTCTTATTTACCATTATGGTGAGGTTGTCACATTTACTTTTACTGGTGAGGTTGTCAAATTAAGCATTATTGGTGAAGATGTCACATATTCTATTTTGGTGAGGTTGTCAACATAACGTTTAATAGTGAGGTTGTCACATTTACCATTATTGGTGAGGTTGTCACATTAACTAATATTGGTGAGGTTGTTATATTAACCGTAAATGGTGTGGTTGTCAAATTTACCATTATTGTTGAGGTTGTCACATTTACAATTATTGGTGAGGTTGATACATCAAGGTTGCCAAATTAACCATAATTGGCAAGGTTGTCACATTAACCATTATTGGCGAGATTGCCACATTTACCGTTATTGTCGAGGTTGTCAAATTGACCATTATTGGCGAGATTGTTACATTAACCATTATTGGTGAGATTGTTACATTCACCACTATTGGTGAGAATGTTACATTAACCATTGTTGGTGTGATTGTTACATTTACCATTATTGGTGAGATTGTTACAATAACCATTGTTGGCGAGATTGTTACATTAACCATTATTGGTGAGGTTGATACATTAAATATAATTGGGGAAGTGGTCTCATTCATCATTATTGATGAAGCTGTTACATTTACCATTATTGGTGAGATCGTTACAATAACCATTGTTGGCGAGATTGTTACATTAACCATAATTGGCGAGGTTGTCACATTTACCATTACTGGCGAATTTGTCACATTTACCGTTATTGTCGAAGTTGTCAAATTGACCATTATTGCCGAGATTGTTACATTAACCATTATTGGTGAGATTGTTACATTCACCACTATTGGTGAGATTGTTACATTAACCATTGTTGGTGTGATTGTTACATTTACCATAATTGGTGAGATTGTCACATTTACCATTATTGGTGAGGTTGTCACATTTACTATTATTGGTGAGGTTGTCACATTTACCATTATTAGTTAGATTGTTACATTTACCGTTATTGGTGAGGTTGTTACATTTACACTAATTGATGAGGTTGTCACATTGACAATTATTGGTGAGGTTGTCACATTTACAATTATTGGTGAGGTTGTCACATTTACCATTATTGGTGAGATTTTCACATTTACCATTATTAGTGAGGTTGATACATTAACCATTACTTAAGAAGTTGTTACATTTACCACTATTGGTGAGGTTGTCACATTTACAATTATTGGTGAGGTTGTCAAATCAACCATTATTGGTTAGGATGTCACATATACCATTTTTGGTGAGATTGTTACATTTACCATAATTGGTGAGATTGTTACATTTACATTTATTGCTGAGGATGTCACATTTACCATTATTAGTGAGGTTGTCACATTTACCATTACTGGTGAGGTTGTCATATAAGCTATTATTGGTGATGTTGTCACATTGACCATAACTGGTGAGGTTGTTACATAAGCAATTATTGGTGAGGTTGTTACAATCACCACTATTTGTGAGATTGTTACATTAACCATTATTGGTGAGGTTGTCACATTTACCATTATTGGTGAGGAAGTCACATATAATATAATTGGTGAGGTGTTTTCATTGATCATTATCGGTTGTCATATTTACCATTATCGGTGAGATTGTTACAATTGCCATTATTGGTGATGTTGTCACATTTACAATTATTGGTGAGGTTGACACGTTTACCATTATTGTTCAGGTTGTCATTAGTACCATTACGGTTGAGGCTGTCACATTTACCATTATTGGTGAGGTTGTCACATTTACCGTTATTGGTGAGGTTGTTACATTTACCATTATTGGTGAGGTTGATACATTTACCATGCTTGGTGAGATTTATACATTTACCATTACTGGTGAGGATGTCACATTAAATATAATTGGTGAAGTGGTCTCATTCATCATAATTGATGAAGCTGTTACATTCACCATTATTGGTGAGATTGTTACATTTACTATTATTTGTGAGGTTGTCAAATTAACCATTGGTGGTGAAGTTGTCACATTTACCATTACTGGTGAGGTTGTCACATTTACCATTACTGGTGAGATTGTTACATTTACCACTATTTGTGAGGTTGTCAAATTAACCATTGGTGGTGAAGTTGTCACATTTACCATTAATGGTGGGGTTGTTACATTTACCACTATTGGTAAGGTTATCACATTTACCATTATTGTTTAGTTTTTCATATTTACCATTATTGGTGAGGTTGTCACATTTACTTTTACTGGTAAGGTTGTCAAATTAAGCATTATTGGTGAGGTTGTCACATTACCTATTTTGGTGAGGTTGTCACAATAACGTTTAATAGTGAGGTTATCACATTTACCATTATTGGTGAGGTTGTCGAATTTACCAATATTGGTGAGGTTGTCACATTAACCGTTAATGGTGAGGTTGTCAAATTTACCAATTTTGTTGAGGTTGTCACATTTTCAATTAATGGTGAGGTTGATACATCACCCATTATTGGTAAGGTTGCCAAATTAACCATAATTGGCAAGGTTGTTACATTAACCCTTATTGGCGAGATTGGCATATTTACCATTATTGTCGAGGCTGTCAAATTGACCATTATTGGCGAGATTGTTAAATTAACCATTATTGGTGAAGTTGTCACATCAACCATTATTGGTGAGGTTGTCACATTTATCATTATTGGTGAGATTGTCACATTAACCATTACTGGTAAGACTGTCACATTTACCATTATTGGTGAGGTTGTCACATTTATCATTATTGGCGAGATTGTCACATTAACCATTACTGGTGAGACTGTCACATTTACCATTATTGGTGAGATTGTCACATTTCCCATTATTGGTGAGGTTGTCACATTTACCATTATTGTCGAGGTTGTCAAATTTACCATTATTTGTGAGGATGTCACATTTACGATTAACGGTGATGTTGTCACATTTACAATTAATGATTAGGTTATCATATTCACCATTATTTGTGAGGTTGTCACATTTACCATTATTTGTGAGGTTGTCACATTTACTATTATCGGTGAGGTTGTCATATTTACAATTATGATTAGGTTATCTTATTCACCATTATTTGTGAGGTTGTTACATCTACCATTATTTGCGAGGTTGTCACATTTACTATTATCGGTGAGGTTGTCATATTTACTATTACTGGTAAGGTTGTCAAATTTACCATTTTGGTAAGGATGTCAAATTTCAAATTATTTGTGAGGATGTCACATTTACGATTATCGGTGATCTTGTCACATTCACCATTATCGGTGAGGTTGTCACATTCACCATTATTTGTGCGGTTGTCACATTAACCATTATTTGTGAGGTTGTCACATGTAATATTGTTGGTGAGGTTGTCACATTTACCATTACTGGTAAGGTTTTCAAATTAACTATAGTTGGTAAAGTTGTCACTTTACCCATTATTGTTGAGGTTGTCACAATTACCATTACTGGTGAGGTTGTCACATTTACCATTATTTGTGAGGTTGTCACTTACCATTATTGGTGAGATTGTCACATTTACCATTATTGGATAGGTTGTCACCATTATTGGTGAGGTTGTCACATTTACCATTATTGGTGTGGTTGACACATTTACCATTACTGGTGAGGTTGTCGAATTAACCATTGTTGGTTAGGTTGTCAAATTAACCATGATGGGTGAGGTTGTCACATTACCCATTATTGTTGAGGTTGTCACATGTACCATTATTGGTGAGGTTGTCAAATTTACCAATATTGGTGAGGTTGTCAAATTAACCGTTAATGGTGAGGTTGTCAAATTTACCAATTTTGTTGAGGTTGTCACATTTTCAATTAATGGTGAGGTTGATACATCACCCATTATTGGTAAGGTTGCCAAATTAACCATAATTGGCAAGGTTGTTATATTAACCGTTATTGGCGAGATTGTCATATTTACCATTATTGTCGAGGCTGTCAAATTGACCATTATTGGCGAGATTGTTAAATTAACCATTATTGGTGAAGTTGTCACATCAACCATTATTGGTGAGGTTGTCACATTTATCATTATTGGTGAGATTGTCACATTAACCATTACTGGTAAGACTGTCACATTTACCATTATTGGCGAGGTTGTCACATTTATCATTATTGGCGAGATTGTCACATTAACCATTACTGGTGAGACTGTCACATTTACTATTATTGGTGAGATTGTCACATTTCCCATTATTGGTGAGGTTGTCACATTTACCATTATTGTCGAGGTTGTCAAATTTACCATTATTTGTGAGGATGTCACATTTACGATTAACGGTGATGTTGTCACATTTACAGTTAATGATTAGGTTATCATATTAACCATTATTTGTGAGGTTGTCACATTTACCATTATTGGCGAGATTGTTAAATTAACCATTATTGGTGAAGTTGTCATATCAACCATTATTGGTGAGGTTGTCACATTTATCATTATTGGTGAGATTGTCACATTAACCATTACTGGTAAGACTGTCACATTTACCATTATTGGTGAGGTTGTCACATTTATCATTATTTGCGAGATTGTCACATTAACCATTACTGGTGAGATTGTCACATTTACTATTATTGGTGAGATTGTCACATTTCCCATTATTGGTGAGGTTGTCACATTTACCATTATTGTCGAGGTTGTCAAATTTACCATTATTTGTGAGGATGTCACATTTACGATTAACGGTGATGTTGTCACATTTACAATTAATGATTAGGTTATCATATTCACCATTATTTGTGAGGTTGTCACATTTACCATTATTTGTGAAGTTGTCACATTTACTATTATCGGTGAGGTTGTCATATTTACAATTATGATTAGGTTATCTTATTCACCATTATTTGTAAGGTTGTTACATCTACCATTATTTGTGAGGTTGTCACATTTACTATTATTGGTGAGGTTGTCATATTTACTATTACTGGTAAGGTTGTCAAATTTACCATTTTGGTAAGGATGTCAAATTTCAAATTATTTGTGAGGATGTCACATTTACGATTATCGGTGATCTTGTCACATTCACCATTATCGGTGAGGTTGTCACATTCACCATTATTTGTGCGGTTGTCACATTAACCATTATTTGTGAGGTTGTCACATGTAATATTGTTGGTGAGGTTGTCACATTTACCATTGCTGGTAAGGTTTTCAAATTAACTATTGTTGGTAAAGTTGTCACTTTACCCATTATTGTTGAGGTTGTCACAATTACCATTACTGGTGAGGTTGTCACATTTTCCATTATTTGTGAGGTTGTCACTTACCATTATTGGTGAGATTGTCACATTTACCATTATTGGATAGGTTGTCACCATTATCGGTGAGGTTGTCACATTTACGTTTATTGGTGTGGTTGACACATTTACCATTACTGGTGAGGTTGTCAAATTAACCATTGTTGGTTAGGTTGTCAAATTAACCATGATGGGTGAGGTTGTCACATTACCCATTATTGTTGAGGTTGTCACAATTACCATTACTGGTGAGGTTGAAACATTTACCATTATTGGCGAAGTTGTCACCAATATTGGCGAGGTTGTCACATTTACCACTAATGGTGAGGTTGTCACATTTTCCATTATTCGCGAGATTGTCACATTTACCATTATTGGTGAGAATGTCAAATTGACCATTATTTGTTATGATGACGAATTCACGATTATCGGTGAGGTTGTCACATTTACCATTATTTGTGAAGTTGTCACATTTACCATTATTTGTGAAGTTGTCACATTTACTATTATTGGTGAGGTTGTCACATTTACCATTACTGCTAAGGTTGTCAAATTAACCATTGTTGGTGAGTTTGTAAAATTAACCATAATTGGTGTGGTTGTCACATTACCCATTATTGTTGAGGTTGTCAGTTACCATTACTGGTGAGGTTGTCACATTTACCATTTTTGATGAGGTTGTGACATTTACCACTATTTGTGAGGTTGTCACATTTGCCGTTACTGGTGAGGTTGTTACATTAGCTATTACTGGTGAGGTTGTCACATTAACCATTCATGGTGAGGTTGTTACATCAGCCATTATTGGTGAGGTTGTCACATTCACTGTTATTGGTGAGATTGTCAAATTTACCATTATTGGTCAGGTTGTCACATTTATCATTATTAGTGAGATTGTCACATTTACCAGAACTGGTGAGGTTGTCACATTTACCATAACTGGTGAGCTTGTCATATTAGCTATTATTGGTGATGTTGTCACATTGACCATAACTGGTGAGGTTGTTACATCAGCCATTACTGGTGAGGTTGTTACATTAGCCATTATTAGTGAGGTTGTCACATTGACCACTATTGGTGAGGTTGTTACATTAAAAATTGTTGGTGTGGATGTCACATTTAATATAATTGGTGAGGTGTTCTCATTCATCATTATTGGTTGTCATATTTACCATTATCGGTGAGGTTTTTACAATTGCCATTTTTGGTGATATTGTCACATTTACGATTATTGGTGAATTTGTCACATTTACCATTATTGGTGAGGTTGTCAAATTGACCATTATTCGCGAGATTGTCACATTAACCATTATTGGTGAGGTTGTCAAATTGACCATTATTTGTCATGATGTCGAATTTACGATTATCGGTGAGGTTGTCACATTTGCCATTATTTGTGAGGTTGTCACATTTACCATTATTTGTGAAGTTGTCACATTTACTATTATTGGTGAAGTGGTCACATTTACCATTACTGCTAAGGTTGTCAAATTAACCATTGTTGGTGAGTTTGTCAAATTAACCATAATTGGTGAGGTTATCACATTACCCTTTATTGTTGAAGTTGTCACAGTTACCATTATTGGTGAGGTTGTCACATTTACCATTAATGATGAGGTTGTGACATTTACTATTATTTGTGAGGTTGTCACATTTGCCGTTACTGGTGAGGTTGTTACATTAGCTATTACTGGTGAGGTTGTCACATTCACCATTCATGGTGAGGTTGTTACATCAGCCATTTTTGGTGAGGTTGTCACATTCACTGTTATTGGTGAGATTGTCACATTAACCGTTATTGGTCAGGTTGTCACATTTATCATTATTAGTGAGATTGTCACATTTACCATTACTGGTGAGGTTGTCACATTTACCATCACTGGTGAGCTTGTCACATTAGCCTTTATTGGTGATGTTGTCACATTGACCATCACTGGTGAGGTTGTTACATTAGCCATTATTGGTGAGGTTGTTACATTTACCATTATTGGTGATGTTGTTACATTTACCATTATTGGTGAGATAGTTATATTAACTATAATTGGTGGTTGTTATGGTATAGTAACTTCCATAAAGTATGCCTTATATTATGGTAATTTCCATAAAGTATACCTGATGTAAAGGTAACTTCCATTAAGTATGCCTTATGTTATGGTTACTTTCATAAAGTATGCCTTATGTTACGGTTACTTTCATAAAGTACGCCTTTTGTAACGGTTACTTCCATGAAGTATGCCTTATGTTATGGTAACTTCAATAAAGTATGCCTTATGTTACGGTAACTTCCATAAAGTACGCCTTTTGTTGTTGTAACTTCCATAAAGTACGCCTTATGTTATGGTCACCTCAATAATGTATGCCTTATGTTACGGTAACTTCCATAAAGTACGCTTCATGTTACGTTTACTTCCATAAAGTACGCCTTATGTTATGGTAAGTTCCATTAAGTACGCCTTATGTTTCGGTAACTCCCATAAAGTACTCCATATGTAACAGTTACTTCCATAAAGTGCGCCTTATGTTATATTTTTTTAACATTTAACAGCATTGGTACTATGATTTTTATTTGTCTGAGTTTTTCGAAACTGAAACTAAGAAAAAATAATTTATCTATCATTAAACGAATACATAAACAACATACCTCGAAAGTTTCATTCAGATATCTCAAACAGTTTTCTTTTAATATCGTTTTGTATATATACTCTGTTGTAAATCTCTATCACCAAAAAATAAAAGTATCACTGAAGGTGTCGAATACCCCTAGGTGGGGCCCTGACACAGTTAGTGCACCCTTTTGCTCCTCGCTTTGACACAGTGAACCAATTAGAGTAACATATGTGGGTGCTTGACGCTCGATTGTGGGCCACGAGAAAGGTAAAGTTTTAACAATTTACGCATAAAAGATACTATTACAATTTTGCTTTTTATTTGGGCTAAGGAATATTGTCTGCCGAGAAATTGAGCATACAAAGGGCCATAACTCATTAAAAAAATTAACCAAGCGGAACATGCTGATGATATGCATAATTAGGCTTGGTACCAATCACTTTTGTGAAGTGTCATTGAATTCCAATGGTTGCCGAGAAATAGCAACCACAAAAATATGTCTAAAAAATTCAAAGAGCCATAACTGATTAAAAAATTATTTGCGCCTAATATACCGACAAAATACACAACAAGGTTTGGTATCAATCACTCTTGTGAAGTTTCATTGAATTACAGTCAATGGTTGCCGAGAAAAAGCAACCATAAAAATATATGTATGAAAATTTCAAAGGGCCTTAACTCAGTGAAAAAATTATTCTCGCGCAACATGCCGATAAAATGCACAACTAGACATGGTACCAGTGACCCTTGTGAAGTTTTATTGAAGTCCAGCTTATTTTTGCTGAGCAAAAGCCATCATAAAAATTATCCTCACACGGACGGACCGACGGACGAGCGTAACTCATATATAGCCCCCATATACTTTGTATCTGGGGGTATAACTATTTGGCGCTGAGAGGAGTGAATTGTCAGAAATTTGGTGCTGAAAGGGATATAAAGTTTTTATGTAAGATAAAGTATTTTAGGTATGAGGATTTATGTTCTTTTCCGACTGGTATAGTTTACCAAAATATTATTTGGCGTCACCTTTAATGTTTTGGTTCCCGCGCGATGTGCGCTCGACACAAATAATTACAGAACGCGGTTACCAGTCAGTTTCTCAGTTCTGACCGGATACTTAAGGATACTTGACGTGGCATTTTTGCGAGTCACCATTTTTAATTTTACCCACCACCATCACCCTAATTCTTCATGGGCTCCTAGTTATTTTTGTTTTAGCGTTAGTTTATATATATTTTAGTCAGATTAGAACACGCTACCTATTTTGTTGTTTTTATGCTCATTACTTTGTTTTCGGCCGTTTTGTATGCCCAGATCTGTTTTGATGTATATATGTATTGACAATTAATGTATCTCTTCAGGAAATATATAAGATAATTCCCGGCATTTTTGAATTAAAGTGCCTATTTCAACTTGTTGTTACATGATTACCATACAAACGACAACGGTCCATCCTATTCATTGTCCATCATTTATTAAATCCGAAGTAACATAAATGGAAAGATCTGACTATTTTAAAATACAATATGCATAAATTGTCTCAGTTCTAAAACAGTTCTCAATATCTCAAAATGAGTTATAGTCGTAGTCAAGTTCATTATTGACAGTGTCGCCACAAAACAGATGCCTTGCGAGACTCGCTAAGTCTGATGCTATCATAAGGACGAATATGCCGATGCAGAATAAAGAACCCAGAATCCCGATATATAACGACGACGTCCTGCTATCCTGGGCACTGGTTAGACTTCGAATGTACATAGCTGTTGACTTCACAGGCACTGTTAGGTTGGCAACGATCTCTTCAGCAATTCGTTCCGCGGCAGCAGTATCTCCACCAGTTGCAGATAGATTGAAACAAACATAGCCAGACGACGTTGTAGTTGCTTGTGTGCTGGGCCCGGATGTAGGGCTAGTTGTGCTACCAGCTGCAATTACAATAGCTAAACTAAGACCATGGTAAACAAAGCTATGACAATGTATAGTTGGGACTGTTGAAGACATGGAGATAGATGTAGTAGTAACAGAAAGTTAACGTCTGTTCCCTCGCTATGAACAGTCAGGTTTTCAACAGACATAGACAATGAGGACAAACATTGTTTTGCATAACTTTGGTCACATTGACGATAATCTCTGATCAACTTAACCCTATCGGGTTCGTTTAGTACAGTCGTTAGCGCGTCCGACTATCAATCTAGGGGTCGTGAATTCGAATCCCCGCAAGGCCACAATCTCATTGAGGGCTGATATACGACATTGCGTCTTATTATCATTCGTCTCTCAACGCTGATTCAAGTGGTAAAATTACTTGCGGAGATGGGATGTGCTTGAGTACTGGTTTTCATTCAAGGATCACAGGAAATAGTGGTTCGGTAAACTGATCGTCTGTTAGCCCTCGATGGCATAAAATAACGCTAAATATTCAATCAATCAATCAACCGTTTTTATTTAAACGGTCGCATGAACTAAGAGAATTCACAATACAGAATGTTTTATTTGACTAATTCTTAGAGGAAAACTACTCAACATCCAAAGTAGTGCTAAGTTCATATAAAGTACATACGCTGAACTGTTAGAATATCATTCAAAACAACTAAATATTATTCTGCCATTGTATGTGCCTATTATTATGTTAAATAAGCCCGTGTGGTTCCGGCTAAGAATAGAATCACTGTCGATTTCTGCAGAGAAGTAGAAATCCTCCGAATGAGTGTCATGTTCACTGTAGTGGTTAAATTACCAACCCCTGTGTGGTTCCAGGGAGCCATATGAGTGGTGACAATAATCATGGTCACTGTGGCTCATGAGTGTCGCAAGAAGCGACAATTTGAGTACATGATATATTTTGTTGGAACTCTGCATTTCTGCAGGTATCAAGTTTCCAGGTTCTATTTTCATTTGTTGATGTATTTATTTTAATATGTATGTAAATGTGCTGTAATTGTACATGCAGAGTGAACCTGGAATTTTCCTTCCTGTTGGCGTTGAATAACCTATTGTGTTGGTACGCCATAAAACCTTATTCATTCATTATTTGTTGATTCAGTGCTAGATAAAACTATTTGTTCAACATGAAGCTCACCATTCCAACGACACAACCACCACTGCAACACAAATGAGTAGATATAAAAATGCCGCAATGTCCTATTTCACAATTGTTAAAACATTTATAAAAAAAAACTATCTGTAAGTTGAGTATTCTACCTGCTATACAAGTCGGCGCAGTGCCTGTCCAAGCAGAAATGCCATAGCAAACACGTGTCATGTCTCCGGAGGAATAAACAAATCCGCCACCACAGCTGTATGTCGCAGACGTACCAATGACCTTCACCGATGACGATAGTATGACGTTTGTGTTGACATTGCTGTCCGGATCGTCACACAAAACTTAGACAGAATAAAAAATAATTTTCAGTATGTTTGCTTATCTATGTAAAGAAGCCTAAAATGTATTTTAATTTCAGTTTTTATCGGTAAATACAATATCAGTTATACATTTAGTTGAAGTACTCATATCTTTAAATGAAGTGTGCTACCATTAGTTCTGTAATAGTTAATAATATTAAATACCGAAACATTAATATTCTCATATGCTTGATTACACGTTCATATTTATAAATGTACCAATTTTCTGAGTTATGTAAAATATAAAGTTTTACGATCGTGCTCATTCATTTTTGTATATATTAAACTCGTTGGCAGAACTAATATAATGCTCGATAGAGCCACGCAATATATATTTTTACAAACTCGTTGAATAAATTCAATAATAAAAGAGAACCAATGTCAGTTTCTCTATATACATAAAGATAAACTCTATTAATTTTGCCGTAGCACTCTCTCGACTGTCAAATATTCAACAGCGGCTTTTATTCTTGTGTATATTCATATACTATATATTCGTATAAATTTTAAAATCATCGTGTGGCCCTTTACGGCTCTTGAACTGCTGTGTTAATTAAAGTATTGATTAGAGATTCAAATGTTTGCTTACTGTAAGTAATACAAATATGACAAATTGTTATAATATAATATCAAATTAAGTTCCCGCGTAATTGGAAGAAGGTGACGATATAGCAGACGACTGAGCTATTGGAAGTAGGTGACGATATAGCAGACGACTGAACTATTGGAAGTAGATAACGATATAGTAGACGTCTGAGCTATTGGAAGTAGATAACGATATAGTAGGTGACGATATAGAAGACGACTGAGCTATTGGAAGTAGATAACGATATAGCAGGTGACTGAGCTATTGGAAGTAGATAATGATATAGCAGACGACTTAGCTATTGGAAGTAGGTGACGATATAGCAGACGACTGAGCTATTGGAAGTAGGTAATGATATAGTAGACGACTTAGCTATTGGAAGTAGGTAATGATATAGCAGACGACTTAGCTATTGGAAGTAGGTGACGATATAGCAGACGAGTGAGCTTTTGGAAGTAGGTGACGATATAGCAGACGAGTGAGCTATTGGAAGTAGGTGACGATATAGCAGACGAATGAGCTTTTGGAAGTAGATAACGATATAGCAGACGACTGAGATTTTGGAAGTAGGTGACGATATAGCAGGCGACTGAGCTATTGGAAGTAGGTGACGATATAGCAGACGACTGAGCTATTGGAAGTAGGTGACGATATAGCAGACGACTAAGCTATTGGAAGTAGGTGACGATATAGCAGACGACTGAGCTATTGGAAGTAGGTGACGATATAGCAGACGAGTGAGCTTTTTGGAAGTAAGTGCCAATATAATAGGTGACTGAGCTATTGGAAGTAAATGATGATATAGTAGACGACTGAGTTATTGAAAGTAGGTAATGATATAGCAGACGACTTAGCTATTGGAAGTAGGTGACGATATAGCAGACGATTGAGCTATTGGAAGTAGGTGACGATACAGCAGACGACGAGGTAAATATCAACATTTCTTACTTACTTTGGCACTCTGGGACTGTTCCATCCCAAGTTGCATCATTCTGGCAAGTATGTATCTGATCCCCGGACAAAAGGCTATAACCTGCCGTACACGTGTATGTAACTTGTGAACCCTCCGTGATCGCCCCTACCGTCAGAACAGTGTTGGTACCAGACTCGGGGTAAGGACACTCAACTGGCGTTGTACTCGTTACTAAAATATATGAATTATTATAGACGTTATATAATATAAGAAATGTACACTACACCAAAGTATTTAAAATTGCTTTCCATCTTCTATTATTGTTGTTTGTTAGTTTTTTGTGTTGAATGTTTTGGATATCTTTTATTTTATTTTATTTTTTTATTTTTTTATTTTTTTTTTGTAATTTATATAAAATAAAAATGCTAAGGAGTAAATAACTGCTATGAAAAGAAATGAAAACTGGCTTTTATTAAAATTGAAAATAAGTTCATAGAACGAACACCCATTGAATGTGAAACTGTAATACAGTCTCAGGACACATTTATGTTCCCCCGGCCTATACTTGATCGACAGCAACTTACATTCAACACATACATTGATGATACCATTTACTGCCAATAACTCGTGCAAACTTACATTCACAGTGTGGTATTGTTCCACTCCAATATGTCTGGGACCCATTATCAAGACATTGTCGTGATAATGTACCGGAAACCTTACT
This sequence comes from Panopea generosa, assembly GCA_029582155.1. Taxonomy (NCBI): domain Eukaryota; kingdom Metazoa; phylum Mollusca; class Bivalvia; order Adapedonta; family Hiatellidae; genus Panopea; species Panopea generosa. The sequence goes on along the minus strand of CM055901.1, from coordinate 30,946,068 downwards.
GTATCCAACAACGCATGTGTATGTCGCAAAAGACCCTATTGTAATTGACCCTACAGAAAGTTCGGTGTTAATACCATTGTCTGGGACTGAGCATGTTGTGGCGACACCTGCCGGTGTTGTTCCAGGTGGCGCTGTTCCCGATGCTGAATATAATAAAAAAAAAGAAATAACACACACAAAATAGATGATATTATTCCAGAAGAACATTTAATCATATTTCCGCAAATCATAATCTTGTTCAATTAATAACGGGGTTAGTAATGGGGTTAGAGAGACGCCATTGCTAACAATGTATTAAAGGGACACGCGGCACATTGTATAAATTGTCATAAAACACTAATTATCTATAGAATATATGTACAGTACATCTTCGATTGCTCGAACCCGACGGGACGAAATAGTTCGAAGTAAATGTCGTTTGAGCCAAATATCGTTCATCATCATACTATACCTGTACATGTATTAACATCGAAATAGGAATTCGGCTGCAACCAGATAAGTGGTTCGATCTGTATGGGGTGTTCGAGCAATCTGTGTTCCAGTCAAGTTCTACTGTATATGGTACAAAATATGAAGTACAAATACTCCAATATATTTATAAAACATTCGTTCTATTTTTTGAAAGAGTGTTATCTGCAACAAGAAGAGTTTATCATATAGCATCCGTTTTTACCTGTACGATGAAACACTCTGATGAAATGCCAATTTTCAGTGTTGCAAAATAATCGGAGAAAAGTGACCATTGGTGCTATGAAGTGGTCATTGAAAACTCGTATTCATGCAAATAGTGCATTGGCGTGTCTTGAGTAGCCTGTCACGGGAAGGAGCGAAAATGGCCTTTTAAGACACGTTGTTGCTAAATACAGGTTAACTTGCTCTGATGGCATACAAATGGGAAATAACAAATATGGCTGTTTAAGACAATTGGTTGTTTAATAGAAGTGACCACTTACACAGGTTTGACTGTATATGGTACCTCCCCATAACATTTTCTCAACGCCGGTTTATTTTTTGCAAATAAGTTATACCCCATTTGAATACGAAAACCCACAAGTGGATTCTTTGATAGCTCATGTATGTTTGTCATTATAATGCTGTTATTGAAAAGAATAGCACTTTTATTTTTAGCTCTCATTAACGAAGTTAAAACAACCTATGTCTGTTGTCCGTCGGTTGTTCATTTTTTTCTTTTAAAGACATCATCTGAGACTTAACATAATTGTGTGTTGTGTTTTCTTGGGTGAAAGGTGGGCGATATACGACTAGTTGTGCCTCTCTTTTTATTTTAATCATAATCAAACTTGCACTGAATGTTAATAACCGTAACTGAAATCGCATGACCAAAATACATCATATGACTATTGGAGGTTTTATAAAATCATCCAACTCGTTTTGATAAACTGCAACAAGGTGACTGCAGAAGAGACCATTTGGTTTACCCACATTGGCAAATTGGTGACGTTCCTGACCAAGCCACTCCTGAACCGGTTGATTGGCAAGATCGCTGTAGATTACCGCTGATCAGTGTATGCCCTGCCAAACAATCAAACTCTACAACATTGTCGTCTTGTAGTGTAGCAGCGCTAATAACTGCATTTTCAGAAGCATCAATACTGTCACATCTTTCTGCAATATATTTGTCGGCGTGTTTATGTGTAATCAGATAATGACACTGATGAACTAAGTTTAATTTAAGATAATCCAACTTTATACTTTTATATCAAAACATATATGTATTAATCGGTCTGAATATGCTGCAGCCAATCTTTAAAAAAATAAAAAAATAGCTGTTGATTTAACGATCATTATCAATGAGGAATTTATTGTGCATTACTTTACCTCTAAATTCTTTGTATATATTTAGTCGCAAAAGAGTTGGGCCATAAGTAATCCAACATTAAAATCGGCCCTTCCAAACAACAAATTATTTACAAAAAAAATCAAGATGGCAATAAAACATAGGATATAGGATACATTGTTTAGATATACGCTTCCAATGCTGACCTTAAATGAGAGATGCATTTTACTAGTGTGACTTAGAGAACTGGAACCGGAAGAGACAATTAAGACATTACTTATAATAATTTTTTAAAATGCATTATTTATGAACATACTCATAAAAAAATATAGGTAATAACAAAACATCTATCACCTAATAACGTAAGTACAATAAACATAAGATAGATGTAAGTACAATAAACATAAGATAGATGTAAATGCAATTAACATAATATAAATGTAAGTGCAATAAACATAAGAAAGATGTAAGTGCAATAAACATAAGATAGATGTAAGTGCAATAAACATAAAAAAGATGTAAGTGCAATAAACATTAGATAGATGTAAGTGCAATTAACATACGATAGATGTAAGTGCAATAAACATAAGATAGATGTAAGTGCAATAAACATTAGATATATGTAAGTGCAATAAACATAAGATAAATGTAAGTGCAATAAGCATAATATAGATGTAAGTGCAATAAACATAATATAAATGTAAGTGCAATAAACATAAGAAAGATGTAAGTTCAATAAACATAAGATAGATGTTAGTGCAATAAACATAAGAAAGATGTAAGTTCAATAAACATAAGATAGATGTAAGTGCAATAAACATTAGATATATATAAGTGCAATAAACATAAGAGTAATATAATTACAATAAACATTAGATAGACGTAAGTGCAATAAACATAAGATAAATGTAAGTGCAATAAACATAAGACAGGTGTAAGTGCAATAAACATAAGATAAATGTTAGTGCAATAAACATAAGATAGATGTAAGTTCAATAAAAATTAAATAGATGTAAGTGCAATAAACATAAGATAAATGTAAGTGCAATAAATATAAGACAGATGTTAGTTCAATAAACATAAGACAAATGTTAGTGCAAAAAACATAAGATATATGTAAGTGCAATAAACATTAGATAGATGGAATGTGCAATAAACATAAGATAGATGTAAGTGCAATAAACAGAAGATAAATGTTAATACAATAAACATAAGATAAATGTAAGTGCAATAAACATTAGAAAGATGTAGGTGTAATAAACATAATACAAATGTAAGTGCAATAAACATAATATAAATATAAGTGCAATAAACATAAGACAGATGTTAGTGCAATAAAGATAATATAAATGCATGTGCAATAAACATAATATAAATATAAGTGCAATAAACATTATACAGATGTAGGTGCAATAAACATAATATAAATATAAGTGCAATAAACATTAGACAGATGTAAGTGCAATAAACATAAGATAAATGGAATGTACTAAAAGTACAAGTAAAAGCATCGATTGATAATGCAATATTAGTATGTTTTTTAGCAGAAAAACTTAAAATAATAAGAATGTATCCATTAATAATGAAAATGTAGTAAGTATAAAACTTAAAAAGCAAAGAAAAGTAAATATGTAGAACAGTCTCGTACGTGAAGATAATAAACCAATAGTTACCACAAGATGGTGCCGTTCCGGACCACGTGGCGTTAGCCTGACACTGTCTGACAAGGTCACCTGTAGCTAGCGTATAAAACTGTTTACACGTGTACACCGTCGTAGTTTCGTTTGCAGTCATCGTGGCGGTGGTAATACTTGAAAGTGCAGTACAAGAGGCACCACCTGAAAATTTAACTATCGTCAGTGGGATCACTATCATCATTGAGACCGAAGACAATTAACTTGACCAATGATGGTAAAGGGGACACACTGCAATTTATGCTGCTGTTTTATTTAACACTATTTTTGAAAAGTATACATGTATATGATGTTTAAATACTCCGATATACATGTAGAGCAGACATTTATATTGACACTTTTTTAATTTTGGAAGAGTAATAAAAGGTAAAAAGGAATCCTATTTTACAAAAACCTATTTTAATTAATAAGTTTTTAAAGGAATGATAACACAAGGAAATGCCGATTTGTATTTTTGAAGATTTTTGAAAGAATGACACCACTTGTTTGATAAAATCTATAAATGATTTCTGAAGAGTTTCTAAGAGTACCAGTTTCAAATACCTATTGTTACATGTTCTAAGATTTATTTCATGCATAAATATGTTTTTTTAAACATGGAGATTTAGACAGTGCGACGTGCATATTAACTTCTCCGTATGGTTATTGATTTGATGGTGATGATGATGATTTTATGTATCGCCACTAACGGAGTCGTATGGGCGACGCCTCCAGACAAATATTAGTAATTTTAGATTTTTGGAGGATAGTACAAAGTAGTAGCTTCCCTGGTTCTTTTACATGCCCGACACATGTGACCTCGATTTTCCTTAAAGTCCCATCCGAAAGGCTGATCAGCAGTTTTAGTTGGATGAGCGGTGGATCGAACCTGCGACCCCTGTGTTCGCAGTCCAAGGCTTTAACCACTGGATCACTCATTCACTCTATTGCTGTGATGGGTGAACATGAGAACAATTTATACATTGCCACGCCTGGGAAACCATCCGTCACCTTACCAATGGTACTGTCGTAAAGGTAAGGCTTCCGGTAATGCGCATAGTTTGACAAAATATAGGTAAAAAGGTAAGTGGTTGTCCTTTGTTGGACTTTTAATACCTATACCAGATACTAAATATCTAAAACTGTTATCCGAACTGCGGCACGTAATTATTTATGTTAACTGATAAATATAAACATTCTTATCATAACAATATGAAATACGCACCCTTCCAAATTCGGATGATCGTTTGTGTTTGTGTGGACAAGTGGGTATACCCTGACGTTGTACCGTAATCTCTGCCAATCTTGATCAGGTACCCCGAGGTTATTGGGTGCCAGAGTCTCACTTCGCTTGTAGAATACCCATAAACCATTCCGCCAATGTTACTTATCCCATCGCCATAGGCGGCACCAACAGCGTAAAAATGGTGACCGGCGAACGTACCATCAACAGCCACAGACTGACATAGAAAATAAATCACTCAAAAATAAGTAAACAGCTATTTTGGATGCTATTTTACTATTTATTCCGTATTTTACACGGACTTTAAAAGGTCGTACTACACAATTGAATTTTGCTGTTCGATATACAACAAGGTTTAGGATTTCCACGGCACAACTCCACACAGAATCGTTTATAACTGCAGGAATGCATCCACACAGAATCGTTTATAACTGCAGGAATGCATCCGCACAGAATCGTTTATAACTGCAGGAATGCATCCACACAGAATCGTTTATAACTGCAGGAATGCATCCACACAGAATCGTTTATAACTGCAGGAATGCATCCACACAGAATCGTTTATAACTGTTTTTCATAGCAGGAATGCATCCGCACATAAAAGTGCACAGTAACTTGTAAGTTTACCAGCTAGGTGAAAGTACAATGCCACCTTAAGAATTTTTAAATAAAAGAAGTTCTCAAATGCTCATAAATACATGCATATGTTAAAATCCTATACAAGCTTTTAACACCAGTGAAGTCTTATTGCAGTGTATTCTATACCAGCTTTTGCTATACTCATCTGTATCAATATCACAGCCCCTATAAACTATTTTGAAAGTATTTCAAACCAAAGTACATAGGACTTTTTTTCAGTGCAAGAATCGTATTACCGTGGCAAAAAGGGGCGCAACTGTGGTGAGACATAAGATGACGAGGTACTATTTATGTTCTTGGTAGTTCGAGATATGACGTCAATAATTCGCTATCTTCATACCAAAAATAATTCTTGATATCACAAATTAAATTATTGACATCAATCATTTTATTTAAAACTTTATATCAACAAATCAAATGATCGTTCAAGAAATCGTATTCTTGTGTATCAAAAACATTTCACTATGAATATTTCTACCTAGAAATCTAACTCTAAAAAATGAATTCTCAAGAAATCCAAACTTTGAAGTCATGAAATAATGATAAGGAAGCTAAACGGCGTCCCATAAGCATCTACTTTATTTTGTTGGTTTTTATATAAGTAACTTTTTAAGGAATCGTAATCAATCATTGGCAAAGCATTAGGTAAGTGTTCTAGTTAATCGTACTAATCAATATGAACTCATGTAGGTTCGAAGGTTCGAGTCCCCTCCTTCATTATGAGGTCTTCCTCCACCAATAAACCTGGATATGCAATATATAACCTAAAATGTGTTGAAAACGGCGTAAAACCCATTTAAACGAGCTCATGTATCATTCTGATATAAGGTCAATGTCAAAATAGTTAAATGGTTAACCTGACAGCTGAAAAAATATTGCTGTAAAGATTGCTGTACGTGGTGGTTAGGTTTTCTAGTTAGTTTTTACCCGTCGTGCCTTTTAAAATATTTAAACTTAGTTCAGTATGGTTATAAAATGATCCATTTCAATTTAATTGCATTGTAATTTTAGAATCATTAATAAAAAGTATCAAAATATATGTATCAATAAAGAGCGACAGAAGGCGGCGCTGTATCGTTTGTATTTATTTAGAGCAGAGTTCCATATATTCTTTCACAACTTTTGACCACTTTTGGTTTTACTTTAACATTCATGTGACAATAAGGCAATGTTATTTGAAATTATATTTCTGGCAGAAAAAGGCTAATGCATTTTCTATTTTAACAGTCGATTTATTTGAAGTATATGTTGTTGCTGTTGTTTTTTTTATGTCTTACAACACAAACTAACTAATCATGAAACGCAAACGTCAAAGATGACCAAGAACAGGTTTGTAATACTAATTAAAATCATTCAAATTAACAAACTATCTCAGTAAAGTGCTTATCTGTGATGATAGTGACTAACTCATTGTATTACCAAGTTACTGATACAATTTAGTAAAGACATAAAGGAATCGTGCAAAGGAAACGTCTACGAATCCTGAATTATTGTATACCACATATTTGTCAGACATTTCAATATTTTAAGCAGACGAAGAATCTCAGTCGTTTCGACTCTGTGAATCTGTATTTGTTGAGGATTCCTGGTAAAACAAAAACTTTATGCAACCAGAGTCGTAAATAGACAGCCAAGTCACAGATATAAAAATTAAAGATTGCTGGTTTCTTGTTTATGTTTCAAAGACGGGGTACCAACAAAGGTCATCAAAGGTCATATTACAGCATGCGTACCTCTACTATGACAAGATCTGTATCAACATCGAACGTGGAGCTTATTGGATAAGCGTGGCTGTCTGCAGAATCACTTAATGAGTGTGACGTCGTCTGGTCAAGTATACTTATCGAACCAAGGTCTGCCCACAGCCGGATGGTTACTGAGGCATCGTGGGGTGCACATCCAGTATCCGTGTACGTTGTATAGTGGCCCCATCCATCACACATATTTATCACTCCTACAAATTGACAAAAAAGTATAAACAGCCAAACAAAAGTGTAAGCGGTCACCACTGTTAAGCAGTCACCTGTCTTTTCTGTTTCCCATTTCTATGTTTTCAGAGTAGATTAACCTGTTTTAAGCAACAACCTGTCTTAAAAGGCCACTTTGCTCCGTTCCTTGACTGTTTGCTTAAGACAGGTTTGACTGTATTTTATTTTGATTTGGTTTCATTTAAGTAATTATAAGTTTATAATGAAAGGCATAATAAAACACCATTGGTTAACCATTGGTATCATTCTGATACAAGGTCAAGGTTAAAATAGTCAATTGATTTACACCAAACTGTAGAACGGTATGCTGCAATTTTACAAGGAGGTTAGTTGATCTAGAGGACACGCACTCACGCACGCACGCATGCATTCATTAAAATGAAGCAATGGTGACACATGACAAATTGGTGTTTTCTTAAACTTATTTGGGTAATACAAATGATGCATCTTCTAAATGAAATTACTAGAAGTCCGTTACTCTGTCTCAACCAAATGATAAACAGCTTTCGCAGCCCATGTGAATGTGAACAAAACACTTGCCTCAGAGTACCACAAAAAATTATGCTCGTAGGTGATATGACTTCTGTGATGACACTTCAGCATAGCATCATCATGAGTTAAGAATAAATAGAATTGGATAATTTTAAAACTGGGTCACTTCTCTATGAAATTGGACTGTAATCCAATGCGAAGACATATCCATTTGACCCATGCTAAACATAACGGCATTATAAACAATGATTCAGTTTTGCTAGAAGCATGTTAAATATTCCATAGAACAATATGCCGTGTAAATGATCTGTAAAAAGATCATTTAATTAAACAGAATCGCCTTGACTCAAATGAATTGATAGATCAACATGAGAAAGCAAACAAATAAAAGAAACTGCAAAATACGTTAAAAAAAACATATAGGATTTTTCGCCAAAATATGCTCGAATTTGCAATAAAACATCTTTTCCCAATTATTCATATATATATATAAATATATCACTGAGCTAGTACTGTAACAAGAGTATCTATTTAAACATACTAAATTAACAAGGTATTGTGATATTGTCGAATGCCTTATTCTTCATTGAACTTATAGTAATAAACACTAACAAGGTAACTGAAGTTGATGATATAGTTAATGCTAAATATATGCTAGAGTTAGCGCCTACTGTAAGTGCTTCTTTGATTTATGGCATCCTTTTAAGTATCTCCTGAAAGTCTGAAAAAATGGTGACATCAACCTTCAAATTTGATAAGAACAAATGTCATTCTATATATGTGTTGTCAGCTATTTCGTCCATATTTTAAAGGCATGTTAAAGACAATTTTCTACATTTTCTAGACTAACGTAATATCATTCAGGAATTCTTGACCTTGCAAAGGCTTTCGCTCAACCTATTCACAACACTCTAACCTGCCTGAAGAATTAGTACCAGTAACCTAAACTTGTTTAAATCATATATTCATGAAAGGAAACAACAAAATGGTGTTTAAGAAATAATATCACTCAAAGAATATTAACAAGTTTAAATGTATTATTTACATTAATAGCTGTCCATATAATTTTCCTTTTCTGATCTCGATTCATTTGCAAACGATTCAAAATTATAACTATCTTGAGCGAACGGTATGCATTTTCACTCTCATATTGCTGCGTGTATTGGAGAGGTGTTATACAAGATACAAGACACAAGAAACTTTATTTTATGTCGGATGTATAATAGTAAAATGGTTTTATAGATGAACATGACACAAATACGTCTACTTCTCTGATTCAGATTCGCTTTAAAGTTATTTATGTTATCTCGATTTTGAATCAGCTAAAAACAATCACGCTCGAGGTCTTCCTTGGTATAACCAGTGCTGCTAAGCATACACGGATATTAAAGTGACTTGCTCAAGGACACCATACTTAGCCCTGGCGAAGGATCGAACCCCCAACCCTCCGATCCTCGACCAGAAAGTCTACCATTGGACCACACGCTTAACACTTATATAATTTTTTATTGATTAGCATTATGATAAGAAATAATAATAATGATGAGGATGATAAAGATAATAATATTTAGAACCCATTGCCTCGGCATTGAGAAGAAAGTTGTCATTAGATTACAGAGTCTTACATTCATTCAGTTATCGCCGTTAACGGAAGGCGATGTACGATTACCGGTATTTGACTGTTTTAGTACTCCGCATCGCATAAGCGGAACCATTGTAATTGCAAGCGTAACTCGAGAGGATCACAACAAGGTGCATAGTGACATTTTATGTCTACTTGGAGCCCAGCAGTATGTTCAAGTGAACAGATTTGCCAAATTTGAACAGCTGATCTTAATTTAATATAACCTCATTTGTTTTAACTACATGTATATGGCTATTATATGAATCGCTCTGGAGTTCGTTTCTTGGAAAGTACCCGTACCGAGTGTTGTTATTTTGTAAGACCATCTTATCGAGCCAGGGATATAACATATCTCTGTGGGGTGGGTACACGTGACAACCGAATTAGCGTAGCGCCTAAAATTACAATCATTTACTGCATTGACGGAACTGGCCGAGTGTGTACGATTGCATACTAACGGTTATGTTTCATCATTTCCTGATAATGCTGATACTTAAATATTTCAGTATAATTAACCCTTTACTTCATATAGACGCCTTTTGACACCTCTAATATAGACGCCTTTGGACACCTCTAATATAGACGCCTTTGGACACCTTATATAGAAGGCTTTTAAATTATTTGGTGAATTATGTTTATATTAACAGACAGAATGGAAAACAGTGCAGTAAGTGTTCAGATTGTTCGTTACGAGCAATCTGAACTCTTCCTGCACTGTTTTCAAAGGCCTTCTGTGATTGATGCGGGAAAAACGCGTATCTATGGAGTAAAGGGTTAATACTTTCCAACTAAACGCATGTTAAACGAAAATCGATCTACTTCAACCGCGAATCTTTATTTCACTTTAAAGATGTATCACCAATCCAACCATCTGCAGTAAATGATGGTAATTCTATTGAATCACAAAGAGGAAGGTCCAATTTGTAGATAATGTTTGATTCCATCCTTGTAGTTTATTTTATTTAATATATGATAAAGTGTTAAAACATGGGTCATATCCGTGTCATTCGTCAATGTTTAAGCATAACCCGATACTGACCTACGAGTGATTTTATCACGGGCCGCGATTAAGTATTTTACAATACAGAGACAAAATGAAATACACGTTATTATACAGAATACTGCTAAGATCGAAAACATCGGCGATACTGGCGAAGTCTCTTTAAGTTAAGTAAACAATACAAACGAATGTGTCTCAAAGGTGTTTGTTAATGTTAGCAAACGTTGGGCTTGTTGACTTGTGTTATCCAACACTAGCTAAGAATTAAATAATCAAAAGTCAATATTATCTTACTGAACGAATGTACCTGGTCAACAACAAAGACAAACAGGTAAACACAATGTCTACACCTGTGCATTGTGGTTTTAGTCGCACGGTAGTGTTATTTGAATAACACTTTCAGATATCAAGATAAGGTAATGGAGCAGTAAAGGGTTATATTTCAAAAAAGGTTTTTATTTATATGATCTATATAATACCACTTGTATTGAGAAACGTTTACCGTCTAAAAAAAATTATCGGCATTTACTTTATCGTACCCTATTTTTAAAAAGCAGAAAAAAGTCCAAATTGGGATCAATGTTTACACTTTTGTTCATTTTCAATATTTTCTTATATTATATGTATTCTTAAGCATATATTTTAAGAAAAAGTATGAACATACAGCATTAATTTGAAGAAAAAAAACAACATATTTGTACAATCAATAGGGCACAAGAGAAATCTATTTTTGACGGATTAGAAAAATTCTACATGAATCACTTAATATGTATATATTTTTCTTAATAATTGTTTTAGTATGATACGGTAAAAATTTCACAATTGGCGCTTCTTCAGAAAAAAAGTTTGTCTAACCAGTCATGTTATTTTTTCTTAGTTTGTTACACAAAACCTATTATGACAAATAATAGTAAAATAAAGGTGCTCACACATTATAACAAAAATAGTTTAAAGGCAATAATATGTACTTTTTATGTAAGAATTGGACATGGATTCTGACCCCACCCATCCCATTACAAATTCATCCCAGATTTCTAACACTTAAATAATGTATCTTACAAATAGTGTCAGTTTCAAAACAAATATATTTTAAAAATAGTTTGATATTAATACTATGTAAACTTCCGCATTAACTATTAAACAGAATAGACCCCACCCCCACCCCCCAACCACCATCACCACCCAACCCCGAACACACAAGGTCTTTTGCATTCTCCACTACTGACGCTGGAATCTAAAGAGTTTAAATGTTTGTCTTTTTATCTGTTAAATAATAAACCATTATAGACAGCATTTGGAGTGAAACTGTAGAATAGGAGCTCTTTCAGTGATAATTTGATAAAGTCCAAGTGACTCCACATCGGCAATGGCATTATTGGTATTGTAGCTGATATCAAGCAGCGATTTCACAAGATTTCACAAGATCCTCCTGTTTATGTGAACGATTTGGAAACAGTTGCCTGATTTATCAATTAATCCTCGAAAGTTCCTTGAAAATTTTCTCTGTAGTGTTAGTACATATAAGTATTGAAATCAGCACTGGATAGTCAAATGAGCCAATAATATTACATTAGGCAATTTTTTCCAGCCATATACAAAGATTCTGGATAGCTGTTTGAATGGAGGCTGGTTCCACACTATTACCATTAACTTTCATGATGCCAGAATTAGTCATCAATATGCCAGAAATCTTCTGTGCTTCTGATGTTATAGGTAATCCTGGTCTTACATAGGTCTCAAATGTCTGTGCAGACTCCATTTCCACAGCAGCTATATTTGAAATGTGTGGCATCAGTCCACCACGTACTACAAATACAGAGAAAACTACTGTTATTATATTCAAGAGGTGATTAATAAATGGACACCATGAATGATATGTATTTTTAAATAAAAAGAGATTGTGCTGCAACAGAGCCAATCTTTATTCACAGCAGTATACTAGTGTATGGTAGGAAAACATAGTTTATATTTAATTCTTCTCATATTATCGAACAGGATACTAGTTAGACTGGTAACAACTCCATTTCAAGGAATAAACCACTTATTAAGGTTATTTGTTTCCAAATCAATAGTTATAAAGGTTGGCTTCCCAGACAGCAGTGTGATGGGCTTGAAATAACCACGAGGTATAGCATCGGGAAGCTTCTCCACATCAGCATCATTCAAGTGACCGATTCTAGAAAATTAAGGACACAGATAGACAGTCAATCTAACAAATATGGGACATATTATTTACTTTTATGAAGTCTTTTTTAAGTCAATGCAGTTTTTTTCGCAACCATTTAACACATACAGAATGGTAACTGTGACTTGTCCTGTTGTTATGCCCTACATTTCATGTCAGCGTATTTGGCTGTGTGAATACAAGGAGAGAGACCAACACTGGAATGAGCATGTAGGAAATGATAATAACTGCGAACTTGTGCAGACAAAATTAATATAATTATTTTGACTTCAAAATGATGCGGAAGAGTAAGTTTCTTTTAAATTTATCTATTTTACCTCAATTGTGAAATAAGTTCTTACAACTTAGACAAATTATGCTCGAGGTCTTCCTGTGTGCAAAGCCAGAACTAAGCATAAAGTGTCTTGCTCAAGGGCCTTTGTGAATATGTAGCTTTTTCTTACCAATAAATAACCAGAAACATTACGTACAGTGAACTCATGTTAACAGTGTACAATAACTGTTGAAAAAAAAAGTAATGTCTTCTGAACAAGAAATAACGAGAAACATTAGAAACAGTAAACTGATCTAAACATTGTACTGTTCAAAACAACAGTTTATACGTATTTTTTTCTGAACAAAAAGTAACCAGAAACATTAGAAAGAGTGAATTGATGTAAACATTGAACTGTTGAAAAGAAAATTAAATAAGTAAATTTTTCAGAACAAAAAATAGCCAGAAACATTAGAAACAGTAAACTGATGTAAACATTGAACTGTTGAAAACAACAAAGTAAATATGTAACTTTTTAAAATAAAATAAGAAACACTTATATTGTTGTCAACCTCTCAGAATGTAAAGGGACATTACTCTGAAATTAATAAATAGAGAGCTCCCCTTTTGCGTGTTTATTACCGTAATAGATTTCAAAATTTTGTATGTATTTTCAATTTAACAACTGCTCTACCTATTATGTTGAACAATGCTAAAGACAGACATTTATAAAAACCTTACGTATATCAGTCAACACAAAAACAAAACAAATTAATTGAATGATTGATTGATTCATTCATTCATTCACTCATTGATTGATTGATTGATTGATTGATTGAATGATTGATTGATTGAATGAATATTTAGCGTCATTTAATGTCATTGCAAACAGACGATTAGTTAACATAACCACTTTTTTTCTGGGAACCTGAAAGGATAACCAGTTCTCAAGTACAAAAAAGTTTCCTACTTGAATCAGTGGTGAGAGAAAAATGATAATGCAATTTCATAAATCAATCATCAGAGAGATTGTGGCTGGGCATGGACTCATAAACTCTTGATTGAAAGACAGATATACTAACGACTAACTGGTCCCGTGGTAACAAACGTAGACAACAGATATTTTAAAAGTTAAACACACACAAACAATAAAAGTAATAAAATATAAAAAGATGATACCCAATCAATGCGGAATTTCCATAGTGGTGTGACTTTGGAGAACGCAAAGTGACCTCCTGGTTTGAATGTTCATGATAATATTGAGAGGATTAACAGTGCCCGAGTTGGCGGGGCATAAGAAATAAACATATGGTTTTCCAACAGGAAGATGAAGCCACTTAAAGGAATATTGAATTGAATAGGTTACTCATTATTTTATTTGGAGTCGAGAGCTTTGTATTCTTTTCTCTTCGATCATCTTCATGTTCGTTTTTTTCGTTCGTACATTTCGTATAACCCAATATGATTTTGCCGTTTACAGACTGTAAAACATTGAAGTGAGGCTGTAGAGTAATTAATAGAGTGTTGGCCGCTCGCGCCAGAGGTTGTAGATTCGATCTCCAGCTTCACCCGATGTCTCTAAAAAAACAACATTCAGGGCTGGTTCCACTCAGTAAGCAGACACGAGAGTGGTTCATATCAGCACTGAGCTTTCTTCGCAATCAAGCTAAAATTAATTGGTATAAACTAATTCAATTCAATTGAGAAGAAAGTTTAACAATGATAATAAGGTATGAACAATCTACACAAATATATCTGACTCCATTCTATAATAGAACATGTGACTGAGCGATAATGAAAGAGATAGTAGGTGTCAAGTACAGGTTAAACCATCGCATATCTCAAAAGCAATGAATAGGTGCACGTACGGGCATCAATACAAGTGTAAAAATAAAATTCGATGTTATAATCATTTATGAATACATACATGTTTACCTATCAAAGCCTCGTTTGCGCCAAGCAGTGTTTACAGCACAGGACATTCCGCTTCTTGTCTGACAGGGAACTTTGGAAGCAAAACTTTTTCTGCGTGTTGTCTTGACAGTAGCAACGACGATGAATTGCTGACTTAAGTGTACCGTTGCCTGTAACTAGAGTACTGAAAACAACAAACACAACATTCAAACTGTAATACATACCACAATTCATGTTTATGTACATTAAGGAGTTTGTCAATAGATGGCATTTTGTCTCATTTTCATTCATATCTCACTGCTGATATAAGCGGGAAAGTAATCAGTTACTCGAACAGATGGTGTGCTCGAGTACAGGTTAACTTTCCGTGATCCCAGGAATGAGTGGTTAGGTTAATTAATAGTATATTACCCATTGATGGCACAAAATGGCGCTAAATATTCAAGCAATCAAAGTCTAGCAAAAGCATATGTCTCACAAATATAAATAATATCTTTGCATATTTGGCAGTCCCATAAAGGCAGAGTGAGAATTCGTCGTGGACAGTCGATATCTTAAAGGTCACTGAAATAAGAACACCATGTAGCAAATTTCATTTTTTTACAGTATTTTTTATCAGATTACCTTTAACACAGTACTATTATCCATGACTGTAGTATTGGTACCTAAAAACATCAACCTGTAAACAAAAATAATAAATATAGCCAGAAAGAATAGAAATATTATGAAATTGGAGAATATTTCTAGATTTTATTTTTATAAAGCCGCTCACATTTTGTGGATTTGTATGGAGCTGTGTCAATATATCAATGTGTTAATATACTCACTTAAGTGATGGTAATGTATTTGGAAGTGGGCAGATTCCAAGATTCTCTTTTATGGTATCCACGATACTTCCAAGTACTTTTTGAGATTCCTGACAAGCAATATCACTGTAAAATTATAAATACAATTATGACTTTATTAGGACTGGTACAAATGTGACAAAAAGCAGGTGAAAATATATATGTAGATCCTCAAAGAATATCTACAGAATGTAAATAAACAATTTAAAATATAAAAGAAATTTGTAATAGTAATGTACATGCATATAACAAAACAAAAAAAATTACATTTCATTGCAGACATTTTATAAATGGATTCATGTACAAAGATTACTTACGGGGCGCCATTTCTTTCTTAAACGCATCCACAGCTGCGTGTTGTAAAAACTTCAAAGGCAACGCCTCCACTACTTCATCAGCACGTTCTTCCATAAGCTTTAGAAACGTGTTCTTCATGGGATTCCGATTAAAGACTGTGAGGAAATTATTAACTTTAACAGGGCCTTCTAAACTGTCAATCATAGCTGAAATAGAATAGAAAATCATTGCATTTATCTTCTCATTATCTGCTGTAGGCATGAGCTTTGATGATAGTGAAACGTAAAACTTGTTAAGATAAATTTTAATAACTTCCAGCATTTGTTTTAAATTCTGGAAAAATGAACAGCTTTGTCACAATTAATAACTACCCAGATTTAACAAAAAAGTATCTAGTTTATACAAAGGACAGCCATCAATATTATCTTACCTGTACCTAGCTTTGTGTTGGCTGCAAAACAGGGCATTCCTTTTATTTCTTTAGTGATATGTGTTAGGCAACACTGTTGACATATCCATAATCACTGTTCTGGCACACAACATACACATACTCGCCGACCTAATCCTTTCTGAATTTCTCCAGCAATAATATTGTAAGTAAGTGGCACAGGACCAAATCTGCACAGCTGACAATATCTTAAGTTTGACAACAAAACTTCGAACTCGCCCTAACTACGACCTTCTTTCCAGTCATTTTTCGGTGATTTTATTAATACTACCTCTGGCATATTATACGCTGTCTGATTGATATAATCATGATCAATGTTCCAAACAATCGAAGGAGACTTTTCGATTTTTTCCGTTTATTGGAACAAAAACGGCCTCGACGATCGCGAAAATCCATTTTTGATTACAACCGAAAGTGAACCTTTATTATGTTGATTACATCGTAATCCATTCCGATACTCTCCATTCATCACAGGAGGGATATAATGCTAGCTTTGCGTCGTTTCTACCAAGTCACGATGCAACCATATGATTGGCTCCTTCACGATTTCATGAAGGGAACGTAATCCAATCACAACGCTAGTTTCATGCAAACGCCGTTTTGATAAGACGTTGTTAACGTTAGCTGTATTTTGTTGTTCTGTTCGAATAAAACGACGCAGAGCTGACGTAATTTCCTACGGGTGATGGATGGAAATCATCGGAATTGACACCCGTGGGTATCCGACGATATGTTTGTTATAGGCATTAATGGAATGTTATTTCGCGGCTCAATCAGTTTATAAGTAAAATTATTAATCTTTGTAATCTCTCGTTTTTTTTACTAGTGGCCAAGTTATTGTATATAATAAATAATGTGGAACATGCACCCGACATATACGCTAAAATGTACCTAAACATGTATCAGAAAGGTGCAATATACAATGTATATAGCAGAAATAGTCCATTTCATATACTGCATCTGAAATTGTAAGAAGTTTTCATTGTATTTAAATGAGTGAGTAAACGATACATTATACAAAGTTCTGTGTTGCTTATCATTTAAGCGAGAAAGACGATCAGCAGTTATGCCAACGATCTTAGTATTTTATGAAGTTGATATTTCTTTACGGCAATTTACATAGGGTATAGCTACATGAAACACAGTATTCTCAAAAAGACAACCATACCAGATGCATTTGCATTGTAACGTACTCAAATGAGGCAGAATGGATATGTGGTGGCTAATTTGTGCCACTTCATTTTGTCATTCTGTTGGGACGAAAATATAACATGATAAAATAACAAAAAATACATTGACCGTTTTACAGCTTCGATAGACATTAATATGATCCATTGAAACATTGTACTTTTGTTATGCTGTCGCTTTACGGCTATCATCACAGCCGTCAATCTGAATACAGCACTGCATGGTGTAATGGTGGCGGACAAGATAGAGAAAATAAACGGACATGTTCAAATTGTGTCCATAACTAAGATTAATCAAAAACAATTTCCAAAAACACTATAAATTATCAAGTCATATTTTTTATCATAGCTTCTAGTGTGTTCTGTAGTCCATGACTAATTGTGGTTGAGGCATATCATGTGTATCCGTTAGATACATGCTCCAATCGGTGCTGGAGTTGAACTCCTGTACACCTTGGTAACGGGCATATCCGAGAAATCAACAACATCCAACAGCGCGTGTACCAGCGCGACACTGACAGTACCAACCAGTCACAGAAGATTATGTGTACGACACCCACAGTTTATGTGCTTTGCTGGACACATGGCGGCTTTGAATTTATCAACCCTTTGTTCAGATGAATGAGGTGTTCTCGTGTATAATATTTCGCTAACTTTAGCTGGTACACACCGCCTGTAATACTTCGGAGATCTTCTTCATCCAAAGTAGGAAACTCAAGGTTTTCCTGCATTGCATCAACTCCTTTCCAACAAGTCTTCTTTGTATTCAAGCCCTCGGCTACAATTTTTTGCTACAGTGCATTTGTGCGCTTCATTTAATAAAGAATACGCAGATCAACGGCTTCATCATTTATGTCACTTGTACAAAGTGATTTGGGGTACTTGTTTGACATTGCACAAACCAAACGAGTATAGTCACCACTGTAGGGTATTTGTGTATTGGGCACTATGTTGTCAAGCAATTTCCACGATTTAATCAGATATTCGCCGATTCTAAAACCCATCTGACTTTTGTTACAAGTCTAGAAGCATTACATTACTCGACTGTATGCTGTTTTATGCCATGTTTAAGAAAGGCTGGTATTTCTGTATTGATTCCTAATTCTTTGAGTACCTCAACGGAATCCCTAAACACTCTATCAACAATAAGCACATCGTCGTACTTTAACCATTGCTTTAATTTTTTAACAATGCTTTCCTGTCTGAAGATATTGACCGCTTCACTGAACTTATCCCAACGTTAAATATGGTTGGTAACACTTTATTGGACATTCCAGTTCGTAGTTTTGTTTAGTTTTATAGAAAACATTGCGGCATTTCCCACAACTGACGTCAGATTCTGTGGCCCTTATCATCAATATTTTGAGAAGATACTTTCTGAATGTTTTGTTTTCTATACCTGTTATCCATCGTCTGTCTTTTGGTTTTGTTCGTTTAGAACAAACGACACAAGGATACCTTCTCCTGTTTAAAGATAAATTGTAATAATTTACAAATCAATCGTTACCGAAAATCTGTTTTCTCTCACAATCAAATTAAGCTGTGTTACACGAACTATTAATAAGTACATAACATAACTATACAGACATGACTTAATGGTCAGTTGATTCGATTGTTTTTTTTAACTTACTAGATTAAAATTAATCATAAACCACCGGACATTTATAAATGTAAGGAAATGCCCTGTACTGTAGGCATTTTACATATAAACTGATTGTATTAACATCAATGTATAATGTAGATATTTTACTTTTAAACATATACCTTCTTTCTCTCTATCTTCTCTATTGATAATTCAGTATGTGGCATCAATGGTCAATGAACAGCCACCTGCAATGAGAAATATAGGCATATGTGATATTTGTTGAAAATAAGCAGTCAATTAAATATTAATTAGGGACAGACGCAAACAATGAAATAAAGACATAATTTAAAGCATGCAAAATCGACGGTATAGGACTGCTGTTATTTAAACTGTGCTAATAAATGTACATCATATATATATAAAAAAAAGTAATTGTGCCGATCGATGTAGACGTAGATATGACAAAGCCAAATAAACATACTTAATTAAACATATGGCACATTGTGAATAAGAATAAACATTACGCTACCAATTACAAAAAGTATGTTATCATTACAATGTTTAATTTTAAATATTTTTTTAATATTTATTTAAGTGGCATCCAATAATAAACCCCTGCTTTATCGCTCAACTTCCAATACAGCCATGAAAGCTCAATGAGGCTTTTCAGTAACCCATGTACGTTCACTACAATATATTACCTGCTCTCTCGTTCTTCCGTGGTGTGGTAATTCAAAATATATGGGAATAATGCATGATGTTGTATAGATGTATACTGTGAATGGCCGACATCATCTGTAAAAAAGTAACAAATAGAGGTATTGATTAAAACAAGGAATGGCAATAATTGATAGGTAGATTTAACTTCTTAAAAATTAATTTGAATTACAATTAATTTCATAGAAAAAAAATCGAATCAAAGTTATAAAATAAAAATGGATTCTTCTGCGGTTTGTTCCGGGTTACCTTGGTCTACAGAGCCACTAAGCCATTTAGCTTTATTTACTTAAAGGTGGATAACTGTCATAGTATTATTGATTTTTGATATTCATTAAACTCCGGCGGATTTGTGTATTTCAAACTGATTTTTTATAATGTTATACGCTTTATCAGTTCTGTTATTAAATATATTTACTTTCTTATACGTTCACTTAATATTCTGGAACAAATATTACAAATGACAGACGACATCGTAATTCAAGCGTAAAATCGTCGCTCCGGAATTTTACCTTTCTCGATTTAAAAGCGTTGCATTCTGCTAGTCTAACTATTGATAACACTCTTATTTCTGATACATACATGTTTAATTTATATCTACCGGAATGACAAAAAATATATATTTACCATTGGCAAGTGATGTCTCAAATTCGAAGTCTTTTTACGCCCATTTCTTACCTGTAATATTTCATCGCTGCACCGCTTGTCAAAAAACCCGGTGATGCGGTTATTTTAATGTGCCGGGTAAAGTGCAATGATATTGAAAAAACTTTTCTGCCCTCTGTATCTCATATAGTTATTTTTTTATTAATAAATTATTTATTGTGTATTGGTTATTATATAACGGAGACGTTTGACATGAAAATTCATGATTAAACGAAACAAATGAAAGTAAACAACACCCGATATTGGAATACACTTCAGTCAACATCGTAGTTATTTCAATCTTTATTTAAAAAAGAATATGCGCGCAGGCGGTAACAAATTGAAATTTCAAGCAAACGTTAATTAATCGATTTTAAATAAATTAAGAAAATTACAAGTTGTTTCTCGAGTGCGCAGGTTTTTTTTGTGAAAATATAGTCACAATTCTGTATATTTTACTGTTTTTCCCGTTGTATGCCGCACGTGAGTCGCAATTATGACGACACCGCAATAAATATTTTAACAATAACATGTGCAACTTGAAGATTCTTTATGGTTCTTACATTAAAAGTAGCAATATGAACAACTAATATATATTTTTTATTTTACAATTTTGTGGATCAAAAACGGACCTTAACGCACCTAGCCCTTTAATAAAAAGGCGGCAGTCACCGGAGGTATAGATATTTTCATAAAATCAACAGCTGTTGAGTCACCAATAAATAATCCTTCTGTGATTGTAGGTGAAAACACTGACTTGCTTGTGTTAGTGTGCCGAGCACTATGCTTACAAAGCTAGAGTAATTGCATGAAATCAGAAACGTACACATATTTTTCACCAGAAAAAAATACACTTTGGCAAGATATATGCAAGAATATAATTATGTTAACCTGAAGTTGTACTGGCTGGCTGGCTGGAAATATAATGAAATTAAACAAACTCTGATTCCAACATTTTGATGCCGTTTTTAAAAGGTTCCTTCAAGTGTCAATGATATCGGCCCAGAAATAATTCCACCAACATCAATTACAGCAAAGCGCCAACGCCAAAAAGTGCACTTGGAGGTTCAGAATTGAAGAAAATGTTTATATCAAACTGAAAGAGTGAGACTTGCTGGGAAGCCTAGAATGAAACGTTATTATGTATTTCAGTTTTTATATCAAAAGCTTAACATTTTTTTCAGTTAGGTGGTATCAGTTAGGTGGTATCAGTTAGTTGGTATGCTTGAATTAATGAAAATAAGCTTTCATATTGTTCGATTGCGATCAACTTTTGATATGTTTTCTTGCAATATATTTTAATAAAAGGACATTTCAGAAACATTCTATTGCAGTTTATTTAATTTGACCTAAACAAGTTATAGATTAACCCGTTAAAATAAGTTTATGGGGTAATTTCACATGCTCAAACAACACATTTTCAATACAATAAGACTTTATATAATCTAAATTGTATTATTTTTATGATAATAAACTTATTTTTACAACATATGCATCATATAAAATTACAGAAAAGGGCGTGAACAGTGAACTATACGCAACTAGTTTCAGTGATGACCTTTTCAAAGCTCAACATTTTTAGTTAGGTGTGTATGTTTGGACTAATAAAAAGAAGCTTTCCTATTGTTCGATTGCGGTAATTTTTTTTATGTTTTGTTTCAAAATATGTCAATAAAAGGTTTAGAAACATTCTGCTACAATTTTATCGAATTCAACCTAAACTATTTATAGACTGATTTGTTAAAATATGTGGCTGGGGTAATTCCACATACTCAAAAGTATCGCTTTCAATGCATAAAGGTAATATTTAAAATATTTTTTTAATAAAAATCTTTAAGTTGTAAATCTGTATTTCATGAAATAACATTGTTATAGGTAAACAATTCAATTATACACATCTAGAGTTAGTGGTGACCTTTTCGAAGCTTAACTATTTTATAGTAAGGTAATGTGTTTGAACTAGTACAAATAGGCTTTCGCGTCCTCCGATTGTGGTAAACTTTTGATATGTTATGCAGAAATATATGTTAATACAACAACAGCATAGAAACATTCTGGCGGTTGCAATTTTATCAAGGTTGACCTAAGATTACGTAGATTGGTTGGACTGTTACTCTCAATGTATAATAGTGTATATAATAGTGTATATAAAATAAAATCTTCTTTACCATTTTCCAATTAGAATCATTAACGGAATTTGGAAAATGTTGTCCTATTTTTTCTAGCGCATATTTACCCTGTTTTTTAGTAATCAATCGCAAAAATAAATCGAGAACTGTTTTCTATTACTATGACCTTGGCTGTCATGTCGAGCAAATAAGATTTAAATGTTAACAGGTGTAACATATATACCATAATCATAGCTTGCATCGCCTCTTGGTGCCCATAATCGGATGTCAGTATCGTCCACACCAAAGACAACACCACCAATGTGCACATATGTGCTTATTATATGACGACTGCTTCCTGAAATAAATAAATGTTAATTTAAACATTATGGCATCAGACTTAATTATAAAACAAGCTAATATAATTCAAAGATCTAAAGGCCAGAGGGAAAGCTCGCTACTTGAACAAATTCATAAATATTAGGATTTGGAAAATGAAGACAAACTTATTCATTTGAGTTACCGTATAACATCAAAGCAGCACAATGTCACTTTGATGACTTAATACATTTAACTATTTAATACACTGAATATAAAGCATGCTGCATAAAGAACATCTTCAGTATAAACCATTAAACAACTTTGACGATACACAAACATATTGACCATTATGACAAAAAAATGCAATACATAGCTTGACGACGAAACATGTTATAAGTTAATGTCTTATCGTTCGCAGTTTCGATCATCAGGTCGTTTTTCTTTAACGTCTATGATATACGGATTTAACAATGAGCTCATTTACTATCGGCATTATAATATATTTTCCACATTGAATCCGTGTTTCGAGATATGATTTTGATTATTTCCGAAATAATCAATTTGTTGTTCCTTGCAACATTGACTGGTTTACAACTTTTTCACAACTTTAAGACGCAACATCAATAACAGCCTAGTTGACTATTAAATATGGCTTTCCGTGACGTTTTTGGCGCGTTTCTCTATCAACAACAACAAAAAGCCTTACTAAGGTAGAAATTCGGTAGTGAATGACACTTACAAACACTATTCCCACAGTATTATGATTATTAAATCGGTAAAACGTCTGTGTTTCTCTCCGTTACTTATGTCAAACACTGTTTGCTATGGCAATTGATAGAAACATAACAAAAGTACTATTCCAGCCACACGTTGTTTACCGTTCGTGTATTGCTAAACCTTCAACAGAGAAGAAAATTTGCGTAAAGAATCATATTTACACTCAAGGTCCGTATGGCAATGATTTGCTTTCTGCAATGTTTTGTGGCCCATATTTTGTTCACAACCTTTCACACTAGCTTTAAATAGTGTACCAAAGGGTTGTTTTCACCAAGAATTCTTAAGAATATTCTTAGACTTGAACTTAAGAATGAATTTTGAAAAACACACCTAGATACCATTGTCTGAGTTCAAAATTTGCAAGCGTGTTGAGGCACCAAATATATTGTCAAATAAACTCTCAAAAATATTCTATATGCCATGATAAACTGGATATCTAAATTTAAAATTTGTATTTTCAAGCTCAAGTCTAAGACTATTCTCAAGAACGATTGGTGAATAGGATCCAAAATTTCATCACCGTTGACAAAATTTACATAATTTTTATTGCCTTTGAATATATTCGGGGAACATTTAAAACATGTTTTGTCAGTTTCAACACGTGTCTTCTTTTGGTCGTCAGTCAACATATTTGGCAACAAGCCAGCAGAAATTGTCATCATTTTTCTCAGAGCGAAATGAACTGAAGATAATGAAACGCCTGCAATGCGTGATACACTACGCACCTTATATCGTGCATAATTCCGAATCAAGTCTCTTATTTTAGACACGGTTTTCACACAATTTTGCTGTCTTTGATCGACAAAATTGTATTGCATTTTTAACAGACTCTGTCTATACCAGAATCAAATTTATTTTCCATCTACGAAGTGTCTCATGAGACAATTTTATCAACAGACTCCATACCAGAATCTAATTTATTTTCCATCTACGAAGTGTCTCATGAAACAATTTCATCAACAGACTCAATACCGGAATCTAATTTATTTTCCATCTACGAAGAGTCTCATGAGAATTTTTTTGTTTTTCATCTACGAAGTGTCTCATGAAACAATTTCATCCACAGACTCTATACTAGAATATAATTTATTTTCCATCCACGAAGTGTCTCATGAAACAATTTCATCCACAGACTCTATACAAGAATGTAATTTATTTTCCATCTACGAAGTGTCTCGTGAAACAATTTCATCAACAGACTCCATACCAGAATCTAATTTATTTTCCATCTACGAAGTGTCTCATGAAACGATTTCATCAACAGACTCCATACCAGAATCTAATTTATTTTCCATCTACGAAGTGTCTCATGAAACAATTTCATCAACAGACTCCATACCAGAATCTAATTTATTTTCCATCTACGAAGTGTCTCATGAAACAATTTCATCAACAGACTCTATACCAGAATCTAATTTATTTTCCATCTACGAAGTGTCTCATGAAGCAATTTTATCCACAGACTCCATACTAGAATCTAATTTATTTTCCATCTACGAAGTGTCTCATGAAACAATTTCATCCACAGACTCTATACTAGAATCTAATTTATTTTCCATCTACGAAGTGTCTCATGAGACAATTTCATCAACAGACTCCATACCAGAATCTAATTTATTTTCCATCTACGAAGTGTCTCATGAAACAATTTCATCCACAGACTCTATACTAGAATCTAAGTTATTTTCCATCTACGAAGTGTCTCATGAGACACTTTCATCCACAGACTCTATACTAGAATCTAATTTATTTCCATCTACGAAGTGTCTCATGAAACAATTTCATCCACAGACTCTAAACAAGAATCTAATTTATTTTCCATCTACGAAGCGTCTCATGAGACACTTTCATCCACAGACTCTATTCTAGAATCTAATTTATTTTCCATCTACGAAGTGTCTCATAAGACACTTTCATCAACAGACTCTATACCAGAATCTAATTTGTTTTCCATCTTCGAAGTGTCCCATGAGACACTTTCATCAACCCATAAACCTGTGTAATCTCATCAAAAACATATTTTAGAGAACAATCGAGTTTAATACCACCAAACTTCCATATCTGAACTCAACTCTCAACCCCAACATTTAGTTAGATATCAACTACTGTCTAATCCCTGCATAAAGCTTACTAAAAAAACAGGATGACAGTTTTTGATGAATTTGAAAACTACAAATCAATCACTACATTCACCTATTCGTATAAGTCGGATTTAAACTATAACTCGCTCGCTATAATAATGAAATTCTTGATTAAATTGTCTAGTTTTTTCTATCTCCAGCATGGTTCTACAAATTTCCTGCAAATTATGCTTTAAACCTTAACAGTAATGAACAGGAGCATGGTTTGACCCTAATTAGCAATTTGACAAAAAAAATATACGTTACTTTGTTAACAAATAACATCAATTATACAAGGGCAGTATACCAACTGCTTCCGAGAATGTTGACATGTATTATTATGTATTCGTTTCATTGACATAAAGAAACTACAAGAGCCAAGAGTAGAACGCAATGTCTTACCAGTTCCTTCGCCGTACCAGGTGGCACCATCGTATGTAAACTGAAGCTGTACTACGGTAAGCTGAGGGACCTGGCCAAGCGAATGCGCATGTGTTTCGTAGTTATTACTGCCTGAGTGAAGGAAATAAAAAATACAATCTGTAATCCAAAATACAACTATACGATTGCCATTTTGTTTTAAAAGCAGAATCCGGCTCTCCTTTTAAGTTGCTATCTTTTGGCGGGATAAATATTTTGGTTGTGAACGATACGCGGGAAGATTTGTGTGTATTCTATGGCGGCACATGGCGTTTACTGTCCGCAAGATGGCGTTTACTGTCCGCCAGATACATATTTGCTCATATATAAACTGTTGTGAAAACCCTGTGTTTGGGGTTGTGCCACTCATGGGAAAATGGCATTTTTTTGTAAGATATGTTACAAATATAGGTATTAAAATCACAAGCAACTTACTTTGTTCTAAAATGATCAATTAGTGAGCAGTTCTGGTGTAGGACACATATGCATTATGCTTTATATGAAGATTACGCAAAACAATAATTAAATCGTGAATGGCTCAAATTGTGCAATCAACATGTAAATTATAATGAAAAAAAAAACAATTTAGTATCAATGATTTGATTTTATTTGTCTGAAAGATTACCTGTATTATAATGTAATTTTACATTCGTACATGTAAGTAATAAGAATAAACCTATTAGAGGAAATGTTTTTTGTGTTATTAGTATTGTGTTATTGAAACACCAAAGTTATAAAACATGACTACTCCATCTAACCATTCCCTGAACGCCAAGTGAAGAAATCACGAACCGCTATAGTCAAGACTACAGAAAAACAAAATGTGTACGTCCACTGCATCATGGTGTTTAAGAATACGTGACTGCGAAGGTGCTGGCGGACAAAGAGATAAGTCACGAGCCTCTGTTTACACGAGTTGTTAAGTAATATGTAATAGAAGATTACTGTCTCCGGCTGTCAAATCGATGCCAGTCAGCGTCTGTGTAGGGGCGGGGAAATCATCAGGGTGCCACAACCGCACCCTGACAGAGGCCACGGTAGAGCTTTCTTGGTTCTGGTTGGTATAAGATGTAGTACCTGTTTACGGAAGATATAAAAAACTTGTATTAGTCATAATAATTAATGTGAAATCCACAATACAGTAAAATCTGTCTTAAGCGGCCAGACAATGTAATAAGCAAAAGTGGTATTTTAAGACAGGTTGTTGTTCAATACAGGTAAATTTGCTCTATAAGCATATACATGTACATGGGAAATAGCAAATTTGGCTGCTTAAGACAAGTGGCTGCTTAATAAAGATGACCGCTTACACTGGTTTGATAATATTTAAAAGCACAATCTGAATCCACTTCTTATTTCTATTGTGAATAAAACTTGTTCACGTGACATCGGTCGTTTAAAACCTACACCTTACATATCGATGATATGTTTCAACATAAATAAATTAAACTGTTGAGAGAGTTCGCTGGTTTTACAATAGTTAATGAATTTAATTATTGAGATATCAAATTTAGCTTATGATATCGAAAAAAAATAGTTTAATAATGTCATTTTATATTTGCGATTATTTTACATATTTTGTTTTAAAAACTTTTATATTTTTGTAGTTTGGAATTGTTATATATTTGTTTAAGATACAGTTAAGACGTTATGTACCCATGGTTATTAAACATCAAAGGACAACTGCGACAACTTAATGAGATTATATGACAAGCAAATGTAGCCGGATGGTTATCATCATTTAGAGATCACAGGTCGTGTTGGGGATAAGATACGGCCGTGTTTTATATTAGTATAGTAATCAAGAAGTTTTAATGAGTAACAATGAGTTGACCAATGAGAAAATAGGGCTCGTGGCCTTTTTTTTTTTTTTTTTTTATTTTGGTAGGTTTAGAAAACATTGAGCATGTCAAGACAAATATTTGCAAGATTGATAGAGACAGAAGCAAATATTGAGAATTATGTAAATACGTGAATAAGCGGGGTTAAATGAAACAACCCGAGTTGTAATGTCTGTTATGCTACAATACACTTAACAACTATACTTATTTAGGTATTTATGAGTATATTAAAATAATATTATTAACACAGCCAAACACGAAAGTTTGGTCAATTCAATAATAGATCTACAATGTATGTTTTAAAAATACAGCATTCACTGTATTGTTTCTTATGGCGTGACATACACAATATAAATAAAACTGGGCTTCATTTTTAAGAAACCCATACTTTTACATGGTAATTAAGATGTATAAAAATCATTAAAGTGTTTTTTTTACTTTAAATACGGCATTGGCTATGAAAATATATGGTACAAAAGAATACCAAAATCGACATTTAAAAATAGCGCCCTACCTGTGTAAACTAATTTTGCGTTAGTTGAGCTTTGCACGGCACTAAATACCATGACGTCATTAGCGTTGTATATGCAGATGACGCCTCCACGATACATGTCATTGTCGTTATCCCCATCCCCGGATTTAATACCAGGATATATGAATCCACTTGAAGACCGCATCTGTGTGCAAATTGTATGGACAGTTGGTATTTGCTATAAATTATCATGTATGCATTTCGAAACGTGAAAATACATATTAACTGGCCAAAATTAACAGCTGAATTAACGCAAATAATGTTGTTGGGCAAGTTTTATTGTAATAAATAACTATTAACAAATAGCAATACTGTATTTATAATAAATGTCGCCGTGTAAATGCTTTCTACACGCGATTCTACTTTTAACCACTCTGCCATTCTGTAACAAGATTCAATCCTGTAAACGCTACCTCTGTCTTATGTAGGTCACAATAATCTTAACTACTTGTTGTTAATATTTGCTCCTACCGTTTTTGAAACAACATAGGACTAGGTTCATGAATGGCCAAAAATGGCACTACTTTTTCAAAAAAATAAAATCATTGTTGTTTTTTTTTCAACTTTCGTAATATTGATTGATATAAGCATTCATCTTTTATACTGTATATGTTTTGTAATCTAAATATTCGTCATCCTGTGAATAAAGCATCACTAAAGAGGGAATGGTCAAGTGAATTTTGCATTTTTCATCATATTTGAGGAAATAAATGTAATATGAAGACACTTATGCGACACATTGAAAATTGAACGTGTGTCTTTATGCTAAAATAAGTCACCACTGGTTATTTTGAGATATCGGTTTGGATCAGCTTGTACGTTTAGTCTGAGCCGTTATTCCAGTATATAGGGAATATTAACGTATGTTGTTTATTTTTATATAAATAACCAAACAAAGTTTAAGCGCATCAATATCCTTTTTATGTTTTGATTTTGTTTTGTCAAGGAATAAATCACATAACTTGCATGAAATGTGAAAAACATAAAGTCAACTAAACACCTACGCTATATGCTGAGATATCGGTTAGGATCAGCTTGTACGTTTATTCTGAGCCGATATTCCAGTATATAGTGACTATTTACGTACTATTATCCTCTATTGTTTGTATTTCAGCAGAACAAAACAAAAATAACCCAAAACCAATCAGTTACTTTTATTTTTGTTTGTTGTTTATTTTTATATAAATAACCTAACAGTATTTAAGCGTATCGATATCCTTTTTATGTCTTGAATTTCGTTTCGTCAAGGAATAAATCCAAGGATATTGATATCAACACTATATATTAAATGTATACATGTATTCTTGAATAACAAATATAATCCGATGCATGGTTATGCTTCTATATTTTTTATTGTAGATTACTATGTCTAGAATCTATAATTGAATGACTGACGTGTGTTTATTTGTTCGTAATGTTGTATGATATATGTAAATAGTATTATGTAAACTTACTTAAATTTAACTTGTATAATTTGCTCGATTCAATTACTCATGTACATAATTCTATAAAATGTTATATGTTGATGTAAATGTTTATGCTCTCCTAACTGGAGGAAATAAAAGATAAAATCAAATTAAAAAAGTTTTAAAACATGAAAATTTCCCAAATACGCTAAAAGTAGATACTAGTTGATGACCTGCAATAGACATGTCTTGCTTTGTCAAACAACAACTTCAAATAGTTTTTTTGTTTGTTATTTGGATAGTATTTATTCTAATATATATATATCAGAATAAATACTATCCAAATTACATTTATATATCGCCCTACGATCGTTCAACACACTTAAGATACAGACATTCGACATACCACTTAAGCATATCCGCGTACTAGACCTATCTGAAATGTAATTATGCTGTATCTAAATGACGCTGCGGGGAGAAAACGAAGTCGAACCATAACAACAACAACAACAGTCAAAACGAGATACGTTTATAATCTACAGGTCAAGTGAAAGGTACGATTACTCGATCTCTCTGGTGTTTTTTTGATTTGTTATTATACCTTGCTGTGGAATTATTTGACTCTGGCCGTTGGCGAATATTTTAAAGAACAGTGACCGTGTCGTTGTTTATATCGGTCTTGTGAACTGAACTGAGCAAAGTGTAGTGTTATATGCGTAAATACGAGTGTAAAGACAAGCTATATTTAGAGATGGCATGGTTTAACCAGTATGTATGACAGGTCGGACTGGATAACATTTTAGATCTAGAAATCTATGTAATATTCAAAGTCTTTCAGCATATCGAGCCTTTCATATCGAGCCTTTCAGTAGATTGACCGTGCCTGCAGACGAAAATAGAGATACTGCCTTCTGTACACAGTTGGCTGTTTATATGTTGAATAGATATATATACTTATATATATATAAGTTGTTTATCAGTCAACCAGGATAAATGTTCGGATAAAAACGGGGGAGTGTGGTATTCTTTACTTTTAAAAATTTAAATGTAAATTCCAAAAGACAAGTGCAAGTCAAATACATTTGAACTGTTACGTTGAAGTATTAACTTGAATAAAATATTGCAACGTCCACCGAAGTGTAGTGGTTAGAATGTTGACCTTCTGATCGCCAGTATATGAAAGCATTTTTTTTTCATTTCTTTTGCTGTGTGTTCTAATATAAGAAATATTAGAATCAAATGAAATAACAATTATAAAAAAAATGTAATACTGTTTGAAATATAATTATAACATTTTCGGGTCCTCTCTAATGAGAGGGTCATTGTACATTACTCATATTTTAGAAAATGATATATATATATATATATATATATATATATATATATATATATATATATATATATACTATCATATTCAGGGGGCGGGGTCTAGACTTTCAGATTAGGGGGAGGGAGGGGTCATTTTAGGCGGGTTTCTTTAAAGAGTAGATCCACCATTAATGTATAGTACTATTTGTCAATTCTACACACTGGAATTAATTATCTAAATCATTGACATTTTTTTCAGAATGCCTGCTAGCTGTGTATTGTGTTCGAAGCGACTATAAATACTTCAATCGCGCCCAGTCAATGAACATTTCACTCAATACTTGAGGAAAAAATGTCCTGCTAGAAACAACAGGCAAAGATTTGATATGTTGTAAATGTAGCCGAACCGCTTACAAAGCAGACATGCCTGGAGAAAAGCATCATGACCAAGAACAAGTATCTAATGATGAAGCTAAAACGCAATGTATCAGTCCATTGTCAGTCAATCTACAGTTACATGGGTTATGGGCGCGTGGTCGCGCGCATTTGTAGTGTTACAGTATATAGTTAAGTTTTAAGATGAAATTTTATAGTAGGGTTCTGTGTCTGCAGTAACGTCAGTCAGTGATTTCACTATTGACTGTAGAAAATTGATTGTTTTTGTATTGTTCCTTTGTGTTGTTGTTTGTTTTTTTTTCATCCTATGATGAAGGCGTAAAGCCGAAAGCTGGCTAAGGATATTTAAGTTTTATTTAAGATATATAAGTTATAATGATAATTATCTCTGCTGTATTTACTATAATTTCTATCATTTAAGTATCCTACGTGTATTCGGTGCCCCTGAAAGGGGTTTTGTTAGACGTTTGATACTCCACCTCATATAAATATATATTACGCGGTGATTAAGTGGATCATTTTTTAGTTGAAATTAAAAAAAATATTTATCTAAAAATAATTTCCTGCAATGTGTATCATCTTATTAAATAAAAATTACACCCGCTACATAAAAACACGGTAGCCCTTTGGGGTTATCGCGGCATGTTTGTTAAATTAAGTAAAGTCGAAACAACGAAACCATCGTTGTTTCGACTTTTCACCATCGTAGTTTCGACTTTTTACCAACGTAATTTCGTTGTTTCGACTTTACTTGATTTATAAAATATGCCGCGATGGCCCCATACGGGACACCGTATAAAAAGATGTTCTGTACAAAACACAGAAAAACAGTGCTTCATATTTTAAAACAACATACAAATCGATAAAAGAAAACACGTACTTGTACTTCGTGCATGTAAGGTACCACGCCAAAGCCGTGAGTCCACGTGTGCTCACACGTAGAAATATCGTCCACGTCCATATCAAACCAGTCACTCACATATCTTGGAGCATCGAGGCCTTGCGTATCTGAAAATAAAATCAACCCGCCAATGTAAGATATATCAGTCATCTGGGTGTTAATCTGATTAAGGGATGGAGAATCTATCTAAATTGAAAGTTAAAATCTTTTTCTTGTTTTAAAATATGCAAACGTGCACCAAGAATATTGTTGACATTACAATGTGGGAATTACATTGTAAACATAACAATGTGACATTACAGTGTTGACATTACAATGTGAACATCAATGTCTGGACATTACTGTGTGCACATAACAGTGTGGGCATGACAGTGTATATATTACAGTGAAGACATTGTAGTGTGGACATTGCAGTATGGACATTATAGTGTGCACATTACAGTGTGCACATTACAGTGGGGATATTGCAGTGTTGGCATTACAGTTTGGATATTATAGTGTAGACGTTACAGTGAGGACGTTACAGTGTGGACATTAGAGTGTGGACAATATAGTGTGGACATCACAGTGTGGACATTGCAGTGTTGACATTACAGTCTGGACATAACAGTATGGACATCACAGTGTGGATATTGCAGTGTTGGCATTACAGTTCGGATATTATAGTGTAGACGTTACAGTGAGGACGTTATAGTGTGGACATTAAATGTGGTCAATATAGTGTGGACATCACAGTGTGGACATTGCAGTGTTGACATTACAGTCTGGACATAACAGTTTGGACATCACAGTAAGGACATCGCAGTCGGGACATCGGAGAGTGGATATAGCAGTGTGGACATAGCAGTGTGGACATTGCAGAGTGGGCATTACGGCGTGGGCATTACAGCGTGGACATAACAGTGTGGACATTACAGTGTGGACATTGCAGTGTAGACATTACTGTGTAGATATTACAGTGTGGACGTTACTGTGTGAACATTACAGTGTGAAATTTACAGTTTGGACATTACAGTGTAAGCATTATAGTGTGGACATTACAGTGTTGACGACTCAGTGTGAATATTATAGTGTGGATATAACATTATGAGTCGGGCATTACAGCATTACAGTTCCGGCATGATAGTCTGGACGTTACATTGTGGACATTTAAGTGTGGAGGTTACAGTTCGTACATTAGAGATTACAGTGTGAAAATTACAGTGTTGACATTACAGTGTGAAATTTACAGTGTGGACGTTACAGTTTTGATATAACAGTTTGGATATTACAATGTTGACATTACATTTTGGATATTATAGTGTGGACGTTACAGTGTGGACATTACAGTGTGGATATAACAGGGTGGACGTTACAGTGTGGATATTACAGTTTGGATATTACAGGGTGGACATTACTGTGTATATATTACAGTGTGGACGTTACTGTGTGGACATTACGTGTGAAATTTACAGTTTGGATATTACAGTGTAAGCATAATAGTGAAGACATTACAGTGTTGACGATTCAGTGTTAATATTATAGTGTGGATGTAACAGTGTGAGCATTACAGTGTGGACATTATAGTGTGAATTTTACAGTGTAGACGTTACTGTGTTGACATTACAGTGTGAAATTTACAGTTTGGACATTACAGTGTAAGCATAAAAGTGAAGACATTACAGTGTTGACGATTCAGTGTGAATATTATAGTGTGGATATAACAGTGTGAGGATTACAGTGTGGACATTACAGTGTAAATATTACAATGTGGACATTGCAGTGTAAACTTTACAGTGTGGACAATACATTGTGAGAATTACAGTGTGGACATTACAGTGTGGACGTTACTGTGTTGACATATCAGTGTGAAATTTACAGTTTGAACATAACAATGTAAGTATTTAGTGAAGACATTACAGTGTTGACGATTCATTGTGAATATTATAGTGTGGATATAACTGTCAGCATTACAGTGTGGACATTACAGTGTAATTATTACAATGTGGACATTACAGTGTAAACTTTATAGTGTGGACAATACAGTGTGGAATTATAGTGTGTATATTACAGTGTGGACGTTACTGTGTTGATATTACAGTGTGAAATTTACAGTTTAGACGTTACAGTGTAAGCATTATAGTGTAGACATTACAGTGTTAACGATTCAGTGTGACTATTATAGTGTGGATATAACAGTGTGAGGATTACAGTGTGGACATTACAGTGTTGACGATTCAGTGTGGATATTACAGTGTGGACATTACAGTGTAAATATTACAATGTGGACATTGCAGTGTAAATTTTGCAGTGTGGACATAACAGTGTGAGAATTATAGTGTGGACATTACAGTGTGGATATTACAGTGTGAGCATAATATCGTGGATATTATAGTATGGACATTACTGTGTGAACATTACAGTGTGGACATAAAAGTGTGAACATTACCGGGAGGGCATTACAGTGTTGACATTACAGCATGGACATCACAGTGAGGAAATCGCAATGTGGACATCGCAACGTGGACATCGCAGTGTGGACATTGCAGTTTGGATATTGCGGTGTGGACATTACAGTGTGGACATTACAGTGTGGACGTTACTGTCTGAGAATTATAGTGTGGACATTACAGTGTGGATATTACAGTGTGAGCATAACATTGTGGATATTATAGTATGGACATTACTGTGTGAACATTACAGTGTGGACATAAATGTGTGAACATTACCGGGAGAGCATTACAGTGTTGACATTACAGCATGGACATCACAGTAAGGAAATCGCAATGTGGACATCGCAGCGCGGACATCGCAGTGTGGACATTGCAGTTTGGATATTGCGGTGTGGACATTTCAGTGTGAAATTTACAGTTTGGACATTACAGTGTAAGCATTATAGTGTAGACATTACAGTGTGAAATTTACAGTTTGGACATTACAGTGTAAGCATTATAGTGTGGACAATACAGCGTTGACGACTCAGTGTGAATATTATAGTGTGGATATAACAGTGTGAGTCGGGCATTACAGCATTACAGTTTCGGCATGATAATCTGGACGTTACATTGTGGACATTTAAGTGTGGACGTTACAGTTCGTACATTAGAGATTACAGTGTGAAAATTACAGTGTTGACATTACAGTGTGAAATTTACAGTGTGGACGTTACAGTTTTGATATTACAGTTTGGATATTACAATGTTGACATTACATTTTGGATATTATAGTGTGGACGTTACAGTGTGGACATTACAGTGTGGATATAACAGGGTGGGCGTTACAGTGTGAATATTACAGTTTGGATATTACAGGGTGGACATTACTGTGTATATATTACAGTGTGGACGTTACTGTGTGGACATTACGTGTAAAATTTGCAGTTTGGATATTACAGTGTAAGCATAATAGTGAAGACATTACAGTGTTGACGATTCAGTGTTAATATTATAGTGTGGATGTAACAGTGTGAGCATTACAGTGTGGACATTATAGTGTGAAATTTATAGTGTAGTCGTTACTGTGTTGACATTACAGTGTGAAATTTACAGTTTGGACATAACAGTGTAAGCATAAAAGTGAAGACATTACAGTGTTGACGATTCAGTGTGAATATTATAGTGTGGATATAACAGTGTGAGCATTACAGTGTGGACATTGCAGTGTAAATATTACAATGTGGACATTGCAGTGTAAACTTTACAGCGTGGACAATACAGTGTGAGAATTACAGTGTGGACATTACAGTGTGGACGTTACTGTGTGGACATATCAGTGTGAAATTTACAGTTTGAACATAAAAATGTAAACATTATAGTGAAGACATTACACTGTTGACGATTCAGTGTGAATATTATAGTGTGGATATAACTGTCAGCATTACAGTGTGGACATTACAGTGTCAATATTACAATGTGGACATTACAGTGTAAACTTTACAGTGTGGACAATACAGTGTGGAATTATAGTGTGTATATTACAGTGTGGACGTTACTGTGTTGCTATTACAGTGTGAAATTTACAGTTTGGACGTTACAGTGTAAGCATTATAGTGTAGACATTACAGTGTTAACGATTCAGTGTGACTATTATAGTGTGGATATAACAGTGTGAGGATTACAGTGTGGACATTACAGTGTTGACGATTCAGTGTGGATATTACAGTGTGGACATTACAGTGTAAATATTACAATGTGGACATTGCAGTGTAAATTTTGCAGTGTGGACATAACAGTGTGAGAATTATAGTGTGGACATTACAGTGTGGATATTACAGTGTGAGCATAATATCGTGGATATTATAGTATGGACATTATTGTGTGAACATTACAGTGTGGACATAAAAGTGTGAACATTACCGGGAGGGCATTACAGTGTTGACATTACAACATGTACATCACAGTGAGGAAATCGCAATGTGGACATCGCAGCGTGGACATCGCGGTGTGGACATTGCAGTTTGGATATTGCGGTGTGGACATTACAGTGTGGACATTACAGTGTGGACGTTACTGTCTGAGAATTATAGTGTGGACATAACAGTGTGGATATTACAGTGTGAGCATAACATTGTGGATATTATAGTATGGACATTACTGTGTGAACATTACAGTGTGGACATAAATGTGTGAACATTACCGGGAGGGCATTACAGTGTTGACATTACAGCATGGACATCACAGTGAGGAAATTGCAATGTGGACATCGCAGCGTGGACATCGCAGTGTGGACATTGCAGTTTTTATATTGCGGTGTGGACATTACAGTGTGAAATTTACAGTTTGGACATTACAGTGTAAGCATTATAGTGTAGACATTACAGTGTGAAATTTACAGTTTGGACATTACAGTGTAAGCATTATAGTGTGGACATTACAGTGTTGACGACTCAGTGTGAATATTATAGTGTGGATATAACAGTGTGAGTCGGGCATTACAGCATTACAGTTTCGGCATGATAGTCTGGACGTTACATTGTGGACATTTAAGTGTCGACGTTACAGTTCGTACATTAGAGATTACAGTGTGAAAATTACAGTGTTGACATTACAGTGTGAAATTTACAGTGTGGACGTTACAGTTTTGATATTACAGTTTGGATATTACAATGTTGACATTACATTTTGGATATTATAGTGTGGACGTTACAGTGTGGACATTACAGTGTGGATATAACAGGGTGGACGTTACAGTGTGGATATTACAGTTTGGATATTACAGGGTGGACATTACTGTGTATATATTACAGTGTGGACGTTACTATGTGGACATTACGTGTGAAATTTGCAGTTTGGATATTACAGTGTAAGCATAATAGTGAAGACATTACAGTGTTGACGATTCAGTGTTAATATTATAGTGTGGATGTAACAGTGTGAGCATTACAGTGTGGATATTATAGTGTGAAATTTACAGTGTAGACATTACTGTGTTGACATTACAGTGTGAAATTTACAGTTTGGACATTACAGTGTAAGCATAAAAGTGAAGACATTACAGTGTTGACGATTCAGTGTGAATATTATAGTGTGGATGTAACAGTGTGAGCATTACAGTGTGGACATTACAGTGTAAATATTACAATGTGGACATTGCAGTGTAAACTTTACAGTGTGGACAATACAGTGTGAGAATTACAGTGTGGACATTACAGTGTGGACGTTACTGTGTTGACATATCAGTGTGAAATTTACAGTTTAAACATAACAATGTAAGCATTATAGTGAAGACATTACAGTGTTGACGATTCAGTGTGAATATTATAGTGTGGATATAACTGTCAGCATTACAGTGTGGACATTACAGTGTGAATATTACAATGTGGATATTACAGTGTAAACCTTACAGTGTGGACAATACAGTGTGGAATTATAGTGTGTATATTACAGTGTGGACGTTACTGTGTTGATATTACAGTGTGAAATTTACAGTTTGGACGTTACAGTGTAAGCATTATAGTGTAGACATTACAGTGTTAACGATTCAGTGTGAATATTATAGTGTTGACATTACAGCATGGACATCACAGTGAGGAAATCGCAATGTGGACATCACAGCGTGGACATCGCAGTGTGGACATTGCAGTTTGGATATTGCGGTGTGGACATTACAGTGTGGACATTACAGTGTGGACGTTACTGTGTGAGAATTATAGTGTGGACATTACAGTGTGGATATTACCGTGTGAGCATAATCTTTGTGGATATTATAGTATGGACATTACTGTGTGAACATTACATTGTGGACATAAATGTGTGAACATTACCGGGAGGGCATTACAGTGTTGACATTACAGTATGGACATCACAATGAGGAAATCGCAATGTGGACATCGCAGTGTGGACATCGCGGTGTGGACATTGCAGTTTGGATATTGTGGTGTGGACATTACAGTGTGGACATTACAGTGTGGACGTTACTGTGTGGGAATTATAGTGTGGACATTACAGTGTGGATATTACAGTGTGAGCATAACATTGTGGATATTATAGTATGGACATTACTGTGTTAACATTACAGTGTGGACATAAATGTGTGATCATTACCGGGAGGGCATTACAGTGTTGACATTACAGCATGGACATCACAGTGAGGAAATCGCAATGTGGACATCGCAGCGTGGACATCGCAGTGTGGACATTGCAGTTTGGATATTGCGGTGTGGACATTACAGTGTGAAATTTACAGTTTGGACATTACAGTGTAAGCATTATAGTGTAGACATTACAGTGTTGACGATTTAGTGTGAATATTATAGTGTGGATATAACAGTGTGAGCATTACAGTGTGGACATTACAGTGTTGACGATTCAGTGTGGATATTACAGTGTGGACATTACAGTGTAAATATTACAATGTGGACATTGCAGTGTAAACTTTACAGTGTGGACATTACAGTGTGAGAATTATAGTGTGAGAATTATAGTGTGGACATTACAGCGTGAGCATAACGTTGTGAATATTTTAGTATGGAAATTACTGTGTGCACGTTACAGTGTTGCAATCAAAGTGTGAACATTACTGTGTGGACATAAAAGTGTGAACCTTACCGAGAGGACATTACAGTGTTCACATTACAGCATGGACATCACAGTGAGGAAATTGCAGTGTGGACATCGCAGTTTGTATATTGCAGTGTGGTCATTACAGTGTGGACATTATTTTGTTTACTTTTCAGTGTGGATATTAAAGTGTGGACATTACATTGTAAATATTACACTGTTGACATTACAGTGTAAATATTACAGTGTGAACATTACTGTGTACGACGTCACAATGTGATCATTATAATGTGGACATTACAGTGTGGACATTTTAGTGTGGACATTATAATATGGACATTTTAGTTTTGAGATTACAGTGTGGACATTATAGTGTAGACATTATAATGTGGATATAACATTGTGCATATAACAGTGTAGACATTACATTGTGATTATAACATTGTGCATATAACAGTTTAGACATTACAGTGTGGTTATAACATTGTGCATATAACAGTGTAGACATTACAGTGTGGTTATAACATTGTGCACATAACATTGTAGACATTACAGTGTGGTTATAACATTGTGCATATAACAGTGTAGACATTACAGTGTGGTTATAACATTGTGCACATAACATTGTAGACATTACATTGTGGTTATAACATTGTGGGTATTACCGTGTTGGTATTTAAGTGTGGGCATTACAGTATGGATATTAATGTGTGGATTACCGTGTTGTTGTTGCAGTGTTGGCATTACAGTGTTGGCATAACTGCATTACAGAGTGGACATTTCATTACAGCATAACAAATTGGACATGGTATTACAGCATAACAGTGACGATATTGAAGTGTGAACATTACAGTGAGCATTACAGCATTACAGTTTTGGCATTGCAGTCTGGACGTTACAGTCTGGACGTTACATTGTGGACAATTAAATGTGGACGTTACAGTGTGGACATTAGAGAGTGGACATTACAGCGTGAAAATTACAGTGTGGACATTACAGTTTTGACATTACAGTTTGGATATTACAATGTAGACATTACATTTTGGATATTATAGAGGGACGTTACAGTGTGGACATTACAGTGTGGATATTACAGGGTGGACGTTACAGTGTGGATATTACAGTGTGGATATTACAGTGTGTGGACATAACAGTGTGGGTATTACAGTGAGGACATTATAGTGTGGTCATTATAATGAGGACATTACAACGTTAACATTACAGTGTAAACATCGTAGTGTGAACATTAAAGCGTAAACATTACAGTGTGAACATTACAGTGTGGACTTTACAGTGAGGACATTATAGTGTGGACATTTTAATGAGGACATTACAATATAAACATCAGAGTGCAAACATCACAGTGTGAACATTACAGCGTAAACATTACAGTGTGATCATTACAGTGTGGACTTTACAGTGAGGACATTATAGTGTGGACATTATAATGAGGACATCACAATATAAACATTAGCGTGTAAACATCATATTGTGAACATTACAGCGTAAACATTACAGTGTGAACATAACAGTGGGGACATTACTGTGTGGACTTTACAGTGAGGACATTATAGTGTGGACATTTTAATGAGGACATTACAATATAAACATCAGAGTGCAAACATCACAGTGTGAACATTACAGCGTAAACATTACAGTGTGATCATTACAGTGTGGACTTTACAGTGAGGACATTATAGTGTGGACATTATAATGAGGACATTACAATATAAACATTAGCGTGTAAACATCATATTGTGAACATTACAGCGTAAACATTACAGTGTGAACATAACAGTGGGGACATTACTGTGTGGACTTTACATTGAGGTCATAACATTGTCGAATTTTACAGTCTGGACATTATAGTATGGACATTCAGTTTCAAACAGATATTCTTTAGAGCACTGAGGCATAGGACCTTCATTGGCAATGCTTCCGCGGGATAATCGCATAATGGCGGTTATAAATAATCCTTGTTTTTTCTTCTTTAAAAATTCATTTTCCTTAGTCTTATGCTTATTTGTTTTATTTGAATGGTATTATTGATGCAATTTGAACATGTTGAAAGTTCGGAAGTTCCACTTTGTCAACAGTGTACACACTGAGCAGAAATGCCATACGACACATGACTCTTACTTTTTCATCATATCCTGGAAGTGCAGAGGTTGACAAACAGTAAAATGTAAGTTTTACTTCTTTCATTTGCGTTTAAGTACGAATGACAAGCCTTCAAACGTGTTTTATTTCTACAGAATAAAGAACAAATATCAATGGTTGGCTTACACCTAAAAGATAATTGATCAGGATTTTTCAAAATTTTGTAAGTGTTAATATACGGGGAGTCAGATCACGGATATGTTGCAACACTTTCTCAGTAAGGTACTGTCGAGAATGTTTGATACATAGTTAATTTGTCTGTTAAACACTTGACAGTGCGTCGGGTTATAATACAATGGTTTAAATGTTTAAATTTACAAATTCATTCAATCAAAAGGTTGTTTTCATTAATATATCACTAAACTGAATGTAATATAAAGATATATATTGATATAATGAAATGTACTTTGATATTAATGAATTCCATCAATGATAAATACATATAATTTTATTTATATTATCTTAATTTATGATTTCGCAAGCTAGTAATTTACCAAATCAATATTTAAATTAAATAACACAATAAAATTTGCCAAATGTAATACTTATTTCATACAATATCTATACGCGAACTGTAACTGGTAATATTAACAAACAATTTGATGATTTTAAGATATCAATATATCAAATTATTGATACAATTAGATAGAGCGCATAATATAAAAAGTTAGAATTTTTTATATCATATAAAATAATAGTTTAGTCATGAATATATCTTTAAACCAATTTAAATATTCAAATCAACTGAACAATTATTTCATGAAGTACAAGTGAAATGACACCACAGAGTTCACAAATGTGGACTAACGGTCGAAGTGACGACCTATTAATTAAAAAAAACATATTAACTTTAAAAAAAGTCTTCATATAGTTTGCTTCTCTATAAAAAGTTATATGTTCGTGTAGCCTATTAAAACTACGTTAAACAGAAATAAACTATTTAATTATACTTGATATAAAATTAAATAAGTGTTCTTTGTGAATATTAAAATTAGATTAGAAATTTCTCACCTGAATTCAAGAACACAACTAATATTACGATATTTGATAAATCCATTTCTTTTACTCCACACAACAATGTTTATATCGCTTTAGCGGAAAGTTGATCGTTTTTTATATCGGCAAATGTTGCAGAAAGAGGGGACGTTGAAGAAGTTCTTGACGCACGAAATATAATTCAATGCGAAAATCAATACATTTTCACAGTCCAACGTACCTTCTTGAAAATTCCAATATCATAAGTACCAAGGAATCATGATCATTATGTTAAAAAATAGTCCTATGTAATTTGGTTTTGGAATATTTTCAAAATGGTTCATAGTGGTTGTAAATTATTGCTGCATGTAGAGAAGACAGACATAGCATATACTGCAATAAGACAGCAATGGTGTTAAAAAGGTGATTGTATAGGGTTTCAATATGTGTATCTATTTATGAGCATTTGAGGACATCTTTTTTAAAATAAACTTAGTGTGTCACTGCACCCTCTTTAAAAAAGATAAGTTGGTCAACCTACCAGTTGTTGTGCATTTTATGTGAAAATACATTCTAGCTATGAAAAAAAAATACTTTTACCCTGGAAATCCTAGACCCTATTTTATATAGAACAAAATTCAAACCTTTAGTTAAAACTTATTGTTGTACTTCAGTTATAAAACAAGTTATTAAACCTTCTACAAATCACGCTCAAATTCTTCCTGAATAGAATCCGTACTAAGCATTTGCGAAAAACGTTTTCTGCTCAGGAACACCAAACATAGCTGGGGGAGGCGGACCCACGACCGTCCGATCCGTGGCTGAATGCACTACGACTGTACCAATAAACAATCATTGTATACCTCAGTTTTGATAGACGGTACGTGTGTTATTGTAACTGTAACAAAACGTTTAATGAAACTCATAGTAAACGTGTCTATCAGTTCATAATTAACAATGTAGAAGCTTCACTTCCTCTAGTCCTAAATGAATGTAAAACTCAGATTTGAACCCGCTGTCACCAATCCAATGTTGTTGTTGTTGTTGTTGTTGTTGTTGTTGTTGTTGTTGTTGTTGGTATTGTGTTTTTTTAGTTCTTTAGACAGCTTTAAAATATATAAATGTGGTGTTGAGTTGTTGTGTTATGACCACTTTACCGACTGTACTTTCCATTTGATCTTATCCAAAATAAACACTAGCTATATTGTCATACGGTTTTGGAAAAAAATGTATTCGTCTGTTTAGAATATTACCTCCCGAGCCGTGGGTCATGTATAATCTTTCTTTTTTTTTCTTCGATTTCGGCATTTTCTTCAAGGCATTTAGAATAATTCAGAATTATCTAACAATAATTGGATCTTAAACGGGATATTCCGTCCTGAAAATAAAGGATGTATATTGTAAAATGTTTTATTTTATAATCTATAATAAACAAAAAGACGTGCTTCTTGTTAATTTCGATTTGGCATATTTGAAGAAATGTAACGTTTATATGTAGCCTAAATACATATTGTCCTCGATCGTATTATCATATTTAGTGCCTTTCATATATTTTGCAATACTGATTTTTTTTTTTAAAATAAGATAAATACTGCCTTAATCAGCCAGTCAATGGAAAGAGTAAAAGTGGCATTTTAAAACAGGTTGTTGCTGAATACAGGTTACTTTGCTGTAAAAGCATAGCAACAGGTAATGGCAAATGTGACTGCTTAAAACAAGTGACTGTTTAATATAGGTGACCGTTTACTAAGGATAGACTGTATGTCAATTCATA
Organism: Panopea generosa; assembly: GCA_029582155.1. NCBI lineage: Eukaryota > Metazoa > Mollusca > Bivalvia > Adapedonta > Hiatellidae > Panopea > Panopea generosa. The sequence goes on along the minus strand of CM055901.1, from coordinate 30,901,519 downwards.
TTTTTATATCTTATAACTAAGCTCAGTTGCCATAGCAACGCATTTGTAATTTATTTTGACATGTCTTAAAACTACACTCACATATTAATATTATTATTGTGCCTAAAATTTATACACATCTTAATCCATTAATAATATATAAATTATATGACATTGATTTATTCAGCAATTAAAGGTGTGAGCCCATCATTGATTTTTTGTTCTTTATTCTTTAGTAAATAATAAAAGTTTGAAGGGACACCCAAGTGAAAGAAGTGAAACTTACACTTTACTGTTTGTCAACCTCGGCACTACCAAAATATGATGAGAAAAATAGGGATCGTGTGTCATATAAAAATCTGCCCAGTGTGTACACTGTTCACAAAGTGAAAGTTGACTTCCGAAAAACATGTATCCATATCCAAATTTCCAACCATCATTTTATTTTTCTAAATTCACAATTCAAACATGATAATGCTTTTAAAATGTTAAGAATACATCAATTATACCAATCGAATAAAAGAATGAGCACTAAAATAAAGGAAATGTATTTTTAACGAAGAAGAAACCAGTTTATTTATAACCGCCATTATGCGACTACCCCACCTGCTTTTTCCAATGGTGGTATGCCTAAAGGTAAGAAGCGCCAGGCTATATATTTCTGTATGACTACTTATGTGTATAAACACTTCAACGAAATTAAAGGAAAAATGTCTTTTTTGATTCACATCATGTGCAAATGATAAATATCAACTTTCTTTATAAGACAAAATGAATGTCATTAATCACGTGTCTATATAATCGGTTTATATCACGTGACTCTGTAAACCAATAAGAACTGCAGAGAAGGGAAATTAAAAATAGTTCAATTCCGCATTACATGTCATCTTATATGTTAATCTCTTTTAAATTAATTTTCTTTCTTGTGTATTATTAAATAACATTTTATTAACCGTGAATCTATGCATCAGTTCACTTTACACGAGGTAACGAGAGTATCGAGTCCAGACGTATTGATATCGTAAGTTGTTATTATGCTGCCGTTAATTGTTATTATGTCGTGTTAGTTGTTATTATGTTATCGTAGATGGTTATTAGGCATTCGTACGTTATTATTAAGTTGTCATTAGTTGTTATTAGGTTGTCGTTATGTGTTATTATGTTATCGTTATTTGTTATTTTGTTATAGCTAGTTGTTATCGTGCTGTCGTTAGCTGTTATTATGCTGTCGTTAGTTGGGAGTATGTTATCGTTAGTTGTTATTATGTTATCGTTAGTTGGTATTATGCTGTCGTTAGCTGTTATAATGCTGTCGTTAGTTGGTAGTATGCTATCGTTAGCTGTTATATTGCTGTCGTTAGTTGTTTGTATGTTATCGTTAGCTGTTATTATGCCGCTGTCGTTAGTCGTGATTATGCTGCCGTAAGTCGTGATTTTCCTGCCGTTAGTTGCAATTATGATATCGTTAGCTGTTACTATGCATTCGTTAGTTATTATTATGCTGTCGTCAGTCGTATTATGGTGTCGTTAGTTGTTAGTTGTTATTAGGCATTCGTAAGTCGAATTATGCTGTCGTAAGTTGTTATTAGGCAGTCGTCAGTTGTTATTACGCTGTCGTAAGTTGTTATCAGGCAGTCGTTAGTTGTTATTCTGCTGTCGTTAGTTGTTATTAGGCTGTTGTAAGTTGTTATTAGGCAGGTGTTAGTTGTTATTCTGCTGTCGTTAGTTGTTATTATGGTGTCGTTAATTGTTGGTTGTTATTAGGCATTCGTTAGTTTTAATTATGCTGTCGTTAGTTGTTATTACGCTGTCGTAAGTTGTTATTAGGCACTCGTTATTTGTTAGTATGATGTCTGTCTGTCGAAAGATTACACAACAATAAGCATTTGTACCAAATTTCAGTTTGTGATAACAATTATTTATCGAGATACCTAAAGAAATTAAGTGTATATATAAAAAATATGTACTCAGGCCAACGTTACAGTAAACAAGCCAGCAGCGTAAAAATGGTCACTTGTGCTCAATTCTCTGTACTCACTTAAGAGAATAAAAGCATCATATGGGGATATAGTTTTTTATTTAAAAGATGATACATCCTGATTTGGTTAAACTTAATGACTTTGAACTTGACTTTTTATGGATATATGATCGTGATGACATGTGCATTAAAAAGCAATACATTTTGTAGTTTATTTTATGCTACATTAAAAAAAGTTCTCCAGGTCTCCAGCAAACTAAATCACATCTTCTCTAAAGTTAAACCATAATACATTCTGTTGGCATATGGCGGAGAATTGAAACTATAACCTACATTTTACCTACATTATGTTTGACTGACACATTCGTTGCACGATATTCAAGTTAACACTGTGTCAAACACTGAAGTGTCATCATTGTAGGGGCAGTGTCATCATTGTGTGGGTTGTGTCATCATTGTATTGGTAGTGTCATTATTGTGGGTGTAGTGTCATCATTGTGTGTGTAGTGTCATCATTGTGTAGGTATTGTCATCATTGTGAAGGTAGTGACTTCATTATGTGGTTAGTGTCATCATTGTGTGGGTAGTGTCATCATTGTGGATGTAGTATCATCATTGTGTGGGTAGAGTCATCATTTTGTAGGTAGTGTCATTATTGTGTGGGTTGTGACATCATTGTGTCGGTAGTGTCATCATTGTTGATGTAGTGTCATCATTGTGTGGGTGGTAGCGTCACCATTGTATAGGTAGTGTCATCATTGTGTAGGCAATGTCATCATTGTGTGGGCAGTGTTATCATTTTATGGGTAGTGTCATTATTATGTGGGTTGAGTTATCGTTGTGAAGGCAGTGGTATCATTGTGCGGGCAGTGCCATCAATGTGTTGGTAGTAGTCATCATTGTGTAGTTAGTGTCTTCATTGTGTGGGTAGTGTCATCATTGTGGATGTAGTGTCATCATTGTGTGGGCAGTGTCATCAATGTGTTGGTAGTAGTCATCATTGTGTAGTTAGTGTCTTCATTGTTTGAGAAGTGTCATCATTTAATGGGTAGTGTCATCATTGTGTGGGTAGTGTCATCATTGTGTGGGTAGTGTCATCATTGTGTGGGCAGTGTCATCATTGTGTGGGCGGTGTGTGTGGGTAGTGTCATCATTGTGGATATAGTGTCATCATTGGGTGGGTAATGTCATCATTGTGTAGGTAGTGTCATCATTGTGGATGAAGTGTCATCATTTAATGGGTAGTGTCATCATTTTGTGGGTAGAGTCATCATTGTGTGGGTAGTGTCATCATTGTCTTAGCGGTGTCATAATTGTGTAGGTAGTGTCAGCCTTGTGTGTGGGTATTGTCAACAGTGTGTGGGTAATGTCATCATTGTATAGGTAATGTCATCAATGTGTGGTTAGTGTCACAATTGTGTTGGTAGTGTCATCATTGTGAGCGTAGTGTCACCATTGTGTGGTTAGTGTCACAATTGTGTTGGTAGTGTCATCATTGTGGATGTAGTGTCATCATTGTGTGGTTAGTGTCACAATTGTGTTGGTACTGTAATCATTGTTGATGTAGTGTCATAATTCTGCGGGTTGTGTCACCATTGTGTGGGTTGTGTCACCATTGTTTGGATAGTGTCATCATTGTCGATGAAGTGTTATCATTGTGTGGGTAGTGTCGCCATTGTGTAGGTAGTGTCATCATTGTGGATGTAGTGTCATCATTGTGTGGGTAGTGTCATCATTATGTAGGTAGTGTCATCATTGTGGATGTAGTGTCATCATTGTGTGGGTAGTGTCACTATTATGTGGGTTGTGTTACCATTGTGTGGGTAGTGCCACCATTGTGTGGGTTGTGTCATCATTGTGTAGGCAGTGTCATCATTGTGTAGGCAGTGTCACCATTGTGTGGGTTGTGTCACCATTGTGTGGATTGTGTCATCATTGTGTAGGCAGTATCATCATTATTGATGTAGTGTCATCATTGTGTGGGTAGCGTCACCATTGTATAGGTAGTGTCATCATTGTGTAAGCAGTGTCGTCATTAAGAGGGCAGTGTCATCAATGCGTTAGTAGTAGTCATCATTGTGTAGTTAGTGTCTTCATTGTGTGGGTAGTGTCATCATTGTGTGGGCAGTGTCATCAATGTGTTGGTAGTAGTCATCATTGTGTAGTTAGTGTCTTCATTGTGTGGGTTGAGTCATCATTATGTGAGTAGTGTCATCGTTGTGAAGGCAGTGGTATCATTGTGGTGGCAGTGTCATAATTGTGTTGGTAGTAGTCATCATTGTGTAGTTAGTGTCTTCATTGTTTGAGAAGTGTCATCATTGTATATGGAGTGTCATCATTGTGTGGGTTGTGTCATCTTTGTGTAGGTAGTGTCATCATTGTGGATGAAGTGTCATCATTTAATGGGTAGTGTCATCATTGTGTGGGTAGTGTCATCATTATGTTGGCGATGTCATCATTGTTTAGGTAGTGTCAGCATTGTGTGTGGGTATTGTCATCAGTCTGTGGGTAGTGTCATCATTGCATATATAGTGTCATCATTGTGTGGGTAATGTCATCATTGTATGGGTAATGCCATCAATGTGTGTGGGTAACGTCATCATTTGCATTGGTAGTGCCATCATTGTGAGCGTAGTGTCATCATTGTGTGGTTAGTGGCGCAATTGTGTTGGTAGTGTCATCATTGTGGATGTAGTGTCATCATTGTGTGGGTTGTATCATCATTGTGTCATCATTGTGGATGTAGTGTCATCATTGTGTAGGTAGTGTCATCATTGTGGATGTAGTGTCATCATTGTGTGGGTAGTATCACCATTGTGTGGGTTGTGTTACCATTGTGTGGATAGTGCAACCATTGTGTGAGTTGTGTCATCATTGTGTAGGCAGAGTCATCATTGTGTGGGCAGTGTCTTCATTATATGGGCAGTGCCATCATTGTGTGGGTAGTATCACCATTGTGTGGGTTGTGTAACCATTGTGTGGGTAGTGCCACAATTGTGTGGGTTGTGTCATCATTGTGTAGGCAGTGTCATCATTGTGTGGGCAGTGTTTTCATTATTTGGGCAGTGTCCCCATTGTTTGGGTTGTGTCACCATTGTGTGGATTGTGTCATAATTGTGTAGGCAGTGTCATCATTGTGTAGGCTGTGTCATCATTTTATGGGTAGTTTCATTATTATGTGGGTTGTGTCGTCATTGTGTGGGTACTGTCATCGTTGTGTAGGTAATGTCATCATTGTGTGAGTAGAATCATCGTTGTGTAGGTAATGTTATCATTGTGTTGGTAGTGTCATCATTGTGTAATTAGTAGTTTTCATTGTGTGGGTAGTGTCATCATTGTGGATGTAGTGTCATCATTGTGTGGGTGGTGTCATCATTGTGGATATAGTGTCATCATTGTGTGGGTTGTGTCATCATTGTGTAGGAAGTGTCATAATTATAAAGGTAGTGTCATCATTGTAGATGTAGGGTGATCATTGTGTGGGTAGTGTCATCAATGTGTTGGTAGCAGTCAGCATTGTGTAGTTAGTGTCATCATTGTGTGGATAGTGTCATCATTGTGAATGTAGTGTCATCAATGTGTTGGCAGTGTCATCATTGTATAGGCGGTGTCATCATTGTGTGGGCAGTGTCATCATTTTATGGGTAGTGTGTTTATTGTGTAGGCAGTGTCATCATTGTGTGGGTAGTGTTAACGTTGTGTTGGTAGTAGTCATCATTGTGTAATTAGTGTGTTCATTGTGTGGGATAGTGTCATTAATGTGGATGTAGTGTCATCAATGTGTTGGTAGTGTCATCATTGTGTAAGGAGTGTCATCATTGTGTGGGCAGTGTCATCATTTTATAAGTAGTGTCATTATTGTGTAAGTAGTGTCATCATTGTGTGGGTTGTGTCATCATTGTGTAGGTAGTGTCATCATTGTGGATGTAGTGTCATCATTGTGTAGGTAGTGTCATCATTGTGTAATCAGTGTCATCGTTGTGTGGACAGTGTCATCATTTTATAAGTAGTGTCATTATTGTGTAGTTAGTGTCATCATTGTGTGGTAGTGTCATCGTTGTGAAGGCAGTGTTATCATTGTGTGGCCAGTGTCATCATTGTGTGGGTAGTGTTATCATTGTGTGGGCAGTGTCATCATTGTGTGGGTAGTGTCATCATTGTGTGGTAGCGTCATCGTTTAGAAGGCAGTGTTATAGTTGTGTGGGCAGTAGTCATCATTGTGTGGGCAGTACCATGGTCTGAGGTTGATAGGGTTGAGGATAAATGTAGTTTTCTTATCAGGGAGTTATTGATGATTGGTAAAGGAAGTAAACAAACAAGGTTTCTTGCTACAGTTGGTGGAAGAAGACAACGTAGAAAAATAATGGAAAATTTGTTTTAATTTATTTTCACAAGTAGTTAATGTAAGAATGTTCAAAAGTGAAAACAATTGCGAAAGATATGAATATATTCCAATCCACTTAAATACACGGCTTCCTGGAAATGGAGTAAGACAATTAAAAAGCGGCTATCTATTTACTATCAATGATAGATCGTCGCATTTGAGTGGTATAATGCATATTTTGAAGCTGGTTTTAGAGTAAGTAAATTAGCAGATGGATTGGGTTTTGCTGCTGCTGCCGAAATTGCTTAATTAATGATTCGCTTCTTTGATAAATAGTCTCCAAATTAAACAAAATGGAAAAGTTGTTTATATGATGGACATAAATTATATAGACATGTTACTGCCAAGGCCATGCTTGAATTATCTAGTGACTACGCCGAAACCACTGGGATAAACGAGTATTTTTATTTGGATACAAATTATTTAGCAGAAAGTGATGTTGGTAATGCTAATCATAATAAAGGTTTCTTAAAACGACACTTGTTGATTGCGGAAAATAGAAAAGAAAGTACAATCATATCTTTAAATTAGTAATTATTTTCGAAAGTTTGGAAACAAATTTGTCACCTCCTGGCCAAATACAAAAAGTTTTTTAAATTACTGAAGATGATAATTTGATCTTCAAAGTTGCTGGTGTTGGTAATGGAAGAGTTCTCGACAAAATGGACTTGTCTTACGGAAATGATACAAGAATCAGCTAGTTCCAAGCAAGTAGTTCAATCCTTTAGAATAACTGCTGGTGTTAGGTACCCGAAACATGTTTTCATTTATTTACAAAGAACTAACAAATAAAATAACCAAGAACAAAACCCACATCTGTTTGAAACGTTTAAATTCAAATACTACTAAAAACGATACTTGCTCTTTGTCCTCTGCTCGATTAGAGGTTGGTAATGGAGAATAGGATCTAGAAACTGAATATAGTAAGGATAATATTGTTAGGATATTTAGAAATGTTATTAATCATTTGTATAAACAAAATTATAAAAACACTGGATCGTTATTGAATATAATTAATTTTCAATCTTAATTTGGACTTTTGTACTTTAACTTGGGTGGAAGTTCTAGCGATACTTTTAGTATTGATCATTAACAAATCACGTTAAATTGTAAGTTTAATTCTTCTCCTGTTGGGTCTTACAAAATCTACACAATTATCATGTATAAAGAAAGCGTTGTAATAGATAAAGTAGGGAATGAATTAATTATTATGTAAATATAATATATATGACATACACTTTACATCCAGTAAATGTAACAGACGGACAAAAGAAAGTTTGGCAAATATTTTTAATAAAAGAAGTGAATTAACATTGAGGCTGAAAAATAACCAATTAAATGCTGCTGCTGGAGCCGTGCTTTTGATGCAACTAATAACTAAATAAAAGCAATTAACAACGTAAAACGATTGGTTGTTGGGTTAGATTTAAATATTTCCAAGACACAAATGATTGCTCAAGAAAAAATTGGTGGATTCAACGGTGCATTGGCCGGGTTGAATGGTCGTTTTTTGCCTATGGCTGCTAAATTTATTCCGAAAATTGTTGCGCCGTTGGCTACGGGGGCATTAAGTGGTTTAGCGACTACTGGGATTAGTAAAATATTTAGAAATGGAATGCTTTCAACTGATGATAATGGTAAGAGAAAATTAATCAATTCCGGTTATTTAAACAAGTCCCAGATTAATAAATTAAAAAAATATCAAAAAGTATGAAAATGACTAATAAACAAATGCAAAATGGAGGATTTCTCGGTTTACTAGCTTCATTAGGAATACTTCTTATCAGGTCGCTTATTTCTAGTTCGACAGGAAAGAGCCTCCGTGTAGGAAATGACTTGCAAATTGGACCTCCGAAGGGACGGGGCAAATTTTTTTTGCTGAAAACCCATTAAAAAAAGGGTTAACACTTCCTGAATATAAATATTGTGATCCTAGAAATCCTTTGGATAATGAACCTACGGTAAATGATTTAGACAGTGTTTGTCCAGAACATGATTATTGTTATGGAGATTGAACAAAAAAGTATGTTTGTGATGAAGTAATGTTAAAGAATTTAAAGAATACTAAATCAAAAACATTTGGGGAGAAAATTGCTTAAATTTTAATTGTCAAACTATTTATTTCTATAAAACATAAACTTGGTTTCGGCTAAAAAACCGGAAAGGCCGGTGTCTTGGAGTAGTAAATTAGCGGATGATTACATAAACCTATTAAAAAAATTCCGAGACGTCGAGTTATTGTAAGTGGTGTAGATGATACATGGTCTGCTGATTTGGTTGATATGCGGGCTTTTTCAAAATATAATAAAGGAGTTAGATATCTATTAAATGTAACTGATGTCTTGAGTAAATATGCTTGAAGCGTACCGCTCAAAATAAAACTTGTTTAGATGTAAACAAGGCATTTGAAGACATTCTAAGTGAGACGAATGCAAGACCTCAAAAGTTGTGGGTTGATGAGGGGAGTGAATTCTATAACAAACACTCTAAACATTTGTTAAGCGATAACAATATTGAAATTTAACTTATTTCAATGAAGGAAAAGCAATTGTTACTGAAAGTTTTAACAGAACTATACAGAGAATAATGTTGAAGCACTTCACTGCAAATAATACCAATAATTATATTGATGTTCTGCCTAAAATAATCACAGAATATAATAAGGCTAAACATGGTAGTATTGGTATGACTCCTGAAGAGGGGAGAATGAAAAATAATAAAGAAAAGGTATTACATAATTTGTATTCTAAACAATCTCAGACCTCTGGAATATATTTCAAAATTGGTGATAGAGTTAAAATAAGTAAATATAAAAGACAATTTGAAAAATGTTACACTCCTAACTGGATGAAAGAAATATTTGTCGTTAAGGACATTCAAAAGACAAAACCTGTTACGTATTTTCTAAAAGATTTAAACAACGAAAATATTGTGGGATCATTCTATTAACGAGAACTAACTAAAGTGAGTCAATAACTAATTTGAATAGAAAAGATACTGGGACGTGATTACAAAAAGAAGAGGGCTCATGTAAAATGGAGTGGTTATTCGAGTGATTTCAATTCTTTGGTTTCGTTTAAGGATTAAATGGATGTTGGGTGTTGGGATGTTGACTTAAATAATCAGCGAGTCTGGACGAGTGTGGACTTGGTGAGCTGTACATTTTAAGCGGTGGAAAAGTGTGCCAAACCACCCATAATCTATACTACTTCCCAAACTCTCACCAAAGTACCCAACCCCTTTTCCCAAAATATATGATAAACTACTCTAAACAGTCATAAACATAATAGTCAATGCTGGATAAACAGTATAAAAAAGGGTATTCTATATAATCATACCATTAATATTATTGATATGATATATAGCATGCCATTTATTTTGGAAAACTGATCATACGGCTTGTATTGACTATTTTGTTGATGTTTATGACTGTCTTTGAGAAGTTTGATAAACATTACGGGAGAAGGAATCAAGTAGTGTGCGTACGTGTGTGCGTGCGTTCGAGCGTGCTGGGGATTGCGTAATACTCTTTGGTAGGTCTATTCTACGCGCCAGACGCCTTCTCTACTTTAGTGATCATGTCTGTTGACAAAAAACCAACACACGCTAATAGACCATATAACTACCAGAATCAATACGCTGAGCAGAATAAACAGTTTATTTACTCTAAAAATTAAACTTACAGAAGAAAAAGCAAAAATAAATTACTGAGTATTTAACTACAATACATTTGTTCGATATTTACCATATAACATTTCACATTTAATATAGGCCAAGATCACCATTTACTAGCATTATATGATTAACATCAATTATTAATGAGAACCTGACGTTAGGTAACGTCAAAGACTATCTCTTAGATAAATACAGTACGTATTCATTAAGGAGCACTTACAGGATAATAGGTCAGCTCAATGCTTAGTCATTCGCTGTTTGTTAGCATTTATTTTGTTTGCTCAATTCAAATAGAGGTCGATTTCTCTGCACGGGACATTTTTTTATAGACGGTTCAATAAATTATACATTATTAATACATTAATAATTTCTACGGTAGCACTGTTGTTTCAGATTATTTTCATGATATAGATTTTAATGCGTATTTGCCAAGTCGATAATTATAGGACCCGGCCGGTGTAAGATTAAATTTTGACCCCGTTCAAACATCAGACTTGGGGTCATTTTTAAACGGTTTATTAAATATAAGCAAAACATCACATGACTGATGTCACATGTTGCAACAATTAAACATAAGCCCCGGTAAGCTTTACAATCGACATTAAATACACATCTAATATCCATTTATTACACTTCCAAAATCTAAAAGCTTGCTTCATAGTTAGGTATTTAAGGTGTGTATGAGCTTCCCGCTATTAATTACAGTGAAAATGAAGATGAATCAATTAGGAATTTATTATTGACACTTAATCAGTCTTTCTTTTAATAATACCTGCTTGACAATACGCGTGTCTCAGCGTTTTCTGCTTGATATTAAGCCTCTAAGTTTATTCTACGAAACATTTTTTTTTATTTTAACAGTTCTATAAAGAATTCTTGATCAAGTATTTTCGTTTGTATTTTTATATTAAGCGCTAAGCGACTTATATTGACTTTGTTTACACATAGCATATTTGTGTCGCTCCCAAAACAATTTCTATAACAGCGCAAAAAGAAAATCAAACAGTTCAGGAATTTTTCACTTTCTATGGTTTTCTAGCAAATGAGATGAATACAATTTTCATATGAAAAATATATCGTCGATAAAATCTTAGAAAATTAACAGATTCGAAAGAGGAAGATAAGATAACCCCAAATACATAAACATTACATCTGACCAATAGTCGAGGGATTACAATGTTTGTTTAACATTATGTAGATATTATTGACTATAAACTATCAGTTCTATCGAGGCTTGGGCGGTAGTGTAGTGAATAGTGTTAAACGCTCACGTCAGAAGTTGCGGTGATGTCTTTTAAAAAAAAAACACTTGGTACTGACGGACTCGAGAGTCGTTCATATAAGCTGTGAGCTTTCTTCACAATCGAATTAAAATGAATAAATATAAACTAAGGTTCTATTGTTTGTGCCGCCGTTCCAAAATACATGAAATCAATGTTTTCACGTAACTTTTTTTTTCGCTAGAAGGTTTTTGTTAATGCTTACCTTACAAACTTCTTCGGAGTAGATGATTTTATAGATGACTTCAATGTAGAATATTTGATGTTGAAGTGTTGTGTTTGAAATATATAAGATAGAACACAACGATCTAATATCCAATATATTTCAGAAATCCAATCGTCCGTAAGCTTCACGTAATGAAAAAGACATTTTATTTCAACTATAACAGTTATCATCGTACAAAACATACATACAGTACATTTACGTGACAAATCAATGCAAAAGGTTTAACAATTACACAAGTTCAAAATCTACATAACTTTTATTTCTCCGAAAGTTTGACATAATAAAGCAAACTGGTAATCGACTACGTAATGAATCATCGTCCTCTAGAACCAGCTAGAGACATGCTTTGTCGGAGGTGGGTCGCTAGAACCAGTTGGAGACATGCTTTGTCGGAGGTGGGTCGCTAGAACAAGCTGAAACAAAGATTAACAATAGAAAAATAAAAGTGTTCATATAATTAATAAAATGGTTATAATTTGTTCAAAACTATCCAAAAACATATGTTTGTGACGTTGATTAAAGTAAATTCTTCTAATTAATTCTGATTATAATTCCGATTTATTTTAGTATCAAAATTATATTTTGTAATCTTACATACGAGTGACATGCACATATTTAGACATAATTTAATAGTTATGATAATTTACTTTTATATGTAAATCTATATAGCAAAACATACTATTTTCGTGCGTTATCCTTTGCAAATCTACCAGCGAATGTTTTGTCGAGTACAGATTCAATCATTTTGTATGTCTTTGGATGCGGAAACTTTTCACGAGTTGCCACTGATATCCAGTAATCCGAGCATGTTTTACCGCCAACTGGGGTTTTTACACAACCATACTTAATAATGTATCGTTTGTAGTCAGTAGCCATTACAATCATAGAACCGGACTAAACGTTACCTAGAATATAATATATAAACGGAATGGTATCAATAGTTCACCTACGAAAATCGATTGAAACTTTAGATGTATTTTAGAAATTTCAGTATATTCGATCATCATAAATTCAATAGGAACATCTTTTTACTTGAGTTTAAAAATTGAAGTGCTATACATCATTCTATAAAAGATTACGCAAATGTAACATAAACTTATGAAATTTATATATTCCGTAGTCTTATATATTTTTACCGGACATTATGCCAAAGGCATAGCTCTCTATTTATGTCGACGTAATCAGGCTTTTCAGTGTTAATCACCGCCAATATGATCATACGCGGCAGGGACTACTTTTTATACAATCTGGTTGCAAAAAGCGTGTCTCAACCATTGATCATTTGTTTACACTTATGGCCATGGTTTAAAAATATATATAAGTAAGAGAGGTGGACGATTTTATTGCCTGTTTGTTGATTTTTCAAAAGCATTCTATACAATTTATCACACGGATTTATTTTTATATAAAAAGGAGTTGGTGGAAAGTATTTTGCCATACGTATTGCTAATTTGTCTTCTTGCGTGCGCACTGGTCGTGATAATTATACTAATACCTTCAAATGTCATATTGGTTGCCGCTAAGGCTGTATTTTGAGCAACATTTTATTCAGTCTTTTTATTAATGATCTTGTTTAACTGTTAAAACATACACGTACAAATGGTATACACATTTCAGAAGAAGTAGATGATATGTTTGCAATACTATACGCCGATGACCTGGCAAATTGCATTGACACTGTTAGACAATTGCAATAACAAATCAATGTTATCTCTAACTTTTTCAATAGAACCTGTTTGCGAATAAATCTGAAGAAAACAAAAATAACAGTGTTTAGAAATGAAGGATTTCTTTGAGGTAATGGACATTGGGTAATTGAAGGGAAAATGATAAAAACAGTGTCACTGTATAAATATGCGATTATTCGTTACTCCGAAACTAATATGGACAAAAGCTAAAGAAGTACTTGTAATTCTAAATAAAAATTATGTGATATCAATACATAAACTTCAAAGAAATGTTGGATTTTTTTACCATTTTGAATTATCTAAACTGTGATGCTATGGTTGAGCCGATATTAACATATGGATCTGAACTTCATATGCAGCTCAAATTGAAATTGTTTAAAATCATTTTTGTACAAGATATTTAAAATTGTATAAGATTTGTGTCCATACCCTTTTGCTCGGCGAATGTGATCGATCTCCATTATTTATTACATATTACTGTTAATGTGTAAAATATTGATTGTGTATTATCCATGTGGATAATCGTAAATACCCAAAACAATGCTATATTATGCTTCAAAATTTTGATAATGCAAGACGGGTTACATAGGCAACCAACCAACACATGTTAAATATTTACTTTTCAGACACTGATTTTGATATGTCTGGATATCGGAATATGTGGGTGATGAACAAGCCTTCATATATAGTTTTAAACAGCATTTGTTGGAATGTTCCTTACAAAACTGGCACGCCGATTGAAATCAATCAAAGCTCATTCAGATGTAGAAAGATATCTCATTTTGAAAACCCCAATTAAATTTAAAATAGCACTCTCTTAACTACGATGTTCAGCTCATTCACTTTTATTTGAAACCGAAAGTCATACCAATTTCTCATATGAACAAAGAATATGTATTCTGTGTGACTGGAGAAATAGAGGACGAATAATGAAATGTGCGTATTATAATCATTTCAGAAATCAGTATATATGCGAATTTTTAATGGTAATCATAATGGATTAAATTTATTCTATAAATCAATGAGTACACAAAACGAAAATTTGTTGGTAAATTTCTTCAAATGTGTACTAGAAATGTTCAATAAATGGAAATACTTTATTCAAGTCCAAACTGAAACAAACTAAAATATGATTATACTACACCGTTTATAAGATTCAATTAACACTTGTAAATGCCGATATAACACTCTAGACACTGGTTGTTTGTTAATTCATATGTGTTTTTTTCTTTTCTTTTTTATTCCTGATATTGTCTTTATAGTTTAGGCACTTGGTTGAATTACTATGATATTTCTGTATTGTGTATTTGTATATATTTGTATTATGGGCCGGTGGCTTAAATTATTATTATTATTATTATTATTATTAATTTATTTAATTTTCAGGGCCATTGTGGGTGGTTCGTGAACCTTGTCCTTTCAGTCGTGTAAAAATATCTAACCCGGTTTTAAAGTTTTGGTTCAGAGAACGCATGGGACTTTTCTATCCGTTGCTACTTCTAAAATATTTACCTCCAGGTTTCTGTTTCGGTAAATCCCTCTTTGGTTCGTTTATAGTATTTCTCAAAGTCGCTGAATTCTCTCGATCCTTTCAAGTTACACGAAAGTTATCGTCCCTGAACAAACCAATGTCCCATAATATAAAATGATCTCTCATAAAGAAATCATGTGTCAAAACTATTAAAATACATTTAAGCCATATTCCGTGTTTAATTGAACGTCATAGAAATATTTGTTAACATTTATTTCTTTTCATAATAAAAATATATGTCAAACAGGGATGGTAGTATTCAAAGGACTCAATCTTCATACCGGCGTATGCATACTAATCATAGACACGTTTGATTTATTACAATATGTGTTATCTA
The DNA here is from genome assembly GCA_029582155.1 of Panopea generosa. Classification (NCBI taxonomy): domain Eukaryota; kingdom Metazoa; phylum Mollusca; class Bivalvia; order Adapedonta; family Hiatellidae; genus Panopea; species Panopea generosa. The sequence continues at coordinate 30,886,441 of CM055901.1, read as the reverse complement.
ATGAGAAATACATTAGATATATATGCACGTGTGATAATGATAAAAATCAATTATTTTAAAACATTCTAGTATCTTATTTCAAAGTCACTTTATGAATACTTATACATTTTAAATGTTTTATGTTGTTCCTAATAATTTGCACAGTAACCAACACATATAATAAAGTATTTTGGTAACAAATACAAGAATGATCCTGTGACATTTTCTGTTAATGATGATACCAAAGTGGAGGGTTAGCTGTTCCGTACAGTACATGAATGATGATGTGTATACTGATCTATAATGTATGTGTACACCGATCTATGATGATCTATGATGTATGTGTATACCGATCTATGATGTATATGTATACTGATCTATAATGTTTGTTAAAACTGATCTATAATGTATGTGTATACCGATCTATGATGATCTATGATGTATGTGTATACCGATCTATGATGTATGTGTATACCGATCTATGATGTATATGTATACTGATCTATAATGTATGTTTATACTGATCTATAATGTATGTGTATACCGATCTATGATGATCTATGATGTATGTGTATACCGATCTATGATGTATATGTATACTGATCTATAATGTATGTTTATACTGATCTATAATGTATATGTATACCGATCTATGATGATCTATGATGTATGTGTATACCGATCTATGATGTATGTGTATACCAATCTATGATGTATATGTAAACAGATCAATAATGTATGTTAATACTGATCTATAATGTACGTATATACCGATCTATACAGATCTATGATATATATGTATACTGATCTATAATGTATGTATATACCGATCTATAATGTATGTGTATACCGATCTATGATGATCTATGATGTATGTGTATACCGATCTATGATGTATGTGTATACCGATCTATGATGTATATGTATACTGATCTATAATGTATGTTTATACTGATCTATAAAGTATGTGTATACCGATCTATGATGATCTATGATGTATGTGTATACCGATCTATGATGTATATGTATACTGATCTATAATGTATGTTTATACTGATCTATAATGTATGTGTATACCGATCTATGATGATCTATGATGTATGTGTATACCGATCTATGATGTATGTGTATACCGATCTATGATGTATATGTATACTGATCTATAATGTATGTTTATACTGATCTATAAAGTATGTGTATACCGATCTATGATGATCTATGATGTATGTGTATACCGATCTATGATGTATATGTATACTGATCTATAATGTATGTTTATACTGATCTATAATGTATATGTATACCGATCTATGATGATCTATGATGTATGTGTATACCGATCTATGATGTATGTGTATACCAATCTATGATGTATATGTAAACAGATCAATAATGTATGTTAATACTGATCTATAATGTACGTATATACCGATCTATACAGATCTATGATATATATGTATACTGATCTATAATGTATGTATATACCGATCTATAATGTATGTGTATACCGATCTATGATGTATATGTATACCGATCTATGATGTATATGTTTACTGATCTATGATGTATATGTATACCGATCTATACAGATCTATGATATATATGTATACTGATCTATAATGTATGTATATACCGATCTTTAATGTATGTGTATACCGATCTATACAGATCTATGATATATATGTATACTGATCTATAATGTATGTATATACTGATCTATAATGTATGGGTATACCGATCTATGATGTATATGTATACCGATCTATGATGTATATGTATACTGGTCTATAATGTATGTGTATACCGATCTATAATGTATGTGTATACAGATCTATGATGTATGTGTATACCGATCTATGATGTATGTGTATACTTATCGATGATGTATATGTATACCGATCTATGATGTATGTGTATAGCGATCTATGATGTATGTGTATACCGATCTATGATGTATGTGTATATCGATCTATGATGTATGTGTATACCGACCTATGTTGTATGTGTATACTGATCTATGATGTTTGTGTAAACTGATCTGTGATGTATATGTATACTGATCAATAATGTATGTGTATACTGATCTATAATGTATGTGTATACTGATCGATGACGTATAGTATGTGTATACTGATCTATGATGTATTTGTATACTGATTTATAACGTCTATGTATACTGATCTATAATGTATATGTATACTGATCTATAATGTATGTGTATACTGATCTATGCTGTTTAGGTATACTGATCTATACTGTATAGGTATACTGATTTATAACGTATATGCATACTGATCTATAATGTATGTGTATACTGATCTATAATGTATGTGTATAAAGATCTATGACGTATAGTATGTGTATACTGATCTATGATGTATGTGTATTCTGATCTATAATGTATATGTATACTGATCTATACTGTATATGTATACTGATCTATAATATATGTGAATACTGATCTATGACGTATAGTATGTGTATACTGATATATAATGTATATGTATACTGATCTATAACGTATATGAATACTGATTTATAATGTATGTGTATACCGATCGATGACGTATAGTATGTATATACTGATCTATGACGTATAGTATGTGTATACTGATATATAATGTATATGTATACTGATCTATAATGTATATGTATACTGATATATAATGTATGTGTATACTGATCTATACTGTTTAGGTATACTGATTTATAACGTATATGTATACTGATCTATAATGTATGTGTTAACTGATCTTAAAAGTTTGTGTATACAGATCTATGACGTATAGTATGTGTATACTGATCTATGACGTATAGTATGTGTAAACTGATCTATAATGTATATGTATACTGATCTATAATGTATGTGTATACTGATCTATTATGTATGTGAATACTGATCTTTGACGTATAGAATGTGTATACTGATCTATAATGTATATGTATACTGATTTATAATGTATGTGTATACTGATTTATAATGTATGTGTATACTGATCTATAATGTATATGAATACTGATCTATAATGTATGTGTAAACTGATCTATGACGTATAGTATGTGTATACTGATCTATAATGTATATGTATTCTGATCTATAATGTATGTGTATATAGGTCTATAATGTATGTGTAACCTGATTTATAATTTATGTGTATACATATCTATAATGTATGTGTAAACTGATCTATAATGTATGCGTGTACAGATCGAAAATATATGTGCATACTTATATATAATGTATGGTAATATTTATCTATAATGTATGTGTATACGTATGTATAATATATGTGTATACTGATCTATAATGTATGTGTATACGTATGTATAATATATGTGTATATTGATATATAATGTATATGTATAAAGATTTATAATGTATGTGTATAAGGATCTATAATGTATGTGTATACTAATATATAGTGTATGTGTTTACAAATCTATAATGTTGTGTATACGGATCTATAAAATATGTGTATACTGATCTATAATGTATGTGTATACTGATCTATAGTTGTGTATACGGATATATAAATTATGTGTATAATGATCTATAATGTATGTGTATACAGATCTATAATGTTTGTGTATACGGATCTATAAAATATGTGTATACTGATCTATAAGTATGTTCATACAGATCTATAATAATTGTGTATACGGATCTATAAAATATGTGTATACTGATCTATAATGTGTGTGTATACTGATCTATAATGTTTGTGTATACGGATCTATAATATATGTATATACAGATCTGTAATGTATGTCTATACTGATCTATAATGTTTGTGTATACATATCTAAAATGTATGTGTATACTGATCTTGCGTAACCGTCTATGATTTATAAGAACACAAAAAAGATTACGTTAATGCATTATTTCAACAATATGGTATAAATAAACAGTCCTTCGGCTTTTTTAAAAAAGAAAATCACATTCTGAAAGTACGGGAATGTTTTCTATATTTCAACCTACAAATTTAGGTATTTTTGTTTCAAAACCTGTTTTATTCATTCAAAGATAGAGTAGTGCGAACTAAGGACACGAGCACTAATTAATTGTTTAATTTATTAAATTCAAGTTGTCACTTACTCAACCTAGCCATCGACGAAAGTACGTGTGGAGAATCGATTATATATAATAAGCTAATTAATATATCTTTTCTTACTCAGCAAAGGGTGAACACAATGTAAATAATGATAAAAGCAACGGAAAACGATTAGTTAAATTTACATCAAATGTATATTGTGCGGTCATCGCCGGTCAGTGACTTTCAGTGACTTAGCAGGCTTTCGAAGCCTGGAACTTTTTAATATTAAAGACAGATGGGTAGGTTTGAATCCATACTAAACATTTCTTTCTTTAAACAATAATCACTTGTTTGATAAGCGAACAATTCTGTTTTATGTCGACAATGTAATGTATAATTATGTATGGTGCGTGTTTTCTAGTTTAAAAGTATTTTAAATGTATTCCACTCGTATTTCCTTGTGTGTATGTATGGATGTTGATGTGGTATGTTCCGGTGATATACATTGTTTAGTATCATCTGCCATTTTCAGCTTGCCTTTCTAAGAATATGGGAACTATTGAAACCCTACCAGGGGGTCGGGAGATCTGGGATGCATCGGCCATTACTGTAAGGGATCAAAGGTCTTTCTTTTTTTAGATCTAGGGAAAAGCTTTTTAGGAAACTATTGCAAATACTTTTGGGGCTCTGGGGAATAATGGCCATTACTTTAAGAGATACAGGGAACCACCCTTAGGAGGGCTTCACTATTGTACTCGCATCGGCACAGACATCTTTTCTTTGTTAAAGTGTTTGGACAGGCCGTTATCACATTTACCACTACCGGCACTTCAATGATGCTTCGTGTGTAGGGACTCAATGCGTCAAATGAGACAACTCAGAATTATAGTATCACTTGTGTGCTTATAGTTATAATTAATAGCCACGCATCGATGAAAATACACTTCCATCTAAGGGACTTAAAGGAACAAGTGGGATAACTCCATTTTAATTTCGGTAGAATTATGGCCTCCTACAAAGGATCCTCTGTCGCCGAGCGGTCTCAAGATATTTTACCTCCGAATGGCGTTAATCAGGATTTAGAAAATTCAGTTAAAATTTGAAGAAAGGTATGTATGTATCTCAGTAACCACTATTCATGTATCCATGAAACTTCTTACGGTCCTCGGTCTCCGAGTAGTTTAAGACGCTATCTCAAGATAGTCGGCCCCAAATTATTTATGTGAGAAAGTTTGCCAGTTACATGCGTAAGAACGGTGGTTCTACTCAGACTCATCAAAGGAATTCGATAAGACCGTTTCAACTCCGTTTCAATTTTAGACATAATTGTGGTCATTCAAACATTTAACTTGTTTTTTGGCAAACGAATATATATTGAAACATTACCATCAGAGGGACTTTTGGCAAACAAATATCTACCAGTCTTATATTATTGAAACATTACCATCTACCAGTCTTATATTATTGAAACATTGTCATCAGAGGGATTTTAAAATTGTTTTTTTTTTGGCAAACGAATATCTACCAGTCTTATATTATTGAAACATTTCTATCAGAGGGACTTTAAAAGTTGTTTTTGGCTAACGAATATCTACCAGTCTTATATTATTGAAACATTGCCATCAGAGGGACTTTAAAAGTTGTTTTTGGCAAACGAATATCTACCAGTCTTATATTATTGAAACATTGCCATCAGAGGGACTTTAAAGTTGTGTTTTTTTGGCAAACGAATATCTACCAATCTTATTATTTTGCACATTGCCATCAAAGGGACTTTAAAGTTGTCATTTGGCAAACGAATATCTACCAGTCTTAAATAATTGAAACATTGCCATCAGAAGGACTTTAAAGTTGTTTTTTGGCAAACGAATATCTACCAGTCTTATATTATTGAAACATTACCATCACAGGGGCTTTAAAGTTGTGTTTTTTTGGCAAACGAATACCTACCAGTCTTATATTTTTTTAAACATTGCCATCAGAGGAACTTTAAAGTTGTTTTTTGCAACCGAATATCTACCAGTATTATATTATTGAAACATTGCCATCAGAGGGACTTTAAAGTTGTTTTGTTTCAATAATATAAGACTGGTAGATATTCGTTTATATTTACCAGTCTTATATTATTGAAACATTTCTATAAGAGGGACTTTATAAAGTTGTCTTTTGGCAAACGAATATCTTAGTGACAACTTGCCATACATTAATGACACTTCACTCACCATTTAAGGAACTCAGAAGGACAAGTGGAATAATGCCATTTTGATTTTAGGCATTCTTATTGCCCCTTTTATACATAGAACATTTGGTTAAGATGTTTCAGTAAGCATATCTCAGTAACATCCATTTAAAGAATTCGAAGGGACATGTGAGGCAACCCGATTTTGATTTTAGACAAATAAATGACCACGTTAATACGTAGTTTTTTTTGTCAGGAATGTTAAAACTTGATTATAAAAGAGTCAAATTTTATATTAATAAATGCTGATAGATTTATCAGAAGTTATTGTAAAATATAAAAATATTCATATTTAGTGTTTAGCAACACTTAATTTACATTGGTTTTGCCTTTTTAAAGTCAGTTGTTGCGGTAACATTTGTTTACTTGAAAAATCTTCAAAGGTAAAATTCTTTTATTGCGGGCCAATTCTGGGGACCCACTAGTAGAAGCATTTAGTATTTCGACGGGAATCAGTGACAGTTTTATTTAGAAAACAAAGGCTGTTATCTAGGGAAGATAGATGTATATATGAAGAATGCATGTCATTCAAGTCTGTATTAGTTGCATTCTTCAGCAAGGCATGAGAGGCCCTCCCTGGGGAAATCTGGGGAACATGGCTAATCATTTTTAGGGATCAATGGAACATTAGTCATTACTTTCAGGGATCCAAAGGATCAAACTTCTAATTTTAGAGATTTGGGGGAAATAGTTTTGGGGAACAATGGCCATTATTTTAAGAGATCCAGGAACAGCACCCACCCACCCTACCTCCTAGGAGGACCTAATGAGAGGACTGAATAAAACTTTATCGTGAAACAAAACAAGAGGCCCAAGAGGGCCTGAGGATGCTCTACTGACTCAACGTGGCCATAGCAACTTTTGAAATTCCACATTATTTACCCTTTTTGGGGGTCGTCATAACAACTTATGAATAAATACCCCCACCACACCTATACTGAACAAAAACTTAATTGCTATGAAAATACTTTAAATTCCCATACCATTCACCTGTAAAAAATATATATTCCCCTGTATAGGACCCTTGTACAATCCAGCCCCTTAATTTGTCAGAACTTCAATGGCCCACTATTAGCGATTTGTTATGAGCAGAAATGATTCAATTTTTTTTTATACACATGGATGCAAAATGAAAAAATTCAGTTTTCCCTATAATATTCCTGTGTAAAAATTTCATTATAGGGCCCCAATATATCCCAGCCCCTTGATATACAGAATCTACAATCCTTGCTGATGTAAAGAAAATTTATATCAAATATGAACTAGTTTGACTGAAAGGTTATTGAGAGGAAATTTCTGAAAATTCCTGATTTTAACCTTAGTATTCCTATGTAAAACTCAAAGACCTCTTACAGGGCCTCCATACATCCCAGTGTCCATTGATTTGTACAAACTTACAACTCTTAATCATAGGGATAATTTATATCAAATATGAACAAATTTGACTGACTGGTTGTTGAAAATAAGATTTATGACAATGTACAATTCTAATCATTTTATGACCCCACCTGATCCCTTTTAGAAAGTCAATCCTTCGTATCAAACAAAATCATATTTGTTATGACTAGAAGTTGCTTCAAAACTCAAACTGAAAAAATGACATAAATGAATGATAAAAAAGAGAATTTTCCGTTTTCCAATAGTATTCCTATATAAAACTAAAAGTCCCCTTACAGGGCCCCATCAATACAAGACCCCTGATTTGTACAAACTTTAAACCCATACTCATTGGGATAATCCATATCAAATATGAACAAATTTGAATGACTGGTAGTTGAGAAGAAGATTTTCTTTTTTAACCCTTTTTTAATTCTTCTAATTGAGCCAAATCTTATTTCCTAGATGACTAGATGATACTTCAGAACTCAAACTGAATACTAATTTTGCCTAAATAGATGAAAAAAAATAATTCTGTTTTCCTATAGTATTCCTATGTAAAATTCTAAGTCCCCTTACAGGGCCCCTATAAATTTTAGCCCCTAAATTCTTATCTGCAATCAACCCCCTTTATACACATAGTTGCTTATCATTACTACATAAACATTTTGAAAATCTGTTGGGCCATTCATGAGATTTTTTAAGTTTTGGATTATTTTTAGTAATGGCGGCCATCTTGAACTTCAGATCAGAAAAAAAATCTTCTGTATAGTCTCCAATGCAATAGAAATATCCATGTGAAGTTTCAGTTTAATTGGCCTAGTGCTTTCAGAAAATATGAAAAAAAGTTAATTTTCCCTATAAGTATCCCTATGTAAAATTCTAAGTCCCCTTACAGGGCCTCTATAAACTATTAACTTTTTTTGTAATTCCCAAATTTTACCCTTTTGGGGCCCTCCTGACCCCTTAAGACAGTGGAACCCAGTCATTTTTTACTAATCTGAACCTCCTTCACCAAACAATGCTTCTGTGAAGATATAGGTAAAATCATTTCAATTTAAAAAAAATAAATTAATATTTATTATAATGACATGTGTCCCCTAATTGAACCCTCGGGGCAGGGTCATTTTTAACCCTAGGGACACCATTTGAACAAATCTAACAAAACTATAGTTGATTATCATTACAACATAAACATTTTGAAAATATGTTGGTCCTTTTACGAAAAGAAGATTTTTTAAGTTTTGGACTATTTTTAGTAACGGTGGCCACCTTTAATTTCAGATCGAAAAAAAAATCTTCTGTATAGTCTCCTATGCAAATGAAACATCCATGTGAAGTTTCAGTTTAAATGGCCTAGTGGTTTCAGAGATGGTGCTGCTAACGGACAACAGACGACAGAAGACGGACGATGGACAATGCGCCGTCACATCCTTCTGGCCTTTTGCCAGTAGAGCTAAAAACTGGTGGGGAACTAATGAGAAATGATAAGCTAATGACTCAATATAATGAATGTGTATAATGTAATTAAAAGTATATCTTCCTGCCCTAAGACTCTTCAATCTTGCAGCACACCTCAATGTGATTTTAAGAATTTTAAGTTTGACTTTGAACTTTAAGCTACAGACTTTGACATTGCGCACAAAATAATTTCATTATGTGGCGACTAGTAGAGCAAACTTTAAATTAAAATTGCAACATACATGTTGATATCAAAGACTGGAAACCAAACTGGCATATATGGATAGGCAAAGAAATGGCAGTGATTTTTCCACCACAACTGTAAAGGCCTATGTGTCCCACATTACGTCATATGTTGTGTTGCTCATTCGTAAGAATTTTTTGTTTTTTTTGTTTTTTGGAATGGGGTTTAACGCCATTTTCAACACATTTCAGGTTATATATGGCATATCCAGTTTTACTGGTGGAGGAAGACCTCAGACTGAGTCAGACTGAGTAGAACCACCATCCTTCCGCAAGTAACTGGAAACTTTCTCACATAAAGTTTTTGGAGCGAGCGGGACTCGAACCTACGACCATAGCGGTGAGAGGTAAGTGATCTTGAGACAGCGCCTTAGACCACTCGGCCACGGAGGACCCACTCATTCGTAAGAAGTAATCTTTCAAAGTATATCACAAACTAACTGACTGGATACAGGTATTATTGGCCCTTTTTCAAGCCAAAATGTGCAGAATGACCTTCAGTTTGACCTTGACCTTGTAGCTAAGGACAGAGAAATGGTTTTATACATTACCTCAATATTATGAATAGATATGTCTAATTATTTTGATAAAACACATAAATGCGTGCAAGAATGACATTCAGTGTGACCTTGACCTTAAAGATAGGGAATATTAGGTTCTGCATCTCAAGCGGAGGTGGTCATTAAATGTGCCAATTTATATTGAAAATCACCAAAGTTATGAATCAGACACTCACAGCAGATCAGCAGTACAGTCAGCCAGAATGTGCAAGAGACATTAAATGTGGCCCTGACCTTAAATACAGGTACCCAGTATTACACCCACATTGGGTCCTGCATGTCATCACTATGTATCCATGGAACGAGTAATGCAATGTTATTTCGAAGTCCATCCATGCATGCGAGAGTTATAGAAGTGACAAACTTATATCATACTAAAGGTCAATAGTCAAAGTCATTTTAACAAAATTCAATTATGGTCTTCATGTAAACACATACAAAACTTATCATTTGTTATTTATTAACATATTATAATAGAAAAATACAAGAAAGAGCAAGTCTCACAAATTAAGACAATAATCACAACTTTTTTGGATAGTGGTAATCATGTGACTTTTACAAATTTATCAATAAATCAATAAATGTGATCCCAAAACATGACTAAGCAGTAAAGACAGTATAGAAAGGAAATCACATATAAATATATACATACTTAAACATGACGGAATTAATATTAAGCGCTGTAAAGTGAACTTAAATAATGGTTAAGAATTTAATGTGTTTCGTGTTAGTTCGAAATGCACTGGACGGTGACTTTTTTTCAAATCATTGCCATTTATAATCCACCGCATAACGTACCAACACAAAATCATTGTACATTGTATATTACACCACATATGCATATGCATATGCTGACATATGCTGTGTTGACAATACTGTATTCTTATTTGGCAAGTGTATATACACAGAAAGAGGCAGTATGGTGCATAAGAAGCACACAACTGTTATAATTATGCTGTGTCAACAATACTGTATTCTAGTTTGACGAAAGTATAGTAAGAAAGATGCAGTGGTGCATAAGAAGCACACATCCATTATAATCATGCTGTGTCAATAACACTGTATTCTAGTTTGGTAAGTGTATATACATAGAAAGAGACAGTGGTGTATAAGAAGCACACAACCATTATAATTAACAAGAAACAAAAAATACATGGTAAAATATCAATGAAAAATGTAACTACAGACAGTTTTACCTCATTGGACCAAACACACATACTGAACATATATGTAATTTATTGTTTAAGTATTTAAGTAGTTTTCTTACAATTAAAAAAGTTTTTAAAATGGCTAGTTAATGCTGCCTCGACGGATACGAATTTGCAATGACTCAAATGACTCAATCCAGAAAGCCATATTTGAAAAGATGAAAAGCAAATGACAATTATGGAATAGGGATCTTAAAATCTTCTTTACCCCAAAGATAATTGGGAACTTATACTAATATATAACGGTAACTATATTAAAGAGATCCAAAGATTCATGTGAATAGACAAAAAACACATTAAAAGGCAATACATGTAATATGAGAAAAAAGGATTGTATAAAATAGAATCTATATATCAGAAAAATGAGTAAAATTAGGGAGATGAGACATATATTTCTTCAAACAACTACTTAATAGAACACAGAATATTTCAATAAATAACAAATTTTGGATAAAAATGCACATGTTATTTGCAGGAGTATCAAAGAATAAAATCTCTTTTTCCATCTATATGAATAATTATACCCCTGCATGCTGATGTGAGCATTTTTGAAATCTCAACCAGTTTCCTTTCCTTCTCTGTTTAAATCCTTGATGTGAGTTTTCTAAGAAATGACAACTTTGTGCATACAATTTGTAAGGCATTCACACCTCATGTAATATTATATCATAAATCAGAGATAAATAAAATTATAATATCAATCAATATCTAATATTCTGTTATAAATAAATCACTATACAATCATGTATGACAAACACTAAAATATATATAATATTGGAAATAAATTTTATAAAGTATTCACAAAGTTTTATGAAATATTTTTAAGCACTCCTGCGTTTAATTCTTTAATTTAACTACATTGTGGATTTGCGTCTGCATTTACTTTATACATACATATACACATATAAATATATACATTTGTATGTATATATCTATTAAGGATGTCAACAAATATTCAAACATTCAGTCATATGTCCTAATATTCAAATGCCATTTGAAATTAGAAAGAAGAAATTATGGCACATTAAAGCATTCAGGATAGGAATTTGGTAATTATTCATTGATCACAAGTTGACCCATTGTGTAACCACTAGGTGGCACTCAAGCACAATTGGCACCAGTGATGTTAAATGGGGAAACACAATGGATGTTGACCAAAAATATTTGAATATTCAAACGGAAGAATGACCGAATATTCGAATATAATTATTGCCATTCGTTGACATCCTTAATATATATATACATTATATGACTTTTGAATGAGTTTTTTCATTTACCCTTTACTTCATATTGACACCTTTGAACACCTCTAGTATAGAAGACTTTTGAAAACAGTGTAAACCAGTTCTGATTGCTCGTTCGTAAGCAATCAGAACGGGTTCTGCACTGTTTTCTGCTCTATCAGAATAAATAGGTAAACTGTATCTATTCATGGAAATTGACTATGTGTGGCTTTTGAGTTTGAAAAAGTCCAGTTAAAATGCATCTGGAGTAAAGAGTCCAGTTAAAATGCATCTGGAGTAAAGAGTCCAGTTAAAATGCATCTGGAGTAAAGAGTCCAGTTAAAATGCATCTGGAGTAAAGAGTCCAGTTAAAATGCATATGGAGTAAAAAGTTAAATAAATGTAAAGTGTAGACAATCAGCTAAAAGTTAGGTGACCAACTCATAATTTCATATTGCCATACTTTCATTTGAAACTCTATTTATGTCACTTATAATTACTTCCAGGCAATCTAATGTCATAAAAAACATTATATATTATTACAAAGACTGACTGACTGCATGACAGACAAATATAAATTATTGATACAACATTTAATGATTAAATTAATGATTGCCATTTTCTCTTCATTAAATTTAATAAATAGTTTATTCAGTATAATAGAGTTTTTTGTTACTGAAAATAATTCATTTGTTATTCGAAAGTGTGAGGAGTCAACCATGACCTACATCATTTTTGACACCTTGCCATATGTGAAAACCTCTAAACTATATACTTTTTCAAAATATTTTAACTATTTTCAGTTTATTATTTCCAGATTATGAGCCTGAGCATACTAACATCATCGACGGAGCTACACACAGACACTGCCGGTTTGGGCAGTTAATTTTTCATAGAAAAAATATCCCACAAGTAACTGGTATGTTTTACATATTAGACAAAAATACTAACACAATCCCTGAAAATTCACTATTGGTCATTGGCATTTTTAAAAAAATATAGGAGAGGACCCCCAGACAACCGTAACAATTTCTAGAGCTTCACTTTTAAACTGACCAATGATGTCAATATACTGACTAATATTACAGAGAATGATTATGTATGTACATGAATTTGAGTATAGGAAAGTTATAATTAAATAAAATTATTAAATGTCAATTTAATTATAATAAATATGATAAATAGTTCATTCAACTGTTTTCTGTTTCTGAAAGATACTTCCTACGTTATTCACGAATGGGAAGAGTGACAAAAACAACAGTTGAATAAACTCATTTCTCCATCAGGTAAATCGGTAATTCTGTCAAAAGGTTAAATATTTAAATGTCAAGAAATGGCCTTCCATCAACAATCACACATCAAAGACTGCAATGGCACCAGCTAGCCGACCATACCTGCTGGCGTGTTCTGCAGTCACCAACAACTGACTCTGTAAATAGAACATGATGTAACAGTTGCCAAAATAACATTTCAACCCAAAACACATTTGTTTGTTTGAGTATTCTGAAAGTTGCCCTTTATCGACAGTTATCAATTTAACTCTCACCAAGAAAGGTTTAAAATTTGATATTTCATCAAAGGTGGTACTTTTCTATCATATATATACTGAACAGAACAGCTAACCTGCCACTTATGTATTTCCAATGTCTTTGTCAAAATATTGAGTATCATCATCAAAATTTGTACACGACATTAACGGACAATAATGTATTTTTACATGGCCTAAATTTCTTTCTAATTCAAGTCTAAATTTCAAGGAAATTGCTTAAATACTTTTTGAGAAAATACATAAAATGTCAGGTACAAAAAATGTCAGGTGGCAGGTTAGCTGTTCCGTTCAGTATATAAACGAGGGAAAGAAGACAAAAAATAAAACATGAAAAAAGGGGTTTGCATGCTTATTATAATTTCATATTTGCATAGCCCATGTGGTTCCAGCTAAGAATAGAATCACTATCGATCTCTGCAGAGGGGTAGGAATCCTCCGAATGGGTGTCATGTTCATTATAGCAATTTTTGTCATGTTCATTATTGTGATTAAATCATCAACCCTGTGTGGTTGCAGGGGGGGCCATTATTTATGAGTGATGGTTAGAATAGGATCACTTAACTCATGCATGTTGTAAAAAGGTCGTACAATTTGATTAATACCATAGAATTTTCTGAATCTCTGCAGTTCTGCAGGTATCAAGGTTCTAGGTTTATTCTGAATATTTATTTGTTGATGTTTTTATATCTGTATGTTAATTTGTTGTTTTTTACATGTAGAGTGAACCTGGAATCTTCCCTCATGTTGGCCTTCATATTTGTATGATATATGTAATTTTCAGAAATTGGCATAAATTATGAAAAATTGCCAAAATTGCCGAATATCCCTTTAAACAACGTACCTTATTTTTTCCTCTCAATAAGGCAAAGTTTGTTCCAAATCTGGTTTTGGATTCCTCCTGTATCCACTCCAGCACCACAGATGACTGAACGAAAAGATAACAGCAGCTCTACTTTCAACTGTTTAACACGGGTATTTGGAAATTTGTCCGAAACGTTTTTATACATATAAATTTTACTAAATATCTAAAAGTATTAATACAAAACAATTATTCTAATTGCTAATTGGTATAACAGAAACATTAAGCTGGACAGTAATTTGGTAATGATATTTACGAATTATTAATTTGGTATATTTCACCAAATATATGTTTATTTATGTTTAACAAAATAAATAAAACAGAATGGTATCATCACAATTATTTGGTTATATCAATGGTATTTAATTGCAGATTATGAGATTATCAGGTAAAAATATTTACCTGAAACCTTGGACATGGATGAACATAAGCATTCCCACAGTCAGCCTTGCTGCGTTCATAAGGAAAGTTTTCTCCACCATAGTAAACATAGACCTGGCCTTGCTCAGCTGAAATACGATATATTATAACATAATACTAGTCTAACACTCAAGAGTTATGAAAATGCAACCAGGAACAGATATGAAAACCCAACATTTATAGTATATCGGTAAGTGTATATATCCATAACCTACACTAGTACAGTACTTGTTGTCTATTGATGTTATTGGTTGTTTTTGCTTCAGATGTAACTGAATAATTTGGTATCTCCTGCCTTGGTGTCACTTTTTCATTTCCAAGCATAGTCCCCTTGAAACTCTGTGTTGCATTTTCATATCTATTACCGTGTTGTGTTTTCCTATCTATTACCGTGTTGCATTTTGAGATATATTACTGCTTTGTGTTTTCATATCTATTACCGTTGTTGCATTTTCATATCTATTACTGTGTTGGGTTTTCATATCTATTACTGTGTTGTGTTTTCTTATCTATTACCGTGTTGCGTTTTCATATCTATTACTGTGTTGTGTTTTCATATCTATTACTGTGTTGGGTTTTCATATCTATTACTGTGTTGCGTTTTCATATCTCTTACTGTGTTAGGTTTTCATATCTATTACTGTGTTGTGTTTTCATATCTATTACTGTGTTGTGTTTTCATATCTATTACCGTGTTGTGTTTTCATATCTATTACTGTGTTGCGTTTTCATATCTATTTCTGTGTTGCGTTTTCATATCTATTACTGTGTTGCGTTTTCATATCTATTACTGTGTTGCGTTTTCATATCTATTACTGTGTTGCATTTTCATATCTATTACTGTGTTGGGTTTTCATATCTATTACTGTGTTGCGTTTTCATATCTATTACCATGTTGTGTTTTCATATCTATTTCTGTGTTGTGTTTTCACATATATTACTATGTTGTGTTTTCATATCTGTTACTGTGTTGTATTTTTATATCTATTACCATGTTGTGTTTTCATATCTATTACCATATTGCATTTTTATATCTATTACTGTGTTGTGTTTTCATATCTATTTCCATGTTGTGTTTTCATATCTATTTCCATGTTGTGTTTTCATATCTATTACTGTGTTGCGTTTTCATGTCTATTACCATGTTGCGTTTTCGTATCTATTACCATGTTGTGTTTTCATATCTATAACCGTGTTGTGTTTTCATATCTATTACTGTGTTGTGTTTTCATATCTATTACTGTGTTGCGTTTTCATGTCTATTACCATGTTGCGTTTTCATATCTATTACCATGTTGTGTTTTCATATCTATAACCGTGTTGTGTTTTCATATCTATAACCGTGTTGTGTTTTCATATCTATTACTGAGTTGTGTTTTCATATCTATTTCTGTGTTGTGTTTTCACATCTATTACCATGCTGCATTTTGATATCTATTACTGCTTAGGGCTTTCATATCTATTACCGTGTTGCGTTTTCATATCTATTGCTATGTTGCATTTTCATATATATTGAGTGTGCTGATTTAAGTTCAAGATAATAATATTGAACCCAATGAAGAAAATCAATGTTAACAAAATGTACATACAGTGTAGAAATAAAATGTTTCATCAATACAACAGCTTATTGTCATCTTTGTAGGCCACCAATTTGTTACAGTTACAACTAATTGAACAAAAGGCCTAGGTTACCCCTGGGCTTCAAGGGGGGTCTCCAATTTCATCTCACAAACCCTTTTCCTCAGATTTGTGAAATATATATTTACATATTTAACTTTTGTTTTATAAAGCATTTAAAGAAGAAGCTTATACTCCAAAACTAGTGAAAATATGATTACCTCCAAATAGTTCCTCCGTGATATCTTCGGATCTGAACGGCGCCCCAATCAGAAGATCATCCATTCCATCTCCATTTAAGTCCAAAAACTTCAAGTAAAGTATAATAAATGACAGCTGTCTGCGTTACATAAACAAATTACCTGTTACAGGAACCACATTGAGGTATGATGGTACCAACATTACGTTTCAGCATTTATCATATCACTTTCTCACCATATTAAAAGTTAAAATATCCAATGTTATATGTGGTATTTTCTTCAGAAGTTACATGTATTAGAAAAGGTAATTAAAAGTTTTGGCTGTTTAAGAAAACTGTTTGCTTAATAAAAGTGACTACTAACACTGGTTTGATTGCACATGAAATATAGTAATAGAAAATATTTAAATCTAAATATATACAGCTATACATAGCTGTGCCCAGTTACATGGAACAGAGTGGCTAGCGAATTTGACTGTTAATATAAGGACTGTGAGTTTGAATCCCCGCCCATGATAATTATGTCTCATTATATTTTGTCTTTCACCACTGATTCAAGTGGGAAAGTTATCAGTTACTTGTGTAGATGGGTGTGCTTGAGTACTGGTTAACCTTCCAGGATCTCAGGAAAAAGTGATTAGATTAGCTGATCATCTGTTAACCACTGGTGGCATAAAAATGAGAATAAATATTCAAACAAACATACAAACAGATATTCACAATCTATTATAAAAATTTATCCAGATATATGTGAAAATGATAAGGTGTGCCTTTGATTAAAGCTATAAAATATATTGTTTTACCTTGACCTTCGCTCCAAATCTTTCATATGCTCTATCACCTTGCAACACAAATGGATTTTTGACGGGAACAGCCCCTTGTGTTGAGTTGTAAAGTATAACTTGCCCAGCTTGATTAAACATATAATCTGTCCCAGCCAGCTTCCCCATCACGTCCTTCCCTAGTTCTGACGCTGCGATAACGTAGTTGGTTTTATCTGGATATGGTGCACCTACATCGACGCTCCATCCTAGTTGGGAAAATGGCGTCTGACCATCCAAACTCCACTGAAAAACTGGGCCAAGCTTACCTCCCAGGTCAGCTGTGATGCGACCAATCGCCTGTACATCTTCTTCAGAGTATGAGCAATTAGATCTGTAATAAACAGGTCAAGTACACTTCTTGTTTCCAAATATTCTAAGAAATAAGTTTGATTCTTTAAGAAAAAGTTTATTATTACAGTTAAATGTTCTGGTACACATGTACTAAACTATGCAGGACAAAGAATGCATCGTTTACACTTAACATCATTATACCTCATGTTAAACACTAGTGTTATATCCCCTATGTTAGTGCATTACAGGTCTTACATCTTTATCAAAATTAGCTGTTAACCATTCCAGTAGGTAGCAGTTTTTAAACTGTCACACGTTTATAAATATAATAAAATCTGTCTTAAGCAGCCAGTCAAGGGAAGAAGCAAAAATGGACTTTTAAGACAAGATGTTGCTTAATACAGGTAAATTTACCCTAAAAGCATAGAAATGGGAAATAGAAAATAGTTGCTTAAGACAGGTGACTGCTTAATAGAGTTGACCACTTACACAGGTTCAACTGTAGTTGTTTTTTGTGTGTTTTTTTTAATGAAGTTTGACATCATTTTCAATGCATTTCAGGTGATATATGGCATATCCAGTTTTATTAGTGGAGTAAGACCCCAGAATGAATCTAAGTAGAATCAACGCCCTTCCCCAAATAATTGGCAAACTTTCTCACATAAAGTTTTTGGAGCATGTGGAACTTGAACCTATCACCCTCGCGATGAGAGGTAAGTAATCTTGAGACAGCACCTCAGGCCACTTGGCCACAGATGACTTATATTATTACATATATTATAAATTGATTTGGTTTCCAATATAGAAATGATGAATTGTGGCAAAAGTTTTTGTTTTTTTAAAAAGTATACTATGTTACAGCATTTAATATTTAGTTCAATATGATAAAATAAATGTTACATACGTGTACTACAGAGGTTAACATTAATATTATCAATCATCTTGATTATTACTTATTCTTAAAAGTTGAAATTACTACTGTCATCCTCAACAGAATATCTTTCTATATTCCACAAGAAGTGAAAAAATACCAATGTTGACTATTCTTACATCCATGAATCATAGATACCTGTATAACTTTTTCTCTTTGCTAAAATTGCCATTTTAATCTTAGAAATAAAGTTTTCCCATGCCGGAAGGCTTAATAACAGCATACAAATTAGTTTGCGTAAATCTAGCTTTTTTTTTGTTTTGAATGCCATTTTCAACACATGACAAATTTATAAGGCATATCCAGTTTTTCTGCTGGAAGAAGACCTCAGAATGAGCCTGAGTAACCCACCATGTTTCTGCAAGCAACTTTCCCCACATAACAATTTCATACTAAGCTGGGCTCAAACACATGACCTATTCAAAGGAGAATATCACTTTGTTTTTCCCTTGGAATTGGTGATTAATCTATAGATCTATATTACATTTCTTAATAATTTTAATTTGGAAAATATGGTTTCTTAGGAAGGAAGAAA
The DNA here is from genome assembly GCA_029582155.1 of Panopea generosa. Taxonomy (NCBI): domain Eukaryota; kingdom Metazoa; phylum Mollusca; class Bivalvia; order Adapedonta; family Hiatellidae; genus Panopea; species Panopea generosa. Next base: position 30,866,892 of record CM055901.1, on the reverse strand, counting down.
AAATGTAGTGTCTAAAAACTTAACTACATGCAATGAGAAATGATCACTTTCTAATTCATAGTATGAGTTATCTCTTTATATTGCAGCCCAGGGCTGTCCCTAAGGGCCAGGGAATAGGAATTCAACTGTTAATTCTTGTTCTAACCACCAGCTTCTATAGACAGAGGATATACCATTAAAAACATTCTTTGTTTTGATAATGAACTTTGTTTTGATACAAAACGTAAATTTTTATTTTTCTATAGATCACATTGTTGTGTCTCATACAAAAAATAATGCAGTCTATTTTGCATTTAAAACAATGAAAATTCATCACAGATCATCTCCGGTTTCTCCCTTCAAACCCTTTTACTTTGGAAATTCAAACTTTTACTCACAAAATTATAGACAGCCCTGAATTCTGCCTTTGAAAATCTTGAAATTCCTTGACAAACAACTTACAAATATACCGATTTTCACAACATCAGAGTTTATATATTATTATCAATATTTTTATGTCATTATTGTTTGTTAGTTCAATATCTGTTGTACTTACAACTGGCATTTCCTAAACTCCGGAACATTAAAAAACCTTGCCGGACCATTATGCCAGGGCCGATGAACTATATCATATCCAAGCCAGCCGTAGTCCTACAACACGGAAAAGAAATTCATGAATGTCATTTTTTACATTTGGCCATAAGCAACATGGGTCTTAAGCAACATTGACCATAAGCAACATGGGCCATAAGTAACATTGGCCATAAGCAACATGGGCCATAATCAACATTGGCCATAAGCAACATGGGCCATTAGTAACATTGGCCATAAGCAACATGGGCCATAAGCAACATAATATGCATAGAAATATTTTAATGGGGTTAACCACCATTTCCAACAAACCACAGATTATATATGGCGTCCACTTTTATAAGCGGAGAAAGACCTCAGAATTAAGCTGAGTAGAACAATTCTCATTCTGTAAGTAACTGGCACCATGTCTCACACAAAGTTGCTGAGCTGGGCTGGATCGAACCCACAACCTAAGTAGTGAGAAGTAAGTGATCTTGAGACAGATTCTTAGACCACTAGACCTAAGAATACCCGAATAGAAATAAGGCATTTAAACATCCAAAATATCATGCATATATTATATATCACTTGTACCAACAGAGTTACTTCTAAAAGTCAATCTCTCTTTATCATTCAACTGTCATGAAAACAAAAAGTGCTATACACTTAACTTGTTTAGTTTCCATAATTGACTCTTCAAACCATGTCTTTACAATATTCTGTTGTATATCATTTAGTTTACTGACTAACCGGCCATCAATGAACACCCTCAGTTAGAATGGAAATTACTTGCGTGAACACCTGGGTCCACATTGTCTGTAAACGGTATAATAATCATGAAATCATATATTTAAGTGATATTTTAGCTACCTGAGTACCGCTGGTTTTCCACTTTAAGTCAGTCACATCCATATACTGATAACCTGAAATTAGTTTGTATGCCAATTATTCTTTTTTACAGTTTAATTAGTTCATACAAATTAGCTCAATTGCGATGGAAGCTCAGAACTTATTTCAACTACTCTCACGTCCGCTTCCTGGGTAGAATCAGTACTGAGTGTTGTTTTATGAGAGGCATCATATCGAATTGGGGATCAAACCGCAAATTCTTGCATAAGTGGCCAACGCTCTATTCAATATATTACCTCCCTGCTTAACTTTAATTAGAGTAAGACCTTGGATGGTATTCAATAACCATTCTTTAGAATATTCTAAGACTTAAGCTCAAGAATGAATTATGAAAAACACACTAAGAGACAATTTTTTTAGGCCAAATTTGCCAGCATACAGGGACACCTAACATATAGTCAAATAAACTCTCGCAATTATTCTATCTGTCATAATAAACTGGATATTTTAGGTTGAAATTTGGATTTTAAAGTTCTCAAGAATGGATGGTGAATACAACCCCAGGATTTCAAAAATGGCCAGACTCGACAAAATCAAATACATTATCCAAATGATATATTCCAGTTAACCTTTTCACAATCAATGATAAGCATCAAATGAATAAAACATACATGTACAAGGCATGACTGAGTTCAAAATAGAGCTACTGTAGTGGACAAACAATTTTAAAGATCAAATGCCAAGAAAAAGCTGTTATATCAGTAATTATTTTAGCAAGGACCATAACAGTGGTGATGTTTTTTAAAAGCTCACCTGTGTTATATTTACTGGACTCAAGCCCTGTGACAAATCCTCGCTGTTCCCCACCCTCAGGTGCAAATGGGGAACCAAATATGAGATCTGGATGACCGTCACCATTGGTGTCTCCCACTGTCATGGAGAATCCAAGGTTGCAGTACATAGACTAGAATCAAAGCAATAAACGATTATAAAATGTTGAAATATTAATGTTTCACCTAGTTCTATTTCATGTATACCTTCTTCCATCCCACTCTTAATACAATGATGCAACTTTTTACCGCCATTGATTATGATCAATTTTAACAAGCAACTTCCCACTCTAAGGTTGAAAGTAGCATCTTTCTTACAACTTATGCATGGATCATGTTAAACAATATTTTTATTGAATGACAGTGTCTCAGTAAGATAGTGTTTGTTTTTTATTCGGCCTTAATCAACACAATAATGTCTATTGAAATGTTAAATTTACTACTGTGAAATCATTCATTTTTGTGGGGGACTAATTTTCATTGATTTACTGGGGAGCCATAACAATGAAAATAAAACCCCACGAATTGGTCATAGGCAAAATTTTGCTACATCCATACTGTACAGAATTTACTTTACCCCCTAAACGGAGATCAAGGTTTCCAAGGTTATAAGTTTAATATCTATTATTTTCTATCTCATGTGTTTTTTCTGTAACTATTTATCAACAAAAATAAAAAATAAATATAATATAATAATTTAATAATAAATTAAAATAATAAATAAAAATAAATACATTAAATACAGCTACTGTGTTTGATATTGCACCTGTTTCGTTATAAAAGTATGTGCGTATTTGTCAGAGGTGTGTGTATTAAATTTTCACCAGTGTGATGGTGCGTAAAATAGACTGTTACCAACAAGAATATGTCAATTTCAATAGGATTCTGATTTCTTGTATTAAACTAAAAGTTTTATTTCTTTCTTCATACAAACAACTAGTATTTATCCCTTGTAGTATACCAAATACCGCGATATACGTATTACCGCGATTGCCTGTATAATTACATTTTCTCACACATGCAGAATTCCTTACCTTGGGACTGTGTGACAATTGAAATGGAATGGTGCATTTAAAATACTATACACATGTCCGATTTCTTGGGAGGGGGTAAACATTTGTGTGCCATCTTTTTAGTAAAACTAGAGACAGTGCAAAAATTGTTAAGTGTACAAACTCACTGTTTATGTTGATTTCAATCTTTAATTTATATTTTTCACACAGGACTTGCTTAATATTAGTTGAAAGTTTAATCCTGTACAAGTATTTTTCCTGATGACACCTTCTGAATGGCCAATTCGAGATAATATGTATACTAGGAAAAAATCAAAAGGCTAACTGCATATCACAAATAACCACTGTTTTTTCGTGAGTTAATCATTTTCAAAGCTATTTTTTTACAAGAAATAGCTTTTAGAAGGATTATTCAGGACAATAAATTAACTTTATTACTGTTTATTAATGATGTAATCATTTACATGGTTGATGAAGTTTTAGACAGTAATAGGTATAATTATTTTATTATCAAAGTGAATTTGCAATCCTATCCTATTCACACCTTTCAACAATAAGCATTTAACTTTTTCAAGTCCTCTCCAATGTTGTTTGCATAGTATTTTAACCAAAACTAGTCACACCAAAGTGCCGACTGTTGGAATCTCTCCCCATGTATACCCCATGTTGCGATTCACATTGACTGTAGTGTGTGTGCAACTGGAGGTCACTAATTCAAACAATTTATAATTTTTATTATAATTGAAATATTCGGATTCTGAAATATTTCTGATTTTTTTTTTTTTTTACTTTCAATGAAATTAAATCCCCACCAACGAATATGTCCTTGAAATAAAAACAACAAAATTTCACAGTTTTACCTCAGTAAGTTTGTTTTCATCAATGTCATTCTAGTAGATGATGAAGATGGTGATAATGATGAGTATGATAATGAAAATATTAATGATGATGATGATGAAATTAATTTGATTATAATGATATTGCTGATGATATTGCTGATGATGTTGTTGATGATGATGATGATGATGATGATGATAATAATGATGATAATGATGATGTGGTGATGATGGCCAATTTTTGTAAGCATCGATTACACATACCTTCTGACATGCTATGGTTATATTGGCTGCCCCGTTCGCCACCTCATGCTTTGATGAAATACCAAAATAGATCATGACATTTCCCTGTAACCAGAGAGAACACCTTTTATAACATTTACAGTTTAAGTTTTTAGTTTAGATATAGCTTAGGAATTTAATAACAATTATGAAACAAAATGTGTCCATGCAACAGAATGCCATAGCTAAAATATTTTTTTTACTATATATAGTAACAGTGACATTGACATTGCTCTGCTTAACCTTGAAACCAATCTCAAGCTTCCTATTCATGTTAGGAACCTTTACAAAAAAATTCCATAAAAATGATTCAAAGAAAAGGTAAATTACTGAGTGGAAACCATATTTTGCTATTATAAATAACACATACATTCCCCCTCAAAATCATTCATCATAACATTTCATCATAACATTTAAATGAAAACTTAAGTCATTGAGAAGAAACCATTTTTTTTATATCATTAGTAACAGTAACCTTTCCCTCAAATTAACCTCCAAACTTTCTACGCCTTCTTTTCATGTGAGAAACCTATACCCAAAATTTCATCAAAATATCTTACAGGAATTTTAAGTGATTAATTGAAAATCCTTTCAGCACATACAATCAGAACGATAAGAATAACACTATATGAGACCTCCTCATTCTCTAAATGGTGGGAGGGTCTTAATGTAGATAAAGGTGAAAGTCATAACAGATGAGCCTGATAAGGATTGAAAGTTAGACATTCTCTTAGTAAACCCCATTATAGGGTTGATTGTATGATGGGCAACTGATGGAACATTATTTGTGTTACTGTATCTTGGCCTTGTCATGTGACCTTGTCTCTTGGGCTTGTACCTTGGCCTTGTCTCTTGGCCTTGTATCTTAGTCTTGTACCTTGGCCTTGTATCTTGGCCTTGTATCTTGGCCTTGTCTCATGGCCTTGTCTCTAGGCCTTGTCTCTAGGCCTTGTCTCTAGGCCTTGTCTCATGGCCTTGTCTCTTGGCTTTGTTTCTTGGCCTTGTCTCATGGCCTTGTCTCATTGCCTTGTCTCATGGCCTTGTTTGTTAGCCTTGTCTCATGGCATTGTCTGTCTCATGGCCTTGTCCCATGGTATTGTCTGTTAGCCTTGTACCTTGGCCTTATATCTTGGCCTTGTCTCATGGCCTTGTCTCTTAGCTTTGTACTTTGGCCTTGTCTATTGGCCTTGTATCTTAGCTTTGTGACTTGGCCTTGTATCTTGGCCTTGTCCCATGGCCTTGTACCTTGGCCTTGTACCTTGGCCTTGACTCCTGGCCTTGATTCTTGGCCTTGTCTCATGGTCTTGTACCTTGGCCTTGTCTCATGGCCTTGCTCATGGCCTTGTATCATGGCCTTGTATCATTGCCTTTTATCTTGGCCTTGTCTCATGGCCTTGTCTCTTAGCCTTGTCTTATGGCCTTGTCCTATGGCCTTGTCTCTTAGCTTTGTACCTTGGCATTGTATCTTGGCCTTGTATCTTAGCCTTGTATCTTGGCCTTGTTCCTTGGCCTTGTCTTTTGGTCTTGTCTCTTAGCCTTGTCTCATGGCCTTGTCTCATGGCCTTGTCTCTTGGCCTTGTCTCTTAGCCTTGTACCTTGGCCTTGTATCTTGGCCTTGAATCTTGGCCTTGTATCTTGGCCTTGTCTCATGGCCTTGTCTCTTGGCCTTGTCTCTTAGCCTTGTACCTTGGCCTTGTCTCTTGGCCTTGTATCTTGGCCTTGTATCTTGGCCTTGTCTCTTGACCTTGTATCTTGACCTTGTACTTGGACTTGTCTCATGACCTTGTCTCATGGCATTGTCTCTTAGCTTTGTCTCATGGCTTTGTACCATGGCCTTGTCCCATGGCCTTGTCTCTTAGCTTTGTACCTTGGCTTTGTATCTTGCCCTTGTCTCATAGCTTTGTACCTTGGCCTTATCTCTTGGCCTTGTATATTAGCCTTGTACCTTGGCCTTGTATCTTGGCCTTGTCTCATGGCCTTGTCTCTTAGCCTTGTCTCTTAGCCTTGTCTCATTGCCTTGTACCTTGGCCTTGTCACATGGCCTTGTCTCTTGGCCTTTTCTCTTGGCCTTGTCTCTTGGCCTTGTATCTTGGCCTTGTCTCATGGCCTTGACTCTTGGCCTTCTATCTTGGCCTTGTACCTTGGCCTTGTATATTGGCCTTATCTCATGGCCTTGTCTCTTGGCCTTCTATCTTGGCGTTGTACCTTGGCCTTGTATATTGGCCTTGTCTCATGGCCTTATCTCTTGGCCTTGTCTCTTAGCCTTGTCTAATGGCCTTGTTCCTTGGCCTTGTCTCTTGGCCTTGTATCTTGGCCTTGTATCTTGGCCTTGTCTCATGGCCTTGTCTCTTGACCTTGTATCTTGACCTTGTATCTTGGCCTTGTCAATGGCCTTGTCTCATGGCTTTGTCTCATGGCATTGTACCTTGGCTTTGTACCTTGGCCTTGTCCCATAGCCTTGTCTCTTAGCTTTGTACCTTGGCCTTGTATATTGCCCTTGTCTCATGGCCTTGTCTCTTAGCTTTGTACCTTGGCCTTGTCTATTGGCCTTGTATCTTAGTCTTGTACGTACCTTGGCCTTGTCTCATGGCCTTGTCTCACGGCTTTGTCTCTTGGCCTTCTCTTAGCCTTGTCTCATGGCCTTGTACCTTGGCCTTGTCTCATGGCCTTGTCTCTTGGCCTTGTCTCTTAGTCTTGTCTCATGGCCTTGTACCTTGGCCTTGTCCCATGGCCTTGTCTCTTAGCTTTGTACCTTGGCCTTGTATTTTGACCTTGTCTCATGGCCTTGTCTCTTAGCTTTGTATGTTGGCCTTGTTTCTTGACCTTGTACCTTGGCCTTGTATCTTGGCCTTGTCTCAAGGCCTCGTCTCATGGCATTGTCTCTTGGCCTTGTCTCTTAGCCTTATCTCATGGCCTTGTACTTTGGCCTAGTCACATGGCCATATATCTTGGCCTTGTATCTTTGCCTTGTCTCATGGCCTTGTCTCATGGCATTGTCTCTTGGCCTTGTCTCTAAGCCTTGGTTCATGGCCTTGTACCTTGGCCTTGTCTCATGGCCTTGTCTCTTGGCTTTGTATCTTGGCCTTGTATCTTGGCCTTGTCTCATGGCCTTGTCTCTTGGCCTTGTCTCATGGTCTTGTCTCTTGGCCTTGTCTCTTAGCCTTGTCTCATGGCCTTGTACCTTGGCCTTGTCCAATGGCCTTGTACCTTGGTCTTGTCCCATGGCCTTGTCTCGTAGCTTTGTACCTTGACCTTGTCTCTTGGCCTTGTCTCTTAGCCTTGTCTCATGGTCTTGTACCTTGGCCTTGTCCCATGGCCTTGTCCCTTAGCTTTGTACCTTGGCCTTGTATCTTGGCATTATCCCATGGCCTTGTTTTTTAGCTTTGGACCTTGGCCTTGTATCTTGGCCTTGTCTCTTGGCCTTGTCTCTTGGTCATCTCTTAGCTTTGTACCTTGGCCTTGTATCCTGGCCTTGTCTCATGACATTGTCTCTTAGCTTTGTCTCATGGCCTTGTACCATGGCCTTGTCCCATGGCCTTGTCTCTTAGCTTTGTACCTTGGCTTTATATCTTGCCCTTGTCTCATAGCTTTGTACCTTGGCCTTGTCTCTTGGCATTGTATATTAGCCTTGTACCTTGGTCTTGTATCTTAGCCTTGTCTCATGGCCTTGTCTCTTGGCCTTGTCTCTTAGCCTTGTCTCATTGCCTTGTACCTTGGCCTTGTCACATTGCCTTGTCTCTTGGCCTTTTCTCTTGGCCTTGTCTCTTGGCCTTGTATCTTGGCCTTGTCGCATGGCCTTGACTCTTGGCCTTCTATCTTGGCCTTGTCTCTTGGCCTTCTATCTTGGCCTTGTACCTTGGCCTTGTATATTGGCCTTGTCTCATGGCCTTATCTCTTGGCCTTTCTCTCTTAGCCTTGTCTAATGGCCTTGTTCCTTGGCCTTGTCTCTTGGCCTTGTATCTTGGCTTTGTATCTTGGCCTTGTCTCATGGCCTTGTCTCTTGACCTTGTATCTTGACCTCGTATCTTGGCCTTGTCAATGGCCTTGTCTCATGGCTTTGTCTCATGACATTGTACCTTGGCTTTGTACCTTGGCCTTGTCCCATAGCCTTGTCTCTTAGCTTTGTACCTTGGCCTTGTATCTTGCCCTTGTCTCATGGCCTTGTCTCTTAGCTTTGTACCTTGGCCTTGTCTACTGGCCTTGTATCTTAGCCTTGTACGTACCTTGGCCTTGTATCTTGGCCTTGTCTCATGGCCTTGTCTCACGGCCTTGTCTCTTGGCCTTCTCTTAGCCTTGTACCTTGGCCTTGTCTCATGGCCTTGTCTCTTGGCCTTGTCTCTTAGCCTTGTCTCATGGCCTTGTACCTTGGCCTTGTCCCATGGCCTTGTCTCTTAGCTTTGTACCTTGGCCTTGTATCTTGGCCTTGTCTCATGGCCTTGTCTCTTAGCTTTGTACGTTGGCCTTGTTTCTTGGCCTTATATCTTAGCCTTGTACATTGGCCTTGTATCTTGGCCTTGTCTCATGGCCTTGTCTCATGGCATTGTCTCTTGGCCTTGTCTCTTAGCCTTATCGCATGGCCTTGTACTTTGGCCTTGTCACATGGCCTTGTATCTTGGCCTTGTATCTTTGTCTGTCTCATGGCCTTGTCTCATGGCATTGTCTCTTGGCCTTGTCTCTAAGCCTTGTCTCATGGCCTTGTCTCATGGCATTGTCTCATGGCCTTGTCTCTTGGCTTTGTATCTTGGCCTTGTATCTTGGCCTTGTCTCATGGCCTTGTCTCTTGGCCTTGTATCCTGGCCTTGTCTCATGATCTTGTCTCATGGCCTTGTCTCTTGGCTTTGTATCTTGGCCTTGTATCTTGGCCTTGTCTCATGGCCTTGTCTCTTGGCCTTGTATCCTGGCCTTGTCTCATGGTCTTGTCTCTTGGCCTTGTCTCTTAGCCTTGTCTCATGGCCTTGTACCTTGGCCTTGTCCCATGGCCTTGTCTCGTAGCTTTGTATCTTGGCCTCGTCTCTTGGCCTTGTCTCTTAGCCTTGTCTAATGGCCTTGTACCTTAGCCTTGTCCCATGGCCTTGTCCCTTAACTTTGTACCTTGGCCTTGTATCTTGGCATTATCCCATGGCCTTGTTTTTTAGCTTTGTACCTTGGCCTTGTATCTTGGCCTTGTCTCATGGCCTTGTATCTTGACATTGTTTTTGGCCCTATATCTTGGCCATGTATCTTGGCCTCGTCTTATGGCCTTGTATCTTTGCCTTGTATCTTAGCCTAGTATCTTGGCCTTGTATCTTGGCCTTAATGATCTTGAACAAAGAACATAACTTATCTACTAACGAATTTTGATGACAGAAAAAAAAACAATATAGAAAAAGATGAGAAAGTGACTTCATAAAGAGATACAAACATTGTACTGTAGAGGACTGTCTCCCGCTAATACGGCGGCTGGTGAACCCACAGCAAGGTCGTCTGCTCCATCTTGGTTAATATCAACAACAGCTACAGTTGTGCCAAACCTGAACTGGGCCTTAAATAACAAGGGGTGTCTATATAATATTGATAATGTATTAAAACAATCATTTAAATAAAGTCTCCTTAACGATCCTGTTTCACGAACATTTTTTTAAGTTTTACTTAAAAAAAAAAGTTAAATTTAACTGGTCACTTTAATATTTTTTAATCGATGTCAATGAAACCAAATGCAGTTTTTCTAAACATGATCATTTAGATGCTTTTCTTTGATTTAAGTTTTAAAATACTTAAATATGTTATTAAAACAGGAGCCAGCTAATTATATGTTTTGTTTTATAATAAAAATGTTTATGTAAGATTCATTTATCGTTTCTTCATATTAATCTTTATTTCAAAATTTGTTGACCTATTATTCATTAATCTATGTCAAATAATTTTTTTAAATATATATTTTTCTTAATGTCTACTTAACATCAATTCAAATATTGAAAAAAATTCCAAAACTCACTGTTCCCCATCCCTTCATTATTTGACCTTGACCTTTTATTTCAAGGTCATCCAGGTCAGTGTTTAAGGCTGAAGGCAATCCATCATCATCACCTTAAAAGTTATATACAAATATTGAAAACATATATATATGTGTATATACTAGAATCACGAAGAAGTAAAAGAATCATTTATTCAGCTAGCACATCTGCATCAGTTGAATTCTCTTTGACTTATGAGGTAATTGGAAATGAAGGAAAATAAACACATATTTTAAATGTTTTTTTTATTTTCTTTTACTCCTGTTGACACAGTTCTGAAATAAAACAATAAACATCTGTCAGTTTAGCAATATGCTCTAGTGTGATACATTTTTTTTTTTAAAAAAACTGCTTCTATTTATTGAAATTTTAAATAAAAATAATTTTGTTGGGATAATTCAAAAGCAAATCTTGATAATGATAATTTTGAAGAAGAAATCATAAAATGATTTTATTTATGTGTCTTAAATGTGGAATCTATTCATCTAGTAACATTTAAGATCATTCAAATGAAATCTTTACAACGAAATAATCACAAAAAGACGTTTTCATTCAATACACAGGGAAAACCGTCAAAATGGCTGCAGTAAATTAAACCCAAAACCTGTTTCTAGTTAATAGTATTGTTTACAAAAGATAAAGACCTACATCACCATGTTTACCATGCACAATCCACTGATGGTCTACACTGTTTGGTATTTAGTAATTTTCTAATCAAAGGCTCCTACGCATACCAAACTAGCTTTTGTAGCATTTTCTGCACCCCTTAAAAATAATCTAAGACAAAAATGGACAAGTCTGTTACAGAAATTCATCATATGAGAGACACCAAACAAGTAGTTGGTTATTCATAATAAAACTTAAGGATTAAAAGCCAAATTCTGAGTTTTCATAGGGTGATGAAAAACATTAGGCTGGTTTAATGTTTGTGAAGCCTGAAGGACTTCTCAGCAAAATTAAACTAGTCCCATGTTTTTCATCGCCCGATAAAAACTCAAAATTCAGCTTTTAATTTTTATATTTACATTAAATTTTCCTATTTCAGATAAAAAGTTATTTTTGCCATTTTGATGTTTAAATAGCAAATTATTCACATTAAACCACAAGCCATGAATGTAACGGCAACAATGTCAACATATTAAATAAGTGCAAGCATTTTTATGGCAACTTCTGACAAACGTCACATGAACCTAACGGCAATGTGGCGTCTCACCAACAAAACAAAATCGTGCAACCAATGAAATGCAAACCGATCCTTTATAGCTCCACCCAGCAGCAACGTTTTTTATTGGGAAATGAAATGAAGTTAATCTATATAGTTCATTATGGCCAATTGCAGTAAAAATGTAAATATTGACAAATCACAAATAAGATAAAGTCATTTCAATCCATCTATATATGTTAAGTTTACCATATATAATGTAGACTCTGCCTTCCTGTGGACTTCCAAGTCTGCCATAGCCAGGAGCGCTCACCACCAGGTCCTCCTTGCCATCAAAGTTCAAGTCTCCAGTGGCAAAGGAACTGTAATCATGGGAACAAAATGTCAGGCAGAATTGCTACAAGTATCGGTACTTCAGTGACATTACTAACCAGCAAAGACATATTCTCTCTACACTTCCAGTTTCATTTTCTCCAATATATTGTAATTACATTCAGATCCACCTCTGAAAAACAACTTTGCATGTGATGGACTAACTGTTGATAATGTACACTTGGATCCCATTATAACGCGGTTCGATATAACGCTAAACTCTTTATAATGCAGTTTTTCTATAGTTCCCAAATTTAAAAATGATATTTTTAATCAGATTCATTAATATATAAGTATGATAATTGTTGATGGCTATTTTTGTACATATAGAGTGAACCTGGAGTCTTCCTGACTGTCGGCATCGCATAACCTATAATATGTTGGTACACAGAAAGACCCATTAATTTGTTCTGTTTGTATAAATTAACAAGAAAATATCAGTGGAACCAATGGACGCTCCCCAAATGAGTGTTTGACTCTGTACCATATTTCCTTAGTGCTGATGGCTACTTGGTTGAAAAATGCCAAACTGCATAGCAGCAACATAAAGACAATATGCACATCTGCACTGGGTAATGATGCATCCTAGCAAGTTTCATAAAATTCCAACCTGAGGTTGTAGAGAAATAGTGCGGACAAGAATTTGGTCACAGACTCAATTTAAGGGCCAAAACTTTGAAAAATCATCGAGACAGAACACAAAGATATTATGTGCATGTCCACTTGGTAGTAATGCATCCTAGCAAGTTTCATAAAATTCAAACATTGGGTTGTAGAGAAATAGCACTGACAAGAATTTGGACACAGACAAAATCAAAGGGCCATAACTCTGTGAAAATTCATTGAACCGGAACACAAATGAATTATGCACATCTGCACTTGGTAATGATGCATCCTAGCAAGTTTCATAAAATTCCAACCTGAGGTTGTAGAGAAATAGCCTGGACAAGAATTTGGTCACAGACTCAATTTAAGGGCCATAACTCTGTGAAAAATCATCAAACCCAAACACAAAGATATAATGCGCATCTCCACTTAGTAGTGATGCATCCTAGCAAGTTTCATAAAATTCAAACATTGGGTTGTATATAGCCCGAACAAGAATTTGGTCACAGAAAGAATCAAAGGGCCATTACTCTGTGAAAAATCATCAAACCAGAACAAAAAGATATTATGCACATCTCCACTTGGTAGTGATGCATCCTAGCAAGTTTTATAAAATTCCAACCAGAGGTTGTAGAGAAATAACCTGGACAAGAATTTGGTGACACATGGACGCACGCACACACGGACGAAGTGGCGACTATATGCTTCCCCCTTTTGGGGGAGCATAAAAAGACCTATAACTCTTGTCTAAGCTATCAATATAAAACAAATATATTTCTCTTGTACTCTCCGACTTTCTGGAAATATGTGTGAAGAATTATCTGGTAGTCATAAAATATGAGCTAACTACAAAAGGTCAACATTTTTATTACTACACAGGGATTCATATGTCTAAATTCGAAAAAGAGTTATCCCAAGTTTCAATTTATGTTTCCAGAGTTATAGTGAAGTGTCGCTATGTATGTCCACTAGTCAGACAGATGGTAAGCCTGCTATAAAACTAAAATAAAAAATCTGATTTTCTGAGTAAAAAATGAGCAATAAATTGTTGTTCCGTCTACATTCAAAACAGAGTAATCCCTTGTTGTCTCCTTGAGTTCACCAAATTTTAGTAAAGACATAATATGTGTTGTATCTTTAATTCACGACTGGTGTGTAGCAAAATGTTTTCCATAAAACTTAAAAAACCAAAACTGTCCCTGAACTTACCTGCCAAGTCTGGCGTAATCATTGCGTGCATACAGAATCCTGTCTGGTTGTCTCGGCGTTCCAGCATCCAATTTATGTTTTTGTTTACTGTAGTACAAGGATTCTCTATCTTTCTGCTGCTTCTTTCTTAGTTTATTCTGCAAAACAAATGAAATGTAATTGCAGAGATGCTTTATTCACATTCAGAACATATTGCTATTAGAAAAAACGTTTGTCTGTAAGGTGTTCAGCAACATATTCAACATAATAATCATTATGTTTAGATATGGTGTCCAGCTTTATTGTAAGAATATGCCAAGTCACACAATGGTAATTTTTAAACTAATTCATTTTACATCAATTGTGAAACAAGTTCTTACAAATAAGACAAATCATACTCAAAGTCTTCCTGAGTAGACTGATTGATTGAACAGATGATCAGTTAACCTAACCACTGTTTTCTGTGTTCTTGGAGCATTAACCAGTACTCAAGCACACCCCATCTCAGCAAGTAACTGATAACTTTCTCACTTGAATCTCATGGCTGGGCCTGATTTGCTCAGTCGGTTACGCGTCTGACTATCAATCCAGGGGTCGTGAATTCGAATCCACCACCCAGCAACAGTCTCTGTGATGATTGATATATGACATTGTGTCTCATTATCATTCATCTCTCACCACTGATTCAAGTGGGAAAGTTATCAGTTACTTGCAGAGACGAGGTGTGCTCGAGTACTGGTTAATCCCAGGAAACAGTTAGGTAAACTGATCATCTGTTATCCCTCGATGGCAAAAAAATGATGCTAAATATTCAATCAATCAATCAATCTCACTTGAATCAACGGTGAGAGACGAGTGGTAATGAGACGCAACTTCCTGAGTAGAAGCAGTACTGATCACATGAGATAAAGTCTCCTGCTCAAGGACACCACACATAGCCGTGGCAGAGTATTAATAATAATTATTTGTGATAATTTCAGTTCCAAACAGTGAAATTATAAAAATTAGTATCACTGTATTGAATCATAAAATAAACAAGAAATGTCACTGTTAAGTGTCACATGCCCCCCAAATGGTCTGTGAAAAATTATAATATATGATATAATAGGTAGCGATGTATATATGAATATCAAAGGTAATGGACTAATGTTTCAGACTAGACATGCAATTCCATGTTTTTTTAACATTAAAGCATGACCTTAACCTTTGTGTAACCTTGATTTTGACATCTGATGTAATGGTCTGGGTATTTCAACAGTTAAATGCAGGTGAAACATTATCATGACATGCTGATCACTTGTGTCAAGCTATTTTAAAATCCCTGAATGTAAGTTACAGATCAATTGTTGATCAATTGATAAATTGAGCCAAGTGTTTTTGAAATCCATCCATGCATGATAAAGCTATAGGACAGACGTGAAATTTCAAACAGATTCAAAGTGTTGTCATACATACTCAAAGTGTGACAGCGTGTAGGTTTTTCTTATGACACGTCGTCATGTCATCTTGATAAATTGAGCCAAGTTAAAGACAAAGTCACAGACCAGACACGCAATATCAAACAAATTGATAGTGTGACCTTGACCTTTGAGGAAATTTTCTGGGTCTTACATGTGATTCTTAATTATGTCATATTTATCAACTGAGCCGAGTGTTTTCAAAATATATCCATAAGTGACAAAGTTCTAGATCAGACAAGAAATCTCACACAGACTGAAAGTGTTGTCAAACAAACTCAAAGTGTGACCTTGACCTTTGAGGTACGCATGTCGGTCTTACATGTGACACTTTGTAATGTCATGCTGATGAATTGAGCCAAGTGTTTTTTAAATTTATCCATAGGTGACAAAGTTTCAGACCTGACACGAAATCTCAATCAGACTGAAAGTGTCATCAACCAAAGTTAAATTGTGACCTTGACCTTTGAAGTGGGATTCTGGGTGTAACGCGCAACACATCATAATGTTATGTCGGTCACTTGTAGCAAGTATCAACAAAATTCATCTATGCATGACAAAGTTACAGGCCGGAAACAAAATCTCACCAAAGTCATATTGTGACCATGACCTTTGAGGTACAGGCGTGGGTCTTATTCGCGACACATCGTCATGTTGTGTTGATCATTTGTAGCAAGTATCAACAAAATCCATCTAAGCATGACAAAATTACAGGCCGGAAACGAAATCTCACACAAACTCAAAGTGTTGTCAAACAAACTCAAATTGTGACCTTGACCTTTCAGATACGGGTGTGGGTCTTACTCACTAAGTGTCGTCATGTTATGTTGATCACTTGTAGCAACTACCAACAAAATCAATCTATGCATGACAAAGTTACAGGCCGGAAATGAAATCTCACACAAACTCAAAGTGTTGTCAAACAAACTGAAATTGTGACCTTGACCTTTGAGGTACGGGTGTGGTTCATACTCACGACACGTCGTCAAGTTATGTTGATCACTTGTAGCAAGTATCAACATAATCAATCTATGCATGACAAAGTTACAGGCTGGAAACGAAATCTCACACAAACTCAAAGTGTTGTCAAACAAACTGAAATTGTGACCTTGACCTTTAAGGTACAAGTGTGGTTCTTACTCGCGACACGTCGTCATGTTATGTTGATCACTTGTAGCAAATTTCAACAAAATCTATCTATGCATGACAAAGTAACAGGCCGGAAACGAAATCTCACACAAACACAAAATGTTGTCAAACAACGTAACTTGTGACCGTGACCTTTGAGGAATGAGTTTTGGTCTTACTCGCGACACGTTATCATGTAATGTTGATCATTTGTAGCAAGTATCAACAAAATCCATCTATGCATGACAAAGTAACAGGCCGGAAACGAAATCTCACACAAACTCAAAATGTTGTCAAACAACACAAATTGTAACCTTGACCTTTGAGGAATGGGTTTTGGTCTTACTCGCGACACGTTATCATGTAATGTTGATCATTTGTAGCAAGTATCAACAAAATCCATCTATGCATGACAAAGTAACAGGCCGGAAACGAAATCTCACACAAACTCAAATTGTTGTCAAACAACGCAAATTGTGACCTTGACCTTTGAGGAATGGGTTTTGGTCTTACTCGCGACACGTTATCATGTAATGTTGATCATTTGTAGCAAGTATCAACAAAATCCATCTATGCATGACAAAGTAACAGGCCGGAAACGAAATCTCACACAAACTCAAAATGTTGTCAAACAACGTAAATTGTGACCGTGACCTTTGAGGAATGAGTTTTGGTCTTACTCGCGACACGTTATCATGTAATGTTGATCATTTGTAGCAAGTATCAACAAAATCCATCTATGCATGACAAAGTAACAGGCCGGAAACGAAATCTCACACAAACTCAAAATGTTGTCAAACAACACAAATTGTAACCTTGACCTTTGAGGAATGGGTTTTGGTCTTACTCGCGACACGTTATCATGTAATGTTGATCATTTGTAGCAAGTATCAACAAAATCCATCTATGCATGACAAAGTTACAGGCTGGAAAGGAAATCTCACACAAACTCAAAGTGTTGTCAAACAAAGTCAAATTGTGACCTTGACCTTTGAGGTACGGGTGTGGGTCTTACTCGCGACACGTTATCATGTTATGTTGATCATTTGTAGCAAGTATCAACAAAATCCATCTATGCATGACAAAGTTACAGGCCGGAAACAAAATCTCACACAAACTCAAAAGTGTTGTCAAACAAAGTCAAATTGTTATCTTGACCTTTCAGGTATGGGTGTGGGTCTTACTCGCGACACGTCATCATGTTGTGTTGATCATTTGTAGCAATTATCAACAAAATCAATCTATGCATGACAAAAGTAACAGGCCGGAAACGAAATCTCACACAAACTCAAAGTATTGTCAAACAAACTCAAATTGTGACCTTGACCTTTGAGGTACGGGTGTAGGTTTTACTCGCGACACGTCGTTATGTTATGTTGATCACTTGTAGCAAGTATCAACAAAATCAATCTATGCATGACAAAATTACAGGCTGGAAACGAAATCTCACACAAACTCAAAGTGTTGTCAAACAAACTCAAATTGTGACCTTTACCTTTGAGGTATGGGTGTGGTTCTTACTCGCGACACGTCGTCATGTTATGCTGATCACTTGTAGCATGTTTCAACAAAATCCATCTATGCATGACAAAGTTACAGGCCGGAAACAAAATACCGGACGGAAGGACGGACAGACGTTCTCACAAATGGGTATTTAAGTGGCTACTTTGCATCAATCGTATACTTGTGTGGCTAAATTTTAGAAAATTTTAGCCACGTAAGAGAAAAAAAGTCACATAAATGCTGTTTTTTAAGTGTCTAGAAACAGCCACGTAATTATTTTTCTACAGCTTTTCAACTGTCCATAAAAATTACTAACCCTAAATCCTAGACACTTAACTACCCATTTGTTTGCCCGGACGGCTGGACAGACGGACGCTGTGATTACTATATGCCACCCAAAAAAATTTTTGTGGGGCATAAAAAGAATTGTTTGTACATGGAATAGTGAAATATTAATTCCCTTTTTCTAATGAACACTAAATATGGCACTTCAGTGTCCAATCAAGAAATTAAATTAAATTAAATTTCAATAAAACCAACTTTTCTCTATATTCTCCGAAACATATATAATAAGATTATACCATAAAAAGACGTATCTAAATTAAAATGACACATAGTTTGTACATTATATGTAACTTTACCATAAATGTCTGTGTTGGTTTCACTCTGATCCCACGCAATGTTTTTTCAATAGTAACATCATCCTGTGATACACCGTTACGTGGAGGTCGGACATAATAACCATTCCTTCCCGGATTACGATTACTCTGGTGCATTCTGGGAGCACTGACATTACACTGCAGAAACAAGGTGCTCTTTGGAATATCACAAACTCTGTAATCAAATATATAATTGAAAATGTTTAATTCATGAGAATATGTTTATAAAAATAAATGTAATCTTCACAAGACCCAATTTAAAAACATAAATATTATATATATAAAAACAATCATATTTTTGAAGAAATAAATCAATTTAAACTTTACTTAAAATGCACAAAAACAACTTTTGAGATGCCCCCTACCCCCACAACCAACTTGACCTGTCCTCATACGAAGAGACAAGATGGGTGCTGTAGTACATGTAGTTTAGATTTTATGAGTCTTGGAATTCAGCTGGCCAAAACACTTCACCTTACAAAACTGACTTCAAGACTAACTGCACAGTTGAATTTTGCTCTTTGTTCTTTATAAAATAAGGTCTAGAATTTCTAAGATCAAATTTTTTTTAAAAATTAAGAGAATTTTTTCCATAGCAGGAATGTGCAGAAATGTACCTGCTCACAAAATTGCACAATAACTTGTGGGCTGACAGTGCAGTGAAACCCTAAGTTTTTTTTTTTTAAAAGGGAAACTAAAGTTATTGAAAGGAAACACGCCGACACCTTGGTGATTAACAAAGCTTAAAAAGGTGAACTAATTGTTTTTCTTTCGAGCAGAAGTGTTATAAACTGAATATCCTGAGTAAACACTTCTCCCTACTAAATGTACACTCACTCATTTTTATATAATGTAAAAGAAAAGGACTTAGTACTCTCAAAGTTTATCTTTAATCAGAATAAATGAATTTATTTTGGAGTCTACTTTATATATGCTATTGTAAATGCCTGATTACCAACAACAATGTTTTATGGCAGTTTAATCACACTTAATATAAAATACAATTTTTGGTTTCATGTTTTATGGTATTTATACAGTTCAACTAAAATTAAAATTTTGATTTCTCGGTCATAAATAAATGCCCTGACTGCAAAATGCATCACCCCTGGGGATAATTATTGAAAGATATATGGTACATTATTTGAGACATTAGGCACAAAGTCTATTGGTACTCAAAGAAGATTGAGATACGAGTTGCAAACTTACTCAGTGCCCCTCTCCAACATGGTAATGGTTTCTTGCCACAGCCTGTGTGTCCAGCCAGCCATGTCATCCACACCGCCCAAGAAGTATTTCTCAAACTGGTCCACCATCCACGGACTTTTCTTGGCATAATCAGGAAAAAGCTAGAGTTAAAAACATATTTCTGATAAATATATTGAAACATTATTTTGTGTTTGAGAATTAAGTAAACTATTCAGTGAGCACAGATGGGAGAATAACCATCAAGAAACTGGAAGATTTGTAGACAACCAGCCTGATTGTGTGTTTACTGATCAGCACCGTGCACCAAAGTTTACATTTGAATATTTAAACCTTTTGCACTTTGATTCCATTCGCCCAAGAGCCTTTAGAAGTACAGTAGAACTGTGATGGCTCAAACCAGATGGGGCTGAACAAAAAAATTTGATTTAAGGGTTGTACCAACCAAGTATTGTTCACCTTCATACCATACATGCACATATATATAATGTAACATCGAAATAGAAATTGGACTTGGACCTGATAGGTGGTTCAAGCTATAAATGGTATTCCGGTCATCTGTGTTCAAGTCAACAATTTTCTACTGTACATCTATGAAGCTTTTACAACCATATGCGTTGATACAATTTTCACCCAAATTTACTTATTTTTTTTAACTGCTTTGTGAACATTAATTCAAAATCTGATAATTGTTTACCAGCTGACACTGTCCACAGCATATGCTGCATTAAATAAAAATTATTTAATATTTTTCTTCATTGTTCACTACTTAGTAAATGGTTTCATCAATTGAAACTTAGTAATGGGTCTACTACTTGTATCGTACTTGTTGGAGGACCGATGTTTAATTATATAAAAATATTGTTTTTTTAAATTTGGCAGGTTTGCTGGATAAAAAAGCAAAGGTACCAGACCTCAGACTTGAACTTTTTTTAATTTTGCAGTAAGGGAAGTGTTCATCTTGGTTTGTTATACAGTAAAACCTGTGTAAGCAGTCACCTCCATTAAGCAGCCATTTGTCTTATGCAGCCACATTTGCTGTTTCATATTCTATGCTTTAAGAGGAAATGAGGCTGTATTAAAAACCAACCTGTCTTAAAAGGCCACTTTTTCTCATTCCCTTGACTGGCTGCTTAAGACAGGTCTGACTGTAATAATAACAACATGAACTGAAGACTGGAGAAATGGTCCTGGGCCTCCATGCTAGGATTGTTACAGAGTTTGCTGATTGGTCAGTTAATTCAGTGGAAGTTGGATTTTGTCACAGATTGATAAATGCATAAGACTGGTATTAATTGTGTGACAGGTGGGGAATTCCGTGCTTTTACATAAGAGTACCACTTTATGTCAGGTGATGGGATAGACTACTGGTACATAAGCTGTATATAGCCAATAACAGGCCAGGCCAAGTTAGCTCAGTCTGTAGCCCCTGACCATCAATCAATGTATCATGAGTTTAAATCCTTGCTTGACCACAGTCTCTGTGATAGTTGATATAATATTATAATCTTGCATCTCACTGTCATTTATCTCTCACCGCTGATTCAAGTCTGAAAATTATCAGTCACCTGCAGAGATGGGTGTGCTCGAGTATTGGTTAACATTCTAGGGTCCCAGGGAAAGAATAGTTAAGTTAAATGATTGTCTGTTAGACTTTGATGGCATAAAATGCTAAATATTCAATCAGCAAATATGTCTAAGCAATTATTCAAATTAAAAATGAAAAATATACAATTACCTCCCTTACTGCCAGTACCTCAGCCAATCTAGAAAAATAATGGTAGTAATATAAGAAATTCAAGTTGATAATAGTATATAAAATTTAATATGAATTTGAGTGTAATTAAATGATAGATCATTGCAAGAAATCTAAAGATTTTCAACATTTAAAATGAATAAATATTTTAAGTGATGATATCAATATGTTTGCCACCATCAGACACTATTCTCTGCTTTGATATAGATTATATAATACACTTTTACACTTACGATGTTCGTACTTAATACTTAGGCCTCATGACTTGGGCTACACTCAATGAATTTACAGATACCATGGCATCTAACAATGAAAAGATATAGTTACAAATTTCAAAATTTATTTAAAAAGCTCTTGTAATAAGAAAAAATACCCTTGAAAGTATGATTGTTTCGCAGGATTAATGTACATGTGATGTGTTGTTATTTGTGTAATGCTTGTTTTATACATTTGTTACAATATGTATTGTCTTTGCCATATTGCTTTTTAATACTTTGATAGTGGCAAAAGACAAAATTTGCCGATTGCTGAATAAACTCGAAAATTGATTAACATCTATAAAGAACTGTTTCACATCAAATTTAAAGTCATGGTATGGCATGGGTTTATTGATCTGTCTACGAAATTTAAGAAGTTCAATATTACAATATTTAAAAAAATTATTCTGCTATGTTATTTTCTCCACCATTAGTAACTGAAAAACTCTTATTTAAGGCCATTATAAATTAATTGTTAGATTACCATCCAAATTTTTCTTAAAAAGGGGGAGGTTGTGTGGTGGGGGGGGGGGATATTTTTTATTTATTTAATTTAATTCTTTTTTTTTAAATTACGGAAATAATAAAAAAGGTTGTGGTGGGGGGATGTAAATAAGGGATGGGGTGGGGGGATGATGATAATCTAGCAAATAATTTATTATGGTCTACCAGTTATCATTATACACTACCTTCCCAGGAAGAGTACCAGTGTACATTCCTGTATGATATTTGAGGGCATCATGGTAGATTTACCATAATAATCCTTGTAGATATTGAACAGATCTTCTGTTGGAATGTACCTACAGAAAATCTAGGTTATTAATATAATTATGTTAATATGGATAACCACAAAAGTCAGAAACTACAAGGGCCTTCTATAGCAATTGTTATATAGCGTGTAAGTTACCAACATGCAAACACCACAACGCCTTCCTGCACATTCATATTTTGTATTACATAAATCTAAAATCTCAAAATAAAAAAAAAACATGTATCAGAATTTCCAGTATCTGGTAGTGCTTACATCCCCCCACTACCCACAACCACTACCCCCTTCCTGCCCCCAAGAAATTTGGTCAATACAATTATATACGAAATAATTTCTATCAATTGGCTTTATTATCATGCAAGGACAACATTAAATAATACAGGCATCAATAAAAAAAAGTGTACATGAAAATGTTCCATTATTAGGTCTTAGCTTCATGTTCAATAGATGTAGGTCAAGCTGACCCATTAGTAACAAATCATCATTGTCTGACCTTGGGTTTTCCATGACCCCAACATTTTGTGATTTATGTCACACTACGTGTATTAAATCAAAGTAAAAGTCCATAAAAGTCTCTAATCTGCCTATCAAGTCTCAGCGAATGGAGAACAAAATGACCTATTTCAAAGTGTGAAGGAAAACACAGTTGACCTGAATGCAAAGTAGGTACACATCTACTATAGCCACACGATTGATATTGCATGGCTTTATGTACCAACACACACAAATGGAAGCCACATGTTTTAGATGAAATCTGAATAAACTAGTTTAAACCAACCCTATGCTAATGTGTATATTGTGCGGTCCCAGGTCCAGTCAGGGCATTTTTAATATTCATAGATATTAAGTTAATGGATCTGCCCAGGAAAATATCAAACCTAATTTGTACAAATAAAAAAAACTTATTTTACAATCGGTGTAAAAAATATAATCTTAAATTTGAATCACATGTTCAGTAGTTTGGAATTTCAAATACATTTTTGTAAGTGTAAGAATAGTTGTTGGATCGCCCGTGGCTACAGTTCTGGCAAACTAAGACAAGAAACATGCAGTTTTAGCAGAATTTAAAATCCATAACTCCCAAAGACTAAATTAATGCTCTGTTAGCAAAATACTGCTGTGTCCACAAAAGCTTATGGTGGTAACTAATATTTTTTTTTGTATTCTCCATCCTAACAATAAAACATACATACTCCAAATGTATTGACTTTATTTCATTTGTTACTATAAATAGTAACAAATAACAAAAAATGTTGATCAATTTCTAAAGTAGTTATTGCCCAAAATAAGAAGTATTGTTGTCCAAAATATACATATAAGACCCATGCTGTGCCCAAAATAGACCCTAGTCCCCATACTGGGCCCCAAATAGACCCTAGTCACTTTATTTGATCAATCTTGAAATCCCTATTCATAGGGACAATGACTTATATAGAGAAGGAAAAGAAACTGTCTTACGAACATCGGCATATTCATGCAAAATCTCGCGGAATCTCATTTTCAAACATCCCAATTTCCATACATCTCAGAGATATAAATTAAAAGTCTTTCATTGCACTTGAATGGAATTCTCTACAAAATGAGACCATTCCCATCAACTTTTGTTTAAAATTGTTGATTTAAGTACTTAAGATTACAAAATTTATATACTGCAACAAAAACAATCAAGGAAAGTACTTGAAATTTTACTTCAAACTGCAATATTTTAAATTCATACCATTTTGCATGTTTAAAATGCTATAAAACACCTATTGTTACATACAACTTGCACTTTATGTAGAAGAAATCCATTGCCTGTGAAATTTTTATAATTAATTTGCCAAATTATTAATTCTTGGAATGCTATTTTAAAAACATTCAGTAGAGAGATGAAAGTGTCCTATCCTTCTATGTAAGTCCTTGATAGGCATTGCTTAATCCAAGGTATATATAGTAACGGTATTAATCTCAACTAGTTGTGTGTTATTGGCACACACATATCGCATAATGCCGCTGGGCCAATAATAGACTTTGAAGCTTAACAGGTCGATATAATAACCTCTAAATACTAAACAAACAAAAAAAAAAACTTCTTTAAAAGAGGGCTCACCTCTATCAATGATATTTTTTCGAATTAAGCAGTAAAATTGCTCTTTTATATCAAACATCATAATTTTATATTACAAATATTCTGTTCAATAACTGATATTGTATTTTGTCTACTAAAATACTAAATCGCGGCCTGTGATAAAGTCACTAATTGGCCAGAATCAGGTTATGCTAAAACACTGACGAGTAAAATGGAAAATGCTGACCTGTGTATGAACTAATTTCTCATAAATAGCATAATCTACAAGGACAGAATCTTCAAATAAGACCTCCCTATTTGTGATTCAATAAACATTCCATCATTTACTGAACAGAAAGTTATAGGTGATGCATCTTTAACCCTTTACGTCATAGATACGCATTTCCCCGCACCAATTATAGAAGGCCTTTGAAAACAGTGTAGCACTTCCTGCACTGTTTTCCACTCTGTCAGTAAATATAAACACAATTCACCTATTGCTGATAAGTGGTGAATTAATGCTTTCAATTTGAAAGAGTCCAAGACAATGCTTATGGAGCAAATGGTTAAATTTGACTGGAGACAATTTGATGATGTTATAAAGCTTCTGTAAAGACAGCAATAGTGTAAACTGTTAGACTTCAGCTAGTGCCTCCTATAGAACCACTTCCTTGAAGAGAACAAGCTGGGACAGAAAAAGTAAAAGGGAAAAAGCATGCATTTATATATCAATTAATAAATCCCTACCTTTCTATAAACAACTCAAGGGAGCAAACAGTTATTATGTCTCTGGGTAAAAGCCAGGCAGTACCCGAATAAAACTGAGAATAAATATTATACAAATCCTCTGTTGGAATGTACCTGTGGAAATATATACAGTTGATACTGGCTAACTCGAACTCTTATATTTCGAAATTCCTGTTAACTCAAATTTGAAGTTCGGTCCAGTTTTCCCCCCTTCTATTTCTTTATCAATTAACTCCTGATATATGAAATTCCAGTAATTTGAACTATTAACTATTTAAAACTATTCACTATTTTGAATTATTCACTATTTCAAATCTGTTCTTCTGTCCCTCCATCCTAAAATCTATTGATTTCTCACTCATTATTTCGAATTTTTATCACCGCGTGAAGATGAAAGGCAAACCGCCGAAAGTGATAACTGCTGATCCCATACCTGTAATTTTATCGCTTCATGTGTCTGTCCTGGCTGAACTTATATAGATAGAGATAGAAAAGCAACTTATTGTTTTCACACACAATCAAAATTTCACAATTTCAGTTATCTCAGATCTCAGGAATACAAATCAGTTTTATTACTTATTTATGTAAACTTAAAATTACCACAAAATTAGACAATTCCCAGCAATTGACTATCGCTCCTCCCATTTACAATGCGGCATTATTTGTCCAAGTAAATACAATGTAATCTTTCCTTAGACATCTTTTATGTGTCTAGAAAAATGGTGATGTTGCAACTAAAATCGCTTTTTGGATTATTGACATGTTTGATTGGCACCCGCGTCCGGTCAATTTGTGTACTACTGATTACAAAATTGTAAACTGCCATTAAAAACAACAACAAAATTACATGACACTTTGCTGAAATCCAATGTTTTAATTAAAGACCATTTTTCAAGATAAAAACATCAAACAACATTATCATAAACGTAACATTGAAATTACACAATAAAATTGGCTTTAATCATCCTTAATCATCTATATAATTTTTAAAACAATTTAGCAAGTAAGGTAACTTTTTCGACAACCCTGGTGTGAACAGCCTTTAGTGCTTACCATTCTTAACACCTTTGGACACCTCTAATATAGACGCCTTTGGACACCTCTAACATAGATGCCTTTGGACACCTCTAATATAGACGCCTTTGGACACCTCTAATATAGAAACCTTTGGACACTTCTAATAAAGAAACCTTTTGAATTATTGGGTGAATTATGTTTATATTAACTGGCCGAGTGGAAAACAGTGCAGGAAAATTTCAGATTGCTTGTTATGAGCAATCTGAACTCTTCCTGCACTGTTTTCAAAGGTCTTCTGTGATTGGTGCGGGAAAACGCGTATCTATGGAGTAAACGGTTATATATAATATAGAATATGCACTTACCAGCCTTGTTCCAGTGGAATGTAGGTCATATTCATTTCATAGTTTGCAAGTATGTCGCCACCTGATAATTACAAACTAAATATTTAAAGCCAGAAGTAATATGTATCCTGGTAAGGAACCCACACATGTTATGAATAAAGAAACTGCTCAGAGTTTGAATATGAAAACTAAACAACACAGTAAAAATCACACATAAAAATTGCCCGTGAGTTGTCATTTAATCTTAGAGATGACATTTTCCTTCACATTTATTCTGGAATATTAATTGTTAAGAACAATCTAATCATCAGTCATTTATACCTTTTTGAACATAGGGTAGTTGTCTTCAAATCTTAAAAAAAAGGGATGATAGTTTAGCAATTAATTTATCATGGCCTTTTTGACTTTTTTTTAACTTTTATTAGCTCTGTGCAGTTTACCATTTTGATATTAATCCAACTTTGAAAGAGTTATAAATGGTTTGCTTACCTGATACCATAATACATTTTGTACTCCCATGTAAAATTAAAAGTCCCCCCACGCTCACCCCCCATCTAATGTACTTTAGCCCCTTGTTTTGATAGAGATAATTTATATCAAATATGTTCACATTTTGCTTGCCAAATCTTGTTCCCTAAATTTCCAAATTGAACACTTCTGTGGACTCTTGACCACTTACGACAATAAAGCCAAATCATTTGAAGAGATCAGAATCTCCATGACCCAATTATGATTCTCTAACACTATAATTTTAGCAAAATACAATTGGTTGTTTCTGAAAAGTATTTAACAAACAGGTTAACAACAGACAGACAACCAACCACAGACACAAAGCAATCTCAATAACCCACCTTGTGACAATATGTTATCAAAAGATGCACAGATATTCATGAAACAAATGCCACTTACCAAAATCTCCAATAGGATGGGCCTTATCAAAACTTCCATGGAAGTTAATCTAAAAATAAAGGATTAAAAATATTAATAACAGTATCAAACGTTTATATCAAATATAGCAAAGAATTAAAAACTAAAGAATTCAATTACTGACTTAAATGTATGAAAAGAGTTAATGGCATTTCAATAACAGCTCAATATAACCTGATAGAAGTATTTCATAAATAAAGAATCTTACATGAGTGCTCATTTATTATTGAATTTATTAAACGAGTTGGCAGAAGTATATTATGCGAGGCTCTGTTGGGTGTAATATCATTTTTGGCAACGAGTTTAATAAATTCATTAACAAATGAGCATGAATATATAATTATTTTTATCACATGACTAAGAAAAATAGTACATTTACCATTTATTTAACATATTATGTCTATAGGGAACGATAAAAAGCATATTTTTTATCCGACATTCGTTGTATGAGGTACTGTCTCAAAATAATGTCATTCTACCATGACAAATCAATGTCATTTATTTATTCGGCATTTTATGTACAAGAGCCGAGTTATACGAAAAACACCAAATGATGAATCGGGAGTGATATTACGCTAGGTTAATATGAAAAATATGCCACGGGTTTATTACACTCCTGCATTGTATATTGTGTGATAATAACAACATATATAGCTTACAGTTACCAGTGTGTTGAGTCTGAGTTTGGAGATATAACTGGATAATTCAGATCAAAAGACAAGAAGGAGCTATAACGTATCACTACACAGCTGCCCTCTCCTTTTTAGAGATTGTAACTTGATTCTTGCATTAAAAAAACAAACTAAGTCATTTCTTTTTGTATATTTTCAAAATGTGACTGTGATACCTTGTGCTGATGAGTAGAGCAAAAGCTGGTATAGCATTTTCTGCAAGAAAATATTACTGTTGTTAAAAAAAAAGTGACTTTTATTTGATTTTAAAAGATGGATGTATTTTGGGCACATTTGAGGACTTTTTTTTAAAAAAGTGTCACTGCATTGTCTTGAGTTGGAGTTGGACTCAACACAGCAGGTATTGTGTATTTTTTAATAAATCACCTTTTACTGTGGAATTTTGTTTTTTACCTTGGAAATCCTAAACCTTATTTCATAAAGATCATAGAGCGAAATTCAACAGTGTAGTGAAACCTGCATGAGCAGATAAAACCTTTACTTTAGATAATCACAAATTCTTTAATAAGCTTACCTTGCCCATAGTTGCGAGGAAGCCCTGGTCTATACCTATACTGTGCCAAACTATATCTGCCACTTGGTGTGATACAACACCAAACATAAATACAACCAGCTTTTCTGTTGCCTGCAATGAATTGAAAATCACCACAACCATTAGGTAATCAATATCTGAAGAACAACAAGGCAAAATTTTATAAAATACTGAATTAAAACAAAAGAATTGGTATACAAATAAAAAAAAAAGCATCATTCATGTTTTTGAAGTTCTGATAAATAATTCCATGTCTTGGAATAACTGTTTTGTGGTAACTCGCCAGTCCTGTTTCCGCTAATTCACTTATCCCTCAGGATGGAATTTTCCATCCGAATGTCAATCCTGTGAAAGATTAAAATCTCACATTTGTTACGTTATTGTTCCTACTGCTGGAAATAATACAGAACGACAAGATATTATGTTCTAACTATTCATATCTACCCTTAGAACTAAATAGTGTACTGTTGTTACTAGATGCATGACAGTGACTAGGCTGTCAGAAATAATGCATGCACAGGTAATATGTAGGGTAAGGGAAGTAACTGTAAGTGTTTCAGATGCTGAGGTAATCAAGACAGAAGAGTTATTTCATACACAAGCTCACTCACTATACACTGAACCCAGTAGAATGGTTCTCAAGTGACAAATAGTGAGGCGGTAGTGTAGTGGATAAAGTGATGGACACTCACGCTGGAGATTACTGGTTTGATCACCGGATCTACCTGACATCCTCTCAAAAAATATAAAAACATAACTCAGTACTGATTGTACCCAGAAAAAGTAATTCATATAAGCTCTGAGCTGATATCACAATGAAGATAAAATAAATTAGTATAAACAAAACTAAGTGAAAACCATTTATTACACCTCACATATAGAGTTACAGTTTCAATTGTTTTAGTCAGTTCTTAATAGTCAGAGTTATTTCTCCAATGGTCTGACCCTCTGAATGTTCATGTGCCATAAAGCCCCGTTTGACATCATGACTTATTGGTAAGTCAAAAGAAACTGGGCTTTTGTCAACAAATCGCAGTTACAGCAGCCAATCAACTATTTGAAGTAATCTTAAATGACCAAGGCATATATTTAATGCACATTCAGATAATTACATTAATCTGAACAGTATGAGACAAAATGTCATATATCAATCATCATGAAGACTGCGGCTGGACAGGGATTCAAACTCACGACCTCTGGATTGATAGTCAGATGTGCTACTGACTGAGCTTACTAAAGACAGATTGATTTTGTTTGAGTATATAAACACTATGTTATACAAATAAGATTCCTGTCCTCCTGTCCCATTTTTTTTCAATGCTTGAATAAGGTAATAGTGAGGTGGTAGTGTAATGGATAGAGTGTTGGTCGCTCATGCCAGAGGCTGCTGGATCAATCCAGACCCCTAGCTAGACCCATTGCCTCTCATAAAACATCACTCAGTACTGGTTCTACCCAGGAAGCGGACTCGAGAGCGGTTCATCGCAATTAAGCTAAAATAAATTAGTATAAACTAAGGTAATAGTTTCTTAAATCTTACTCATCCTAAACACCGATACTCATCCTTGGAGAGCGGACAAGTGGAATTTTACAACACTGTAAGAGACATTTATAATATAGCTTTGCAATTAAGTCAACAGATAAAGAGTCACCATACCTCATCCCAGGGCTGCGGGTATTTCTGTCTGATGTAATTGACTGTGGCATTTAGGAACGGAGCCCAGTGGGTATCCTCCGACACATCATGGTATTTCCCTGTTATATACAGCAAATATATAAAAAATTTAGGTTAGACCATTATAATTTAATTGCTAGATTATCATCCCAATTTTTGTTAAAAACGGGGAGGGCGGGAGGATTTTTTATTTATTTTCATTTTTAAAATTTTTGATGTTTTTTTAATAATTTTTTTTTATAAAAATAAAAAAGGTTGGGGTGGCATGAAAATAAGGGGGCGGGCGGGGATGATAATCTAGCAATTAATGTATTAACACCCTTAAATACACCAGTTTATCAATACATTGTGTCCTTACACAACACATTTATTTACTGAAGTTTTGTCAAATTAGTTTTCATTTTTCTATAATTTGTTATTGTGTGTTTACACAAATATTGATAGATTATCACATTTATAATGTTGAATTGTTATTTTGAACAATCAGTCAGTCATATCAAGATGGTGTCTGTTAGACCTGCAAAATAATACATTACTAACCAATGATGTATAATACAGAATGTACACTAGATTGGTGTTGTTTTTTTTCAGCAACATACACATTGTGTTGTTTGATTTAATAAACACTATCAAAATTTTGACAAGAGCTTAGGCCTAAATCAAAATATTGCTTGCCGCTTCCGCCAAACCCAAAACAATCCAACCAGTCGAGAAAATTTTTTTTTTGGGTGGGTTGTGGGGGGGAGGAATTTACCTTCCTACCTACTCACCCACACTTAAATGGTATGAGCCGGTAGTGGCAAACATAAAAATTTTTAAGGGTGACCTTACTACAAGAGGGTCATGATTGGCTCTAAATCACTCACCTGTAGCACTAAGGACACTGTAGCAGAGTTTTTTACCATTCAAGGGACAAAACTCAGACATTTATTATCAAATTAGACCTTTTGAAAATGTTATCTGGGAGCTCATAGTGTTGAAGATCCAGTCTAAAATGCTAGTGCTTGCCTAGAGAGAACACACCAGTTTTTAATGATTCAAGCCATAACTCATATTGAATTTTTAGCATCATTTTTATGTAATCAAGGGCTAACAAATGATCAGTTAACCTGACCACTGTTTCCTGGGATCCTGAAAGGTAAACCAGTACTTCATCACACCCCATCTTTGCAAGTAACTCATAACTTTCCCACTTGAATCAGCTATGAGACGAATGATAATGAGACACAATGTCATATATCAATCATCATGAAGACTTGCTGGACAGGGATTCAAACTCACGACCCTTGGATTGATAGTCAGATGCATTACCAACTGAGCTAATTGGGCCCGGCCACGCCATGTGAAACGTGGGCCAAGTATGTATACACAGTTTGTGACACTTTTTAATGCGGTTTAACAACATTCTCAACACATGTCATTCAAGACCTTGCCCAAGACATTATGGTTATTTAACTACTATGTCAGTACTGTGCAGGTGTTTAAATAATGTGATATTTTTGAAGATTCAACAGCAATATTATGAGATATATACTACTGTGTAAGTTTGGTGAGGATTAATTAAAACAATGTAGATTGTCACAGTGCACACAAGGCTAAATTATGTATTTTTGATTTTTGAAGTGACATAATTCTTATGTAAATTGTCCAGTTTTGCCCGTACAAGAGCTTGTCTGAGATATTATGCTTATATAATATCTGAGTAAGATCCAACAAAAAATGTTGCACTAAAAATATATAAGTTTTCAGACAGACAGATGGATGACATACACAGAGCAATCAGATTAGCTCACCTTGAGCTTGAGCTTCGAGTCTTCAGACTGACCATTTGATTGCATGTACAGAGAAGTAGCGATTTGTGAGATTTCACTAAATTACCACAGACCATTATAAATTAATTGCTCAATTATCATCCTCAATTTTCTTAAAAAGTGGGGAGGTTTTTATTATTTCTTTTTTAAATTTTTTTTTTTTATTATGAAAATAAAAAGGGTCGGGGTGTGTGGGTGGTGATGATAATCTAGCAATTAATTTACTATGGCCTTACCGGTACTTAAATAATATTATGAAACTTAGCATGTTTTGTCTATGAAATATATTGAAATTCTTATCTTCAATTTGCTAAATGTGATAAAAATGGTGCTAAACCCCATGAAAAAAAAAAAGGATTATCATTAATATATAACAGACATACCATCTGCACAGACACTGTCATAGAAAGCATCCGGGTATGGACTGCCTGCCATTAAGGCATCTTGGTGTTTCAGTATCAACTGTGAATATATAGACAACAATTCCATTATATCTGTAATTAAATTGGAAAAGAGCATAAATCATCAAAATCATATTATATAACATAAAGATTTGACAAACCTGGGTACACAACTTGAAATTGTTAAATGATTAAAATATGTTTTGAATGACAACATGCCAGGCCTGATTAGCTCAGTCTGTAACTATTAATCCAGGGGTCGTGAGTTTGAATCCACATCCGGTAACACGGTTTCCTTGAAGACTGATTTAGAACATTGTGTTTCATTATCATTCATCTCTTACCACTGATTCAAGTGAGAAAGTTATCAGTTACTTGCGGCAATGCGGTGTGCTCAAGTACTGGTTAACCTTTCAGGATCCCAGAAAACAGTGGTTAGGTTAACTGATCATCATAGCCCTTGATGGTATAAAAATTATCCAAACATTCAATCAATCAATTCAATGAATTACACAACATAATCATGATTTTTTAAATATGTACAGATTTAGAAATTAGACTTATCAAGATTAAATTGACAGAAAAGAATCAAGCTAAATAGAAATTGGAAGATTCTGGTAATGACAAGGTAACAAACTTTGTACTTACATCTAGTGTATAAAACTCAATACTGGTGGGCCAATTTTTCTCCAAGGGTCATCATTTTAAACAAATTTGAGAGAGGACCACAAAATTACCCTATTTGAGTTTCCTAAATGATGCTGAGTGCACATGTGAAGTTTTATTCATACCCAATATTAAGTTGATGAAATATGTACCAACTCAATATCTTTAACTTACTAAAAAACTCTAACACAGTATTCTATGTCTAAAAGGGCAATAATTCTGCCAAAGGGCAATCAAGAGTTATAGTTATTGTCTCTTTATTTTTTAGAGGATGCTGAACCTACATGTGTCGTTTCATTCATATCCAATGATAGGTTGCATAAATATCTAAATTTTACTTGAAAAATCAATGCCAATGCCGGGGCGAGTACAATAGCCCTCCTATTCTAAGAATAGTCGAGCTAAAAACACATGATGACATCATTACTTAAGAAATATTGTTGTCAGTTTCGAAATAAATTCTTCGCATCATCTGTATATTGTAACCTACTATACCTTAGCATAATCTACTTTACTCGTACTGCCAGCACTATCTTGAAAGTATGTCTTTGCTCTGTGACCTGAAAGAATATGAAAGTTGTTTAATATCAAGATGACTTAGCCTTTGTGTAAACAAAGGGCTTATTGCTGTACATAAAATATTATCTAATAATTAAGCCAAATTACAGGGTTATTACCCGAGTTATGCAGTGCCTAATAAACATTTTTTTTTAATTATATGTATACAAGACCTGTATTTATTTGGAGAACAAAAAGTAGGTTCCTTGTTTAAATGTTCACAGAGTTGCAGTAGTCTCTTGGTAAACATGCTTGTATCAAAGCCTAAAGGTCCCAGGTTCGCTTCCCACTAGGGTCACGCTCTAGGTTTTTCAAAAGCACTTCCATAGTGACTTATTTATAGACAAGTATTGTGAAAGCATGCCATCATTCATAAAAACTTGAAAGATGCTAGCTCCATGTGCAGAGACAGCAATATCCTATGTACATAAAATACTTCACTGAACTTCTGTTTTAATCTGTGATGCTTTGATTGACCGTTTATGTCGATCAGTTAACCAAAGTCAAAACATTGTCACTTGTCCAAAATGAAGATCTATGCTTGTAATACTTGCACGGGTTACAGCATTATATATACTAGATGCATGGTTTTGTTATATATACTAGATGCATGGTTTTGTTATATATACTGGATGCAAGGTTTTGATATATATACTAGATGCATGGTTTTGTTAAATAAATGAAGACTGTGATCTTCGACCTCCAACTCATAATCTCCACTTGACCTGTGTTTTTGTTGTTAAATAAAAAGTACCCTGCACTTTACCAGGAAGAAGAACGTTTAAGTAATTTAGATTCGAGGCATTTCAAAATTTTAAGCATGCCATGAATACATAAATGGAGCAAAGAATTAATGGAAAGAACTAATGCAATAACTATTGTCAAAACTTCTGTTTACTTATTTTCTGCACATGACATTAAACACATACATTTAGAAAACAACACGGCGGTAAGTGTCGAACTTCCGCATCTTTAGAAATTATAGAAGATTAAATGTAAGAATGAAGGAAAACAATGGATGAAAAGGTTCATACTTATTTCAATGTGTGTAGTGATACCACAACCTATAGACAAACCAATACAAGCCAGCAATGACATGCACACAAATGCCTTCATATTCAAACACAACTGAACTTTTTCAGTGCTTATTTTATGAGCGCGGACATTTTGAAATCACGTGATAGTCATGTGACAGCTAAACGGTGTAACGGTAAAAATAGTTTGTTTTGCAGTATATGACCGAGATTGAGAAGCAGTCATGTGTTTACTATCCGGGGTACGTATGCGAATTAATGTCTTCTATATGATACTTTTCAAAATAATGATAACATCTTTATACAAAAACAGTCAACAGATGTCTGCATATATTATGATACATATCCTAATTGAAAATCCATTTATCAGAACCAGGAGACACAGTATATGTCTCTGTCAGAACATAATTTTATATCCAAATTTTGAATCAAAAGAACAAGAATAGCTTTTAACTTTGATCTAAAACATTTCTTTAATTCAAACTATTCATGGTATACATGACAATATGAGTAATAATGAAAATACATACAATATACAGTAGAGGCTTATTACATAATGTTATGAGCAGGAACTGGAATATTGCAAAAATAATATAGTAACAGTATACTTTAAATAATTTTAATATAATTTTAATTTGTTTTTTTTGCCGGTGGGAGAATATGCTAAATAAACTATATATATATATATATATATATATATACAATGAAATGCAATCCACTTGCAAGTTTTAGATTTAATTTAATAATTATTAGATATATACTTTTCCCCCCCCAAGTTTGTTCCATCCAATTGCTAAAATCAGTTGAGCCCATACTACATGTAATTGGTGTTTTGATGTGTTTTCACAGGTTTCATTCCACCCAATTGCTAAAATCATTTGAGCTATAAGGTGTTGTTAGCACATTTAATTGCAGAAACAGATCAATGATTTCAGCTTAAAGGACTTAGGGGGTGTTACACAAAATCTGAATGGGTACACATGTTTTTTCAGCAGAAACATAGTAGGTTTTTAATTAAAATATGGGAATTAATAAGTAGGGGGAGTGGGGGAGGAATAGGAATGAGCCAGTTTGTTTAAAGAGAAGATATGTCATTGAATCAATTAGTTCCTATTAAAGAGTGTCCCACCTGATAATATACAGGCTTCTCCACAGGCCATTTAAGCAGAGGGGCACCCCAGCACTTGACCATCAGAAATGGTATTCCTCTAGCTCTTGAATTCTTTAACAAAATTTTGCAAAAGCTTGATTTCCTCTTAATCTAAATATTTCTTTGCACATCTTTTCTCATTTTAATGCCTAAAATGAAACATACTAAATATGATGACTTTAACTGATTAATGCAAGTATTACAAATGAAATATATTTTAATGAGTACATTACACAGTGCTTGAAAATATGTTGAAGGTGTTTATGCGCTCTTACCATAGCACTTGCATTCCTTCCTGTGGAGAACCCTGAATATATATCAGTGACATATATTACAGATACTCACAGGAGTAGGCGCTCTTCACAGAAAAAAGTTAACATCTGTAAAACGTAAACACACTGTTATCAATCATAAGGCCGTGTTCTCCATGAGAATGCCACTGGTATTGCACACACTTGCAATGGTGTAAACAGTATTAGTTTACATAGTGACAATTTTTTCTACTTATTATCATAGGTTCATGGCAGAATACATTGATGATATTTATCATACATTGTGAATAAATACATATTTTTTCACTGTCTCTTCATGATCCAAACATGTATAAGTCATGGTTGACACCAAATCTATTGGTTAAGTAGATGCCTTGATATTGTGTCTATGGTTTACATTGTAGCTAGGTTGTCATCCTAATCTGTTCTGTACATTTAACAAAAATTATCTCCATATATATATATTCTGAAATGTTATATTTCTTTTTTCAAAAATTAAATGAAGAAAACTATGAATATTATTGGAAATGTTTTACCTTAGAATTTTAATGTAGAGAAGGTTTGTTTTTTTTCCCATCAGTATATGAAGGATTTTTGCTTATTAATTATTATTATGGACTTGATGAATTGGTAGTAATTAAGCCATCAATGGCAGTAGCAGCTACAATATCATCCGCTGGTTATTCAGGCTGGGTACCAGCTATATAATATCATCAAGTGATCATTCAGGGCAGGGTACCTGTTTCAACTTGATAGGAATAAGCGATTTATATGAAATCACATAGAAAAAAATATTGCAATATCTATATAGACATGTATAATTGTTGCACATAAATAATTTGTAAATAAATAAATAATTTGTATTGCAGAAGATGTCTATTCTGGATTTTATCTTCATTGTGTCTGCCATCACATCTGCTGCCTCCACTTTGGGTGAGTCATTGAAGTCAAACATATAGTTTGCATTATCCTTCATTATTTATGTTTACCTGCTGTTGTTGTTGAATATTGAATGTTGTTCTGGTAGCAAGATATTAATTATTGTACTCTTTATTAGATTACAGTGACAGCTTTTACAAATTGAAAGTTACCTTTTTGCAATTAGCTCCGTCTCTTAGAAAATGTTTGGCTTGAAGTCACCAAAGGGTTCTCGAGCACACCTATCTCTGCAAGTTAGTAAAACTTTTCCACTTGAATCAGAGGAGAGAAATGAATGATAATGAGACACATTGTTGTATATTAATCACCATAGAGACTGTGGCCGGATGGGGATTTGAACTCAAGACTCTTGGATTGATAGTCAGACATGCTACCAATATTTAACAATTAAAAATTCATATACAATGCAGAAAAAAGGACATTATTTTAATGAACTGTTATAAACATGTATTATGGAACTTCTGTTTCTAACAACAATCAGTTAAGAAATCTAATAACAATTGACATTCCATATACAAATCATTATGAATTTGTTAAATTGGCTCTTATTGTACATTTAATTTATATTACTTGTAATTCACATAGATAATATATATATAGATTGCTTCTCTGTTAGATGATATATTCCATGTTTGTTTTTTTTATATTCATTATGTGTAGGCTATATTCATTGTTATATGCTGAATAGAATATTTGTATTTGTGTGCAACAAGTATCATCCTAACATGCTATTTAAACCCCAGGTTATTGTCACACTTTATTCACTTTGTCACCCCCCCCCCCCCCCCCCCCCCCCCCCCCCCCCCCACACCCCCCTGTAGCCAGTAGCCTGATTTGTTAAGGTGTGATTTGGATATTTGGATATCCAATCTGCTGTCTCAGGAGACACAAAATAAAAATCTTTAAAAGGCTCCTTGGAGATGTGCAGTATGCCGCACTCTCCAAAAAGATATTCATTTAAATATGCCAAAGTAATATATTGAAAAGGGCTTTCCAAACTTGGGCGTCATGTTTAAGTTAGACTAAAATAGATTTCCTGCCTAGAATGGCAACATATTCTGTGACGTATGAAATGAGTCATGTAATTTCATTTTGATTTTTACTTGTTTTGGAATTTGTTTTGGTCTTTGAAAGAGTCAGAATGACCATGGTAAGGTTGTCAAACAGTATTTAAGTGTTGTCTATTTTTAGAATGGGTATTTCGTTTCAAGTTTACCACTTCAATTGACATATCGATTATGTCGCGTTTTGGTGGATTTGACATACTTAACTATTCGGTTTTTATTTATTAATGATAATGAGATGCTTTTTATCCATTTTGGTGATTATTTTACTTTTTTTAAGATGTTAACATCGTTTTAGCCTTTACTATAATATGACAGCCTAATCTTGCCATTATGCCACAAGCTATCAATTGATATGATGCTACCGTGTGTAAAGTCAAAAATCATGAAGAGAATATTGTAATTCCTGTTCATAGAGGTAAATTGAATTATTAAGAATACAAAAAACTGCTGAGAAATGTTCAGTTGTATCAAGTATAAAGAAGTTCAGGTTTATGGTTTACTCTTTTATAGAAAATAAGCAAAATTTTCAGGACATTTGAAAGTGCACAGTATAGACCATTATTAATTAATTGCTAGATTATTATTCAAAAATTATTTTTAAAAAGGGTTCGGGCAGCATGAAAATTAGGGGGCCGGCGGGGATGATAATCTAGCAATTAATCTACCAGTGTTATGGTCTTATAGAGGCTTAGATTATTGTGTTTTGTAAAAAGTGTCTGGTTTATAGAGGTTACACTGTTTTATTAATCAAAAACATCCATCATTGTTCAGGATGACTTTCTCTCCAAGTCACTTTGCTTAGCACTGATAATGGTATTGCATATATCTATTTGATGTGATCTGTGCATCTTTGACATTGAATAGTTTCATCATTTACAATAGCTTCATTTTTTATGATAATGGGATATAGAAGAGACATTTGATTCTGTGGAATTCTCCTGTAATTTAGAAATTCCATATGCATGTTTCCATAGTTTTTGTCTAACCTTGTTTTTTGTTTTGAGCAAGACAAATGAATGGATTTTCTCTTTGTTTCTGTGACAACACTGTTATAACTATGGCCTGTTGTCTGACACTTCTCCTTTTTTTAGAATCATTTTTTTCACAGTAGCTTGCGAAAGGTGCACAGGCAGCTTTGTTCAGTTATATCCAGTGGTGAAATGCAGGCTGGAGTATGGTGGTAGTTCTATTCATTCTTTCAGTTTTACTGTGCTATGTTAGCTTAGTTGATAGCATGTCTAACTATAAATCAACGGGTCATAAGTTTGAATCCCTGCCCGCCACAGTCCTCATTATTATTGATATACAACTGAACATTACATCATAATATCATTCCTCTCTCATGACTTATTCAAGTGGAAAAGTTATCAGTTACTTACAGAGATGGGTGCCCTTGAGTACTGGTTAACCTTCCAGGATCCCAGGAAGGAATAGTTTGGTTAACTGTTTGTCTGTTAGATCACGACAGCATAAAATTATGAGCATGAATATTCAAACAAACAAACTTACAATTTCAGTTATTTTTATGCTTTTAAAATAACCTTACAAGCTACATAGCTCAACAGTGTC
The DNA here is from genome assembly GCA_029582155.1 of Panopea generosa. NCBI lineage: Eukaryota > Metazoa > Mollusca > Bivalvia > Adapedonta > Hiatellidae > Panopea > Panopea generosa. The sequence goes on along the minus strand of CM055901.1, from coordinate 30,827,029 downwards.
AATTAAGGTATTATTTTGGTTTTTGTTTGAGAAAACGTAAAAGGAAAGAATGTGTATGCGTGTGTGCATGCATGAATGTGTGTGTGTGTGCACTGAGGACATCTGTCAGGTTTAGTGTCTATGGTACCCTAACACAATACAGAGGCTGACTGAGGTTGAATTACGGAGAAGTGGGTGAATTTTAAACAGCACATAATTTCATCTTTTTTATACAACAGTGCTGTTTATTACAGATTTTCCAGGACTGGATATTCTTCAACCATCTGTACGAGTTGAAGACCAAGCCCAGGCAACAAAAGATCTGATTGGTCGAATTCTTGGTAGTCGGTCAAGTCATTTTAAAGTTGTCATTGATAGAGCAATAGGGCCGAAAAATAGGGATACATTTAATGTAAGTAAAGATAGGTTTCTCAAGTTTCTGTCAATTCTGTATATATTTATATTTTATTAAAGGTGCATCACCTATAACTTTCTGTTCAGAAAATGATTGAAAGTTTATTGGAGAAAAGAGAAAGGATTGCAAGTAACTGTTAACCTTAACTCCTGAATCAGTGCTGAGAGACAAATGACAATGAGACATGTAGGTGTATATTATTATTAATCATCACAGGGACTGTTGATGGTCAGGCACGCTAATGACTGAGCTAACCATGCCTGACATGGCCATGACATTCTTTTCATCTGTTGTGGTGACAGTGCGCCAGATACCAGTAAGCACTATTTGGGGGTAGTTAAGCATTGAAATTTCTGAATAAACTGAAGCATTGAAATTTAAATTAAGGGATAAAATTAGCATTAGTTAATCTCAGTTTCAGTGTTGATGTGTTTGTTTTAAATGTCAATTTGATTAAAAAATGTTCATTTTTACCAATAACATTTTTGAAATACCGGTAATCATTGCATGCTAATTTAGGGATAAAATACTTATTTAAAGAAAAGTCTATCTGGATGGACTGTATATTTCAGATATTGTCTGATGGCCAGACTGTCACTATCTCGAGCACGTCAGGTGTTGCAGCCTCGATGGGGTTTTATCACTACCTGAAGACAAAGTGTGGCTGCCAGTTCACTTGGGCAGGAGAGCAGCTCAAACTTCCACAAGAACTACCTGTCATAAAGAGCCCCGGACTGACAGTTGTAGCAAATGATAGGTGAGAATTGTATCACTATTGGTACGTCTTGTATTAATCTCCATATTAGGTAAGATCTTATCAAAAGGTTTTATCACAAAGAGATGGTGCATGTTTGCTTTTACCATCTCTTTTTGTTGTTTGTGTTGTTGTTGTTTTTTTTATCCTCTGATGAAGGCGTAAAGCAAGGAGCTAGCTTAGGATATTATTTTTTTATAACGGCTATCTGAGCACGACATAGATCATAACGACGTCATGGACAATGTTGTGCATTTTATACAAAGGAAATGTCTCTCATTCTTTCTTGTGGTATTCCCCATTTATCCATATGCATTTTTTATGATGTGTAACCCATTTGTTAAATGTATCTGCATACCATGACTGGTCAAAAGATGAGACATCGCTGGGTTTCTACGTTAAATTCATTTATGAATTTAAACTTTCTAACTCTAATGTTCTTTTTAATCCCGAGGAATAATCTAAAGTCCATTGGAGCTAGATCTGGGCTATATGGTTGATGATTTAGCAGTTCAAACCCAAGTAGATCAATTTCTTGAAGAGTAGATCTTGCCTTGTGCGATGATGTCTTGATGAAAGATAACATGATCTAAAGATAGTCCCAGTCATTTTTTTTCTAAACGCCTGATCCAGATGTCTCCTCAGAACCTGTAAAAATAATAATTATGAAAATATTTATTTTATTTAATTAATCCTATGTTTTTATAATTTATTTTAATATTTCTTTATTTTTATTTTAATTAAATCACATACTTTTTTTTGTTTATAATATTATTTCCTTTTTCAAGTATTACCTTTGAATAGTAATCTGCATTTACAGTCTGACCATCTGGTATCTGGTGTTGAAGGGTCATCCCTGCCTTATTCATTAAAAATACAAACATGTGTTTTCCGCTGGATTTGTTGACCTTGGCCTTTTTTGGTGGTGGTGTTACCGGCGTTTTTAATACGAATGATTGCACTTTTGTCTCTGGATTGAAAAGCCAAAGTCAAGTTTTGTCCGTTGTAATTATCCAATCTAGAAAGCTCTCACCTTCTGACTCGTACCATTCAACAAACTCACGAGAAGCGCTGACTAGTCTTTCCAGTTTGTCCGGTTTTAGTAGCCTCGGGACCCAGTGAGCGCTCACTTTGTTCATGTTCAAATCTTCTCAAAATATGTATGATCTTTTGTTTATATAACTGTTTTTAAATGATGCCTTTTGTTTGGATTTTTTAACATAGACTGGACGTGCTCCGGGTAGCGTTACATGCCTTACCATGCCAACAAATGTTACATATGTGGAGTGTGAAATTATCATTTTTATTTCAGTTTTATAACTGATATATATTATTGTACAGATAAAACAGCACAATACTCAATTATATACTATCGTACGGAAATTACAGCGAAAGTCCATGAACTTATCGAACGACCCTTGTATTTTCACAAATTGTATCTATTATATGAAATTGTATGTATGGTAATGTATGTAGTGTTATCAACACATGATCTTAATGAACCTGTTGCACAAAGTCAATTTATTCATTCGTCCCAGCCATCTTCTGAATCCATGACTGTGTCCAATATATGATCATTTCATTTGAAGCACATACTTCTCTGTTAATGTGAACTTCAGCTGTCTCTTGACAGTTTTCTTCCTAATTTTGTGAAGAAAACCCATTTTATTTTCAGTGAGACATTTTTGTTTGGAAAGCCTCATTTTTCTTTCATTATAATAAGTACTGTTTCACTGGAACACTCAGGCGTTTTCTGATCTTAACATTGTTAATTAAACGTTTGTTTCTGTGGAGCCATGTCTGGCTGGTACTAACAAGCATAAATAAGAGTAAGACTCTGAGATGTCGTAAAAGTGAAAACAGATAATGAGAAAACGTCAAGGTTGGTTTGTGTTTATTATCATACAGAAATAACGATAAGTACAATGATATTTCCTTGAAAGTTTACGTGCCCAACAGACAAGTGAGTGGCAAAAATCACTTGTCTGCCGGTCAAGATGAGTGAATAAGTGCTTTTGCCGGCCCCTGTATACAAATGTTAAAGTTATATTTGATTATTTTGAAGTTTCTCTATGTATACATTTCTGTTGCAGATTTCGTTACTACCAGAATGTGTGTACAGTGAGTTACTCCTCTGTGTGGTGGGGCTGGGCGAGGTGGCAGCGAGAGATAGACTGGATGGCCATGAATGGCTTTAATCTTCCCTTAGCCTTCACTGGACAGGAAGCCATCTTTCAAAGGGTTTGTTTCTTCCAACAGTTGTCATAATATCATACAGATTATTCAAATAAAAAAGTACTGCTGTTCTGTTGACATGTGTTAACAGAAAGCACTAAAGGTTTAATGCCACTGTACTAGTGTAGTACTGTTGGGTTGAGTGTTTGTGGCTTGTGCCAGAGGTTGCGGGTTTGATCATTAGCCCCACCATGCCTCTCAAAAATCAATACTCAAAACTGGTTCTATTCAGGAAGAAGACTTGAGAGCAGTTTTGAGCTTTCTTCGCAATCAAGTTAAAATAAACTAGTATAAATTATCATACACCTCACATGCTGGATGATGTGGGTTAGATCTTTGATCAGGGTCCTGTAAAATGGTATTTCCTTGCTTGGCATTTAGAAGATATTATTAGATTGGGTGTCAGTAAAATGTGACTGGTGGGATATATAATTATACTGTGTGTCTGTGACATAATACATCAGTGTGGCATCACTTGTCATAGTGTTGTACTTGCTCAGACACTTGTGACTGAGACTGTAAACACCCATACAATCTATAGGGCTTTTTAAAACTGAAACTTGATGGATGAACTATTGAAAGTTGTAACCATTTAAGACAGGAAACAGCTTTATATACAGGAGGATCATGGGAAATAGAAGATGTGGCTGTGAAATAGAGACAAATGTTAATACAAGTTGTGTTATGTATAGTAGAGCTGTCACCCATGTATGGTTACAATAGTAACATATATTTCAGGTTTACAGATCTATGGGCTTTACAGCTGAAGATCTGAATGAACATTTTGGAGGACCTGCGTTTCTTGCCTGGTATGGATGTAGATGTTTCGGTATCTTGTGGGCAAGACTAATCTTAAACTTGTCATTTTCACCCAGCAATAACCTTTAAGCATATCAAAAGTGTCAACCTGTAAATTCACTCTTAATTTCTGCCCTTGTTTATTTACCATTACACATCGGTAAGAGAGAGTAAACAGCTCTGTTGCTATAATTCGCTGTCTTATGAATTAAATTATGTATGCAAGGAGCAAGCTTAGAGTTATTAAAATACATGAGAATATTAAATAAATTGACTTTCATGGAAGGTAGTTAAAACAAAGTACCAATGAACAACATTTAAAAGAACAATGATAGTCATGCCTTTTATAATGAACATATTTGTCCCTTACCTGTTTCACTGGAGGTTTACCCTCTGTCCGGCTGGCTAGATACGGCAGGTGTCGGGACGTCAAGAAGGATTACTGACCATGTATCCAAGCCAGGTTTGTGAAATTTTGCATGTGGATAGGGGGAAATAAAGAGACAATACAGGTCATTTTATTTTTTTAGTTGGACATCCTATTGAAACAAAATAGGAAAATTACAAATACAACCTGGATCCTGCGATGGTAAACTTAGCATGTGGAAAGAGGACAATAAGGAGATCATGCACGTCATTTTATTACTGTTATAGTCTGATAAAAATTGCAGTTGCTATGGCAACAAAACTGGTATACTGGTAGTGGACTTATGTATTGCATGCAATACTCCAGTGTCTTGTTAAACATACTACCTGTCTATTTATTCAGATTCTATTTAAAAGTGGAAACGCCTCCCAATAAAGTTTATTTGCCAGTCGCTTTGCTCAGTGCAAATTTCCACTACATGTCTCAAATAGACAACAATAAACAGTCAACCCTGTCTTAAGCAGCCAGTCATGGGAATGGGCAAAAGTGGCCTTAAACAGGTTGTTGCTAAAGACAGGTTAATTGACTCTGAAAGCATATAAAATGAGAAATAACAAATGTGACTGTAAGACTAGTGGCTGTTTAATAGAGGTGACTGCTTATACACGTTTGACTGTGATACCCTCTTCTAGCACCTTTTGTACTGTTAATTGTTATTGACCTGTAGAGTTTGATTTTGTCTCGGAAAGTGCTATTTAAAATCTTCAACATTTAAAAGCAAAACATCCAGATATATGTCAATCTTACACATTACCGCTTGAAATTCAAGCAAAGTCTTCACAATAACAATAGAATGAAACAATGAAAAGTAGTTGATTTATATAATGTACGTGGAGAAGCATAGATATATAATCAATGCAATGTAAAAAAACATAAAATATTGAACCTGATCAACCAAACAGTAAATACATGTAGCATAAAATATTGCATTTTAGTGACCAAAAGGTAAATACTTGTAGCATAGTATATTCCATCCTAGTGACCAAATGGTAAATACATGTAGCATAAAATATTGCATTCTAGTTACCAAATGGTAAATACATGTAGCATAAAATATTCCATCCTAGTGACCAAATGGTAAATACTTGTAGCATAAAATATTCCATCCTAGTTACCAAATGGTAAATACATTTAGCATAAAATATTGCATTCTAGTGACCAAATGGTAAATAGCATAATATATTGAATCCTAGTGATCAAATGGTAAATAACATAAAATATTGAATCCTAGTGACCAAATGGTAAATACATGTAGCATAAAATGTTGAATCCTAGTGACCAAATGATAAAAACAAGTAGCATAAAATATTGCATTCTAGTGACCAAATGGTAAATAGCATAATATATTGAATCCTCGTGACCAAAATGTAAATAGCATAAAATATTGAATTGTAGTGACCAAATGGTAAATAGCAAAATATTGAATCCTAGTGACCAAATGGTAAATAGCATAAAATATTGTATCCAAGTGACCAAATGGTAAATTGCGTAAAATATTGCATCCTAGTGACCAAATGGTAAATAGCATAATCTATTTAATCCTAGTGATCAGTTTGTATATAACAAAATATTGAATCCTAGTGACCAAATGGTAAATAGCATAAAATATTGAATCCTAGTGACCAAATGGTAAATAATATAAAATATTGTATCCTAGTGACCAAAAGGTTAACTATAAACTTCGCTGTCTCAAGATCACTAATCTCGCACCGCTATGGTCGTAGGTTTGAGTCCCTCTCGCTCCAAATTTTTTATGTGAGAAAGTTTCCAGTTACTCGCAAAAGGATGGTGGTTCTACTCAGGCTGATTCAGTCTGAGGTCTTCCTCCACCAGTAAAACTGGATATGCCATACATGTATATAACCTGAAATGTGTTGAAAATGGTGTTAAACCCAATTAACAAAAAAGCACTAAAACGTTACTCTTAAAAAAAATTCCAGATGAGGCCAGTTGTAAATTTTTTATAATTTTAAAATGAAAAAAATCAGTTTTTTTTTTTTTTACTGACCCCCCCATAATCCCCATACCCCCACTCCTGCTGAAGTGACCCTCACATATTTCAATAGGGTGATAGTGAAAAGTGAAGTTACTTAAATTATACTGAGCATACCTTCAAGGATCTCTTATTGTGTCATTTGAAATTTTGAAATGATAAATATAATTTATTATGTTACCTCTTTATTATCATGTGGTGTTTATGATGAAGATATTTAATAGCCATACTGAAAGGATGTTAACTCAAGGTCAAGGTTGCTATTTTCAGGTCACGTATGGGTAACATGGAAGGCTGGGGAGGGCCACTACCTCAGTCCTGGATAGACAATCAGCTGGTTTTACAACACAAGATCCTGGGCAGGATGAGGTCCCTCGGTATGATACCTGTACTCCCAGGGTTTGCTGGACATGTACCAAGGGCAATAACCAGGTAAGGACATGATATTGGATGTGCAGTAACTTCACCTTTAACATAATGCTATTGTAAAGCAGCAACATAATTTGATTTTAGATGATAATAATGTAGTTTTATTTCTGCATCTGGAAGATAGCTAGGTTTCTGCAGCTCTGTAAGGCAGCTAGGTTTCTGCAGCTCTGTAAAGCAGCTAGATTTGTGCAGCTTTGTAAGAGGTCTAGATTTTTGAGGATAATTATATAATATAATTTCTGCAGCTCTGTAAGACAGCTAGGTTTCTGCAGTTCTGTAAGGCAGTTAGATTTCTGCAGCTCCGTAAAGCAGCTAGATTTCTGCAGCTTTGTAAGACATTTAGATTTTTGAGGATAATAATGTAATTTAATTTCTGCAGCTCTGTAAGACATCTAGATTTCTGCAGTTCAGTAAGGCAGCTAGATTTCTGAATCTCTGTAAATAAGTCAGATTTCTGCAGCTATGAAAAACATCTAAATTTTTGAGGATTATAATGTAGTTTATAATGTAGTGCGGTCTTCATGATCTTTGTTTGAATGTGTGTGGGGCATAAAGCAGCTAGATTTCTGTAGGTTTGGTACTCAGCTAGGTTTCTGCAGTTTTGTAAGACATCTAGATTTTTGAGATGAATGAATTAGTTTTATTTATGCAGCTTTGTAAGACAGCTTTATTTCTGCAGTTTCGTTACTCAACTAGATTTGTGCAGCTCTGTTAGACAGCTTTATTTCTGCAGTTTCGTTACTCAGCTAGATTTATGCAGCTCTGTAAGACAGCTTTATTTCTGCAGTTTTGTTACTCAGCTGGATTTCTGCAGCTCAGTTAGACAGCTTTATTTCTGCATCTTGTTACTCTGCTAGATTTCTGCAGCTCTGTAAGACAGCTTTATTTCTGCAGTTTTGTTACTCAGCTAGATTTCTGCAGCTCTGTAAGACAGCTTTATTTCTGCAGTTTCGTTACTCAGCTAGATTTCTGCAGCTCTGTAAGACAGCTAGGTTTCTGCAGTTTTGTTACTCAGCTAGATTTCTGCAGCTATGTAAGACAGCTAGGTTTCTGCAGTTTCGTTACTCAGCTAGATTTTTGCAGCTCTGTAAGACAGCTAGGTTTCTGCATCTTGTTACTCCGCTAGATATTTCTACAGCTTTAGTAAGATAGCCAGATTTCCTCAGCACTTTTAATATATTGACATGTTTAAATAGATATCCTTTTGGCAATGCCGTGTCTTGGGTACATATAGGCATGGTACAGTGGAACTTCTCTAATCCAACTTGCTCGTACCAGAAGAAATGTTCGGATTAGAAAGGTTTCTATTTTTAGACACTTATCAATATATCTCAAAACTTACAGATATGTTTTGCATGTATTGTACATGTTTTTATCAGTATTTAAAGTGGATTACTGAAAAGGAAGTAAGCAAAATATTGTTAAACTTTGCTTTATTTTCATGTTTAATATTTTCATAACTTTGAATGCAACCAGTTTATAATGTTTTGAAATGTTCATATTGGAATATTATTGGAATGGTAATGAACATATAATTATGTATAAGAAAATAACACAACAAGCATATTCAACATAAATACATCATCATGTAAAGTATATATTTCACACTTTCAACAAATTCATGTTTCTGCATTATTACTGCTTTTGAAAAAAAAATGGCTTTAATGAAAAAGAAGACACAATCGATATTAAATATATTAAAGATAATTAACTTACAAGCACAGTAATTATGATGTTTTACCATAGCTGGTAATTGATGCCTAATAAGTTATTCAAACACTCTTTGCGACTTTCACACTTGTGCTGATCAAACGCACACACGGGGTAAACAAGCCACGAACATCTTCTTGTTTGTCAACACCTTTTTAAGTGTCGGGGATTAAACTGATTAGCGGTCATGTATTGTCAATATCAATAATCAGATGAGACTAAGATCTTCCGACACAAAGGTTCGGATCCGAAAGGTAAAATATATAGTAATTTAGTGAAAGAAATCTTTCGAACGAGTACGGTTTTCAGAATAGAAAGATTTCGGATTGCCGAGATATTTTTACAATAAAGATAGAATAAGAAATTTCCGGACCGACAAAAATGTTTGGTTAAGAGAGATTTCCAGATTAGAGGAGTACAGATTAGCGAGGTCCCACTGTATATTGTAAAAAAAAATGTTTTTAGCCAATTTAAAAATTTAAACAAATCCTGATATATTCCCTTTAACCTTGTCATACAAACACATTTCACGTAAGGTTCAGACATGAGGATATGGTACTGATGTGAAAGTATAACTACTTTTTATTTTGATAAATATTTTATTGTGACATATAATTAAAAGAATACCTTTTGATGCACAATATTACTGTCTCTGGTCACTTCAAAGCTCCTGTTGTAACTTTTCAGCATGACTTGATAAACTTAATTTTATTGAGCACTAACGTAGTTTTCTCTGTATCAGCTATTTGAAATAATTGATGGATTGGTTGAATGTTTAGGGTCATTTTTATGCCATCGAGGGCTCACAGATGACATTTCAAAAAAATTATCATATTTGTATTAAGATTATTTTCTTCTTATAGATTATATCCAAATGCCACTGTCAGCCGTCTTAGTGATTGGGGAAAATTCAATGATACATATTGTTGGTAAGTGACTTATACATAGGTGACTTTCTTGAGCCACATGTTTCTAGTTAGTGACTTTCCAATTGTATTGATTGTTGGAATTAAGGTCTCACAACACAGTTAAATTTTGTTTTTTGTTCTATATTAAATATGGTCCAAGATTTCCACGGTAAAAAAATTCCACATAGAATTTTTTAAAGTATTTATTTTTTTCAGCAGGAATGTATCCCCACATAAAAATGCACAATAACTGATAGGTTGACCAGCTTGTTTTTTTTTTGTTAAAGAGGGTGAAGTGACACCCTAGGGTTTCTTTTAAAAAGAAGTCCTCAAATGTTCACAAATACATGCATATGTTAAAATCCTATAAAAGTCACTTTTTAACACCAGTGATGTCTTATTGCAGTATATGCTATGTCAGCATTTGCTCTACTCATCTGCAGCAAGAAATCACAAGCACTGTGAATCACTTCGAAAATATTTCAAAACCAAATTACATTGGACTTTTTTTTAAGGCTAAGAATCATGTTACCATGGGAAAAAAGGTGCATAACTGTGTAGTGAAACATTAAGTGACTATTGGTATGATGGTTAAATGGAATTTATTAATATAATGGAAAATGTTTAAAACAACAAACAGTTTTTAAACAGAAAATTGAAATAATGACTGCTATTTATATATTGTGCAGCATCATAGTTTTGATATTTACAAAAAAAACAAGTGACATTGCATTTACACAAATTATTTTGTTTTTATGAGAAGTGATCTACCTTGAGTGATTAGATTGCATGTAAATACAATTTCAGTGGCATATTTATGAATTTGAAATATATATTGTTTATTGATAAATAAAGATGTTTCGCTTTTGCAAATCCGTTCAATAAAAACATTTTACAATAAGTATGATTTCAATTAGCAAAATCAATGCAAATTCATGGTTACCAAAAGCAGCAAACATTTTAGATATTTTCCAATAGCTTCTGATAGGCGTAAAATATTTTGCTAACATTTTAGAATTTCCAAATGTAGGCATTCTGTTTTGTTTTTTAAAGTTTAAACTTAACAAAACTTTAAAAAACAAAACAGAACATTTTGGCAACTCGCAAATTGAAATTCTGCATTAAAGTTTTGGCTATTGAAAACACCATTTTGTGATATTTCCACTCAAAGTGATTGTTCAGTTGATTCCTTTATCTATGTTTTCACTCCATAAATTGTTTTTATAACCCCCCAAAATTCTTTATGCAGAAAACATTGAACAATAGTGAAATACAACATTTTGTCTATTTGCAGCACCTACCTACTAGACTTCCAAGACCCATTATTCCAGCAGATTGGCACTAAATTCATACAGGCTGTAAGCCATTCTTTAGTTAGAGAACAGTATCTGTAGAGAAAAAATATTCGAAAACTAAATTCCAGATACATAATATGCTTATATGAATCTCCAGTTCATTTCCTGGATGTAAACTGTACTGAGTGTTTGTTTTTTTTTAAGCTCTACTTGCCAAAGGCCAGAAGTGCTTATGCGATGGCGCATTGTCTGTCGTCTGCGTCTGTCGTCTGTTAGCAGCACTTTCTCTGAAACCACTAGGCCAATTAAACTGAAACTTCACATTGATGTTTTTATTGCATAGGAGACTGTACAGAAGATTTTTTTTTTCGATCTGAAATTCAAGATGGCCACCATCACTAAAAATAGACCCAAACTTAAAAAAAATCTTTTTCTCATGAATGGCCCAACAGATTTTCAAAATGTTATGTAGTAATGATGACCAACTATAGTTTTGGTAGATTTGTTCAAATGGTGTCCCTAGGGTTAGAAATGACCCTGCCCTGAGGGTTCAATTAGGGAACATGTCATTATAATATTTTTTTTTTTTTTTTTTTTTTTTAAATGGAAATGATTTTGGCTATATGGTGGTTCCACTGTCTTAAGGGATCAGGAGGGGCCTCAAAAGGGTAAAATTTGGGAATTACTAAAATCGTTTTCTTAAGAACCGGTATGTCAGATTTGTTCATATTTGGCATAAATTATCCCTATGTGTAGGGGTTTGATTGCAGATAAGAATTTAGAGGCTAAAATTTATAGGGGCCCTGTAAGGGGACTTAGAATTTTACATAGGGATATTATGGGAAAACAGAAAATTCTCTTTTTCTTTCATCTATTGTGAAACCACTAGGCCAATTAAACTGAAACTTCACATTGATGTTTCTACTGCATAGGAGACTGTACAGAAGATTTTGTTTTTTATCTGAAATTCAAGATGGCCACCATTACTAAAAATAATTCAAAACTTAAAAAATATTTTTCTCATGAACGGCCCAACAGATTTTCAAAATGTTTATGTAGTAATGCTAAGCAACTATAGTTTTGTTAGATTTGTTCAAATAGTGTCCCTATGGTTAAAAATGACCCGCCCCGATGTTTCTATTGCATAGGAGAATTTCAAAAAGTGCTATGGCCACTATGAGTCAGTAGAGGGTCCTCAGGCCCCTCTTGTTTTAGATGGCTTTCAGATCAAGTGTAGAATCAACCGTGTTTTTTGTCATGCAAGATTGATTGAATATAAAGCATCATTTTTATGCAATCGAAGGTTAACAGACAATTAAGTTGACCTAACCACTGTTTCCTAGGATCTGAAAGGTTAACCAATATTCTTTCACACCCTATCTCCGCAAGTAACTGATAACTTTCCCACTTGAATCAGCAATGAGACACGAATGATAATGAGGCACAATGTCATATATCATTTATCACAGAGACTGTTGCCAGGCAGGGATTTGAACTCACGGCCCCTGGAATGATAGTCAGATGCGTTACCAACTGAGCTGATCAGGCTGTGTCGTGAGATATCAAAACTAATTACTGCACTAACACCCTCATTGTTTGTTGTTGTTGTTTTTTTTAGGGGGGGGGGAGGGGTAACTCAAAACATGATTAATTTATTTTGCTTCCACTTATTCAAAGAATGGGGAAGGGGCAGTGCTAACCCTATTTGTCTATTTAATTGGTTCCAATTAAAGGCTTCTATGTGTTTAGTTTATATTTGATATGTAGGTGTATGATTATTAAATACAGGAAGAGTACGATATTTGTCAACATTGTTATTGTTGTTGTTTTTTTTAATAATAAATGAGCATGAATGTACGATTCTTTTTTATCACATAACTTAGGAAAATGGTACATTTATTGTTCATATTTAAGATCACCACTATAAGGAATGTGAATAATATTATAATAATATTTTCTGTTTACCATTGTGTGATCTAACGTCTCAAAATAATGTCATTTTACCGTGAAAAATCTACATAACAGAAGAACTTTGTTGACTCGAACATAGATGGCTCGAACACCATATATAGATCAAACCACTTATTTGGTCTTTAACAAATTCCTGTTTCAATAAATATACATGTACATGTATGGTATGATGTTGAACAATACTTGGCTAGGACTACCCTTAGCTCGAACTTGTCTGTACAGTCCCGTCGGGTTTGAGCCATCGAAGTTCTACTGTATTTATACATTCAGGCAAGTTGGAAAGTAGATTTTACATACAAAATGCCAAGTAATGAATCAGTTTTGATATAACACCAGGTTAATATGAAAAATATATCATTGGTTTATTACACTCCTGTACCATAAGCTATGTGATAAACTTCTGTACTTGTAGATGCAGGATGAATGGGGGACTGATCACATCTATAACTGTGACTCCTTCAATGAAATGGACCCCAAGTCAAGGTAAAAAGCCAAATAATAATACTTGTATTTTAACAGTTGCATTGTTTGATTGGATTTTTATTAAAAAAATGTGGCTGATTGGTCTTAGGCACTATCTTAAAGTCAGAGTCCTCTCAGAGGTTAAAAGGTTTACCTGTTACTCGTGGATGGATAGTCACTCTGAACATTCAGATTAATGCATGCATGTGTCTGACGTCCTTTTCCTCCGAGTACATTGGCAACTTAAAATAACCTTTCATGTTTTGAGTGAGTTAGTGAGTTTGGGTGTATTAGTGAGTAAGTGAGTGAGTGCATGAGTGAGTGAGTGAGAGTGGGTAGATGGGTGGGTGTTCGGGTGAGTGAGTGAGTGAGTGAGTGAGTGAGTGAGAGTGGGTAGATGGGTGGATGTTCGGGTGGGTGGGTAAGTGAGTGAGTGAGTGAGTATTATTAAAGTAAACTGTTTTACAAAATTGCTTGTTTCAGTGATGTAACCTACCTGAGGAATGCAGGGAAGGCTGTGTACAGAGCCATGACTGCTGCTGATCATGATGCAATTTGGTATGTTGTCCTCTCAGTATGAATGGTAAAAGTTGGAATGTTTCATTTTCAAAGGTTTAGATATTTGGAATTCAATTGCTGTATTAATTCATTGTAACAATGATTTTGTTAAATTTCAGAAGCCTAGGTTTTTTGTCTTACCCAGAATATTTTAATAGACAAAATATAGATATTACATAAAATTGTGCAACATGATTATCTTCACTGTCTTGTATTATTTGTTTGATATTCTAGTTCCAAAGAACAAATGCTAACTCGCATTTCAAAGGTCAAGCAACTTATATTTCAAAGGTCAAAGTTACTAATCAAACTGTTTCAAATATCAAATTATGAAAGATTTGAAAATAATTTGAAAAGGATACAATGCCACCTTTGTGTCATTTTTTGATAATGAGTAACAACACACACCTGTATATAATGTATAAGGTCAAGCTACCAAGGGTCAGAGGTCAGTTCTGGAACATAATTTGATCAGAGGTTGGTTCTTAAGTTCATTGTTTTATGAATTCACTGATCTTCAATGAAACATACAACAAATATTCCACAGGGAAGTAAATATATATCACAGAAGTTCAAATGTCATTCATAATGACGAATGATATTGGAACTTCTATGTAAAGGAATGAATCAATTTACCTAATACTATTATTGATGCTATGACAGGTTAATGCAAGGCTGGCTTTTCCAGTCCAAGTTCTGGTACCCGCCACAAGCAGAGGCTCTCCTAACCTCTGTACCACAGGTGACTGTATACCTCTATAAACACCTGTCGTCTTAACACACGCTTTCTCTGCTTCTTTTTTTTAAATAACATCTTAATGCAAATAATATATACACTATAACTTTATTGGGAAATTGTTGCATATATTTTTTGTAGAGTTTGTAGAGTAAAAGACGTTGTGTTGGAATAAGGTATCATTGTAGATCAGGCCATAATAAATTAATTGCTAGATAATCATCCCCGTCCACCCCTTAATTTTCATGCTGCCCTGACCCTTTTTATTTTTATAAAAAAAAAACTTTTTTGTTTTTATTTAAAAAACATCAAAAATTTTAAAAATGAAAAAAGAAAATAAACAATAAATCCTCCTGCCTTCTCCATTTTTTAAGAAAAATGTGGATAATTAATTTATAATGGCCTTAGCCTCGCACAAACATTAAAATTGGGTTTTTGAAAGAACTCTGCTTTCCTAATATAATATGTTTCCCGGGATTGAATAACTGGTCTTCGATGAAGAGTAAACCGTGTTTTAAATGTCGCGGCTTTGAAAAATCCCTAATGTGGATTAAACATCATCTGTTGAACTTTATGCAAATGTTTCAATATACATGTATAGCGTAACTTATTGTGAAATGATTACTTGTTTTTATTCTCTTATATATTTTCTATTGTATATACATGTATTGCAAAATTTTATTTACCGCTATCTTGAATGAAATTAGACTAAATGGGTCTATTAACAGCGACATTTTTGTCTATGGAAATTTTCACACATCTAAGGGAACATGCACTTTTCTAGCCCTAAAGATGTTCATACAACTAAGATTTAAAACAATGCTGTATAATTGAAATAAACAAAAATGCTCTCCTTTCCATCATTGAGCAGTATTTAGAAAATAAAACAGAATGAATTGTCTAACCAGTATCACCAAAAATGAACGCAAGTTTAAAATGTCTCTCAGATATAATAATTATACATGTGTGTATACAGTAAAAATAACTGCTAGCTCCTCCAACTCAACTCTTAGAATTAAAATATTTTGATGAAGGTGTGAAAATGATAAGTGGAGGTGGTGATACTGGTCATTTAGCCCAGTTTTTCCTTTGAGGCAGGGTTCACCACAGAAAGGAATGCAAGTGCTGCAGTAAGAGCGCGGAAACACCTTCAGCACATTTTCAAGTGCTGTGTAAGGCACTCATTGAAATATATTTCTCTAGTAAAACTTGTATTTAGTATGTTTCATTTTAGGCATTAAAATGAGAAAAGAAATGCAAAGAAAAAATATGATTTAGAGAAAAGTAAGATTTTGCAAAATTTTGTTAAAGAATTCAAGTGCTAGGGGAAAACCATTTTTTACAGGCAAGCACTAGGGTGCCCCTGTGCTTAAATGGCCTGTGGAGAAGCCTGTGAGGGGATAAATATAGGTTCCCACATGTATACAAATAAATTATCATATGTTACACTATAGGGACATCTTCACATATTACACTATTGGAACTATTTCAGGTTAATGCAGGGTTGGTTGTTTTCACATAACCCAAATTTCTGGCACCCCTCTCAGATCAAGGCATTTCTAACCTCAGTACCCAAGGTACATTGTAGTAGCACATTATTGCACCCCCCTCCCCCCATGTGTCGTACGCATGCAGTAGTTCTGTATCAATTACAGTTGGTTATTGTTGATCATATCGTCATTGGTAACATTTGCCAGCTGACTGTTAGCTGGTAACATTTTTGATATTTTTATCATAGCCATTCAGCTGGTAAAGTTGTCTGAATGAATGCCATGAAACAACAATGTCAATGAAAATGTCATTGACTGCCAACTTTCAGCATTGCCAATTGCTTGACAGCCATGACTCTGCTATTCAGCTGAAAAGATTGCCAAATGGACATGCCACTGACATACTGGCAGATGCCAACATTGTCAGTGGCTATGTCACTAACTGTCGGCCCAGCTTCTAAAATTGCTATGCCACTTTTTGTCAGTTTAAAACATGCCAAAAGCCACATCACTGACTGTCTGCTTGCAACATTTCAAATGTCTATGTCACTGACTGTCTGCATGCAACATTTCCAATGTCCATGCCACTGACTGTCTGTTTGCAACATTTCAAATATCCATGTCGCTGACTGTCTGCTTGCAACATTTTCAATAGCTATGTCACTGACTGTCTGCTTGCAACATTTCCAATATCCTTGTCACTGACTCTGCTTGCATAATTTCCAATATCCATATCACTGACTGTCTGCATGCAACATTTCCAATATCCATGTCACTGACTGTCTGCTTGCAATATTTCCAATAGCTGTGTTTCTGCATGTATGCTACTTATATTGTCAATAGCTGTGTCACAGTTGTATCACTATCTGTAAGCTGACAACATTATCAACAGCTATGTTTCTGTCTGTAGGCTACCAATATTGTCAACAGCTATAGCACTATCTGTAAGCTAGCAATGTTGTCAACTGCTCTGTATCTGCCTGTAAGCTACTAATATTGTCAACAGCAGTCTCACTTTCTGTAAGCTGGCAACATTGTCAACAGCTGTGTCTCTGCCTGTAAGCTACCAATATTGTCAACAGCTGTGTCACAGCTGTATCACTATCTGTAAGCTGGCAACATTGTCAACAGCTGTGTCACTGAATTACGACTACCATTGCTAATAACTATATCACTGACATTTTGCTGACAATATTTTCAGTGAATAGTCTGATTGCCATCTACCAACATTGTCAACAGTTGTGTCATTATGTTTAATGTAGCAGTATTGTCAACATCAATGCCATTGTCTGTAGACTAGCAACATTGTCAACAGCTGTGCCATAGTCTGTGGGCTAGCAACATTTTCAACAGCTGTGCCATTGTCTGTAGTCTAGCAACATTGCCAACAGCTGTGCCATTGTCTGTAGACTAGTTACATTGTCAACGGCTGTGCCATTGTCTGTAGACTAGCGACATTGTCAACAGCTGTGCCATTATCTGTGGGCTCCCAACATTGTCAACAGCTGTGCCATTGTCTGTAGACAAGTAACATTGCCAACAGCTGTGCCATTGTTTGTAGACTAGTAACATTGTTAACAGCTGTGTCATTGTCTGTAGACTAGCAATATTATCAACAGATGTGCCATTGTCTGGGCTAGCAGCATTGTCAACAGCTGTGCCATTGTCTGTAGACCAGCAACTTTGTCAACAGCTGTGCAATTGTCTGTAGACCAGCAACTTTGTCAATAGCTGTGCCATTGTCTGAAAACTAGGAACATCGTCAACAGCTGTGCCATTGTCTATGGGCTAGCAACACATGTGCCATTATCTGTAGGCTAGTAACATGTCAACAGCTTTTCCAGTGTCTGTTGGCTTGTAACATTGCTAACATAACGATGTCACTTACATTGCTAACATAGCTTTGTAACTTATATTGCTACACAGCAATGTCACTTAAATTGCTAACACATCTATGTCACTTATATTGCTATGTCACTTATATTGCCAACACAGCTATGTCACTTATATTGCTAGCACCGCTTTGTAACTTATATTGCTACACAGCAGTGTCACTTATATTGTTTCACAGCTTGGTCACTTAAATTGCTAACACAACTATGTCACTTATATTGCTAGCACCGCTTTGTAACTTATATTGCTACACAGCAGTGTCACTTATATTGTTTCACAGCTTGGTCACTTATATTGCTAACACAACTATGTCACTGATATTGCTATCACCGCTTTGTTACTTATATTGCTACACAACTATGTCACTTATATTGCTAGCATCACTTTGTAACTGATATTGCTACACAACCTTGTCACTTAAATTGCTAACACAGCTTTGTAACTTATATTGTTACACAGCTTGGTCACTTATATTGCTAACACAGCTATGTCACTTATATTACTAGCACCGCTATGTTACTTGCATTGCTAACACAACTATGTCACTTACATTGCTTACACAGCTTTGTCACCTATATTGTTACACAGCTTGGTCACTTATATTGCTAACACAGCTATGTCACTTACATTGCTTACACAGCTTTGTCACCTATATTGTTACACAGCTTGGTCACTTATATTGCTAACACAGCTATGTCACTTACATTGCTTACACAGCTTTGTCACCTATATTGTTACACAGCTTGGTCACTTATATTGCTAACACAGCTATGTCACTGATATTGCTAACTTACATTACTAGCACCGCTATGTCACTTGCATTACTAATAACTATGTAATTTCCTGTCAGCTAACACTTTTACATAATGCAGGGTTCTACTGTGCAATAACTAACACCAATGTCTGTCTCATTTGTTTTCCTATACATAAAAATTATGTTATCACTGTCAACTGGCTTTGAAATAAATGCAGTATTATTATTCTAAATTTTGATCTATAATATATGTGTCATTTATAAAGACATTGACCAACAAGCACTAAAAATATAACTCTCAGAATTATAATTAATGGTACAGGGAATGCTGGGAGATTATACACATGGTCAATAAAAATGTAATGGGAAGTGGCCCATGGAATGATGGGTGAAATATTTCTTTGCCAATTTGATTTGAAAACATAAATTTCTGTTCCCCGTGTAATTTATTTCAGTGTAATCATGATTATATTCAAATTCTCATCAAATAACTATGTATCTTTTTCCTATAAAGATATCTATAAATATATCTAACTTTTAATACCTTACTCCTAGACAAACTCAAACTATACATTGTAATATATATATATGCTAATGAGCAGACTATGTAATTATATAGGTAATTTCTATTTTCAAATGTTAAAGAGGACAGTCATATTTATAAATACATACTTTGTCTTAGCGTCTTAACATCTCAGTTTAATTTGTTATATAATGTTGTTTTTTTAAGACAAAATTTTAACAGCATAAAAAAAATGTAATCGTTATTTCCTAGTATTAGCAATGGCAGTGTTGCCTCTTTATTTATTTATATGCAGTGTTGCCTCTTTATTTATTTATATGCAGTGTTGCCACTTTATTTATTTATATGCAGTGTTGCCTCTTTATTTATTTATATTAAATTCTTTTTATCTATTTGAGAAGTTCATTCATTGGAGGTTATCTTTGTGACACTTTCGTCAGTGATAATAAAATGACAATTTTACATTTTTTTCACTATTCAGGGTAAAATGATTGTATTAGACTTGTATGCCGAGCTACTCCCCATCTACACAAGTACACGGTCGTTCTATGGTCAGCCGTTTATCTGGTGTATGTTACACAACTTTGGTGGCACCATGGAGCTATATGGCATTGCCGACTCTGTTAATAAGGTATATATATATATATAATTATATATAATGGAGTTTAAAAGCCAATATTCAACACAATTTAGCTGGGTCTGGTTATCTCTGTTGGTAGCATGTCTGACTATCAATCCAGGAGCTGTGAGTTTGAATCTCGGACCAGCCACAATCTCCATGGTGATTAATATAAGACCTTGCATCTCATTGCCTTTTGTCTCTCTTGATGATTGAAGTGGAGACCATTAATGCAAAACCTATCATTAAAATAATTTACATTATGGGGTTAATTAACAGTGTTTTGTACAGTTTGGGAATATAGTGTACTCGTATGTTTTGTGGTGGAAACCATATTGAACATGGTGCCTCTATACTTCAATCTGAAAGAAATTTATCAAAAATATAAAGAAAAAATAATATCTTTTTAAGTAGATAAACCCTGAGTTCAAAGCAGCAGATGAAGAGCGGAAGTTACAGTGACAGATATTCTGATTATCTCAACATCATTGTCATTTGGTCATTGTTTGTTTTTATCGTTGAAATTTCTACTAAATTTATTTCCATTTTTAGCTCGCGGGGACGAAGTCCAAGGAGAGCTATTGCCATGACCCCGGCGTCGGCATTGTCGGCAGCGTTGTCTGTAGACACCCAGGTTAAACTTTTAAGTTTAAGATATCTATGCAACCACTCATTGGATGTGAATGAAACTTTATATGTGTGTTCACCATCATCAATGGAACACACACAGACAAGAACCTTAACTCTTGATTGCATTTTGGCACAGTTATGGCACTTTTTGGATTTAGACTACCAGGTTAAACTTTTGTGTTTAGTTGCGTTTAAGTTTAAGATATCTATGCAACCACTCATTGGATGTGAATGAAACTTCGCATATGTGTTCACAGTCATCAATGAATTACACACAGACAAGAACCGTAACTCTGGATTGCAGAGTTATGGCCCTTTTTCAACTTAATTTTTCAGGTTAAAGTTTTTTATCAGGTAAGACATTTATACAACCACTCATTGCATATGAATGAAACTTGTGTGTTCACTATCATCGATGGAACACACAGAGACAATAACCATTACTAGGGGTTACATTTTGGCAAAGTTACTACCCTTTTGAGCTTTGTTGTGTTCTGACAACTTTTTTTTGTCGCAATCTTGAATTGTGAACTGTACAATATAAAATTCATTGGATCAAATAATTTTTTACATATTTTACTGTCATATGGTAACATCTGGAGTAGGTGATTGGCTATACACACAGGTATAGAATATTTTATAATTTGTGTGATACTGACACAAGTTTTAATGCCAATCATATATGTGTGCTGTAGGGGTCCTCCATGGCATAATGTCCTAAGGCGTTGCCGTCTTATTACCACTTACCTCTCATTGCTGAGGTCGTGGTTCACACCCAGTTCTGTCCTAACACTTTATGTGAGAAAGTTTGCCAGCTACTTATAGAAGGGTGGTGGTTCTACTCAGATTCATTCTCAAGTCTTCCTCCTCCGTTAATTAACTGGATATTAAAGTTTGATAACTAAGATCAGGAAAAATGAAGCGTACAAAATATGACTGACTTATTTGACACAATTGCATACATCACTTTTACACAATGAATATGTATTGCACAAGATATGATGCATTCTAGTCATGCATTAATTCTAAACTTTTGTAAAGGTTTCAAGTCTTTCAAATTGATTTAAATATCATTACATGGTCTTTCCTGCTAAATTCTCAATCATAATGTCTCATACACCAATTAATTTTGTACTGTTCAACATATAGACATGCACTTCTGGAACACAGAAAACATTGCCAATGGTTCTAAAAGTGTCTTGTTTCCATAGATTGTCCTCTCATAGTAAAAGTATGCAGAAAAAAAACATGGGGTTGACCAGATTGCTTTTCACAATTTGTTGTTTTGATAACACCCCTTCATTTTTGACAGATCTGCCCATTTGTGGCAGTATATCACTACGCATCTTTAAACTGTTAATATTTTCATCCAACATACCCAAATGTCATCAGAACTTTGCAGAACTCGTAAAAATTTTCCAATGTTCTCATATGTACAAAGAAATATGACCATTTTAAGTATTTTCAACAAAAATAATTGCTTACCAATTTACACAGCTCTAGTTTCTTGGGTGCAATAATCTTGCTACCGTTACTAATGGGAGGTAATTAATAAGTGAGACATTAAACTTTTAAATGCAGTTCAGCTGGATCCATGTTGAACTCCTTTTCACCACACTTTCATAGAGGAGTACTTTGCACTCTTTGGCATTTGCTTTGTGGATAGAGTCAGAAATCCAGCATTGCTACTATGGCCTAGGGTCAAGCCTCAGACAAAAAGACAAATATTTACACCTCTAAAGGAAACAAATCAGTGTCAGATTCTTCTGAGCACAACTCCAAATTATGAATTCCAGAAGGTCTCCAGGCAGACAAAAGTAGGGAAACAAAATATGATATAAGCCTGACAGACAAGATCTAGTCAAACAAAATATAAGTATTTGATTTCATAAATAGAAGTACAGATGAGCTGTAATTGGAACATTGATTGGCTTGGCAACCAAAGAATTTGGTTGGGTTGAAAAACATTTGTAAAAATGAAAAATCTAAAAGCCTGGAAACTGTTTCAAATACCATTGAAAATAGTTTTTGTCACAGAAATGTTAACAATGATTGAATAAGATGAGAACCATTTTTATAGGTGAGAACAGTTTCATTATTTAAAAATATCTACAGATGAAAGCCTGGTATTTGATCTGATCTCAACACCTTATTGTTTTCCAGGGTCCGTTTGTTGGAAGAAACTTCCCAAACAGTTCAATGGTAGGTACTGGCTTAACTATGGAAGGAATATTTCAGAATGAGGCTATATATGAACTCATGAATGAAAATGCTATAGCAACGGCTCCAAGAAATCTTACAGAATGGTTAGTACAATGTTTGACATCACCTCATCTGTAATGTTTGACATCACCTCATCTGTAATAGTTGACATCACCTCGTCTGTAATGTTTGACATCACCTCATCTGTAATAGTTGACATCACCTAATCTGCAATGTTTGACATCACCTCATCTGTAGTGTTTGACCTTCCTTCATCTGTAATGCTTGATATCATCTCATCATATAATATTTGACATCATCTCATCTGTAATATTTGACATCACCTCATCTGCAATGTTTGACATCATCCCAACTGTAATGATTGACTTCATCTCAACTGTAATATTTGACATCATCTCAACTGTAATGTTTGACATCACCTAATCTGCAATATTTGACATCGCCTCATCTGCAATGTTTGACATCACCTCATCTGTAATATTTGACATAATCTCATCTGCAATGTTTGACATCATCTCATATGCAATGTTTGACATCATCTCATCTTCAATGTTTGACATCACTTCCTCTGTAATGTTTTTCATCATCTTTGTTCCAGGTTTACAGAGTTCCCGACCAACAGATATGGGCAGTATAATGAAGATGTGGTACAAGCTTGGCAATTGCTCAAGGTATGAAAATAACATTTATTAAAACAATTATTAAAAGATGTGTTGAATATGATAAATTAATTGTGTGTTATAGAATATTTCATGTATCTGGAACATTTAATATATAACAAACTGGTTTAATCATTGAGTTGCATTTTTATTTAATAAGAATGAGCAAACTTTATGAATGGGATTCAAAGAAATCTCCTTAGATTTGTAAATATTTGTTTTTAAAACTAAGTAAGTAACACTTGTTTATGAAATTATATAATTATCATTATAAGCTTTCTTTCACAATTCATGCTGTCTTTACGTAAGTCTAGTTTTGTATGTGTTTTGTGTTTATGTGTGTTTGTACATGTTTCTGTTTGTCGTGTATTACATGTTTCCCTTGTATATGTGTCTCTCTGACCCCTGTAAACATAAGTATATGTGTCTCTCTGAACCTTGTAAACAAAAATATACGTGCATCTCTGAACCATACATACACATTTATATGTATCTGTCTTCACTATATGTGTATATATTTGCTGTTTGTATGATCTGTATACTTCTATGCTTTTTCTTACTGTCTTAAATACATAAATATATATATAGGTTTGTACATATGTATATATTTGTAAATATATTTCTATATGTGTTTATGTGCATTTTTTTATTTGGACAATAGGTATGCATAATTTATCAAATTTGTCCATCTGTTATTGTTTTTTTAATTTGTCAGTATATTCATATATTTATGATGCATGTTTTGTGTATGTTTGTTTGTGCATCCATAGTTCTATGTGTGTCTGTTTTATATGAGTTAGGTTCATTCACATACATGTATATCTCAATTTGTATGTCTTAAATTATCAGTTATGGACACATTTAAGTACTGTATGTTGTTGTTCTTTAACCATATACGCGCAACGTTTGATATAAATGGCGTAATAAAGTGGCAGAGTATGGCTGGATCCCCCACCACTGCATTTTGGGACTGGTCAGTTTTTCTAAGGATCAAGTTGCTAAGCATTTCCGCATGGTGAGATTGACCATTGTGATGTAGGTACAAAGTGTAAATCGGACTAGTGGTCGATTGACCCCTGTCAAGCGTGCTCCATGTGTAAATCGGACTAGTGGTCAATAGACCCTGGTCCAGCGTACTTCATGTGTAAATCGGACTAGTGGTCAATAGACCCTGGTCCAGCGTGCTTCATGTGTAAATCGGACAAGTGGTCGATAGACCCCAGTCCAGCGTGCTTCGTGTGTAAATCGGACTAGTGGTCGATAGACCCTGGTCCAGCGTGCTTCATGTGTAAATCGGACTAGTGGTCAATAGACCCCGGTTCAGCGTGCTTCATGTGTAAATCGGACTAGTGGTCAATAGACCCTGGTCCAGCGTGCTTCATGTGTAAATCGGACTAGTGGTCAATAGACCCCGGTTCAGCGTGCTTCATGTGTAAATCGGACTAGTGGTCGATAGACCCTGGTCCAGCGTGCTTCATGTGACATTTTTGAGACGAGATAAAATCATATGTCAGCATGAATATGACAGTTCCTGTCACTGAGGCATGGTGCTAACTTGGTTAGCTAGGCAACATTGAGTGCAGCACATATTACATATTGAGAAAATGATGGAGAAATAGTGTCTTTATTAGTGACAAGTCACAATTTAGTTTGTATCATGCTGAGTGCAGATGTGAACCGATGTAGTTATGAACGTCATGTCAACCATATTGTATGGTTTGGGGGCACAATAAATCATGGATGTAAATCTCTTCTCATGGATATGCCAAGGGTATCTTAATGCCAGGCGTTAAAACTATCATATTCTAGATTCAATCTTTATTTTAATGTTCCAGCAACATCAGGGTATTTCAACAGAATAATGCCCGACCACTGGCTTCCTAAGGAACAATGGTATTGGCATCAAGGATTGGCCTGCTGCTTCTTTAGACAGCAGCTTGATAGATCAATTGTAGGACATGTGTGGGAGGTGATTTTATCATGTCAATGCATTCATTTCTGTTGATCAACTGTCTGCCTGATAAAGATGGGTTTATCATGTCAATGCAAGTTTATCAGGCACATGACATCATTATGTATAGTTATACAGTGTTACCTTGACGGTACTACTTTTTAATCTACTTTTAATTGATTTTCAATTTCATAAAAATGACGAATTACAAATATTGACATGATAAAGAGAATACCAGAGCAGAGCCCCATCTGGTTCTTTTCCAAGTCTCACCTGATAAAGTTGATAATATCAGAAACTAACATGGTATTCTCAATACGTCATCATCAGACAGCTCAATCAAAGTTGTGCAGTTGATGACAGCATTCATAAGGAATGGGGACATATTCCTATAAGGATTGTAATGGAATTTGCAGCTCCAGGTATCTGGGATTGAAGGCAGTGATATCCATGTTGGATTCACACGATACTCTGGTTTTCTGCAGTGTGCTTGACCTCTCACCTTTATTTTACACATCAGTGTGCTTATAAATTAGTTTTAATTTTTATTTTCCTATGCAAGATATACAGATATTATAGTCAATGCTTCAAGTTTTTATTAAACGAGTAATGAATTAATGTCATTTATGTACATTGGAGCATCTCGTTTTGAAGTCAATATATGTTTACAGGGCTTTTGCTCGCATTTTGGGGAATGGGGTCATGGCCCTTGACTTTGGGAAAATTTGCGTTATTATTAAAGAAATTGGAAAAATTACATAGCACAATTCATTTAATATATGTAGCTTTATATGTGTAATGTATATTTAATGTATAAAAAATGTGATGCTGTTGTAGAAGACTACATTAAAATCATAGTATCAAAAAATATTCAGACTTTTTCCCAAAATACTTCTTTTGGTTTCTTTGCATTTTGAAATTGGGAATTTTGTAACTTTGGATTGGGAACAAAAGATACTATTTGCCATTGGGAATGGAGCAGAATAACGGACCCAAAATGGGAAAACAAGAGTCCTGGTTTATGTATGTGTTGTATATAAATAAATACAGTGTTTTTTTGTTTTTTTTATTTTTTATAGATAAACCATATACATGTATGTGTTTGTATTGGTATAAGAAACATTATATGTAAATTTGTGTATGTGTATATAATTGTTTATATAATACATATATATGTATATGTGGGATAACCTATATGACATTTTATATGTAGAGGAGTGTGTACAGCTGTATGGATGCACACGCTAATGGCTGGGTAAATGTACAGCCTACACGGAGGCCACACCTGTCTTCTTGGGACGATGTGAGTGCAAGTGTCTTACAGGAACACAATGCTTTCATTTTTTAATTCACACGAGTCAAAACCTGGGGGCGCTTGACCTGAAAATGGGATCATATGTGCCCTGTAAACTTCAAAACATAGGCACAAACTCTACATTGCAGCCTAAAGTTTTTTGGGTAAAAACTCTACATTCAAACCAATTATAGGGGTTGAAACTCCACATTCAGACAAATTATAAAGTGGTCAAAACTCTACATTTAATCTAAATAAAACTTTGGCGACACAATGGCATAAGCTCTTAAATTTCATTTAGACTTAACGCCGAGAGGTTCCTAGCCTGGAGTTTCTAAGGCAGGAGGGTATTAAACCCTAGATGAAACAAGGGGTTTAAAAGTCTACATTATGTGTCCAGAAAGGCGGGTCAATGCTGTACATTGCATTATGCAAAAGAAATAGGTGTCAAAACTTTACATCATATGTCTAAAAAGCGGGGTCAAAACAGCGGCACATATGTACTAATCAGGATATAGGGACTGCCTTCCCGGGATCAAAACTAAGCTTTAGTTTGCTTGCATTTTCAGTATACTTGAACCATGATACCAGTAAGCAGTGCAGCTCAGAGTATTGTAAAAAAAATTCTGAGCAAAACAGACCAGACAGACAAACCATATAATTTTCTTCTATATTTATACATTTTCACACATTTCTCATTGTGTTGTTATGCATACGGTAGACTCTTATTAATATAGTGCACCAATAAACTTACTGTCAGAGATCATAAATAAAATTGGATGTTGTATATTATGTACACTGTGTATAGGCGACTGTTTGGAACTGTCCGGATGGTCATCTCAATATTGCCAATGTTCTTGTTGTGCAACCAGCTAGACTGACCTTACGTCAAGATGTAAGTTTAGTCAACATTCTTGTGACAAAAGCAATTTATGTTAACCCACAGTTTACACAGATGTACAAGCATCAGATCATACTGTATAAAAGACGTTAATTGTTAGTTATATAGAGATAGGGGAAACAAATACTGGTATCTCTGTTATACACCTGTCCTGGCTTTTTGTGCATATTTATATACTGCTTGTAACATTTGTCAATTTTGAATATTGCGTCTGATTGGTCAAATATGTAAATATTAGATATTTAAATATTAAGTATATTGAAAAGGAACTGAATTTATTAAAACAATAACTAACAGCATGTGAGGTAAAGATTTGGTTGTATGTAAAGGTATAAAAAATATGATACTTGTAATGCTTGTCATATGCACAAGTATGAAACTTGTAATGCTTGTCTTATGCACAGGTATGAAACTTGTAATGCTTGTCATATGCACAAGTATGATACTTATAATGCTTGTTGTATGCACAAGTATGAAACTTGTAGTGCTTGTCATATGCACAAGTATGAAAATTGTAATGATTGTTGTATGCACAAGTATGAAACTTGTAATGCTTATCATATGAACAAGTATGAAACTTGTAATGCTTATCATATGCACAAGTATGAAATTGTAATGCTTGTCATATGCACAAGTATGAAACCTGTAATGCTTGTTATATGCACAAGTATGAAACTTGTAATGCTTGTCATATGCACAAGTATGACACTGGTAATGCTTGTTATATGCACAAGTATGAAACTTGTAAGGCTTGTCGTATGCACAAGTATGAAACTTGTAATGCTTGTTTTATGCACAAGTATGATACTTATAAATATTGTCGTATACACAAGTATGAAACAAGTAATGATGGTTGTATGCACAAGTATGAAACGTGTAATGCTTGTCGTATGCACAAGTATGAAACTTGTAATGCTGGTTATATGCACAAGTATGAAACTTGTAATGCTTGTTGTATGCACAAGTATGAAACTTGTAATGCTTGTCATATGCACAAGTATGAAACTTGTAATGCTTGTCATATGCACAAGTATGAAACGTGTAATGCTTGTCATATGCACAAGTATGAAACGTGTAATGCTTGTCATATGCACAAGTATGAAACTTGTAATTCTGGTTTTATGCACAAGTATGATACTTATAAATATTGTCGTATACACAAGTATGAAACAAGTAATGATGGTTGTATGCAGGCCTTCTAAAATTGCCGGTTTTTCGGTTTTTGGACCGATTTCTGAAGTTCAAAACCGGTTTACGTTTCAAAGTTTAATAAAAAATCGGTCCAAATATTTTCAAAGTTCAATAAAAAAATCGGTCCAGATATTTTCTATCGGTCGTAAAAAATCTCATAAATTGCTCTTACTGACCTGTGAAATACGCCTTGCGGCAATATCATTTGACCCAATAATCCGTTTCTTTTGTCACCTGCTGTGCGAAATGATGTCAATTTCGACTAAACCATTGACGGTATTAGGGGAGTTTATCGGAAGAGTCTATCGCTATGAAGCACGCCTCCGATGTGTGATCAGCGACCCATAGCGTTCTGTCGGTTCATCAAAAGACTGTGTTTGCGTCCGTAATTTCTTTGATATACCGCTAACCAAAGCTGGGACGGTCGGACCGAATATTGTTTGCGTCATTAAAATATTTGATAAAACGTGCAGCGTTACTTGTTTGTTTCATTTTTTTTTTTTAAAAATAATTTAATTATAAAATTGATGACATTAATTAATGAAAGTGAACCCGGACCAATTTTGTTTTGATCTGGGACAGGTTCGGAATGATTTATTTTGGTGGTTGAACCGTTACATTGGTTTCCACGGTGATTATTTCACGCAGCTTCCGGAACTTGCATCACTTCCGGTTCGATCGATCATTTTTAATATAATGAAAATTATTCAGTAACGCGGAAACATAATGTCAGTCATTAAAATGTACACATTGTGGTAAAGTATGTTATAAATAATACACAAATAAACTTGAAATCGTTCCTTATTAATAAATAAACGCAGAAAATACATGATGTTGCTGACATGGTGGGTGGGGTATGCATACATGTAAAGGCATAATGTAAGGCAATTTAAGTGATTTTTTTTAAATAAGTGCGATTCTTACGGTAGTAAAAAACCTAGACCGATTTGCATTTTGGAATTTTAGAAGGCCTGGTTGTATGCACAAGTATGAAACGTGTAATGCTTGTCGTATGCACAAGTATGAAACTTGTAATTCTGGTTATATGCACAAGTATAAAACTTTTAATGCTTGTGGTATGCACAAGTATAAAACTTTTAATGCTTGTGGTATGCACAAGTATGAAACTTGTAATGCTTGTGGTATGCACAAGTATGAAACTTGTAATGATTGTCGTATGCACAAGTATGAAACAAGTAATGATGGTTGTATTCACAAGTATGAAACTTGTAATGCTTGTATACTGGGTATATGAAGTGGGTTAAGAAAAATTGCTTTTGTATTGTTTACTGATATCATTTTTACTAACATACATATATCACTTTAACTGGCTCTTTTCTTAAACTATGTAGTTTTGGTTTCTTTCATGGACCAGTGTGTTTGGTAGAGGGATTCTTAACAGGACTTTGTGGTATCAGTTTTGCTCAAGTTTCATACATACACTACAAAACATTTCATACAACATAATCGGCTGTTTCTGGCAAAAGTATTGCTGACTAATTAACAAATGCTACTAATGCTTGTTTGTACAAACACTGGTACTGGTAACTGGTTTTCGTGATCATTTTTACCATATAGAGTCTGACAATGATGAAGCACACCATCTGTTTATCAGTGGAGATGTAGTGGACAACCAGATATTGTATCACTTCAAGAAAAGATGGAGTGTTGTTTTATTCTTCTTTAACCATTAATGTTTGCCTGTTTCTTATCTCCGCTCCATCCAGGGTAGTGTATATAACAACACAGATGGCCTGAGAGACCACAACGGACACGTGACGCCAACATACCGCCCAGATATACATGTCCATAAACCAGATGTAAGGCTGAATGTCTAACCAATTAGAAGGGAGCATTAGAATATCTAAACCAATCAGAATTGAGAGTTTAAATCATGGGAGCAGTTATTGCCTGTCTCTGCATGTTTAGTCTGGCAATGGTTATGATGTAATGAGGGTTCCGCTCCAAACTTTTAGTTTGTTGTGGGTTATGCATTTTAGATCAGCCAGACCTGGTTAACTCAGTTGGTAGCGGGTCTGACTATCAATTCAAGGGCCACCAGCTCAAATCCCCGCCCGGCCACAGTCTCGGTGATGATTCATATATGACATTGTCATTCATCTCTCACTGCTGATTTAAGTGGGAAAGTTGGATATGTGCTGGAATACTGGTTATCCTTTCGGAGTCCCAGGAAAGAGTGGTTAAGTTAATTGGTAATCTGTTAGACCTCAATGGCATAAAAATAATGTTAACTATTTAAACAAACAAACTTTCCAGATCATAGTTTGCTTGGGTTATATATTTTAAATCATGTTTTTTTAGGGTTATGTATTATAAATCATAGTTTGTTGCGGTTATGTATTTTAGATCATAGTTTGTTTTGTTTTTTGGTTATGCATTATAAATTATAGTTTGTTGGGGTTTGATTTTGTATTTTTGATCATAGTTTATTGTGGGTTATGCATTTTAGAGTATAATCTGTTTTGGGTTATGCATTTTAGATTATAATTTATTGTGAGTTATGTATTTTAGAATATAGTTTGTTGTTAACATCTACCACTTCATTGAAACCAATGTTAAGATTTTAAGAATCTTTATCACATTGTTCCTGAAAGTACTACATGTAACTGTCTTCATGAACTTTATAATCCATAATAATTTCATTTTTAGACCTCAATAGCAATACATTTCCTTATGTAGTTAATGTAATACTAAAAAAAAATGCAGTAGGGTGAATATCAATAATATTGTTTTGAGCAGGAATTCAAGTTTTAAAAACTTTCACATTTCTGTTTCATTTAATTGTTAAAAAAAGTGTTTAACATTCTGTACATGTACTTAAATGTATAAAGTGTAGATAATAAAATATTTCTTTAAAAGCTTCATAAATTATTTAATGTATGCTCTAATCATTTTTAATTGTTTAATAATTATGTCACTACAACCCTCTTTTGAGGAAAAACATATTGAGGTGACCTTTAATGCTGTCAGATCTACTGTGCATAGAGTATGGAAGCTTAAATAATGAGATTGGCATCATTTCACTTCCTTTGTAGATATGGTACCAGCCTGTGGACCTGTTTAAAGCCTGGGGCTTGTTAGTGGAAGCCTCCTCTACATCACTGGCAAATAGTACTCTTTTCAGGTATATTGACTGAAACTGTCCATGTCACTAGAGAATATAGAATTCTGTTTTAAGCAGTGCACTTGCATTCACAGTTTGTTATCATATTAGTATTACCAGATAAGTTCTTGAACTGCCCATTTCAGATAACACACACACACACACACACACACATATATCAAGGCCTCTGCCAAACCAATAATTTTGGTGTTGACCATGACTTGTATACTGTGGATTTACATGCAACACATCTGGACTGGATGGACAATTTACATAGTATTACATGAACTGATAGCTTTATATGAGTAGGATCCAGTTATGGATTCATGAGTACTCAAATGCTATATAAAGACCCTAACTCTATATATATATATATATATATATATATATATATATATGAATGGGGTTTAATGCCATTTTCAACACATTTCAGGTTATATATGGCATATCCAGTTTTTTTACTGGTGGAGGAAGACCTCAGACTGAGTCGGACTGAGTAGAACCACTGTCATTCCGCCAAGTAACTGGAAACTTTCTCACAAAGTTTTTGGAGAAGCGGGACTTGAATCAACTACTTTAGCAGTGAGAGGTAAGTGATCTTGAGACATCGCCTTGGACCACTTGGCCACGGAGGACCCCAATAATATATAGAAGTTGAGGACTTGAATTGTCAAAGAAATTGTATTCTTATGCAGCCTGTTTTCTACCACAACCAATTATCAACCTGTAAAAGCTTTACAAAAGTCATAAAAAATGTTTGTTTGATTTTTTTGTTTCCTGTTTATACCATCGAGGGCTGACAGAGGATCAGTTAACCTGGCCACTCATTCCTAGTATCCTGGAAGGCTTACCAGTACTCGAGCACACCCATCCAAGTTACTGGTAACTTTCTCACTTGAAGCAACAGTGAGAGATGAATGACAATGAGACAATGTCATATATCAATCATCATGGAGATAATGGCCAGGCGGGGATTCGAACTCACAATCCTTGGATTGGTAGTTAGATATGCTGCCGATGGACATAACTTGTCCCAGCATATAAAATATGTGATAAACGGTTTGAAAGACAGAGTCAGATTCCTTTACTGTGACATTGTCATGCTTTGAAAATAGTACTTAAGAATAGTACAGATTGCTTGTTTGTCTGGCTCTCACCATTTGGAGTATAATTGTAGGTCTGACTGTTTATCCCAGGGAATTCAATTAAATATAGTGATATCAAATAGTTACATTAACCACCATGGGAACAATTTCAATACCTACTGTTGAGAACCCTTCAACATTACAGGTATGACCTTGTGGATGTTGCGCGGAATAGTCTCACTGTGGTAGCTGTCCAATATTATGTTGAGATGGTGGCGGCGTACCAGAAGAAGGATGCAGCCATGTTGCAGTATGTACAAGGAAATCCACATTGCTACAAACCCTTAACCACTCAATTACCCCATAATTGCACTCCCTTTGTGTTCCGTTTGCACTCCGTTCACGCTCTGTTTACACTCTGTTTGTGCTCACTCGATTAAGTGCTATTAATTTAATAATAGTTTAAAAACATGTATAGCTGAGTGTTCAATAATATCTTTATTGAATACTCCTCTCAGTGTTTGCTTCGTTCTTTCAGCATTCACTCAATGTTCAGTCCGCTCAGTTGGGTTTCCGGCCCATAACCAATCGTAACATCTCAACTCTTAAATGGATTCATTTTTTAATTTAAGCTGTTCCAATGGAGCAATAAATAAAATGCAGCAACGGGATTTAGTCATGGTAATTGGATACATAATCCAATTGTTTGTCTACATATTTTGTCACCTGCTTGGCAAAAGGTCAATTTCGAATAAACCATAACAGATAGTAGGGATATTTAATGGAAGAGTCTATATTTTGATATGTGATCAGTGGTCTGTGTGATCAAAGAATACCGCAATTTCAATCAACTTCTATTATTCAGACCGAAATGTGTGAACTTTGATATACCGTTAGCCACTTGTAACAGGAAAGCAAAAAAGGTTGTCCACAAAATTTACAGATACATCAACATAAACTAAATATTTTATATTTGTTATTAATAATTCCATACCGTTTACATGTTTGGCTTAACAGTAATTCATAAATTTGATCAGTGTAAGCAATGACTTAAGAACATGTGGATATGTCACTGATTTTGTTAATGTTCAAACTAAAAACAGCTTTATAATCTATAATATGCATTGCATGGGTGATAAAAAAATTTATTAAAATCCATACGATAGAATTTGACATATAATGATTGATTTTTGAAAAAACAAAAAATCTTGTATTTTTTTTTCAATTTGGCTTCAAATGTGGCTTCACTAAACTTAAAAAAAAAATTCTGATATTATAAGATTTTATAAATGCTTTCGTTATCATTATGTATATATATGTATCTGAAATGAATTCTTAAGTGTGTTTCTGAAATTTTTTTATACTGATACATGTAGTATGATATATGTTAATATATTGTTTAAAATGACAAACTATATGAAACTTGATTGAAAATATACCGACTGTGCTATACCGCTACTTATATGACATGCAGCAACAAAGACATCCGTGGTATTAATTACGTTATGTCACATGCCAGTTAGAGCCGTGTCAATTGAATTATATGCTAAAGTGGTGTCTTATCGGACCACGGAAGAACCCTGCTGATATGTATGATTTTATTTGATTGTAATTAGTGCCAGATGGATGAATCTTAATTGAACCCGCAGTATGTGATTGAAAAGAAAATATGTAAGAAAAACTGCCAGCCAATCAACAACAAATCAAACAAATTCATTTAAGATATTGGTTATTGGAGGTTTCAGAACAATACTTTTGCTTGTAAACCCATGATGTTAATAACATATATTTTATTACGTAGGGTTTTTGTTTCGTTAATTTAATTTAATAATAAAATAAGTAATAAAATATAACCAGTACTGAGTGAACGGTAGAAAGTGTGACATACGCGTATTAAGGGATGTGTATTCAAGGCTGACAATTTACCACAACTAGCATTCTGCATATTGACTTTTGATGTAAAATAAATGAATTTAAAACAAAAGTAAATAAACATGCATGCATGGGTATTATTCTTATGATTTAGTGGTTTTATTTTACATTACAAATGCAGTTATTATACGTTATGAACCTATTTGCAGTTTGAAGTGTTAGTTCCAAGCCCTGCATGGGAGGTACATGTATGCTTTGTTTTAGTGATAATAAACACAGTTTTGACAGTTCACAGTTTTTGTCCATTAATTAACTGTCATTAGTCCCGTTAGTTAAATAAACAAGTCAAGTACATTCCCAGTTTGCAGGAGATGAATGTCAGCATATCTTTTGCATCAATAACACATTTTATTGCACATTAAAAAAAAATATATATATCACATATTATTTATTTAAAGAACTGTGCTTAATGAATTCATGACTCGATAGCAATATTGTATAAAAAACAGATAAAACTAAACATCAGAATTGTTTATTTCACAGGATAAAACAATTCTACAAATTTAAAACTAATGAAAATGTATTTTATTTTTATAATTATTTGTTTTATTTTTTTAAATACTATTATCATTGGATCTATTATTATAATATATATATTGACTTCTTAATTTGTCACAGCTTTTATGCGGTCAGTCATTCATAATTGATAAAACAATTAATTTAATGTTATGTAAGCAGAGTTGCATGGCAGTCATCAAATTGACACCCATGGTGAGACCCACATGTGTGTCAATAAAAAGTTAATTGGTGATCATCGGTCCATTGACCATGAAAGAACCCTGCTGGTGTTTAATTTTCATTTTGATTATAATTTGTGCCAGATGAAAGAATCTTAATTTAACCCACTGCATGTAATTGAATAAGAAATATATAGTCAAAATCGATGCTAAAAAAATGCAATACTTTTTATAATATTATTATTACCATTGCTATTACTATTAATTATTAATAATATTATTATTATTATTGTAGCATTTTATTATTATCTTTATTACTATCATTATTACTATTATTGTTATTATTATTACTATCATTATTATTATTATTATTATTACTTTTTTGTTTATTATTAATGTTCTCGTAGTATTTTGCTTTTATTATTATAATCATTATTAATACTTTTTGTATGTACTTTTTATTATAATTATAATCATACAACTATTATTATCATTATTATTATTATCTGAGTATTTTTGTTTCATTATTATTAATGTTGTCATTTCTTATTTGTTGCCTTTGTCATAGCTTTTATATGGGATAAATCGTTACATGCTTACATGCATGTGATTAGGCGTATCGATTTTGTTGGAAAAAAATATATTTACTATTTTATAGACAGTGAATACATGTTTTGTTGATTATAATCTTCCGCATAATTAAAAGCTGTTCCTTTTCTTAGGTTCTTTAGTCAATATAAAATCACAACCTCAAATCACAAAATGACAAGGTCACCTAGAAATTTACTTTACTATTTTTATTTTCTGTGTCTATTGTGTTATTTCTACCTGTCATGTTATTTTGGCATACGTACATTTATTTTACATCAATTTAATTTAGCTTGATTGTTGAAACTTGTGCAGCAGTAATAGAGAACTTGGTAAAACGAATTGACATCGTTAATCATCAAACTGGACGTCACTTGGAACAACACATCATCTGAAAATTAAATTTTATGAAATTTCTGACTACCATCTAATTTTTCAAGCAAAATTGACATATTGCATATGTAATAAATTTTGAGATGTCCTCTTTAAAATTGTGTTTACTGTTTTTACATACTGTATAAAAAATGCAAATTATAAACCCACGAAACTGTAACATATATTTTGAAACACCCAGTATAACAGTTATACGTCCATTTTGTCACAACTGAGCACAGACTTGGTGTAACTAGATTTGGGAAAAATATAAAACTAAATTCCAAATTGAATTGAAAATGGGTAATTTTTATTTTGCCAAAATACTTAAGCAAATAGAATAATTATCATATAATTTTCCGCATATCTATGTTTTGTTTTCATGCATGAATTGATTTTTTTTGTATTTGAAGCTGCATACTCTTATATCGAAATAAAGTATACAATCTGTATGTTCTATAACTAGTTTATATCGAAATAAAGTATACAATCTGTATGTTCTATAACTAGTTTATATCGAAATAAAGTATACAATCTGTATGTTCTATAACTAGTTTATATCGAAATAAAGTATACAATCTGTATGTTCTATAACTAGTTTATATCGAAATAGCAGGGCATATAGTGAATTCATATGATATCTTTTCAAATTGTTATTTACAGTATATATAAAATTATTTATATTTTAGTTGCACAAACAAATCATGTTAAAATATTCAACTGAA
This sequence comes from Panopea generosa, assembly GCA_029582155.1. Classification (NCBI taxonomy): domain Eukaryota; kingdom Metazoa; phylum Mollusca; class Bivalvia; order Adapedonta; family Hiatellidae; genus Panopea; species Panopea generosa. The sequence continues at coordinate 30,789,728 of CM055901.1, read as the reverse complement.
TTGGCCTTGAGACCGTAGTTAACCATTGATGCATCTTCTGTTGTATAATAGGTCTTTTAAACATATATTGATTAGCTAAATATTGATATTTATGATATAATTGAAAAATTGTTGACCAAAATTAGTTTTATAATGCATTATACCAAAGAAAATTTAAATATACTACATGGTTTATAATTATGTGAAAAGAAAATTTCGTTTTTATCTCTATTTTGATTAAAGACTAAACCCTCAAATAACGAAAGAGTGTATCCGTTCGTGCTACATTCACATTTTGTTTACGCTCTGAGTGCACTCCGTTTGCGTGCATTTGGGGTACTTGAGCAGATTAGGGTCTGTATATTCCCAGTTTTTGGCAGTATTCATTCTTGTTTACACTTTGCTAATTTTGTTGTCACTATAATAACCCCCCTAACCCCCGTCCACCTCCTCCACTATTTGCCATGGTACTCCCACATGTTACCATCAAATTTTCACCCCAATGATGCAAAAAGGTACCAAATGCCTTCTTATTTCATATACACTAGGTACTTTATTGCTCTAATGGGACGAAATCATTGTAACATGTCCTCATGGTAACTGTAAATGTATATCAGCAGTTTCAAACAAATAATATGTAGATGGGAAGGAATCATTTTGTGTTGTTTATCAGATTTACATTTTTTCAATTGACCATTTCTTAATAATCATATTGATATTTTCCCAATATCAATGGACATTTTTTATAAAAATGGCTCTTCACTCCCAATCACTGGGCTATGGCAGTCAGTATCTTTAATGGATGCTCACAATGTTTTCAATGATTCATTCATTTCCTTCCTTATCATGGCCTCAATACTACAGCCAAACCTGTCTTAAGCAGCTAGTCAAGGGAAGGAGCAAAACTGTCCTTTAAAGACAGGTTTTGCTTAATACAGGTAAATTGGCTCTGAAAGCATAGAAGAAGGAAATAACAAATGTGGCTTCTTAAGACAAGTGACTGCTTAATAGAGGTGACTGCTATACAGATTTGACTGTTCTATCATCTTCGTCAAAAATGATTAAAATTTCAGAATAATGTATAAATTGTAAAACATGAATAAATGCCTGTTTGTCCTTGTTTTACAGAACTGCTGGTACTGATCTCCTGAAGCTGATGTCCGACCTTGAGGTGCTTCTGGCATCTGACCCACACTTCTTGTTGGGCACCTGGATCAGAGATGCACGGGAAAATGGTGTTAGTCCTGAAGAGAAAGATCTTATGGAATATAATGCCCGTAATCAGGTGACATTATGGGGACCTAGTGGTCAGGTGGGTGATCTTTGTGAACGTTTTTATCTAATAGAATATGATACCCATAATCAGGTCACCCTCTGGGGACCTTGTCACAGGGTAACCTTGTGGTGAAGTGGGTGATCTTTGTGAACGTTTTAATTTATGGAATATAATGCCATTAATTAGGGGACCTGATAGGCAACCTAGAGATGACATTAAGATTGATTTTATAGAATATAATGCCCATAGGCATGTCGCCCTGCTGGGACTTTGATGTGAAGTAGGTTATATTTGTGAAGGTTTGACGTGTGGGAAAAAATACCCGTTATCAGGTCACCTTGTGGGGAACTCTTAGAGAGGTTGGTGATTTGTGATGATTTATCTTGGATGACATTGTGTTATCAATATTTGAACATTTGATATTGTAGATGTTTATCTGTCTTGTCAGTCTGTTTGTCATAATGCAGTTGTTTCCATTTGTATATAGTCCATATTTTCATTTATTTTTTTGTTTCACAAATGTAGTTTTATTTGAGGGACATCAATTAATTATATTGATGTAATGTATAGGTGTACAATATTAATGCTATTACAGATAAGAGATTATGCAGCCAAGCAATGGTCAGGGCTCATGTCCAAGTAAGTACAATATGAATATAATAAATGTGTGTTTGAGTAAGTACAATATAAATATAGAAATATTTCCCATCATATTTGGTAGATTAATACTGGATTGGAAATATTTCCCAACATATTTAGTAGACTTGATACTGGATTGGAAATGTTTCCCATCTTATTTGGTAGATTTAATACTTGATTGGAAATATTTCCCATCATATTGAGTAGACTTGATAATGGATTGGAAATATTTCCCATTATATTTGGTAGATTCAATACTGGATTGGAAATATTCCCATCATATTAAGTAGATTCAATACTTGATTGGAAATATTCCTCTTCATATTTAGTAGATTCAATACTTGATTGGAAATATTCCCCATCATATTTGGTAGATTCAATACTTGATTGGAAATATTCCCCTTCATATTTAGTAGATTCAATACTTGATTGGAAAAAATTCCCATCAGATTTGGAAGATTCAATACTTGATTGGAAATATTCCTCTTCATATTTAGTAGATTCAATACTTGATTGAAAAAATTCCCATCGTATTTGGTAGATTCAATACTTGATTGGAAATATTCCCCATCATATTAAGTAGATTCAATACTTGATTGGAAATATTCCCATCATATTAAGTAAATTCAATACTGGATTGGAAATATTCCCCTTCATATTTAGTAGATTCAATACTTGATTGGAAAAAAATCCCATCAGATTTGGTAGATTCAATACTTGATTGGAAATATTCCCCATCATATTAAGTAGATTCAATACTGGATTGGAAATATTCCCATCATATTAAGTAAATTCAATACTGGATTGGAAATATTCCCCTTCATATTTAGTAGATTCAATACTTGATTGGAAAAAATTCCCATCGTATTTGGTAGATTCAATACTTGATTGGAAATATTCCCCATCATATTAAGTATATTCAATACTGGATTGGAAATATTCTCATCATATTATGTAAATTCAATACTTGATTGGAAATATTCCCCTTCATATTTAGTAGATTCAATACTTGATTGGAAAAAAACCCATCATATTTGGTAGATTCAATACTTAATTGGAAATATTCCCCATCATATTTGGTAGATTCAATACTTGATTGGAAATATTCCCCATCATATTTGGAAGATTCAATACTCAACTGGAAATATTCCCCATTACATTTGGTAGATTCAATACTCAATTGGAAATATTCTTCATCATATTTGGAAGATTCAGTACTTGATTGGAAATATTCCCCATCATAATTGGTAGATATGTAACTGTTTAAATAATTGACAGATGATAGCAGTGTGAGGTTTAATGACTGTCACTGCAGGTTAAAATTATAATCATGTAATTATGTCACTGCTGTTATTTATCATTAGCAGTGATTATTAAGTTTGTTTTTGTTTATTAGAATATTGTAGTGTGTATGTTTCATTTCTTTCAGTTATTATGCTCCAAGATGGCAGGCATTCTATCAGTGTCTTCTGAACTGTGTTCATATGGTAAGAGAATTCTTACAGTGTTTGAAGAGACAGCTACAGATAAGTGTGTGTGGTGTGTGTGTGTGGGGGGATGACTTGTTAGAGTGAATTCTAGTGATTGCTTTTATAGTGAATATAATGATTCTCTAACTTGTGTCATATTAATCAACGTTATACATCATTTTCACATTTTCTTCTTTGTTCAATATGAAGCCATCCGGGTAAAATATTAGCATATGGATGAGCAGGACTGGTCCGATATAATACTCTGGATGACGTCATCCGGTCCGTTATACGAAATGTGCAAGTATTTCAATATACAAGCACATCTAATGGGTACATGTATGTTATAACCAAATGGAATGATTGATTGTGTTGTTTTTTTTCATATAGTGTTTGATATAACATAATACAGTTTCAGTCCAAATGCAAGTTTATGGACTTGGTAGTCAGACCTAGGTAGTAAGATAGACCTCAGCTTGCTTTGGTATATATACCATTCTTGGTCTGACTACCCAGTCTGTTAACTTTCATATGGAACATTAACACCAATTTACACAAGTGTTATTATATATAGTAACAAAGTTGTTACTTTATATAGTAACAAAGTGTTACTATATATAGTAACAAAAGTGATTGTGTTTAAAGCAGGTTATTGTTTTCATACACTATTTGTCACTTATCGGCCGGGGCTGAAAACTTGTAATCACAATCGGCCCAGTATCTTTGGCATCAAATGTCATGCGATGGCAAACGTATGACTGTCATCGTTTCCATTTCGTTTGTGTTATTCAGTTTCATAAAGACGATTGCTATAGTTTTTGTCAAATTTTTCCTATGAATAGAATTTTAGGAAACTTTCTAGTATTTAAGTTTAATGTATGTTCATGCAATATCAGAAATAAAAAACACATGTTACCATACAGATTTTTTGGTACTACCTCCTCATTAGCATATACCTGTCCTTGAAAGTTGCATGCATATAATATTAATTTTCATGGAAATTATAATTATAAGCTTGAATTTAACTGTTTAGGGTTTTCAAAAACAAAATCATTTAGGCAGAGTGTCAATTTTGTAATATTTTGATATAGTGTATGGATAAATTTTGCTTAAATCCTCACAAAATACTCTCTGATACCTATTCTAATGACAATCAATGTAAAATATACACTTTACCGCATAATTTGAGATAAAAAAGCCATTGTTAAATAAACTACAATTGCAAAATAACGTTTTTTATACTAATTGAGCATATTTGTATAAATATTAAGATTTCTATTATATTTCATATTCAGGTTAAATTGCTATATACCAGAATGCATATTTCATATATTGAACTCAATATAAGGTACCAATTTCAGGCATATCTGTAAATGATTGTGACATCTGAATTATGGTTAGTTGTAGTATAGCGGTATGTAGTGACTCTGGCAGGTCTTGACAAAATTGCTTCCCTTTGTGCGCAGAGTTGGTGCACATGAAAAACTATAGCAATCGTCCTTAAAGAACTTTACGTGATTTGTGTATAATTGAGACACAAAAGCTGATAACCAGCATATATGAAAAGAAATAAATGATTGAAGACCACATATCTTGAACATTTCATTTAAATTCCCGACTTCCTTACCATTTTCGGGTATGAATAATATATTATTTGAACTATTTAGTCATTATATACGAGCGTCAGTTGCAAGTCGTGGAACCAAACATTAATACACAACAGAGTCAGACTGGGAGGTGTTAATCGATGAGGAATTCATATTATCCCACAGGCCATTATACATTTTCCGGGCCGATCATTGCCTCCAAGCTCAGTTCTGTCATATAAATATAATATATTATATGGAAAACCCTTACTTCAGGTGATTGTTTCCCTTCTAACATAATTCTTTCTGTCACCAGGGTATGAAGTTTAACCAGTCTGCGTACAACATTGAGGTGTTTAACAAGATTGAGAAACCGTTCACGTTGGACAAGACACCATTACCAGTGTCACCTACAGGTAATTGTGATACTTATACATTAATTGGACTTCTGGTCTGATAACCATTGACTTTCGCATGTGTGCATCTACTTTGATATGTGTGCATCTACTTTGATATGTGTGCATCTTCCTTGACATGTGTGCATCTACTTTGACATTGCATCTTCTTTGATATGTGTGCATCTACTTTGGCATGTATGCATTTACTTTGACATGTGTGCATCTTCTTTGACATGTGTGCATCTACTTTGGCATGTATGCATCTACTTTGACATGTGTGCATCTACTTTGGCATGTGTGTATCTACTTTGGCATGTGTGCATCTACTTTGACATGTATGCATCTACTTTGACATGTGTACATCTACTTTGACATGTGTGCATCTACTTTGGCATGTATGCATCTACTTTGACATGTGTGCATCTACTTTGGTATGTGTGTATCTACTTTGGCATGTGTGCATCTACTTTGACATGTATGCATCTACTTTGACATGTATGCATCTACTTTGACATTGTATCTACTTTGACATTGCATCTACTTTGACATGTGTGCATCTACTTTGGCATGTATGCATCTACTTTGACATGTATTATCTATTTTGACATGTGTGCATCTACTTTGATATTGTATCTTCTTTGACATGTGTGCATATACTTTGGCATGTGTGCATCTACTTTGACATATATGCATCTACTTTGGCATGAATGCATCTACTTTGACACAAATGCATCTACTTTGGCATGTATGCATCTACTTTGACATGTGCGCATCTACTTTGACATGTGCACATCTACTTTGGCATGTATGCATCTACTTTGACATGTATGCATCTACTTTGACATTGTATCTACTTTGATATTGCATATACTCTGACATTGCATCTTCTTTGACATGTGTGCATCTACTTTGACATGTATGCATTTACTTTGACATTGTATCTACTTTGACATTGCATCTACTTTGACATGTTTGCATCTACTTTGGCATGTATGCATCTTCTTTGACATGTATTCATCTACTTTGACATGTGTGCATCTACTTTGACATTGCATCTTCTTTGACATGTGTGCATCTACTTTAGCATGTGTGCATCTACTTTGACATGTATTCATCTACTTTGGCATGAATGCATCTACTTTGACATGTTACATGTAGCTCCAACGTTAAGTTTTCATTTTTACACTATTACTCAACAAGTACAAGTGCTAAGACACTCATACATAGTTACAACTAACACCCTGCATCACATTATATACTGCAGATGCTGAGTGTGATCTACATTTCATGGTCCATTGACATTGTTTGGTACTGAATTTTGCATTTACCTCGCAACGTTAAGTTTTCGTTTTTACACTATTTCTCAACAAGTACAAGTGCTAGGACACTCATACTTAGATCATAGTTACAACTAACACCCTGCATCACATTTTATACTGCAGATGCTGAGTATGACCTACATTTCATGGTCCGTTGACATTGTTTGATGCTGAATTTTGCATTTACTTCCAACGTTAAGTTTTTTCATTTTTACACTATTTCTCAATAAGTACTAGTTCTTGAACACTCATACTTGGATCATAGTTACAACTAACACCTTGCGTTATATAATGCAGATGCTGAGTACTTTTCTTTTTTTTAATTTATTTAAAGAAAAATTTATTCTTTTTTCATTTTTAATTTTTTTTTTTAAATTTTTTTTTAAATTTTTTTTTTTGTTTTTTTTGTTTTTTGTTTAAGATCTACTAAGAAATATATATATTCAATTACAATTTGTGTAATACGATAGAATATGTTGATTTTCTGCAGTTCTGCAGGGTATAAAGGTTCTAGGTTCATTCTGCACTTTCAGTTGTTGATGTTTTTTTTATCGGTATGTTAATTTGTTGTTTTTTGACATGTAAAGTGTACCTGGAATCTTCCATCCTGCTGCCGTCAAATGACCAATAATGTGATGGTGCGTCGATAAACCATTCATTTATTTATTTATTCTTCTACAGGAGACTCTATTGAAATAGCCCGGGAGCTTTACAGGAAATATCGTCCGCGTATGCATTCACAATTTTTCAATCACCTGAAGCACTGGTCATCCCTCGGCTATAAGAAGTATGTGAAAGAGGCCACAGAGTGGACAGCCGGTCATTGGAAAAGTGACAGACATATGGAATTATAGATGTTTGAACTCGTCAGCATTTATTACTGGGTGCAATTTTTTATGTTTCTTTGTTCAATAGCCTGACTAAAGCAATCTGTGAAGGGAAGACAAACGATTGATCTTCTAAGAAAGTGTTTATTAATTAGCGCCGGTAGAAATACCTTAGTTAGATTTAAACATTTATCACAGGAAGTAGAAACAGTTGCTACGTACCCTTAGTTAGCTGAAGTTTTATTATAGACTCATTCATGCTTGTTTTTGGACAATAGCATTACAATTTGAAGTTTTGTGAGCAGTAAGCAATACATTAGTGGTGGTGGGCAAGATGAAATGTGTGATCCTCTGTTTGCTCACATGCTCAGCTATATTTAGACAGATTTATTTGTCATATTGAAGTTTGCCAAATGAAGGAGGAAACAAACCCTTGGCATTATTTGACAAAATAATGGGTGACCGAATAGACTTACATGGCAGCTAGTGAAATAAACATATGCACGAGTGTAATAAACCCATGATATATTTTTTATATTAACCTAGTGTAAAATCACTTCTGATTCATCACACGATGTTTTCCATATAAATCGACTCTTGTTTGTAATTTGCCGAAGTTCTTTCGGACTTGCCTAAATATATAATGACGTCAATTTGTCATGGTTAAATGATGTTATTTTGAGACATTACGTTGTACAATGACTCACAGAAACAAATATGCCTGATTTTTTTCTCGTTTCTTTTAGAGATTTGTTAAATGAATGGTAAATGTCATTTTTCTAAAGTTATGTGATAAAACGAATCTTACATTCGTGCTCATTTATTATTGAATTTATCAAACTTGTTGGGAATAATGATATAATGCTTGGCATTTGCCAACTCATTTCATAAATTCACTAATAAATAAGCACTCATGTAAGATCCTCTTTATATGGAATACTTGAAATTTTACATACACATTAGTCCCCAAAGATATTATAACCTGCTCAGTTGAATTTTTGGCAGGAAGGATAAATAGAATGCTATAATAGTGTCTTTTCATGGAAATTGTGTAAGGTTCAGCACAAAAATGCAACTGCTTGATAGAGCTCCATCTTACAATGTTTTCTAAGCCTCACCTAATAAACTTGGAAGGGAAAGGCACTCCAACTCTTGCTTCACTGGTTGTGGGTTTGTTCCTCTACTAGTCTACATGGTTCATTTGAGCCGGCAGTGAAATAAAAATAATGTCCCATGTATTCAATAGTAAGTGGAGTAAAATTGAATATGCATGTAAAATTTCATTGTTTTTGTTAGCGGTTACAAATTTAATGGATCTGCGCTCAAATGTGTTTAATGTGTAGACTTTTTAACGTCTGTTGGGGATAAATCTCTTGTTTAGTGCCTTATATTCAGAATCTCATGGTATGTTGTGGTTTTTTTTGCATATGTGTACATGAGTGGTCATGCATGAATGGACCAGATTGAAAGGGAAAGTTGTGAACAATATGTGACAGTCAGCTATATGTGATCAATCTGTTAGACTGTTGTATTGATTTGAATATTTAAACATAATATAAATCTTCAGTAACACTTAAGTCTCAAAATAACACTTAATTAATCTCAAAATAACACTTAATTAATCTCAAAATAACACTTGACAAATTAAAAAAATTTGTTTAATTCAAAATACAGGTAACACTAAATTTATCTCAAAATAACACTAATCTCAAAGTAACATTAGTTATTTTCAAAATAGCACTAGATAATCTCAAATCGTTTTTTTTCTTCAAATTATTGTTTTAACAGTATTGTAATTTTTGGTCTAGACTTTTAAATGCTTTCCTTTACAAAAAGAGTAACAAAATACAACTATCAATATTTTTGAGTGAAAGTTGTTCATGGCATACATTTACTTACGATTTACCTCCAAAACTTCCATTCTGGTTGTTTGGTCACATATTCTTGTTTGGAGTTTGATAGAAATATGCACATTGACTAGTACATTCCAACTTTTCGTGGGACATACAGACACAAGTCCCGGTATAAACTCAACAGGGCAACAACATATCAAATATACACTCGTATAAGTAGGACGTAAAGCTTTTTGGGGCCATCTATTATCACCAAAAGCTTGATATGAAATTTGCCATATCACAAAAAATTTGTTAAGATTTTGTAATAATGGCTCAAAATCGACTTCAATAAACATAATTTTTATTTGCCTCGATATAGAATTTTGACAAACATCGGTGACTTTAAATCTTTTGTTATCTTTAATAATAAATAAATAGGATCACCAGGTCATATACATGTAATTCTTTGTTTGGCAACTTGATGAAATAAGATCCAGATATAATGGATATGATGCTTGGGTAGGGTTTAAGGTGATTTTTGTAGATATACAAGTTTTTTATTTCACAGAGTGTGCACTACAAATTTTACATCATATGATATGTTGTGTATATGGGACCAAGGTTATTTATGTATTTTTGAAAGATTTCTTTTTACTTGTATTGTTTTGCAATTTAGTAATTTACCATTTATGTTTTGCAATATTTAATTTCTTTTTTATATACTCTCCTAATATATACCTGGAAAAAAGTTATGCATGCCCCTAAAGTTTTACAATAAATGACAACACAATTTCTGTCATGAGATGACTGACAAATTGACTTGTGATGTAATGTGATGTGTGGGGAAAATATTCCTTGAAACTTTTTTCAAGCATGTATATTAAAGTTTTAACATTTTGCATTGAAGATATTAAAGTATATTATTTCTTAATACAAAGTTGTGATTTTTCAATATCCAAGACACCTGTGTAGATCAAGCATGCATGGAATTTTGTGTTTGATCAATGGTTCATCTATATCAAACACTATCAAAATGTTATAACCTGGTGTGTGTATGGAAGGTGATAACTGTAATTCTAGCTAAATTGATCGAACTGGTGTGTGTATGGAATGTGATAACTGAAGTTCTAGCTAGATTGATCGACCTGGTGTGTGTATGGAATGTGATAACTGTAATTCTAGCTAGATTGATCGACCTGGTGTGTGTATGGAATGTGATAACTGTAATTCTAGCTAGATTGATCGACCTGGTGTGTGTATGGAATGTGATAACTGTAGTTCTAGCTAGATTGATCGACCTGGTGTGGGTATGGAATGTGATAACTGTAGTTCTAGCTAGATTGATCGACCTGGTGTGTGTATGGAATGTGATAACTGTAGTTCTAGCTAGATTGATCGACCTGGTGTGTGTATGGAATGTGATAACTGAAGTTCTAGCTAGATTGATCGACCTGGTGTGTGTATGGAATGTGATAACTGTAGTTCTAGCTAGATTGATCGACCTGGAGTGGGTATGGAATGTGATAACTAGTTCTAGCTAGATTGATCGACCTGGTGTGTGTATGGAATGTGATAACTGTAGTTCTAGCTAGATTGATCGACCTGGTGTGTGCATGGAATGTGATAACTGTAGTTCTAGCTAAATTGATCGACCTGGCGTTTGCATGGAATGTGATAACTGTAGTTTTAGCTAGATTGATCGACCTGGCGTGTGTATGGAATGTGATAACTGTAGTTCTAGCTAGATTGATCGACCTGGTGTGTGTATGGAATGTAATAACTGTAGTTCTAGCTAGATTGATCAACCTGGTGTGTGCATGGAATGTGATAACTAGTTCTAGCTAGATTGATCGACCTGGTGTGTGTATGGAATGTGATAACTAATTCTAGCTTAATTGATCTAACTGGTGTGTGTATTGAATGTGATGACTGTAGTTCTAGCTAGATTGATCGACCTGGTGTGTGTATGGAATGTGATAACATAAGTTCTAGCTAGATTGATTGACCTGGTGTGTGTATGGAATGTGATAACTGTAGTGATAGTTAGATTGATCAACCTGGTGTGTGTATGGAATGTAATAGTTCTAGCTAGACTGATCGACCTGGTGTGTGTATGGAATGTAATAGTTCTAGCTAGACTGATCGACCTGGTGTGTGTATGGAATGTGATAACTGTAGTTCTAGCTAGATTGATCGACCTAGTGTGTGCATTGAATGTGATAACTGTAGTTCTAGCTAGAATGATCGACCTGGTGTGTGTATGGAATGTGATAACTAATTCTAGCTAGATTGATAGACCTGGCATGTGTATGGAATGTGATAGTTCTAGCTAGATTGATCAAACTGGTGTGTGTATGGAATGTAATAGTTCTAGCTAGACTGATCGACCTGGTGTGTGTATGGAATGTAATAGTTCTAGCTAGACTGATCGACCTGGTGTGTGTATGGAATGTGATAGTTCTAGCTAGACTGATCGACCTGGTGTGTGTATGGAATGTGATAACTGTAGTTCTAGCTAGATTGATCGACCTAGTGTGTGCATTGAATGTGATAACTGTAGTTCTAGCTAGAATGATCGACCTGGTGTGTGTATGGAATGTGATAACTAATTCTAGCTAGATTGATAGACCTGGCATGTGTATGGAATGTGATAGTTCTAGCTAGACTGATCGACCTGGTATGTGTATGGAATGTAATAGTTCTAGCTAGACTGATCGACCTGGTGTGTGTATGGAATGTGATAACTGTAGTTCTAGCTAGATTGATCGACCTAGTGTGTGCATTGAATGTGATAACTGTAGTTCTAGCTAGAATGATCGACCTGGTGTGTGTATGGAATGTGATAACTAATTCTAGCTAGATTGATAGACCTGGCATGTGTATGGAATGTGATAGTTCTAGCTAGATTGATCAAACTGGTGTGTGTATGGAATGTGATAACTGTAGTTCTAGCTAGATTAATTGACCTGGTGTGTGTATGGAATGTGATAACTGTATTTCAAGCTAGATTGATCAACCTGGCGTGTGCACGTATATGATAACTAGTTCTAGCTAGATTGATCCACCTAGCGTGTGTATGGAATGTGATAACTGTAGTTCTAGCTAGATTGATCGACCTGGTATGTGTATGGAATGTAATTGTTCTAGCTAGATTGATCGACCTGGTGTGTGCATGGAATGTGATAATTGTAGTTCTAGCTAGATTGATCAACCTTGTGTGTGCATTGAATGTGATAACTGTAGTTCTAGCTAGATTGATCGACCTGGTGTGTGTTTTGAATGTCATAACTTTAGTTCTAGCTAGATTGATCAACCTGGCATGTGTATGGAATGTTATAACTGTAGTTCTAGCTAGATTGATCGACCTGGTGTGTGCATGGAATGTGAGAACTGTAGTTCTAGCTAGATTGATCAACCTGGTGTGTGCATAGAATGTGATAACTGTAGTTCTAGCTAGATTGATCAACCTGATGTACCTGATGTGTGCATGGAATGTGATAACCGTAGTTCTAGCTAGATTGATCGACCTGGTATGTGTATGGAATGTAATAGTTCTAGCTAGATTGATCGACCTGGTGTGTGCATGGAATGTGATAACTGTAGTTCTAGCTAGATTGATCGACCTAGTGTGTGCATTGAATGTGATAACTGTAGTTCTAGCTAGATTGATCAACCTGGTGTGTGTATGGAATGTGATAACTGTAGTTCTAGCTAGATTGATCAACCTGGCACGTGTTTGGAATGTGATAACTAGTTCTAACTAGATTGATCGACCTGGTGTGTGTTTTGAATGTCATAACTTTAGTTCTAGCTAGATTGATCAACCTGGCATGTGTATGGAATGTTATAACTGTAGTTCTAGCTAGATTGATCGACCTGGTGTGTGCATGGAATGTGATAACTGTAGTTCTAGCTAGATTGATCAACCTGGTGTGTGCATAGAATGTGATAACTGTAGTTCTAGCTAGATTGATCAACCTGATGTACCTGATGTGTGCATGGAATGTGATAACCGTAGTTCTAGCTAGACTGATCAACCTGGTGTGTGCATAGAATGTGATAACTGTAGTTGTAGCTAGATTGATCAACCTGATGTGTGCATGGAATGTGATAACCATAGTTCTAGCTAGATTGATCAACCTGGTGTGTGCATGGAATGTGATAACTGTAGTTCTAGCTAGATTGATCGACTTGGTGTGTGTATGGAATGTGGTTACTGTAGTTCTAGCTAGATTGATCGACCTGGCGTGTGTATGGAATGTGATGACTGTAGTTCTAGCTAGATTGATCAACCTGGTGTGTGTATGGAATGTGATAGTTCTAACTAAATTGATGACCTGGTGTGTGCATGGAATGTGATAACTGTAGTTCTAGCTAGATTGATCGGCTTGGTGTGTGTATGGAATGTAATAACTGTAGTTCTAGCTAGATTGATCGACCTGGTGTGTGTATGGAATGTGATAACTGTAGTTCTAGCTAGATTGATCGACCTGGTGTGTGTTTTGAATGTGATAACTGTATTTCTAGGACTGATCAACCCTGTGTATGGAATGTGATAAATAAGTTCTAGGACTGGTTGATCTGGTGTGAGTATTGAATGGGATAAAGGATAGCTCTAGGACTGGTCAACTAAGTGTGGGTATAGAATGTGGTAAATAAATTCTAGGACTGGTTGATCTGGTGCAAGTATAGAATGGAATAAGTTCTAGGACTGGTTGATATCGTGCAAGTATAGACTGGGATAAAGGATATTTCTAGGACTGGTCAACCCGGTGTGGGCATAGAATGTGGTAAATAAGTTCTAAGATTGGTTGATCTGGTGTGGGTATAGAATGGGATAAAGGATAGTTCTAGGATGGGTTGATCTGGTGCAAGTATAGAATGTTGTAAATAAGTTCCAGGACTGCTTGACCTGGTGTGGGTATGGAATGTGATAAAGGATAGATCTTGGACTGGTAGATCTGGTGCGAGTATAGAATGTGATAAAAGTAAAGTTCTTGGACTGGTCAACCCGGTGTTGGTATAGAATGTGGTAAATAAGTTTTGGACTGGTTGATCTGGTGTGGGTATAGAATGTGATAAAGGATAGTTCTAGGACTGGTTGATCTGTTGTGTGCATAGAATGTGGTAAATAAGTTTGAGGACTGCTTGACCTGGTGTGGGTATAGATGTGATAAAGGATAGATTTTGGACTGGTCAACCCGGTGTGGGTATAGAATGTGATAAATAAGTTCTGGGACTGGTTGATCTGGTGCGAGTATAAAATGTGGTAAATGAAAGTTCAAGGACTGGTCAACCCTTTGTGGGTATAGAATGTGGTAAGTTAGTTCTTTGACTGGTTGATCTGGTGTGGGTATAGAATGGGATAAAGGATAGTTCTAGGACTGGTCAACTGGGTGTGGGTATAGAATGTGATAAATAAGTTCTAGGACTGGTTGATCTGGTGCGAGTATAGAATGGGATAAAGGATAGTTCTTGGACTGGTGTGGGTATAGTGTGATGGAGGCTAGTTCAATCACAGACTGGTTAGCTCAGCTGGTAGCACATCTGACTATCAATCTAGCAGTCACGAGTTTCAATTCCTGTACGGCATCAGTCTCTTGTGATGACTGATGTGACATTACATCTCACTGTCATTTGTCACTTATACAAGTGATGAATTTATCATTACCTGCAGAGATGTTATGCTAAAATACAGGTCTACATTCCAGGATCCTGGGAAAGAGCAGTTAGGTTAACTGATCGTATGTTAGCGCTCAATGGCATTAAAATGATGTTAAATATGATGTGGTTATAAAACGTTATAAATGATAGTTATGGAAGTGATCAACGGTATAAATGTGATACAGTGGGTTATCACATCACAAGTCTACAAAAGTTGTAAAATACAGTATAATACATTTCTTTCATGCATATTGTTTGGTGAAAGAAAATTAAGCAAACACAGTTTCAAAATTTCGCATCTTTAGTCATGTGACTTGAGACTGCCAATTTAATATGCGAAGACGATGCTATGAGGACATAAAGAACAAACAGGATATCACAATATGGAGCCCATATAATATATGTTGCACACAGAGCCCAAACAATAGATGTGGGCACAGGTAGCCCATATATATATAAATATACAACATAACTGCAAATATACTGTATACACACATTTTGTTAGTATGTACATTTTGAATGTACTAAATCCTTAGATGTATAATTGTACTGTATACACACATTCATTTCGTAAATGTGTTCAAGTGAATGTACTAGTTACTTAGGTTTATAAGTGTACTTGATACACACATTCATTTTGTAAATGTTTAAAAGTGAATGTACTAGTTATGTAGATGTATACACACTGTTTACACACATTTTTTTCGTTAGTGTGTACCTTGTGATACAACTACTAGCTAATTAGGTGTATACACACTGTATACAAACATTCTTTTCATAAAAGTGCACAAATGAATGTATGTATAAATTGAATGTTTACACACTGTATACATACATTCATTTCATAAATGTGTACAGGTGAATGTACTAGTCACTTAGGTGTATAAGTGTACTGCATACACAGATTTATTTCATAAATGTGTACAAGTGAATGTACTAGTCACTTAGGTGTATACGTGTTCTGTATACACACATTCATTTCATTAATGTGTACAAGTGAATATATGTGTTTCTTGGGTGTATAAGTGTACACACACATTCATTTTACCTGTATGTACATTTTGGATGCTGAATGCTAGAAATTAACAACATTGTGTAAACTGCACATTAACAGTTCTTGATTTAAAAGAGTTGTATACAATTCGTTCATTCATTGTTTTTTAAAAATGTTTAACATCATTTTTAACAAACGACAGGTTATATATGGCACATTCAGCCCAGTTTTATTGGTAGTGGAAGACCTCAGAATGAATCCAAGCCAAACCACTGTCTGTCTGTTCTAGGACCAAACTGTGCTATAACCCTGAAAGTCAGTGTTGAGAAGTAAGCGGTCATTAGACGACACGATCTTGGACCACTCAGCCTCGGAGAACACTTTTAATCACTGACTGTCTAAATAAGTGTACATGTAATCATTGTGGTTCAATTAAGAATGTATTGTGACGAAACAGTTAATCCAACTTACTGTTTTGAAATATTATAAGAATTTGTGTCTAGCTAATGACTAAAATATAATAGTCAGCATATACATGAGGGATGCCAAGTTAAATTTCAATATTTAATAATAATAATAATAAAAAAAAACACATATAAAAACAAATATACAGACCACTTACTATCAACAAAATGTACATCCAGGAAACAAAGTAAAAGAAAGCCACTATTGTTTAGCTTCATGATTACGATACCAAGAAATTTAACATTAAAAAAAAAAGGGAAATAACATAATAAGTTTTATCTATTTGCTGTTGTTAAATGCAAAAACAGATATTTCAGTTTCTGTCTACATGTACATAATATATAAGCACCAAATATGGTATGATAAAAAAAATGACTAAAAGGATTTAAGATTAAATGGACACTAAACACTTTGTCAGCTACCACCATTGCATTTTTCATAGACTTACATTATAATGTTTGACCTAATTTCACTATTACTGTCATCTGAGAACCCAAAACCTGTATATCATATAAAAGTACTATCATAGACTCAAATGAAAATATTCATATAAAAAAAATGGGGTCAAAAGTGTTCGCTTTTACTTTTTTCTCTTTGAAGTTGGGTACCCCCACTTTTAGCATGAAAAAACACAAACTAAATTTCACAAATTTTATTTTCCATACAGTTTCCGTAATAAAATGAATTAAGAAATATAATTTAAATTTTTTATTAACACAAACATAATGTAATAAACTTATTATTGATTTATGAATATTAGCTAGTTTGACATTTTTATCCAACCAGAAATAAGTTTACTATTTAGAATATGCCCTGAACATTCCTAAACATTTTCAGCCAATCAGAGAGCTCATCTCAATGGTGATAGATGACCTAAATGTCAGACTGTACATCTTACTCTTTGCTCACTATATTTAAAAAAGAAAATATAATAACACAACAGAAAAGTGATAACACAGAGACCTGAGGTACAAACAGCACTTAATACAGCAACTTTATTCACAAATGCTTTACCTATTAAGCAGATCAACACACTCATGTATCATCAAAAATATTTAACTGGTTATTTACAAGTGCCTAGGTATTCTACACGTTTTGAAATGTTGACTATCTAATGATATAAACATTTTTATCAAAAATTTGAAAATTGACAAAAATAATTATATATCAATCTAGATAATGGTTTTATGAAAACTGTTCAGATAACATTAAAAAACTTGACTTATGTGAGAAAATTTCCAGTTACTTTTGAAAGGATGGTGGTTCTACTCAGTCAGACTCAGTCTGAGGTCTTCCTCCACCATAAAAAACTGGATATGCTGTATATAACCTGAAACAAATGTGTTGAAAATGGAGTTAAAACCCCATTCAAAAATTCATTATGAATTAACTCAAATTATACAATAAGCTATAACTAGTCACTGGCTATAACTAGCTGTAATCTTTAGCTAGTCACTAGCTATTATAATAAGCCAGTTACCAGCTATAATCAATCATGTACTCACTAGCTATAACCAGTCACTAGCTATTATAATAAGCCAGTTACCAGCTATAATCAATCATGTACTCACTAGCTATAACCATAATCAGGCACGAGCTATAAACAAACCTGACCAGTCAATAGCAGTAACCAACCAGTCACGTTCTATAACAAGTCACTAGCCATAACCAGTCACATATTTTCAATATGCCATTTTATCTTGAAATTCTTTACATAAGCAAAATTAAATAAGTGTCGAAAACAATAGTATATACAGATAATAATCTTATGCCATTTATAAAACATCCTTAAAACAGAAGTAAAAGCAGAATAATAGAGAAAGATTGATGTAATTCTTATTTCTTCATTCGCTGATTTGGTCATTTTAATATTGCCTTTGACAAATATAACATTTTCCAACCATCATGAACTAGCCAATCACAAACAAACAGTCTTCAGAAGGAGTGATGTGATTTGCTTGTCACAGGCAGTCATGTGATAGGCTTGTTAGAAGCAGCCATGTGATTGGCTCATCACAAGCAGTGATTTGATTGGCTTGTTGAAGGCAGTGATCTGTTTGGCTCATTAAGATGAACAGTGTGAGATTTTTTCTGCAGGAAAACAAATAAGATTGCTTTTCCATGCAATTCAGCATGAAGAAATTGTAACTTTCTAAAGACATCAGTGTAAATTTTTGATATTTCAAACAACACTCTTAAAGATGTTTCTATAACAAGTACATTTTGTAGCGAGAGAAAAAAAATTGACCATGTATGGATGAAGTACAACAGTCCAGAGAAGTAGAAAGTAAAAAAAAATTTTTTTTAAATTCGACATTTTTTAAGCAAGAAAGTAATTCAAAAGCTTTTTTTTGTGGACAATGCCGCACAACTACTAGAAGTTATAAACAATGCAAATGAAAGTAAAGGTAAGAAAACACAAAGGAAATGAACACAATATTGATATTAAATGTATCACAGACATCACATGCACTGATAGCCTAGCTTCTCCAAGCTTATATTTACAATCACTAAGCATTACTATGTACATATCTTATTTACAGAGAACCCAGTTGCCACTCCTATATACATTTCAAATTACCATTTATAGTCACTCCCACATAGTGTCACTCCTCTTGAGATTAGCTATGCCAATGATTGTATCAATTAGTGCAGTGTAAGCCACAACCACTGAGTAAAACAATGAGCATGCACACATTTGAAGCTGCAGTATGGCTACTCAGTTACTTTAGCCCAATGAACATTTCTAGTACTAAGGTATTGTAACCACTACTTAGTATTGGGTTAAGCCACTCCCATCCAACCCCTTTGAAAGTAGTCACTCCCACTGTGTCTATAGCCACTCCCATTTAAAAGTAGTAACTCCAACTGAGTACATATCCACTCCCATTCAGTATAACCAATCTCGTGGATATGTGACACTATGAAGTCTTCGAACTTTAGCCCTTACATATCTATAACACTGCTGTAAAGCAAATCCCAAATGACCAATTACAACCTGGATATTCTCGAGTGCAAGCAGTGATGTCGCACTAGTGATAAACAATACACATCCCAGTATCATATCACAACACTGAAATATATAAACAATCTAACATGCCTCTCATAAAGCCAATTGCTTGTTTTCTATAACTATTTCTTTTTATACATTGCATCTAAATTAACAATTTCCCATCTGAAAGAGTACATATATGATGTTTTAACAAGATTGTTGGCTAACTTAGCCATAACGAGTAATGGGAGGGTGTGAACATGCTAACTACATTGATCACCCTGATATGTTTATCGCAGAACACCATTCAGTTTTGTTCGGCTACACTTGTAAAAGAATATCTTAACAAATCACTTTTCAAGTTTCTAAGAGTTAAACTTCCATCTATACTTCTTCCTCCAGACTATATAATCATCTATAATCTTTTAACCAAGAGCCACATGATGCAGAACCAGTTTGGACTGTAAGCTACTCCAAGTGTAGCCTACTCCAAGTGAAAGCTACTCCAAGTGAAAGCTACTCCATTTGTTAGCTACTCCAAGTGTAAGCTATTCCAAGTGTAAGCTACTCCAAGTGTTAGCTACTCCAAGTGTAAGCTACTCCAAGAGAAAGGTACTCCAAGTGTAAGCTACTCAAAGTGTAAGCTATTCCAAGTGTAAGCTAGTCAAAGTGTTAGCTATTCCAACTGTAAGCTACTCCAAGTGTAAGCTACTCAAAGTGTAAGATATTCCAAGTGTTAGCTACTCAAAGTGTAAGCTATTCCAAGTGTTAGCTACTTCAAGTGTAAGCTTTTTCAAGTGTAAGCAATTCCAAGTGAAAGCTACTCCAAGTGTAAGCTACTCAAAGTGTCAGCTATTCCAACTGTTAGCTACTCAAGTGTAAGCTACTCGAAGTGTTAGCTGTAACAAGTGAAAGCTATTCCAACTGTAAGCTACTCCAAGTGTTAGCTGTTACAAGTGAAAGCTACTCCAAGTGTTAGCTGTTACAAGTGAAAGCTACTCCAAGTGTAAGCTACTCCAAGTGAAAGCTTTTCCAACTGTAAGCTACCCCAAGTGTAGCCTACTCCAAGTGTAAGCTACTTCAAGTGTAAGCTACTCCAAGTGTAAGCTAATTCAAGTGTAAGCTACTCAAAGTGTAAGCTATTCCAACTGTAAGCTACTCCAAGTGTAAGCTACTCCAAGTTTAAGCTTACTCCAAGGCTGACCTATTTGTAACAAAACTGCTTACAATGAATATTACTTACAAAAACAACGAGTCAAGAGATAAGATGATCATAAAACAAGCTAGTTTCCATTTTCCTCTTATGAAACACAGTATTGTTTAGGTTTAGGATAGCAATTTTCTCATGTAACTGGTGAGAAACATTAAGCATTCATCATTTACTTAACATTTATCTATTAAACTTATATTTGCTCTCAAGATATTGCATTGTTTTATATAAATTTGTGCATTTGTTTGTTCACTTATCCCATCGGTCTTTCATTATATCGAGATATAATTTAACCCAAAAGTTTATTACATCCCTTTGAAACAATACTTGAATTCCTACCTGCCAGAAACAAATTATCCTGTAAAAAAAATAAGTCTTTACTAAAAACGTCTCATCAAAATTAAATAAAATGTTTGCCGTTTAATACATTTAGCATGTCACATACAGAACCTTTTATAGTTTGAGATCAAAATTACATAATTACTTACAAAGGCAAACATTCACTGAAGACTTGTTTAAACTGAAGTCCGAGTATATACATACAGTTTCCAATTATTTACACATTCAACAACAAATATAATCACTTAACGATATGTGCAGCAACTAAAATATCTTAAAATAATAAATCGATATAATATTCATTATCATACAAACAACATCAAAATAAATGATCAAACCATTACATCACTTAAAACTGACTAATTTAAGTATGTTACAGACCAAGTTTGGTGAATTTTTGCCCAGATGAAATACACCCTATATAATTAAGTGTTCCAACATCTGTATACTGTTTTAATGAGTTTTATCTCCCAAGTTGAAGTTTCCTGAAAGCATTCATATTTATTACAATGAAACTTGGTAAAACAACCATAAATGATATAAATTGTTCCAGTTACTGAAAACTACACCACACTTTTCAGCAGACTATTTGCACGTAACATATCATTTTCAAATTACAACCTGAATATTTGCTTTGAAATCACAAGACTAAGAGAAAATAACAACCATGTATTTAAACTACAGATCTCTGAAATTGTTTAAGTAGTCCATACTTGATTTAAAAATGTCAAGAGTAATTGTTCTTGTATCATTTGCCTCCCTTGTTCAAAATGGTAAGCGATAAATTGCACAGTATAGTTCAAAATACATTTTAATATTATATTCAAATTATCCAGAACTCATAAATGTTTTCCAATGTTCTTTTTTTTTTTCTTTAGTTGCCTTTCCTTTACAGACCATTTTTCTAAACACAAAACATTTACTAATATTTGACTGGCTATTAATGAATTTGTCACCATGGCGACATGAGCAAATATCAGTAAACAAGCAGTAGAAGACGATGAACACAACAGTAGTGTGGGAGTGAGCAATATGTGTCATGTAACCAGTATCCAGCCAATAACATGACTGGCTTTTATATTGTGCTTTAAACAAATACAGCGAGAAGTATCACCAGCATCCATTATGTCAAAAATCATTATCAATGATTGAATTAGATATCTGTTCCTATCTCTTGACCTACAATGGAAGGTGACAAATGTCCAGATACTATAATTATTATATTAAGGTCAATTATTACATCATTTTTTTTTCATATTGTCTCAATCAGAAAATTCAATCTCAAATCTTGTATTATATCACGGTGGATCGAGGGACATACTCTTTCGTTCCTGTAATGAAGTCTTTCTTTGTTGTATTTTTTCTGCCGAGTTAGGATGAAGGAGTCTGTCTGGCGATAAAGCACGTCGCAGAAGTGGAGAACTCTGCTCCGATTTACGCTTTGAGAAAGATGGGCGCTTCACTAGATTTACACTCGACTGGTTAGTTGTTGTCAGATGTGATGGTATTGTCTTTTGAGCTTGATTAGAGGTCCCTAAATGGTGCCCCTGATTGAAGGCGAGGGGACTAGGGGAGCGTACAGGGGACACGGGCATTGGTGAAGGTGATGGTGTCCTGGCAAGTGGAGACAGTGGGATGTTGTGGACAGACTTCCGACGACAAGGTGATTTTAAACTTTGCGTTCGTTTATGTTTCGCTAGTCCAGTTAGTGAACTTGGTCTACCATGACCATAAGTTGGAGAATGGGACTGATTCGCTGGAGAGTTGGGGGTGCTAGAATTCGGTGAGCTACTTGTAGATGACGTGTGACCCGACTCCGGTGACCAAGTGAGTGATAACGGAGATGACTGGTGTCCCGTCTTAAATGTCACAGCAGACGTGTCCCCGAAAGACCATGATTTACTGAAGGGGCTGCTCCTGTAGGTGCTATTCGGGGTTAAAGGGGAGTTAGGCCCTAACTGTCCTGCAACATGTCCAGACTGCTCAGCACGTTTTGTACTGAGACGACGGAAGAGTGACCTGCTCTTCTTCTTCTCACCACTTTTCTCTCTGCCATTTTTCTTTTTTGACCTTCGTGCCATTTTTCCCGGACTTGCTCCCTTCTTTCTTGCACCTGCAATAGTGTCCAATAACAAAACTTATATAAATAGAATGCTGAATAAATATTACAAGCTCTGTTTAATCATAAGAGTTGAAACACTTTAAATATCACCCCTAAATGTTTTGGGGAGATTCTACTAATTTACAGTAAATAAAATTAAAAGATTATTACAGAGTATTGCTGACTCATCGGAAGAATGTGTCATTAGGTCATCATGATTCATGATGTTTGAAGATACAATATAACGTAGGGATAACCCGTCTGTCACAGTACGTGACCAACCACACACTTATAACCCCAACTGTGATATAAAGCCATAAGATGGTTCAGAGACAGCTCTTTATATTTTTCTATAAATAATTCATATCAGAGGCCTTTTTTTTTTTTAAATCACTGCATTGTTTTTGTTTTAATATGGCAAATGGTACTACTAATCTAATGTTAACACATTCAGTTGGCAAAAAACATTTCCCAAAATGTACTTGTTATATGTAGTCTGAATTCTTAATTGTACGAAGATGCTTGAAATTTTAAACATGCATGGAGCTCTCTTTAGCATGCTTGGTAGAAGGATAAATGTTCATTTAGCAAACAGTAGTTATAACCCACATGTGGAGAGTACAGTAGTTATAACCAACATGTGGAGAGTACAGTAGTTATATAACAACCACACCTACAAATAATCCCAACAGGATAGGAAATATTGAGGGTCCAAAGGATGGCACGGGAAACAAAATTTCATTTCATCAAATATCTTGTTTTGTAATTTTGACAATGATTTTTATTCAAATCTGCATTTCTCAACTACTAACAAAGAATATCTGTTTCGTAACAAATAAAGAAAAACTTCTGTTTCTCAACTGCCAAAGAAGAACTTCTTCTGTTTCTCAACTGCTCAATGGAGAACTTTTGTTTCTCAACTACTAAGGAAGAACTTTTGTTTCTCAACTACCAAAGAAGAACTTCTTCTGTTTCTCAATCTCTAAAGAAAAACTTTTGGTTTTCAACTGCTCAAGAAAAACTTCTGGTTTCAACTGCTCAAGAAGAATTTCTGTTTCACAACTGTTCAAGAAGAACTTCTAGTTTTCAACTGCTCAAGAAGAATTTGTTTCTCAACTGTTCAAGAATAACTTCTGTTTATCAACTGCTCAAGAAGAACTTGTATATTTCACCTGTTGTAATGGTGGTACTCTCAACAGCTCAAGAAGAACTTGTATATTTTACCTGTTGTAATGTTGGTACTCTCAGCAGCTCAAGAAGAACTTGTATATTTCACCTGTTGTAATTGTGGTACTCTCAACTGCTCAAGAAGAACTTATATATTTTACCTGTTGTAATGGTGGTACTCTCAACTGCTCAAGAAGAACTTGTATATTTTACCTGTTGTAATGGTGGTACTCTCAACTGCTCAAGAAGAACTTGTATATTTTACCTGTTGTAATGTTGGTACTCTCAACTGCTCAAGAAGAACTTGTATATTTTACCTGTTGTAATGGTGGTACTCTCAACTGCTCAAGAAGAACTTGTATATTTTACCTGTTGTAATGGTGGTACTCTCAACTGCTCAAGAAGAACTTGTATATTTTACCTGTTGTAATGATAGTACTCTCAACTGCTCAAGAAGTATTTGTATATTTTACCTGTGGTAATGGTGGTACTCTCAACTGCTCAAGAAGAACTTGTATATTTTACCTGTTGTAATGGTAGTACTCTCAACTGCTCAAGAAGTACTTGTATATTTTACCTGTGGTAATGGTGGTACTCTCAACTGCTCAAGAAGAACTTGTATATTTTACCTGTTGTAATGGTAGTACTCTCAACTGCTCAAGAAGTACTTGTATATTTTACCTGTTGTAATGGTGGTACTCTCAACTGCTCAAGAAGAACTTGTATATTTTACCTGTTGTAATGGTGGTACTCTCAACTGCTCAAGAAGAACTTGTATATTTTACCTGTTGTAATGGTAGTACTCTCAACTGCTCAAGAAGAACTTATATATTTTACCTGTGGTAATGGTGGTACTCTCAAGTGGGACACATCTGATACGCAGCTCCCCCTTGCCCTTGAGAATGAGTTCCACGACCTGTGTGTGAAGCAGACTATTCACTGCCTCGTCATTGATATGTGTAATTAAGTCCCCTTGACGCAGACCCGACTCAAACGCTGGACTGTTCTCTTCAACAGCCTGGAGAAAGTAAAGATAAACTTGTAAATACAGTCAAACCTGTACTAATGGTCACCTGTTATAAGCAGCCACCTGCCTTAAGCAGCCCGTTTCAGACCCTCACGTCGAAATTTACTATATAATTTAACTGCAATAGGCGATCACCTGGTCGACGCGGCCAGTGGCCAACATTTTTGGTCCCAAATGCATTAAAAACCTCCTAAAACGGCCACCAAATGAACAAATTTTACTGTAAAATATCGATTTTGGCATATAAAAATTTCATTACGGCCACAGAATTAATATTTAATTAAAGAACTAAAAACCAAATAAATCAAATAATTATAATATATCTTTAATTTAAAATAAGTTTCTTTTAGTTTAAACTTTCTTAATTGGCCGTAAACAAACCAAACAAAGCTATTATTGTGTTCTACATAATCGCCATTTTTCCGACTCAAACCAAACAAAGCTGTTATTGTGTTCTACATAATCACAATTTTTCCCACTCAAACACGAGTGTAGAGCGTGATAATTTTCACATCTCTGTTTTTAGCTTGGTAAAATAGACAGATCAAAGTGTTTTGTGTAAACACGTTAACTGTGAAAAAGTCGGCATATAAAAAGATTAAAGAAGCTAACGTTTTTGAGACGATAATTAGAATGGCAGTTTGTTCGTGCTTTTAACGAACGATAAGGAATTAACTCATTAAGTTCACACTTGTAAAAAGCGCTAATTGTGGAAAAATATAAAATTTAGAAATGATTTATTGTGACTTAAATTAGAAATGTTTTGATTGTCAGCGTGTTAACAATGCCACCAAAACGGAAGTGTTTGACTTTGGATGAACGTGTTGAGGTTGTGAAATTGTGAAAATATACAAAAATACTTCGCTAATCTGGATGAAAATTAATGACCCTGTAGTAGGCAGCCACCTGTCTTAAGCGGCCAATTTGGCCCTTTCCCTTGGCTGGCTGCTTAAGACTGGTTTGACTGTATAGCAGGCATTTTGCTGTTCTGTGTATGCTATTGCTATTAAATGTTGTCTTGGTTCTGTCACATAGATGTATACATGAAGCAGGGAGCATATATTTTTTCTTAGGTCACTGCAGTTTATGCAGCAGGTACAAATAAACATAATATCTCACCCAGTCATATTACCTGGACACTGGGCCATACAGATCAGATGCTCAAGGTGTATGTTTCAGCCCTAGCCTTTTTGGCTTTTGTAAGACAGGTTTTGGAATCAAACATTAAATATAGTTATATTATTTTTTTAAGCAATATATACATATACATTTTCACCCCTTAAATTTACAATTAATTTTCAAAGTGAAATAATACAATCAACAGACAGGTAAACAAGATGGATTTATTTCTTTACACATTAAATCCAGATAAATATAACAAAGTTTACATTAAAGATTCCAGAAAATTGCTTCTCATTATCATTCGACTCTCACCGCTGATTCAAGTGGGAAGTTATCAGTTACTTGCAGAGATGGGGTGTGCTAAAATACTGGTTAAACTTTAAGGATCCCAGGAAACAGTGGTCAGTTTAAATGATTGTCTGCTAGCCCTAGATGGCACAAAAATGAAGCTAAATATTCAATCAATCAATCCAGAAAATATTAACAACATTATTAGAGTGATAATTACAATACAAATTAATTTACAGCTACATTTCAATAACAATGAGTGAAAATGTCAATTGATTGATTGATTGAATATTTAGCATCATTTTTATGCCATCGAGGGCTAACAGATGATCAGTTAACCTAACCACTGTTTCCTGGGATTAACCAGTACTTGAGCACACCCCATCTCCGCAAGTAACTGATAACTTTCCCACTTGAATCAGTGGTGAGAGACGAATGATAATGAGACACAATGTCGTATATAAATCATCATAGAGACTGTTGCCGGTGAAAATGTCAAGAAAAACTAAACAGAATAAAGCAAAGTAAGGCATTTATTGATAATAAATAAAATATGAATCAAGGAACCACTGTGCATGTCCTTGTAGAGGTCTGAGATTCTCATTATTGATGTAAAAATACTCACCACAACAATATGTTGAAGAGTAAAAGTATTTGTGTTGCCAAAATACACCCGAATAGCCCTCAATGTAAACCCGTAACCCCTGGCTCCCCTTTTTATCATGATTGGAGGCTTCAGATTTCTTACAAGTGGCGACACATCCCTGGATGGGGAACCATCCCGGGAACTAGTACTGGAACCTGGCGATTCCATTGGCTGAGAGCTGTATTCTTCTACAATAGAGGAAATAAAGTAATTTTTTATTTTTGGTATAAATAAAAGTTTTTTATCTTTAATAAAGTAAATGCTTATATGTGTCACATATTGCATCATAAACACACAAACATATATATATATATATATGGAGATAATTATTTGTGAATAACCAGACATAAATGTACCAACCAGACTATGGCGAGTGCAATATCAAGGCACCTGCCAAACCAATAAATTTGGTATCAACCATGACTTATATAACATGGTTGGTTATACATGCAACATATCTGGACTGGACAGACATTTTACATACATGAACAGAAAGCTTTATGCGAGTAGGATCCAATTAAGGATACACAACTACTCACATGCTATAGAAAAGTAATTCCTTTGTTGTGATTTCACTTATCTTCCTTTATATTGTTTTATCTCTTTTTTTCCATATTTTTGGACTATTATGTTACCACACAGACAATAAATTGCCATAAATGAACACAATATTCCCCGCTGCACATTAGTGTATGGTTGTTCAAAGAAGCAAATGCTCATAATAGTTTATTTCATGGAGAAGGAATTCTTAAACAGTTGCTGGCTAAAGTCAAAATAACTAAGTTCAGACAGTTATATTCAAGAATAAGAAGCTTTTCACTAGCAGTAGGGTATAACAAGTAATCAGATAAAATGTCCTGACGGGGATCCGAACAATGAATACTTGTAAGTTACTCTTAGCATTATCTCGATCAACATTTTTTACAAATGGTAACATTTTGAGAGCCAGCTCATTGTTCAAGTTTCAAGCAAATAAAGAATGGATCGGGTGACACCCAAAGATACTTTGTCGCTATAAATCTAAAAGCAGAATTATACTGAAAATCAAAATTATTTATGAAAGTATACAAAAGTTACATGCAGTTTACAATAGCTAAATTGAACTTATTTAATATATTCAAAGCCAAATAATAACATAAATATAATGACATCTGTACACAAGAAAAAGAGAATATTTTAAAATGGCCAATTTTATTTACTTTTCAGGTTTATAATGTTATAAGGATATTATTTATGGAGGTACTCCATCCAAAATTAATTGTTTTTTACAGTGTTCAGCATTACTTACAACAATCTTTCAGTGATATCACAATATGTTGTACAGCGTTCAGCATTACTTACAACAATCTTTCAGTGATATCACAATGATGTTGTACAGCGTTCAGCATTACTTACAACAATCTTTCAGTGATATCACAATATGTTGTACAGTGTTCAGTATTACTTACAACAATCTTTCAGTGATATCACAATGATGTTGTACAGCGTTCAGCATTGCTTACAACAATCTTTCAGTGATATCACATGTTGTACAGCGTTCAGCATTACTTACAACAATCTTTCAGTGATATCACAATGATGTTGTACAGTGTTCAGCATTACTTACAACAATCTTTCAGTGACATCACAATATGTTGTACAGTGTTCAGTATTACTTACAACAATCTTTCAGAGATATCACAATATGTTGTACAGTGTTCAGCATTACTTACAACAATCTTTCAGTGATATCACAATATGTTGTACAGTGTTCAGCATTACTTACAACAATCTTTCAGTGATATCACAATGATGTTGTACGGCGTTCAGCATTACTTACAACAATCTTTCAGTGATATCACAATGATGTTGTACGGCGTTCAGCATTACTTGCAACAATCTTTCAGTGATATCACAATGATGTTGTACGGCGTTCAGCATTACTTACAACAATCTTTCAGTGATATCACAATGATGTTGTACAGTGTTCAGCATTACTTGCAACAATCTTTCAGTGATATCACAATGATGTTGTATAGTGTTCAGCATTACTTACAACAATCTTTCAGTGACATCACAATATGTTGTACAGTGTTCAGTATTACTTACAACAATCTTTCAGAGATATCACAATATGTTGTACAGTGTTCAGCATTACTTACAACAATTTTTCAGTGATATCACAATATGTTGTACAGTGTTCAGCATTACTTACAACAATCTTTCAGTGATATCACAATGATGTTGTACAGTGTTCAGCATTACTTACAACAATCTTTCAGTGATATCACAATATGTTGTACAGTGTTCAGCATTACTTACAACAATCTTTCAGTGATATCACAATGATGTTGTACAGTGTTCAGCATTACTTACAACAATCTTTCAGAGATATCACAATATGTTGTACAGTGTTCAGCATTACTTACAACAATCTTTCAGTGATATCACAATATGTTGTACAGCGTTCAGCATTACTTGCAACAATCTTTCAGTGATATCACAATGATGTTGTACAGTGTTCAGCATTACTTACAACAATCTTTCAGAGATATCACAATGATGTACAGCGTTCAGCATTACTTACAATAATCTTTCAGAGATATCACAATGATGTTGTACATCGTTCAGCATTACTTACAACAATCTTTCAGTGATATCACAATGATGTTGTACAGTGTTCAGCATTACTTACAACAATCTTTCAGTGATACCACAATGATGTTGTAGTGTTCAGCATTACTTACAATAATCTTTCAGAGATATCACAATGATGTTGTACAGCGTTCAGCATTACTTACAACAATCTTTCAGTGATATCACAATGATGTTGTACAGTGTTCAGCATTACTTACAACAATCTTTCAGTGATACCACAATGATGTTGTAGTGTTCAGCATTACTTACAACAATCTTTCAGTGATATCACAATGATGTTGTACAGTGTTCAGCATTACTTACAACAATCTTTCAGTGATATCACAATAATGTTGTACAGTGTTCAGCATTACTTACAACAATCTTTCAGTGATATCACAATGATGTTGTAGTGTTCAGCATTACTTACAACAATCTTTCAGTGATATCACAATGATGTCTGCCAAGATAGTATTATAAGCACTGCCACATTGGAGTATCATGCCACAGACATATGGTATGATACCTCACCAAGTCACATTATAGGGACAGTGGTCAGACTGGTCCCAGAACTAGTCTCTGACTGCCATGAACCAAATAAGGTTAGATTCTGGAACCATTCTAAAAGGTTTCAGTGTCTTACAACTGTTATCTATACTTAATTATTGTCAAAATAGAAATGTAACAAGTGGAATGTTATTTACAATGTTTTAATGTAAATAGTGTTTTATTTCTTAAATGCAATCTGTTTTATTCTTCATCTAACCAGGGCCCTCGTTTGACCATTTTTGGGGCTGAAAGTTTTACTTCTTGATGTCACAGTTATCATGACTTTGTTATG
Organism: Panopea generosa; assembly: GCA_029582155.1. NCBI lineage: Eukaryota > Metazoa > Mollusca > Bivalvia > Adapedonta > Hiatellidae > Panopea > Panopea generosa. Next base: position 30,758,928 of record CM055901.1, on the reverse strand, counting down.
TACCGGTAAACAGACTTTTTCTTTAATATGTAAAACAGTGATTAAGTGATTTCTTGATGTAACAGTGACCTTTTTCTTGGTGTAGCAGTGACCTTTTTCTTGATGTAAGCAGTGACCTATTTCTTGATGTAAGCAGTGACCTTTTTCTTGATGTAAGCAGTGACCTATTTCTTGATGTAAGCAGTGACCTTTTTCTTGATGTAAGCAGTGACCTATTTCTTGAAATAAAAAGCGAATTATTTCCTGGTGTAAATCATGATTTATTTCTTGGTGCAAACAGTGACTGATATCTTAACATAAACAGTGATTTATTTTTTCTTCTTAATGGTTACCTATTTCTTGGTGTAAACAGTGATTTATTTCTTAGTGTGAATAGCGATTTAGTGATTTGTTTCTTGGTGTAAAAAGTTACCTATTTCTTGGTGTAGGCAGTGATTTAGTGATTTGTTTTGTGGTGTAAATAGTTACCGATTTCTTTGTGCAAATGATTACCTATTTTTTGGTGTAAACTGTTATCTATTTCTTGGTGTGATTTAGTGATCTATTTCTTGGTGTAAACAGTGATTTATTTCTTCTTGGTGTAAACAGTGATTTATCTCTTGGTGTAAACAGTGATTTAGTTACTTATTTCTTGGTGTAAAACAGTGATTAATTTCTTGGTGAAAACAGTGATTTAGTTACTAATTTCTTGGTGTCGACAGTGATTTAGTGATTTATTACTTTATGTCACACACCTGGTGCTTGTACAAGCAATGTCAAAGCATTCGCCGACACAGATTTCTGCAACATCTTCGGCACATTCTTTCTTTCACGTAGCTCGTCAACCGGCGAAAGATCTATAAAAAGATCGTATGTGTCGTTGAATAACGGAAGATCATCTAAAATTTAAACACAACAAACGTGCAAAATAAAGCCAATGCAAATTATAAGTGCAGTGCAGCAGAAAAAGCCGCAAAAACACACAAAGTAGACACAGAAGTGAGTCACATTGAAAGATTTGTATACACATTAACCCTTTACTTCATATAGACGCCTTTGGACACCTCTAATATTGAAAGCATTAGTTCAGCAATGGGTGAATTATGTTTATATTAACTGACAGAGTGGAAAACAGTGCAGGAAGTGTTTAGATTGCTCATTACGAGCAATCTGAACTCTTCCTGCACTGTTTTCAAAGGCCTTCTGTGATTGGTGCCGGAAAACGCGTATCTATGGGGTAAAGGGTTAAAACATGGAAATCAATAATAAATCATACAAGACACACTTAAGAGATTGATTGATTGAATGTTTAGCATAATTTTTATGCCATTGAGGGCTAACAGATGATCAGTTAACCTTACCACTGTTTTCTGGGTTTAACCAGTACTCAAGTACACCCCATCTCCGTAAGTAACTGATAACTTTCCCACTTGAATCAGTGGTGAGAGACGAATGATAATGAGACACAATGTCGTATATCAATCATCATGGAGACTGTTGCCGAGCGGGGGATTCAAACTCACAACCCCTGGATTGATAGCCAAGACACGTAACTGACTAAGCTAATTGGGCCTGGCGCGCACTTAAGAGAGACAGAAATATTAGCTGATATTAAAGCAAAGCACACTTCAAAACTTTAAACACAACATTGTAAGAAACTTTAAACTCAAGCAAACTTCAAACATAACATTATAAGAAACTTTAAACTCAAGCAAACTTTAAACACAACATTATAAGAAACTTTAAACACAATATTATCAGAAACTTTAAACTCAAGCAAACTTCAAACACAACATTATAAGAAACTTTAAACTCAAGCAATCTCAAGAAAAACACTCACACACATCAGAAGAAACCCTAGCAAACTTTTCAATGCTATACAAAAGAGCCAGGATTGAATTGAGCGACTCATAAAGGCAAAGTTAGCTTTATTTAATTTGATAAATTGAACACGAGGTAAACAAGGGTAAAAGCATTATTGGTGATAATTATTTTGCTATGGGTTTTAGAGGAAATATTTACAGAAATATTTGCAGGTTAGTTATTAAATGATTGAATGTTCAAATGACAACTCGTGATTTATTAGAAGATAGACAAAGCCATAAAAAAGTCTTGTTATAAATACATTCCCTTTTAATTTTCTGACTTTCAAGCAAACTTCAATTCCCCAACAATATTCAATATTATCTGGCAAATCCCCCGTCCTTTGAAAATTATATTTCTCATAACTTTTAAAGGTCAATGACAAATTGTTATATTAAAATTAAAATAAAATGTAAGGACAAAATGGCCCTGAAACAATATCTGAGGAAAAAATCGGTGGATGAAATGGACATCATGACAATAATGAAACCACTTTCCTTGTTTTAATAGCAAAAAAACTAGCCACAAGACATTAAAAGGGAGTTTATCAGGTTTTTTCAAAAATTTGCTATAAACATTTTTTACAATATATCATTCCTTTTTATATTCAGTGATCCCGTACTACCAAAAAGCTATTCAATAAAAAATGCACAAATAATATATTGAAAAGGGATTTCCTAATTTGGGTTATGCGCCTTGTTAAGAATAAAATAGATTTCCCGCTTAAAATTGCAACGTTTTAAATGAGTCTGTTATATAATACAGGTTTACATAGTAAAAACTGCTTCATCTTAGAAAGAGAACGAATGGCGACGCAAAGAACGTCTAGCAGTATTCAAGTGCTGTCTATTTTTAGAATGGGAATTTCGTTTCAAGTTTAACACTCCCATTTAAACAGTGATTTTGTCAGATTTTGGTAGATTTTACGTACTAAGCCATGCAGATTTTATTTATTAATGATAATGAGATGTATTTTAACCATTTTAAAAATAATTTTATTTTTTTTAAGACATTTATACCATTTTCCTTGTCAAAATGCACGGATTGAAAAGTGCTGGAAACCTCCATTAATGAAATAAGCATAAATTATAACTGCCCTTGTTTTAATTTTATTCTAAGCAGAACTCTTTTTTTTACCATGCATTGAGCTGTTAACTGATATACAATGCATTTACTGGTATAAAACAGTTACCCTTTTAGAAATTTTGATATAATCAAATATTCTTTCACTGGATCAGAAACACCAATAACAAACTTTGAAAAATTAAAAAGAAAGAAATCTAAACAATAATGTATAGAGTATAAAATTTTAATGTACAGAGAACATTGATGAAATATGGAGAAGAAAGACATACCACTTGGTGCAGGCTTATCATCATCCGAAGACACCGCCACCCTGGGGATTGTGGTATGGGGAACTTTCATCGTTGAACGTAAACTCCTCTTGGAGACAATTGGGGAGGAGTCACTTTCATTCTGGGAGGAGTCAGAGGCGGATGTTGACATGGATGCCCCCTGACAACTGACACTTGATCGTGGTGTGCTGTAAAACAAATAAGAGCCACTGTAAACACTACAAGATGAGTATGCATAGGTTTGTATGTTTCATACAGTCTTCCATTAAAATTTAACTGTTTTCTATTAGTATAAAATAATATATTTAAGCGCTGCTGTAAATTTTTTATACCACATGCAAATTTATTGTTGTATAATCTTGCATGCACTTTTTTTTACAAAATAACAACACAACATTTTTCTCAATCAAGATTGTGATATAAACACATTCATGCATGAACTTGAAAATCATAAATCATTGATTTGCTGGGGGGAGAGGGGGAGAATTCTCTACCAAACGCATCATCTGGCTTATTAGTCCACTCTGCCTTATGGTCTGCAGATATTTTTCTACTTTCACAATAATGCCAGCTGTACAATGTACATCTCTTCTAATGATTATTTTTGTCTTAAACAGTGATTCAGAAAAAAATGTTTTGCAAAAACCCACACAATTCCACTTTTTAATAAAAGCGATATTTCCATTATAGAGAACTGTATAATGTATTACCTTGCTGCACTACTAAAGGGAACTGTATATATTACCTGGCTGCACTACTAAAGGAAACTGTATATATTACCTGGCTGCACTACTAAAGGAAACTGTATATATTACCTGGCTGCACTACTAAAGGAAACTGTATATATTACCTGGCTGCACTACTAAAGGGAACTGTATATATTACCTGGTTGCATGCTAAAGGGAACTGTATATATAACCTGGCTGCACTACTAGAGGGAACTGTATATATTACCTGGCTGCACTACTAAAGGAAACTGTATATATGACCTGGCTGCACTACTAAAGGAAACTGTATATATTACCTGGCTGCACTACTAAAGTGAACTGTATATATTACCTGGCTGCACTACTAGAGGGAACTGTATATATTACCTGGCTGCACTACTGAAGGAAACTGTATATATGACCTGGCTGCATTACTAAAGGAAACTGTATATATTACCTGGCTGCACTACTAAAGTGAACTGTATATATTACCTGGCTGCACTACTAAACACTTCCTCATCCTCTGCCTTCACACCACTACCCACTTCTAGTTTGTCAACTTTATCGGTTGTGTCTGACAACAACCTGTCACGGACCAGTGGTGATTCACCGATGTAGGACTGTATCTCTATTGAGGTTTCTGAGCTGGTAGACTGGTTTGAGTCTGTACGCTCCAATGCCTGCTTCTCTAATAATCTAGTCCTCATTTCATCAGCACTGGAATGTCTTCTGCGATCTCGATAGTCTGAGTTGTGATCCTGTAATCACAAATATTGAGTAAGGCACCTACATCTGCATACAGTTACACTGGTGCTCAATACATCACATGTCCATATATTTACTTTTACACTGCTATTTGATGTGACAGTATAATATTAACACAGTTTAAAACAAGAGCACCGCAAGCAGGTGCAGTCGCTCGTCTAATTCAAAAATCCATAAGGTAGGTCAAGAAAAATATATGCTGAGAAAATGCTGAGCTAAACATGAACCCGGAGTTAAAACATAAAATTTGAATCAGACACCAACAACATTGACAACGATGATGACAAGGCTTCAGTGTTTTTTTGTAAAAAGACAAACTAACAATGAAATTATGACACCATTTTATATGGAATTATGACATCCATATTAGGCATGATGATAAAAACTATCTAAATTGACGTGTTGAAATAATGTAACTATAATTCAAAATGACAACAGTAAATAATTCTCAAGCCATTTCAACACATAAATGGTTACATATGAAGTCATAACATTGGCATTATATAACATTGTAATTTGGCACCATGACATTGCAGTTTGGTTTCGTGACATTGTAATTTGGCACCACGACGTTGCAGTTTGGTTTGCCTTCATGACATTGTAATTTGACACCATAGCATTGGAATTTGGCACCATGACATTGCAGTTTGGTTTGCCTTCATGACATTGTAATTTGACACCATAGCATTGTAATTTGGCACCATGACGTTGCAGTTTGGTTTGCCTTCATGACATTGTAATTTGACACCATAGCATTGGAATTTGGCACCATGACATTGCAGTTTGGCTTCATAAGCACTGTGATACAGCATTTTAGTATCATGCCATCTTAGTTTGACATCATGACAGTGCAATATGGCAGCATTGTTCTTTTGATAAGATTTGATTATTTACAATTACTGACTGAAAGAAGAACAAGTACAAAAGTCGGTAGCATGTCTTACTGTCAATCCAGTGGTCATGAGTTCAAATCCCAGCCCGGCAAGTCTCTGTGATGATTAATATACAATTGATTTGTCTCATTATCATTCATCTTTCACCACTGATTCAAGTGGGAAAATTATCAGTTACTTGCTAAGATTGGTGTGCTTGAATACTGGTTAACCTTTCAGGATACCAAGAAACAGTGGCTAGGTTACCTGATCATCTGTTAGCTCTCGATAGCATAAAAATGAAGCTAAATATTCAATCAATCATACAATACCTCGTGTAATTCTTCTATCCTGGAGTAGACTTTACTGTAGCGCGGGGACATGGATGAAAAACTGTGAAACAGAGCATCCTCCGTGTCATCAACATCCGTGTCTTCTGTATCAAGCTCGTGGTTGTAGCGATCTGCACGGGCTGTGTCACAAAAGTGAAATGTAACGTGAATACAAATGTACATCTAATTAAGTGTATACATGTACATGTAATTGAAGGTTTTGTTAGGCAATTATTTAAGGCTCAGCTTGCTTTTAATTAGAAAGATTAAAAAATAATATGATGTACAACTTGTTGAAGCAAAACAGCTACCAGACTTATTAATAGACAAAGAAACCTATTTATATTAGGGTAGCTCTGTCATGCAAGGTGTGGAATTCCATTAAGCATTTTAATTCTCAGTTTCAACACACCATAATCCAACTTTTTTTTCATCCGAAGAATTGCATACTTTCGCAGTACATTGCAAGAATAAGGCACAATGGGAGTGCATTTGGACACGACTTCACTGGAAATTGAACCGAGGACCTCTGGGTCTTGGAGCAAGCAATGCTACCCTCTTGACAACAGTTGTACATTTGACACAATATTCTAATATCTGTAATTGTCATAACTGACAATTTCACTTACTGTCAAAATACGAAGTATCTTCTTCATTCTCTAGATCGGGGATAAACTCTGCCTTTTGTCTCAAAAGACTGTCCCAGTTAAGCCCATCAAAGAAAATGTGTTCTTTCACCTCTACGGCCCCTGTGGCCCCGAGTCTGTTGATGGGGTTGTGTTCCAGAAGAAGGTTGATCATATCTTTGGCATCATCACGGACTTGCCAGTCGTCTTCTTCTGGCCACTGTATGCCCTCTATAACAGAATAATTTATGTAATTTGATTGATTGAATATTTGGCATCATTTCTATGCCATTGAGGGCAAACAGATGATCAGTTTACCTAACCACAATTTCCTGGGATCCTTGAATGTTACTTAAGGACACCCCATCTTCCCAAATAACTAGTAACTTTCCCACATAAGTCAGCGGTGAGAGACAAATAAGACACAATGCTGATTATCAATCATCACAGAAACTTTGGCCAAGCGAGGATTCAAAGTCACGACCTCTGGATTGATAGTCAGATGTACTACTGACTGAGCTATTGGGGCCTGGTAGTTTTGATTACAGTTAATATATTATGGCTTTTTGTCAAATACTTTTTAAGTGGGGTGGTAGTGTGGTGGATAGAGTGACAGCTCATGCTAGAGGTTGCAGGTTTGATCCCCAGCTGGACCTCAGATCCCTCTAAAAAACAATGCTCAGGTGCTGGTTCTACAGTTTATATAAGCTTCTAGCTTTGTTTGCTGCTAACCTAAATACTTTGCAACGCTGTAAAAACTTACTTTTCCCCCACCAACAAAATCTTACAAAATATATTTTCAAATACTTCTTTGCTAGCTAATTTTTAAAGAATTATGAATATCAAATATTTTAATTATCAATTACACGCTCTACCAACAATATTTTATAATACATGTACTGCAAACTTTCCTATTTCATCAAAATATCTAGAATGACCGAATGTGAGTTTGGACAAAAATATCTTTCCAAAAGTTTTCTCACCGACACATCACACGTTGAGCTGGGCCAAAATATACAATCTCAGTGGTGACCTTGAAAGTGTGCCTTACATTAATCAGCCGTCCATTATACGCCTCACTACACAGTTAAGTCCCTTTTTCCCACGGAAACATGGTGTTGAAATATTTTCAAAATGGTTCATAGCAATGAGATTTCTTGCTACAGATGAGTTAAAGCTAAAGCTGGCACAGCATATACTGCAATATGACATCACTGGTGTTAAAAAGTGACTTTTATAGAATTTCAACATATGCATGTATTTATGAGCATTTGAAGACGTTTTTTTTAAAAAAAAAACTTAGTGTGTCGCTGCATCCTCTTTAAAAATACAAACTGGTCAACCTACCAGTTAATGAGCATTTAATATGGGGGTAAACATTTCTGCTATGAAAAAAAACAACAACTTATATGTGGAATTTGTTTTTATCATGGAAATCCTAGATCTTATATCATATAGAACAAAGAAAAAAAATCAACTGTGTAGTGAGACCTATACCTGCACTCAGACTGTTCATCTGTGAATGTTAAACTCATGTGAAACTTAAATATAATTCATGTTAACCTACCGTGAATGACCTGGGAGAAAAGTTCCTCAGGAGTGTCACCAAAGTATGGCGGACAGCCGACAAGGAACTCATACAGAATGATTCCCATGGACCACCAATCCACGGGCTTACCTACAACAGAACAAATATAAGGTACCAATGTTTCATGTGTTTTAAATAAAACAAAAAATGGAGAGTTATACAAAACAATAATATCTACACTTATGATTTTTCGACTGCTAAAAATCTTTTTGAATAGATGAATGAATGAGGCTTTAAAGTGTACCAACACATTGTAGGTTATTTAACGCCAAAAGAAAGGAAGATTCCAGGTTCACTCTACATAAATTGACACACAGATTAAAACTTTCACATCAACAAATGAATATGTGGAATGAACTTAAAACCTTGATTGGAATAATGAAAATACCATTTTTGAGAATTGAGAATGGCCATCTTTAAAATTGTATTGGCTTTTCTGAACTCAGAATTTCAAAAGTGGTCATGTTTTAAAGTAGGTAGGCTTCATTGTGTCCCCTGGAGTCATAGAGCCAGACCATATTATAGAAGTTATATAAACATCACGCTATGGAAAATCTCTCATTAAGAGTGAGAGACCTCAGCTGTCAAAATAAATGCAAACATATTTTTTTTCAATTTCTTATCGTGAAACAACCACTAACATTCCTTATTTTTCTATTTGGGTGATATATTTTCTGTCGTATGTATCATTAACTTGGAGAAAAATGCCTTTGGTTTGAAATATTGATATTCTGCTTTCTCTATCCTTTTGCATACTTTACATAATGTCATCACCGCATGATTCTGAGAAATCTATATCTATATAATCCCCCATCTGTAATACAGAAAGTACCAGACTAAATGCGAACAAAAGCCTTCTTGAGAAAACATGACAATAAATGGTGCTATATTTATGTTTGATAAACAAGGCAGAGGATTGATTATATACATTATCCTGTAAGTCCATATTATTGAACTGTAATTTACACACAAAGACGTGACTAGACCACCCTTACAAAATTGCTTGTTTGCCACTACTGCCTCGTACCAATTCGGGATTGTTACGTAGGTAAATTCTTTTCATTTTTTTTTCTTGTAATCAATCAGAGAATCTTTTTAAGGACATGTATTGACCCAGAATATCGGACAAGATGGTTCTGGTTTGGCTAGAAGCACAACAATATTTTTATTAAGTCCTCAGTAGGAAGAAAGAAAAAAACTTCACAAAAACATCGTGACTCCTCTCTGTACTTTAGATCAAAATATCTGTTTACTAAAATCCTATATTTTTCTGTAGCAATTAAGAATTGACTTTAGAAAACTCAAGTAGTAACGGAGTCTGACAAATGAACACTTCCTCTACTTTAGGCCATTTTAAATTAATTGCTATTCTCATCTAAATTTTTCGTAAAAAAGGGGGAGAGGGGAGATTTATTTTTTTTATTTTTTATTTTATTATTCTTTTTTATGGCAAAAAAAGGGTTGTGGCAGTATGAAAATAAGGGGGAAGGCGGGCGGGTGGTCGGGCGGGGATAATAATCAGGAAATTAATTTATTATAGTGTAATGGAGCCCGCAGTGTTATTTGGTTCTTTTGTCCTTTTGCAAACAATACTGGCAGGAAGTTAAATGTTTTTGGATGGGAATTTTGCAAGAGCAGAAAAGAGAACGAGCCAACCATAGAGTTTCATTTATGCCTTCTTAAAATTAAATTGAAATTTTTACATGTCCAGAGTATTAATAGCAATACATGGCAATTGGATCACATCAAAAGTACTAAAATGTCAATTAAGGCTAAACTGTCATTTCAGGGATGAGGTCTATTTAGACGAGTAATGAAAGAATCATTTAAAAACAGCCACCTATAGATTAATAAAACAAAGTTGCCGAAAATTTCAAGCACTGGATTTGATTACAGGAAATATTTTATCTAAATTGTTTTGAACTGCACTAGAGTAATCTAGCAGGAATAATGTCTACCAAGCCATCACAATAATAACAAAGGAGTTCAAATACGTCCACAGGAAATGATCAAGTTTAAATGACAAAATATCCTAGTCGCCAATGTAGAATGTTTAAAGATACTGGGTCATTTGCTAGTTTAAATTTTTGTCTTTGTCACAGAGTGCATCTTAGACATTTTTCCTGTTTGGTACTGTGATACAGCACTTATAGGATTTTAGTTGAAATAACTTTTTGATTCAGAGAATAAAGAAATAAGAGTTTAACAAAAATCAATTCAAATGATGAGAAATAGTCAATGAAGAGAAAATTTGTGTTTCAAAAGAATTAAAAAGAACACATTGGAATTATCCAAACTAATGAGCTTCTATACTATTTTGTACAATAAACAGGACAAAAAGTCATTTCGATGTTTTTGAAAAATAAAAAAATAGTAATACTTCAGTAAAACTGAACTCACCATATCCCTTCCGTAGAATCACTTCTGGAGCGACATATTCAGGTGTACCAAACACCTGCTTATCTTTAAATTTGGTTGAGTCTTTGTCCATAGTACCTTCGTAGAGATTTGTTGTTAAACTCATGAGACCTATTTTAGAAAGTCCAAAGTCTGTCAGCTTGATATGTCCAGTGGCAGTGATTAGTAAGTTGTCTGGTTTCAAATCCCGGTGTACTACTCCGTAACTATGGAGATATTCTAGAGCAAGAACAGTTTCAGCAAAATACAACCGAGCCAAATCAAACGGCAGTGGTCCGGAATTTTTTAGAAGTGTAGCACAATCACCCCCTTCAACATATTCCATCACCATACAAAGGTGGCGCTTTGTTTCAAAACTACACCACATGCTCACAACAAATGGATTGTCGGCGAATGTCAATACATCTCTCTCCGTGAAAACTTGTTCCGTCTGGTTTCGTAATATCAGATTCTGTTTACAAATTTTCTTCATGGCAAATCTTAGTCGCGTCTCTTTGTGACGTACCAAATACACAGCTCTGTAAAAAAAAGAGCATGAATCAAATTGAATAAACTGTTATGATAAAACAAATTTCCAGATCTCAAGAGGAGTAAAATGAATTCCTAAATAGATGAAAAATAGAGAATTTCCTGTTGTTCCATATCCTTCCTATGTAAAATTCAACTGGGCCCTGAAGGCCCCTAGCCCTGGCCCCTTTATTTTAACAAACCTAAAACCCCTACTAATACAATTCATTTATACCAAATATGAACAAATTCAGCTGATTTATTTTTGAGAAAAAGATGTTTGAATTAAAATTTCCCTATGTCAAACTGGTAAATCCCCAGGGTTACGGCCAATTTTGGCACTAGTCTAGGTATATGGCTTGAACAATTTCGAGAGAATATCCTTATGTGATACTGTTTTGATGTCACTTTAATCACAGTAATAACTGTTATCACATAATTACTTACGCATACGCTCCATTGCTGATGAGTTTGAGACTTTCAAAGTCTTCCTCACATGGTGCCATACCCTTCTTCCTGCCGAGGAAGTTGAGCCCTTCTGCATCTTCTGCATCTGAGTGTTGTAACGCCTCAATCTTGGGTGGCTCGTCAACCACAGCAGTCTCGCGTGTCTCAATCTCCAGCTCTGCATGGATATATTATGTAACATTATCTGTACTAATAGATATAGTAGGAACACACAATTGTTACTGTAGTAATGATTTGATTCTGATTAAAAATGAACTGAACTGAACTTGGAAAAAGGAAGTTTATGCCATTTTAAGAAGCTGGAAAGGGGCCATAACTCTGTAAGATTTTAATCAACAATGAGGAATACATCATAATTGACATGTATTTTAAAACTATACAGCTGTACATCATAATTATAATAATACAAAGACTCTTTCAGAAGTTATCCATCAGTAACTGCATTGACGGACATACGTACATACAGTAAGTGGCAACACTTACCGTCCTTTGAATGGAACAGGGCATAATATCAAAACCGGTTTTAATGCAAGTCTAAGTATTAGCATAGATTATTTGTATGTGATAACAAACTGGGTTCATTTAATAGATACTTACCTTCTAGGGGGTCCCTATTGAGGCCCAATTTACCGATTATGTAGCGAGGTATATCTTTAATGTTCTGTTTGGCCTTTCCCTCTGCGGCTTCCAACAGCTGATAAAACTCCTCGGGATCAAATTCCTGTAAAAAATGATGGAAGTGAAAAGAACGATATAAATATGCAAGTTTCTGGATAAACTGTTGAAAAATGCTGATCACTCCACATCACTGTTGAAGTGTTCAGACAAAGGTGAACGAATGAACCTGCATAGTTTCAAATCTGATCTATTCAGATTTAGGCCATTATAATTCATTTGCTAGATTATCATCCAAATTTTTCTTAAAAACAGGGAGGGCAGGAGGATTTTATTTTTATTTTTAAATTTTTTGAGTTTTTTTTTAAAAACAAGAAATGTCACTGGTAAGTGTCGCATGACCCCAAATGGTCATTGAAAAATAACAATATAATTATGTTATAATAGGTAGCGACGTATCCATGAATATAAAGAGTAATGGACTGATGTTTCAGACTAGACATGCAATTTCATGTTTTTTACATTAAAGCATGACATTGACCTTTGTGTAACCTTGACCTTGACATCTGATGTAATGGTTTGGGTATTTCAACAATTAAATGTTGCTGAAACATCATCATGACATGCTGATCACTTGTGTCAAGCTATTCTAAAATCCCTAATTGTAAGACAAAGTTACAGATCATTTGTTGACAAATTGAGCCATTTAGTGTTTTTGAAATCCATCCATGTATGATAAAGTTAAAGGACGGACTTGAAATCTCAAAAAGATTCAAAGTGTTGTCATACATACTAAATGTGTGACCTTGACCTTTGAGGTATGGGTCTAGGTCTTACTTATGACACGTTGTCATGTCATCTTGATAAATTGAGCCAAGTTAAAGGCAAAGTCACAGACCAGACAATCAATATCAAACAAATTGAAAGCTTGACCTTGATCTTCGAGGAAAGGTTCTAGGTCTTACATGCAACCCTTAATTATGTCATGTTGATCAACAGAGCCAAATGTTTTTAAAATTCATCCATAGATGTCAGACCGGACAAGAAATGTCAAAATGACTGAAGGTGTTGTTAAACAAAGTTAAATTGTGTCCTTGACCTTTGAAGTTGGAGTTTGGGTATTAAGTGCAACACGTCGTCATTTTATGTTGATCATTTTATAACAAGTATTTATAAAAATCTTTTTATGCATGGCAAAGTTGCCGGCCGGACACGAAATCTCACACAGACTCCAAGTGTTGTCAATCTCAAATTGTGACCTTGACCTTTCAGGTATGAGTGTGGGTCTTACTCGCGACACATCATCATGTTATGTTGATCAATTGTAGCAAGTATCATTAAAATCCATCTATGCATGACAAAGTTACAGGCCGTACACAAAATCTCACAGACTCAAAGTGTTGTTAAACAAACTCAAATTATGACCTTGACCTTTGAGGTACAGGTGTGGGTCTTACAACATGTCGTTATTTTATGTTTGATCATTTGTAGCAAGTATTTATAAAATCCACCTATGCATGACAAAGTTACAGGCCGGACACGAAACCTCACACAAACTTGAAGTGTTGTCAAATTAACTCAAATAGTGACGTTGACCTTTGAGTTATGGGGTAGGGTCTTACTCGTGACACGTCGTCATGTTATGTTGATCATTTGTAGCAAGTATCATTAAAATCCATCTATGTATGATAAAGTTACAGGCCAGACACAAAATCGCACACAAACTCAAAGTATATTCAAACAAACTCAAATTGTGACCTTGACCTTTGAGGTATGGGTGTGGGTCTTACTAGCGACATGTCATGCTATGTTGATTATTTGTACCAAGTATCAACAAAATCCATCTACCGTATATTCCCTTATAAACGCCCCCACTCTAATAAACGCCCCCCACCTATTTTTCTGGAAAATTAAAAACAAAACGTATATGCGATTTGAGTGCGTATTCGCCCATCTTTCCCTGATCGATTATTTTGTTACACAGTCAACAACTAGCGAAGTGTTTATTACCTTTGGACTCTTTAACTCATTGTTTATATCTTGGGTGACCACTTAACCACTTTTGGTTGAACAAATACTTCCCCATATTTGCTGTTAAATACTAGTAAAAATGCCGTCTGCCGATTAAAACATCCCAAAACGTCGGAAAATGCGGTTAGTCTGTGTACGCTGAAAGCTCATTGTTTCACGTTGATAAGAGCAAGCGTCCAAGTGATTTAAAGTGAAGAGTACAATGACCATAAATTCGGATATTCCAGTATGCAAGCTAGTAATTTCATACAGATTTTCAGCTTTTTTTCATCCTATGTTGATTATTTCATTCACTCTAAAATAATTCTGAACCACTTTTTCGGGGATTTAAACCGGATTAAAGATTTTTTTCCATGGTTTTATTGTATTTTTAACTGTTGTTAAATTTGCTTTTTTTATCTTTTATAAACACCCCCACCTTGTAAAATGTAACGCCCCCGGGGGCTTATTAGGGAATATATGGTATGCATGACAAAGATAAAGGCCGGAAACAAAAAACCGGAGGGAAGGACGCTGCGATTATTTATTTTTTTTGGGGGGGGTGGGGGGGATGATAATCTAGCAATTAATTTATTATGGCCTTACATGCTGACTGACTCTTTGCTGATGTACTGTTTACTACATTTAGAACATATAATTACATCATGACATTAGCCATTTTGCAAGTAACGTGACACGTAATGGAAATGCTGAATATTGTAGGAGTCTGTTTAATTGTAGATGGTTCTGGCATAATTTTACACATTTAGCGATGTGCTAAGCCACAAGGACCAGATTTTTCCAACAACAGAACCTTCACCAGCGCTCATATCTTTGCTAGGACAAGTAAGTCACAAAGATTCTGAGGCCGTCTGTATGCTACAATCAGTTTCCTGCGAAACACACGACTGAGTCTGTCTGAAGATTCTATTGTGGGCCAATGCTTGTCTATGATAGATTAGGATGATATGGTGCTACAAAAGGAATACGATCAGAGGTTTTATTTGCTTTTGAAGTATATGAAAGTGTATCTATATACAGTCAAACCTGTGTAAGTGGCCACCTCTATTGAGCAACCACTTGTCTAATGCAGCCACATTTGCTGCTTCCCATTTCTATTCTTTCAGAACAAATAAACCTGTTTTTAGCAACAACCTGTCTCAAAAGGCCACTTTTGCTTCTTCCCTTGTCTGGCTGGCTGCTTAATACAGGTTTGACTGTATGTAGGATTTCAATTTAATAAAAATTATCATTATCACTTGAAATGTCTTAGAATTCAATCTAAAACATCTAACAATGTGATTATCAGTCAACTTACAAAAATTATCTTACAGAATTAACAAACAAAATCTTTAAAATTTGTGTTAAAATGACCACACACACAATTTCATTTTGAACAAAACAAATGGAAGATTTCCAGATTGCTTGAATAAGAATTGCTGGAATAAGAAAACCTTAAATCTGGAAATGTTGTAAACTACACCTAACTTCACAGCAATACAATGTGTTTGCACATACAAATAAAACATTAATCACTCCCCAGCTAACATGGTAACATGACAGATAAATGTGTTACAACTGTTTATTTAGGAACAGATATGTGTTTTACGAGACTATGATAGTGTACAGTGTTTATGTAATGAGATTTGTAAACCCAGAGTTCAAATAAACATTCAATCACAGATTTAACAATCTTTTTAGATTAAATTATTGATTATTGAACAATTATAGCCACATTGGTAAATGATGTAGACAAAGATCAATCTTATCACAGCCCATGTTGTTTGGATGGTAAATTTTTTATCCAAGTCTAAATTTGTTAATGGGAATATATCAGGAAAAAATGCTATAAATGTCTTAACAAGAAGCAAGAGGGCCTGAGGATGCTCTACTGACTCATAGTGGCCACAGCACCTTCTTTTGGGATCCTCTTAACAACTTATGGATAAATACCCACACCACACCTATACTGAACAAAAACTTAATTGCAATGAAAAGAAAATACTTTAAATTCCATAGCATTCATCTGTAAAACAAATAAAGTCCCTGTACAGAACCCTTATACAACTCGGCCCCTTGATTTCAATCACCCACTCCCAGGGATTTGTTACGAGCAGAAATGCTTTGCATTTTTTAAAAAGAAGTTTTTTTGTACACATGGATGTGAAAATAATCAGTTTTCCCTATAATATTCCTATGTAAAAGTAAAAAACACATTTCAGGGCCCCAATATATCCCAGCCTCTTGATATGCAGACTCCTTAATCCTTGCTGATGAAAGGACAATTTATATCAAATATGAACTAGTTTGACTGAAAGGTTATTGAGAGGAAGCTTTGTGAAAATTCTCAATTTTAACCTTATTGAATAAAATCAGATTTATTGTTACTAGACAATGCTTTAGATCTCAAATTAAACAACATATTTACGCAAATGGAAGAAAAAATGAGAATTTTCCATTTTCCCATAGTATTCCTATGTAAAACTCAAAGACCTCTTACAGGGCCTCTATACATCGTGGTGCCCGTTGATCTGTACAAACTTAAAACTCTTAATCATAGGGATAATTTATAACAAATATGAACAAATTTGACTGACAGGTTGCTGAGAATAAGATTTATGACAATGTTCAATTTAAACCATATTCTGCCCCTTTCAGAAAGTCAATCATTCATATCTAACAAAATCTTATTTGTTATGAATAATAGATGCTCCAAAACTCAAACTGAATAAAAAAAGTCATAAATGAATGAAAAAAGGAGATTTTTCTATTTTCCAATAGTATTCCTATATAAAACTCAAAACCCATTTACAGGGCCCCTATAAATACAAGATCCTTGATTTGTACAAAGTATTTGTACCATTATACTCATTGGGACAAATATATATCAAATATGAACAAATTAGACTGACCGGTTGTTGAGAAGAAGATTTTTGAAAATTTTATATTTTGACCCTTTTTGACCAACACTGGCCCCGTATGGAAAGTCAATAATCCTTACTGAACCAAATCTTATTTCTTATGACTAGATGATACTTCAGAACTCATATTAAATATTAATTTTGCCTAAATAGATGAAAAAATGAGAATTTTCCTGTTTTCCCATAGTATCCCTATGTAAAATTCTAAGTCCCCTTACAGTACCCCTATAAATTTTAGCCCCTAAATTCTTATCTGCAATCAAACCCCTACACATAGGGATAATTTTATGCCAAATATGAACAAATCTGACATACCGGTTCTTAAGAAAACGATTTTTGTAATTCCCAAATTTTATCCTTTTGGGGCCCCTCCTGACCCCTCAAGACAGTAGAACCCAGTCATTTTTACAAATCTGAACCTTCACCAAACAATGCTTCTGTGAAAATATAGGCAAAATCATTTCCATAAAAAAAAAAAAAAAATTAATATTTATTATAATGACATTAGTCCCCTTATTTGAACAAATCTAACAAATCTAACAGAACTATAGTTGGTCATCATTACTACATAAACATTTTGAAAATCTGTTGGGCTGTTCATGAGAAGAAGATTTTTTAAGTTTTGGACTATTTTTAGTAAAGGCGGCCATCTTGAATTTCAGATCGAAAAAAAAACAACATTCTGTATAGTCTCCTATGCAATAGAAACACCCATGTAAAGTTCAGTTTAATTGGCCTAGTGGTTTAAGAACAGATGAAAGAAAAAGAGAATTTTCTGTTTTCCCATAGTATCCCTATGTAAAATTCTAAGCACCCTGACAGGGCCCCTATAAATTTTAGCCCCTAAATTCTTATCTGCAATCAAACCCCTACACAAAGGGATAATTTATGCAAAACATGAACAAATCTGACATATCGGTTCTTAAGAAAACGAATTTAGTAATTCCCAATTTTTACCCTTTTGGGGCCCCTCCTGACCCCTTAAGACAGTGGAACCCAGTCATTTTTACAAATCTGAACCTACTTCACCAAACAATGCTTCTGTGAAGATGTAGGCAAAATCATTTCCATTTTAAAAAAAAAAAAAAAAAATATTATAATGACATGTGTCCCCTAATTGAACCCTCGGGGCGGGGTCATATTTAACCCTATACTTCATAAAGACGCATTCCGACGACCCTACCCCCCGCTTCATAAATACGCATCTGGACACCTTGTGCGTGTCCTTCATAAAGACGCATTTGGACGCGTGGTCTCATTCTCATAAAGACGCATTTCGACGCTCCCTGTTTTCAATCACAAAAACAACACCTTTTAATTTATTTTTCAGAGATCGTAAGTTTATATTCGTGTAGTGCAACATTTCACAAAGTAAATTTACGGAAGACATAATATGGTTACTATTTAAAGTTTTTATAAAAATAGCGTCTAATTGCACATAGTGTCATATCAGTGACCACGCGATGTCATTGAATTGACCAGACTTACGCGAGAATTACATAAATATCACCAATTTAAATCGCAAAAGAAACACATTTCAATTTATTTTTCAAGGACCGGATGTTTATGTTCGTGTAGCATTGCATTTCACACAGTTAAATTATGCAAGACATCGGAGGTTAGAATTAAATATAGCGTCCAATCGTAAAAAAGGGTCACATCAATGATCACGCGAGGTCATCGAATTGTCCATGCTTACGCGGGAATAACAAAAATATCCACATTTTCAATCGCTAAAACAATACATTTCAATTGATCAATGATCACGCGAATTCATTGCATTGTCCATACTTACGCAAGAATAACAAAAATCTTCCAATTTCAATTGCAAAAACAATATGTTTCAATTTATTTTTCAATGACAGGTGTTATTATTCGTGTAGCATTGCAGTTCGTGTAGTAAAATTATGCATGACACCATAGGTTACATTTAAAAATACCGTCCAATCGTAAATACCCATGCCAGCGATCACGCGAGGTCATGGAATTTTCCAGAAAGAAATAGGTCAACACTATTTTCCGAAAATGTACATCGGCATATTTTGATTTTTTTGAAAAATCATGCGTGCTGATTGTGATAATTGACACGGTAATAAATCATTGTTTGTTTTGATTGTGATTACTGGGATAGAATCATGTACGCTACCGTGGCTTACCGTAATGGTTTCGGGTGGTTAGAAGTTGGGAAGGGGGTGTCATAAATTATGTCAGTTTGCAGTTCGGCAATTTACCAAAGCCGTGATATATGTCCTGGGGGTATATGGACTAATCAAATGCACGCGCCAATATGCGACAATACTGGTTTGTTTTCACAGCTGACACCCGTGACCGGAATTTTTATACCATGAAGGGGCAATAAAACTATAAGGCGTCCAATATCAGCATGATGTCTGCTGGTCATTATAATAAGGTAATTATTTTTTTTTAATTATCTGTTCGTCTGTGAAAGATCCCGTTCTAATTAATTTATAAATATTATACGCATTACCGATTTAGATTAATTTTGAATTCCTGTCCGATTCTAACTTTTGACTTTCTGATCTGATTTGATGACAGAAGCAATTTATTTACATACAAGTAGATCTACATGTAAAAATAATAGCATGGGGATTCTTTTTAAAAATGCGCAAGAAGGGAAAGTAATAAAACGTTTTTTCTCATAGGTAAAATTATAGCATGGTAATAGAACACATAAAAGAATAAGTAATTTCTATTTTTACCATTATACTAACTGATAAATTGTAACTAGACCAATCATTATTATAATTAAAACTTCCCCTATCTATTATTGTGGTTAATTATTCATAATAATGATTCTAATAATAAATATGCGGTAGTTGTATTAATTATAACTAAGGTATTGATAATTTATTATTAGTAGTAAAGGTAGTCCTTAATTATTATTGTGAATAATCTGTTTTGTCTGTTTAGTGAACTTATGTATGTTTTTGTCTTATTTCAGTTTGAAAGTTCGCACATAGCAGTCGGGACCAAAACTTTCAGGAGGATTTGATATTTTTTAATTTAAATTTTGTGCTGCTTTTACCTGAAATGGAAAATAAATGAACAAATTCCACCAAAACGTAAAGATTAAAAAATTGTACAACCATAACTGAACGCTCTTGCATATTTTGTATATAAATAAGTGTAGTAACATTAAATATATGATACTTTTGGTAAAATAGTAAAAAATTATATATCTATTTAACTATTCCTATTTTAATTATTTTATTAAGTTTATTTGTTTGATTTATATTACATATAAAAATATCATTGTAAAATATTGGTATGTATAAATTTGTGTCAAAATTAAAAATTAATTGAAATGAAAAGTCTTCTTGTTTTATACCCGTGTATCTTTGTATTCCATTGTCATAGAATTATTTTTTTTTTATCATCGCAAAGATAATTCAATATTCAACAAAGTTTACACTGACATAACGAGCGTAAAATCAATATATCTTGCGGAAATATTAACTTTATAAGCGAGATATATATAAACTAGTGTTGAATTTAAAGAAAAAATAAAATGAAACAAAATCTTTTTAGTTTCTACCCATATATCTCATTATTCAATTGCCACAACATTATAATTTTTATATCACCAAAAAGAAAATTTTATTTGCAACAAACTTTACATACACAAAAAAAGTATAAAATCAATATTTCTTACTGAAATAATGACTTTAATGAACTGGGTGTGCAATCAGCATGTATTTTTAAATATCCCCTATGGGAATGGTGCAGAAACCTTATCAGCTGGGTATTGGTTTATTGACATCTGTTTCCTTCTACCTGTATCTGTTAGGATAGGCAATACTGCTATATCTCTATGAAGTAAAGAGTTAACCCTAGGGACACCATTTGAACAAATCTAACAAAACTATAGTTGGTCATCATTACTACATAAACATTTTGAAAATCTGTTGGGCCGTTCATGAGAAGATTTTTTAAGTTTTGGACTATTTTTAGTAATGGCGGCCATCTTGAATTTCAGATCGAAAAAAAAAATCTTCTGTATAGTCTCCTATGCAATAGAAACACCCATGTGAAGTTTCAGTTTAATTGGCCTAGTGGTTTCAGAGAAAGTGCTGCTAACAGACGACAGACGTCAGACGACGGACGACAGACAACGCGTCATCGCATAAGCACTTCTGGCCTTTGGCCAGTAGAGCTAAAAACAACAACACCTTATACAGCACTTTATCTTATATATAATCACACTTACGAGACATTCCAGAAGGCGCGAAGGTCGTGATATAATCAGCAGCATTCGTTTGATGAGCGGGTAAATAAAAGCGTACGCTTCCTCTGAACGCTCATTCGCCTGAAATAAGTAAATCAAATCAATTACAGTGTGTATAAAAAGTTTGAACTCATCGCATAACCTTAAAATGTTTAAACCTAATTTGGTCTCTATGGTCTCTAAATGTAGAAATTACACAATTACGTACAGCAATAATATGCTCCCCATTTGACCTTGGTTTTTTAAGAAATTAAAGGAAATAACATCCAATTTAAAATTCTGACTGTGTGATAGTCTGCATGTGCACTTACAGGCTGATATGTCTGGGTCTCATCCTATTTACTTCCCCTAATAACATCTGCAGGAATGTCAGTCTCCTTGTGTTTATAGAGATTATTTAAGACTCTTTGTGTTTAAATCAGAACCATGATTCCAGGAGAACAAAATGTTAATAATATGGCAAACAATAACTTGTTTGTATGGTATAACAAAACACTATAATTAAAGCAATATGTAAATCATTTACAAAAAGGTGCCATAACAACACTGAAAGAGCGTTATGCCATTACAAAATGAATCTGAAACAAGAGACCCAACATACAGGGCTGTACTGTTTATTCTGATCCAATCTGCTTAAAAAACTGTGCATGCTTTCTTAGGCATAAACAGTCTAATCATATTTTGAATGAATTTGAAGGTAACAGATGGACAATGGACAGTAAATGACACGATGAACAAGTGGAACGGTAGCTTAGCAAATTGAGTGCTGGTTGCTTAAGCCTATACCTCTCAAAAGACAACACTCAGTACTGGTTCTACCAAGGTAGCAGACTTGAGGACAGTTCATGATTACAAGCTTTGAGCTTTCTTCACAATTGATGTAAAAATATTAGTTTAATTACACGTCAAACAAACGACAGTTGAACAACTTGCAAATGCACTTGAAGAGATATGAAATAATGCAACTGTAAATTGAAATAAATTCATCCCCTCCCATATGACTGGATGTATTTTGTATTTGTAATTATGACTAGACTTGTTAGAGATGAGAAAATATTTGGTTGGAATAAAATTATATGCTGTCCTGTTTATTGATCATAACATCGTAGACTTACATCTATGAGAAGTTTTTCCAGACTATCGGAGAGTTCGTAGAAGTATGTACTTGTGATGAGTTTCAGCTGCGACTTCTCCAAACAGTCCTTGGCCAGTTCCATCACCTGGTGATGCAAAAAGCTTGTGATGGCGTCCGACTCGGTGGCATGCTGGAGGTAGCGGCAATGATCCAAAAATTGCTGAAGACGATCTTCCATCTGGGCAGTGGCCTGTATAAGTATTAAGTAGATAACTACTTATATCTCATAATTTACGATGCAGGAGTGTAATAACCAACCCATGACATATTTTTGATATTAACCTAGTGTAATATCACTTCCCATTCATCGCTCAGTGTTTTCCGTATAATGAACGTAAATTGCCGAAGTACTTTCTGACTTGCCCGAATATATAAATGAGGTAGATTTGTCATGGTAAAATTTGTCATGGGTTATTTTGAGACGTTACATAATATAATGATTCACGAAAACAAATATGCCCAATTTTTTCTCATTCGTTACATAAAGATCTGTTAAAAAAAATGGTAAAATGTAATTTTCTTCTGAGTTATGTGATAAAAGGAACCTTACATTTGTGTTCATTTATTAAACTCATTGGGAAAAAATAATATAATGCTCGGCAGAGCCGGGAGTAATATATTTCCCCCAAACTCGTTTAATAAATAACATAATAAATAAGCACTCATGCTATTTATTAGTTTGTGTTGGGCATAGTTTTCTGTGCGTCTTTTCTCAAATAAAAAATGGTTAGGTGAAAAAGGGATGGATGGTGCTTTTATTAAAATGGTACTTACTCATAAAAAAAGTACAATTTCTTAAATATTCAAGTCAGTTTAAATCTACTTGAAAGTACTACAATTCCTTTAATTTCTTGTAAAAAAATTATGATCAGAAGTAAATCTCAGAATATATATGTTTAATTTATGGAAATCTCAGAATATATGTTTAATTATGGAAATCTCAGAATATATATGTTTAATTATGGAAATCTCAAATTATATATGTTTAATTTATGGAAATCTCAGAATATATGTTTAATCATGGAAATCTCAGAATATATATGTTTAATTATGGAAATCTCAGAATATATATGTTTAATTTATGGAAATCTCAGAACAAATGTTTAATCATGGAAATCTCAGAGTATATGTTTAATCATGGAAATCTCAGAATATATATGTTTAATTATGGAAATCTCAGAATATAAATGTTTAATTATGGAAATCTCAGAATATATATGTTTAATTTATGGAAATCTCAGAATATATGTTTAATTAGGGAAATCTCAGAATATATATTTAATCATGGAAATCTCAGAATATATATGTTTAATTATGGAAATCGCAGAATATATGTTTAATCATGGAAATCTCAGAATATATATGTTTAATTATGGAAATCACAGAATATATGTTTAATCATGGAAATCTCAGAATATATATGTTTAATTTATGGAAATCTCAGAATATATATGTTTAATTATGGAAATCGCAGAATATATGTTTAATCATGGAAATCTCAGAATATATATGTTTAATTATGGAAATTGCAGAATATATATGTTTTATAACGGAAATCTCAGAGTATATGTTTAATCATGGAAATCTCAGAATATATATGTTTAATTATGGAAATCACAGAATATATATGTTTAATTATGGAAACTGCGGAATATATGTTTAATAATGGAAATCTCAGAATATATATGTTTAATTATGGAAATCTCAGAATATATGTTTAATCATGGAAATCTCAGAGTATATGTTTAATCATGAAAATCTCAGAATATATATGTTTAATTATGGAAATCGCAGAATATATGTTTATCATGGAAATCTCAGAATATATGTTTAATCATGGAAATCTCAGAATATATATGTTTAATTATGGAAATCGCAGAATATAAATGTTTAATTATTTGTCGTTTATATTTAAGTAGGCTTCTAACAAAAGCTAGTTCCGACAATTTGAAAATAATGAGCTCATCTAAAATCAACTTTTCCTGACATTTCGCAGCAGATTGCAGTTTCCTTGCCAAGATAACAGACTTTATCAATAAGGTATAAATAATTCAGACAATTTCACAAGGCAGCCCTGCATAATGCATAACGTAATTGGGTCAGTACAAATACTTGTCATTTCACTTTTCATTTTTGCATCTCATTTTCTCGCAATTACATCACAGTTACAGCATTATCACGTTTTGGCTGACACAGTAGTAAACTAGGGCACAATGCTAGAATACTTATGATTGTATCCATCATTTCATTAGGAGAGCTGTTTTACAACTGCTTGTCAGCCTGTACATAAGGACTGTACATCTTTGGATTTTATATTTTGGGACTGCACATTAGAACTATATTTTGGGATTGTACATTTTGAGACTGTACATTGGGATTGTACATTTTGAGACTATACATTGGGACTGTACATTTGGGACTGTATATTTGGACTGCATATTGGGAATGTATATTGGGACTGCACATTTGGATTGTATATTGGAACTGCACATTGGGACTGTATATAAGGACTACATATTGAGATTGTACATTTTGGGACTGCACATTGAGAATGCATATTGGGACTGCACATTTGGATTGTATATTAGAACTGCACATTGGAACTGTACAATAGGACTGTCAATTGGGATTGTACATTTTGGGACTGTACATTTTGGAACTGTACATGGAGATCGTACATTGGGACTGTAAATTAAATTGTACATTGTACAGTACATTGGGATTGCATATTAGGGCAATATATTGGAAATGTACACTTTAGGAATTTATATTGGGATTACAAATTGGGGGCAATATATTGGGACTGTACACCGAGGTGATATATTGGGATTACATTATAAGAGTCATTGCGGGTGGATATTCAGACTCTATGTTCCGACTGTACATTGGTGCATTCTTCTGTACTAAACTGCAAGTTGTACAATGGATCTCCACTGCCATTCTCCAATCTGTGCAGCTTTCTTGAACAGTTGTGTGTCTGGACATTTATAGATTAGCATTTTTAGATACTAATTACTCTTTTTGCAAGTTTATTTTGTTCTCACATTATTGGCATACAGTTTGCAATATCCCAGTATGCAATAGATAAAGTGTAACTCATAACTACCTTTGGGAAGCGCTCTTTGTAGACACTATTTATCATGATGACCTCATTATCACCGCCTGGAGATCGACCCGGACTACTGTAAATATAGAAAATATTAACTCTGTTAGTTCCTTCACAATTATGTTCATAACATACCCAGTTTGACAGTTTTGCATTTTAATGCACCAATATAAATAATGCTGTTATTTCAGATATAAAACAAGACTGTCAGCATTATTATAAAATCCTTTTTAATCAATAGACTCTGTAATCACAAAAGCTTTATATCTTCAGTAAAACTTTAATATTTTGTATTCTAATTGCTACCTACAGAGGTAGTGTATTTTCCAAAATAATATAATTCTACATTGTTACATATCAAAAGTTTGCAATAATATTGTTAAATACATAACATGAACAGCAAGCTAAACACAATACCCAACCCCAATTTCTAACTGACTTTCTTAAATATAGTTTTATACAACACGATGCTTGATTTTATACAATCCTTGTCAACAAAGTTACACGCCAGATGCATTTTAGGATTCAAAATATTTTTTATCTGGATTTATTTTAAAACGTCATTTGTCCTGAAATATAGTCAAGAGTACAAATCTAACTGGGTCAGAATGCGAGTTTAACTATCAGGTCAGAGTGCAAGTCTAACCGGGTCAGAGTGCAAGTCTAACCATCAGGTCAGTGTGCAAGTCTAACCATAGGGTCAGAATGCAAGTCTAACCATGAGGTCAGAGTACAAGTCTTACCATTGGGTCAGAGTGCAAGTCTAACCATCAGGTCAGAGTGCAAGTCTAACCATCGGGTCAGAGTGCAAGTCTAACTGGATAAGAGTGAAGTCTAACTGGGTCAGAGTGCACAAGTATCTATCTAAAACTTTCCAAATTAATCCAATCCACTTTATTTAAATTCAGTGATGAAAATCATTAAAACAGATACAGATAAAAATATTAAGATTCATAGCATGTTACTTTTTGTTAACATGGAAAATAGTTTGAAAGATGAATATACTTCAGTTTATTTTCATACATATGGTATATACATATAATATCATGCTGTGATACAAGTAAATATTTAGCAAGTTTTCTACTATTGTGAAACTCATCCATATAAATCTCAACAAATAAAACTGAGATCAGATCAATGCTTTGAGTAAACATTTCAACATCAAGAGACCACATGTACATGGTGAAGCGTTCGCACCAAGTGTCAGTCAGGAAGAGTTCCCATAAATCCTGCAAATAACTTTGTTATTGTTCCTGGTAGATACCAATACTAAATGACATATTTGTTCATCTCATGCTTACATACATGTACCATACGTGACAGAGGAATTGATCTCATGCAAGAAAATACAAACAGAATTACAAGACAAAACAGCTGACATTGTCATAATACACAACAAAAATGTCCAAACAAAAACTGACTTTACTCCCAACTCTCTGGAAATTACCTACTCAATACTGACTAGAAACGGCACTGTGCTCAACATTGTTTATCTAGAAAATACTCTATGCTGTATTTCAAGGATTCCAGATACATAATATAGTCCCATCATGAAAATAATTCCCTAACATACACATACATATATCCATCACATACATGGTTCCATCACATACACATATATAGTACCATCACAGACATTTATTCATCACATACATGGTTCCATCACATACACATATATATAATTCCATCATATACATATATCCATCACATACATGGTTCGATCACATACACATATATAGTACCATCACATACATATATCCATCACATACATGGTTCCATCACATATACATATATAGTTCCATCACATATATATATCCATCACATACATTGTACCATCAAATACATGGTTCCATCACATACACATATATAGTTCCATCACAGACATATCTCCATCACATACATGGTTCTATCACATACATATCTCTATCACATACATGGTTCCACCACATACACATATATAGTTCGATCACATACATATATCCATTAGATACATGGTTCCATCACATACATTTATCCATCACATACATGGTTCCATCACATTCACATACATAGTTCCATCACATACATATATCTATCACATACATGGTTCTATCACACATATATATATATATATATATATATATATATATATAGTTCCATCACATACATATATCCATCAGATACATAGTTCCATCACATACACGTATATAGTTCCATCACATGCGTTTATCCATCACATATATAGTTCCATCACATACATTTATCCATCAGATACATTGTACCATCACATTTATCCATCACATACATGGTTCCATCACATATACATATATAGTTCCATCACATACATATATATCAATCATATACATGGTTCAATCACATACACATATAGATCTATCACATATATTGTACCATCAAATATATCTATCACATACATGGTTCAATCACATACACATATATAGTTCCATCACATACATATATTCATCCCATACATGGTTCCATTCCATACATGGTTCCATCATATACATGGTTCCATCACATACATAGTTCCATCATATACATGGTTCTACCACATACATGGTTCCATCACATACATAGTTCCATCCCATACATGGTTCCATCACATACATGGTTCCATTCCATACATGGTTCCATCACATACATGGTTCCATCATATACATGGTTCCATCACATACAAAGTTCCATTCCATACATGGTTCGATCACATACATGGTTCCATTCCATACATGGTTCCATCATATACATGGTTCCATCACATACATAGTTCCATCCCATACATGGTTCCATCACATACATGGTTCCATTCCATACATGGTTCCACCCAATACATGGTTCCATCATATACATGGGTCAATCCCATACATGGTTCCATCATATACATGGTTCCATTCCATACATGGTTCCATCCAATACATGGTTCCATAATATACATGGGTCAATCCCATACATGGTTCCATCCCATACATAGTTCCATCATATACATGGTTGGATGGACATACGGGTCCATCATATACATAGTCCATAGTTCTATCACATACATGGTTCCATCATATACATAGTCCATAGTTCTGTCACACACACACACACACACACGTATAGATCTATCATGTTCACATACTTATTCAATCACATACAAGAACATATCTACTACAACATACTCTTATAACAATTACACTAAACATTTACAATTATTTTCATCATTAATGAACTGATTTACTTTAATAATTATGTTAGATATATAATAATCTTATAAGCACCCAATTCCCTTCTTTAACAAAAAATATTATTTTTTTATAAATTTTGGTGAAAACTGATGTTTATTTTAGACATTTGGTGCCATTCACAACAAACATAATTACGTTCCAAACAATTAAGTTTTACTTTTAATTTATAAATTATAAATATTTATCTGTTAGCATTGTCTAGAAGAAAAAAAATCAACCATAGAATGGAAGCAGGGGAGCAAAAAAAGCACAAGCTTATCGTTTTGCAAGCACATGTTTATAATAAAGAATTAGGTGGTGTATACATTTAATGATGAATTCGCAAGAGTAGAATTTTTGTATGAACATATTTTAATATGATGCAGGCATCCATTAAAGGTCCACATATAACATATGACATTTGATTTGTTTGCTTTTTAGAATATTTAGAGTCATTTTTATGAAATTGAAGGCTTACAGAAGATCAGGTAACCTAACCCCTCTTTCCTGGGATCCTAAAAGGTTAACCAGTACTTTAGCACACCAATCTCTACAAGTACCTGATAACTTTCCCACTTGAATCAGTGGTGAGAGACAACATTTTAATGACAATGAGACACAATGTTGTATATCAATCATTATGGAGACTGTCGCCGGGTACGAATTCAAACTCATGACCCTTGGATTGATATTAAGACATGCTACCAACTGAGCTAACGTCTCCTCCATTATGATGTCAGAGTATTTCTAATCAATGCATGGGCATCTGATACAATTATCATGATATATCCAGTTTGGTAAAACGTAACAAAAGACAGATAATGTATGTGAACTCATACATAAATTAACAATCTGGGATACATTACAAAATATTGACAAGCACATATTTTAAAAATATTAATCCTTTAAAGAAATGAATAAAAGGGAGTTGTTTTGATAACAAATATTATGGTGGACTAAACAGAGGCCACTATTTCTATAATAATAAAGCTACACAGTATTTCAGCTCCATTTAAGGGTAGGTAAAAAACACCGTATTCAACTTCGTCAATAGTACAGATCATGTAACAGAGAAGTGTATAACTGAGAAAAAGAGCCACATTGGTCATATGGAGATATGGAGACTATTCATTTTCCTCTTATTGCTTAGATGCCACTCCAAATGTTAAAACAATCAATAATACATTTAACAATAAAACTTCTGACGTTGTCATTATCAGCTAACCACAGCTCTGGCCTGATTAAATAAGCAATGAATTTACAGCTTTTTATTATTTGGATTTCTGATCTGCTTTCCATAACAGGAGATACAAAAAATAAAAATCATTAAAAGGCTTCATAGACACCTCACCAGCTCACAAACTCTATAAACCTAAATATGTCTCACTTTTCTGTATGCAGCTTTCCATATTAAAATTAGTCCTATTTCGAGTTATTCAAAGGAATCAAGCCAGCTTTCCATATTAAAATCAGTCCAATATTGAGTTATTCAAAGGTGCCATATTAAAATCAGTCCAATATCAAGTTATTCAAAAGAATCAAGCCAGTTTTCCATATTGAAATAAGTCCAATATTGAGTTATTCAAAGGACTCAAGCCAGCTTTCCATATTGAAATCAGTCCAATATCGAGTTATTTAAAGGAATCAGGCCAGCTTTCCATATTGAAATCAGTCCAATATTGAGTTATTCAAAGGAATCAGGCCAGCTTTCCATATTGAAATCAGTCCAATATCAAGTTATTCAAAGGAATCAAGCCAACAAACTAAAAAGACTATAATAATCTTTGAGGTGATATAATATCATAACATCAGCATGGCAGCATTACATATACCGGTATTACAGACTAAACAGTTCAGACAAAATCAAGACATATATAGAGATAATGAGAAAGAATAATTAGTGAAATAATCTT
Organism: Panopea generosa; assembly: GCA_029582155.1. Classification (NCBI taxonomy): domain Eukaryota; kingdom Metazoa; phylum Mollusca; class Bivalvia; order Adapedonta; family Hiatellidae; genus Panopea; species Panopea generosa. The sequence goes on along the minus strand of CM055901.1, from coordinate 30,728,302 downwards.
ACTGTAAAGCAAGCCAGGATAGACTGCAAAAAGGATTAAATCAATTAAGTACTAATTAATAATCAGAAACATTGACAGTGTGGAAACAAAATGTAAAATTTTAAGAATGCTTAATGTTAACTTTAAACAAAATATAATTTTTTATGGCTGCTTGTTTTCAGCTGCTAATATTTTTTCCCCATAACTGCTGATATTTAGTTTAAAGCCCCAGAACACGATGACACATATACATTTTAAAATCTAATCAAAAGCATATAAGATAAACTGGATTTTTTCACTAAAATGCATAACAATTTTCTGCATTAAGAAGCCTTAACCTTCATAAATATTCATTATATACCTGTGGTCTAAGACAACAATCATGGTATGCATATCTCAGTAGCTAGCACATTCTTTACTAAAAAAATAAATTTTCTTTAACACTTAATAATAATTTACTAATACTGAATCTTTTGTTTCACCTATTTTTGCCAGATAAAACATTGAATAAGCACTGGCTTGGTCATTAAGTGTATCAAGTTGTTATTCAAAATGAATGACAAAAGTACTTATAAACCAGTTGCATTTGCATATATTATTATTGACAAAACCAATATATATGGACATAAATATTGTTATGTATAATCATTAAAAAAATGTCCAGCAGTGACAAACAACATTTTAGTAATGTGTGCTTGACAGATATCCGTCTGGGGAGGTCACTTTTCCAATTTCTGGTGATTGATACTCAATTCATGTTTATTGAATTAGGGTCCTTGATAATGGATATAACAAAAATTGCTCCGTTTTGCATACAAGCCTAAAGGTGTCTTTCCCATATGTATGCACAGGTGTATTTTAACATGGTCTTTTAATGTTACAAGGATTTAAATTCGAAAAACTTATTGAACCATAACTATAGATAATAACTAATTGCCAGGTGAGGTTGACCTTAGAATCACCATCATAAAAAGAAAAGTAGTTGCATCTAACTTCAAAACACACATGTGCATCCATACATGAAAAAACACCTTTAGTGATGTATGCAAAACACAACACTTTCTGTTGCTTTGACACAAAACACATTATAATGATCAATTCATATAAGTAACAAGAACTGTCACTGTTAAGTGTCACATGCCCCCCAAATGGTCTGTGAATAAAAACAATATATGATATAATAGGTAGCGATGTATCTATGAATATCAAGAGTAATGGAATAATGTTTCAGACAAGACATGCAATTCCATGTGGTTTTTTTTACATTAAAGCATGAGTTGACCTTTGTGTAACCTTGACCTTGACATCTGATGTAATGGTCTGTGTATTTCAGTTAAATGCAGGTGAAACATTATCACGATATGCTGATCACTTGTGTCAAGCTGTTTTAAAATCCCTAAATGTAAGTTACAGATCAACTGTTGATCAATTGATAAATTGAACTAAGTGGTTTAAATCCATCCATGTACGATAAAGTTAAAGGACAGATGTGAAATTTCAAACAGATTCAAAGTGTTGTCATACATACTCAAAGTGTGACAGCGTCTAGGTTTTTCTTATGACACTTCGTCATGTCATCTTTATAAACTGAGCCAAGTTAAAGACAAAGTCACAGACCAGACACACAATATCAAACAAATTGAAAGTGTGACCTTGACCTTTAAGGAAAGGTTCTGGGTCTAGCATGTGACAACTAATTATGTCATATTTATCAACTGAGCCAAGTGTTTTTAAAATATATCCATAGATGACAAAGTTATAGATGTGACAAGAAATCTCCCACAGACTGAAAGTGTCGTCAAACAAACTCAAAGTGTGACCTTGACCTTTGAGATACGCATGTGGGTCTTACACATGATACTTTGTAATGTCATGCTGATGAACTGAGCCAAGTGTTTTTGAAATTTATCCATAAGTGACCAAGTTTCAGACCAGACACAAAACCTCAATCAGACTGAAAGTGTCATCAACCAAAGTTAAATTGTGACCATGACCTTTGAAGTGGGATTCTGGGTGTAATGCACGACACATCATCATGTTATGTCGGTCATTTGTAGCTAGTATTAACAAAATCCATCTATGCATGACAAAGTTACTCGCCAGACACGAAATCTCAAACAGACTGAAAGTGTTGTCAAACAAACTCAAAGTGTGACCTTGACCTTTGAGGTATGGGTATTACTTGCGACACATCATCATGTTATGTTGATCATTTGCAGCAAGTATCAACAAAATCAACCTATGCACGATGAAGTTACAGGCCGGAAACGAAATCCCATACAAACTCAAAGTGTTGTCAAACAAACTCAAATTGTGACCTTGACCTTTGAGGTACAGGTGTGGGTCTAACTGGCAACAGGTCTTCATGTTATGCTGATCAATTGTAGCAAGTATCAACAAAATCAATTTGTGCATGATAAAGTTACAGGCCGGAAACAAAATCTCACACAAACTCAAAATGTTGTCAAACAAACTCAAATTGTGACCTTGACCTTTGAGGTACAGGTGAGGGTCTTACTTGTGACACGTCGTCATGTTATGTTGATCATTTGTAGCAAGTATTAACAAAATCAATCTATGCATGACAAAGTTACAGGCTGGAAACGAAATACTGGACAGAAGGACGGATGGACCCTGCGATTTCTATATGCCACCCCAAAATTTGCATAACTAGCATTTTGTTTCCACTTCACCTCTTTAGAGAAAGTGAAGATTACATCAATAATTAAAACACAATATCAAAATGTTTACATAACAATCGCAATAAAAAGCCATACACTACCAAGAAGTGATGGTTATAATAAAAAAACAACTGTCACACAAGCAAAACATATATAAAATTTCAGTTTTTACTGACTCTTTTCATAAGCATAAATAGAAATTTATTGATAAAAAAACAACAACATATTAACCAGAAATCAAAACAAAATATAAAGCAAATAATATGCTTTCAGTAAAATTTGCTTGTCATCTATACTTTTAAAAGCTAAAAAAATCAATATTTAAAAGACTTTATTCATAACAAACTTAAAGATTGCATTAACACAATATGATAATACCTTTGTGCATAAAAAATGCAGCTATGATAGACTTTTTCCTTCAACCAGTTATGGTTGAATTTATTTCGACTGACGGATTGAAAATAAAAATGTTAATAGTCAGACTGACAATGCAATACTATGTCTGATTTTTTTAACAATTGCAGACAACAATGGCTGCCCTAGAGAAACGAAGGTATCAACAATGTTAGATTTTATTATTACCATATTTTGTACAATAAGAATGCACAATATATCTCATGACCCATTTTAATTAATTGATTGAATATTCAGCATCATTTTTATGCCATCGAGGGCTAACAAGCAATCAGTTAACCTAACCGTTTCCTGGGATCCTGAAAGGTTAACCAGTATTCCAGCACACCCCATCTCCGCAAGTAACTGATAACTTTCCCACTTGAATCAGCGGTGAGAGACATATGACAATGAGACACAATGTTGTATATCAATCATCACAGAGACTGTTTCCAGCGGGGATTCGGACTCACAGCCCCTGTATTGAGTCAGACGTGCAACCGACCGAGGTTATCGGGGCCCGGCCATGACTATTCTAAACAAACACGGATAATGGAAATGAGATGAAAGAGGACACAAATAAAACAAAGTGAAGGTAACTGGTGAAATGTGTAAATTTTGTTAGAAGTTGTACTTAACCACTATATGATCAGAATAAAACTATAAGCAATTATTAATGTGTCCTGCCTAAAGGTAAAGTAAGTGAGGATCAATTGACAAATCAAACCTGTGAGAAAGACACAATATCTGATTTGATTAAACAAGCATGCAGAGAGCTCAACATTGCTAACAATAAAACGCAATTTCATTAGAAAATGTTTAATATTGAAAAATGATGGAAACTGACCTAAGACTGCGGGATCGAGGTCGCATCAAAGAGAGAGGGGACCGTCGTCCCTCTTCATCGGCACTGAAGTGAACATCGTTGGTGGCGAAGTGTTTGTAGAGTTTTCCCATTTCTTCTTCCGTAGGTTGGTATGGGAGCTGATTCAAGCGTTCCTGCGACGAATACTGTGACTGGAGGAGAGGGAATTTCTAAAGTTACAATGGCATTTATTAAGCATGAACAGCAAACCATTACATATTGAAGCTGCCAAGCACAATTTACATGATTATGTTGTAAGCCAGGGATTTTTCCTGTAAATTTGGAAGAGGACCAAGCCTTCAATATTTGAAAAAAATAGAGTGATTGAAGGGACATATTTTTTTAAAGCTTTAGCAAACTGGAAAATAAAGTGTTACACTGTTAAGATCATGTTCTAACCATGAAAAATCAGATGTTACAATGATGTTTCATATCCAGTGTACTTTCATCCCCTTATATAAGAAAATTCGCCGACAATCCGTTTTGCGATTTTTTTTTTTTTCTTGCCTCAGATGAGAAAAAAAATATGATTTTTAGATTGGGATGTAGCTGAATATACCTCTGTTTGATAAGGTAAAAAATGCCGTACACACTATAACCTGGTTGCCAAAAACTATTTCTATTCTGATTTAAGCAATGAATGATAAGGATGAAATAGCAGAAACAGCTAAGGAAAAACTTTTTTTCACAATATTAAAATTAATAAAAATTACATGATACGAAGATAAACTGCTTAAATGATTTGCCTGATCAAAGTTTGATTTTTTTGTTCAAACAACCTTTAATTTAATTTCTAACAACACATGACCTTTTAACAAATAAAGTGGCACATTGTAATAAATATATTCTTTTTTTTTTTCTAGAAGCAGAGCATCAAATTCAGAACCTGAGTGCCACAGAAATGTGGTGTCCTTGAGCAAGACACTTCATCCACATAGTATGTTTATAGTACTTGTTATACGCAGGAACACTTGGAGCATGATTTGTTAAAGTTGTAAGAGCTAGCTTCGCAACTGATGCCATAATTAGTTAATTGCTAGATTATAATCCCTACACGCCCCCTAATTTTTCATGCCACCCTGACTCTTTTTATTTTCATAAAAAATAAAATAAAATGATGTAAAAAATAAAATAAAAAAATAAATAAAATCTTCCTCCACTCCTCCTTTTAAAGAAATGATTGGATGATAATCTAGTAACTGGATTAAACTAGCTTAATGTGAAATAAATAATTTTAAGTTATTTCATCAATCACTGGCAATAAAGCTAAACTAGTTTATTAAATTGACTTTGTTTTTACTTACCGATACGCTGGAACTGCCTGGTGTGTTTGTTCCATAACCAGAGGAAGGCAACGAGGCCAATGACCACCTTCGACCATCACCCCTGAAACATGGCAGACAAAGATAAAACATTATAAACATATACCAGAATATACTGTACTGTGCATGTATTCACTATACCAGAATATACTGTACTGTGCATGTATTCACTATACCAGAATATACTGTACTGCGCATGTATTCACTATACCAGAATATACTGTACTGCGCATGTATTCACTATTCCAGAATATACTGTACTGTGCATGTATTCACTATACAAGAATATACTGTACTGTGCATGTATTCACTATAGCAAAATATACTGTACTGCGCATGTATTCACTATACCAGAATATACTGTACTGTGCATGTATTCACTATACCAGAATATACTGTACTGCACATGTATTCACTATACCTGAATATACTGTACTGCGCATGTATTCACTATACCAGAATATACTGTACTGCGCATGTATTCACTATTCCAGAATATACTGTACTGTGCATGTATTCACTATACCAGAATATACTGTACTGCACATGTATTCACTATACCAGAATATACTGTACTGCGCATGTATTCACTATACCAGAATATACTGTTCTGTGCATGTATTCACTATAGCAAAATATACTGTACTGTGCATGTATTCACTATACCAAAATATACTGTACTGCACATGTATTCACTATACCAGAATATACTGTACTGCGCATGTATTCACTATACCAGAATATAATGTACTGCGCATGTATTCACTATACCAGAATATACTGTACTGCACATGTATTCACTATACCAGAATATACTGTACTGCGCATGTATTCACTATACCAGAATTTACTGTACTGCACATGTATTCACTATACCAGAATATAATGTACTGCACATGTATTCACTTTACCAGAATATACTGTACTGCACATGTATTCACTACAACAGAATATACTGTACTGCACAATATTCACTATACCAGCAGAATACACTGCAGAATTGTTTACTTTAATGTAGAACTGTTCACTTTATGTCCAGATTTTTTACAGTAAAATGACATTTAAAAAATATTCACAACAGGCAACTGACTGATATTTTGTGTATACTCATGTATTCACACCAAATCTCGCAATAGCTTGTTTTCAATTATCTTAACTTCCATTCATATTTGGAACACAAATCAAAATTCTTACGTCGCAAAATGAAATTCTCATCAAAACAATACCATTACCAGTACTTTGTGTTTAAAATTGTTATAAGTACTTCTGATTTCAAAATTTGTATACTGCAGCTAAAATAAAAACAAAAAATTATGAGAAATTTTACTCTAAACCTCAATATCTTTAATTCAAGATCATTTTTCATGAGCAAAACATTTTAAATCATCTAAGATTACATACAATTTACATTAAATTTTTATCTACAAGAAATCAGTTGCCAGTAAATTATGAATAATTATTTACCAAATAATGGATCCTTTGTATGGTATCTTATCAACAATTAGTCAGGAGATGCAAGTTTCCTATCCTTCTATATAAGTCCTTGCTTTACACCAGAATCAATTTTTAATTCCAGCAAATTATAAACTACATAACAGAATCAATTGTAGAATTATTCACCCTATCAAATTGACAACATATTCTTCATTATATTAAAATCAATCTTTACTGAGAGTAAAGTTACAGTTATATTCACTACACATGAATCAACTGCATATTAATTCACAATAAAAGCAACATTACTCATAATGACAATTTTAAATTTAGTACAATATGCGTGCATAACAAAATGAATGCTATGCAACCCAGTGCTAGACTGCAACAATAGAATGAATATATTTATCACAGTATTACATATAACCAGGACAGATTAAACATAATTAGCACCAAATATCACATGACACATACATACTTGTGGTAAATAGCTAATTTTATCAAATATCTGGCCAATTATCATGCTATATATGGAAATGTTGATTGCTGTGTTTGCGACTGATTGACTGAATATAAAGCATCATTTTTATGCCATCCAGGGCTAACAGGCAATCAGTTAACCTAACCACTGTTTCTGGGATACTGAAAGGTTGACCAGTACTCGAGCACACCCCATCTCAGAAGTAACTGTCATTTTTTCCATTTGAATCAGCGATGAGAGACAAATGATAATGAGACACAATGTCGTATATCAATCATCACGGAGACCTGCCAATCAGGATTCAAATTCACAACCACTGGATTGATAGTCAGATATGTTACCGAATGAGGTAATTGGGCCTGACTTGTGTTTGTGTGATATGAGAAATTCAGAGACATTCATTTACAATACATCCTATCATACAAAATGTTAACTTGTTTTAGGTCATTAGTTAATTTACATTAATCAATCCAATAACCTCAATACTTACCTACAGCACTGACAATTTTTATACAAACAACCTCCATTAATAAGATCTAAGCACAGTCCATGGATATTTACAAGACCTTGAAGCAATGCCATCAGACATACATGTGTCAGTCAGCAAGTTTAATTACAAACAATATCAGGATTTTTCTGTCTGCTGTTGGTTTCCCAGACATTCAATGCTAACCGAGATCAATTAACTGTTTATATTTTGTAACTGAGGATTACTCGGATATAATCCTTATAGCTGACAATATTGCAGATACCAATATAAATAATGTGTTGCGGTGCAGCTGTCAGTGTACATGGTTTGATGCTGCTGTCCAACATAACTGACTGGTAGCTGCCAACATAACTGATGGTTTGATGTAGCTGCCAACATAATTGATGGTTTGATGTAGCTGCCAATATAACTGATGGTTTTATGTAGCTGGCAACATAAATGATGGTTTGATGTAGCTGCTAACATAGCTGCTGGTTTGATGTAGCTGCCAACATAGCTGTTGATTAATGTAGCTGCCAACATAACTTATGGTTTTATGTAGCTGCCAACATAACTGATGGTGTGATGTGGTTGCTGACATTACAGATTGTTTGATGCAGCTGACAACATAGCTGATGGTTTGATGTAGCTGTGGACATAGCTGATGGTTTGATGTAGCTGTCAACATAACTGATAGTTAGATGTAGCTGCCGACATAGCTGATGGTTTAATGTACTGCCAACATAGCTGATGGTTTGATGTAGCTGCCAACATAACTGATGGTTTGATGTAGATGCCAACATAAATGATGATTTGATGTAACTGCCAACATAAATAAGGGTTTGATGTAGCTGCCAACATAACTGATGACTTGATGTAGCTGCCAACATAATTGATGGTTTGATGTAGCTGCCAACATAAAGGATAATTTGATGTAACTGCCAACATAAATGAGGGTTTGATGTAACTGCCAACATAACTGATGGTTTGATGTAACTGCCAAAATAAATGATGGTTTGATGTAACTGCCAAAATAACTCCTGGTTTGATGTAGCTGCAAATGTTACTGATGATTTGATGCAACTGCCAACATAAATGATGGTTTGATGTAGCTGCAAACATAAATGATGGTTTGATGTTACTGCCAAAATAACTGATGGCTTGATGTAACTGCCAAAATAAATGATGGCTTGATGTAGCTGCCAACATAATTGATGGTTTGATGTAACTGCCAAAATAGCTGATGGTTTGATGTATTCCAAACATAGCTAATGGGTAGCTGCCAACATAACTTATGATTTGACATAGCTGCAAACATAACTGATGGTTTGATGTATTAACAGGATATTAACATAGTGTCCCCTTGTTTTGGACATATAAAGGATAGTAACATAGTATCACTATTGGGAGCTTAGAACGGGGTGACTCACCTTCTAACGTTATGGAAGGCAAAGTTTCCATGTGTGCTTGGAGACAGGTTTCTGGGGCTGTCATGAGGACTGTTACCTGAAAATACAAAAAATCATAGTGTAATTATGTTGAACCAATGCTTACAGTTCGTCATAAAAAACAAGAAAAAAATCACTAAGTCTATATTAAAAATATATAGAACCTGATACCTATTAACCCCCAATCAAAAAAGCAGGGAATTCCATACCTGTCCCACAATTCATAGCTAATGTATGCTTACTAAGCTATGGCATTATTCAAACTTTCCCTGAAGCAAGTGACTAATCAACGTGCTCAAACTCATTGCTATTTAACAGACTTAACTGGGAGAGCAGGGTTCATTCTACAGACTAAACAACACAAGAAATAATAATATTTCTTTTTCATCTCTCAAATTTTATGGAAGAAAGTATGAAAAGGAAATCAAATTGGGAATATAACTTAAAATTCGGTCGCACAGCTTCGTTAATATTCAAACAACACAAATTCCTAGCAAAAACATACTTAAATTTTCATTAATGCTCATCTTTAAAGATGATTCTCAGGCTGAAGAAATCTCAATACTTGAGATAATCTAATTTTCTTTTAAATGAACGTGTTGCCAAGCAACAAAATGTAAACATAAAACACCAAATTGCTAGGAGTGAACATGCTGTAATCCATAACTCCCAATGTACTTCTGAGAAATAAAATATGTGGTAAAAGAAAGGAACTAATTCAATAAATGATCCAGTAAAACTTGTATGGTTTCCAGGCATGTGTGAACCCAAGCAATGTATTAGAAATCAGCTCAACTCCCCAAGGAATCTCAGAGCTGTTTACGTTTTTACTTCCCACATTTTCTGCAGGCTGTGTTTGTGACATTCATGAGCCTTTTTGTCATCTTGAAGACATTGAACATAAACATTAAAATACTGGTTATTTCCTGTTCCCCTACATTTAAAATATCTTGACTTTCATTTTGAAAATAATTTCATTTTCTTCAATCCAAAATAAATCCACATATCAACATACTATTGAAATTCTGGCACAGGATTTTTGATGAAGAAGTTTTAAGGTTATATACTTATCACAATAATGCAATTACGATAGTTTTTTTTTGTCAAATTGTCATATTTTTTTTTCTGAATAAGATTCAATGCCATTTTCAACACATTTCAGATTATATATGGCATATCTAGTTTTATTGATAGAGAAAGACATCAGAAAGAATCTTAGTAGAAGCACCATCCTTTCCAAAGTTAAACTGGCAAACTTTTTCAAATAAAGCTTTTGGAGACTCGAAACTATGACCTTAGTGGTGAGAGGTGAGTTATTCTGAGACGGCTTCTTAGACCACTCTGCCACAACTGACAGACAGACAGACGGACATTCTCACAAATGGGTATTTAAGTGGCTTCTTTGCGTCAATCGTATTACTTGTGTGGCTAAATTTTAGCCACGTAAGAGAAAAAAAGCCACCTAAGAGCTGTTTTTTTAACTGTCTAGAACAGCCACATATTGTTTTTTCAACAGCTTTTCAACTGTCCATAAAAATTACTAACCCTAGACACTTAAATACCCATTTGTCCGCCCGGACGGACGGACGGGCAGGGCAGGGCAGGGCAGGCAGGCAGGCAGGCAGGCAGGCAGGCAGGCAGGCAGGCAGGCAGGCAGACAGACAGGCAGGCAGGCAGGCAGACAGACAGACAGACAGGTTAGTGTGATCTAATGAGCCATGTGACAGTCAGATGGAAAAGTTTGTATCATTGAAGTAGATCTCCTCCGGTGGGAAATCAAGGATATTCAATCCAACTGGAAATGTTTTTTTATCACAAGTTTGTTACTTGCGATGACACCAATACAACTGTGCTCATTTTGTTTTAGTTAATGAATGGATCAATACTTTCCATTTGTGTGTTTTAATCACACTACCCAAACATTCCTACAGATAATGTGGAACAGAATCTTGTTGAAATTATAGTTATATGTAAAGATGTTTTTTTAATGGGATTTAGCATAATAAAAACAAAATTTTGCCCTTTGTCTTCAGTAAATAAAATATCTTTTTACACAATAGAATGCTCTGGTAAATAACCTGTTTTTTGTTTACTACTTTCCATACGCTAAGGGTTGTCTTGTGCCTAAAGCAGTAATATGCTTACATAAATAATATTATGTAAAGATTGTTTCGATATGCGCAGCGTTAGGACTGAAAACATGTCGAGCGTAGTTTTGTTATAATTATGTACAGTTTATTGTTATTATCTAAAACTTTATGTTGTTTTATATCTTAAATTCTATATCGAAAACATGTGATTCCCTTCTGTACACTGTTTATTAAACATAAAAAGCAAATAATGCCAGTATAAATTTTCTAATATTTTTTTTTATTAATAGAGACTACTATGCTGCTATACTAGCCGCTATCATCCCACACAAAGCTCTACATAAACGTAGCACACATAATGCACTACAGAAGAAATATAACATATTTCATTTTACTTTTATATTTTATTACATTATATTATGAGAAGTAAAATAAAACTTGCTGGTTTATTTTACAAATTACAAATGCTAACATGATTTCCCAGAAACTTAAAAAAAAAAAAAAATTACAAGAAAAAATCTCCAAGTAGGTTATAAAACAACAAACAAACCATATTGCCTGAATGTTATGTCAGTGATGCACTAGTGTTGATGAAATAACCACATGCAAAGTTACTAATGACATAAAACAAAAATAGAAATCTTAAAACCACTTACAGAAATGTGCATGGTCATATTTAATTACTAAAAGAAGTTCTGATATTCGATATAGTCATTTTAGATGACAACTGTAACACTATCAAAAACACAACTATAATATCGTCCAACTGATGTGACTTTAAAGGTATAAAGTGACTTCTTATTTAATATAGACCTGGCACCTTATTGCACTAATAGGACAATATCTTAAGAATGTATTGAAATATATCCTAAATAAAAAAATATAAACGATATAAAATGGTATTTGTTACTATGAATCTTTAACATCCTCGAGTACATTTATTGTATAAATCACCTACAATAGTGGATGACCACAGTGCAAGCATGAGTGATGCCACAATTCAGACCGCAGTGGTATATTGGAACATTTTTTTTCTAATAGTGTATTATTATGACACTTCAGTATGATTTAGCTCTAATGTTTTCAGAAGTATCAGAATGTCTGTAACATACTAATCTGAAAATGGGAACACGGCAAAAAGGTCCGTGAATTACTTAAACAGTATAATTCAATATTTGAAAATATTTTGAAAATTTAAAAATATATAATTTATATTGTCATTTAAAATTAGCCGTGTTGAACTTGTATATGTTACATCTTAAGTGCTTTAAAAAAACATAATAAAAAATTATCCTATTTTATGATTACTAAAATAAAATATGATTATAATAGACAATTATCATCTTTAGTGATTTCATTATAGTTTAGACAATTTTTTAAACACCAATTCTTAAAAACTGAAAAGACAATATAAGAAAATATTATGGCCGTTCCTGAACAGAAGTACAAGTCTTTCAGAGAGGCTGTTTTTGTACACATCTCATTACATTATGGTCGTTCTATGATGAAAACATAGCAGCCTCTGAGATCCCATTTTTTTGTACCGCATGAATATATTATGGACACGGAAAAGATCCTGGACATGCTACTGGAATCTTTAATCTGTGCTGACAGCAGCTTCTTGACACAGCTCAATGGACGACAATATAGGACGACAATATAAGTTTGCTTCTAGAACAGAGATGTAACTTTCATGCTAACAAACAATTGTCATCAAAATGATTAGAATATGTCATGCTCTCTGCCATACTTTCTCATGTCATTAACTTTCTCATCATGTGATATGTAAATTTTCTTATTCTCTATGCAAATGAATGAAAACAACAATGAAATGGCAGAAATAATGGACTGTATGCATAACTACAAACTCAAACAAACCCCAGATCCTAGCCGGGTCATGATACCAAAGACATACAAAATCATACTGGAAACTTCCAAACTCAACTTTCAGAGTATAAATCTTGCGACAGGTTCACTTTCTGTCAGTCATTTGCTATCAGTTGCTTGCTGTCAGCTGTGTGAATGGTTGGGTGTCATACCAAGTGTCTCAAGCATTGCTTTGGTATGGCAGCAATTTTAATGTTGTTGTATGGTGTTTAGTGTCGCTTTCAACAATTTTTCAGTCATATCGCAATGGTGTCTACTTGAGACAGTATTCTAAACGCTGTCACACTGGAGTATCATGCCGCAGACACATGGTATGATACCCCACCCAGTCACATTATACTGACACCGGACCGACCAGACCTAGAACTCTCCTCTAAATGCTGAGCGTCAAGCGAGGAAGCTTCTAGTACCATTTTTAAAGTCTTTGGTATGACCCGGCCAGGGATTGAATTCACGACCTTCTGCATGTGAGGGGGGACGCTCTACCACTAGACCACGCTGCGGTCTAGCAATTTTAAATACCATCTGAAGCATTAGGACAATGTCTTGAAAGGGTTGAAAGATTCTCGACAGTGAGATTATTGCACATGCATTGCAATACACAGTCAAGACAGTTTCATGGGCCGCTCAGTGATTATTTTTCTTGTCATCATTATAACATATAAAAATACATCATTTACATACAACATACATATCATACATACTCCACAAATATTTCTGGATCATTTTGTTATCCAATCCCCTCAAGTCTACCTTTGTTCTTTGCTAGTTATGGAAAGCCTCCTGTCTCTATATAGGATGTGTCAACAGCAGCCAGGATTCAGAGGTCACAAGTTGGAGGTCAGATTGTGATAATATGATGAAAGTGAAAATATGCAATTGGAGTGGTGACTCTTGCTGGGGAGTATTGGATCTTGTGCCATGTTCATCCATATTGTAACAGTTACTGAGCATGCAATGGAATAACACGAAAATTGAGACAGAAAAAGACAATAGCAAAAACAACAGCAACATGGTCCCCAGGTGCAAATCATATTAGCAGGGTTTTTACCAACAGTGTCCCTCCAGGGCAGAACTTTTGCCTGAGCTCTACAGACAGAAAAGTCAAAGTTCCTTCTTTTTCCGAAAAGGGGAGGGAGTGCAGGCTACAAGTGACTGATGCGATACTGAACATAATTTTTATTGACTTTTTAACCCTTTATTCCATGGATACGCATTTTCCCGCACCAATCACAGAAGGCCTTTGAAAACAGTGCACTGTTTTCCACTCTGTCAGTTAATATAAGCATAACTCACCCAATAATTCAAAAGCCTTCTATGTTCGGTGTCCAAAGGCGTCTATATGAAGTAGAGGGTTAAGTAGGGGCTGGGAAGTAGTTGTTGACAATGAGATACCTTGAGATTACATGAGATTAAATGTGGTTATATCTCACTCAATCTGACATAATGTATTTGAGTTTCACCACATTAGTAGAATATTGTTTACTATTATTGTCAAGGTTATACATAATGATGAAGACACGATAATGAGAACACTGTGACATAGGCATTTTGTCAATCGATGTGTAAACAATCAGATAAAATCTTTGAACAAATTTCATTTGTCATAGAAAAAGGATATAAAACAGGAGGTGTAATTATTTAGATATACATCAGCGCACACGGCTCATGGTATAACTGGAAACTGTCGGTATGTGCCGTGCGAGTTGCCAATCTTGAGACAATTTTATAAAGAACCTGTCCCAGACACTCATGCCCAACCCAATCATACTTTACTGACGATTATCCTGGAAGTGTCTGACATTTACTGACAATAATGTCATCTGACACTGTAACCTGACAGGGTTCACTTGTACTGTCAATCACATGCAAACCGACACCATGTCTGTCGGTGTTATGCTGACTGCAAACCTGGTAGGTCCTTGCAAAATGTAACACCTGACCACCTCGTAATATGCCTAATGAATACCAACCCCTGACCTCTCCTGCTGCACAAAATGACACAAGGTTGATCAAAAAAGATCTACAAAATGCTGACTGTACATTGTATACAAAATGACACCATGCGAACAGACACCATGCAAACCTGGAGTCTTCCAACTATCCTCTATTAAAATGTTGAACATCAAAGTAATATATTTGCAAGAGCTTGTGAGATCAGATTACAAAGAGTTCAAACTACTTCATAGAGGTTCTCATTGCTGCAGTAGGGCAACATTCTAAACATGTCTCAAAATAATAATTATGTTCTGGGTATAAAAATTTAATTATGTAAATTGTTATAAGGTACAGACAGACATAATTAAATCATTCAAATCAAACTAATCAAATCTTACCTAGCCAAGAGAGACATTTATTTTTACGCTGTTTAGAGCGCCCTCTGGAACGAGTCTGCAGAACAGTATCATCATGGCTGAGACTTAAATTGTCCACTGAACAAGCGGCCCACAATTGGAGGGAGCCCCGTCGATGTGACAAAACCAGATCGTCACTTATTGCATCATTAAACATGTTTTATAAATCAGCTACTTTGTACACATCTATTTCATCAAATTTCACAATCTAGCTTCCAATGAATTCAAACATCTACATGTCACTTTAGTCCAATATTCCTATCCATTGTTGGTGCCTATGAATGATTAGTGTTGGAATATTCCAAAACGAACATTTACACGATTTTTAAATAAAATAGTCCAATGTTATTCTTTCTTCACATAAATCAACAGTCTCTATCAAACAGCATTATTAATTTATTAATTTATATTCATTCAATTGGTCACTCATTCACTTGTTTGTTTGTTTTCCTTCCTTTATTATAATCAAACACGTGAATAAGGAGATCAACAGAGTAAAAGTCATCTCCAATAACTGAGTAATATTCCAGCTGGATCCAGCGCACAAGATCAGAAGATCAGAGATTGAACGAACAGTGCACAGTGACAGAAGGATCAATAACAACCAGAGATTCCACTGTTACTCCACTTTATGTCAATTAACACTTCAGTTGTTAAACTGTCGTGTCTACATGGTAACCAGCAACTGGTGCCAACCCCACACATGTGCCTGTCTCAACTTCGTGGCAGCTATTATACATGTATGTGTCAGCCTCAATATTATTCAGTCAACTATATCTTATAACTTTGTTATTTGATCCCCTTATTGGAATCAAACTCAAAAGTTATTAAATTTTAAAAAAAAAAATAAAATAAAATAAAAATTGTACAACTGAGGAACAGCAGCAAACATTTGAAATTTATAATGAAAATATCTATTCCAAAAGCTCTGAGGTAAATTCGCACAATTCTTTATTCCATTCAAGCCTGACTATAAAACTGTTTAATCATCTAAATGGTTTCATATTATATAGTAAAAATATCAATCATTTTGATGTGAAGTAATTACTTCAGAACCATTCCAAGTTGATGACAAGACTGAACGTTATATAATGGAGGGAAAACAGTTGTATAATTACTTAAGTTTTGTAAACAAACAATCCTTGTGTGTTCCGCTTAATCATTCGCACTCATGTCAGTGCACCACTACATGCATTTCGTATCAAGTATTTTAATAATTCATTAGATGTTAAATGTTTAATCGTTTTCTATTTTTGTCAAACAGTCAAAGCGTGTCAAATACTATACCACTTGAGAGTGTGGTTATCATACACTTATTTACGTAGGAGTAAGTTCATTCAAACAACGGCAAGTACTGTTCTGTGTTTTATGTTTAATTGAATATAATTATAATTCCAAGATATATTTTTCAGTTAATAATAATTTTCTCATTTCACTCAGGATGTGTCACATTAAGTCTGTTCTTGCCACCACACATATGGCGCCAGACAACTTTAACCTCATATCCTATCAAGAAAAAATCTGGAATTTTTAAATATTTAAAATATGTTATATGGTTTTCATTTTTAGATAATTATAAAAAATTCTTAACCTTTCTAATTGATTTAATAGTCACATATACCCAAAGTTAAAAATAAACAACCATATTGTAATTCATGAAGAAATATTAGATGGTTATTAAATACTATATTGCTATTGTCTAGTGTTTAAGATATATCACGACAGAATCTACTTGATACAGTACTCTAAGTGTTTCCAAATGGGAGTATCGTGCTGCAGACACATGATATGATACCCTATCCATTCATATTATACTGACACCAGGTTGATCAAACCTAGAACTACCCTCTAAATGCTGACAGCCAAGCGTGGAAGCTTCCAGTACTATTTTTCAAGTCTTCGGTATGGCCCACCCGGAGATCAAACCCACAACCTTCTGCATGCGAGGCGGTCACTCTATCATTAGATCACCGATACTGTCACTTAAATATTATTAAATACATGACCGAGTCTTTCAAACACAGAAAAAAAAATCCCTTCTGAAGCCATATCCGATTTAATCATTTTCCTCTATCAACTGAACCTTCCACTAAATCACAGTCTGTTATTTACTTAGTTTGCTAATTTCATGCACTATGTTGAAATGTTAGGAGGTGCAATAGATACAATGTATTGCATAAACTAGTTTACACATAATTCAATTAACATGGTCATGTGATAACAGCTTGTACAATGTCATCCTCCTGAAGTACTCACACTCTACAAAAGTGATACATATATAGTACACACAAAACCCACAGACTGTCATCTTACATTGACAGAGAACCAGTCCATAACAACACAGTCTGGTAGCATGTTAGAAACTGGAACAAGTCTATAATCTATCTCTCCGATATGCATGTTTTATTCTCCTTAAATGTTAAACAATGAATAACACTAGTGGATCAAAGGAAAAGGGAACACAATGTGCCCGATCCTACCGCCCACACCAAAGAAAAGACCCACCCACACCAAAGAAAAGGATAATTTTGGGATAAAATTCAAAATTGTGGTACTCGTCACCATAATTTACAAATTTTTAAACAAAACTTTGGATTCACTCCTGATAACATTTAATTAAACAGCTGCAGTAAATTACAATTTATAATGAAACTTAAATTTCATCATTTGCGTATCAATGTTTGTTACATACATGAACACTGGCGGATCCAACAGGGGGCAACAGGGTGTCTGGACCTCTCCTAGTATTCCAAAGTATTGCTCAATGACAGTATTTAAGTTTTATTGTTTTGTTTTTAATGGAGTTAACACCATTTCAAGGCACATCAGGTTATATAATGGCATATTGAGTTTTATTGGCAGAGGAAAACCTCAGAATGAATCTGAGTAGAACCACTGACCTTCCACAAGTAACTGGCATACTTTCTCACATAAATTTTTTAAACAGAGCAGGACTCAAACCCACAACGGTGAGGGGTTAAGTGGTTGTTGAGACAACAGTGCCACAGACAACTTGGCCACAGAGGACTCTAAAAAAATATAATTATTTATATATATGTACTCCAGATAAGCACTAGACTATCTGGGGTATTTACACATTGAAATTTCTGAATAATTAAGGGGTAAAACAAGCATTGCTTACCTATATTCTCAATTTCGGTGTTGATTAGTTTGTTTTAAATGGCAATTTGATATGAATGAACATTTTTTTACTATCAACATTTTGAAAATAAGCATGCATGCTATTTTAGGGGTAAAATACTCATTTGAAGAAAAGCTTATCTGGAGCATTGTATATAATAAATTATAATATATTTAATTTATATAGAATACATTATAGGTATTAATCTGCTGAACACCTAATGTTTGCATAATTATATGTGGAGAGGACACAGTATCACAGTGTATATGGGGTGCCCCGGACAAACATAACCCAGATTCATTATCAGCCCTATATGAAGTGAGACGCCAAGGATAAGGTTAGATTAAAATAAACACTAAGTCTTGTATCATGAACTATGGTCAGTTTTGCCCTTTAGTAACAGTTAACCCTTTACTCCATAGATACGCATTTTTCCGCACCAATCACAGAAGGCCATTGAAAACAGTGCTGGAAGAGCTCAGATTGCTCGTTACTCAGATTGCTCGTAACGAGCAATCTGAACACTTCCTGCACTGTTTTCCACTCTGTCAGTTAATATAAACATGATTCAACCATTGCTAATACGTGGTGAATTAATGCTTTCAATATTAGAGGTGTCCAAAGGCGTCTATATGAAGTAAAGGGTTAAATTGATTGCTTTGAATTTTCAACAACTTTTAAAGTATATCTTTAAGTTTACACAGGGTCCTCCGTGGCTGAGTGGCCTAAGGCCCCATCTCAAGACCACTTACCTCTCACTGCTAAGGTCCTTATAACTATGTTCGAATCCTGCTCGCTCCAAAAATTTAAGTTAGAAAGTTTGTCAGTTACTGCCGAAGAACTCTGGCAGCAAATTGTTTTGACAGTGTTTTGTTTCTTCATTTTTTTTATCTGGCCTGTTTGTCAACTGGACTTTTTACTTGGTTAATTCGAAAACATCTGCCGAGAGTACATTAAGATCCAAAGTGTTGGAAAAGAGCTGAATGTGTATCTTCAGTGTGCATGAGACATTGAATGAACAAAATCATGTGATTGTAAAAATCAATTTACTATTGCCAAGGTGGAAGGTGGGAAGTGCTATCTAAATGTCTCTTCCCGTTTGTCGCCAACATGAAGGTAGGAAGATCTAAATGTCTCTCCCCGTTTGTCGCCAACATGAAGGTGGGAAGTGCTATCTAAATGTCTCTCCCCATTTGTCGCCAACATAAAGGTGGGAAGATCTAAATGTCTCTCCCCGTTTGTCGCCAACATGAAGGTGGGAAGATCTAAATGTCTCTCCCCGTTTGTCGCCAACATGAAGGTGGGAAGTGCTATCTAAATGTCTCTCCCCGTTTGTCGCCAACATGAAGGTAGGAAGTGCTATCTAAATGTCTCTCCCCGTTTGTTGCCAACATGAAGGTTGGAAGTGCTATCTAAATGTCTCTCCCTGTTTGTCGCCAACATGAAAGTGGGAAGTGCTATCTCATCTCTCCCTGTTTTGTTGCTGAGATGAAGGTGGGGAGTGCCATCATGTCTCTCCCTGTTTCTTGCTGAGATGAAGGTTGGGTGTGCTATCTTGTCTCTCCCTGTTTCTTGCTGAGATGAAGGTAGGGTGTGCTATTTTGTCTCTCCCTGTTTGTCACTGAGATGAAAATGGGGAGTGCTATTTTGTTTCTCACTGTTTGTCGCCAAGATGAAGGTGGGGAGTGCTATCTTGTCTCTCACTATTTGTCATCGAGATGAAGGTAGGGAGTGCTTTTTTGTCTTTCACTGTTTGTTGCTGAGATGAAGGTAGGAGTGATGTCTTGTCTCTCACTGTTTGTCGCCGAGATGAAGGTAGGAGTGCTATCTTGTCTCTCCCTGGTTCTTGCTGAGATGAAGGTAAGAGTGCTTTCTTGTCTTTCACTGTTTATTGCCAACATGAAGGAGGGAGTGCTATCTTGTCTCTCCCTGGATCTTGCTGAAATAAAGGTGGGGAACGCTATCTTGTCTCTCCCTGTTTGTCACAATGATGAAAGTGGGGAGTTCTATCTTGTCTCTCACTGTTTGTCAACGAGATGAAGGTGGGGAGTGCTATCTTGTCTCTCCCTGTTTGTTGCCGAGATGAGGGTAGGAGTGCTATCTTGTCTCTCCCTGTTTGTCACCGAGGTGAAGGTAGGAGTGCTATCTTGTCTCTCCCTGTTTGTCGCCGAGATGAGGGTAGGAGTGCTATCTTGTCTCTCCCTGTTTGTCACCGAGGTGAAGGTAGGAGTGCTATCTTGTCTCTCCCTGTTTGTTGCCGAGATGAGGGTAGGAGTGCTATCTTGTCTCTCCCTGTTTGTCACCGAGATAAAGGTAGGAGTGCTATCTTGTCTCTCCCTGTTTGTCACCGAGATAAAGGTAGGAGTGCTATCTTGTCTTTCACTGTTTGTTGCCGAAATGAAGGTGGGGAGTGCTATCTTGTCTCTCCCTGTTTGTCACCGAGATAAAGGTAGGAGTGCTATCTTGTCTCTCCCTGTTTGTCACCGAGATAAAGGTAGGAGTGCTATCTTGTCTTTCACTGTTTGTTGCCGAGATGAAGGTGGGGAGTGCTATCTTGTCTCTCCCTGTTTGTCACCGAGGTGAAGGTAGGAGTGCTATCTTGTCTCTCACTGTTTGTTGCCGAGATGAGGGTAGGAGTGCTATCTTGTCTCTCCCTGTTTGTCACCGAGATAAAGGTAGGAGTGCTATCTTGTCTCTCCCTGTTTGTCACCGAGATAAAGGTAGGAGTGCTATCTTGTCTTTCACTGTTTGTTGCCGAAATGAAGGTGGGGAGTGCTATCTTGTCTCTCCCTGTTTGTCACCGAGATAAAGGTAGGAGTGCTATCTTGTCTCTCCCTGTTTGTCACCGAGATAAAGGTAGGAGTGCTATCTTGTCTTTCACTGTTTGTTGCCGAGATGAAGGTGGGGAGTGCTATCTTGTCTCTCCCTGTTTGTCGCCAAGATGAGGGTAGGAGTGCTATCTTGTCTCTCACTGTTTGTCACCGAGGTGAAGGTGGGGAGTGCTATCTTGTCTCTCCCTGTTTGTCACCGAGGTGAAGGTTGGAGTGCTATCTTGTCTCTCCCTGTTTGTCACCGAGATAGAGGTAGGAGTGCTATCTTGTCTCTCCCTGTTTGTCACCGAGATGAAGGTGGGGAGTGCTATCTTGTTTCTCCCTGTTTGTCGCCGAGATGAAAGTAGGAGTGCTATCTTGTCTCTCACTGTTTGTCAACGAGATGAAGGTGGGTAGTGCTATCTTGTCTCTCCCTGTTTATTGCAGAGATGAGGGTAGGAGTGCTATCTTGCCTCTCCCTGTTTGTCACCGAGATGAAGGTAGGTGTGCTATCTTGTCTCTCACTGTTTGTCGCCGGGATGAAGGAAGGAGTGCTATCTTATCTCTCCCTGGTTCTTGCTGAGATGAAGGTGGGGAATGCTATCTTGTCTCTCACTGTTTGTCATCGAGATGAAGTTGGGGAGTGTTATCTTGTCTCTCCCTGTTAGTCGCCGAGATGAAGGTTGGAAGTGCTATCTTGTCTCTCCCTGTTTGTCGCTGAGATAAAAGTGGGAAGTGCTACCTCATCTCTCCCTGTTTGTTGCTGAGATGAAAGTGGGGAGTGCTATCTTGTCTCTCACTGTTTGTCGCCGGGATGAAGGAAGGAGTGCTATCTTATCTCTCCCTGGTTCTTGCTGAGATGAAGGTGGGGAATGCTATCTTGTCTCTCACTGTTTGTCATCGAGATGAAGGTGGGGAGTGTTATCTTATCTCTCCCTGTTAGTCGCCGAGATGAAGGTGGGAAGTGCTATCTTGTCTCTCCCTGTTTGTCGCTGAGATGAAAGTGGGAAGTGCTACCTCATCTCTTCCTGTTTGTCGCTGAGATGAAAGTGGAAAGTGCTACTTCGTCTCTCACTGTTTGTCGCTGAGATGAAAGTGGGGAGTGCTATCTTGCCTCTCCCTGTTTCTTGCCAAGATAAAATTGGGTAGTCTAGTACAGTCTTCATCCATCATCTGTTTCTTGTGGAGGCCGCAGGCGAGTAGTGATAAAGTTCCTCCCATTGTGAGGCTCCTATTTTCTCTAAGTTGATTTTTATATATCAGCATGAGTTTACTGTTGATTCAAATTATTTTGTTCAAAACAGATGTATAAAAATCAAAACAGCAGAAGTTTGTTGAATGGTGGCCAAGCATCCATCTCACATCCCATAGGTTACGGGTTCAATCTTTGGCTTCATTATTTAAGATTTTTAAAAGTGGCAATAAAAGCTACCATACTTAGTGCTCACAGTTTAGTGGCTAGTTTTCACTTGAGAACTTAAATTGACCAACTATCAGTATAATGTGATGTGAATAGGTGATGTAAAATTGATTCCACATTGTTCTATGATCACATATCAATATGATATCATAGTCTCACAATGAGATTTCTATGACCACATACCAGTGTGATTTTTATGACCACATATGTGATTTATATGACCACATACCACACTGTGATTTTCATGACCTGACCACATACCAGTGTGACTTTTATGACCACATATGTGTTTTCTATGACCACATATAACAGTGTGATTTTTATGACCACATACTACAGTGCAATGTCTATGACCACATATCACAGTGCAATGTCTATGACCACATATCACAGTGCAATGTATATGACCACATATCACAGTGTGGTGTCTATGACCACATATCACAGTGCAATGTCTATGACCACATATCACAGTGCAATGTCTATGACCACATATCACAGTGCAATGTATATGACAACATATCACAGTGTGGTGTCTATGACCACATATCACAGTGTGGTGTCTATGATCACATATCACAGTGTGGTGTCTATGACCACATATCACAGTGTGGTGTCTATGACCACATATTATAGTGTGGTGTCTATGACCTCATATCTTAGTGCAATGTCTATGACCACATATCACAGTGCAATGTCTATGACCACATATCACAGTGCAATGTATATGACCACATATCACAGTGTGGTGTCTATGACCACATATCACAGTGCAATGTCTATGACCACATATCACAGTGTGGTGTCTATGACCTCATATCACAGTGCAATGTCTATGACCACATATCACAGTGCAATGTCTATGACCACATATCACAGTGCAATGTATATGACCACATATCACAGTGTGGTGTCTATGACCACATATCACAGTGCAATGTCTATGACCACATATCACAGTGCAATGTCTATGACCACATATCACAGTGCAATGTATATGACCACATATCACAGTGTGGTGTCTATGACCACATATCACAGTGTGGTGTCTATGACCATATATCACAGTGTGGTGTCTATGACCACATATCACAGTGTGGTGTCTATGACCACATATTATAGTGTGGTGTCTATGACCTCATATCTTAGTGCAATGTCTATGACCACATATCACAGTGCAATGTCAATGACCACATATTATAGTGTGGTGTCTATGACCACATATCACAGTGTGGTGTCTATGACCACATATCACAGTGTGGTGTCTATGACCACATATCACAGTGCAATGTCTATGATCACATATCACAATGTGGTGTCTATGACCACATATCACAGTGCAATGTCTATGACCACATATCACAGTGCAATGTATATGACCACATATCACAGTGTGGTGTCTATGACCACATATCACAGTGCAATGTCTATGACAACATATCACAGTGCAATGTCTATGACCACATATCACAGTGCAATGTCTATGACCACATATCACAGTGTAATGTCTATGACCACATATCACAGTGCAATGTCTATGACCACATATCACAGTGCAATGTCAATGACCACATATTATAGTGTGGTGTCTATGACCACATATCACAGTGCAATGTCAATGACCACATATTATAGTGTGGTGTCTATGACCACATATTATAGTGTGGTGTCTATGACCACATATCACAGTGTGGTGTCTATGACCACATATCACAGTGCAATGTCTATGACCACATATCACAGTGTGGTGTCTATGACCTCATATCACAGTGCAATGTCTATGACCACATATCACAGTGCAATGTATATGACCACATATCACAGTGTGGTGTCTATGACCACATATCACAGTGCAATGTCTATGACAACATATCACAGTGCAATGTCTATGACCACATATCACAGTGTGGTGTCTATGACCACATATCACAGTGCAATGTCTATGACCACATATCACAGTGTGGTGTCTATGACCACATATCACAGTGTGGTGTCTATGACCACATATCACAGTGTGGTGTCTATGACCACATATCACAGTGTGGTGTCTATGACCTCATATCACAGTGCAATGTCTATGACCACATATCACAGTGCAATGTATATGACCACATATCACAGTGTGATATCTATGACCACATATCACAGTGCAATGTCTATGACCACATATCACAGTGTGGTGTCTATGACCACATATCACAGTGTGGTGTCTATGACCACATATCACAGTGCAATGTCTATGACCACATATCACAGTGCAATGTCTATGACCACATATCACAGTGTAATGTCTATGACCATATATCACAGTGCAATGTCTATGACCACATATCACAGTGTGGTGTCTATGACCACATATCACAGTGTGGTGTCTATGACCACATATCACAGTGCAATGTCTATGACCACATATCACAGTGTGGTGTCTATGACCACATATCACAGTGCAATGTCTATGACCACATATCACAGTGCAATGTCTATGACCACATATCACAGTGTGGTGTCTATGACCACATATCATAGTGCAATGTCTATGACCACATATCACAGTGTGGTGCCTATGACCACATATCACAATGCAATGTCTATGACCACATATCACAGTGTGGTGTCTATGACCGTATACTACATTGCCATTTCTATCATCCCATATCACAGTGTGGTGTCTATGACCACATATCACAGTGTGGTGTCTATGACCACATATCACAGTGTGGTATCTATGACCACATATCACAGTGTGGTGTCTATGACCACATATCACAGTGTGGTGTCTATGACCACATACTACATTGCCATGTCTATCATCACATATCAGTGTGGTGTCTACCACAGTGTGACAACGCTTATACCACTGTCTCGAGCAGAAACCATTTAGACATGACTGACCATACAAAAATCCATGCTGATCCATTTGTTTATTAGGCATCCTTTAACAATGACATATCTTCGCCAAGTTTAATAAAAATTTCATCCCAGATTCAAACAGTTCAAAGTTTTGTTAAATCCTGAGTAACACAACAAACATGTCTGGATACACAAAGACAAGGACTTGTTCTTTTGTCTCATTATCAAACATGCCTTTAGCAAATAATTACCTCGAGTGACCTTATTTGACCCGTATATACACAGTCCTGACAACTGAAGCAGTTTAAGATAAAACACTCAACTACATAAATAGTGTTAAGTGAGGTCACCAAGTGTGTTCTAATAGTTACAATGTAATGAAATAGACTCATTCATCTTTATCTTTAACTGTTTTTTTGAGTATTCCATTATTATTTACAAGGGATGTTAGTAAGTACGAATTTACTGACTGACATCCAAACAATGTAGACTTGGATCAGATTGCCACTTATTAAATCAATTTGTGATAAAAAAGAAGGCATTGTAATCTGGAGGTTGATACTACTGACAATACTGATACAGATTTTTAATGTAAAAATACACAGGAAGCTGTTATATATTATGCTGACTGAAATATATAAAAACAGTTCTATATATCTCATACACAATCAAAAACAAACCTTGGACCAATAACTCGCCCAATATAATTGATTCATTGAATATTTAGTGTCGTTTTTATGCCATCAAGGACTAACAGATGATCAGTTAGCCTAACCACTGTTTCCTGGGATCCTGAAAGGTTAACCAGTACTTGAGTTCACCCCATCTCGGCAAGTAACTGATAACTTTCACATTTGAATCAGCAGTGAGAGACGAATGATAATGAGACACAATGCCATATATCAATCATCAAGGGAATTAGCAAATATGACCTTTTAAGATAGGCTGTTGCTTAATGAAGGTGAGTTTACTCTGAAACCATAGAAATGGGAAATAACAAATGTGGCTGCTTAAGACAAGTGGCTGCTTAAAAGAGGTGATTGCTTGTATAGATTTGACTATAATATAGTAATTGGACACATTCTTCACTGGAAGATAAAAGAGAAAATACCAATCAAATACTAGTATACCGGTTTCTTCACAAAAAAAATATTTTGTGTAAACGATTTATCAAATATAATGACAGATATTTTGTATGCAGGTGTTTCAGTTATTGATCAGTTACTACTCATATGAAGACTGCATTAATTAAACATCAGCTGCATGTTAACTTCACGCATAATGTAAAACATTGTCATCAATCTCATCAGCTTCACTTTAACTTCCACATTGTCATCAATCTGTCATGCGTTTCACAAACATGCATGTTAAAGCATGCTGTACTGTCACAGTCACTCTCTTTGACTCATACAACCAGTAACTAGCCATTACACTATTCTGTCCTTGTTTTTGGACCAATCCTTTATCCTTAACTGAGAATTTACTGACTGAGTGTCAAGCAATGTAAAGAATGCATTTCATAGAAACTCTGCAAGTTAAGGGTTTGGCAGCTGTATGACCAACCCAAGTTGTTCATTTTATATGACGTCTGTTCTTAAAGGGTCCTATTAGCTCAGTCGGTTAAGCGTCTGACTGTCAATCCAGGGGTTGTGAGTTTGAATCCCCTGCCCAGCAACAGTCTCCGTGATGATTGATATACGACATTGTGTCTCACCACTGATTCAAGTGGGAAAGTTATCAGTTACTTGCGGAGATGGGGTGAGCTCGAGTACTGGTTAATCTCAGGAAACAGTGGTTAGGTTAAATGATCGTCTGTTAGCCCTTGATGGCATAAAAATGACGCTAAATAATTATTCAATCAATCAATTTTTAAAGGGTATAACAGGATTTTTTAAAATTTGCTAAAAACATTTTATCCAATATATCATGTCTATAATTATTTTCTCACTGACCCCATTTTGCCAAAAGGACATCTATTTAAACATGCCAAAATAACACGTTGAAAAAAGGATTTCCTAATTTGGACTACGCACCTGGGTTAAACTAAAATATATTTCCAGCTTAAAATTGCAACATTTTTTGATATTAATCAAATGAGTCAACATGATTTCATTTTGATTTCAATAGGAAGTAAAAATTGTTTTGTCTTAAAACGAGTCCTAATGATGATGCAAAGGTCATCAAGCAGTATTTAAGTGCTGATTTCATTTTAAGATTACCACTACAATTCAGATATCCATTTTGTCATGTTTAGATGGATAAGACATGCCAAAAAATTTGGACTTTATTCATATACGGTTTATATTTTTTTTTTATTATTATTTTTTTTTTAATTCATAATGTTTTTAATGGGACTTTATGCCAGTGTAACCATTTAAAACAATGAATAATAGGGATGAAGATGATCTGTAAACTATTTTAAACATACATACTTATAATATTCATTGTTTTGTCCCCCCTTCCACCCCTCATTTTCATAATTACAACAAGAATTTTTCCTATGAAAGGGACCTGACCCATTCCCCAAAAACAAAAAAAATACTCTTATACAAAAGTTAAGAGTTCTATAGGACTGGTCTGCCAGATGTCAGTATAATGACTTGGTGGGTGGGGTATGTCTTGTGTCTGTGACATGATACTTCAGTATGGCAGAGCATACAAATCGTAAGCAGATGAACAAGGTACCAGATAATATAACAGTTGAAAAGTTAGTTCACACATAATATTACATGATTCAACACAATACATACAGGGTACCACATAATATAACAATTGAAAAGTTAGTTCACACATAATACATGATTCAACACACTACATATAGGGTACCACATAATATTACAGTTGAAAAGTTAGTTCACACATAATACATGATTCAACACATTACATATAGGGTACCACATAATATTACAGTTGAAAAGTTAGTTCACACATAATACATGATTCAACACACTACATACAATCATTTGTAAAAAAAAAAGCTCAAATGTAGCATTTTAAACAAAACAGAAACAGCCATTTTCAAACCAGTCAGAACAAATTAAAACAATTGATTGGAATAAAACAAATCAAGCTGTCATAATTACTACTTGTTTATTTGTTTATATGACAAATAAATTGTACAGAAAATGAGGAATAATTTCCGACTTCATAAGTGGTTCTTACCACAATGACTGCCAGTCACACCATTGGACAATTATAAATTATTTAGCCACATAAAATGCCGTAATAAAACAGTAAAAATTGATATTATAAAACAAACATTAATAACATTGAAAAGCAATTCTTGATTACCTTTCAAACAAACCTGTGTGTTTTTTTTTTAAAAAATCCGACAACTTGATAATAATTGGAAACATTGTAAAAATTACAATAATTATTAAAACAGTCGCCTGGGGATGATCATCATAAACTGAGGACAATAAGAACAAAATGGACAAGACATTAAAAAACACAATGATAGTAATGACAAAAGCAAGGTCAAAACAAGAGAAATGAAGTCAAAAGAACACAAAGTCAGGATAATCACAAATACAGCTAGGTAAAATCAGAGCATTGAAGTCAAAAGATCACAAAGTCAGTATAATCACAAATACAGCAAGGACAAATCAGAGCAATGAAGTCAAAAGAACACAAAGTCAGTATAATCACAAATACAGCAAGGTCAAATTAGAGCAATGAAGTCAAAAGAATACAAAGTCAGTACAATCACAAATACAGCAAGGTCAAATCAGAGCAATGAAGTAAAAATATTACAAAATCAGTATAAAAACAAATACAGCAAGGTCAAATCAGAGCAATGAAGTCAAAAGAATACAAAGTCAGTACAATCACAAATACAGCAAGGTCAAATCAGAGCAATGAAGTCAAAATAACACAAAGTTTGTATAATCAGAAATACAGCAATGTCAAATCAGAGCAATAAAGTCAAAAGAACAAAAAGTCAGTATAATCAGAAATACAGCAAGGTCAAATCAGAGCAATGAATTCAAAAGAACAAAAAGTCAGTATAATCACAAATACAGCAAAGTCAAATCAGAGCAATAAAGTCAAAAGATTACAAAGTCAGTACAATCACAAATACAGCAAGGTCAAATCAGAGCAATGAAGTCAAAAGAATACAAAGTCAGTACAATCACAAATACAGCAAGGTCAAATCAGAGCAATAAAGTCAAAAGAACAAAAAGTCAATATAATCACAAATACATCAAGGTCAAATCAGAGCAATGAAGTCAAAAGAACAAAATGTCAGTATAATCACAAATACAGCAAAGTCAAATCAGAGCAATGAAGTCAAAAGATTACAAAGTCTGTATAATCACAAATACAGCAAGGTCAAATCAGAGCAATGAAGTCAAAAGATCACACAGTCAGTATAATCACAAATACAGCAAGGTCAAATCAGAGCAATGAAGTCAAAAGAATACAAAGTCTGTATAATCAGAAATACAGCAAGGTCAAATTAGAGCAATGAAGTCAAAAGAATACAAAGTCTGTATAATCAGAAATACAGCAAGTTCAAATCAAAGCGATGTAAACAAAAGAACAAAAAGTCAGTATAATCACAAATACAGCAAGGTCAAATCAGAGCAATGTAAACAAAAGAACAAAAAGTCAGTATGATCACAAATACAGCAAGGTCAAATCAGAGCAATGAAGTCAAAAGAACAAAATGTCAGTATAATCACAAATACAGCAAAGTCAAATCAGTGCAATGAAGTCAAAAGATTACAAAGTCTGTATAATCACAAATACAGCAAGGTCAAATCAGAGCAATGAAGTCAAAAGATCACAAAGTCAGTATAATCACAAATACAGCAAGGTCAAATCAGAGCAATGAAGTCAAAAGAATACAAAGTCTGTATAATCACAAATACAGCAAGGTCAAATTAGAGCAATGAAGTCAAAAGAATACAAAGTCTGTATAATCACAAATACAGCAAGGTGAAATCAAAGCGATGTAAACAAAAGAACAAAAAGTCAGTATAATCACAAATACAGCAAGGTCAAATCAGAGCAATGTAAACAAAAGAACAAAAAGTCAGTATAACCAGAAATACAGCAAGGTCAAATCAGAGCAATGAAGTCAAAAGAATACAAAGTCTGTATAATCACAAATACAGCAAGGTGAAATCAAAGCGATGTAAACAAAAGAACAAAAAGTCAGTATAATCACAAATACAGCAAGGTCAAATCAGAGCAATGTAAACAAAAGAACAAAAAGTCAGTATAACCAGAAATACAGCAAGGTCAAATCAGAGCAATGTAAACAAAAGAACAAAAAGTCAGTATAATCACAAATACAGCAAGGTCAAATCAGAGCAATGAAGTCAAAAGAACAAAATGTCAGTATAATCACAAATACAGCAAGGTCAAATCAGAGCAATGAAGTCAAAAGAATACGAAGTCTGTATAATCACAAATACAGCAAGGTGAAATCAAAGCGATGTTAACAAAAGAACAAAAAGTCAGTATAATCACAAATACAGCAAGGTCAAATCAGAGCAATGTAAACAAAAGAACAAAAAGTCAGTATAACCAGAAATACAGCAAGGTCAAATCAGAGCAATGAAGTCAAAAGATTACAAAGTCTGTATAATCACAAATACAGCAAGGTCAAATCAGAGCAATGAAGTCAAAAGATCACAAAGTCAGTATAATCACAAATACAGCAAGGTCAAATCAGAGCAATGAAGTCAAAAGAATACAAAGTCTGTATAATCACAAATACAGCAAGGTGAAATCAAAGCGATGTAAACAAAAAGTCAGTATAATCACAAATACAGCAAGGTCAAATCAGAGCAATGTAAACAAAAGAACAAAAAGTCAGTATAACCAGAAATACAGCAAGGTCAAATCAGAGCAATGTAAACAAAAGAACAAAAAGTCAGTATAACCAGAAATACAGCAAGGTCAAATCAGAGCAATGAAGTCAAAAGAATACAAAGTCTATATAACCAAAAGAACACAAGAACAGCAAGCTCAACACATGAGCAATGAAGTTGATTGATTGAATGTATGAATATTCAACATCATTTTTATGACATCAAGGGCTAACAGTCAATCAGTTTACCTAACCACCGTTTCCTTGGATCCTGGAAGGATAACCAGTACTTGAGCAAACCCCAATCTCCACAAGTAACTGATAATTCTCTCACTTGAATCAGAGGTGAGAGACAAATGATAATGAGATGCAATGTTGTATATCAACCGTCACAGAGATTGTAGCCAGGCGGGGAGTCAAACTCATGACCCTGGATTGCTAGTCAGACGCACTTACGACTGAGCTAATCTGGCCCAGTAATGAAGTTAAAAGAACACAAATGCAGTAAAATAATAAGTTCTGAATAAAAGATTCTGTAGACTGGACCCAGCTCTCCTAATTGGGTCCATTAAATATCATTGTTGGGAAAGCCACATTTGAGACCATGTTGACTTCTCAGTTGCTTTTGAACTGAAAATTCTAATGACATCACAGTTTGGTTAATGTTCAACGCTATTAATTGAAGGACAGGCATAGATTTCCCTTCTCGGGGTAAATAGACCTGAATCGGGAGATATCAGGTTCTGGGAGAGACTACAAGTACAACAACACCAACATTTTTTTTTTTTTTAATGGGGTTTAACGTCGTTTTCAACACATTTCAGGTTATATATGGCATATCCAGTTTTGCTGGTGGAGGAAGACCTCAGACTGAGTCAGACGGAGTAAAACCACCGTCCTTCTGCAAGTAACTTGAAACTTTCTCACATAAAGTTTTTGGAGCAAGCGGGACTCGAACCTACAATAGGTATGTGATCTTGAGATAGCACCTTAGACCACTCAGCCACATACCCCAGCAAGGCCAAAATAAGAGCAATGAAGTCAAAAGAACACAAAGGAAGTAAAGTCAAAAGGACACAAGAACAGCAAGGTCAAAACAAGAGCAGTGAAGTCAAAAGAACACAAAGGAAGTAAAGTCCAAAGGACACAAGAACAGCAAGGCCAAAACAAGAGCAATGAAGTCAAAAGAACAAAAAGGAAGTAAAGTCAAAAGAACACAAGAACAGCAAGGTCAAAACAAGAGCAAATATGGTCAAAAGGAAGTAAAGCCAAAAGATGTTGTTGTATGGTGTTTAGCGTCGCTTTCAACAATTATTTCAGTCATATCCCAACGGTGTCTACTTGAGACAGTATTCTGAGCGCTGTCACACTGGAGTATCATGCCGCAGACACGTGGTATGATACCCCACCCAGTCACATTATACTGACACCGGACCGACCAGACCTAGAACTGTCCTCTAAATGCTGAGCGCCAAGCGAGGAAGCTTCTAGTACCATTTTAAAAGTTTTTGGTATGACCCGGCTGGATATCAAAGTAACGACCTTCCGCATGCGAGGCGGACGCTCTACTACTAGACCACGCTGCGATCTAAAAGCCAAAAGAACAAAAGAACAGCAATGTCAATACAAGATCATAACTAAGATAGAAAGAGCATTCAAAATGTTGTGAGAAGATGTAATTTTGCTATTTAAACGCTATGCAAAAACTTGTTGTTTGACGTCATCAGACTGCTCTGCGAAACCATTACATGCATATTTTCTAGAGTTGTTGCAAAGAAACCGTATTCAATATTATTATGAAATTGGCAATCGCATACAGGAAATACTACTTTTTATAGCAATATTACTTTTATTCATGTACTTTAATAAATGTTTAAAATATTACATCACGTGTATAAAACACCACACCACATATATTCATTAACCACACAAAAAAATATATTCAACTTTAATCCAATTCAGTAAAAATTGGCAACAAACGAAGCTTATTTAGCCCAATGTGTTATATAGAGAATCTAACTTCTTATCAGAGAAAATAATTTATAACAAAAAATATGAGAGAGAATAACTATTAGGGAGTGTTAGCTTGATTTACAATGGGTATATTGACCGATATCTGCTGGCGGGCATTATTAACATCCTCCATATGTCCTGGTGATTCCTGACCATTCAGGAAACGCGGGAACTTCTCTGTCTCCAGAAATAATGGAGAACTGAGACATTAATGTATAAATAAGCTTCATATAAAGCAACATAAGTGTACGTTTTATCTCCTAATCAACGCTTCTGTCCTAGTAGTCGCACCCCAATCCCTGGGCGAGGGGGTGCAGTTATTGTATTTTGCAGAAAACTTAGTTCATGAAATACAAATGATTAGGCAAGTGCAGAAATGCAAAGATCACCTGAGCAAATTTTTCAATGATTTTAATATTATTTTAATGATTTTATACCAACTTTAAAGTGAAAATATTACTTATATATTATGCTGACCAAACTCTCAACATTTATATACCCTGTACTCTGTCAAGTTTCTTTTTACAATCTTATTATCCTTTATAAAGATTATGTATCTGAAGTAATCAACTTCAGACCAAAAACTGTATACCCAAGGCCCAGAGCTAGTTATTCACAGGCAGATCTATGTCTCATAGCAGTCTTGCACAAGGAAGGTCGTTTGTTCGATCCTCGGTCTGGTCATACCAAAGACTTGAAAAATGGTACTAGAACTTTCTTTACTAAGCCAGGCTTAGCATTTAAAAGATAGTTCTAGGTCTGGTCTGTCCGGTGTCAGTACATATGGAAGACTTGAAAAGGGGTACTAGAAGTGTCTTCACTTAGCCCAGTTTAGCATTTAGAGGATAATTCTAGGTCTGGTCAGTACAATGTGACTGGGCAGGGTATTATACAATGTGTATGATATTCCAGTGTGGCAGCACTCAGAATACTGTCTCAAGTAGACACCGTCGCAATATGACTGAACAATTGTTGACAGCTTATACCTTGCAAAAACAATAAAAGCTGATGTCGGCTAAAAGTTGGAGACAAAATTTCCCCACATTTGTAGAACATAATACAAAAATCAATCTTCTGAGAAATTGGCTGAGGATATTTTGAAGCTGTCATTTAACTTAGAAATTTATCATATGGCTGCTAATTCAGTACCAGTTGTGTTAGCATTTGTTGTGGTGATCCTGCAGGTGCATAGTGATAGTATAGTGATCTTGGACAAGATGTAATGTGACATCCACCATGTGCTGTGTAACCTGTCGTTTGTGTTCTCTATATCTTTAGAAATTTCAGGTTATATGTACATTGAAACCTGTCTTAAGCAGCCAGTCAGGGAAATAAGCAAAAGTGGCCTTTTAAAACAAGTTGTTGCTTAATACAGGTTTATTTGCTCTTTAAGCATAGAAATGGAAAAAAGGAATTGCAGCCACTTATAATTAAGACAAGTGGCTGCTTAATAGAGGTGACTGCTAACAGAGGTTTCACTGTACTATGGCATACTCAGTTAAAGTGGTCGAGAAAAACCTCATGTTGAACCAGCAGTATCTCTATCTTTATGCAAGTATTTAATAAACTTTTTCATAATAGGTTATTGTGCCGAGCTGGACTCGAACCCATGACCCTAGAACTAAGAATTAAGTGATATTGAGAACAGGGCTTTAGATCTCACTGCCATGGGGGAGCTGTTATATTAATAAATAAGAGAGTTGCTGATTTTACCATCAATATGATACAAGAAAAGTTAGCCTGAATCCTGAAACTGACAACTTCAGGGTATTACCAAGTACAAGAGATGTCAAGTACCTGTTCCATCTAATTTTCTACATGTGGTCCGTACTTGTGCAATCAGGCCAGATTAACAATTAATGGTGCTAGAGTTTCTCCTGATCACGACCAAGAAAACAAAATAGACAGTGCCGTTCCCTGCAGCAATTAGCGGCTCCGCAAGCCTCCTTGTCTCTGTTATTTGATTTCGTGGCGACACTGACATTAAAGAACACAACGTGTGAGCGATGTCATATCTAATTGTTAGGAAGTGGCGACACTGACGTTAAAAAACACAACGTGTGAGAGATGTCATATCTAATTGTTAGGAAGTATAAGGTATGCCTAGACTGCACGAAACAATGGCAATTTTTGGTAAATATGTAAAAGTCAATTTCAAAATAACTTACAAAACCTACAATGATTGCTGAAAATGAAAAAGCTTTTCTGATGAGGACAACTGAATAAGGATGGGATTTGTAGATTAGCGTGAGCTTTATAAAACATTTATGTCCTTCACAATGAAGTAAAGTTATTTTTTTCATCAATCAACTGTATCTTTATGTGATGACTAATCTGATCTGATCATCAAGTATAACCACAATTACATTCGATACAAATAAAAGGCCAAAATAAATTTTTTGCTGGATTATCATCCCCGCCTGTCCTCTAATTTTCATGCTGCCTCGACCGTTTATATAGAAAAAATAAATAATAATAAAAAAAAATATTAAATGAAAATAAAAATGGTTGAAACAGCATAAAAAATTAGGGAGTGGGCGAGGATGATAATCTGGCAATTAATAAAAATAAATAAATAAAAAAAAATTTTATTTTTTTTTGGAAAATAAAAAGGGTCTGGGGTCATGAAAATCAGGGGGCAGTCAGGGATGATAATCTACCAATTAATTTTATAACAGACTAACTGGCAGTGCATTTACATTTTTGAGCAGAAATTTGCATGCTAGTTTTTTGGGGTCTGTTTAATATTCATGTGTAAAGTGTGTCACAGTTCATAACTTCTGACATAATCTAAACACTATATACAAGACAATTCATAATTCATAATTTTATCCCATAAAACTATCAATACAAAACTGTCAATCCTGACCTTGTTTTCTTTATTGCTTTATATTCAACTTGTTTGTTTGAATAGTTAGTGTCATTGATATGCCATCAAGGGCTTACAGACAATCAATTAACCTAACCACTCTTTCCTAATATCTTGAAAAGTTAACCAGTACTCGAGTACACTCATCTCCGCAAGCAACTGATAAATTTTCCCCCTTGACTCATCGTTGAGAGACAAATGGCAGAGAGATAGAATGTTATATTTCATTCAACACTGAGGCTGTGGATTTGTTTTCAGATAATTATAACCATCTGAAACTTCCTGTTTAAAGGGAGTATGTCAGGATATTTCAAAATTTTAAAATTGACTAAAAATATTACTCCCCTCCCTCCCGTCCAGATAATTATAACCATCTGAAACTTCCTATTTAAAGGGAGTATGTCAAGATATTTCAAAATTTTAAAATTGACTAAAAATATTCCTCCCCCCTCCCCATCCCCAAGATATCATGCCTGTATATTATACTCATTGACCAAATATTGCTAAAGGATATATATTTAAACTTGCAAAAATAATATATTGAAAAGAGGTATCTTAACTTGGGCTGAATGCCTAAGTTGGACTAAAAGAGATTTCCCACATAAAATTGCCACATATTTTGTAATGTATTAAATGTGTCATGTGTTTTTATTTTGATTTCAATTTGATCCATCATAATAATATCAGGCTTACATGTAAAATTTGTTCCATTTTAGAAAGAGTTTTTATGACGATGTAAAATTCATAATGAAACATTGATTTGGTCATTTTTTGCGGATTTGATATACCAAACCATTCAGAATCTATTTATTTATGAAAATAAGTGTTTTTCATCCATTTTAAAAATAATTTGATTTTTTGAAGATATTTACAGCGTTTTTTCCCTGATATACTCCCTTTAAGAAATAATCAATATTTTTTTTTTTACAGAAATGTGCCCATAGGACTCGCAGGTTGACACGAGTTTATAATGTATATGGTTTCAATAAAGAAAACCAAATTATACATTGTATGGGTCATATATTATATGTGAGCTCATATATTATATATAAGATGCTATTATAAAGATTGGAAATATAAAACAGTGTATTATTGACTGAATTTCTATATGTCTTAAACCAACATTACTTGGTCTTATATAATAAAAGTCTCTTGTCTTACTCAATAAATGCTTACATTTATATTAAAGATACGTGACAATATTGGAACAAAATACGTACAAGTTGTCTCTCTATCACTGACAAGATAACAAGAACTACCCAAAGAAAATGAAACAAGATGCTGTCATTGGCTATCTTTTCATTCATATTGGCCAGCCGGGCCCGATTAGCTCAAGACTCTTGGTTACGCGTCTGACTATCAATCAAGGGGTCGTGACTTTGAATCCCTCGCCCGGCAACAGTCTCCGTGATGACTGATATACGACATTGTGTCTCATTATCATTTGTCTCTCACCACTGATTCAAGTGGGAATGTTATCAGTTACTTGCAGAGAAGGGGTGTGCTTGAGTACTGGTTAATCCCAGGAAACAGTGGTTAGGTTAACTGATCGTCTGTTTGTCCTCGATGGCATAAAAATGACGCTAAATATTCAATCAATCAATCAATCATATTGGCTACACACCACAAACCAACCTGACCAACAATCAATACATTCAGTCATTCCCCCAATAGCTGCATGATAATATGTGAGCAAATTATGAAGAATTAACTTGGGAATTGCAATTAATTATCACAACCAAGTAAGGCCATTATAAATTAATTCCTAGATTTTCATTCAATTTTTTATAAAAAGGGAAAGAGGAAAAGGGAAAGGGAGAAAGGGAGAAATTTATTACTTATTTATTTTAATTTTTTTTTTTTTTTTTTTTTTTATGAAAATAAAAAGGATCGGTGCCGCATGAAAATTAGGGGGCAGGCAGGGTAATAAAAAGGGTCTGGGCAGCATGAAAATTAGGGGGCTTGCAGGGATAATAATTGAGCAATTAGTTTTCCTAAAAACAATGCTTGTGAACAGAAGAGTCTTGGGGATTACAACTTGGTGAATGTTATGTCACAGTCATCTTAGAATTCAGATTCCTTAAAACTGCCATATCTTGACTGTTTTGTTATAGAAAATAATCAAACTTGGCCACGTGTGATGTACTGAATATGTATTCAGCTCTAAATGATAGAATAAACTGAAATGGGTGTGTCATACAAAACAGAAAATGGTGCATTTAAATTGATTTTTCATCAAAAGTAAGCTTTGTCAGCAGTAACTATTATATATAGGGTACTTTTACTCGTTTTAGAAATTATTTTACATTTATAGTATTTATGACATTTATGTTGAAAGTTTGTGTGTTTGTCTTTTAAAGCACACATTTTATGAAATATGCAGACTTGTAAATTACCTCTACATTTGAACTGCGACATGGCCAGTTTTGATTATTTTAACAAAACAATCAAGATAATTATATATATGGCAATTTCAAGAAATCTGAATTCTAAACTGGCTGTGACATAACATTTACATTATAGGATATAAGTCATTTATTTGAAGAGACAGGGAGGCAACTCTTGCTATGTCATGAAAAACACAAAGTTAGGTAGGAGTTACATTTCTTCCTTTGAATTTCATCTTGAGGAAATTTACAAGTACGAGGTATGTCCCAAAAGTAATAGGACGACCCTGTCATTTTTGTATTAAGGGCGATGCATGCAAACCAATGGTACCAATGGATAGGTAGACACATTTTTTATTGTCATAAAACATCAAATCAACTTTCAGTCATCATTAAGTTTATGCAATAGTCACCATAGTAACGCGAGTTTAGAAGTACGGGGGACTTTGAAATTAGATGCCATTAAAAAAATAACATTGCCTTGGAAAGCAGACAACTTCCTCAATATGGTGCCAAATGTTATGAAAAAAATAGTCAACGTAATTTCAGATCATGTGCGAATGTTGTTTTAAAATTTGACGTTATATAATATTACAGACATTTGAATATTGTGCGAACTTTTGAAATAAGTGCAATTTTGAATAGTGAATAAATTGGATGATGTCACGCCTAAAACGGAAATTTTGAGTCTGGTAAAATTTTGTGTTGGGTGTAATATGACCCCACAGGATACCCTGAAGTTTATTTCACACAACTTTTTAACAGAAAGCCTATGCTGGAGTCTTATCTATTGGTGGTACAAATGGGTTTCCAATAGGGAGACGAAAGTAACTTACCATCAGCGATCTGGAAGACCAAATCTTGTGTCAGTAGTTTTCCTGGGAGTCAAGTCAGATGTTCGTGAAAAGTGCTTTCAGTACCTCCGGGCCATGTGATTGAGTGTACATTCTGTGGTTAAGATCTATGAGTCACCATAGTATCCTGACATGTACCAGAAGTGGGTGCAGTACCGCAAGAATTGAGTTTTGCACAGCGATTTATACTTGGAAAAAAGAATGACTTTCATTTGAATGTCAACTTGACGTCGCATAAATAACGTCAAACTCCCCCGTACTTTGTTACATATAAGTTTTGCCTTGTCAAAATTAATATTAAATGTTGGTGTACGATATTGAAATTTTTCATGCTTATAGTTTAAATATGGAAAATTATTCATGCCAAGTTTTGTTTGGATTGAAACACTAAAAGGCATATTTCTAAATGTGTTCTATTACTTTTGGGACATACCTCGTACTTGTAGGAATTTGACCCTTATAAAGATTACATGTTACTCACAGGCTAATCTGGCATCTGGCTAAAAGATGTTTTGGGGATATTTCGATGAGCAGTAATACATATGACAAGAAGATAAGTCAGACTCAGATGCTGATGAATGCATTAGTACAGATCTATCTATTGCCTTATAATTTTATGTAAACTTACTGCTTATTTGTGGAGACTGGCATCTGGGCTGAAGAACTGGGGATTTGTTGGGTCCAACCATAGACTTTCGTTGACGACTGAAAATAAAAGAAGAAATAATTTTTATTTTTTTTTATCTAACATAATAGAAATGATGATGATATTTTGGCAAATTTAAGGGCTATTGATGGATGGGATTGAAAAAAACAACAAAAAAACTATGATGGCATTTAAAAGAAAGTGGATTATGCACACTGATTTTTTACATTGATCATTTGAAACAAATTTTGTCAAAGTACTGTCATTGCTTATGCAGAAAAAAACGCATGTTTTTCTTAAATTTTTTTAAAGAACTATTAACTTTGCTTAAAATCCCTGAACAAAACTGTAAAAGGGATAAACAACACTAGGCTTCAGCCACGTTTCAGGGAACTGTCAAGGATGGTGAAAGAGAAGAAGCTAGACAAGATTCTCATTCAAACATTAAAAAGGGACATTACATTGAAAATCTTCGAACAGGATCGTAAAAGGAAAATGTAAAACTATATTTCCTACTGATTCTTCCTGGCAAGTTTACACTATAATTCGAGATTTAGTTACTGGACTGCATAATGGATATGAGCAACTAGATCTCTAATTGATCCTTCCCAGTTTCAGCTAAATCTGACACATG
Organism: Panopea generosa; assembly: GCA_029582155.1. Classification (NCBI taxonomy): domain Eukaryota; kingdom Metazoa; phylum Mollusca; class Bivalvia; order Adapedonta; family Hiatellidae; genus Panopea; species Panopea generosa. The sequence continues at coordinate 30,687,453 of CM055901.1, read as the reverse complement.
TATAGGAGTTCTGTGGACAAGATTTTGTGACAGTTAGACAGGTGGGTTTATTTATCAATGTCAAGGTTACTGTGACCTTGACCATGGACCCATGCTGAGTGGCCCCCAAAATCAATCTCTGATACTTCTCATGAACAATACCCCTACAAAGTTTCATAATCATATCATAAAGTTTGAGTGATTATTTTGCACCATTTTTATGCCATCGAGGGCTAACTGACGATCAGGTAACTGAACCAGTTTCCTGGGATCCTGAAAGATTAACCAATACTCAAGCACACCCTCCACATCTCCATAAGTAACTGATAACTTTCCCACTTGAATCAGTGATGAGAGACAAACGATAATGTGACACAATGTAGTATATCAATCATCAAGGATTCTGTTGCCGGGCTGCGATTCAAACTCACGACCCCTGGATTGATAGTCAGAAGTGTAACCGACTGAGCTTATCATAAAGACAGTGACCTGATATAATTGTCTGGAAGCCATTATTATTAGAGAGTATATCAGGAATTAATGCTATAAATGTCTTAAAAAATAAAATTATTATTAAATGGATAAAAAGCATCTCATTATCATTGGTAAATAAAATGTAAACGGTTTAGGATGTCAAATTGACCAAAACGTGACAAAAGTAATATCTAAATTTGAGTGGAAAACTTGAAATGAAATCAGCATTCAGACTCTATTCTCAGACGAAACACTTGTTAACCCTTTACTTCATATAGACGCCTTTGGACACCTCTAATATAGATGCCTTTGGACACCTCTAATATAGAAGCCTTTGGACATCTCTAATATAGAAAGCTTTTGAATTATGTTTATATTAACTGACAGAGTGGAAAACAGTGCAGGAAGTGTTTAGATTGCTCGTTACGAGCAATCTGAATCTTCTTGCACTGTTTTCAAACGCCTTCTGTGTTTGGTGCGGGAAAATGTGTATCTATGGAGTAAAGGGTTAAACCTGCACAACAAATCAAATTGAAATCAAACAAGTTATGCTCCGGACAAGAAAAAATATCAAAGGGCAATAACTCTGTAATTAGCAAGAATAGAGTTATGTTTCTTGTACACTGCACTTCCTCTCATTATATTCTACCATTGTATGACGTTTGATGAAATTCCATCCAGTACTTTTCAAGTGATGCTCCGGACAAGGAAAATTGCAACGGACAGACCGACCGACAGACCGACCACAGGGTGACTCCAATATACCCCCTCAAACTTCGTTTGTCGGGGGTATAATGAAATCACATGACTCATGTAATACGTCACAAAACATGTTGCAGTTCTAAGCGGGAAATTAATTTCAGTCTAACCTATGCGTGTAGGAACTCCCTTTTCACTATATTACTTTGGCATGTTTAAATAGATGATCTTTTGGCAATCTAGGGTCAGTGAGTATAAAAAGGCATGATAATTATATTGGAAAAAAATGTGTATAGTCAATTAAAATTTTTTGCAAAATCTCGATATACTCCCCACAAAAAGCTAGGGGCTGTTCTTCATCAAAAGTTTGTGAATGAAGGGATATAGAAAATGTTGAGAAAAAAATCTCTCTCATTTCAAGAGTTACCCTTTTTATTACAAAAACGCGTCTGAACCACATTGGAAGTTCAACAAAATTAGTCGATAATGTCTGCCTGAATGTCTATAAATCTCTGTGCCGCCTGAAAGACATTATTCACAGGAGGGATTAGAAACGATATGCGATCTTCCAAATATAAGTTCTTGAATGCAGTGATTTATTTACAAATTCCAACGTATGAGTCCCAGGACTCGCTGGACTACAAATCTGTGAGTCCAAAAAATGGAAGTGTGAGTCCCATTTTTCGAGACATTTTAACTAAATCATTATAATTTCAAATGATGCAACATTGTGAAAAATACTTAACATTACACTGTGTGAACCTTTAGCTGTGCACCTTTTAAACAACCACAAATGAGAATTAAACAACAGTAAATATTTACTAAAACAGTTAAAAACATTAAAAAAAACAACACTTGTGCAGCTTAGTCTGTCAAAAAAAAAACAGACAGTGTTTGTTGATTTGGTTAAAATAACATTACACACTTTATCTCCTTTATTAACAGTGGCGTAGCTGACCCTAAAATGATGTGCAAGCCCATAGGGTTCTAGAAGGGTTGGGGGAGGGGGACATGCCCCTCCCCATCAGAAAATTCAGGGTTCATTTCCTGTGTTCTGATGACATTTCCAGGAGATACAATGAATTCTCAAAAAGATATGCAAGCCTGGACGTTGTTGTGTAAAGGCAACTACGCAGTTGATTGAAATGTTTATCTTAATTATAACACTGTTTTGATTCAGTGAAACTATAACACAATAAGTTTTCATGGTCGGCAAACAGCTTGCATATTTACAACTCGCAACGGTAACAGAGACCGTTTGATGACATTGATTATGCTACATGCGCACGCATCATTGTTTAGAAAGCGTTGCAATAGTAACCCGATGCTCTTGAAATTCATCCGATGATGCGCGTGCACTAGTGTTTACAAAGCAGTTTGCAAGAAACACAATGTGTCAGGAATTAAATGTTTGTATTTGAGATAATTGGGACGTATTGGCTGCGATTTTTCTTCATCCAGCGGATGCACATATTTCAGAATTGTGCGTCTGTTGCAAGATGATTGCGCATATGACGCAGGACGCAGGGGTAAATAAAACACTGTGAATGATTCTACTTTTATAATTTTTCAATAATATCAGGAGATGTTCGCATGCTGATCTGCTTCTATATCAGGGTTTGCTTGATCAAATGATTAAAAACCAAAAAACTTAGCTAAATAAATATTTTATGTGACTCTATGGATCTTTCAAGTTGCCCACAATTCCCCAGATGAGAGACAGAAACAATGCATGTCTTCATAAGGAAATGATGTAAAGGAGCTCCACATATGCTTGGGTCCAGTTATAACAAGATTGCCGGGATCCACGGAATGAAACCGTGACAACTGATATACCACTTTGTGTCTCATTATCATTTGTCTCTCCCCGCTGATTCGAGTGGGAAAGTTATCAGTTACTTGCGAAGATGGGGTGTGCTCGAGTATTGGTTAACCTTTCCGGATTCCAGGAAACAGTGGTTAAGTTTAATGATTGTCTGTTAGCCCTCAATGGCATAAAAATGACACTTAACATTCAATCAATCAATCAATCATTATATCGCGAGTTTTTAATAAATCTGGTTAAAAATATTAATTTTAAACATGGGAGCCATAGAAAAACAGTATACCGGTAATCATTAACGAGTTTCACATTATATTAGACTGCGTTATAACGGGACCCAGGTGTATATTATATACACATAGCATTATAGATGAAATACAGCAGGATGACCACAAATGAACCTTACCCCTAAATGTGGAAAAAAGCTTTTTTAAAGGTTTTGGTAAGACTAGCTTAAGTACCAGTATTCTGCAGTGTTTACTTGTACCTGTACATACCATGGTACTATTACTGAGTACTGTTTTCTTCCCAATTTCAGTGACTGAGTGTTGTACCTTTGTATCCTTTTAGTAAAGAAAGTGAAACTCCAGCTTTTTAAAGTTTTAAGTTATCTTAATTGTAAAAGAAACACATTATTTGACCAGATTTACTTGGTATTTACGTAATCTATTAATCTATTGAAAATAAATCATCACATGTGATACTATCGACTACATCAAACGTAATCATAATGGTGGACCAATGGAAAATTGTTCACAACAAGCGAGACATATATGATATTTGAAGACATCTTGGCCTTAAGAAATTACACGGTTTAACATGGTACATACCATGGTACTCAATAAAACAAGAGGACCAGAATGACCCTAAATTGCTCACCTGTTGCAGCTGAGACAATGCCAAAGAGGGCAATTTTTTGCAAATGCTAGAGTGTACACAAATTCATACAATGCAATAACTGTCGATTCAAGGACCATAACACCTGACATTAATTATCCAATTTGGCCAGTTCAAGAATTTGTCAGAGATATTATGGTTATATAACTGCTGTGTAAATTTGATGAGAATCAAATGAAAAATGAGTGTGCTAGAGTGCAGACGTGGTCAAATAGTGCATTTTTCAATATATCATGGGGCCATAACGTTGATATTAATAATCCAATTTGGCCAGTGCAAAAATTTGTCCCAGATATTATGGTTTAGTTTAGTGAGGATCAAATGAACAAGAATTCAGCAGAATGATATGTCTTGTCGTGTCCGCTTTGACCGTTAATAAACATCACATGGGAGAGAAAAAAAAACGAAAACTTAGTGTTGGAGCTAAATATAAATGTTTGACGCTACCGCCGTCGACGGAAAAGCAACACCTTAATCTCACTTTTGCTCCTTCGTCGCAGCAAGACAAAAATGCGGGTGCTAGAGTGCACATAAGGTGAAATAGTTTATTTTTTTCATGTTTCAAGAGCCATTTACTCTGACATTATAATCTGATTAGGCCATTTGAAGAACTTATCTCAGATATTATTGTAATACAACTACTACCGTATATTCCCTTATAAACGCCCCCACTCTAATAAACGCCCCCCACCTATTTTTTCTGGAAAATTAAAAAATAAAATGTATATACGATTTGAGTGCGTATTCGCCCATCTTACCCTGATCGATTATTTTGTTACCATTCAACAATTAGCGAAGTGTTTATTACCTTTGAACTCTTTAACTCATTGTTTATATCTTGGGTGACCACTTAACCACTTTTGATTAAACAAATACTACCCCATATTTGCTGTTTAATACTAGTAAAAATACTGTCTGCCAATTAAAACATTACAAAACGCCGGAAAATGTGGTTAGTCTGTGTACGCTGAAAGCTCATTGTTCCATGTTGATAAGAGCAAGCGTCCAAGTGATTTAAAGTGAAGAGTACACTGACCATAAATTCGGATGTTCCAGTATGCAGACTTGTAATTTCATACAGATTTTCAGCTTTTTTTCATCCTATGTTGATTATTTCATTCACACTAAAATAATTCTGAACCACTTTTTCGGGGATTTAAACCGGATATAAGGTTTTTGTCCATGGTTTTATTGTATTTTTAACTGTTGTTAAATTTGCTTTTTTTATCTTTTATTATATAAAACGCCCCCACCTTGTAAAATGCAACGTCCCCGGGGGCGTTAATTAGGGAATATACGGTATACAAGTTTTGTGAAAAATGCTTGTGCTAGAGTGCACACAACAAAAATTTCACAGACTCACGATTGACGAAGGACAACAGGAAATCAGAATAGTTTACATTTAGCTTTGCTGAGGTGAGCCAAAACTGTGGTATACCAAGATACATTGTTTTTCTCCCGGCACCCACCTCTAGCCACAAACCACCACATGTGGGCCTGATGTTTACCACTGAGCCACAACTGCCTCCTGGCATAATGCAGAAATTCACTATTGTGGTTTGAACAATATGGAGGATAGGAAGGAGACAAAGTAATTATCTCACTTTTCTTCCTTACAGCTTTAACCACTATCAGTACAATACAGACAAATGTTACCACTGCTATTGTCAGGGGAAATTAGTGTTGTCAATAAGTAATAAAAGACGGAAGACCCAGGTGTACAAACACTAACAAGATTTGTACAATAATGAAGACAGTTTTCCTATAATAGTCTTCTGGTAGATATAATAATCATCAAAAATTGGAATCTTTAGCTATCCAATTTCAGAGGAACATAATCTAAAGCACTGATAGATTTGGAAGAAGGCAAGAAATCCAGGTTCCTCCACTCTTGAAATTGTCTAAAAGGTACATAATTCAGTGAATATGATGAAAAACATATACTCAGACACACTCTAGCAGTCTGGGTCCCCATTTGAAATTTACACTTTTTTGCATATCGGACAAGGATTTCTGCATATTTTTACAGGAAATGGATTTTTTGTCCTCCACCCCCCCTCAACACTCTTATCCTACCCTCCTAGCACTATGACATAACGCCACTCATAAAATCCTCACGCTCTGACAAATACCATGCACTATGTTGTATGCATTCAAGAATACTATGATATCCGTTGGCTACTATAAAATACATTATTACATTTACACCTAAATAGAGTAACAAAAAAAGAACATTTTAACAAGATATTTTTAAAATCACGCGCCGTATTGGGGCCTCGGGATCAATACCAAGGCCAATATGAATAATATGGATTTTTAACCCCGGTACAAATCCATATTGGCCCCGGTGTTGAACAGACTGCATACATGCTCTTTCGTGTAAAATCACGTTGATTTCCAGCAAACAATGACAAATAACCCCTCCAGGTCATACCATGGAATGCCATCACGAGAAAAGCTGAAACTTTAAAAATGGCAGAATGGCAATGGAAAGCTAAAGCAAATTGCCTGTTGGCTTTTGATGGAGCCATTAATCGCAATAGTCTTTACGAAATCCAGACAGATAAGGGAGAAGGACATCCGCAGATTTATGGAAAATATAAAAAACACAAACAATAAACTAAAGACAAGGAGCGACGTTGGAATTTATCAAAACTCGCTGTGCAGCGTAGACTTGACTTTATTTTAATGAAATGACTCCACAATTGTCTTGAATATGGCCTCAGTCCCATTTTATTTGAGTAGGCTATAAGGTAAAAGGAAGATTCAGAATATCAGCCAGATACAATCCAAGTCGTACCAGTCTAGTATACATCAGTAGCTACAAGACCACGATTTCCAATGGAATGTTATGAAGGACAAATTGATTTTAGTATTCAATAAGGACGTCACTGACACAAACTGGACTTGGAAACAAGAGGCAAAGGTTGACGCATTTAGAGATGACAAGATAAACAAAACAGAAGAAAACAAGAGGCATAGGTCAATGCATTTACAGATGACAAGATAAACATAACAGAAGGACAAAAAATTATGTCATCAACCCATTTTGTTTATTTAATGTTATTGTTGATAAAAGGAAGTATCAATAAAAAAAAACATAACACACTTAGTATTTATACCTCATCATCACATTCAATCGGTGCCAGAGCCCAGTGGTAGAGCTATTTGCCTGTTAATCTGGAGATCCAGGTCTATTCCCCAAAAGGACAATTTTTTTTGTAGTATTTTTTTTTCAATTTTTTTTCAATTTTTTTTTCTATTGTTAGCTCTTTCCTTCTGAATGAAAAGGAGACCATACTATATCACGGAAATTCAAATCATCAAATACACATATAGAGATTATATAGGTATAAATGTAATAAAAGGGTTATAGTATGGTAGAGGTGTGCTGTTGGCCATATAGGCCCTGGTCTTCCACATTGGCCCTCGGGCCAATATGGATCACCAGGGCCAATATGACCTACAGCACACCTCTACCATACTATAACCTCTAATAACCAAATAAAACTCGTAAAAAAATCACACAATTAGAGTTATTTATAAGAAAAAGTATCTTTCTTGGTTTTTTAGGTGCTCACATCACAATCCCCTGAAAGATACATATAATCCACATTGGACCTCTCCCCTAGCTGATTGAAAACCCTCAATAGCAGGAGAATGTGTTTTAAATATTCCATGTTGTTTTATCTGTTCCATATTGCAATTCATTTCAAATTTTCAAATTGACCTTGGATTTGACAGGAAAACCTTAAGGAGAACATAGCAAGGAATATAAATCAATACTCTCAGATGCATCTTAGGAAGTCAGGATCACAGCCTAACTTGATTGATATTTCATTCTATCTAATCAGTTATGGTAATTACTTATTGTAGATACAAGTACGACATAAATCAAGTGTCTCCCAACCTTGTCCATGACTTCCTTTAATACTTCCATATTTTCACTTATGTTTGGTAAAATTAACCCACAGTTTGTTAAAAATGTATAATTTGGATCATTGCATTATCATTTTAAAGGTAGCATATCAGAAAGAATTTCTGTTAACATAATGAAATGTCTAAAAAAAAAATATATATATATATTTTTAAAAATGAATACTTATAAATGAAATACGAATGACTTGAATTTCAAATCTGAAAGTCTTTTTGAATGGGATTTAACGCAATTTTCAACACATTTCATATTATATAATGGCATATCAAGTTTTACAGGTGGAGGAAGACCTAAGACTATTAAAATCAGACTGAGTTGAACAACCATCCTTCTGCAAATATCTGGCAAACTTTCTAACATGATAAAGTTTTGGAGTGAGAGGGACTCCAATCTACAACCTTAGCAGTGAGAGGTAACCAATCTTGAGACAGTGCCTTTGACCACTCAGCCACGGAGGACCCCTATATTCTAAGAGATGAAATTGAAACGAAATCCCAGTTCTAAAAATAAATAGCTTGATGATCTTCATGTCGTCATTCAAACTCTTTTTAAGATAAACGATATATTGTTATTGTTGTGCGGTGTATTAGCCTCTCTTTCAGGTTTTCAGTCATATTGAACTCACGATCCCTGGATAGATAGCCAGTCATGCTACTAACTGAGCTAACTGGGTCCAGCTTAAAGGGTAGGCCAAGAAGTAAATGGGTAACTATTGAGATGATGGTTCCACAATACAACAATACATGTAGACAGATTGGAATGAAATGGTGTTTATTTTTGGTATTTCAAATCAAAAAGGTCATCAGTCTAATGTACTCTAATGAACGGAAACATGCAGTATCAACACAGCTAGACCCTTCAGAGATTCAGCAAAGTCTACAGTTTAAAAGTCAAGTTTTCCATCTTCATATAGGTTACCATTTCACATGCAACTCCTAAAATTTTATGATCCCTAAATGGCAAGATAACAGTTAACCCAAGGGATCATTTTTTAATGGGGTTTTACTCCATTTTCAAATAAAACATGTTATAAATGACATCCAGTTTCATTGGTGGAGGAACACATCAGAATAAATCAGTTTTTTATGCACAAAATTGGCAAACTTCCTCTCTGAAATTGTAATTGACAAACTTTCTCTCTGAACTTGTAATTGGCAAACTTTCTCTCTAAACTTGTAATTGGCAATCTTTCTCTCTGAAATTGTAATTGGCAAACTTTCTCTCTGAGCTTGTAATTGGCAAACTTTTTCTTATAAAAGCCGGGCCCAATTAGCTCAGCCGTCAGAGCGCCTGATTGTCAATCCAGGGGTCATGTGTTTTAGTCCCTGCCCAGCAACAGTCTCCCTGACAATTGATATACGGGTTCACCTTTCAGGACTCAAGGAAACAGTTGCTAGGTTAACTGACCGTCTTTTAGCCCTCAATGGCATAAAAATGATGCTAAATATTCAATCAATCAATCAATTCCCTTGTAAAGATTTCAGACCTATCTGGGCCCTTCACCATCCGTCATACACAAGTCTGGCCTGACAGCTGACCTAGATTGCAGAAGTTTGTTGGTCTAATTTGACCAGCAAAGTTAAAAATTAACATGATAGTTCATAAGGAAAACTCCTGAATGTCTTAAAATTTAGTTACGAAGTTTCAAAAAAAGCAAAAAAAAAAGCTGAATATACGTATTTTCAAATTCTGCTATCAGTTCAATAATTAGGATTTATTTCAAACCGTCCATAGTATACATGATCTAGATAGAGAAGATAAATAAACAATTTTTAAGGGGTTAAATTATTAGGTGATACCAGGCAGATAACATGGTAACCCCTTAACCTTTATCCACTTAACTGGGTGTTCCAATTTCACCTTTAGTAATACATTACAAGGTTATTTACGGACTGTGACCTTTCGCTACTTACTGTTGTAACTGTTCCAACATGTTGAAGTATCTCTCTGTGCAGTTTTTTTTGTTTGGGGTCAACTGACATGCGGAGCTGAGTGTAATATCATTTTTACTAACAAGTTTAACAAATTAAATAACAAATCGGCACTCATGTAAGATTCTTTTTATCACATAACTTAGGAGAAAAAAGTATATTTACCATTCATTTAACACATCACCTCTATAACGAATGAGACTGATTGATTGATTGATTGATTGAATATTAAGCATCGTTTTTATTGCCATTGAAGGCTTACAGAACTGATGATCAGTCAACCAAACTACTATTTCCTGGGATCCTGAAAGGTTAACCAGTACTCGAGCACACCCATCTCCACAGGTAATTGATAACTTTCTCACTTGAATCCGCGGTGAGAGATGAATGATAATGTGGCCAAGTGGGGATTCAAACTCACAACCCCTAGATTGATAATCAGATGCTCTACCAGCTGAGCTAATCAGGCCTGGAATATAACAAATGAGAAAAAAATTGGCATATAAGTTTTGTTTCAAATATAACATTATTGTAGCATGACAAATGGTCGTCATTTATATTTTGTAAGAAAATGAATTTTAAACATACCAGAGTTCAGTTATACAGAAAACACAGGAGGTGAATTGGAAGTGATATTACATTAGGTTAATATCAAACTACTTCATGGGAGGGTGGGTGGGGGGTGGTTGTTATCACACTTCTGCTCTGTGTTATGTGATAAAAACTGATATGGGTTTACATAGTTATGAAATGGACGCACTGATGTGAACAGAGAACATGAGTATATCAGTTTGGTATATTATTACATGATGGTTAAGATGACAGTAAGTTGTTCCTCTGTGGCAGAAAGTCATATATAATGGGATAAACATTCCTAACCTCAGGTTCACACTCACAGATCACTCATGCAATACATATTTATCATGTAAAAACAAGAAAATGTGACAGAGATTTAAAGTATGTTTCACAGAACAAACAAGATTATTTGTTTATATGTTGACTTCTAAGCAACAGAAAAACATCCATGTGAAGTTTGAGTTTAATTGACTTATAGTTTCAGATAAAGTGCTGCTAATGGATGACAGACAATGCACCATCACATAAGCCTTTTTGGCCTTTGACCAGTAGAGCTAAAAGCAAAACATGGAATAACCTGGCTAACTACTATGAAATCAGTTGATTATATATAATAATATGAATTATACTTAGAGGTTTTGTAAAAAAACTCTTGAGTCAGCATCCTGAGTAGAATCAGAACTGGGGTCAAGATTGGGATCAAGCCCTCACCCTCTGGTGCGAGAGGCCAACACCTAATCCCAATCTCATTAAAATCATCTCCTATTTACGCTACGCATAGGAAGACCGTGTACTTTAGTCAGATTGCACCTAATCCATGACACCAGCATTGCTTAAAATCACTTATCAATCACTAAGTAGTAGACTTTTCTTTCATTCTTTTGGACTATTCCATTATTTCTTGAAAGGGGGTATAAAGAATAATTTACAGACTGAGAGGCAAACATGTACATTACAAAACAAAGCATGTACATTACAAAGCATGTACATTACAAAGCATGTACATTAAGACCGAGATCCTGGTGCTTGTACATAGTGTCAATGAACAACAAGGTTAGAGTGTGTTACTGTTTTTGGGTTGTTTTTGTTTGATAGACAATATTGAGGATGTAAAAGGAATTTCCCAGTTGGTCCTTAAAAACTGATACACCATGGCAAGAGTATATTATCATCTTTACCATTTCAGTGACTGCATGGGTACTGGCCGAATATTTGGTCAGAGAATGGATATTTTAAGAAATAATTTTGAAACACTTATAAAATTTATGTTGTCCAATATTGAGATAAAACATTTTGTTTAATGAGCAGAAACCACTTTTTTTTATATTATATTAACAGTGACCTTGACCCAGTTACTCTAAAAAACAATCATAACTTCCTTTTCAAGTTAAAAAACTATCAAAAACATTTCGCCAAAATATCTTAGAGGAAAGTTAGGTTATCTACGGAAATGAAAGTTGAACTGACGACAATGCTGCTGGCCATAGTCTGACAACAAACAAAGTTGATGTGTGACGATAGAAAGCTTTGCATGCTTGCATGTGATATAAAAGCGAAGTTTCTACAATGTCATTTTCATAAATAAATGGGCCAATAATGCAGTCTTCACTTATTAACAGTAAAACAAGATGACCTTACATGCTGCTCTAATGGTTATATTAAAGAAAAATTTTACCTGTTTGATCTTCTGTTGAAACTGAGTTCCTTCTGCAATGACAAAAAGATGACAAAAGGTGAGAAGGAATGCCAAATATAATTGTCATTCTATCAAAATTACACTAGTACATGATTGTGACAATGAATGATAATAAACGGGTAAATATAGGTAACTTGTACATGGGTTAGTACACAATATGTGGTATACTGACAAGTAAAGGTAACTAGTACATGAGTTAGTACACAATATGTGGTATACTGACAAGTATAGGTAACTAGTACATGGGCCAAGTACACAATACACTGACAAATACAGGGGCCAAGTGACAAATACAAGAAAATAGTATTCGGGCCAAGTTTAAAATGAAAGATGCACTAACAATTACAAGAAAATAGTACATGGGCCAAGTTTAAAATGAAAGATGCACTAACAATTACAAGAAAATAGTACATGGGCCAAGTTTAAAATGCAAGATGCACCTATAACAATTACAAGAAAATAGTACATGGGCCAAGTTTAAAATGCAAGATGCACTAACAAATACAAGAAACAAGAGGGCCAAGATGGCCCTATATTGCTCACCTGACTGACCTTGAGTCACCCTACTTAAGTAGATTATATAATACATGAACACTCAAAGTTCCAGAAAAACAGATGGGCAAGTAGTTAAAATTTTGATTTGTTTTGAAGATGTAACAGATGCATAGAGGTTCACTCATGGTAAATGTCAGTGAAATTACATCGAAATCAGGTCAGTAGATTCTGACATAAAGGCTTTTGAAGTTTTTACTATAGCTGCCTATATAGTAAACTAGCACCTCACTGGTCATGTTTTTTAAAAAATCACAACAGCTTGAACAAACTTGGTAAAGTCTCACCCAAAGAACATTTCTGTGAAATGTTTTTAAAATTGATCAGGTGGTTTCTGACAAGAAGATTTTTTTAGTTTTTACTATAGCTTATATAGTAAACTAACTCCACCCCCTGGCCGCCATATTTTTTGACAAATCACAACGGTTTGAGAAACTTGGTGAAGGATCTTCCAAGGAACATTTCTGTGGAATTATTTTAAATTTGAGCCAGTAGTTTCTGACAAGAAGATTTTTTAAGTTTTTACTCATTATACTTGCCCCACCACCTGGCGGCCATGTTTTTTGACGAATCAACATGGCTTGAACAAACTTGGTAGAGGGTCACCCAAGGATCATTTCTGTGAAATTATTTTAAATCTAGCCAGTAGTTTCTGACAAGAAGATTTTTTAAGTTTTTACTATAGCTTATATAGTAAACTAACCCCACCTCCTGGCCGCCATATTTTTTTACCAATCAAGGTGGCTTAAACAAACTTGGTAGAGGGTCATCCAAGGAACATTTCTGTGAAATGATTTTAAAATCAAGCCAGTAGTTTCTGACAAAAAGATTTTTTACGTTTTTTACTTATCAAACTTGCCCCGCCCTGTGGCGGCCATGTTTATTGATGAATCAAGATGGCTTGAACAAACTTGGTAGAGGGTCACCCAAGGAACATTTCTGTGAAATTATTTTAAAATCAAGCCAGTAGTTTCTGACAAGAAGATTTTTTTAAGTTTTTACTATAGCTTATATAGTAAACTAACCTCACCCCCTGGCCGCCATGTTTTTTGACAAATCAACATGGCTTGAACAAACTTGGTAGACAGTCATGCAAGGAACATTTCTGTTAAATTGTTTTAAAATCGAGCCAGAAGTTTCTGACAAGAAGTTTTTTAAGTTTTTACTATAGCTTATATAGTAAACTAACTACACCCCTTGGCTGCCATGGTTTTTTACCAATCAAGGTGGCTTGAACAAACTTGGTAGAGGGTCACCCAATAAACATTTCTGTGAAATTATTTTAAAATCGAGCCAGTAGTTTCTGACAAAAAGATTTTTTATGTTTTTTACTAATTAAACTTGCCCTGCCCCCTGGCGGCCATGTTTTTTGACGAATCAAGCTGGCTTGAACAAACTTGGTAGAGGGTCAACCAAGGAACATTTCTGTGAAGTTATATCAAAATTGGCCCAGTGGTTTCCGAGGAGAAGTTGTTAGAAGCTAAAAGTTAACGACGGACGACAGATGATGGACAGCGAACAACAGACGACGGACACCAGGCGATCACAAAAGCTCACTTGTGAGCCTTTGGCTCAGGTGAGCTTAAAAGTATGTGGGCCAAGTTGAAAATGCAAGATGCACCTATAACAATTACAAGATAAAAGTACATTGGCCAAGTTTAAAATGCAAGATGCACCTATAACAAATACATGAAAATAGTTTCATGGGCCAAGCATACAAATGATTGATTGATTGAATACTTAGCATCATTTTTATGCCATCAAGGGCTAACAAAAGATCAGTTAACCTAACTACTGTTTCCTGGGATTAACCAGAACTCGAGCACACCCCATCTCCACAAGTTACTGATAACTTTCCAACTTGAATCAGTGGTGAGAGAGGAATGATACTGAGACACAATGTCGTATATCAATCATCACTGAGATTGTTGCTGGTCAGGGGATTCGAACTCACGACCCCTGGATTGATAGTCAGATGCTTTACTGACTGAGCTAATCGGGCCCAGCACATACAAATGCAGATACACTGACAAATACAAGACAGTGTTACATGGAACAAGATAAAATGACAAACAAAATACACTGTAACACATGGGCCAAGCATGAAAATAAAGATTCACTGACAAATACTAAAACTAATACATGGACACATGTACAATTCAAGATACATTAACAAGTACATTTGTATATTTGCTGAATATATAATTATATGATGAAATACATAATATAGGTCACTGTGTTACTTAGCACTGATGATAATTAATTTGTTGAATACAATCTATTATATTGTATACATCTAAAATTGATATAGACAGCCATTATAAATTTATTGTTAGATTATCATCCAATTTTTCTTAAAAAGTGGGCGGACTTTATTTATTTATTTTATTTATTTTTTAATGAAAACTAGAGCTATCACTGAAGGTGATGAATACCCCTGAACGTCGCCATATAGAAAATGGTTTACCATTGTATGAAGTTTTATTAAATTATATCCAAAAGTTTTAAAGTTATGCTCCAGACAAAAAAAAAACTTAATAAAAGAGAATGTTATGGATTGAGTTTTTTGTATTGTTATTTTTTTTATGGTTTTGTTAAAGTTAAAAACGGTCTTTTTAATTATTGTGCAGTGTACAAGCTTTCATGGCAATCAATAAATGTTATACTTTTTCGAGTTATGTTGAGGGACAACAATTTTATGGATCTGTAATTAGCAAGAATAGAGTTATGTTTCTTGTACAATGCACTTCCTCTCATTATATTCTACCATTGTATGAAGCTTGATGAAATTCCATCCGGTACTTTTCAAGTTATGCTTTGGACAAGAAAAAATATCAAAGGGCAATAACTCTGTAATTAGCAAGAATAGAGTTATGTTTCTTCTACACTGCACTTCCTCTCATTATATTCTACCATTGTATGACGTTTGATGAAATTCCATCCAGTTCTTTTCAAGTGATGCTCCGGACAAGGAAAATTGCAACGGACAGACCAACCGACAGTCCGACAGACCGACAGACCGACCACAGGGTGACTCCAATATACCCCCTCAAACTTCGTTTGTCGGGGGTATAATAAAAAGGGTCAATATGAAATGAAAATTAGGGGGCAGGCAGGAATGATAATCTATATAGAAAATTTGGTCTAAAGCATTGACTGATATATTATTTTAAACAAAAAATGTTTTATATTATGAAGAAAGAAATTACACATGAATATTCAAAAAATCAATTTTGTTTCTAATACAGATTGAAGAGGTTCATTACTGTTGTAACAGGTAATAAAGACAATCTACACAATATCCTGACAATCATGTTTATCTATATGTTCCCGTTTCCAAGCAACTTCAGTACAAAAAAATATCAATTTCTCTTCACACAAATTACTAGAAGAACACTAAGCAGGAAATTCTTGGTGATCAATGTAATTTGTTTTAAAACAAAAACATTGTAAATCCAGTTTATTTTATATTTATTTATTTATAACTATAAAGTAGGTTCAATTTTCAGCATTTGTAATTAATCTGGGTCTGTTTATTGAATAGATCCATGACTGGCTGTTTACTAGGAGAAGTCATCTGTTGTGTTTGGGATTAAACCTACATCCTCTGGCTTGAGTGGCTAACTTCACCCCCAACCAACTTTTATTTTACCATGAATTTTATCGATCCCTACCACCACAAGCCTGTCATTATGAACAGACAAACACAAATGCCAAGTATTTCCATAATTAACTTAAGACTAAATCACATAATGAAAAAGATAAAATCATTTGGTTTGTTTTATTTGCATAATATTTAGCATCATATGTATGCAATCGAGGGCTGACAGATGATCAGTTAACCTAACTATTCTTTCCTGGAATGTAAACCAGTACTACGGAACATCCATCTTCGCAAGAAACTTATAACTTTCCCGCTTGAATCGGCAGTGAGAGATGAATGACAATGTGACACAGTGTCCTCTATTAATCATTATGAAAACTATGGCTGTGTGGTGATTCCAACTCGCAACTCCTGACAGTCAGACACACTACTGACTAAGCTAACTTGGCTCTGCAGATATAAACTTATGAAACAAGCTGATTCACTAACTGCAATCCATGCATTTTTTTGTTATTGAATGTGTTCCTGCACGCATGTTTACAATTGCATGTTCATGTTTTAAAGCACATTTTAAGTGCTAAATAATGTATAACAATGGTATCTATAGGTGAGCCATACAGAAAATTAGCCCTCCGTAATACAGTATTACACAAACATCTGCAATGGATAATGGGAAAAATCTATACTTCACTTGGGCAATACATCATCAAGTATTTATGATTTTTTTTATGATTTTTTTTTCTCATCTCAAATTTTTCCTGATAACTAGAAAAAAGGACATTTAAATAACAGGCTACAACAATTATGTGTTCGTTCATTATAAGATTCTGTATTTTTTTCTCAGTGAACATTACAGCAATTATAATTACTTTTTATCATTTTGTGAAGATGTACACAGAATCACAATGTATAACAGTCACAAAATGGTGGCATTTTTTTATATATGCCAGATGTGTTTTAAAAATATGTGGACTTACGTAATATTTTCAACAGTAAATACAGCAAAAGAATAAAAATTATTTTTACATTAATTGTAATATTTGCTCTATACAATTGCCAAATTTGACAATGATATTGAATACCATTATATAGCAACAGTGCTATAAAATATGCATGTAATGGCAACCCAAAGCAGTCTAATGACATCATCGACGTCAAGTATTTGCACAATGTTGAGCTGGTCAAATCTAAGTTAACTTCAGTTTCGAACTCATTGTATCATTGAACAATTCAAGGAAGAGTGATATAGAGATGTGTATGATTACTGGGTGAAAGTACATGTGTGAATTCCACCGCAGCAGCCCAGTTGGTACTTTGACAAGATGTGATTTGACCAGTTAAATGCCATGCAAAAATTTGGCATCATTGATGCCAATGGACTGCTCCGGGTAACCATACCATGCATATTTTCTAGCGCTGTTGCTACATAAACGTATTCAATATACATGTGTATATACCAAATTTGGCAATTGTATAGAAGACATATTATTTCTTATGACAATATAATTTTTATTCTTGTGCTATATTAAATGTTGAAAATATTACAGAAGCCATTTGTTTTTTAACACACCACATCGTCTACCGATTCCTTGTAAGTAAAGATCAAAAGTTCTTAATCTAAAATACAGCAGTCTTTTGTTAATTTGACAAAGACTGAAAGTTTCTAGCATTGGTATACAGTTCTGTTGCATTGACAGACAGTTCTGTGGCATTGACAGACATTTCTGTTGTATTGATAGACAGTTCTGTTGCATTAATAGGCAGTTCTGGTGTATTGACAGACAGTAATGTTGCAATGATAGACACTATGTTGCATTGATAGCATATCTGTTGTATTGATAGACAGCTATGTTGCATTGATAGACAGTTCATTAAACTGCCAAATCTGACAGTACCACTGACATTGACTTGTTTGGACTACAAAGCTTGCTTCAAAGTCAACATATTTAACCATAGCACATAGCATTGGCGACAAACATTTCCATTTATTCTAGTTGAAACTGACAAAGATTGTCTATTTATTATGTATGTTTCAAAATGAGACTAAAGTATATCTAAAAGCTGTAACAATTTATAAATCAACAACAGCAGCCTGCAAATCTAGCCTCCAACAGCATTCCTTTCTCTTTCAATTCCTTGGTACTTGTAATCGAATGTTCCACGGACTGTCCTGGTAATTGAGGGCACAGTAAAGACAAAACTGTTTAACTTCTGCTAACACTATCAATCCCCGGATGGTGATACTGGATCATAAACTATGGTAGGAGGATAAGAGGGCAATAATTGGGAGAATGGAGCTGCTGTTTAGTAGATTAATTGCTGGCTGCTACCTGGCACAGATTGTCTTTGATGTGTTGTTATCAACATATGAAATATTGTTTAGGTAATCAGTAATTAGCACCTGAGATGGGGTGTGGCGTGTGATAGAAAACTGTCGTACATTTGTACTTGTCAGGTTTACATTTTGAACTTGTTACATTCTGATAAACAATACAACAACAACAAAAAAAGTGCACATGTATATCGTTTTGATGTTTAGCTGTGCTTAAAAAGTACCATGACAATGTTATACAATAACAGTGTCGGATGAAGTCTCATTTGTTCTCAAAATATTATTTCTCTCCTTGTACTACAACATAAATGTTATTTTTGCTGTTATTAGGTAAACATAATAATGTGTTACTATTCTGATATTATGTACAAATATAATGTATAAATGACCCGATTATTAGGTACACATTTGTGTAAATGATTTGATTATTAGTTAAACATACAATGTGTCAATGATCTGATTATTGGGTACACACATAATGTGTAAATGTTCAGATTATTAGCATTACATAATTATGTGCAAATGATCTGATTACTAGGTACACATGATTTGATTATTAGTTAAACATACAATGTGTCAACAATCTGATTATTGGGTACGCATAATTATAATGTGTAAATGTTCAGATTATTAGTTATACATAATTATGTGTAAATGATCTAGGTATACATATGTATAAATGTTCAGATTATTAGGTATAATATGTGTAAATGATCTGATTACTAGGTATACATACGTATAAATGTTCAGATTATTAGGTATACATATGTGTAAATGATCTGATTATTAGGTACACATAATGTGTAAATCTTCTGATTATTAGGTACACATATAATGTGTTAATGGTCTGATTATTAGGTATACATAATGTGTTAATATTCAGATTATTAGGTACACATATGTGTAGTAAATAATGAATATTTATTAGATATCATGAATATTAACGTCAAAAACTAGTTTTTTGGTGCCGGGGGCAGGGGAATTTATTTGCTTCAATAAAACCTTCCCACAAGCTTCATTTTCCTACCAGCTTATTACATGTACAAAAGTCAAACTTACTAAAGCAATTTGTAATCCAGACATGGGTACAGGGACATTGTTTATTGAGTAATTCATTAAGCACCAAGCGAGGAAGCTGCTACTACCATTTTTCAAGTCTTTGGTACGACTCAGCCGTGGATCTAACCCAAAAACTAGAAAAAGCCCTACCACTGGACTACTGCTAATCACCTGTGTGACATTTATTAGATTTAGGATTCTATTTTAATTCTTCACTCCAACTATACCCTATCTTTTTCTGTCATGTTTTTTACATATTTGGAAATTCTAAAAAATCATTCTTTGTTCATCATCAGTCATCCATCGTTACTGGGATCTGTTATCACATTCATCATTCATCATCAGTCATCCATCGTTACTGGGATATGTTATCACATTCATCATTCATCATCAGTCATCCATCGTTACTGGGATATGTTATCACATTCATCATTCAATCATCAGTCATCCATCGTTACTGGGATCTGTTATCACATTCATCATCAGTCATCCATCATTACTGGGATATGTTATCACATTCATTGTTAATCATCAGTCATCCATCGTTACTGGGATATGTTATCACATTCATCATTCATCATCAGTCATCCATCGTTACTGGGATCTGTTATCACATTCATCATTCATCATCAGTTATCCATCGTTACTGGAATCTGTCATCACATATTAAGGTTAGTGCGACATATTGCACGTCTCTATCGAGCCTTTTAAAGATTTTTATTTTGCGTCTCCCGAGACGTGCAACGGGGGAAGCCGATTTTACTAACTGGAAGTTCCTAACGGAATCTGTTGGGAAGGTTTCATGACTTTAAAATCCAAACAATTGACATATTATGAATGAGCATTAAAAAATTTACATTAAATAGATTGATCCGTGATAAAATTATATGCAGTGCACGCTAAGTATACAGATAAACCGATCTCAAACATGAGAGAGGTCCCATTTCAGGTGAATATGTATTGTCCCCCATTATCATCTGACATCGAGTGTCCTGAATGAATCATCACCATGTTGTATAACAACAAATGCCATTATATTATGAAATCGAAGAATGTACGGTGCCGGTCTATTTTTGTTTAGTTTTAATCAAACAGTTTACATTAACTTTATGTTGGCTTTTTTTGTAATACTTGTTAATATAAGTTATATATGATATGATAAGTTCTGTGTTTAATAACTTTAAATTTTAAAAGGAAAAACAATAGAAAAATGCAATATATAGGCAGAAACTGATATGCTTATATCAGTGTAACATACATGGCTGAAATTTCGGATGACACCTTTAGTATCAAAGATGATAAAGTTTTTGTCTTTATCAAATTATTTTTCTTCCGTTTTCAAAATATTAAGGGTTGAAAACAAACTAAAATTGACTTAAAACAGTATTGTGTAGTTGTTTAACAAAAACATTTTAACAACACATCAGAGGTTTTTTTACAAAAATATGAAGAAGTACGTTTTCGATGGATAGCAAAAAGAATATACAGTTTTTTAATTTTTTTTTGCTATTTCCTACTTTAAAAATGGACTTAAAATAAGAAAATGGTCACACAAAAATAACTGTAAGCATAACATATTTAAAAAAAAGAGAGAAAAGTTTACCACCCAAAGTCCTTCCTTTCGATACCAAAAGGACAAGTATATTTTGTTAGGGTCAGTGGGGAGTCAACAGTTGCTCTATGTTGGGAAAGTTGATTGGGCGTTGTTAGGATTATAAAAAAAATGCTTACTTACCAACCGATTTTTTAAAGAGGGTCGGGTTTTGATAAACAATGTGTTATTATTTATTATTCTGGCCGAGTCGTGTTGTAAAGTATCAAGGTCGATGCCATAGTCACTTTTTCAGCAGAATATTGAATTATTCTCTGATTGAACAAGTTATTTGTAATAGCAAGGGTGACTTTTTGAGAGAAAAAAAAGTTTAAAATGGGTACATAATATCGATGAGTTTGTTGTAAACTTTGGGATGAATTCAGACTGGCCAGATTGATAACTCGCATAACAACAAACACGACAGTACAAGAATAAACAACATGTACATATCGTTTCAAAGACAATTTCGATCCATCATTAAAATTGTGTTTTCAATAAGCTTACAACTAGGTTGCAAGCTTGTGTGTAGTTTTCGTGCTCGGCCATTCGCTTTTGTTTTAAAGAAGCTTATGTTAAATAGCCTGTTTAACACCTTCATGACCAGTGGAATTCAATTAGAGTACAAGCAATTTCAACTATACACACAGTGCGTGATCTTGTCGACCTATTTACTGGCTCATAATAAGTGACCTTTACGGTGCCACAAATCATAGTATACAAAAACATTCTTGACTTCCGTACCTTTTTTTGCTATTAGAAATTATTTGTTCGCTTTTTTTCAGACCCAGTATTTTCGCATTATGTATGTAGGTAACTTTTTGTAAGTTGTTTTTTTTGTAAATATATATAATTCTAGAAAAAAACACACAAAGAAAACCCCCAATTCTTTCAAGTTTAGATAGCTTATATCTGAGTGAGTACATAGGAGCACAGCAGACAGTGACTTGACTTTATACACGTACGTCTCTGCAGCACATAGGAATTTATATGTACGATCTTACGAAGTAATTGTTTGATATTGCACTCAAGATACTCGAACTGCTACTATTTGAATAGTTTTTTAGGTACTTATTTAATATCATTTTTGTAGAAATAATATCAAAATGTAAAAACATTACCCAACACAAAAAAGAGTAATACAAGTATCATAGACAGATCATTGCGTGTATCCGTATTTAAGCAATAACCCTTTTCTAAATTTAGTCAATAAAACAAGGAATAATTCAAGTTTTCTGGGGTAATTAAAATTATGTTTCATATATAAACTATAATTATAAAATAATATTAAAAGTGTAAAAGCACCAACCTCAAATTATTATTTTAAAAGATGTAATACGTTCTCAGCAGGCTTTTATTCGTATTTCAGCTATATTTCATGTCTATAAAAATAATAGGAAGTTGTCTGGGGTATTTATATACTAAGTTCGTATTGTTTTTTTCTATTAAAATAAGGTAAAATGTTAAAACATTTTTTTAAGACTGATCACCTTAACCCTAATCCATTATCATGTATGTCAAATACCAAATTCCCAAGGACTTATATTAGTGACCTATCCATTAAGTAGTATTAAGTCACTGCTTAGGCTATATAGATTGTAAATTCCTTATACAAAATACATGGTAACTTATTTTATTTTCTTTATTCATAACCATTTCATAATATTTAAATCGTAACAACAAAGAGTGATTACTATGCACCAACTTTCAATAAAATATGAACTTCTGTGTGTATATATTTCGCTTAAACCGTGTGTACACCAAATCTTCTCCGTTATATGTTGTTCACGGTGGACAATTATTCATTTCCATAACAGGTGCGCGTGACGTCAACATTTCGTTCACGATTATGATTTTGATGGTTCACCCAGAAAATTGTTAATAATTTCATTGTAACTCAACAAAATGATGTATTTTATTGACACCTTTTGATAAATTAATGTTTCATTGATTTATTTCAACAGTTTGTTTATGTTGTCAAGCCATATAACAGCGTTAAATGACATACACAGCGAAGCGGTGTCGATGGATTTTTTTCCAGCACATAAATTGGTCTAGCGCAATAAGGCGTTATGGACAGCAGATCAGATATCAAAATAATAAAAAAGCTGTACGTTCACGCCTTATTTAATCATGGCTAATATTCAGGTGAGAGACTCGTAGTCATAACTTTTTTTAAATAATTTATAACTACATCACCATGGCTTTTATATGCAGGTTATTTATGATAATGTAGTTACAATATTTTATTTCACTAAACATTTATTTTCTACACATATAATGTAGCAATGCCAGAAGGCCAAAAATAACTGCTAGATTACCATGCCGACCAAACCCTTTTTATTTCAATCAAAATTAAAAAAAAATAAAAATTGCTATTTTTTTTTTAAAAAAAACATCAAAAATTTTAGAAATAAAAAAATAATGCCAGTTGACAGAACATCGACTGTCTTACTTCAGCAGAGAAGGTCAAACTGCCAGTCAACAGAACATCGACTGTCTTACTTCATTGAAGAAAGTCAAACTGCCAGTTGACAGAACATCGACTGTCTTACTTCAGCAGAGAAGGTCAAACTGCCAGTCGACAGAACATCGACTGTCTTACTTCATTGAAGAAAGTCAAACTGCCAGTTGACAGAACATCGACTGTCTTACTTCAGCAGAGAAGGTCAAACTGCCAGTCGACAGAACATCGACTGTCTTACTTCAGCAGTGAAGGTCAAACTGCCAGTCAACAGAAAATCAACTGTCTTACTTCAGTGAAGAAAGTCAAACTGCCAGTTGACAGAACACCGACTGTCTCACTTCAGTATAGAAAGTTAAACTGCCAGTTGACAGAACATTGACTGTCTCACTTCAGTGAAGAAAGTCAAACTGCCAGTTGCCAGAACATCGACTGTCTTACTTCAGTGAAGAAAGTCAAACTGCCAGGTGACAGAACACTGACTTGTCTCACTTCAGTGAAGAAAGTGAAACTACTAGTTGCCAGAACATCAACTGTCTTACTTCAGTGAAGAAAGTCAAACTGCCAGTTGCCAGAACATCAACTGTTTCACTTCAGTGAAGAAGGTCAAACTGCCAGTTGACAGAACATCAACTGTCTCACTTAAGTGAAGAAAGTCAAACTGCCAGTCAATAGAACATCGACTGTCTCACTTAAGTGAAGAAGGTCAAACTGCCAGTGGCCAGAACATCGACTGTCTCACTTCAGTGAAGAAGGTCAAACTGCCAGTTGCCAGAACATCGACTGTCTTACTTCAGTGAAGAAAATCAAACTGCCAGTTGACAGAACACTGACTTGTCTTACTTCAGTGAAGAAGGTCAAACTGCGAGTTAACAGAACAATGACTGTCTCACTTCAGTGAAGAAGGTCAAACTGCCAGTTGACAGAACATCAACTGTCTTACTTCAGTGAAGAAGGTCAAACTGCCATTTAACAGAACATCGACTGTCTTACTTTAGTGAAGAAAGTCAAACTGCCAGTTGTCAGAACATCTACTGTCTTACTTCAGTTTAGAAAGTCAAACTGCCAGTTGTCAGAACATCTACTGTCTTATTTCAGTTTAGAAAGTCAAACTGCCAGTTGACAACATCGACTGTCTTACTTCAGTGAAGGTCAAACTGCCAGTTGACAAAACATCGACAGTCTTACTATAGTGAAGAAAGACAAACTGCCACAGGCTTGCAATATTTTAGTTCAGCCGAATATGTTGCTGTTATGGCCACCTGACAAATAGGGTTACAGCTATCAATCTAGAACTTGTTTAGTAAATGATGACGCAATTGTGTTTCCTAGGGCAAACTAACAAGCAATATACAATTATTCAATGTTTTTTTGCTCAAGAATGGATAGATTTGAGGTGATGTGGTCAACTGGAAAAAACTGCAGAACAACTTGATAATTATCATTAATAGTGTCCAGGGTTAACTTCTGGTATATGGCTATCCAACAAAAAAAGACTTTAAAGTGTTTGGTTTGCATGGTGGTTTTCGCCTCTTTTCCGCAGTATTTCAGTTATTTAACCACACTCTGGATCAGCAATAATCACCATTTCTGTCATCCATTAGGCTGTAAACCAGTACTACTCATACCACATCTCTGCAAGTCAATGACTACTTCCTCAAATATTCAGAGGTGGGAGACTCGTAGTTGTAACTTTATTTGAATGTAAGGCATCATTTTTATGCCATCAAGGGCTATACAATGGTCAGTTAACCTAACCAGTCCTGGAAGCTTAAAAACAGTACTCAGCACATCTATTTCTGCAAGTTACTGATAATGTCATCTGGAAGATAACTGTGTCACCAGGTTTTGAACAGTGCTACCAATATCACAGACCAAACTTCATGAATATAAGCCAATCAGTTTCTGACAAACCATATGTGTAAAAAAAAAAGTAGGCAAAGTAAATTATCTGTGGAAAATAGCCCTGAGGAATTTTTTGTTTTGGAAAAGGCTAAAACCTTTTTTCTTATATCACAAACTATGTCTTGAAGCAGTACATGCATATTTCATAGTCTTGATACAAAGTTTGACTTTTCAAATCAGATAAATTAACCAGTGAATCAGTGTTGGATTGTATATAAAAATCATGACATTTTAAAGGGAGTATATCAAGATTTTTCAAAATGTTAAAATTGGCTATAAACATTTTTTTTTTAATATATCATGCCTACTATACTCACTTACCCCGTATTACTTAACCCTTTACTTCACAGAAACGTGTTTTCTGGCACCAATCACAGAAGGCCTTTGAAAACAGTGCAGGAAGAGTTCAGATTGCTCGTAATGAGCAATCTTAACACTTCCTGCACTGTTTTCCACTCTGTCAGTTAATATAAACATAATTTACACAATAATTCAAAAGCATTTTAAATTAGGTGTCCAAAGGCGTATATATTAGACGTGTCCAAAGGCGTCTATATTAGAGGTGTCCAAAGGCATCTTTCAAAGTAAAGGGTTAAAGAATATCTGTTTAAACATACCAAAATTATATATTGAAAAGGGATTAACTAACATAATTTGTGATGTATTAAAAGAGTCACAGGATTTTATTTTTATTTCAATTTAATCTGTTATATAGGTTTACATGTAGTAAAACATGTTCCACCTTAGAAATAGACTTAATGATGATGCGAAGATCATCAAGCAGTATTTAAGTGCTTTCTATTTTTAACCACTCCAATCTAAATATCGAGTTTGCCACGTTTTGGTGGATTTGACATAGCAAACCATTCAATTTTATATATCAACGATAATAGGTAAAGAGTATTTTCCTGATATACTCCCTTTAAGTAAAAAGAGCAATACCAGAGCAAACACAAAAAAATATAATGTATATTTTATTTGCAAATGTTAGATTAAACGATTAATGGGCGTGTTCACTTAAAATCATTCTTGGAGATACAAAACATTAAACAGGAGTAGATGCTGTCAAAGTTCACTGGTTCAAATCATGCCAAGCATTCTACTTTTTCATGAAAGAATATCTGATATTTATAATGTTACCTGCTGTGAGCTCCCAGATAGGAAGTATCATGTGTAATAAAGGCAATCATTCATTAGCATACATTTCTTTGATGACTGAATTGGAATTACTGTTGAGAAATTAAACATTTTACATATGTATTACATATCTAAAGTAACCATGATGCAAAATTAAGTGAGCATCAGGCCCAGGTTTCACGAAAATACTTAGTTCCGTTATCTTACCTAAACTCAAATTATGTGCTCAATTTAAGAAAAACTGAGCACACTATTGAGTTTAAGTAAAATAACTGACTTAGGTTGGTATTTTCGTGAAACCGGGGCCAGAATTGTGCTGACCCTGTCATGGTGAATTTCTTCACACACTCTTTCAGTCTTGTATTAAGATTGTTGTATTATTATTTAACATGAGTGTTTTAATCAGAAATTAACTAAGAGTCAAACTATGTTGATCATGAGAGAGGTAGAAAGTGAGTATACACTGAGAACTGAGAACCATAGAGAGAGAGAGAGAGAGAGAGAGAGAGAGAGAGAGAGAGAGAGAGGATTCTTTTTCGTATCTAATACTTATTATCTTCCTTTACATGTATACTTACATCATATTACAACTTCATTCACTACAACTACAATATATCACATTTGACCTGATTCTTCAGGGCAGAACATTTTATACAACATTAAAAAATGATAATGAAGTTTTTTCGTTCTGGCAGTCACTAACGTATGTATTTACATATATAGTCTGTGCTATGTTTTATAACGGGTTCTGAATTTAGTAAAGCCATCAATTTGAAAATTATTCAAATGCTGGTATGCACATGTGGAAGGAAAATTGCAACCTCAGCTTTTTTCTGAATAGTTTTAATTAACAATTTTTTTAAATGACATTTTTTCTTTATTTTACTACATTCCAAATATACTTACAACTGGCCCTGATCTTTCATTTATTCTTAAAATATTTTCATTAACATTTTATTTTAGTTAAGCCACTTTTCTCAAGAAGGTATATTTATAAAATTTCAACCAAATATTCATCCAAGTAATGCAGTGAATTTTATCTAACATCAATTACTGTTGTGTTGTTTTTTTTTTGTCTCATTAAACACAATTTCTGATTGATAGACCAATTATGAATCATGTAATTATGGTTATAAATGATTTAAAAGTTTTCTCATGGTTTACCTTTAATTTCATTGGAGAATGAGTGTGCGGAAACTCGAAGACTTCATCATCGCTAAAGTTTCCACGGCCTGCTAACGGACTTTTTGGCACATCTGTGTTATAGTCGTTCACAGAGACTGACCTCCGTACCACTGTTGGTGACAGGAAGTACCGCCGAAGGTCAGTCTCGCTTGCCGACGCTGATAGCCTGTCAGACTGAGTCAGACCCAGTACCTGCTTATAAAGCTTTGAATCATGCATGGAGACAGAGCGTGTAAGTGTTTTGGGCACAGACAGTAACGAGCTATCATTCGCATCCTCCTCATACCCACACGCATCCAGATCATCCTTTGATTGGTCAGTTTCATTTGTTTTCTTCATATCGGCAGTCTCTTCCATACACACAACATATCTGCCACTTCCGAAACGAAACATTATTAATCCGAAATATTTCTAATTAATAATTTAGCACAATGACAGTCAGCAACTAATTACTATTTCATTTCCTGAAATCGTTCCTGATGTCCTTTTACAGAAAAATCCATTTTCATGATTTTCCTCAAACCATAACTCTTACTTATATTTGTCTCATTTGACTTCTTCATTATAAAGCTGCTGTAATTACAGAAAACACTCACAATGAAAACACGAAGATTAATTTCACTTCTGAAATATCAATAAAATTAATAATGTTCATTTCTCCTATTTCCTAATTTAACCCTAGATGAACACGATGCGAACACAAGATCAACTTTTTTTTTCAATTATCTTTCCTATACCACAATGTGCGTGCACTGTTTCAATCACAACAGAGATGGGCGAGAGGTTCGTATACCTACTGAACAAAGGTCTGGAAATGACTAGTCACCATGTCAAACATTTCTTGTAAAGTGTTACACTATCTCTGTTCATACTCTCTCTTTATTTCCATGTAAATGTCTTTTAAACATCTACATTGACATGATCAACATAACTTTATCAACATCGCCGCATCACTGTAGTTATTATTGACTGGGTTACCCAATATCAAACCTTCATCTGCCGACTGGGCTACTACCAAACCTCCATCGATCAACTGGACTACCCAATATCAAACATCCATCTGCCAACTGGGCTACCCAGTATCAAACCTCCATCTGCCAACTGGGCGATCTAATATCAAACCTACATCTGCCAACTGGGCTACCAAATATCAAACCTCCATCTGCCAACTTGGCTACTCAATATAAAACCTCCATCTGCCAACTAGCCTACCCAATATCAAACCTCCATCTGCCAACTGGGTTACCCAATATCAAACTTCCATCTGCCAACTGGGCTTCCCAATATCAGACCTCCATCTGCCAACTGGGCAACCTAATATCAAACCTACATCTGCCAACTGGGCTATCCAATATCAAACCTCTATCTGCCAACTTTGCTACTCAATATAAAACCTCCATCTGCCAACATGGCTACCTAATATCAAACCTCCATTTGCCAAGTGGGCTTCCCAATATCAAACCTCCACCTGCCAACTGGGCTACATAATATCAAACTTCCACCTGCCAACTGGGCTACATAATATCAAACTTCCATCTGCCAACTGTGCTATATAATATCAAACCTCCATCTGCCAACTTGGCTACCCAATATCAGACCTCTATCTGCCAACTTGGCTACCCAATATCAAATCTCCATCTGCCAACTTGGCATCTAATATCAAACCTCAATCTGTCAAGTGGGCTTCCCAATATCAAACCTCGACCTGCCAACTGGGCTACCTCATATCAACCTCCATCTGCCAACAGTGCTACCCAATATCAAACCTCCATCTGCCAACTGGGCTACCTAATATCAAACCTCCATCTGCCAACTTGGTTGCCTAATATCAAACCTCCATCTGCCAACTTGGCTACCTAATATCAAACCTCCATCTGCCAACTGGGCTACCCAATATCAACCTTCATCTGCCAACTGGGCTACCCAATATCAAACCTCCTTTGCCAACTGGGCAACCCAATATCAGACCTTCATTTGCCAACTGGGCTACCCAATATCAAACCTACATCTGCCAACTGGGCTACCCAATATCAAACATCCATCTGCCAACTGGACGGCCTAATATCAAACCTCCATCTGCCAACTGGGCTACCCAATATCAAACCTCCATCTGCCAACTGGGCCACCCAATATCAAATCTGGGCTTCCCAATATCAAATCTCCATCTGCCAACTGGGATACCCAATATCAAATCTCCATCTGCCAACTGGGCTACCCAGAGAGTTTTCTCTATTTTATATTTATTAATCCTCAAGCTACTTAATGACCACCATACATAACATGTTTTTATCAACCGCTAAGTTTATTCAACAATCCCTAAAAAAATGATTATCAAGTATCCATTTTTACTTTCCAGTGATTTTAGTATTAAATATTTGGTCAATATTTAGAAACCATTTATTTTCATGGAGTATTAGTAACCATGGTAATACTGAAACATCTTAATACTTTAAAGACAATAGGTGGTGCTTAGTTGAAACACTACACTTTATTGATAGCAATAAGATAACATCTAAAGCTGTGCTTGACAAAGATTAGCAATTACTGAAAATGGATACATTACAAACTCACTATGTGGTTTAGTTACTGTAATCCCGTAAAAAACAAAAAAAAACTCCATTCCCAGTCAAACCTTCATGGTAAAACCATGTTCTCTAAAAAAGAAAAAAAGTCAAATCTGCATAAGCAGCCACCTCTATTAAGCAGCCACTTTATCTTAAGCATCCACATTGCTATTTCCCATTTCTATGCTTTCAGAGCAAATTAACCTGTAATAAGCAGAAACCTGTCTTAAAATGCCACTTTTGTTCCTTCCCTTGACTGGCTTCTTAATACAGGTTTGACTGTATTTGTTCCTCCCCAACAATGATGGCCTTACAATACAAGTAGAGATGAGACAGTTATAGACACCGTATCTTTTCAAGTCACTGACTACTTCCCCAGATATTTATAGGTGGGAAAATCATGGCTGTAAAACAAAGTAAAACACAGAAACCATATGGTCAGGTGGGATTCAATCTAACAACCTCTGGATTGATAATCAGATGTTATCAACTGTGCTGGACAAGTATAGAGTATACCGTAGGATATATATATATACGTAGCAACTGGGACTACTGCAAAGATCCACATGTGTGAAATATAAAAGATTAGCGGCAAATATCTGGAGGAATGATTGAGAAAGATTGAAAATCAATATGAAAGTGTTATTCATTCCTGTCCTACATGCAACACCATGCCAGAATCAATTACGGATGTGAATTGATTGAGAAAATCGGGAGACAGTAGAAAATGCAATATTTACTACATCATCAATGCATAACTCATCAAAAATAAAATCAGTTTGACTGCAGTGTTTTTGTCTTGGTGACAAGCAGATATAGTTGAGTTGTTCTGGCTGCTTCATGGAAATGATCTGGACTGACAATGCAAGGTCATTAAGGAAATGTACATCTCATTCAAATGAAAACTGCTGAGATTGTGGTCACAGCTATATTGAAGTGTATAAAGGAGATACAGTTGGAGAAGAAATCACCAGACTGGTACAGCACACAACAGTTGGAGAAGAAATCACCAGACTGGTACAGACAATGACAGTTGGAGAAGAAATCACCAGACTGGTACAGCATATGACAATGTAGATGTCTACACTTCCTCTATCAGAACTTTCCATCAATTTTCACCTCATTCGGATGGAGGACAAAACTGTTGATGTCAACGAAAAAGCAAAAATTGAGCCGAAATCAAACAAATGCCATAACTTTGGAAGAAATCATTAGATTGGAATGGAGCGTGAAAATGCTGTTAGAGTAAATGCTGTTTGTGAAAAAGCTTTTGTGATAATGGTGTTTGTGAAAATGCTGTTTGTGAAAAAGCTGTTTGTGAGAATGCTGTTCATGAGAATAGTGTTTATGAGAATGCTGTTTGTGAGAATGATGTTTGAGAAAATGCTGTTTGTGAGAATGAATTTGCTGTTTGTGAGCATGCTGTTTGTGAGAATGCTGTTTGTGAAAATGCTGTTTGTGAAAAAGCTGTGTGAGAATGATGTTTGTGAAAATGATGTTTGTGAAAATACTGTTTGTGAAAAAGTTGTTTGTGTAAAATTTAATGATGTTTGTGAGAATGGTGTCTGTGAGAATGATGTTTGTGAAGTGCTGTTTGTGAGAATGATGTTTTTGAAAATGCTGCTTGTGAGAATGGTGTTTGTGAGAATGGTGCCTTTGAGAATGTTTTTGCGAGAATGCTGTCTGTGATAATGCTGTCTGTGAAATGGTGTCTTTGAGAATGCTGTTTGTGAGAATGGAGTGTGTGAAAGTCAAAATTAATTCAAAATAACATTGTACATAATGGCCATGTGTTTATGAGGAAGTCATATATAATTCAAAATAGCATTGTTCTTGTATTCAAGTACATATGAGAAAGTCAGACATAATTCAAATATCACTGTATATGGCTAAGACAAAATTTTTAATACAGCTTATAAATTATGTGGGAGAAATGTTTTTAAATCTCACTGTTTAAGGGACACTTGGCAATTTAAATTAATTTTCACTTTCCTATATTTTTGAAAATTAATTGATCACAAAAAATCTAAAAATCCCCAGTATGTGTGCACTCTTAATTTTTGTTCTATTTTAGAAAGGGGCGTAACTCTTGTAAATAAATGAAAACCATCATAAAACCAGACAGAATCTTAATACAAGAAACCAAATTAATGTTATTTTAACTTCTTAAGATTTTAAATACACAATGACCCCCAGAATGTTTTTTTGATACACTGTCTATCGCCCATATTACGCATATCTTTCTTCGGCAACAAATGTATCATTCTATTACAAATATTTGAAATTATAACTGACACAAACCACTGTTTGTTTTTGTGTGTATGCGGTAAACACCAAGAATGACTAAGAAAGACTTATAAATAAATAAACCACAATGTAACAAATATCAATATTATGTATTGTATAGGACCGTCTTGACAACAAGAGTAAAATACACATTTCTAATATTATATAGCTCGAACTACAAGCACAAAAATCAGTCAAAGTAACATTATAATTGTGAGGACTCCATTTTGTATTGTATATATTATGGTCACCAGCACAATTTTTAACCTGTTGCAGGTCATATGTGGCATATCCTGTTTTATTGGTGGAGGAATACCGGGAAATGAATGAGGTTTAATGCTTTTTTGAACACATGAAAGGTTATATAATATAGCAGTTTCTTATTGGTGAAAGATGACCTTAATCTAAATAGAACCACCGTCCTTCCGCAAGTAACTCATTGGCAAACTTTGTCACATTAAGGTTTTGGAGCAAGCTGGGTTTGAACCCGTAACTTCAACAGTGACAGGAAAGTGACCATTTAACAACAGCATCTTAGACCAATTAGCCAGAGTGGACCCATATCTTAAAATGAATAGGAATAGAACCATTGTGCTTCTGGGAAGAACTGGCAACATAATTTTTTTGGACTCAACTGGGCTCATACTTGAAACATCAACTGTGGAACTAAGTGACCTTTGACCACTTGGACAAGTAAAAACGCTAGTAATATAACGATAATTTACTTGACTCGGGTTTAATTTTTCGACCATTCTTATTGTAATATCAGTTGCTGTGTCGTCATTATGAATTAATCTCCAACCCATAACAGTATAATGGCACAGGCCAACTATGATCTATATAACATATAAAGGAGTTGCGCAAATGGATTTGTTTGTATATTTAGCATTATTTTTATGCCATCGAAGGCTAACAGACGATCTTTACTAAAATTCAGTACTCAAGCACACCCATCTCCACAAGTAACTGAATCTCCGCATTTAAATCAGCGCTGAGAGATGAATGACAATGAGATCTAATGTCAAACTTGTATCAATCCTCAATGGAAACATCAATGGAAACAAAGAAGAGGTGAATGATAATTGTTTTCATAGCAATGGATGAGTGAACATATTTCTGTTCAGTTGATCAATAGGTTTATATCTATATGACTGATTAATTTATTGAATATTTAGCATCATTTTTATGCCATCGAGGGCTAACAGACAATCAGTTAACCTAACCACTGTTTCCTGTGATCTTGAAAGGCTAACCAGTATTTCAGCACACCCCATCTCCACAAGTAACTTATAACTTTCTCACTTGAATCAGAGGTGAGAAACGAATGCTGATGAAACACAATGTCGTATATCAATCATCACTGATACTGTTGGTGGGTAGGGATTCAAACTCACAACCCTTGATTGAAAGTCAGACACTTTACCGACTGAGCTAATTGGTGCCCGGCTTATATATATATATTTATATTAAAAGCAGTACATAAATTATGTTTCTACTCATTTGATACAAAAAATGTCCGAAGAAGTAGCCAGCTATGTGCAGAATTAGAACAATGGGAGAAAGGTCCAGATGGCTAGGGAATAACTCAAATCAAATTGCCTGATGTTATACATGTAGTTAAAAAGAACAAACTATGTCAATCCATAACAATTTATTACAAAGAAATACAATCCATCACATTAAAATCTAGAAAATGAATAAATTTAACCTATACCATACCCAGCTGTAGTTTAAATAATTATTTATTATGTAACCTAAGGAACAGATTGTATAGCTCTCTTTTTTTGTATAACTTCTGAGCTAATTTGCTCTACTAAATAATATCATAACATTTTTTTAAAAACTTAACATAGATGTTGAGGATAGTAAAAACAGTAGGTCGCAAACCTATTCCAGATGCTATCTAGTTTTAATACATGAAACTTTAATCTGGCACAACTTGTTTTTGTCGACTCCCTGAAATTTGCACATTTTATATTCAATCTTGGGGACAATCAAAGACTGATATAGAGGAAAAGCAACTGTTTGAGATATTATGAACGCTTGCATATTCAAGCAAATTCTCTATAAATCTCGTTTTCACAATCCTAAGTTCCATTTGTCTCAGAAATACAAATCAAAATTCTTCCTTTGCACAACTGAATTCTCTACAAAACGAGACAATTCCCAGTAAATTGTGATTACAATTGTTGAAGTACTTACGATTACATAACTTGTATACTGCAACTAAAAAATCAAGGAAAGTACTTGAAATTTTACTTCAAATTGCAGTTTCAAATTGAAGTTTCAGTTTAATTGGCCTAATGGTTTCAGAATAGATGAAAACAAAAAGAGAATTTTCTGTTTTCCCAAAGTATCCCTATGTAAAATTCTAAGTCACCTTACAGGGCCCCCATAAACTTTAGCTCCTAAATTCTTATCTGCAATCAAACCCCTACACATAGGGATAATTTATGCCAAATATGAACAAGCTGATATACTGGTTCTTAAACGATTATTTAGTAATTCTCAATTTTTACCCTTTTGGGACCCTCCTGACCCCTTCAGACAATTGAACCCAGTCATTTTTACAAATCTGAACCTCCTTTACCAAACAATGCTTCTGTGAAGATATAGGCAAAATCATTTCCATTTATAAAAAAAAAAAAAAAAAAAAAAAAAAATATTATAATGACATGTGTCCCCTAATTGAACCCTTAGGGCGGAGTCATTTTTAACCCGAGGGATACGGGCATTTGAACAAATCTAACAAAGCTATAGTTGGTCATCACAACTACATAAACATTTTGAAAATCTGTTGTGTCACTCATGAGAAGAAGATTTTTTTAAATTTTGGACAATTTTTAGTAACAGTGGCCATCTTGAATTTCAGATATAAAAAAAAACAACACTTCTATATTATAGTCTTCTAAGCATAGAAACATCCATGTGAAATTTCAGTTTAATTGACCAAGTGGTTTCAGAAAAGATGAAAAAAAAGGAGAATTTTCTGTATTCCATAGTATCCCTATGTAAAATTCTAGGTCCCCTTACAGGGCTCCTATAAATTTTAGTCCCTAAATTCTTATCTGCAGTCAAAACCCTACACATAAGGATAATTTATGCCAAATATGAACAAATCTGATATACTGGTTCTTAAAAAAAGCGATTTTAGTAATTCCCAATTTGTACCCTTTTGAGGCCCCTCCTGACCCCTTAAGACAGTAGAACCCAGTCATTTTTACAAATCTGAACCTTCTTTACCAAACAATGCTTCTGTGAAGATATAGCCAAAATCGTTTCCATTTTAAAAAAAAAATAAACAAAATCGTTTCCATTTTAAAAAAAAAATAAACAAATAATTATAACGACATGTGTCCCATAATTGAACCCTTGGAGTGGAGTCATTTGAACAAATCTAACAAAACTAAAGTTGGTCATCATTACTACATATACATTTTGAAAATCTGTTGGGCCGCCATCTTGAATTTCAAATAAAAAAAAAATGTCTACTGTATAATCTTCTGTATAGTCTCCTATGCAATAGAAAAATCCATGTGAAGATTCAGTTTAATTGACCGAGTGGTTTCAGAGAAAGTGCTGCTAACACACTTGAAAGACGACAGCTGACATACGACAGACGATGGACGGACCACAGACAACGTGCCATCGCATAAGCACTTTTGTATCATAAGCCTTTGGCCAGTAGAGCTAAAAACCAAACCTTATAAATATCAATGGTAAATGAAATAACAACAAAAAATCACCACACTGATAAAACAGCAATATTTTAACATTAAAGTCCCACATGAATGTTCTTAATCAGATCAAACTTAAAATTACATTAATATTCATCATTAGGTCAAACATGGGTAGTTATGAATATTCATCAAGGGATCAAACACAGGAGTCATGAATATTCATCAAGAGATCAAACACGGGAGTCATGAATATTCAAAACGGATGTACATGTCATACATGAAACAGTATTTTGATCATAACCCCTTGAAGGCTTGCTTCTGCTCATAACATAACATCATTAATTTTGAAAAAGACGTTTTTATCCAGTAGAAGAAATATTTCCTAGTTGAATGTTCACCGTGCACAACATTTTCCAAAACCAGATTTTTTTTCTACTAAGAAATAAGCAAATTCGTAAGATCACGCACAATTGCTTCTAGAAAATTTGTAATGAGCAAATATAATGAGAAAAACACAGCAACTTATTCAGAAAACATAAAGTTAATCCAAGGAATAAAGCAATTTCTCAGTTATAAAAAGAACTGACTATCTTGCCAAAGTTTGTAACGTTTCTGCCAAATACCAGCATTTCTAAATCCATATTTTCCCAGTGCTTTGCTAAGTTAGTAACATAATGCATAGACTCTTTGTCATTTTAACAGACTCTAAAACCTCAAATTCGATAAATGGATATGAAATATTTTATCAAATTAAACTTTTCAGATAAATGGCATGTTAATATACGATGAATAGACATTAATTTTCCATTTCAAGCTTTATTTAATTTATTTGCACAGTTTTAATTCTCAAATCCACAGAAAAACCATTAATTACGTATCCCTTTGCAAACTAATCCAATACACAGACATTACTTCTTATATACAACAATTATCCATATGGCCATTATAAATTAATTGCTAGATTATTGTCCAAATTTTTCGTAGAAAGGGGGGAATGGGGTAGGAGGACAATAACAGTAACTAAGAACTATAAAGGGAAATGTAATTTGCATTTAAAGGTGAATAGTCCTTTTAGTGCAATAAGGAATCATGTATACATGAAATATGTAGGCACTTGGTACTTTTTTGTACCAATGGAGCAAAATATACCTTCAAGAGAAGTACGGGGTTTTGGGGTTTAACGCCATTTTCAACACATTTCAGGTTAAATATGGCATATCCAGTTTTACTGGTGAAGGAAGACCTCAGACTGAATCAGACTAAGTAGAACAACCGTCCTTTCGCAATTAACTGGAAACTTTCTCACAAAAAGTTTTTGGAGCGAGCGGGACTCAAATCTATTACCGAAGCAGTGAGAGGTAAGTGATCTTGATGGGAAGCCTTAGACCACTCGGCCACGGAAGACCCCTAGAAAAGTACAGACAATATCTAACTCAATAACATGATTTGAAATTTAAATAACTTTCAGAAGCATGAAAACACATAAAAAGCCTTTGTTTACACTCATGAAATATTGAGGTTGGCTGATAACATTAAAACATACATTGCACTTGTTGCTATGGGCAAATAAATGATTGAAAAACAACTTTTGCACTTAATTTTTCAGTAAATGCATTCATGATGACTAGATAATGACCTTGTAGAAGTAAATCAAGCATAGCACACTCTAACACAGATAACAGGCATGATTATCACTATGTCTCATTCAACCCAGCTCAGGTATATCTATAAGCCATATGGCATTCAGTTCTGACTTCAGAATGAATATGGCTATACCACAATATTCTAAGCGCAAAAATAAAATTATTATGTATTTTGAGTGCTGATTGAAACATAATTATGTAGTCCAAACTCTATAGTGTCAAACCAACTGCCTGGGTTATTTGAAGGAAAGGCACATATCCTGGAAACACATAAGCACCACACGGCAAAATGCAACTGGTCTAAGGTCAGGGTGTCGTGGGTTTGATTCTCTACCGTGGTTTTGATGGGGTCCTTGAGCAACACATGTTTAGTACTGGTTCTACCAAGGAAGACTTTAAGTGTCATTTATTGTAAGAACTTTTTTCACAATCAATGTAAAATAATAAGTTTAAAACAGAATAAATCTATCCTAAAGCAGCAAAAAGAAGGACAACTTGAACTGTGCCCTAAATACTGAGTTCCAAGCTTCTCTTTTTCAAGTCTTTAGTTAGAACCGACCAGGGACCAAACCCACAGCCTTCTGCAAGAGAGGTGCTCTACCCCATGACCTCTGCTGCTGCTGCTACCTCATAACGTATTGATGTGTTATCTTTTCATGGCACTTTAATCGTAAACAATTATAACTTCAAGTTTACATAAAATGTAAACACTATGGTTCATGGTTTAATATATCTCCTTCACTGTTTAATCTTTATTTCTAATAATTTATAAATCAACTACATTCTAACACAATAAAAGTTATATATGACTTCCTTTCTCATTGTTTAAGTAATGTTTTTGACACATCTACATGGATATAATGTGAGTAGATAGTAAATAGCTATGGTTATAATTTCACCACGACCTCATTGCCGACCTCATTGCTGCTGTTTAAATGATCCTGAGACAGCTACCATCTTGGGTTATTGGCCATTGACAATAAAACCAAGTTTTACTAACTAAATCATTTAGTTTAATTATATTTATTTTACTTCGGTTGTAAAACAGGGATAAATCACACTCAAAGTTTTCCTCAGTAGAACCAGTACTAAGCATATCCGGAAAAAGTGTCTTGCTCAAGGACATTACACGTAGCCTTTGATGAAGAATCAAACCCACGACTCTCCGATTGTGGGTTTCGGTGCTCTACCACTGGACCACTTCAATAAATAATTTCAATGTAATATAATTATATGACCTGCAATCTGGCAATTTTTTTCTCATACAGTCTTTGAGCAGAGTTTGGGCTTTCATGCACTACCTCTGCAATCATAGGAAAGTGTTTTTTTATACAGCTGCATGAGCCACTCGACTTATGAGAATCCCATTTCTCTTATGATATTAACAATGCAAAATTCTAGAAGAGCATAGACAAACATGTCTCCTTTCCACAGGACATTTGCAAGACCACTGTTTACATAACATGCTAGTCAAATATTAACCAAAAATGAGGCTAGTGGTCACATAAGGAAATACATAGGTTTAAATTTGGATTAATATTTTTAATAAGTATTAATTTTTAACCTGTATAATCTGGCTTTGGTACTGAAGTCTGACTGGGGTATTATGATTTGTCAATATTATAATATACTCAATGTCATGAGTCACAGTCTACAAGAGGATCTAGTGTATATATGTATATGTGTAGTGAAGAAATTAAAGATTTATGTCTTTAACACACGTATATGGAACACTGACTAGAATCATTGAATTGTAATTCACTGAAAAAGAAACCATTCCTTTGTAAAAAAATTTGTGTAAAAAATATGACACCGTTGCTAAAACAATTTTATAACCCAATCTCCAACTATTAAACTGAAACGCATATTTAGATTGGGAGACAAAAATCATAATTGTCAAGAAAGCATATTTAAGGTTCTTCATTTAAGACTGGTGACCACAGCGTGGTCTAGTGGTAGAGCGTCCACCTCGCATGTGGAAGGTTGTGGGTTCGATCCCAGACCGGGTCATACCAAAGACTTTACAAATGATACTAGAAACTTCCTCGCTTGATGCTCAGCATTTAGAGGAGAGTTTTAGGTCTGGTTGGCCCGGTGTCAGTATAATGTGACTGGGTGGGGCATCATACCATGTGTCTGCGGCATGATACTCCAGTGTGACAGCGCTCAGAATACTCTTAAGTAGACACTGTCGCGATATGACTAAAAAACTGTTGAAAGCAACGCAAAACACCAAACAACAATAACATTAAGACTGGTGAAGGGACAGTTTTGTTTGATTTGTGACAATTTATTTTAGCTTGATAATAAAGTAAAACTCATGCAAAGCTTTTGTATATCACCCTATATCATCAAGGGTCCATTTCCCTGGTAGAACAAGCACTGGGTAATGTTTTTGAGGCTGTTGGGTCAAGCCTGGCATCAAACCCACAACTTCTGGCATGAGTGGCCAATATTCTATCCAAGATACCATTTTCCCACTAAATATTTCTTAAAGTGCCCAAAAGATCTTATATTCAAGAAGCCCCCTCAGGTCCAAATACAAATGGTTTCAATACAATGCATGGATTTAATCTTTCCTAATGGTTTTGGACCAAGCTGGACTCAAACTCATGACCTCCCCAATG
The DNA here is from genome assembly GCA_029582155.1 of Panopea generosa. Classification (NCBI taxonomy): domain Eukaryota; kingdom Metazoa; phylum Mollusca; class Bivalvia; order Adapedonta; family Hiatellidae; genus Panopea; species Panopea generosa. The sequence continues at coordinate 30,646,813 of CM055901.1, read as the reverse complement.
GGATGGACTCAAACTCATGACCTCCCCAAGAGGAGGAACTCAAACACATGACCTCCCTAATGGGAGGCACTCAAACTCATGACCTCCCCAATGGGAGGCACTCAAACTCATGACCTCCCCAATGGGAGGATAACACATAATCTTGAGATCATCCAGACTATTATCTTGGAAAACCAGAATGTTCAGGAAAAGTCCACCACATTACCTTCACCATCTCGACTGATATAAGCTGTATTCAATGTAAAACATCTATAAAAAACATTAAATTACACAAAATAACAATATCATCAATATTAATTTTGATCGTTTACCAAGCACGTCGAGAAAACCACTGCACCAACAATAAAGTATTGTCTAAGATGAAAACTACACATTCCAACACTAGTAATACCTTTCGCTTACTATCAGTCCATTAAAAAAACAAAAAAATCATGATGCATAAATCATGTTTTATATCCTAATAAATTCCAATAAAACTTAAAATCCAGGTACAAACAAATATCCAAGTAAGAAATAATCCACACCGGCATAAACAAGCAGTCAGTTGACTTACACACACAGAGGAACATATACACACATAATACATAATCTTGTATCACATACACTTATTCCTCTCATTCATTCAAGCACATGTTACCACTGTAAATAAACACTTCGGGTTTTCCTGAGCTGTGTACCAACTACAACTACTGTAAACATACCACATGTAAATAATCTTATTAAACTCCACTGAACACTGGTAACCTACTAACTCTGGCACTATCAACTTATCTAAGCTTAAACGTATTCATTCATAAAACTAAAAATCACAATTTCTGACATAACGTGTCACATTGTCGCACGACTACGGTTTATTGGGCAATACTTCATTTGCTTCAGAGAGCCACAAATGTTCGATCGCTATCACAGGAACAGGTCTATTGTTACAAATTGAGAAAACTCAATTATTTAATCTAGTAGTAAACCAGCATATATCCTGACCTACTTATTTTCCAACATTATAATTATCAGATAACTGGAGACAGTACTCTTTGTTTAAAATTAAATATTTAACATATCATTTCTTTTCATAATGTCATTTGAAACAAAGTTTTACTCATTTTTTTTTTATTGAATGAATGAATGGATGGATAAATGGATGGATAAATGAATGAATAAATGAGTGAGTGTATAATTGAATTAATAAATAAGTGAGTGAACAATTGAATGAATGAATAAATGAGTGAATGAATGGATAAGTGAGTGAGTGAGTGAACTTTGTGTTAACTTTACCAACACATAAAGGTTATAAGAGGACAACAGGAATGAAGGTTTCAGATTCATTCTCCATTACAACAAAATTAATGTACTTACAACAAACATACCGACTGCAGCAAATTTTTGTCTGATTTTATTTTCTCTAAACATTGGCATTTCCATGTGTATTATACAAGTTTTATATTGTGTTCTTGTAACGTAAATGGTAAATGTACCCACGTGTTTCATAGCAGAATATTAATGGAGACACTTATGATAAAATTATAAGATTAATAAAACAAATATGATACTTGAAGTATTGATATTTGTTTTACTGCACCTTTCTTGAGATACTAAAGAGAAAAGGATTTCATTCATTTTGTGTCTGTTATTTTCAATATTGTATTATATACTATGGGAGAAACTAAATTGTTCATCTTTTTTATATAAAAATAATCCTTGTCATGCAATCATATTTAATGAACTGACACCAGATCAACCAATCTAAAACATACCGACTCCCGATCATCAATTCCTAAATGTACTGACACCAGATCAACCATTCTTAAATGTACTGACTCCAGATCAACCAGTCTAGAACATACTGACATCAGATCAACCAGTCTTAAATGTACTTACACCAAATCAACCATTCTTTAACATACTGACTTCAGATCAACCATTCTTAAATGTACTGACACCAGATCAACCAGTCTAAAACATACTGACATCAGATCAACCAGTCTTAAATGTACTGACACCAGTTCAACCTGTCTAAAACATACTGACACCAGATCAACCAGTCTTAAAACTACTGACACCAGATTAACCAGTCTAGAACATACTGACACAGGATCAACCATTCTAAAACATACGGACACCAGATCAACCAGTTTAGAACATACTGACACCAGATAAACCAGTCTAAAACATACTGGCACCAGATCAACATGTCTAAAACATACTGACAACAGATCAACCAGTCTGAAATATACTGACACTAGATCAACCACTCCGAAACGTACTTACACCAGATCAACCAGTCTTAAACATACTGACACTGGATCAACCAGTCTGAAACATACTACACCAGATCAACCAGTCTGAAACGTACTTACACCAGATCAACCAGTCTAAAACATACTGACACCAGATCAATCAGTCTGAAACATACTGACACCAGATCAACCTGCCTGAAACGTACTTACACAAGATCAACCAATCTTAAACTATCTTTGTAACACTAAGCATATTAAACATTTTGACACTGAGTCAGCAAATCCTAGAACAATGTTAATGACACTAAGCCCAAGCATCAAATAATGACGATAATTTGTTTCCATATAAAGGCATGGAACGGTGGAGAATCAAACCTATAGCAACAATCACGCAACTTTGGATGTCAGAAAGCTACTAGGGTGCTTTTTTCAGCATTTGCAGGGTATTAACACCACCAGAAGGCCATGACTGTAGTAATGTTGGCAAGTCTAACAGCAAGTCTACACTACCTGGTATTGATTCACAGTAAAATACTTCCTTAGCCCCATAGGTAATAGTGTGCCAATAAAATATATTGATCTCACCTACTGCACATTACTGTTATAAAGATTTTGAAACTCTTGTCATTCACTACAACCACATAAGGCTAATCCAATTACTGTTTATGCCATGTTATAACACAGCCCACGAATATTGTATAGCGTCAGTGTTGTAGGTATGACAAACCATGTAAAACCTAGACCGACAAACCATGTAAAACCTAGACCAACTTGGAGAAGGTCCAGCTGATGTTTTGTCTAACATAGACAGTGAACTGAAACTCTATCAGGTAATTACAGGTGAGTTAGTGAAAGATCAAGGTGAGAGGGAAGTGTGTAAGAACTATGTAATGCTACTGATCAATTGAATGTTAATGATGGTGATGTGTTGTTGATGATGATGTGATAATAATGCTGATTAAGCAGATCTATGCTATTGATGATGTTGGTGCTGATTGGTGGTAATAATGATTGGATGGTATGCCCGAGATTTAGGATTTAAAGCCCGACCTGATTGCCTGGGGAAAAAAACACCTTAGTATTGGTTATTCCCAGAAAACTCTGAGCTTATTTCCCAGGAAAAACAGACCTAAGAGCGATTTACAGAAGCTCTGAGCTTATTTCCCAGGATAAACAGACCTAAAAGCGATTTACAGAAGCTCTGAGCTTATTTCCCAGGAAACAGACCTAAAAGTGATTTACAAATTAAAGCTCTGAGCTTATTTCCCAGGAAACAGACTTAAGAGTGATTTACAGAAGCTCTGAGCTTATTTCCAAGAAAACAGACCTAAGAACAATTTACAGTAGCTCTCAGCTTTTTCCCAGAAACAGACTAAATTGATTTACACAAGCTCTGAGCTTATTTCCCAGGAAACTGACCTAAGAGCTATTTACATAAGCTCTGAGCTTATTTCTCAGAAACAGACCTAAAAGTGATTTACAGAAAGTCTGGGCTTATTTCCCAGAAACAGACCTAAGAGTGATTTACATAAGCGCTGATCTTATTTCCCAGGAAATAGACATAAGAGCGATTTACGTAAACACTGACCTTATTTCCCATGAAACAGACCTAAGAGTGATTTACAGAAGCTCTGGGCTTGTTTCCCAGAATTAGACCTAAGAGTGATTTACAGAAACTCTGAGCTTATTTCCCAGGAAACAGACCTTAGAGCGATTTACAGAAGCTCTGAGCATATTTATCAGAAACGGACCTTAGAGCAATTTACAGAAGCTCTGGCATATTTCCCAGAAACAGACCTAAAAGTGATTTACATAAGTGCTGATCTTATTTCGGAAGAAACAGACCTAAGAGTTATTTACATAAAAGCTGAGCTTATTTCCCAAGAAACAAACCTTAGAGTGATTTACAGAAGCTTCGTGCATATTTCCCAGGAAACATACCTTAGAGTGATTTACAGAAGCTCTGAGCTTGTTTCCCAGGAAACAGAACTAACAGCGATTTACAAAAGCTCTGAGCATATTTCCCAAGAAACAGACCTAAAAGTGATTTACAGAAGGTCCGAGCATATTTCCCAGGAAACATGGCCTTGCAGCCACCTTGAGATGTGTCAAACAATTTGTACACAGAGCTCCTCCTTATACAGTGCAGACTCTGACGTTCAAAAATGGCACGGCGACTGCAGGGTCACCGCACCATCTCCATGCAGCCTCTAAACGGAAGCCGCACAGGCTTTATACAATTTCCGTTCAGAGTCTTTGGAGACTGCACGGCAACTGCACTGAAATTGCACAGTTTCCATAAAATTTCTGCACAGCCTCTGTACCGCTTTGCCCTTGCCTGCCCCTGAGGGCGCGTATGAGAAATCACACAATGTTCGTATACAATATGAACACATTAGCTGTAGCCTGTAGCCACCTACAATACCTAAAAAATTGTAAGGAAAATTGTAGACCCATTTACTGCATGGTGCCTGGGGCACATGTGAACCAGGCATAAGAGCAATTTACAGAACTTCGCAATAAGATAAGAAAAATCAGTAAAGATAAAATCATTGTCATTAGGATGCTGATTAAATTGCTATTATTTATATAATGATGATGCTTATGATTTTGACGGTGGTGATGATGATAATGGTGATGATGATGCTACTGATGATGATGGTGGTGATGATGGTGATGATAATGGTGAAGATAATGATACTGATGATGATGATGATGATGATGATGGTGATGATGACGATAATGATGATAATGGTGGTGATGAGACTACTTATGATGATGGTGGTAATGATGATGATAATGATGATGATGATGCTACTGATGATGATGGTGATGATATTGATTATCAATAATGAGAAATTTTGTGATAAGTAGGTGTTGTTGACATTAATGACATTGATGCTAATCTAGATAAAGACTATCATAACCATGATGGTATTGACAGTTGTTAATGATTATGATGATGATGATGATGATAAAACAACACTTTACATCAACAATTGGGTCTACCTGCAGCCCTATAAAACCTTGTTTTTTTTTATTAAGCACAAGAAAGCAATCCATTTGTGATAAGCTAAAAGAGCAACTTGAGATCTGCGTTATTCAGCATTGATTTTGTCTTAAGTTGACACCAGAGACCCAATCCAAACAGACACATTTGCATTCCAGTCTCAAAGCCATCTGTTGCCGAAGATTTACAATAAATTAAGTTTCTCCCACAGAGGACCTGATCTACATAATATTGCCCAAGCTATCAAATTCTTCCAAAATACTTCCATATAAAACATGCAATCATCGCCAACTCACAAATCCCATATCATAGGAATCAATGAATAACTTGCAGTATTTCTATGATGGACCATTCCATTCTCTTTTTCATTTTCAGACCAGTCCATTCTCATTGATAAGGGATGTCAAGAAGAAAGGAATGACTAAATGTTTTGCAGGTCTAATCAGTTCTGGGGGGTTCTCCATGGCCAAGTGGTCTAAGGCATCTCAATCTTACTTGCCTCTAACTGCTAAGGTCGTAGGTTTGAGTCCCGCTTGCTCCAAAAACTTTTAGTGAGAAAGTTTGCAAATTACTTGCGAAAGAACAGTGGTTCTATCCAGATTCATTCTGAGGTCTTAAAACTGGATATACCATATATAACCTTAAATGTGTTAAAAATGACATTAAACCCCATTAAAGAGTTCTACAAGACACTGCCTTAGATGCTACAAGACACTTACTACAAGAGATGCAACAAGGAGGTGCTACAAACACTTATTGCAGGAGGTGCTACAAGACACTTACTGCAGGAGGTGCTACTCAACACTTATTGCAGGATGTGCTACTAGACACTTACTGCAGGAGGAACTACAAGACACTTACTGCATGATGTGCTACTAAACACTGCTGGAGGTGCTACTAGATACTTATAGCAGGAGTTGCTTTAATACACTTACTGCAGGAGGTGTTACTAGATACTTATTGCAGGAGATGCAACACTATACTCACTGCAGGAGGTGTTACTAGATACTTATTGCAGGAGATGCAACAATATACTTTCTGCAGGAGGTAATACAAGACACTTATTGCAGGAGGTGCTCAATCCACTTACTGCAGGAAGTGCTACAATACACTAACTGCAGGAAGTGCTATAATACACTTATTGCAGGAGGTGCTACAAAACACTTATTGCAGGAGGTGCTACAAGACACTTATTGCAGGAGGTGCTACAATACACTAACTGCAGGAGGTGCTACAAACACTTATTGCAGGAGGTGCTACAAGACACTTACTGCAGGAGGTGCTACAAACACTTATTGCAAGATGTGCTACTAGACACTTACTGCAGGAGGTGCTACAAGACACTTACTGCAGGAGGTGCTACTAGACACTTATTGCAGGATGTGCTACTAGACACTTACTGCAATAGGTGCTACAAGACACTTACTACAGGATGTGCTACTAGACACTTGCTGCAGGAGGTGCTACTAGACACTTATTGCAGGATGTGCTACTAGACACTTACTGCAGGATGTGCTATTAGACACTTACTGCAGGATGTGCTACTAGACAGCAGGATGTGTTACTAGACACTGCTGGAGGTGCTAGTAGATACTTATTGCAGGAGATGCTTTAATACACTTACTGCAGGAGGTGTTACTAGATACTTATTGCAGGAGATGCAACAATATACTTACTGCAGGAGGTGTTAATAAATACTTATTGCAGGAGATGCAACAATATACTTACTGCAGGAGGTGCTACTAGACACTAACTGCAGGAAGTGCTACAATACACTAACTGCAGGAGGTGCTACAACACACTTATTGCAGAAGGTGCTACAAGACACTTATTGCAGGAGGTGCTAGTAGACACTTACTGCAGGAGGTGCTACAAAACACTTATTGCAGGATGTGCTACTAGACACTTACTCCAGGATTTGCTACAAGACACTTACTGCAAGAGTAGCTACAAGACACTTACTGCAGGAGGTGCTACAATACACTTAGTGCAGGAGGTGCTACTAGATACTTATTGTAGGAGGTGCTATAATACACTTACTGCAGGAGGTGCTACAATACACTTAGTGCAGGAGGTGCTACTAGATACTTATTGCAGGAGGTGCTATAATACACTTACTGCAGGAGGTGCTACTAAACACTTATTGCAGGAGATGCAACAATATACTTTCTGCAGGAGGTGCTACAAGACACTTATTGCAAGAGGAGCTACAAGAACTCATTGCAGGACCTGCTACAATAACTCACGGCAGGAGGTGCTACAATACATGTACTGCAGGAGGTGCTACAAGACACTTATTGCAGGAGGTGCTACAAGACACTTATTGCAAGAGGAGCTACAATAACGCATTGCAGGCCATGCTACAATAACTCATGACAGGAGATGCTACAATACACTAACTGCAGGAGGTGCTACAAGACACTTATTGCAGAAGGTGCTACAATACACTTACTGCAGGAGGTGCTACACTACATTTACTGCAGGAGGTACTATGAAGAACTTAATCAGTATTATACACCAAAGTGCAAGCTTTTGTCTTACTAATAAAGATATATCAAATCCTCAGTATTAATACATTTGCATTAAACCAATTTCTCAAATCGTCAGTGTTATAACAAAGTGTGACCTTTAACCTCAATAAAAACATCTCTTACTATCAGTGTTACTGTGACATGACAAATAAGACCCATACAGAGGACTCCCAACCCACAACCCCAACCCCTCTCAGTATTAAATAGTGTAAACTTACACATAAGTAAACAATTCTCAGACATTCAAACATCATATCCTTCAATGCCTTGGCAAGTATTCAGATATCATCAGGACCACTGAGCCGCACTGCTCCTATTGAATATTTTCTCAAGTTTTTCCTTTTTTCCTTACTAATTAGCTACAGCCGGAACTTTCTCCCAAACTTTTCTAACATTCTTTTTAATTAACAATAATTCCCCTTCACTGATGACAAACATAATATTCCAAACTTTGGAAGACAGATCAAATGATAATGAGTAGGAAAATTAATTCCATCCAATTATTCTTCGCAACTGCACTGATACTGCACTGAATATAATACTGGTGGGGTTATATCTCACCTAAAACAGAATCAAACTTTAAACATTCTGTTTCATCTATAAGAGTGCAATATGTAGTACATAATATATGAGAGTCAAACTCCAGACAACATAATTATTATTTCTAAAGTTGACAATTAACTAAAAGTGGGTGTATTTGTTTGTTGTGTTGTTGTTTTTTTCACAAAAATAATTTATATAAGTAATTATGTTTTTCAAACCTCTCCCAGTCGTTGCCCCCAAATCAAAAGCTTCAGGGAGTGTAGGTATAGAACACATTTTGTGTCAGATGGATGAAGGAATGGATGGTTAGGCAAACAGAATGTATGCATGCTCTGCACATTGTTTTGATAATAAGTTATTATGTAAAACAGTTGTGCAAAGTACTTGCAAAATTCCATAGCTATTAAAAAGAATGGAGCAGACACAAAATAATCTTTACTTGACCTTTTACCTCTCAGAATGTCCTTGAACTGACATGACTGGAAGTAATATGCTCTGCACATCAACTCAATATGATAAGTCATTAAAAAGAAATGAAGTCGACACGACATACCAACTATCTGACTTTTGACCTCTCTTTACAATATTGACCTTGAACCAACAAGACAACATTTGTACTTAGTTATATAAAAATTTCTCCAGCAGTTGAAATCTTGTCTATTTGACCTCTCAGTATGACTGTGACCTTGATCTGACAAGGCTTGAAGTTGTGCTCTGCATATCATTTCAATAGAGCAAACATTAATGTCATTTAAAAAAAAACATTCATGCATTCACAGGTTATGGAATGGACACATTTTAGGAAGGGCAAAAAGATTGACATCCAAGCTTAAAACAACATGTCTCTCTGTTATACATAAACTTGATGGGATAGAAATTCATTCATTACCAATAGAACTCAAACCAAATGATATCACAATGAAATATGACTGGATATCACCAATGTAGATATTTAAATTTGACTAGAGCCCCGACACAGAAGATATCACAATATAGAAGTTCAAATAAGATATCAACACAGAGAATATTCCCTATAAAAGTAATGACTGGATATCAACACAGAGAATATTCCCTATGGAAAATAATGACTGGACATCAACACAGAATGTATCCCTATGGAAAATGACTCGACATCAACACAGAGAATATTCCCTATGGAAAAAAATGACTGACCATCAACACGGAAAGTATCCCTATGGAAAATGACTGAACATCAACACAGAGACTACATCCCTACAGAAATAATAATGACTGGATATCAACACAGAGAATATTCCTTATGGAAAATAATGACAGGACATAAACAAGGAATGTATTCCTATGGAAAATGACTGGACATCAACACGGAAAGTATCCCTATGGAAAATGACTGGACATCAACACAGAGACTACATCCCTACAGAAATAATAATGACTGGATATCAACACAGAGAATATTCCTTATGGAAAATAATGACTGGACATAAACAAGGAATGTATTCCTATGGAAAATGACTGGACATCAACACAGAGAATATAACCCTATGGAAAATGACTGGAAATTAACACAGACAATATATCCCTATTATAAAAAAAATTAAAGGACATCAAAATGGAGTATATCCCTATGACAAATGACTCGACAGCAACACAGAATATATCACTGAGGAAAATTACTGGACATCAACATTGAATATATCCCTATGGAAAATGACTGGACATCAAAATGGAATATATCCCTATGGAAATGACTGGACAAACATGGAGACTATATATCCCTATGGAAAATGACTTAGCATCAACATGAAATATATGCCTATGAAAACTAATGCATGGACATCAACACAAAATGTGTACCCTGAACATCAAAACAGAATATATTCATGTGGAAAATGACTGGACATCAACGCAGAATATATCCCTATGTATGGAAAATGACTTGGCATCAAAATAGAATATATCCTTGTGGAAACTAATGCCTGGACATCAACACAAATGTATACCTATAGAAAATGACTGAACATCAATACAGAATGTATTCATACGGAAAACGACTGGACATCAACACATAATATATTCCTATGGAAAATGAGTGGACATCAACATGGAATATATCCCTATGGAAAATAATGACTGGATATCAACACAAAACGTATCCCTATGGAAAATGACTGGATATCATTATATATTATATTTTGTTTTGTAAAAAAGGGTTATAGCTATAAAGCTTGTAGTACATTTATCTTTTAAAAAGATTTTGACACAGAAGACATCACTAAAATATATAATTAATTATCACTTTGAAAATAAAACTATAAAAGTCAACACAAAATCAAATTAAAGGTATTGCCAATCAAGATGTCAATATACCTTCAACTATGAATCTTATCCTACAGTAGATATCAAAATCACCACATTGAACATTACAAATCCCATCACAGAACACATCAAAATCACATTGAACATTACAAATATATCAAAATCCCATTGAACATTACAAATCCCATCACAGAACACATCAAAATCACATTGAACATTACAAATCTTATGACAGAACATATCAAAATCACATTGAACATTACAAATCCCATTACAGAATATATCAAAATCACATTGAACATTACAAATCCCATAACAGAATATATCAAAATCACATTGAACATTACAAATCCCATCACAGAGTATATCAAAATCCCATTGAACGATAATAAATCCTATCAAAATCATGTCTTTAATTATTTTAAAAACAAAAAACACAACTGACATAAAACAAATGATTCTCCTTGAGTAAATGCACCTCATTTCCCAAGACAGAAGCTGTCCTTATCATCCATGTATGGCCAGATCCTCACTGAATCCTCACAAAAAACAATCACAGAATATATATCATCATGTCATCAGTGAAACAGGATCCCTTATCAACATCTGTATATATCATATATAACATTACATATAACATCACATCAATTATTCTGCTTCAAATGTACTTCATCGTAAGCTGAGCAATTTCGAAGAAAAAAACAGTTCCTGCAGATTGGAATTGGTCTGAAAAATGTCAAGTTGTAAAATGATAAATCAATGGTATTGATTGAGGCTACTGACACTGAAGGACATCATACAGTATAGACCTCTCTCAATTATTTGAATGGCACATCCTCGCCACTCTGAAACATTTCACTGATGCCATCTGACAGGCTCCCTGAGATTTCTGACCATTGTCATTGATGGATGGCAGCTGCAAGTTGTTGGGGATAAACAACACTCTACAGGGATCAGATCAAATTTTACAGTTTACAAAATATTTGCATTGATTTCTTTTGTCATCTCTTAAGAAAAAACAACAATAGTAGTAGCAGCATCATAATCATCATCATCATCATTATCAGCATCAGCATAATCATCAGCAGCATCATAATCAGCAGAAGCAGCAGGAGCTTATCAGCAGCACTATGATCATAATTAGCGTCAGCAGGATCAGCAGTAGCATAATCATCAGCAGCATCATAATCATCATCAGTGTCAGCAGGATCAGCAGAAGCATAATCATCAGCAGCATCATAATCAGCATCAGCAGTAGCATAATCATCAGCAGCATCATAATCATCATCAGCAGTAGCATAATCATAGGCAACATCACAATCATCATCAGGAGCAGCAGTAGCATCAATTAATGATAGTCGCAGAATCATCAGCAACATAATCAGCAGCAGGATAATCATAAGCGACATCATCATTTTGAACAACTTGCAACAAACTATTATAACAACGTTGATTTTTTATATTTCTTACAGAAAATCAATACACTTGCCATCAACAATTTCTTTTTGTTCTAACGCAAATTCTAGGAAAACTGGCCAGGGAGATTTTTAATAATTGGTTTTATTTCATCAAGTAAAGACTGTATGACAAAAAATGTATGACATTGCACATAATTATCTATATATGTGACATGTAATAGTCTCACAGTGCAGTATTAATGCTTTAATCAAGTTGTCTCTATATAGAAAATAATCAATCATTATTTTCAAATTATTAAAATCTATTTTATTCTGTTTGAAGGATTATATGAATGTTAACAGCAAAATATAAATTTGATTATAAAGATAATTTTCATTGTTAACTCAGTAAATTAAAATTAATAATTAACTAAAAACAAAAATTATTCCCTATGTATCATTCAAAAGTGGCAAAAAATAAGCTGCAGAAATACCAGACAATATTATATATTTATATATATACTTATTTTTATCGTTTGTCTGGTTTCAAATGCTAATGCATTTGCAGGGAATGTTTGGATGCAGACTAATGAAAAACAGTTGTTTTCTATTCATTCATTAATAATACCAATCGTATTTGTTAACTGCATAGAAACATGCAGTCATATAAATATTTAATCAAAACCATAAAAGCTTTATGATTAATAATCTGTTCATGATGTTCAGCCCCGATATAAATACAGTGAAACCTGTCTTAAGAAGCCAGTCAAGGGAAGAAGCAAAAGTGGCTTTTTAAGGCAAGTTGTTGCTTAATGCAGGTTAATTTGCTTTAAAAACATAATAATCAGAAACAGCAAATGTGGTTGCTCAAGACAAGTGACTGCTTAAAAGAGGTGACTACTTACACAGGTTTGATTTTAATGTGTTATATGCTGCATATTTCTTGTAAACCGCGTTCGCCTAATATGCAACAGGTGTGATGTTACATCATCAGGGAAAGTGCCTAGAAATAATTCTAAGAACTGGGATTTACAATCTGTTATTTAGATTACTTGAAACAATCTTTCCCCAACAATATTTAATTCAACAAACTATACAGCATAAACAAGACAGCATCGTAAGCGAGCGCAGATGCATGTCTTTTCTTAAAGTTCATTAAGTAGGAAGGTGAAGGGCATTGATGTAAACGTTGTAAACTTTACAAAATCTATATCTATTACTGAAGAATATTTAAAAAATACAAGAGGCCAAAGAGGGCCTGAGGATGCTCTACTGACTGACGCCCTCAGGGGCGGGGTCTTTTTTAACCCTACACATAGTGATAATTTATGCCAAATATGAACAAATCTGACATACTGGTTCTCAAGACAGTGGAACCCTTTCATTTTACAAATCTGAACCTCCTTCACCAAATAATGCTTCTGTGAAGATATAGGCAAAATCATTTCCATTTCTAAAAAAAACAAAAAAAATATTATAGTGACATGTGTCCCCTAATTGAACCCTCGGGGCGGGGTCATATTTAACCCTAGGGACACCATTTGAACAAATCTAACAAAACTATAGTTGGTCATCATTACTACATAAACATTTTGAAAATCTGTTGGGCCGTTCATGAGAAGAAGATTTTTTAAGTTTTGGACTATTTTTAGTAATGGCGGCCATCTTGAATTTCAGATAAAAAAAAAAATCTTCTGTATAGTCTCCTATGCAACAGAAAAATGCATGTGAAGTTTCAGTTTAATTGGCCTAGTGGTTTCAGAATAAATGAAAGAAAAAGAGAATTTTCTGTTTTCCCATAGTATCCTTATGTAAAATTCTAAGTCCCCTTACAGGGCCCCTATAAATTTTAGCCCTTCAATTCTTATCTGCAATCAAACCCCTACACATAGGGATAATTTATGCCAAATATGAACAAATCTGACATACCGGTTCTCAAGAAAACGATTTTAGTAATTCTGAATTTTTACCCTTTTTGGGCCCCTCCTGACCCTTTTAGACAGTGGAACCCATTCATTTTTACAAATCTGAACCTCCTTCACCAAACAATGCTTCTGTGAAGATATTGGCAAAATCATTTCAATTTTTAAAAAAAAAAAAAAAAATATTATGATGACATGTGTCCCCTAATTGAACCCTCGGGGCGGGGTCATATTTAACCCTAGGGACACCATTTGAACAAATCTAACAATACTATAGTTGGTCACCATTACTACATAAACATTTTGAAAATCGGTTGGGCCGTTCATGAGAAGAAGATTTTTTAAGTTTTGGACTATTTTTAGTAACGGTGGCCATCTTGAATTTCAGATCGAATAACATATTATTAAGTAGTTTGTTCTGAAACAAAGAAAACGCTGAGGTCAGAGTCATTACAAAAGCTTTTTGTTGTTTTTTTCCCCCCAAAATGACCAGCTAAAAATCAAAATCATAGTTTACAACCAAATTGGTAAAAAATTCCAAGGACTGAAATTCAGATTGTATTGTATGGTGTTTATAGTCAATCATTGTTCAGCTGTATCACAATGATTGAGATAGTATACTATTCTTAGCGCTACCACTCTTACGACAACGATCATGACTGACCAAACAATTGACAGACAGACAGACAAACTGACCGACTTAAAAACCAACGTTACTGACAAACCAACAGGCAGGGAAACGGTATAACCAACTCAAAACTTTGTTTTTCTGGGTAAATCTGCAATACAAATGATATATTTACTTGAATGCTATTTGCAATAATTTTTTTGTATTTTCAATTAAATACAATCTATATTCACAGTTTTAAAACCTCTGAGAAAAGAACAATATGTTATTGTATTATACACCAGACAGCTGGCAACAGTCTATTTGATTAATTTCTAAAATTTCATTTCCTGAGAATATTGCGTTTTTATATCATTATTTTTTTCCGTCAACTGTTCATTAAATTCAATACCAAATATCTTGGATGCAAATTAATAAACATATATTTGTTGTGTTAACATTTTGACTCTATTATGAGTTGTTTTTGTTGTTGTTGCTGTTGTTGTTGTATCTTAAATCATGATGGTGTCTACTTTCTACTTGAGACAGTATTCTAAGCACTGCCACACTGGAGTATTATGCCACAGTCACATGTTATGATACCCCACCCAGTCACATTATACCGACACCGGGCCAACCAGACCTAGAATTATCCTCTAAATGCTGAGCACTAAGCAAGGAGCTTTAAGTACCATTTTTTAAGTCTTTGGTATGACCAGGCCTGGGATCAAACCCACAACCTTCTGCATAAGAAGGGGACGTTCTACCCGAAGACCACCGGTGCAGTGTTGTTATCAATTCGAAACAAGAGCAATGCAAGCACGTGCACATGATCACCAAGGTCAGTGAGGTAAACTTTGTTTACATGATGGCTGTCACGCAGTTTACACAATCAATTACTATTACTGAAAAAAATCCATTAAGTATGTGAAGGTCAGTGATGTAAACTTTGCTATCATGATATTGATCAGTTTACATAATCAATACCTATTACTGAAACACAACAATTCTAGCGCCAGGTCATGACAACAGCTCTTCAATAAATTTTTTTAAAAAAGACAAGATAAAAAATAATTATTTTGTAAATGCGACATTAAATTCAAACAAATTTTTTTTATTAATATTCCTACGTTTCAGATTTTTTTTTTTTTAAAATTGATTAAGGGGGCCAGATAAATAAGCTCCATTTATGACTGCTCATTACTTAATTGCTGTCCATGCATTGGAATGTACCCATTTATCGCCATGGTGACAATTCACTGAAGTGCAAATAACAGAGATTGATAACATCCAGCACAATTACATCAGCATGAATTAATTGATTCCAGGCTAATAACCGGAGAAATAACTAATCACCATTTATACGAAGATCTTACACAAAATAAATCAATAACAGTGGAGGTTTAATTTCCATTTCAGGGCACAATAATCTGAAATTATATCCATAACAGCCAAAAGAAACTTTAGAAATGATAAAAAACAAGAGGGCAAAGATGGCCCTATATTGCTCGCCTGACTAACCTTGAGTCACCCAGCTTAAGTAGATTATATAAAACATGCACACTTAAAATTCCAGAAAAACGAGATGGGCAAGAATTTTGATCCGATTTGAAGATGTAACAGCTGCGTAGAAAAGTTCAAACTTGGTAGAGGTTCACCCATGGTAAGTGTCAGTGAAATTACACTGCAATCAAGTCAGTAGATTCTGACAAGAAGGCTTTTGAAGATTTTACTATAGCTGCCTATATAGTAAACTAGCACCTCACTGTGGCGGTCATGTTTTTTAACAAATCACAACGGCTCGAAGTTTTTACTATAGCTAATATATTAAACTAACCCCACCCCCTGGCCACCATGTTTTTACGAATCAAGATGGCTTGAACAAACTTGGGAGAGGGTCACCCAAGGAACATTTCTGTAAAGTTATATCAAAATTGGCTCAGTGGTTTCAGAGGAGAAGTTGTTAGAAGCTAAAAGTTAACGACGGACAACAGATGACGGACGACAAACAACGGACACCAGGCAATCACAAAAGCTCACCTGTGAGCTAAAAATAGATGCCAAAGGGCTAAAATGTTGAGTCTTCAAGTACTGACCTGTGAGCAAACATTATCTCACTCTCGTAAACAGTTGTGGTACATTGTTTCAAAATATGTCAAGTGGTTAACAAAGTATGGAATGGACACCAGAGTATCTATTTCTGACCTTGAACCTTCAAGTATGGTACCGACCTTTGACCTGCAGATCTGGGTCTTGCGAAACACGGTCTGATTATGGTGACTGTTTGTGTCAAGTTATTACAAATTCTGACAGGTGGTTAAGAAAACAGAGCCATCAAGAAATATTGTACCTATTTCTGAACTTGAACCTTTAAGTATGATATTGACCTTGCAAAAAAGGGTCTCATTATGGTGACTATTTGTGTCAGGTTATTATAAATTCTGACAGGTGGTTTAGAAAACAGAGCCAACATGAGATATTGGACATATTTCTGACCTTGAACCTCTAAGTGTGACCTTGTCATTTTATCTATGACCTTCGGTTTTGAGTTGGACAAGTTATCAGATTATGGTGAACATACCGGTATGTGCCATGGTATTTAAAATTCTGTGCAGTGCTATACAAGATATAGAATGGATTAAAATATTTTTACCTACTTCTGACCTTGAACCTTTAAAGTGTGACTTTTTCCTTTCATATACCTGGGTCTTACGAGGGACCCATTGTCTCACTATCTAACATTAACAGTTGGTTCAATGTTTTATATTAGATGTTTTTGAACGAATATTTAGCGTCATTTCTAACAGACGATCAGTTTACCTAACAATTCTTTCCTCGGGTTATGGCCAGTTAACTAGTACTCAAGCACTCTTATCTATAAGAAACAGATAACTTTCGCACTCCAATCAGCGGTGAGAGATGAATGACAATGAGATGCAATGACATATACCAATCATCATGGGCACTGTGGTTGGGCAGGGATTCAAATTCATGACCTAAAGATTGACAAGTCTGACTCACCAGTCACAGAGCTTACTTGCCTGGCCTGGCTGGTATTATTATATTAAAGCATGGATTAAGTTAGCCTTCCACAATATGAATTTTTTTATTGAATCATGTATTTAAGAATGAATGAATGGGGTTTAACAGCGTACCAACATATATTTAACGCTAACAGGAAGGAAGATTCCAGGTTCACATGTAAAAAAAACAGCAACAAATCAACACACAGAAAAAAAAACATCAACAAATGAATATGCAGAATGAAATCAAAACTTTGATACCTGCAGAGTGTCAGCCAATTATATATATCATACTACTCAAATTGTCACTTTTTATGACTTGCATTTCACAGTGATCCTAGTCTTGCCATCACTCATACGACAACATGGAACCGCACAGGGGTTGGTAATTTAACCACAATAATTAACAAGCATCTGCTACCTAACCTGCATTCAGTATCTTGACTGTGACTCCTGCTGTAATTGGTGTCCATTGAAGTTGGGCATATAATAATATTTGATGTATGTATTAATCTTTTAGTATGTTTTTTAAAAAAGTTTTAATCTGTCTTATTTTTAAAAAAAATACTTAAATGAAAAATTTATTGAAGAATGTCCATATTTGGACTGGAAATCCAACCCTTATGATTTTCATTGGTTATAATCAGGCATTCAAGATAGAGGTTAATGCAGCCTTGCGAAAACACTGAATCCTGAACAAGCATTATGACAACATACAGATATGTAAATAACTGCCAGAATGGGACAGAGCATGTATGTTTTCACGTCTTGTTGATAATCAATCAGAATTCCTCTATAATGTTTGCAAATTTGCATTGCATTTGAGGCTGCATATTATACCTGGCATTCAATATAAGATTGACACAGAGCTGGCAACCAGGAATCCATTTACTCCTTAACAAAATAAACAAATTGGTAGTCAAATGCAGGAGTGTCCACTTTCTCCGAACCTTGCTACCTCGAATAATCCACAGCTTGTAAAACTATAAAAAAATATCTACATCAGATCACCATAGAGGAAATTATTTTCCGTTTTTCCTTTCATTGAAGATTCAAACAGGATGTTATTTTATAGACGATTCTGACACAGAAATAATTTATAAGCCTCACATACCTGAAATTCAACATATCTAAAATGTGTACAAATTGAAAGTAAACTGTCTGTCACAAGTGTACATTTTCCAATCAGATTAGACAATTTTAATTAATTTTAGCTAATTCCATGTCATATATAATTTTTTATTTCAAGTGTTGTGTTCTAATTATAAAGGTATACTAGCTTAAAGAAAATTAAAAATAAGGGATTTCAGTTCAAGAAAGACTACTCCAGTTTAGTATAATTTTAAGTCAATTCACAGTTATGCCTCCAGTAACTGGAGTGAAATTATTCCATTTGGTTCAGCAATAGTCTGCAGATGAAAACACACTTTAACAGAAATAACACTGTTTTCAAAATTTATCAGTCTGTAGTTTTTTAAAGGGAGTATACAGGTATCATGAAAAAATGTTATAAATGTCTTAAAAAATAAAATTGTTTTTATAATGGTTAAAATACATCTCATTACCATTAATAGATTCTTAATGGCTAAGAATGACATATCTACCAAATTGTGACAAAATCACTTTTAAATCGGAGTGGTTAACTTGCAGCTAAATCCCCATCTAAAAATAGACATCACTTAAATACTGATAGACGACATTCATTCAGACTCTTTCTAAGATGAAACATGTTTTACTACTTGTAAACCTGTATAATGGATCAAAATGAAATCATGTGACTCATTTAATACATCAAAAATATTTTAAGCGGGAAATCTATTTTAAGTCTAACCTAGGCACATATCCCAAGTTAGGAAATCTCTTTTCAATATATAATTTTTTCATGTTTAAATAGATATCCTTTTGTTAATACAGGGTCAGTGAATATATATATATAGGCATGAAATTTTTATAGCCATTTTTTATATTTTGAAAATACCTGATAAATTAACTTTAATGTAATGAACCACTTGAAAATACAAAGTAAGTTTTGATCATTGGAGAGGTTATCAAAATCAAATTATTTGTAAGGTAACAAAAAATCTTTATTTTAGTCCAGATCATTGGCTCTAATTCAATTTTCACCAACATGACCATTTTGTGGACAATACCACCATTCACCTCTTTTACCAAAATCAACCCTAATAAACTGACTTGCTGTCCTCTACTTTGGATTATTTTTAAAGAAGCCCACTTGTGTTGTACCAAATTTATTACAACACTGTTTTATACACCCTCCCCATCTATCCCCAAACTGGCAAGGTATGGAAAAATAGAAAATATTTATTTTGTTTTTTATTCAGTTAAAGAGAGGCTACTCCAATTTAGAAAAGTTTTAGGTCAATTCACAGTTATTTCCCTTTATATATACTTCAACTGAAATGTCTTATAGAGTACATTCCCAACATTCTGTAGTTTATATAATTTTATGTAATGAACCACTTCAATAAAAAAAAACAATTATGCAAGTTCTGATCATTTGTGACACTCATGTTTCCGTAAAAGACAAACATGCTGAAACTTTGTGAAAAATAAAACTGGAAACAATAAGAACAATCTGAATGTTAGGAATCAATTGATTCCAGCATTATAGACTTAAATATCATGTCTAAGAAAGTTGTCAGATGTCTACTTTTTACAGAGGCAAGTGTGGCATATAACCGCAAACAAAAAAAACAGTACAGCAGATGGACAGCAAAACTGCAGAAGAGCATGGCATGAATGGGTACTTACTGCACTAGAAAAAGGGATGCCAACCAAGGAGGGGGCTGACTGACCCAAAAGAGATCCTTTCATCTTCATCAGATTTGTGGGTTCAATCAACGCTCCAACACCTGAAATTAAGCAAATACAAAACAATTGTAGAGAATTTTAAAGATTGTCTTTCTTGAA
Source organism: Panopea generosa (assembly GCA_029582155.1). Taxonomy (NCBI): domain Eukaryota; kingdom Metazoa; phylum Mollusca; class Bivalvia; order Adapedonta; family Hiatellidae; genus Panopea; species Panopea generosa. Next base: position 30,626,317 of record CM055901.1, on the reverse strand, counting down.
AATTAGACTTTTTCAGTTGTTCAAAATGTAAATGTACCACCAGTCTCTTGTCCAACAGACTCATACTCCAGAGAGCAGTGCAAATAGTAATAATATATCATTCATTGGCTGGGAGATAGTCACATGTCAATGAATATGTTTTGATGGACTTATTCTCTATATAATATATCAATAGGGCCTTTTTCAGTTTGATCATTTACTGATGAAAACGATACCAAATTGGAGAATTTTCAGTAACTGTTAATGAAGTGTTTTAGAATTCTCATATTTGTGATCAAGAAGCTTTACTTTGGCTAGGTCAGTAGATGTATGTTCCCAGCCAATATCCACTCCCTTGGAAAAACAGTTTTAACAACTAGTTTTATTAGTTAATATTAATCTATTTTGGCTTGATTTTGAAGTAAACTCAGTGTTCATGAATCTCTGTTGAGTCTGCTTCCTGGGCAGAACCAGTATCAAGCGGTATTATTCTCAATCAGTTGCCTTTCCTTCTCTATATAATTCCTTGTATATATGTATTCAGTATTTCTCTGAAGAAGAAAAAACAACTTCCAGCTTGATTTGGAGATCTATTTGACAGAGCAAGATTACATACTTGATATGCATATCGATAGTTTAGGGATACAATCCAGTGTCAATGCCCATGTTTGGTGCAAGTAAATAAGGGGCATAAAAGTTTAACAATCTGCATGAAATCAAAAACACCCTTAGCCATATAAATGCTAAGAGTTTGGACAAATAGCTATTGGCATTACCAGAGTTTCAAACATTATGGAAATAGGGTCCACAAAGATTCTACCGCATTCCCATATATCTTTTCTCCAAAGAATTTAGAGGTACTCACTGTGTCCTAGTCCGCCAGAGCTGGGCATACCCAAGGACGGTGATTGTCCCAGTGGTGTTGAAGGTACACTGTCACGCCGACGCTTGTTGTCCTCAGACAGAGTCCTCTGTAATCTTCGGATGCCACCGTGGAGACTGAGGGGGCTGGTGAACTCATCCTGACTCCTTCGCAAGTTAACAGGGGACAGAGGGGCAGATCCAATGGATCCAAGGTCAGACTGAAAAATATAAAAAAAAACTTTAAATATTTTGACTAAAGTGCAAAAAGATGCTTCACCTGACAATCCAACAGATAAGCTGAACAAGAGTTGTCAGAAGACAACAAAGCTTGCAGATGGGATAAAACTCACCACTCATGCAAAGACTGAGATTTGAGGCAAACACCAAAACTTAAACGCAACTAAATGCAAAAGTTTAACCTGGGTGTCTACAGACGAAAAATTAAGTCCAAAAGGGCCATAACTCTGCCAAAATGCATCCCCAAGTTATGGTTCTTGTCTCTGTGTGTTCCAACGATGATGGTGAACACATATGCGAAGTTTCATTCATATCCAATGAGTGATTGCATAGATATCTTACCCGATAAATAACTTTAACCTGAAAAATTAAGTCCAAAAAGGGCCATAACTGTGGCAAAATGCAACCCAGAGTTATGGTTCTTGTCTCTGTGTGTTCCATTGATGATGGTGAAGACACATGAGAAGTTTCATTCACATCCAGTGAGTGGTTGCATAGATATGTTAAACTTAAACGCAAAAGTTTAACCTGGGTGTCTAAGTCCAAAAAGGGTCATAACTGTGGCAAAATGCAACCCAGAGTTATGGTTCTTATCTCTGTGTGTTTCATTGATGATTGTGAAGACACATGAGAAGTTTCATTCACATCCAATGAGTGGTTGCATAGATATGTTAAACTTAAACGCAAAAGTTTAACCTAGGTGTCTACAGACGAAGACGAAACCGGGGTCATGGCAATAGCTCTTCTTGGACTTCGTCCAGGAGAGCTAAAAAACAAGAACGTGGCAAATGAAAGATCTAAACATTTTCTTTTTTCTTTATAAAATGTGTTCATTAAATTTCTCATGTTAAAGGGACATAAAGACAATATTAAAGACGAACGCATGAACATGTATTGGTTGAAATATTCTCATTCTGGTTCGCGCATATTGGTATATAAAAGTCAAACACAGTGATTATGCAATACACGGTTAAGAATTGTTGAGACGGAAAATATTGGACCCATGTTTATTGTACACTCGTAAAAACATTTTTACAATCATAAGTATTAAGGACCACAAACCTATATTTCCCACTTACTTACATAAAGACGCATGTTATCTTTGCACAATAAAACCCACTAGGCGAGAAAATCATACATAAATTTAAATATTCATTGTCTATAACTCTGATGTGTGTAGGCTTATTTACAATCAACGCAACAGTGTGCTTAGTTGATTTTTCTCTTTATTTTTTTTTAGCTGGTTAGAAGTTACATGGAATTTTTCCATATGCAAGGTACATGTGGTGAATAAGTATGGAAACTCTGATGAATGCATTAACGACTGAGCTAATCAGGCCCTGCTTCTGATAACTGCTATAAACTATTTAACATGGTAAACCCAATAAGTTTGTCTGACAAAAGTGACAAATATATAATGTAATAAATGAGACAAATTAGCAAGATAAATGCAACAAATAGAACAAGATATATGAGGGATCAGCCAGAAATAACAGGGAAATGAATACAATGTTTATATTATAAAAATATCTCATTGAAGTTATGACCAGGAGTAGATACAAATCTTTGGATGACTCTGCAAAACTACTGGAAACATCACAACAAAAATATGGTTGATAAGGTATAGTTTGTATAGGCTGGTCAAATTTCACATTTCTTGCCAACAACATGTAGGTTCAAATCCTTATATTTCCCTTATAAATCAGTTATTAAATTGGTCCATTTAATGAAACAGGACCCTGCTACTTACTCCTGATGTCATGTTAATATGTTATAACATATGTGACATCATGCACATGTAACTGTTCATAAGTAGCTAAAATGGGGGGATGACTAATAAATATTTTATTATTAAAGAAAAAAAGTTATATGAAGTTGTGGATGAGATTCAGATTGTGCTATGTCTAAAACAATGATTTATTTCTGGTATGGCAAACTTGCGGAAGGTTTCACCACTGCTGCTGGTTTACTAGATAGAAAACAGAAAGCTACATCAGCGACAGATAAGAAACTTAATCATGTGACAGAACTGATTGATATGGACATGTGTTTGACAGTGAAAGAAATTTGTTCCACATTGAATCAATGTTCAATATTGTCCTATATGCAAAAATGTTTATAAAAAGTTATTAAAAAAGTTCATTTTTCTATTAATTCTGACTCAACCCTCTTATACATAAATTGTAAAACACTAATCTCAATGGATTTTTTTTCATTTAATTTAAAAAGCCTTGTCTTCCTGGCAAATTTATTTTTACTTCCAAATAAGCTTGATCAGCTTAAACAGTCAGCTATATCATCAAACACATTTTCATCCATATAAAAAAACTTCAACCTTCGTTTCTTTAGGTTCCTGGGAAATACCCAGCACAGTGACAGGTGCCAAATATTTCTGGCTGCCGAATACAAAAAAAATGAGTTCAAGACAGACAAAACCATAACTGTGGAATTGTATCACAGTGAGTACTGAGTCATGAGTCATGACCAGCCGCGCGTATATACATATCTGCCAATATATCACACAGCCAGACTTTATGTTCAACATCTTGTAGCTCAGAGTCTCTGACATATGAAATAGTTGAAGGAATAAACAATTACAAGAATAAAACTTAAAAACAGCCAACCTGAAGCAGACATTGAAATAACTGAGAGGGAAAATTACTATGTATTTTAACAGTGATGTTCAATTTTTTTAAATCTATCGCAAACTCTCTTTTCAAGTGTTGCACATATAACAACATCAAACTAACAATCACCTACTGTATTATTTCTAATTAATAACCCGGTGAGAAGTAGGAGTATGGGGAGGTTTAAGAGAGCTAAAACATTTTTTTCATTTCCACAACTACCCAATTTTAAGGTGAAAAATGCATTAAATGTATGTATAATATCAAAACCTTTTACATTGATATCAAATTAAAAATTTGACAATAATCATCTACTAAACACTTCAATACCAGAGCACTCAGAAGATAGTAGTGATGAATTATCAATAAAATGTTTGTCGGTTTTCCTTATCAACGCAGTGATAAATCACAATTTCAAATGTAAGGAGAAACATAAAATAAATCATCAATATATTATTTTATCAACAAATAAAGAGTTTGTGAATTTATTGTGTTAGTTACAGAAAACAGCAACAAGAGATGACCACTACAAATGTTTATATCATTTAAATATATAGAACTAAATAACCAAAAAAACATTTTTCACAATAACATTTTTTGACAATTTTTGCTACTAAAAATTTCAAACCAAGTAGCAAATATTCGAATGCTACAAGTTCTGAGCAATAATTTAATGCTATAAGTTCTGGACAACAATTCAAAGTTACAAGTAAAGATTCAGATTTGTGCTAGTTTTTTTCGATTTAAGTTATCCAAATACTTTTATTCATCTGGGACCCGTTTCACAAACATTCATAAGTTTACGGACATCTTAGTGTAAAATCTGAAGTCACGAAAAAAAGAAATTCAATTATTTTAGTGTTTCGCTTACGTCATTAATTTTATGAAATTTAGTAAGCCTTGTGAATAGTATTCTTTTTAAAATTTACAAAAATACTGTGCAAATGAAATGTTCATGGGTGTCAGAATTTGTTTGTGCAACAATCTTAAGACTTGCGATATTACTGAAACTTGCCCATGGTAGTTAAGTTAATAAATGGTAATGTCATTGTTGTGTGTATTGCATACTTTTACCTTTATGTTTTTGTTTGTTTAAAATATAAGCTTCTTGTAAAATCTCAAATCTTCAGAAACGATTATTTATTTTCAGTATTTCTATTCATATCGCTGTAGTTCTATGCAATCATAAAACTGTCCAAAACATACAATTAATAAATACTTTGATAGAATCCTTCCTGGAACTTCAACTATGCAGCCAACATTGGGGTTGTTATAACAACTTATACAAACCGTTCAAAGTCTTGCTGGAGAGAACCTGTACTAAGCATATGTGGAAAAAGTGTCTTGCTCAAGGACACTACACGTAGCTGTGGCAGAGGATCGAGCCCACGACCCTCTGATAATGGGGTTGATGCTCTACCACTGGAACACACGCTCCACTGTATTCACTGGGATGCTTCAATTACACTGGTAAAATTATGCTTTGGTGGGATCTCATTTGAACTCCTCAGTGTTTCATATCGCGTTTCATATAAGTGTCCCTTTTTGTCAAAAATAGTCACAATTTTTTTATGAATTCAGTAATAGCATGGGTACTACTGCATTGCCAAACATAAAAAGTTTTCTGATAATTCAGTTTTAATTCAGTAATGCTATTTCATTATAGTGGTAAATTCATTTTGTTGCAACTGTGTAAAACAATAATGAAACAAATGTTATCATCGAAGCCTCTCATCTATAACTTGTCTCTCGTATTGATTAGTTTCAGTAGATATCACAACTATGCCCTATTATTACTCTTATAATCCACAGAAAACATGTAGGATATACTATAAAGCAATTACTTTGTGTCCATCATTGTGAAAAATCTTTTCTTGTCAAATTCACCAAGATCGTTACACAGGGATATCTGGCAAGAAGCGTGTTACAGGGCTCCCACACACACATGCTGATGTTAAAAAATGTCTAACTTTCTCCTACTTTTTCCACTACAAATAAGCAATGTCATTATTACATCACCAGCTTCACTTAACATATTTCTCCTAATTAATGCTCCCGCCCTTAGAGTCATGACCCCATCAATGGGCCAGGGGTGCCGGCATTATATTTTGTAAATGTTCAGGCAAGTGCATGTACATGGAATGCAAATGATTTGGCATGGAAATGAAAACTTGAGCAAAGTCATTAAAACCAATTCATATTTAATTGTTTTGACAGTTCAATTATCACCTCCCCCCCCTCCCCCCACAGAGGTCAATCCTGTCTACCTGTCTATACACCACTTAGTTTATTGTATAGATATAACTGAATTGCACTTTGACATGAACCAAGTCAGATATGTTGCAACGATGCATTATATAAGTCAGATTTGTGGTAACCTTGCATTATGTAAGTCAGATATGTGGTAACTCTGCATTATATAAGTCAGATATGTGGTAACTCTGCATTATATAAGTCAGATATGTGGCAACCCTGCATTATAAAAGTCAGATATGTGGCAACCCTGCATTATATAGATCAGATTATGTGAGATACTTAGCAACCCTGCATTATATAAGTGAGATATGTGACAACCCTGCATTATATAAGTGAGATTTGTGGCAACCCTGCATAATACAAGTCAGGTATGTGGCAACCATGCATTATATAGGTCAGATTAAGTGAGATTAGTGGCAATCCTGCATTGTGTAAGTCAGGTATGTGGTAATCTTGCATTATATAAGTCAGATATGTGGCAACCCTGCATTATATGTCAGGTATGAGGCAACCCTGCATTATATAAGTCAGATTATGTGAAATAGGTAGCAACCCTGCTTTATATAAGTGAGATATGTGGCAACCCTGCAATATATATAATTCAGACATGTGGCAAACCTGCATTGTATAATTCAGGTATGTGGCAACCCTGCATTATATAGGTCAGATTAATTGAGATGTGTGGCAACCCTGCATTGTGTAAGTCAGGTATGTTGAAACTTATATGTCAGATGTGTGGCAACCCTGCATTATATAAGTCAGATATGTGGCAAACCTGAATTATATAAGTGAGATATGTGGCAACCCTGCATTATATAAGTCAGGTATGTGGCAACCCTGCATTATATAGGTCAGATTAAGTGAGATGTGTGGCAATCCTGCATTGTGTAAGTCAGGTATATGGCAACCTTGCATTTTATAAGTCAGATATGTGGCAACCCTGCATTATATAAGTCAGGTATTTGGCAACCCTGCATTATATAGGTCATATATGTGGCAACCCTGCATTATATAGGTCAGATTATGTGAAATATGCAAAACCCTGCATTATATGAGATATGTGGCAACCCTGCATTATATAAGTCAGGTATGTGGCAACCCTGCATGATATAGGTCAGATTAAGTGAGATGTATGGCAACCCTGCATTATATAAGTCAGATATGTGGCAACCCTGCATCATTTAGGTCTGGTATGTGGCAACCCTGCATTATATAGGTCATATATGTGGCAACCCTGCATTATATAAGTCAGTATGTGGCAACCCTGCATTATATAGGTCAGATTAAGTGAGATGTATGGCAACCCCACATTGTGTAAGTCAGGGATGTGGCAACCCTGCATCATATAAGTCAGATATGTGTCAACCCTGCATCATATAGGTCAGGTATGTGGCAACCCTGCATTATATAAGTCAGATATGTGGCAACCCTGCATTATTTAGGTCAGGTATGTGGCAACCCTGCATTATATAAGTCAGATATGTGTCAACCCTGCATCATATAGGTCAGGTATGTGGCAACCCTGCATTATATAGGTCAGATATGTGGCAATCCTGCATTGTGTAAGTCAGGTATGTGGACCCTGCATTATATAAACCTGTGTCTAAGGTTCTGCATCTTCAAAGTGCTGCTGTTGACAATTTAATGTTTTATTTTACATGGCAGTTTTGCAATTTTACTTAAAATAATAAATCTTTCAACCGTCTCTTCTGTTGGGAGTTTAAGACCAACAAGGGTGCCGTCATGGTCCCGGTTAGCTCATCCAAGACAGAAATAGCAATTAAATTGCTGTATTCATTGATTTAAGAAAAGATGTAAAATCAATCAAATGTTCCCATAACAGCCAACAAGAAGATAATGTTCTGTTGGTAGCATTGGGCAAGTGAGAAACATATAAACCTTGACCTTGATTTTAACATGGGTGGACAATCATTTTTGTTTTAATTTTCTATGAAATTACTGTTAAGTAGACTATTTTGTGGTGGGATTAATTATTTTCAATGACAATACATACTAGAAAGTGCAGTAGAGGTCAGTAAAATATTCTTTTGAAAGAAACCTTGTCTCCAACGCACTGCTAATGAGGCACTAATAAACCACAAAATCAACATTCAGTAATACAAGCAGTGCCACATAGAGGAAACAACAGTGGGTATAAATCAATCAGTAAAATATGAATAAACCTCTTTATATAGATCTGTCATACATGTCATGCCCCAGTTTCTTCTATCAGCAGACATCGATAATCGTGTATTTATGGATGCTTGCTTGGATGCTGCAGATGACACTCATCAGCAGTTTCACTGCGTAACATGCTCAATTTTTCTCCAGATAATCAGGAATAAAAAATAGCACTTGTTGAATTATATTATAGACAGTATTCTGTCATCGTTCTTAGAAACATTTCACTATCATAGTTTTATGAAGTTTACTGTACGAGTTTGTAAAAATGCTTGTTTGAATATTTAGTGTCCAAACCCCTAAAAGATGATTAATGAACAGTCAAAACCCCTAAAAGATGATAAATGACTGGTCTGAACCTCTGAGAGATGATGAATGAATGGTCCAAACCCCTAATACATGATAAATGACAGGTCTGAACCCCTGAGAGATGATGAATGAATGGTCCAAACCCCTAATACATGATAAATGACTGGTCTGAACTCCTGAGAAATGATGAATGAATGGTCCAAACCCCTAATACATAATAAATGACTGGCCTGAACCCCTGAGGGATGATGAATGGTAGGTCCAAACCCCTAATACATGATAAATGACTGGTCTGAACCACTGAGAGATGTCAGAACCTCCAATAGAAGATAAATGAATGGTCAAATGACCTAATAGATGATAAATGAACGAATCCCCAATAGATGATACATGAATGGTCAGTACCTCTAACACATGATAAATGAACAGTTAAAACCCCTAAACGATGATAAATGAATTGTCAGAACCCCTGGTAGATGATAAATAAATGGACAGAACCCCTGATAGATGATAAATGAATGGTCAGAACGGGGTAAATGGAGTTAAACGCCATGTTCAACACATTTCAGGTTATATATGGCATATCCAGTTTTACTGCTGGAGGAAGACCTCAGACTTGGTCAGACTGAGTAGAACCACAGTCCTTCTGCAAGTAGCTGGAAACTTCCTCATATAAACTTTTTGGAGCGAGCAGAACTCAAACCTACGACCTTAGCGGTGAGAGGTAAGTGATCTTGAGACAACGTCCTAGACCACTTGACCACAGAGCACTGATAGATGTAAATGAATGGTCAGAACCCCTGATAGATGATAAATGAACGAACCTCTAATAGATGATAAATGAACAAACCCCTTATAGGTGATAAATGAACAAGCCCCTAATAGATGATAAATGAACGAACCCCCCTAATAGATGATAGATGAACGTACCTCTAATACATGATAAATGAACGAACCCCTAATAGATGATAAATGAACGAACCTTTAATAGATGATAAATGAATGAACCCCTAATAGATGATAAATGAATAGTCAGAACTACTAATAGATGATAAATGAATAGTCAGAACTTCTTATAGATGATAAATGAATAGTCAGAACCACCAATAGATGATAAATGAATAGTCAGAACCACTAATAGAATGATAAATAAACAGTCACGAACCACAGAAACTTTTGAATTACCCTTGGTTAGTATAGATGATTGTTTACAGTTAGATGATATTGTGACATGCCCAAGACTCTGACACATGTTCAATATGCAAGCGTGTAGATGTGAAGATTGTGTATTATATTATCCCTTAATATCGCAGGTGTCATGTTGTATTCTGAAATACTGAAATATGAATTAATTTTTCTCTCATATCTTCTTTCTCATTAACATAACACAGCAAATTGAATTTGTTTTTTTTTTAAATTACAACAATTTTCAAGGTTTAGAATGCAGAGCAGACAAATGGGAATGTAATTACGATAATGGTAAAATACATACATAATTAACCCTTTACTTCATATAGACGCCTTTGGACACCTCTAATATAGACGCCTTTGGAACCTAATATATAAGGCTTTTGAATTATTGGGTGAATTATGTTTATACTAACTGACAGAGTGGAAAACAGTGCAGGAAGTGTTCAGATTGCTTGTTACGAGCAATCTGAACTCTTCCTGCACTGTTTTCAAAGGCCTACTGTGATTGGTGCGGGAAAACGCATATCTATGTAGAAAAAGGGTTAAAAAACCTTTTTTGGAAGTACTGTGTCCACAAATTATATACACTGTATGCATTAATTTAGCTTTAAAATATGTTATATTATATATAGTGTTTAGTGGAGCTTTCAACATTTTTTCAGTCCTATCATGATAGTGTATACTTGAGACAGTATTCCAAGCATTGTCACACTGAAATATCATGCCTCAGACACTACAGTATGATACCTAACCCAGTCACATAATACAGACACCGGGCCAACGAGACCTAGAACTATCTTCTAAATGCTGAACGCTAAGAGAGGAAGCTTCCAGTACCATTTTTCAAATATTTGGTATGAGCCTGCCAGGGATCGAACAAAAGACTGTCCTTCTATCACTAGACCATCATTCTTTGCATTTTTAAAAAAAACAAAAAAACATGTACAATGCTTTTTATATTAATTTAAGTGAAATAAAAAGTTGTGTTCTAACCTATCTATAGAGACCAACATATGGACTCTCACAAAGTGTTCACTAAACACAGGTGATCACTAGAAACATCATTAGTGACTAATCTCACGTTGTTTTAAGTGTTTTTCCTTTCATGATAATTCCCAAGAGAGGTGAATAAGAGTGTTTCATTTGTTTCAGCAGAGGTTACTTCCAACAGACATTAAGTCTCATCAAGGCACAATGAATGGAAAACTCTATTGCCAGACAATGTCTAACCTTCTGACATAAAACAGTAGGCAATATGTTTACAAACATTAAAAAGGTAGCATTAAGAGCAGTACAAGTGCATGCATACAGGGTGGGTGGGGTATAACAAAATCACCTACACATTCTCTCTCATACTGTTCCAGATCTTCGTCAGTTATAGATGTTATCCTCACACGTAGCGTACATCCTCGTCGACGCACAATCACTGGTAAATCTTCCTCTAGAATAGTTGCCTCAGACACTGAAGAGCGATTTGATGAAGGACAACTCTTGCTGACCTTCACCATAGAAAGCGGTTCTGATTCGTATAGTCTTATAGCAGGGGCTGAATAAGTTTTGCTTTTCTTTGTAGTTGCAGTCCCTTCACAAAGGTTCTGATCCTTTTTAGTTCTAAACACAGACTTTGCCTCAGAATTTTTGTTGGCAATTTTGCCATCTTTTGTTCCTCTATCAGAACCAGGTAAACCCTCTGCAACTTCAAATGAATCCTTAGCTACTGGAACTGTATTTGTAGCAATTGGTACATTGTTTTTATCAGCTGGAATTGTGTCCTTCTCACTTGATACTACGTCATTTGGTACTGAAGGCTCTTTCTCCTTTCTCACTTCTGGTGCATTTTTGTTGATCAATGATTTGGAATTAGCGATTGGATCCGTGACTTGAAACTCTAGCACTGACCTGTGCTTTGCTGGTGGCTCATCTTTTTTAGCTTTGTCCACCGAAGAGTTCTGGGAAGAAGGGTGACAACTCTTCCCAGACTCTGCCATCATAAATATATCTTAACTATCATTGCCAATACGTAGTTTCAATTAACTCCCTTGCTGAAATCCCACAACTGTCCTAATAAGATTCATTCTGACACATACACAATGTAACTTCACATCATTCTCATTTTAGTAAAAATGATTTTATTCTCATCCAAATAATTAAATTTTACATTATATACCGGTAATCAAGTTTTCCTCTGCATCTTGACATTTTAAAGGTTTCTTTCTTCACTGAAGTGTAAACTCCTCAACCATATATTTTCAGTGTTTGTAATCATAAGTGTCAATAAAATATTTCCTTCAATCCAGATTGTTTACACATGTTCTTGGAGTGTTTGTGATTACCGTAATACTTGATCAAGCATGGCTGTGTGTGCACATAAATGACAAGGTTACGCTTTAATACACCTCCATAAATCTGTCCGTATATAAAACCATTTTATCACAATTAAACCGTTACTGCACTTCTATTGTAACAGCATATAAAACATCGACAGTGCAAGTCACAGTACAGTACAATAGTTCATCTACCCATATAACTCAAGTTTTATGAACCGCAATTCATTCTGAAAACAAGGCGATCCTGGCATAGACTTTAGAAGCGGATAATTATGAACGAAATTAATCCATACATTTTTCCACAGAGCTACTTCCTTTGTAGTATATCCTCCATAATAAATTCCTTACAAATGTCAACTTTTCCGGTTTTATATTGCTGTATTTTGTTGCTTATTCAAGTTCCTCACAATAAAGCGTCAACTTCATCGAAATCTTCCCTCACTAATTCCAATAAAAGAGTGATCATGACGTATTGTTATACAGACAATGACGAAATTGAAATGAACAAAAAAAAAACACTCCTACATTGACATTTGCTTACTTGGCTATCCCAGTATGCATCTAATTACAGAATATGGAGGTAATCATTACGATGCGATTGGAGATGGAGACAGTGTTACATGGTTACGAGGCGTTGAAACTCTACTCTATTTTGTATCTGGACATAACAGTTAAGATATGTAACAAAAGATGTTGATGGACAGAATTAAAAGCCAGTCCAGTTGTATATTATCTGTAGTTATTCTAGTTATTCTATATACACTAGGGCCCACATTGACGAGGATGCCTTCCTTTCATTAAGCTCTGAATGATTGTATTACAGAAATGCAGGAATCTTAAATGAGATCAATTTCACATGGGATTTACAGAACCAGTTTTTTTTAAATATTTAATTTAAGAGAGCTAGTCAAACTTAAATGGAAAAATCCATACTGCATTTATCGACTTTATGAGACCACTGAACCTCTTGATATATGGTGTATACTCGTTATATAACTTGCTGTTATAAAATGATAACTGTATAACATTTGGTTCCGACTTTTACTAAATAATTATCTTTCTGTGACAGACTGGAACCAAGGTATTGTATAGAGAAGAAATGGCAACTGATTGATGTTTTGTGAACTCTCGCGTTTTCATGCAAAATCTAACAATATCTACTTCCATTCATCTCAGGAACACAAATCAAAATTCTTACACTGCAGAATGAAATTCTCATCAAAACAATAGGGCCTACCATTACCAGCAACTTTTGTTTAAGATTGTTGAAGTACTTCTTACTTCAAAATTGTATACTGCAGCTAAAATAACAACAATTTACGGGAAATTTTACTTTAAACCTCAAAATTTTTAATTGAAGATCCTTTTTCGTGATCGATATCAAAGATACTTACATTTTATGTACAAGAAATCAGTTGCCTGTGAGTTATGAATGGTTAATTTACCAAATAATTAATTCTTCATGTGCTATTTCACCAACATTTAGTTTCCTATCCTTTTATATAAGATCGTCTGTTAGCCCTCGATGGCATAAAAATGACGCTAAATATTCAATCAATCAATCAATTCTATATAAGGCCTAGCTAGAACTTAGTGAATGGTACTATAGCATATCATTGTAACTTAATGATTATTGTGATAATTCATTTTACTGATAATTAACCATAAATCTCTCTAGCACTTTAAACTATTGGTGTGTTCATTTGTAGAATATAATTTATTTGTAATTGCAAGTGTGTATGTTTCTTGCACTTATAGTAAATGTGCAATTTTGAAGCGATTTTTTTTCTGAAAACTTTAATAATAATCATGGAATTTTTTTCTCTAGACTTTTTAATTTAATGAATCATTTGTTTCTAAAACTTTTATTATTAAAAGCATGTTGCTTTTTTCTAAAACTTTTTATAATAAGCATGTATTTTTCTAGAACTTTTAATATTATGTAAGTATTTATTTTTTTCTAGAACTTTTAATAATAAGCATGCATTTTTTCTAGCACCTATATTGATAATTTATCATTTTGGTCATTCTCTAATTTTGTGATATTGCTCCTTTTATGATGTACAATTTTCGTTTTGTAAAAGAAATCCGCAGTCTCTTTTGCTATCATTTTCAGAATGATCAAAAATTTAATTTTTTTTTTTTTTTTTTAACAGGGACAATTGTTGATATTGCATAACCCGAAATTTAAACAAGAAATGCGTCCATAGGATATGGATGCCCCTACTGAACCGAATATTAGAGGTTTTTATATTAAAAATAAAGTTGAAAAAGGGCTCGAATAATTTAACTGGGGTTAACAAATAACAAATTATCTTTGTATTTTATAATTATACTGCTACACATTAAATACTAATGAACATAGACTTTTTCATAAGTTATTCACCAGAAACCAGTTTGGCGGATGGACGGACCAAGGAAATGATGGACATGGGTAACACTTGAGGCCCCATCACTATTCTGGAAATGACGAAGACAAAAAAATTAATACTGGGTACCACAAAGTATCAAGACAAATGTATGAAATTTATAAAATGCGTTAAAAAATTCCAGTTTAAACATTTGTTATTGAGTGCTGTCTAGTGTCTAGCAGACAACCACTCGGGCAACCTTACAGTCTACAGTCTCAAATAACGATAACAATTCTCAGAAGGCATTGAACTCAGAATGGTTACAGTATAAAGTAATAATTCAACATGCGATTTGTAGTCTGTATTACAGGGATTCTGGAATTTCTGTAATCACTAAAATATCAGCAACTATAGTAAAGCTATTTTTTCTCAAACTGATGAGTTCTTAACAATCAAGTATAAGTTTAATGCTATTAAAAACCAACAACTGATAATCTTGAAATATGAGAATCATTGATTCACCCAGTTATACTTTTATAAATTTATAAATTACATCCTTGTTTTATAATAATCCCAAGCCTGCAGTCTGTAGCACATCTGACTAGCAATCCGGGGGTCTTGAGTTTAAAAGCCAGCCCTCTGTGATATATTATGACATTGTGTCTCATTGTCACTTATATCTCACCGCTGATTCAAGTGAGGAAGTCACTTGCAGAGATAGGTGTACTCAATTTTCAGTTGACCTTCCTGTGTTGCATTTCACGAAAAAACTTACGATAAAAATCAGTCATAAAAGTAAAGAACTATTCATAATATTTCGCATAGTTATCCGCATGAATTTAATAGGGTATTTTCAGAAAAAAAATTTTTTTCTAAATTATTCAACCCGAAGTTGGGCTCATTTGGATTAATATTTATTTTTTTATGAATGATATTTACTTAACGTTTACAAGCTATTTCTATCGCAAGTTGTTTTGTGAAATGAACCCTGGAGGATCCCAGGAAAGAGTGGTTAGGTTAACTGGTTATCTATTAGTGACGACATAAAAATGAAACTAAATTTCTTAACAAAATTTGAATTATTCCAAAACCAATAATGGTCCACATTGTTAGCTAATGGAGTCATTTTGTCAAAATGTCCTGACGGACCCCAGTAGATAAGTTTGTAATCACAGGCTGTCACATATGCTATACATGGATTGATGGATTGAAATGATGGACTGATGGATTGATTGATTGATTGAAAGATTAATTGATAGTTTGATTGGAATATAGCATCACTTTCAAACTATCGAGGGCTAACAGGCGATCAGTTAACCTATTCACTATTTCCTTGAACCCTAGAAAGTTAACAAGTACTCGAGCACAACCATCTCCCCAAGAAACTGATAACTTACCACTTGAATCAGCAGTGAAAACAAATGATATTTAGATGCAATGTCATACATCATTCATCACAGAGACTGTGACCGGGCGGGAATTTGAACTCTCAAACCCTGGACTGATAGGTAGACGCACTACTCAGTTCACAGGGTCCAGCTGGAGGAATAAAATGAGAAGTTGTTTGAGTGATGGGAATCAGTGAATATTGAGTGAAACTGACCAATGAGAGAAATGAATAAATTAGGGACTTTGAATAATATGAGAGAGAAGATTGAATGATACAATATATGGGAGGAGATTGGGGAAAAAGACTGTGGACTAAGTAAGAAAAGGTTAGTCAGAGAGTGAAGAAGTAATGGTCAGAGAGTTAAGAAGTAAAGGTCAGAGTTAAGAAGTAAATGTCAGAGAGTTAAAGCAATTATATTTGCAAGTAACATAAACACCCTGTTAATCCAGACTTTTCCTGTATGCAGTGTGCACAAAATAATACTTATGTATTGATGTATAACCTTTATTTACTTGAAAGATACCAAATTAACAGTAATTGAATATTGACCCAAAATTTAATACGTCCCGCAATAAAGTATTGCCGAATGTTTACATTGAACTCCGTAAACTTCCCAAACAAAGCCTCGAAAACGAGATCAGAAACGAAATCTCACGATGTTATCCGATGATTGATCGGAAACCCGAAAGCAGTTCGTTGAAAATGGCAAATGTAAACAAAAACAAAAACGTGGCTCCAGAAACCAGATGTTTGTAATAAAGAGGTTATGCAATTAGACACTTTAGACTCGTATATCTCTAAGTTATAAGTGTATCTTCATGCTGGGCGTGTGTATTTAGGACAGGGAATTGACGGTAATATGCCAATATAATCCCTTTAAGAAGTAAAGGTTAGAAAGTTAAGAAGTAAAGGTCAAAGAGTGAAGAAGAAACAGTCAGACAGTGAATAAGTAATGGTCAGTCTGAATGAAGAAGTAAAGGTCAGAGAGTTAGAAGTAAAGGTCACGGAGTTTAGGAGTAAAGGTCAGAGAGTAAAGACGTAGAGGTCTGAGAGTGAAGACGTAATGGTCAGAGAGTTAAGAAATAATGGTCAGAGTTTAGATGTAAAAGTCAGAGAGTTAATAAGTAAAGATCAGAGAGTTTAGAAGTAAAGGTCAGAGAGTGAAGAAGTAAAGGTTAGAGAGTGAAGAAGTAAAGGTTAGAGATTGAAGAAGTAAAGGTCAGAGATTGAAGAAGTAAAGGTCAGAGAGTTAAGAAGTAAAGGTTAGAGAGTGAAGAAGTAAAGGTCAGAGAGTTAAGAAGTAAAGGTCAGAGAATTAAGAAGTAAAGGTCAGAGAGTGAAGAAGTAAAGGTCAGAGAGTTTAGAAGAAGAAGTCAGAGAGTTATGAAGTGAAGGTCAGAGAGTGAAGAAATAAAAGTCAGACAGTCAGAGAGTGAAAAAGTAAAGTTCAGAGAGTGGAGAAGTAAAGGTAAGAGAGTGAAAAAGTAAAGGTCAGAGAGTTAACAAGTAGAAATTAAGGTCAGAGAGTGAAGAAGTAAAGGTCAGAGAATAAAGAAGGTGAGAGATTTAAGAAGTAAAGGTCAGAGAAAGAAGAAGAAGTAAAGGTGAGAGATAGAAGAAGGAACTGTTAAGTGATGAAAGTTGAGTGTCTGCAAAGATCAATTCAAAACCATTTTAAATAGGAATTAAACATTCCTGAAATTATGCATGATGGGGAATTCAAAGCAAAACAAAAGATTCTTCAAGTTCTTGTTAGATTCTTCAATATCATCATTCTACACTAAATATTCAGTTTTGCACAACAAGCAACCTCAGACTTAATAATGTTTGCAATCTCCTGAGAGTACAAGCATGCTGTTAGAGAAATCTTGATGACATCAGTGAATCCCCGAAAAGTCTCTTAACACAAAATGCAATTAATGTATTCCTTCTCTGAACCACAATTTATCGGTTTTCTTCTAAGTCCTGGCATAACAAACAATCCCAGTGCCACTGAAGAAAATATTTTTATTACCAAGTCATAACTTTTAAAGAAAATCCTTCAAAGGCAAAGGCAATCCTTACCATCTCCGGGTTACCTCAGTCGGTAATGCGGCTGACTATCAATCTAGGGGTCGTGAGTGCGAATCACCGCCTGACAACAGTCTACGTGATGATTGATGTACTACATTGTGTTTCATAATCATTCATCTCTCACCACTGATTCAAGTGGGAAAGTTATCAGTTACTTGAGGAGATGGGGTATGCACGAGTACTGGTTAACCATTCAGTCTCACTCCAATCGCAGGAAACAGTGGTTAGGTTAACTGATTGTCTGTTGGCCCTCAATGGCATAAAAATGACACTAAATATTCAATCAATCAATCATTCTATCCAACCCATCAACAACAAAAGACTTTAAAGATTTATCTCTTATCCATGTTGTTAACATCCTGACTGTTACATCTGCCACTTGAACTTTTTTTGGCAGAGTTTTCTAAATGTCATTTGATGTATCCATCAACAGCATTAGCTGCATTGACAGATCTGGATAATGATCACAAAACTTTACAAGTGTCATTCCAAACATTATTATTTTTACAGTTCAAGAGTTTTGCTGTCATCCAATAATGGGAAAATCATTTGAGAAACAAAGTAAAAAACATAAGGGTATTGAACCGAAAAGTTTTTGTTGGTAAAATGCAGCAAGCATCCATCCCTGAGAGAAAAGGGCAAGAAACTGGAGCAACTGTTCAGAATGTCTCTTTCCAGCCATCAACTCAACAAAATCTTCTGATTCTTAAAATTAGGGTTTGGTTTTATGGCAATTTCTTTTGGCTTGCTTGCAAAGTAAGATTACAGCTTATATGAATCACTCCAAGTCTATTTCCTGGGTAGGACCAGTACTGAGGTTGTTTTTCACTGCACTAACATCCTATTTAAAATTGTTTTGAAACCAGAGTTGCTCGATGGTTTTCCTGTTGACCAGGCTCTTTGAGCTAATCTCTTTCCTTAAGCCCATTGAACAGATGTGAACAACTCTCTATATTAGTTATAATGTGGGAAAAATTGCTCCACTCCATAAATGCTCCACAGCGAACGATGCAGATCCAGCTAAGCTCAAGAGTAAATTGCAACCTGATATGGTCTTGTTTGGCTCTCTGAGAGTAAGTTGTAATCTGACATGGTCTGGTTTGACTCTCTGAGAGTAAACTGCAATCTGACAAGGTCTGGTTTGGCTTTGAGAGTAAACTGCAGTCTGACAACTGCAGTCTCACAAAGTTTGGTTTGGCTTTCTGAGAGTAAACTGCAATCTGACAAGGTCTGGTTTGGCTTTGAGAGTATCCTGCAGTCTGACAAGGTCTGGTTTGGCTTTGAGGGTAAACTGCAGTCTGACAAGGTCTTGTTTGGCTTTGAGAGTAAACTGCTATCTGACAAGGTCTGGTTTGGCTTTGAGATTAAACTGCAATCTGACAAGGTCTGGTTTGGCTTTTAGAGTAAACTGCAATCTGACAAGATCTGGTTTGGCTTTAAGAGTAAACTGCAATCTGACAAGGTCTGGTTTGGCTTTGAGATTAAACTGTAATCTGACAAGGTCTGGGTTGGCTTTTAGAGTAAACTGCAATCTGACAAGATCTGGTTTGGCTTTAAGAGTAAACTGCAATCTGACAAGGTCTGGTTTGGCTTTGAGATTAAACTGCAATCTGACAAGGTCTGGTTTGGCTTTTAGAGTAAACTGCAATCTGACAAGATCTGGTTTGGCTTTAAGAGTAAACTGCAGTCTGACAAGGTCTGGTTTGGCTTTGAGAGTAAACTGCAGTCAGATAAGGTCTGGTTTGGCTTTCTGAGAGTAAACTGCAATCTGACAAGGTCTGGTTTGGCTTTGAGAGTAAACTGCAGTCTGACAAGGTCTGGTTTGACTCTGAGAGATAATTGCAATCGGACAAAGTCTAACTGCAATCTGACAAAGTCTGGTTTGGCTTTGAGAGTAAACTGCAGTCTGACAAGGTCTGGTTTGGCTTTGAGAGTAAACTGCAGTCTGACAAGGTCTGGTTTGACTTTGAGAGTAAACTGCAATCTGACAAGGTCTGGTTTGACTTTGAGAGTGAACTGCAGTCTGACAAGGTCTGGTTTGACTTTGAGAGTAAACTGCAGTCTGACAAGGTCTGGTTTGGCTTTCAGAGATAACTGCAATCTGACAAAGTCTGGTTTGGCTTTGAGAGTAAACTGCAGTCTGACAAGGTCTGGTTTGGCTTTGAGAGTAAACTGCAGTCTGACATGGGCTTGTTTGGCATTGAGAGTAAACTGCAGTCTGACAAGGTCTTATTTGGCTCTTAGAGAGTAAAGGTCCCACTTAAGAATTACGTCCCTTACATGACGGTAGCAAGATTCTTACGCCCAAGAAATTATAGCCGCGTAAAAAGGTTCAGCAATTTCTTTATTAAAAATGCATAAAATGTCATTTTTCTTTGTGCATATAGGAACATTGGAACATTTTCATGACTTCTACCAAGTCTGGATGACATTGGGAACTGTTTGATGATGCATTAACATTTAAAGATGCGGTGTGATACACTGCGACAAATGGGCAGAATAGTAAAAAATGAAGGGACGCCATCAAACCATCGAAATTGTGAAAAAGCAACCTGGTCAACCCCTTGTTTTTTTCTGCATAATTGGACCAACAGAGGCGTATCTATGGGAACAAGGCACTTATACAACCATTATTAATGTATCCAGTGTTCCAGATGTGCATGTCACTATATATAGAACAGTACAAAATTAATTGTTGTGTGAGACGTAAAGTGCAGTCTGACAAGGTCTGGTTTGGCTCTCTGACGGTTAACTGCAGTCTGACAAGGTCTGGAATGGCTTTCAGACATAAAATTGCAGTCTGACAAGGTCTGGTTTGGCTCTCTGACGGTTAACTGCAGTCTGACAAGGTCTGGAATGGCTTTCAGACATAAAATTGCGGTCTGACAAGGTCTGGATTGGGTAGCAGAGAGTAAATGATACAAATTCCCAACTCACCCAACCAAGATATTATCTAAATCACTGACAATGACCAGGAAGTCTCCCAGCAATCTCATAACATGATCAATAGTCCTCACAATCTCTGATCAGCATCTCCAGGAAGTCTTCGCTCCTTCTAAATGACAGAGACATCAAGGACAAGGGTATAATGAGACACATAAATAATGTATACCCTATCATTACTATCCCCATATATCTAGTCTGTGTCTAATTTTCATCCATGCCTTGGCATATATCTGCAAACCAGGCATGTCCTTATACATAATCTGACAATATTTACCAGATTTCAAGGTAGATTCAGGTGATGTATATTATAAAGTAATAATTACAAATTATTATGATCACAAGAAAATATTTATTTTTGAAATCATTCATCTTAAACAAGCAAAGGATGACAGGATGTACCCCAGACTTATAAATCAAGGACACTGAGTCGGCAACCAATCAAATTAAATTTAAATTAACAAATCATAAGGTTTTCCCATCACAATAAATAAATATTTGTACGTGGCACCAACAGAGAATAATATTCAAGGCTCATTCTTAATAAGAAAGGATTATTTAACCAACAGTATCAATGAAAACCAAAAGCTTCAAGTGAAATGTGCTTGCAACTCGCTTCACAAGAAATGCAATATGACAGATACAGAAATTTTCCCAAGTGCAACAACAATTACTCATAACTCAACAACAATAATGAGCATGAAATTAAGTCAGTGTCATAAAATTTGCAACATGTAAATCAACACTTGATGTCGATCATGCGTGCATTTTAACAAAATCAACTGTGGAAGAAGTTCACTCGACAAGAAAATTTAGTGCAAGGGCAATAACTCTGCATGGAATTAAATCAGTGTCAAAATTTTGATCATAGTATACAAAGTTTAAAGTCAATTGCATGCATAAAAACTGTGGAAGTAGTTTGCTTCACAATTTACTGACAGACAGACCATTATATTTCGCTTGCACAAAATGATTATTTTATAAGTGCACCATGAGCCTCTTTGTGCTAGCCTTAATTGACAATGTACCGAGAATTGTATTGAACAGATTGCACATTAAATCTCTCACTTTAATATTATGGTTCATGCAGTCGAAAAAATGCTCATATTTGGGACTTTCTTTAAATTGCTTGGCAGTGTGAGATATACGTTGAGGCTGATTGATTGAATCAAATGATAATTATACAATTTACATGCAATCACCAAATTCAATGACACCTTTGTCGTAGTCCAGTAGTCATTTTTATGCCATCGAGGGCTAACAGACGATCAGTTAACTTAACCACTGTTTCCTGGGATAAACCAGTACCTGAGCACAACCCATCTCCGCAAGTAACTGATAACTTTCTCACTTGAATCAGTGGTGAGAGATGAAATGATAATGAGACACAATGTCTGATATCAATCATCACAGAGACTGTTGCCGGGCGGGGGATTTTAACTCATGACCCCTTGATTGAAACTCAGACGCATAACCAACTGAGCTAATCAGGCCCGGCAAATAATAAATGAGTACCTATGTAAGATCCTCTGTCTAACCATAATGTTATATTCATGTAACTGCAAAATGCTATAACCTCTTACGTCACTCCTGGCTGATGAAGATCACACAAAAAGTGATTGATTGATTGATTGAATATTTAGCGTCAATTATATGCCATCGAGGGCTAATAGACGTTCAGCTAACCTAACCACTGTTTCCTGTGATCCTGAAAGGTTAACCAATACTTTAACACATCCCATTTCCACAAGTAACTGATAACTTTCCCACTTGAATCAGCACAATCTGATCACCTTGGCCTTTATGCTATGCAACAGACCTCAGTCACATGATAAAATAAAATGGCGGCCCCCTTATGCCACCTTATATACATGTACGTTGAAAATATAAACGTTGGTTAATCAAGACTGATATTTTAAATTTCCCTATTAACATGACCAATGTCGAGTGTATAAATAAAAATATCGATATTATAACGCCATATATTCAACTGAAATTTAAACTCATAACCCCTGTATTGATAGTCAGATGAGTTACCGACTGAGCTAATCAGACACAGCCACACAGAGAGTGAACTTGGTTTTAAAAGATTGCATAAGAGATAATTGAGCAAGACACTTTTTCTGCATATGCTTAGTACTATTCCTGTCCAGGAATACTTTGAGCATGGTTTGTCATCGTTGTAAGAACTTATTTCACAATCGAGGTAAAATAAATAAGTTAAAACTGCTTGAATGTCGCATTTCCCATTTTGTTGTTTAAAATAATCCAAAGATTACGCGTTAAATGAAAATTGTTAAGACAGAGAAACCATTTATGGAAAGCAGAGATTGCATCAACTGTTCAGTTGTTACATTAGTGTCTATACAACTCAGAAAGATGTGAATAACATTGCTGGAATAATTTCGTTAATAAACAAATCCTGGAGGCATTTTCTGATGTTGCTCAAATACAGATTTGCATTCAATTACCATATTGTATAAGTGTTTCATACCATTTGGGAAATTAAGATTTCGTAAAAACCTATTTTGCAATAGAATTTATTGTCATAATGCCAAACTCTTAACCAGAATCGTCATGTTGCTTTGTTTTTTAGTCATAAATTTCAATTGCCCCAAACCATAAAATTAGCATTCAAAATATCATTTTGAAATTAAGCTTATCTTCGGTTGGATGAAAATGCCAAACTGGCAAACTGATGACCTGATCACAATAAAATGTAAATTTAGTATGTTGTTGTTAATAAATAAAATTTATGGGTTTATTTCTTTAAGTAACTACAGGAAGTGAAATTGACAAAATTTAGTTTTGGTCATGCTGAAACTGGAGGTCATCATGAACTGGTGGTCAGGAGTGACATATTTCCCCTCAGTTTTTGGATATTTATTTTTTATTTGAGTCTAGAATAGTACTTAAATAAAAAAAAACTCAGAAAAACTGACATTTACGGTCACACTAATAAGGTACGTCTGTGGTGACCATTCCCAGAACTGAAGAATCTGGGCCGTGTTTCACAAAAAAAAAAAAATTGTCAACTTGACAATTTCTTGTTGTATGTTTAAATTTTGATTGCTGCTGAAAGTGATTGTATTTCCTAAATATTTATCGCATCTGCATGATATGAGCCAATTTTGGGTTCATTTGGAGAATATTTATCATATCATGCCATGGATAATAGTTGGTTTATGTTTACAATAATTTATGTTGTCAATTTATTACAGAATAACATGAGTCATTAAAATTTCCAGACCACCTCCATGATGTATCAAGTTGGCAAGTTTATTTTCTTCCTTCCTTCATCTCCTGGCACAGAACAAGTTTAACGCCTCCACATTGTGGTAAATAGTTTAGAACTAATGATTGTGATGAGATGAATTTTAATTGCATAAACAATAATCTGTGACATGCACACACTTGATTACAATATGTCTGGCATATCAGTGTTTAACTTAAAAAACAATTTGAATGAGGTTTAAGCCATTTTCAATACATTTCAGGTTACAAATTGCATACCCAGTTTTTATTGGTGGAGAAAGACCTCTGAATGAATCTAAGTAGAACCATCATCGTTCGCTGGCAAACTTTCTAACATAAGCGGGATTTGAACTTAGGACCATGGTGGTGAGAGGTAAGTGATCTTGAGATGGTACCTTAGATCACTCCACCATGGAGGACCCTCATATCAGTGTTAATATTAACTCTAAAATTAATGAGAATATAACTTACAGTATTTAAGAATGTTATAGCAAGTTGTGATTTGAACAGGATTTAAATTATTTGACTTTAAGTCAATAAATACTTAATAGTAACTAGTTACAGTGGGGCAGGTTTGATCCCTGGTCCGACCAGATCACTCAGTACTGGTTATAATCTGGAAGCAGACACGAGGCCAATTCATATAAACTTTGGATGACATTGGGAACTCACAACATTTGGGTTGACAGTTCAAATCATTACCACTACGCTATCGGAACAGACAGTAGTATGACACACTTAATATTGATAACTAGTTTATTTTACAGTTTATGAAACTGATAAATCAGCTATCATACAACAAACATCCCTAATATGGAGGGTTTCATCTAAAAATAGAATGACGTAGTTTCAAAACAGCTGATTCGGTTTATATATAAATATATATTTTTTTTTTTTTTGAATGGGGGTTTAACACCAATTTCAACACATTTCAGGTTATATATTGAATATCCAGTTTGACAGGTGGAGGAAGACCTCAGAATGAATCTGAGTAGAGCTAACGTCCTTTTGCAAGTAACTGGAAACTTTCTCACATAAAGTTTTTTGGAGTGAGCAGGACTCGAACCTACGACCTTAACGGTGAGAGGTAAGGGATCTTGAGATGACTCCTTAGACCACTCGGCCACAAAGGACCCTTTATATGGTACAAAAAGTTGTACTTCACTTCACAATACATTACTGAGTAATGTCATTCTTAATGGGCTCAGTTTATATACACTCGGGTCCCGTGATAACGCGGTTCTTGGGGTCCACAAAACGAAATCGCTTTATAAGCGGACCGCGTTATAGCGATAATTACCTCGAAAACAATCGATGTCGGTTATTCACACCTATCGTGCTGTCCGACTCTAAGTGAATGGTATTGTTGCATTGTTATATGATACAACGTGTATTTGGTTACAACAGATACACTTAGATATGTATAAAATTAATACAAAAAAAGGGAAGAAAGAAAAACGTTTTATTGTTTTGATTATACTAAAATTGGCAGCCATTTACGTTTAACCCGGAAGGAGAAAAAACGGTGTCTATATAAAATATCACGCTTCAATTTAAACTCAACGCTGTTAGTATAAAAATATTAAAAATATAAATCTGAAGTATTAACAACAATAAAATAATAAAAATAAGTTTGTGTTTACGATCCAATAAGATACCTGCGATATATTAATTCAACCGCTTCGTTTCTTGATCACGTGATCACTCAATAATAACAAAGTTTGCATATGGCTTCCGTGTTTGGCACATGTCAGCATTTATTGAAGCACTCGGGATTATTACAAACTGTTAATTGTCAATGCTGGCATGAATCAATCCCTTGAACTATCCTTTAAACCACCATGAGGTAATGGTTATAATAGTTTGTTATAATCAAGGCTAATTGATGAGTAGAAGATGAGCGGTTATCAAATCAAAACATGGCGATGATCTATTGTTTGGTTTTGGTCATTTGATCATTCACGCAGATTTTCAAGTTTTATATTACGACTCCCCCCCCCCCCCCCCCGCCGAAAAAATGGGAGCCAAGCAAAAACCGCGTTATATTGGACCGCGTTATAACGGGACCGCAGTGTATTTATATCAAAGCGTAAGTATCAATAAAGATGTTACATGGCTAAATTGAGCAATAATAATAATAACTTTACATGACACATCTTGAACAATACCAGTCATTTCCTGGAACAATTTCCATATCTCATTTCATCATGCTTTCATCAAAATTTAAAAAACATATTTGATGAGCATTTTGTATGTGACAGGTGGCGTGCTTTCTGAAATGACTCTTAACATCTAACAGCTTACAGCTTACAGCAAAAAGCAATATATTAGAGATGACTCAACCTGGACATAATCTCACATCACATGTATCTCACACATACCAGCGTACTTGTGAACAATTAGGAGACACAAACATCTACATACAACACCTTTTTCATATATATATAGCACCTCTGGTCGTCAGGCTATATGGAATTATTGTATTACAATAACTGGGATCATATTCACTAATGTTAAACTTATAAGTTTAAAAATTGACATTCCAAAAATAAAATGGGAAATTCATTTAGTTTTTACACTTACATCATTTTACAAACTCTCGTAAGCCTATTTAAAAATTTTATGTTATTAAAATTTGCAAAAATACTGCGCAAAATGAATCATTCGTAAGTGTCACACTATGTCCATACGACAATCTTATGACTTACGAAGGTTGAAGTGAAATTGAGCCCCTGGTTCCCATCTACTTTATTGGGTCTAAATATTTAGTTCCATCTTAGGTTCAAACATAAATGTCAGAAAAAAGGGAACATTATTCACTTGTCTGCCTTTGAAGCTGGAGACCCCAAATTTTAACATGTTCTTTAATGCACTGAAATAAGTAAAAATAACATAAATATCTTTTTTTCTCATGACAATTTTTTTTTCTAAAATCACATTGTACAGTGACAACCAATGTGACATTTTCATCCAATCAGAAATTATCTTTCTATCAAAATCTATGCCCTGAACATCCCTTCTACCAATCAACAGTCCACTATCATTGGTAGTATTGACATAAATACCACACAATTCACATTGTGAAACTGTTGGCCCAGATCTCAATCAAAGCCATTGTTCAATTCCATTTAGCTGTTATTGTTTATTCGAAGTTTCTAATACGGATTTCAATTTGTGCCAATCAATAGATAACCCATCTGTGTAACTACCCGAGTTGTTGACTTATCCAGAAGCAGGATTGTCAAGCATACACTTGGTCTTGTTAATGCATCCTTCGTGTGACGCTGGAGAGATATAAAAATATTGACATTTCTTTTTTTTGTTAAATCATTGGTTTTTATTAAATCTAGTGCCATTATTGATGTTTGTATTTTTTTTAGTTCATTTAAAATGGTTGTAGGTCATATTAACTGTGCTGACTCATTATAAATTGATCATTGTAAATCCAGATTATATTGAATCATGACAATTTTCTTATTTTTTTGGTGAAGTTCTGATAAGAAATGAATAAATTGTATTTTATGGTAAACCACACAAAATGATTACTAGTATATGATGCCGACAGGAGAGAACAATTCAGACCGGCACTCCATCTCAACAAGAGGCACAAAGGACGCTCTACTGACTCATAGTGGCCATAGCGTTTTTGAAATTCTCCTATGCAACAGAAACATCGTGGCGGGGTCATTTTTAACCCTATGGACATGGACATTTGAACAAATCTAACCAAACTACAGTTGGTCATCTTAACTACATAAACATTTTTAAATATGTTGGGCCATTCATGAGAAGAAGAGTTTTTTTTAAGTTTTTGACTATTTTAAGTAATGGTGGCCATTTTGAATTTTAGATAGAAAAAAAATCTTCTGTATAGTTTCCTATGCAATAGAAACATCCATGTGAAGTTTCAGTTTAATTGGCCTAGTGGTTTCAGAATAAATGAAAACAAGAGAGAATTTTCTGTTTTCCCAAAGTATCCCTATGTAAAATTCTAAGTCCCCTTACAGGGCTCCTATAAATTTTAATAATTCCCAATTTTACCCTTTTGGGGTCCCTCCTGACGGACACCAGGCCAGCAGGTGGAAACCAAGTGATCACAAAAGCTCACCTGTGAGCCTTTGACTCAGGTGAGCTAAATAGAGAATTTTCTGTTTTCCCAAAGTATCCTTATGTTAAATTCTAAGTCCCCTTACAGGGCCCCTATAAATTTTAGCCCCTTGATTCTTATCTGCAATCAAGCCCCTACACATAGGGATAATTTATGCCAAATATGAACAAATCTGACATACCGGTTCTTAAGAAAACGATTTTAGTAATTCCCAATGTTTACCCTTTTGGGGCCCCTCCTGACGCCTGAAGACAGTGGAACCAAGTCATTTTTACAAAAAAAAACGAACCTCTTTCACCAAACAATGCTTCTGTGAGGATATAGTCAAAATCATTTCCATTTAAAAAATAAAAAATAAAAAATATTATAATGACATGTGTCCCCTAATTGAACCCTCGGGGCGGGGTCATATTTAACCCTAGGGACACCATTTGAACAAATCTAACAAAACTATAGTTGGTCATCATTACTACACAAACATTTTAAAAATCTGTTTGGTCGTTCATGAGAAGAAGATTTTTTAAGTTTTGGACTAATTTTAAGTAACAGCGGCCATCTTGAATTCCAGATCGGAAAAAAAATCTTCTTTATAGTCTCCTATGCAATAGAAACATCCATGTGAAGTTTCAGTTTAATTGGCCTAATGGTTTCAGAGAAAGTGCTGCTTACAGACGACAGATGTCAGACGACGTACAACGCACCATGGCATAAACACTTCTGGCCAGTTGAAAACAGTAAACTAACGTACAGAATGACTGATTGAATATTTAGTGTATGATTAGTAAACTGTTATCCTAACCACTCTTTCCTGGGATCCTGGAAGGTTAACCAGTACTGGAGCACATCCCATCTTCGCAAGTAACTGATAACTTTCCCACTTAAATCAGCGATGAGAGACAAATGATAATGAGACACAATGTCTTATATCAATCATCACAGAGACTGTGGCCAAGCTGGGAATCAAACTCACGACCCCTGGATTGATAGTCAGACAGGCTACCGACTGAGCTAATCGGGCCCAGCAATGAGAGATTGAATATTAACTGTCATTTTCTATGCCACTGGGAACTAACAGATAATTAGTTAACCTAACCACTTTTGCCTGGGATCCTGAAAGATTTACCAGTACTCTAGTACACCCATTTCCGCAAGATAACTTTTCCACTTCAATCAGTAGTGAGAGACAATGAGAGGCAATGTTGTTTATAAATTATCATGGAGACTGTGGATGGGCATGACTCATGACCCCTGGATTAACAGTCAGACATGCTACTGACTGAGCTAACCAGGCACAGTATAATATGATCTTTATTGTTCATTCTCAGTAATAGTAATGTTCCCTAGCTTCTGTACACATTTAAAGTAATAAAATTCTTTTTAGTAGTTTTGACAAATTTTCCATAGCTGCTGTACAAATCTTACAGTAATTTCCTTAGCAACTGTGCACATTTTACAGTTCTTTCTAGTATTTTTGACAAATTTTCCCTAATAGCTTCTGTACAAATTTTACAGTTATTTACACATTTCAAATTATTTTTCATTATTCTAGCTTTTGTACAACTTTCCTCTAACTTTTACTGTAATTTTCCCTAGCTTCTATTCACATTTATGTACAAACCTATGGTAACTTTCTATAAATAATAAAGATACAAAAGATTTAAATGTATAAAGCCAACATTATCATAATCATGTAGGAACTTGTAACTTGTAACAATCCATCAGCAGGTCTAGGGTAAGTAATAAAAAATATTCCTCCAAACAACAAAACATTTACCTTTTTTTTTACAATATGTCATTCAACATAATTTTATTTCTCAAGTGCAATTTTAAGATTATGTCCTTTTACGCCTGTTGAGGCAAAGAATGCCAATCAGTGTGTGCATGGTATTTAGTTTTAGAATTAGGATTCCGTTTCGATTCCATGTTCTGATTAAAATATAGGTCAACAGATCTGAAATTCCAATCAATTGGTACATTGGATATAAGTAATAATTAGATTTATCATATCCATCTTAATTCATCCGAAATTTTATTTTATTTCTTTGGACAATTATTCCTGATTCGCTGCCTAGATTTGAAGTATAGTGAGGCAGTTGTGCAGTGGATAGTGTTGGCCATTTACACCAGAGATTGCATGTCTGATCCCCAGCAGGAGCAGATAATACGGGGATCAAGTAAATGGCCGTATGACATAGAGTATATTCTGTGAATCAACTACATGAACGCCTAGGGATCAAGTAGAGAAGTGCCCAGGATACATTAATGCCCAGAAATCAGGTACACCAATTCTCGGGGATCAAGAACATGTATATGAATGTATGAGAATTAAGTACATGAATGCCCAAGTGTTTGTTGCTGTTGTATGGTGTTTAGCATCACTTTCAACAATCTTTTAGTCATATCCCGATGTTGTCTGAGTAACCTCTGAACGCTACCGCACTGGAGTGTAATGTCGCAGACACATGATATTATACCCCACCCGGTCACATTATATTGACTATATGCAGACCAGAACTAGAACTCACTAAATGCTGTATGGCAAGCAAGGATCGCTTCTAGTACCATTTTTCTCTTTGGTGACTGACCTGCCAGGAGATCAAACCCATAACCCTCTGCATGCGAGGCAGACACTCTATCACTATATCAAGCATGAATGCGACATGACCAAATATTAGTACACGACATGAATTCCAGCCATCATCTTAATCTCCAGTATAATGTTTCTTCTCCCACTAACTCCATAATAATTACAATCAAATGCCAACCAGGTGAGAACTCCAATGATATCAGCAAAGACAAACTGTCCAATCAGAAAGTGCCAAGTTATACATCACCAGCTTACTCAATGGAACATTAGATTTCCTCCAGGTATGAAATAGGAGGATATAATTATGATAACAACCCAGTCTTAATTATCCTGTACACAACATTCACATTAGTACGGCAACATTTACCAGCATGGCACACAGACATCATTTACATCATACAAACAACTAGATATTATAGAAGCAATAACACATAAAGTTATACCATAAAGAAGTCATCAACCTTTCTACAACTGATAGCTGCCATATATCATACACTCTAGCTGTCCTTCGACTGTTAGCATGCGAAAGTTTGATTATACATACACACAAAATGTTATTGAAATTGGTCTATAATGTTATGTTGTTGTTATTTTATAATGTCTATATTGTTATTTGTTATTTAATATTGATAATACTTCTTTTATGATATCTATTTTACTTTTTATGTTATGTTGTTGTTGTTTTATTTGTCTCTTTTACTTTTATTGTTATTTAGTATTGTCTATAACATTCTGTTGTTTACTGTAATATTGCCCACATTACAATACTGTTATCAAATGATTATTAACAATGTTTTTTTATATATTGTATCAGATGTTACTGTCAGCAACTGCAGCTCAGAACCAACATCAGCAGCAGCTGTAGTAGTAACAGTAGAAACAGCAGCTTTACATATAATTATCATTTTATTTATAACTTAAAAAACATGCATTATCATTAAAATTAGTACAATAGCTGTCATTAATTATAATCATTACCGTAACTGTCATTAATTATAAGAATTACCATCACTGTCAATAATTATAATCATTACCATAACTGTAAATAATTATAATCATTACCATCACTGTCATTAATTATAATCTTTACCATTACTGTCATTAATTATAAGCATTACCATCACTGTCAATAATTATAATCATTACCATAACTGTCATTAATTATAATCATTACCATTACTGTCATTAGTTATAATATTTACCATAACTGTCATTAGTTATAAGCATTACCATCACTGTCAATAATTATAATCATTACCATAACTGTCATTAATTATAATCTTTACCATTACTGTCATTAGTTATAAGCATTACCATCACTGTCAATAATTATAATCATTACCATAACTGTCAATAATTATTATCATTACCATAACTGTCATTAATTATAATCTTTACCATTACTGTCATTAGTTATAAGCATTACCATCACTGTCAATAATTATAATCATTACCATCACTGTCAATAATTATAATCATTACCATAACTGTCATTAATTATAATCTTTACCATTACTGTCATTAGTTATAAGCATTACCATCACTGTCAATAATTATAATCATTACCTGACTGTCAATAATTATAATCATTACCATAACTGTCATTAATTATAATCTTTACCATAACTGTTTTATTTATAATCATGAAAATAACTATCGGGAGTATTTTTTTCTTCATTAAAGGTATCAATATTTATCATTTGATAATACTGCCCCCTCCCCTCCCCCCTTGCATTATTCTATAGTATTAACTTTTTTCCTCATTAGCACTATATATCTATATGGTATCCATCATCTCACACAGAAGGATGAGTAAAATCAGTCTTTCAGCAATTATCTGGCAAACCTGTTCACATTAAGTTTGAGATCGAGCTCGTCTCAAACTCGCATTCTCAGCAATGAAAAGTAAGTCCTGAGACTGATTGATTGATTGAATATTTAGCGTCATTTTTATGCCATCGAGGGCTAACAGATGATCAGTTAACCTAACCACTGTTTCCTGGGGTTAACCAGTACTCGAGCACACCCCATCTCCGCAAGTAACTGATAACTTTCCCACTTGAATCAGTGGTGAGAGACGAATGATAATGAGACACAATGTCGTATATCAATCATCACAGAGACTGTTGCCGGGCGGGGGATTCGAACTCACGACCCCTGGATTGATAGTCAGACGCATAACCGACTGAGCTAATTGGTTGCCAAGGACTTAATTCAAGATTGAGATTTTATTTCTAACATCATCATTAATATTATGATAATGTTTAAATCTACAGTTTCATGGGATCTTTATTGTTGTTATTGTTGTTGTTGGTGGTGGTGTTGGCTATAGTTATGATGTTAAGACAATGTTGTTGTTGTTGGTGGTGGTGGTGTTGGCTATAGTTATGATGTTTAGACAATGTTGTTGTTGTTGGTGGTGGTGGTGTTGGCTGTAGTTGTGTTGTTAAGACAATGTTGTTGTTGTTGTTGGTGGTGGTGTTGGCTATAGTTATGTTGTTTAGATAATGTTGTTGTTGTTGTTGGTGGTGGTGGTGTTGAACTATAGTTATGATGTTAAGACAATGTTGTTGTTGTTGTTGGTGGTGGTGTTGGCTATAGTTAAGATGTTTAGACAATGTTGTTGTTGTTGTTGTTGTTGTTGTTGGTGATGGTGGTGGTGTTGTCTATAGTTATGATGTTTAGACAATGTTGTTGTTGGTGGTGGTGGTGGTGGCTATAGTTATGATGTTTAGACAATGTTGTTGTTGTTGTTGGTGGTGATAGCTATAGTTATGTTGTTTAGACAATGTTGTTGTTGTTGGTAGGTGATGTTAGTTGTAGTTATGTTGTTAAAATAATGTTGTTTTGTTGTTGTTGGTGGTGGTGGTGTTGGCTATAGTTATGATGTTTAGACAATGTTGTTGTTGGTGGTGGTGGTGGTGTTGGCTAAAGTAATGATGTTAAGACAATGTTGTTGTTGTTGTGGTGGTGGTGGTGTTGGCTATAGATATGTCGTTTAAACAATGTTTTTGTTGTTTGTGTTGGTGGTGTTGGCTATAGTTAAGATGCTTAGACAATGTTCTTGTTGTTGTTGGTGGTGGTGTTGGCTATAGTAATGTCGTTTAAACAATGTTGTTGTTGTTTGTGTTGGTGGTGTTAGCTATAGTTAAGATGCTGAGACAATGTTGTTGTTGTTGGTGATGGTGGTGGTGGTGTTGGCTATTGTAAAGATGTTTAGACAATGTTGTTGTTGTTTTTGGTGGTGTTGGCTATAGTTAAGATGTTTAGACAATGTTGTTGTTGTTGTTGTTGTTGGTGGTGGTGGTGGTGAGTGGTGTTGACTATAGTTATGTCATTTGGTTATGTATTTGTTGTTGGTGGTGGTGGTGGTGGTGATGTTGATTTTAGTTATGTCATTTAGTTATGGTATTGTTGTTGTTGTCGTTGGTGGTGGTGGTCGTGGTGGTAATGATGGTGGTTGTGGTGTTGGCTATATTTATGATGTTTAGACAATGTTGTTGTTGTTGTTTGTGGTGACGGTGGTGGTGTTGACTATAGTTATGTCATTTAGTTATGTTGTTGTTGGTGGTGGTGGTGGTGGTGGTGTTGGCTATATTTATGATGTTTAAACAATGTTGTTATTGTTGTTGTTGGTGGTGGTGGTGTTGGCTATATTTATGATGTTTAGACAATGTTGTTGTTGTTAGTGGTGGTGGTGGTGATGGTGGTGGCTATATTTATGATGTTTAAAAAATATTGTTGTTGTTGTTGGTGGTGGCTATATTTATGATGTTTAGACAATGTTGTTGTTGTTTTATTGTTATTGTTGTAACTGTTGTTTTTGTTTGTGATGGTGGTGGTGGTGATGGTGGCTATAGTTATTATGTTTAGACAATGTTGTTGTTGTTGGTGGTGGTGGTTGTGGTGGTGGTGGTGGTGGTGTTGGCTATAATTATGTTGTTTAGACAATGTTGTTGTTGGTGGTGGTGGTAGTAGTAGTTATTGTGTTGTTTATGGTAGTGGTGTTGTTGGGAGTGGTGGTTATGTTGATAGTATTTATGATAGTGGTGGTAGTGTTGGTTGTTTGCAGTAGTGGTGGTGGTGGTGGTGTTGGCAGAGATTATTGACTATTGATTGCATTCCTGGCAGTTGATGATGCAAAGTAATAAAGGAATCGTACAGACAAATCTCCATGTTCATTTACACTCTAACTAAATTGTTGCGCAATCCACTAAAAAAATAAATAAAATTCACCAAATGCATAATGACAAAAACAAACACTTAAAATATTAGTTCACATTAATTAATCCATTGTAACACAAAATACAGAATTCACAGATTTGAGATCCTCCAGTTAGCATTAAATCTTCCAACTTGAAGGTGTGATATGTTTCCTATCAAACACAGGCAGTACAACTACACTCCCTGGCACTCACAATAACTGAGACAAGAGGTTCCTGGAATTCCAATATTTGCAAAACATCAGAGTATCCTCCACTTGGTGTTAACATTTTACCAGGTCATCATTCCCTGTCAGATCCTTCTGTCCCAACAGTGAAACTGCTTTGAATGTAGACAATACTTTTAATTTACATATTCAGATTGTTAACCCCTGTATAAATTTATTGTAATAATAATCAATAGAGTGGAGATCAAATGCAAGGATGATGTTCGCAAGTACAGGCAGCCATCTTTGAAGTAACTAGTACATGGTTAGATTTTACCATTATGGTGTGTGGTTATCTGTGGAATGACCTGTATGTAATGTGAGGTTATCAATTCAGTGACCTTTATTTAATGTGAGGTTATCAATTCAGTGACCTGTATTTAATGTGAGGTTATCAATTCAGTGACCTGTATGTAATGTGAGATTATCAATTCAGTGACCTGTATATAATGTGAGGTTATCTGTGGAGTGATCTGTATATACTGTGAGGTATCCTTTCAGTGACCTGTATATAATGAGGTTATCTGTGGAGTGTCCTGTATATAATGTGAGTTTATCAATTCAGTGATCTGTATATGTGAGGTTATCTGTGGAGTGATCTGTATATACTATGATGTTATCCATTCAGTGACCTGTATATAATATGAGGTTATCTGTGGAGTGTCCTGTATATAATGTGAGGTTATCTGTGGAGTGACCTGTATATAATGTGAGGTTATCCATTCAGAGACCTGTATATAATGTGAGGTTATCTGTGGAGTGACCTGTACATAATGTGAGGTTATCTGTGGAGTGACATGTATATAATGTGAGGTTATCAGTGGAGTGACCTGTATATACTGTGAGGTTATCTGCAGAGTGGCCTGTATATAATGTAAGGGTATCTGTGGAGTGACCTGTATATGATGTAAGGTTATCTGTGGAGTGACCTGTATATGATGTACGGTTATCTGTGGAGTGACCTGTATATGATGTAAGGTTATCTGTGGAGTGACCTGTATATGATGTTAGGTTATATATGGAGTGACCTGTATATAATGTTAGGTTATCTGTTGAGTGATTTATTTGATATTCATGTAAATAAAAAGTATAAAAATTAAAAAAGTATATTTTGTTTATCTATTATATCACACTCAAAAATATACAATGTTCATGCACTATGCAAACAGACAATAAGCCTACACATGGATAACAACGCACAACATATGTTTGCATTGAAAAAAAACGACGCGTGTAAACAGTAGAATTTACTATGATTTAAGATAAATCCACAGTACACATCAATGTGTAAATATAAATATGTTATATAAACGTGTTATATAAAAAAAAAAAAAACAGCATAAGAGGCATTTATATATACAACATGTATGTTTTCAACGATTTATAAAGTGGGTGGGGTAATAGTAAAAGGTTGAACTAAAATAGACTACTGATAAATTGAATTTCAGATATTTCAAATGATTTTTACGTTCCCAAGGAATTCGAAATATCAATATCGAGTTCGACTGTAATGTGAGGTTATCTGTGAAGTGACCTGATTAAAATGTAAGGTTATCTGTGGAATGACCTGTATATAATGTGAGGTTATCCATTTAGTGACCTGTAAATAATGTGAGGTTATGTGTGGAGTGACCTGTATATAATGTGAGGTTATCTGTGGAGTGGCCTGTGTATAATGTGAAGTTATCTGTGGAGTGACCTGTATAAAATGTGAGGTTATCTGATGAGTGAGTGACCTGTATATAATGTGAGGTTATCTGTGGAGTGGCCTGTATATAATGTGAAGTTATCTGTGGAGTGATCTGTATAAAATGTGAGGTTATCTGATGAGTGAGTGACATGTATATAATGTGACGTTATCCATTCAGTGGCCCGTATAAAGTGTGAGGTTATCTGTTGAAAGACCTGTATATAATGTGAGGTTATCAGTGAGTGACTTGTATATAATATGAGGTTGTGTGTGAAGTGACCTGTGTATAATGTGAGGTTATTCATTCAGTGACCTGTATATAATGTGAGATTATCTGTGGAGTGACCTATATATAATGTGAGGTTATTTGTGGAGTGACCTGTATATAATGTGAGGTTATCCATTCAATAACCTGTATATAATGTGAGGTTATCTGTGTAGTGACCTGTATATAATGTGAGGTTATTTGTGCAGTGACCTGTGTATAATGTGATGTTATCCATTCAGTTACCTGTATATAATGTGAGATTATCTGTGGAATGACCTGTATAATATGTCTTGAGGTTATCCATTCAGTGGCCTGTATTTAATGTGAGGTTATCTGTGGAGTGACCTGTATACAATGTGAGGTTATCTGCAGAGTGACCTGTAGTTACTTGTGTCAAGCTATTTTTAAATCCCTAAATGTACGACAAAGTTACAGATCAATTGTTGATCAATTAGTAAATTGAGCCATGTGTTTTTGAAATCCATCCATGTATGATAAAGTTAAAGAATTGACTTGAAATCTCAAACAGATTGAAAGTGTTGTCAAACATACTAAAAGTGTGACCTTGACCTTTGAGGTATGGGTCTAGGTCTTACTTACGACACATCATCATGTCATCTTGATAAGATGAGCGAAGTTAAAGACAAAGTCACAGACCAGACATGCAATATCATACAAATTGAAAGTGTGACCTTGACCTTTGAGGAAAGGTTCTGGGTCTTACATGAGACACTTAATTTTATCATGTTGATAAATTGAGCAGGCCTTCTAAAATTGCCGGTTTTTCGGTTTTTGGACCGATTTCTATAGTTCAAAACCGATTTTTGTTTCAATGTTTAATAAAAAATCGGTCCAGATATTATCAAAGTTTAATAAAAAATCGGTCCAGATATTTTCTATCTGTCGTATAAAATCTCATTAATTGCTCTTACCATGCCATACTGACCTGTGAAATACGCCTTGCGGCAATATCATTTGACCCAATAATCCGATTGTTTTATCACCTGCTGTGCGAAATGATGTCAATTTTGACTAAACCATTAATGATATTAGGGGGAGTTTATCGGAAGAATCTATCGCTATGTAGCACGCCTTCAATGTGTGATTAGTGACTCATAGCGTTTTGTCGGTTCATCCAAAGATTGTGCTTGCGTCCGTAATTTCTTTGATATACCGCTTGCCAAAGCTGGGACGGTCGGACCGATTATTGTTTGTGTCACTAAAATATTTGATAAAACGTGCAGTGTTACTTGTTTGTTTCATTTGTTTTAAAAATAACTATATATACGGGCTAGTTTTGGTAATTGTACGTAGTGGCTAGCTACAGAACAACGCATATCAAAAATAAAAAGTTGAATGAACAGTTACATTGGTTTCTACGGTGATTATTTCACGCAGCTTCAGGAACTTTCGTCATTTCCGGTTTGATCGAGCGTTTTCAATATAATGAAAATTATTCAGTAAAGCGGAAACATAATGTCAGTCATTAAAATGTACACAATGTGATAAAGTATGTTATAAATAATACACAAATAAACTTGATATAGTTCCCTAATAATGAATAAACGGAGAAAATACATGGTGCAGCTGACATGGTGGGTGGGGTATGCATATATCATATAGTGATTTTAAAAAAAGTGCGATTCTTACGGTAGTAAAAAACCTGGACTGATTTGCATGAAACTGAGCCAAGTGTTTTTTAAAATTTATCCATAGATGACAAAGTTACAGACTGGTCATGACTGAAAGTGTTGTCAAACAAAGTTAACTTGTGACCTTGACCTTTGAGGTACGGGTCTTTCTGGCGACACGTTGTCATGTTATGTTGATCATTTGTAGCAAGTATCAACAAAATCAATCCATGCATGACAAAGTTACAGGCCAGACACGAAGTACCTGACGGAAGGACGGACTGACGTTGCGATTACTATATGCCACCAAAAAAAAGTCGGGGGTGGGGAAGGGATCAAAATACCTGTAGTCCGGATATTTTTTATTTTTGTGACAGATATTTGTTTTAAACATCAAGCTGTTTTTATCACATGATATTCGCTTAACACACCTGCTTCATGACATCTGGCCGACGCCTGCCAACTCAAGTTATCAATTATGTAATAACAGAACTTACTTGCTATGTAAATTATCAGAACATTTTTAGGTGAAAATACCAAAGCATTAAATTTTTCAATCAATTAATAGCTTTCCAATTGTTTTCAGTGTGATGATAATTAAAAACCAGTAGTGAACTGGAATGGAGCGACAAATCATCTATATTCAACAACAATAGAGACCTATAGCTAAAATAAAAAAAAAGCTCAATTTTACCAATATTTCACTCTCATCTGCAAACTGGAATCCCAAAAATCCATAATCTATTTCATATTATCATCCATGATTAAGTTTAAACTAATTTGTTTTAGCTCGATTGTGAAGAAAACTCAGAGCTTAAATGCACCGCTTCCATTTCCGCTGCAGAACCAGTACTGAGTTTTGTTTTTTGTGGAGAGGCATCGGGTTGAGCTGGAAATCAAACTCATAACCTCTGGCATGAGTGGCATACATTCTATCCTCTTTGTTACCACAGTGCTTCAATGCACGGTTTGGGCTTCTCTTATTTATTTAAATTAATCAAAAGATCTTACTACCATTGTTCTTAAATTGTCAATAAAAGGACTGAAGATAATTCAACTTGAATTAACTTAAATTAATTGCTAGATTATCATCCAAATTTTTCTTAAAAACAGTGGGGGCAGGAGTATTTTATTTTTTTAATTTTTTATTTTTATTTTTTTAAATTTTAGATGTTTTTTTTAATAAAAAAAAAAAAAATAATTTGTATGAAAATAAAAAAGAAAATTAAGGGTCGGTCAGGGATGATAATCTAGTAATTAATATATTATGGCCTAATATACAAAATACAGAAAGTTTATTTTTGGATTTAAGCAAAGGCTAAGTAAAGTAAGCTTCCACTAGGATTTGAACATTAGACCTCCTACTTCTGAAGCATATTACATAGCAGACCACAAACAGAAACATATACATATGCATGCATAGAAAACAATGTTATATAAACAAGAGTGAATATCACAATTAAGATGTCAAGTCACTGTATTTTATTTTAATGCTCTTTGAGATACTTTTTTCAAATATTTTGCTTAATCATATAAGATTCCAACTTTACTACAATTAAGCCCACCCACATCCTAATTTTCATGCCACCCGGACCCTTTTGATTTTTTTTAAAAAAGAATAAAAGAAATTATAAAATAACAATAAAAACTAAAATCCTCACTCCCTCCCCCTTTATAAAAGCAATTGGATGATAATCTAGCAATAAATCTAATTATCTTACAAGAAAACCTTTTGCATTTCTCCAGCAAACTCCTTGTTCTATGACAATGTAACTCTTGTCATCAAACTCCATTAAATAAACTTAAAATAAGATGCTTACAGAACATTAAATCATTTATCTCTAAGGACAGACATACAAAACAAGAAAATATTGGTGGAACCAATGGATGCTCCCCAAGTGAGTGTTTGACACTGTACTGGCTACTTGGTTAAAAAATACCAAAATACATTGCAGGAACAATATGTGGCTCTGCACTTCACAGAACTCATTTGCAAATCATTGAACCGGAACAAAATGACAATATGCGCAGATCCTAGCTAGTTTTACAGAATTAAAACCAGAGGTTGTAGCGAAATAGCGTCATGATGACAATATGCCCATCTCCACTTGGTAATGATGCATCCTAGCAAGTTTAATAAAATTCCAACCACAGGTTGAAGAGAAATAGAGCGGTGAAGAATTTGGTTACAGACTGAATCAAAGGGCCATAACTCTGTGAAAAATCATCGAACCGGAACACATAGACAATATTTACATCTGCACTTGGTAAAGATGTATCCTAGCAAGTTTCATAAAATTCCAATATGGGGTTGAAGAGAAATAGCACGGACAAGAATTTGGTCACAGATATAATCAAAGAGCCACTACTCTGTGAAAAATCATCAAACCAGAACACAAAGACAATATGCGCATCTGCACTTGGTAACGATGCATCCTAGCAAGTTTCACAAAATTCCAACATTGGGTTGTAGAGAAATAGCGTGGACAATAATTTGGTCACAGACTCAATAAAAGGGCCATAACTCCATGAAAAATCATTACCCCAGAACACATAGACAATATTATGTGCATTTGCACTTGGTAATGATGCATCCTAGCATGTTTTATAAAATTCCAACATGGGGTTGTAGAGAAATAGCGCGGACAAGAACTTGGTCAGACAGAATGAAAGGGCCATAACTCCATGAAAAATCACTGAACCAGAATACAAAGACAATATGTGCATCTGCACTTGGTAATGATGCATCGTAGAATGTTTCATAAAATTCCAAAATAGGGTTGTAGAGAAATAGCTCGGACAAGAATTTGATCACAAATAGAATCAAAGGGCCATAACTCCGTGAAAATCATTGAACTGGAACACAACCACAATATGCACATCTGCACTTGGTAATGATGCATCGCAGCAAGTTTCATAAAATTCTAACCAGAGGTTGTAGAGAAATAGCCTGAACAAGACGGACGCACAGACGAAACGGCGACTATATGCTTCCCCCTTTGGGGGAGCATAACAAGACGATAGTTACTTAGACAGACAGTTCGGAAATGACATTTTTCTGAATGACAAATTGAGTTCAATAATTATCTTAAGGCAAGAATAATTAGTATTTGTTGTTAACAAAAATCTGGGAGAATACTAACTTAAATTGAATATCATTATTTTGACTGATTTTCTTATATCTGGAAGATGTTGAATGCCTTGCTGTGTGCAAGCTTATAATTTACACACTTTGTAATATCTGGGAGATGTTGAATGCCTTGCTGCGTGCAAGCTTATAATTTATATACTTTGTAATATCTGGGAGATGTTGAATACCTTGCTGAGTGCAAGCTTATAATTTATTTACTTTGTAATATCTGGGAGATGTTGAATACCTTGCTGAGTGCAAGCTTATAATTTATGTACTTTGTAATATCTTAGGTTAACTGATTGTCTGTTAGCCCTCGATGGCATAAAAAATGACGCAGAATATTCAATCAATCATTCAATCATTTTGTTGATCAAAGCAGTCTTTTTTTTGTACATTGAAAATGAGCATTGAGTCTTCATTAGTTTTGGCATTTTAAATTATCACCATCTCGTGGTTACTCCTGCATAACACTATCAAATCAATCATTTATACTTACAATCTGAACGGGTGAATTTGACAAATAAAACACTCTACTCAGTTACAATACCTTTATAACATATAAAATAGTAAATGATTATTATTGCCTCAACGACAATATCTTTGGAATTTACAACAAATTCTTTAGCACTGCCATTAATAATTGTTGAAGTTGTTTCAAAATGTTTTTAAACAGTTTCCTGGCCATCTCTGGCAAGATCTTTAGTTAAATTTCCATTTGTTCCTGGAGTAACAAGGAGTTACACACATGTACCAATAAAACTTCACTGATGCAATTATTGGTAATAATCAGGAACATTCATATCAAAGCAATGATACCACGCTTTCACGACCTGTTCGCAACAATTTTCCCACATTATGTAAATCTGACATCACAGGAATCTCTGATTGCAGATTTTGAGAAAATTCCTACATAAGTGAAATACAATTAGCAATTTCAATAGGCACATGTTTTTGTTTTATAATAGCGTACCCTGATGTTTAGAGTTCATTCGGTGTTTGCAAATTATACCACTGCTATATAATATATATTACTAAACCCATTAATAGCTCAATTAATTTGGTTTAGTTTTTAACCATATCAGCAAGCTGCTGTCTAACAGTCAGATCATGGTGTACATTGTTTGGCTCTCAGTGGGTAAATTATCACAGATTTCTGGTGTAAATTATCAGTTTGTTTGTTTGAATATTTAGCATCATTTATATGCCATCAAGGACTCCCAGATGATAAGTTAGCCTTTCCACTCTTCCCTGGTATACTCAAAAGTATAGCAATGTTTGAGCACATACATATCCGCAAGTAAATGATAACTCTCCCACTGGAATCAACAGTGAGAGAGGAATGTCAATGAGACACAATGTTGTATATCTTTCATCATGGAAACTGTGCAAATTAGTAGAGAGAACGGTAAAACTGATGTGAATATGGACATGGCTTACAGGCAATAAAAGAAACTGAAAAGGTTTATGACTCTAACTACAGCTTCAGCTATATCTACATTCTTGTCATGTGGATGTAGGTTCAAATCCTGCTTGGTCCAAAGTCACTTCATTTGACAGAATTTACTAGTTACTTATGGAAAAACAATGTGTCTTCTTAAAAATTATTCTGAAGTCTTCCTCCAGTATTAGCTGGGCCTGATTTGCTCAGTTGGTAACGCATCCGACCATCAATCCAGGGCCCTGCAAACAGTCTCCTCTATGATGATTGCTATACGACATTGTGCCTAATTATCATACTCTCTCACTGCTGAATGAAGTGGGAAAGTTATCAGTTACTTGCGGAGATGGGGTGTGCTCGAGTACTGGTTATCCTTCGAGGATTTCAGGAAACAGTACTTAGGTTAACTGATCATCTGTTAGCCCTCGATGGCATCTGTAATTAACCTGTAATTGTACCCTTCTCCTTCCTCCCTTCTATCTAGATGTTGGTGTTAATTTAATTGGGTCTATCGCCATTTTTAACACATAATCGGTTATATAAAAAAAACACAGAATGAATCTGAGTAAAGTTAATATCCTTCGGTAATACAAGTTACTGGAAACCCTCTC
The DNA here is from genome assembly GCA_029582155.1 of Panopea generosa. Taxonomy (NCBI): domain Eukaryota; kingdom Metazoa; phylum Mollusca; class Bivalvia; order Adapedonta; family Hiatellidae; genus Panopea; species Panopea generosa. Next base: position 30,582,439 of record CM055901.1, on the reverse strand, counting down.
AATTAAAATGTTTAGACCAAGCAGTGCCCAAACCCATGACATCAGACTATATGTAACATGTTTAAATTAACCAAGGACTGGTTATTTTTCTTTAATTTAGATATATTTATTGCTTTACAATTATAGTAGTATAGCTAAAAAAATTTACTAGCACATATAAGCAAGAGGGTTGGGCCACAAGTTCTGCCAATATTAGTTACGGCCCGTCCCTCATGCAAATGAAGTTCATTAATATTGGCAGTCATGTTAATTGTAGGGTATCTCGTTCTAAGCTGAAAAATTGTTAACATTACTATTTCAATAAATATGTTCTTAAAATAAGATTAAGAGTATGTAATTGAGAATAAAACATTCATTTCTTTAAATACCATAAATAAAGTAACTTTATGGTTAAAGAAAATATAAGGTAATGATAGTAAACTACTGCAAATGAAAAAAGGAAAAATTTTTTTTAGAAAAAACAACAACAAAAACAAAACAGTCAAACCTGTCTTAAGAGACCACTAAAAGGAACTCTGAAAAGTGGTCTCTTAAGGCAGGTGGCCTCTTATTGGTGTAAAAAAAAATTTTGTTGATCTTTTTTTGTCTAATATAATGCATGTACGTTTCCATCATTTTTAGGGCTTTCACCCACTGTTCTAATGTTAGACATTTTCTCTTTGCTGAAGATATGGCAACCTTGATAGAATATCGCAGTATGAAACCACAATATTGAAACCAAGTCAAATAAACCTTGATATTCATTGTCTTACGTTTACTCATTTTTGTTGTAAAAACTTTCAAACCATCCATGAAAACAATGACAAACTGTTTTGTCTTTAGTTTCCAATTTAATCTAATCAAAAAGCCGATCAAATAATCAAACGTAATTATAGTTTTTAATCATAATAAAAAAATATAAAAACAAATGGCACACAGTCCAATCTCAATTTTCCAATTTAACCTGATCGAAAAGTCTGATCAAACCTATTTAATATTTTTTGTCGTAATTAAAACAAACAACAAACAAACCTCAAACTGTCCAATCTTTAATTCCAATTTTATTAAGTAATTGACGATCCTTTAATCGTAATAAAACAAATAGCAAACATGTCAATAAATAATTGGGGTTAAAGTGTTTTAACTCTTCAACTTGTTATCGAACAATTATCGGCTTTTACCACGAGACACTGCAGTATTTGGCCTCGGGTTATTTTTAGCACATTACCTCGGAGATCGACAATTTTACACTTACACATTTGTCAAGTATACAAAACATGATGCTGAAATTTCACACCTCGTGTATTCATGGTCATATGCTTAAGGATATTTGTTGAAATTTGATGGATTTTAAGCGGTCGCTGGTCGCAGAGAGCAAGTTATCGCTTATTGCATGTGTAATTATGAATGAAATTCATTGGGGGGTGGGGTCTTACTTTAATGTGGTCTTACATCAGGGGGTCGCTTATAACTTATATATATATATATATATTTATATATTTATTTTTCTTTCATAATTATAATAATGCAGGGCCCGATTAGCTCAATTACACTTCTGACTACCAATCCAGGGGTTGTGAGTTTGAATCCCCCACCTGGCAACAGTCTCCATGATGATTGAAATACAACATTGTGTCTCATTATCAAGTGGGAAAGTTATCAGTTACTTACGGAGATGGGGTATACTTGAGTACTGGTTAATCCCATATAAAAGTGGTTAGGTTAACTGATCATATGTTAGCCCTCGATGGCATAAAAAATGACGAAAAATATTCAATCAATATAATAATGATGATGACAATTTTTCAAATTATTTTACTTTAATCTTAGAAGTGCCATAGAATGTGTAATCTCATTGTTATTTTTTTTATTTTTAACATAGCAGAGTGAAATCCAAGAATAACTTTACATGAGTGAAATTATCATGATTTTTGTTTTAATGCAGCAAAATGGAATTCTGGAATTGTTACAGGCAAGACCATTAAGTTGTGAACATTTCCCAACCTCCTTTGTTTTGAGTTCTGAGACTTACAATAATGCAGCACGTATAAATGATGCAAAACTCTCTATATCTGCAATTAAAACTCCCTCATAGCAAAAGGCACTACTGGACCAATAGGTTGACCTGTTTGCAAAGTTCCACGAAGTCATCATGAACTGTTTGTGAGTTATGCTCCTGTAACAGAGTAACAAAAAATGATGTATTCAGAATGAAAATTCCCTCATATAAAATGGTACTTATACTGACTTTTAGGTTGACACGAGTACAAATCTATGACGATGTTCTGAACATTATTTGAATCATGCCAGAAATGGTATCAGAGGTATGATCGGTACAATATCTAATATCTCCTATACAATCGCGTTTAGGGGTGGGGGGAGAAAAGTGAAGACCAGGCATTATAACTGATGAGTAAAAATCATTATCAGTACTTTTAAAATATCTGCAGATTTATTTGTCAGTATAACAAAGCTGTAAAAAGCAGAAAAGTAACATTCTTGTTTCCTGGGAATTCATTTTATGATATTTCTGCTGAAAAGTATTATGAGAACAACCCTGCGATTTCTCTTAATCAAAGACAGTACAAAGCTGCTGGCAGAAAGGTAAACAGGAGCCGCATCTGTTATCAGGTAATGGCAATAACATAAATTTCACCCACCAAAACTGTATCCAGTTGTTTCCCGCATGTTGGCAGTGCTTTCTACTGTATCTTACAACTTTGCTGTAGCAAGTTTTTCTTCATAGTCACACAGTGCAAAACTAGTGTAACTTAATACAGAATAGTTTACTTTAGCTCCGGATATGCTGATTATGCATCAATGTAAGGTATAAGGCCATTTCAAAGAAACGAAGGCCAGTTGATAGTTTTACAATGGTTAGGATTTGTTATGTGAAGTCATAATTACAATGAAAGATTATATTGATAAGTCCTGTTTTTATTTAGTATTGAAGTTTAAAGTGGGGATGTAAGAAGGTAATTTAACCCTTTACTTCATATAAATGCCTTTGGACACCTCTAATATAGACACCTTTGGACACCTCTAATATAGACACCTTTGGACACCTCTAATATAGACACCTTTGGACACCTCTAATATAGACGCCTTTGGACACCTAATAAAGAAGGCTTTTGAACTATTGGGTGAATTATGTTTTTATTAACTGACAGAGTGGAAAACAGTGCAGGAAGTGTCTGAACTCTTCCTGCACTGTTTTCAAAGGCCTTCTGTGATTGGTGCGGGAAAACGCGTATCTATGGAGTAAAGGGTTAATATAATTGAAATGCAGAGAGGCAGTGGATATTTCAGGTCAAATTTGGTAAAACAGGTCATACTGGACAAAATGTCATGTAAGCATGAAATGTCATATTGAGAAGTTGGTATGCGTTTATTTAACAAGAAAAAAGATTATAATTCATTTAAGTATGAAAGTTCATATTGGGCATGTTAGAAGGGCATTATGATATTTAAAGTTAAATTTGATAGTCAGGTCAATTAAGACAATCAACAAGGTAATATTTGATATGTACAGTTAATTTGAATACACAAGGTTATATTTGATATACAAGGTCACTACAAGGTCATATTTGATATGCAAGGTCAATACAAGGTCATATTTGATATGCAAGGTCATTACAAGGTCATAATTGGTCCACAAGTTCATATTATATAAGTAACAAGGTCACATCTAATATTCAAGGTAATAACTTTGCAAGTGACATTGCCATGTGTAAGTTCATATTTAAACAAGTCACAAGGTCATATTTAGTTGGCAAGGTCAATTTGGACATGTGATACAAGGTCAAATTTGGTACACAAGATCATATAATACAAGTTACAAGGTTGCATCTAATATTCAAGGTAAAAAATAGACAAGTAATAGAGCCATGTGCAAGTTCATATTTAAACAAGTCACAAAGTCATAATTGGTTGGCAAGGTCACATTAGAAAACTCATTCATGATAAGAAAGGTTTAAACAAATATTATTTTATTTCTTTAAAAGGTTTTGTTTATTTATGCTATAAATAAACAAACTGCATGCAGCAATCTAAATAGTAATAGTACATGGTTTCTCATGTAGTTTTTACTTTTGGAGTAGATTTTCCTGTATATTTATGTAAAAAGCATTTACTTTTTAAAATGTTAATGATATAAAAAAATTGTTCAATACATTATTTTTTCAGTCCATAATGAATTAATTGCTAGATTATCATCCCCTAAATTTCATGCCGCCCCAACCTTTTTTATTTCCATAAACAAAAAAAATAAAAAAAACATCAAAAATTTTTAAGATAAAAATAAAAATAAAAAATAAAATCCTCCCACCCTGCCTGTTTTTAAGAAAAATTTGGATGATAATTAAGCTATTGAGTTTTAACAGCCTAAACTTAAAATAATGAAAACTAGACCTATCACTGTAGTGATGAATACCCCAGAACGCCGCCATGACAGAAAATGGTTAACTATTGTATGAAGTTTTATTAAATTATATCCAATAGTTTTTAAGTTATGCTCCAGACAAAAAAAAATCTTAATAAAAGAGAATGTTATGGATTGAGTTGTTTGAATTGTTAATTTTTTTATGGTTTTGTTAAAATTAAAAATGGTCTTTTTAATTATTGTGCAGTGTACAAGCTTTCATGGCAATCAATAAATGTTATACTTTTTCGAGTTATGTTGAGGGACAACAATTTTATGGATAAGAAATAAACAAGAGCACTAGGAATACAATATCGAACCTGCTTTGCTCGAACTCCATGTATTCATCAACTTGGTTCTTTCATGAACTTTATTAAATTGTTACCACTGATGGCTTTAAAAGTACTTTAAAAGTACTGCACCAGACAAGGGAAATATATCAAAGGGCAATAACTCTGTAATTATCAAGAATAGAGTTATGTTTCTTGTACACTGCACTTCCTGTCATTATATTCTACCATTGTATGAAGTTTGATGAAATTCCATCCAGTACTTTAAAAGTAATGCTCCGGACAAGGGAAATATATCAAAGGGCAATAACTCTGTAATTAGCAAGAATAGAGTTATTTTTCTGTACACTGCACTTCCTGTCATTATATTCTACCATTGTATGAAGCTTGATGAAATTCCATCAGGTACTTTAAAAGTAATGCTCCGGACAAGGGAAATATATCAAAGGGCAATAACTCTGTAATTAGCAAGAATAGAGTTATGTTTCTTGTACACTGCACTTCCTCTCATTATATTCTACCATTGTATGAAGCTTGATGAAATTCCATCAGGTACTTTTCAAGTTATGATCCGGACATGAAAAAATATCAAAGGGCAATAACTCTGTAATTAGCAATAATAGAGTTATGTTTCTTGTACACTGCACTTCCTCTCATTATATTTTACCATTGTATGAAGTTTGATGAAATTCCATCCAGTACTTTAAAAGTAATGCTCCGGACAAGGGAAATATATCAAAGGGCAATAACTCTGTAATTAGCAAGAATAGAGTTATGTTTCTTGTACACTGCACTTCCTCTCATTATATTCTACCATTGTATGAAGCTTGATGAAATTCCATCAGGTACTTTTCAAGTTATGATCCGGACATGAAAAAATATCAAAGGGCAATAACTCTGTAATTAGCAATAATAGAGTTATGTTTCTTGTACACTGCACTTCCTGTCATTATATTCTACCATTGTATGAAGTTTGATGAAATTCCAACCAGTACTTTAAAAGTAATGCTCCGGACAGACCAACCTCAGGGTGACTCCAGTATACCCCCTCAAAACTTTGTTTGTCGGGGGTATAATGAAGGCTTAAGAAAACATGAATCTCAAATACACAATGCTTGGCCTAATCACAAAGTCAAGATTATATATATATAATTATTATCTATTTATAACAATAGAATAACGTTGGGTAAAAGGATTCATAATTTTTTCTTCATATATATCACTAGCGACATGAACTTTTTTTATATCATAATAACAAAACCACCAAATAAGAAACCTGGTTTATCTCCAGTAATGTACAATTTCTAATGAAAAACATTGAATTGATGATGTCTCACAGAAACTTAAAACCATTGACCTCAACTACATGTTTTATATTGATTCCGTAAAAAAACACAGACAGGCAACAATGTGATGCAATTTCTGAAGAATAATTAAGCCAAAGATAGTTATGAAATGTGTTCATCTTCTGAAAAAAATCTCTTAAAAAGTGGTTGCTTAGCAACAGCTGTCATTCCAGATGATGACACAAACACTGAATTAACTGATTATCATCCAAAAACAAAGAATAATCATCTAATGAATATTAAATGTGGTGTTGTCAAGGCAACTATATAACTTAAGGCAATAAGGAGCAATATGAACACTTCCTGCATTGTTTTCCACTCTGTCAATTAATATAAACATAATTCACCCAATAATTCAAAGCCTTCTATATCAGGTGCCCAAAGGCGTCTATATTAGAGGTGTCCAAAGGCGTCTATATGAAGTAAAGGGTAAACCAAAGATTATCTCCCCTAGAACTTTTGGGAAGACCCCTGTTATATATGACCAATCTTCATCATGGCTGTGATAATTTGAACAAGTGGTGTTAAAAACCTAGTATTTAGTATACTTTACATCATAATAAATTGCAACACATGTGTTGTAAGTATAATGGAATGACTGATTAAATAGATAATGTGCAAGACAATAAACAAACACGATAATAAAGCAACGTGAACTTTACACATAATTAAATCATTGTTATTTTACAAACAGCAAAAGAGGTGAGCACATATCTGCACCTTTGAACCTATTCATATTGACATAAGAGATAATCCAAGAGCTTCTTGTGCACATTCAGGGTTTTCCATGTCCCTCAAATTTTTGCATTTTTGCCACATTTCAATCAAATGCCCCTTAAAATTCTCCTATAAAGTCTCATTATATGGGAACAAAATGACCCCCCATGAGAAAACACTGCATGTTCATATTAAGTGAACGTTTCCCATAAAAGTTAATTTTTGAATATTATACAAGAACGGGCATTATGTCTTGGATTCAACAAATCACATTAAGAAAGGAAAAATCGTTTCTTGAATTTTGTTTTGTAGAGAAAAGACTTTATAGACTAAAACATATCTCAGAGGTCATTTTGTTCATGGACCAAGGTCAGTGCAAAGGTGTCATCAACTGTTGGTTAGACAATGGGTAAAATGTTGTTTTGTACATAAAGGACTAAAACAAATCTCAGAGATCATTTTGTTCATGGACAAAAGTCAGTGCAAAGGTGTCACCAACTGTTGGTTAGACAATGGGTAAAATGTTGTTTTGTACAGAAAGGACTAAAACAAATCTCAGAGATCATTTTGTTCATTAACAAAGGTCAGTGCAAAGGTGTCATCAACTGGTGGTTAGACAATGGGTAAAATGTTCTTTTGTACAGAAAAGACTAAAACAAATCTCAGAGATCATTTTGTTTATGGACAAAGGTCAGTGCAAAGGTGTCATCAACTGTTGGTTAGACAATGGATAAAATGTTCTTTTGTACAGAAAGGACTAAATCAAATCTCAGAGATCATTTTGTTCATGGACAAAGGTCAGTGCAAAGGTGTCACCAACTGTTGGTTAGACAATGGGTAAAATGTTGTTTTGTACAGAAAGGACTAGAACAAATCTCAGAGATCATTTTGTTCATGGACAAAGGTCAGTGCAAAGGTGTCACCAACTGTTGGTTAGACAATGGTTAAATGTTGTTTCGTACAGAAAGGACTAAAACAAATCTCTGAGATCATTTTGTTCATGGACAAAGGTCAGTGTGAAGGTGTCATCAATTGTTGGTTAGACAATGGGTAAATGTTGTTTTATACAGAAAGGACTAAAACAAATCTCTGAGATCATTTTGTTCATGGACAAAGGTCAGTGTGAAGGTGTCATCAACTGTTGGTTAGACAATGGGTAAAATGTTGTTTTGTACAGAAAGGACTAAAACAAATCTCAGAGATCATTTTGTTCATTAACAAAGGTCAGTGCAAAGGTGTCATCAACTGTTGGTTAGACAATGGGTAAAATGTTCTTTTGTACAGAAAAGACTAAAACAAATCTCAGAGATCATTTTGTTTATGGACAAAGGTCAGTGCAAAGGTGTCATCAACTGTTGGTTAGACAATGGGTAAAATGTTCTTTTGTACAGAAAAGACTAAAACAAATCTCAGAGATCATTTTGTTCATGGACAAAAGTCAGTGCAAAGGTGTCACCAACTGTTGGTTAGACAATGGGTAAAATGTTGTTTTGTACAGAAAGGACTAAAACAAATCTCAGAGATCATTTTGTTCATGGACAAAAGTCAGTGCAAAGGTGTCACCAACTGTTGGTTAGACAATGGGTAAAATGTTGTTTTGTACAGAAAGGACTAAAACAAATCTCAGAGATCATTTTGTTCATGAACAAAGGTCAGTGCAAAGGTGTCATCAACTGGTGGTTAGACATAGGTAAAATGTTGTTTTGTACAGAAAGGACTAAAACAAATCTCTGAGATCATTTTGTTCATGGACAAAGGTCAGTGCAAAGGTGTCACCAACTGTTGGTTAGACAATGGGTAAAACGTTTTTGTACAGAAAGGACTAAAACAAATCTCAGAGATCATTTTGTTCATGGACAAAAGTCAGTGCAAAGGTGTCACCAACTGTTGGTTAGACAATGGGTAAAATGTTGTTTTATACAGAAAGGACTAAAACAAATCTCTGAGATCATTTTGTTCATGGACAAAGGTCAGTTTGAAGGTGTCATCAATTGTTGGTTAGACAATGGGTAAATGTTGTTTTGTACAGAAAGGACTAAAACAAATCTCTGAGATCATTTTGTTCATGGACAAAGGTCAGTGTGAAGGTGTCACCAACTGTTGGTTAGACAATGGGTAAATGTTGTTTTGTACAGAAAGGACTAAAACAAATCTCTGAGATCATTTTGTTCATGAACAAAGGTCAGTGTGAAAGTGTCATCATCAACTGTTGGTTAGACAATGGGTAAATGTTGTTTTGTACAGAAAAGACTAAAACAAATTTCAAAGATCATTTTGTTCATGGACAAAGGTCAGTTTGAAGGTGTCATCAATTGTTGGTTAGACAATGGGTAAATGTTGTTTTGTACAGAAAGGACTAAAACAAATCTCTGAGATCATTTTGTTCATGGACAAAGGTCAGTGTGAAGGTGTCACCAACTGTTGGTTAGACAATGGGTAAATGTTGTTTTGTACAGAAAGGACTAAAACAAATCTCTGAGATCATTTTGTTCATGAACAAAGGTCAGTGTGAAAGTGTCATCATCAACTGTTGGTTAGACAATGGGTAAATGTTGTTTTGTACAGAAAGGACTAAAACAAATCTCTGAGATCATTTTGTTCATGGACAAAGGTCAGTGTGAAGGTGTCATCAACTGTTGGTTAGACAATGGGTAAAATGTTCTTTTGTACAGAAAAGACTAAAACAAATCTCAGAGATCATTTTGTTCATGGACAAAGGTCAGTGCAAAGGTGTCACCAACTGTTGGTTAGACAATGGGTAAAAAGCTGTTTTGCACAGAAAGGACTAAATCAAATATCAGCGATCATTTTGTTCATGGACAAAGGTATGGCGAAGGTGTCATCAACTGTTGGTTAGACAATGGGTAAAATGTTTTGTACAGAAAAGACTAAAACAAATCTCAGAGATCATTTTGTTCATGGACAAAGGTCAGTGCAAAGATGTCATCAACTGTTGGTTAGACAATGGGTAAAATGTTGTTTTGTACAGAAAAGACTAAAATAAATCTCAGAGATCATTTTGTTCATGGACAAAGGTCAGTGCAAAGGTGTCATCAACTGTTGGTTAGACAATGGGTAAAATGTTGTTTTGTACAGAAAAGACTAAAACAAATCTCAAAGATCATTTTGTTTATGGACAAGGGTCAGTGCGAAGGTGTCATCAACTGTTGGTTAGACAATGGGTAAAACGTTTTTGTACAGAAAGGACTAAAACAAATCTCAGAGATCATTTTGTTCATGGACAAAAGTCAGTGCAAAGGTGTCACCAACTGTTGGTTAGACAATGGGTAAAATGTTGTTTTATACAGAAAGGACTAAAACAAATCTCTGAGATCATTTTGTTCATGGACAAAGGTCAGTTTGAAGGTGTCATCAATTGTTGGTTAGACAATGGGTAAATGTTGTTTTGTACAGAAAGGACTAAAACAAATCTCTGAGATCATTTTGTTCATGGACAAAGGTCAGTGTGAAGGTGTCACCAACTGTTGGTTAGACAATGGGTAAATGTTGTTTTGTACAGAAAGGACTAAAACAAATCTCTGAGATCATTTTGTTCATGAACAAAGGTCAGTGTGAAAGTGTCATCATCAACTGTTGGTTAGACAATGGGTAAATGTTGTTTTGTACAGAAAAGACTAAAACAAATTTCAAAGATCATTTTGTTCATGGACAAAGGTCAGTTTGAAGGTGTCATCAATTGTTGGTTAGACAATGGGTAAATGTTGTTTTGTACAGAAAGGACTAAAACAAATCTCTGAGATCATTTTGTTCATGGACAAAGGTCAGTGTGAAGGTGTCACCAACTGTTGGTTAGACAATGGGTAAATGTTGTTTTGTACAGAAAGGACTAAAACAAATCTCTGAGATCATTTTGTTCATGAACAAAGGTCAGTGTGAAAGTGTCATCATCAACTGTTGGTTAGACAATGGGTAAATGTTGTTTTGTACAGAAAGGACTAAAACAAATCTCTGAGATCATTTTGTTCATGGACAAAGGTCAGTGTGAAGGTGTCATCAACTGTTGGTTAGACAATGGGTAAAATGTTCTTTTGTACAGAAAAGACTAAAACAAATCTCAGAGATCATTTTGTTCATGGACAAAGGTCAGTGCAAAGGTGTCACCAACTGTTGGTTAGACAATGGGTAAAAAGCTGTTTTGCACAGAAAGGACTAAATCAAATATCAGCGATCATTTTGTTCATGGACAAAGGTATGGCGAAGGTGTCATCAACTGTTGGTTAGACAATGGGTAAAATGTTTTGTACAGAAAAGACTAAAACAAATCTCAGAGATCATTTTGTTCATGGACAAAGGTCAGTGCAAAGATGTCATCAACTGTTGGTTAGACAATGGGTAAAATGTTGTTTTGTACAGAAAAGACTAAAATAAATCTCAGAGATCATTTTGTTCATGGACAAAGGTCAGTGCAAAGGTGTCATCAACTGTTGGTTAGACAATGGGTAAAATGTTGTTTTGTACAGAAAAGACTAAAACAAATCTCAAAGATCATTTTGTTTATGGACAAGGGTCAGTGCGAAGGTGTCATCAACTGTTGGTTAGACAATGGGTAAAATGTTGTTTTGTACGGAAAAGACTAAAACAAATCTCAGAGATCATTTTGTTCATTAACAAAGGTCAGTGCAAAGGTGTCACCAACTGTTGGTTAGACAATGGGTAAATGTTGTTTTGTACAGAAAAGTCTAAAACAAATCTCAAAGATCATTTTCATCATGGACAAAGGTCAGTGCAAAGGTGTCACCAACTGTTGGTTAGACAATGGGTAAAATGTTGTTTTGTACAGAAAAGACTAAAACAAATTTCAAAGATCATTTTGTTCATGGACAAAGGTCAGTGCAAAGGTGTCATCAACTGTTGGTTAGACAATGGGTAAAATGTTGTTTTGTACAGAAAGGACTAAAACAAATCTCAGAGATCGTTTTGTTCATGGACAAAGGTCAGTGCAAAGGTGTCACCAACTGTTGGTTAGACAATGGGTAAAATGTTGTTTTGTACGGAAAGGACTAAAACAAATCTCTGAGATCATTTTGTTCATGGACAAAGGTCAATGCAAAGATGTCATCAACTGGTGGTTAGACAATGGGTAAATGTTGTTTTGTACAGAAAAGACTATTTTTTTTTTTTGAATGGGGTTTAACGCCATTTTCAACACATTTCAGGTTATAAAGGTCAGTGCAAAATGTCATCAACTGTTGGTTAGACAATGGGTAAATGTTGTTTTGTACAGAAAGGACTAAAACAAATCTCTGAGATCATTTTGTTCATGGACAAAGGTCAGTGCAAAGGTGTCATCAGCTGTTGGTTAGACAATGGGTAAAATGTTGTTTTGTACAGAAAAGACTAAAACAAATCTTAAAGATCATTTTGTTCATGGACAAAGGTCAGTGCAAAGATGTCATCAACTGTTGGTTAGACAATGGGTAAAATGTTGTTTTGTACAGAAAGGACTAAAACAAATCTCAGAGATCATTTTGTTCATGGACAAAGGTCAGTGTAAAGGTGTCATCAACTGTTGGTTAGACAATGGGTAAAATGTTGTTTTGTACAGAAAGGACTAAAACAAATCTCAGAGATCATTTTGTTCATGGACAAAGGTCAGTGCAAAGGTGTCATCAGCTGTTGGTTAGACAATGGGTGAAATGTTGTTTTGTACAGAAAAGACTAAAACAAATCTCAGAGATCATTTTGTTCATGGACAAAGGTCAGTGCAAAGGTGTCATCAACTGGTGGTTAGACAATGGGTAAAATGTTGTTTTGTACAGAAAGGACTAAAACAAATCTCAGAGATCATTTTGTTCATGGACAAAGGTCAGTGCAAAAGGTGTCATCAACTGTTGGTTAGACAATGGGTAAAATGTTGTTTTGTACAGAAAGGACTAAAACAAATCTCAGAGATCATTTTGTTTATGGACAAAGGTCAGTGCAAAGATGCATCAACCGTTGGTTAGACAATGGATAAAATGTTTTGTACAGAAAGGACTAAAACAAATCTCTGAGATCATTTTGTTCATGGACAAAGGTCAGTGTAAAGATGTCATCAACTGTTGGTTAGACAATGGGTAAAATGTTGTTTTGTACAGAAAAGACTAAAACAAATCTCAGAGATCATTTTGTTTATGGACAATGGTCAGTGCGAAGGTGTCATCAACTGTTGGTTAGACAATGGGTAAAATGTTGTTTTGTACATTAAAGACTAAAACAAATCTCAGAGATCATTTTGTTCATGGACAACGGTCAGTGCAAAGGTGTCACCAACTGTTGGTTAGACAATGGGTAAAATGTTGTTTTGTACAGAAAAGACTAAAACAAATCTCAGAGATCATTTTGTTCATGGATAAAGGTCAGTGCAAAGGTGTCATCAACTGTTGGTTTGACAATTGGTAAAATGTTGTTCTTGTTACATATGGTGTCTTCCAGTAAATCATACAATATGGTATTGATTCTGGATAACCTGATCACAGCTCTTCCTTGTCTAGGTGCAAATAGTCAATCAAATGATTTTATTTGAGACAAATTGGACATCATTACCTGTAACATAGCAACAAATTAAACTTTTTGTTGGTAATTGTTACATCAACCAGTGGTCGATTTAAAGATGATCTTTTCTAAAAGACATTATTTTTCAGTGTGTGAGCATGCCAGCATGTGTATGCCTGTCTATACATGTGCGCAAACATTCCGGCATGTGTATGTTCGTGCATACAGCGTCATAGCACATATTTTCAGAATACATCTATGACTTTCATCTAAAAACAAGAAAATATCGGTGGAACCGATGGATGCTCCCCAAGTGAGTGTTTGACTCTGTACCATAATTATTCCATTAGTGCTGATGGTTACTTGGTTGAAAAATACTAAACTGCATAGCAGGAACAATATGTGGCTCTGCGCTTGACAGAACTCATTTGCAAATCATTGAACAAGAACAAAATTACAATATGTGCAAAACCCAGCTAGTTTTACAAAATTAAAACCAGAGGTTGTAGCTAAATCGCGTCATGAAGACAATATGCACATCTCCACTTGGTAATCATGCATCCTAGTAAGTTTCATAAAATTCCAACCAGATATTGTAGAGAAATAGAGGGGAAAGAGTTTGGTCACAGACAGAAATAAAGGGCCACAACTCTGTGAAAAATCATCAAACTGGAATACAAACATAGCAAATTTCATAAAATTCCAACCTGAGGTTGTAGAGTAATAGCACAGACAATAATTTGGTCACAGACTCAATGAAAGGGCCATAACTCCATGAAAATCAACGTACTGGAACACAAAGACAATATGTGCATCTGCACTTGGTAATGATGCATCCTAGCAAATTTCATAAATTCCAACCTGAGGTTGTAGAGTAATAGCACAGACAATAATTTGGTCACAGACTCAATGAAAGGGCCATAACTCCGTGAAAATCATCGTACCGGAACACAAAGACAATATGCACATCTACAATTGGTAGTGATACATCCTAGCAAGTTACATAAAATTCCAACATGTGGTTGTGGAGAAATAGCGCGGTCAAGAATTTGGTCACAGACAGAATCAAAGGGCCATAACTCTGTGAAAAATCATTGAACCAATAAATAAAGACAATATGCGCATCTGCACTTGGTAATGATGCATCCTAGCAAGTTTCATAAAATTCCAACCTGAGGTTAAAGAGAAAAAGCCCAGACAAGAATTCGGTCACAGTCTCAATTTAAGGGCCATAACTCCGTGAAAAATCATTGAACCAGAACACAAAGATATAATGTGCATATCCACTTGGTAGTGATGCAACATAGCAAGTTTCATAAAATTCCAACATTGGGTTGTAGAGAAGTAGCGAGGACAAGAATTTGGTCACAGACAAATAAAAGGGTCATAACTCCGTGAAAATTCATCAAACCATAACACAAAGATATTATTCACATCAACACTTGGTAGTGATGCATCCTAGCAAGTTTCATAAATTTCCAACATCGGGTTGTAGAGAAAAAGCGCGGACAAGAATTTGGTCACAGACATAATCAAAGGGTCATAACTCCATGAAAAATCATCGAACCGAAAAACAAAGACAATATTAGCATATGCACTTGGTAATGATGCATCTTAGCCAATTTCATAAAATTCCAACATTAGGTTGTAGAGAAATTGCGCAGACAAGAATTTGGTCACAGACAGAATCACAGGGCCATATTTCTGTGAAAAATCATTGAACTGAAACATAAAGACAATATGCGCATCTGCACTTGATAATGATGCAGAAAATAGCTCAAACAAGAATTTGGGGACGCACGCACGCACTGACGGACGAAGCGGCGAATATATGCTAACCCGCTGTGGGGGAGCATAAAAATATAGCAGAAAAATATGCCATCTTTTTGTCCGACGTTAAATATCTGTTCAGCATAATAATGCTGAGACAAAGGTTTAAATGAATTAGTACAAACAGAATGAAACGTGATATTTTCAAAGACAAATCTAAAACTGCTTAGTAAGACAAAGTCTTCACTGGCTTTGAGTCTCTGCTCAATTTCATAAGAGTGTGATTGACAACCAATAAAATTAAAGTCCCATTTATAGGGAGTCTACCAGACAGAAGCAGCAACCAGACAGCAAGAAAATCTGGACAATGCTGGTGTTCTATATGGCACAACCTTTCTTGATCATTATTCTGTAATGAAGACACAATTAAGCTTTTCCCTCACACTGTGAAATTTGGGGGGGTCATTCAGTCTCCATAAAATGAGACTTTACAAACAGACTGGAGAATTTTAAGGGTCATTTTATTAAATATTGTGAAAAAAACTCCTGCAAAATTTGAGAACCATGGAAAACCCTGAAAATTCATATTACAGAAATACCAATAAAACTGCTTAAAGGTTAGTATGCAAAAGGTACAAGGGAGCAAAAGATTGAATATTGAATATTTAGCATCATTTTTGTGCCTGAGAGCTGACAGATGATCAGTTAACCTAATCTCTGTTTCCCCGAGATCTTGGAATTATTGTATGAGCAAGCTTGTAGATTCCAGTTTGATATATATACCATTAGGCCATTATAAATTAATAGCTAGATTATCATTCAATTTATTCTTAAAAAGGGTGAAGGAGAAGAATTTTATTTTTTATTTAATTTTTTTTAAAAATAATTATAATTATATAAAAAAAAATTTATAAAAATAAAAACAGTCGAGGTAGCATGAAAATTAGGGGACAGGTGGGGATGATAATCAAGCAATTAATTTATTATGGCCTATTGTTATAGTGTTGTTCTTACTTTTATTTCATTCACTTTCAAACAATATTGTGGTTATTTAATGTAGAAAGAACAAATATAATTTTCAATGCTGATAGTTACAGACTTAGTAGGTAACCTTCTTGTTGAAACTGACCCTTCTGTGTGCTCCTACTAATTCCTGTTTTAATTCCAGAGCAAGGATTCTATGACTTTCTATCTTTTTACTATGCAACAACCATATTTTATATACAGAAATACTCTCACAAAACAGGAATTAAAAAAGACGATTTCCATATTGATGTTAAGTAAATTTAAAGTATTCTTTTTCATTTGAAATCAGAGTCTGGTATGACAAGATAAAATCTCTTAAACTGAGAACAAAATGTTAATAAAAAAAATGCCTTTCCTTTTTTTTTTAAGTCTTTTTTTTATTTTTTTTTATGAAGAAAATCAGTGTTTATATGGGAAAGGGGGAATGAATCGTCGGACAGATCCCTCTAAAACTTAGCATAAATGTCTTTCAATATTATGTATCTTCATTCCTTAAAATCTTAGTAATGTCTGTCAGAAAAAAGTTTTTGTCATCTGCTAAAAAATTTGAAATTACCTCCTGGATGACTGGCAGGTAAACCATTGGCTGAGAGCACAACTTACATTGTAGCTATTGTGTGAGTAACTTAATTCATTCAAAAACAAGCTGGTGCTACAAGGTTACTTTTTTCTTTATATAATGGGATTTTACGCCTTTTCAACACATTTCGGGTCATATATAATATATATGAAATATCCAGGAAGATGGAGAAAGACCTCAGACTGAGTCAGACTGAAGACTGAGTCAGACTGAGTAGAACCAAACTGGCAAACTTTCTCACATAAAGTTTTTGGAGCGAGCGTGACTTGAATCTCTACAAGGCTACCGTGATATACCCAATTGCTTGCTGGCCAGTATTGTACTGATACAATCTCCGGCCTTTATGATCTGTATACTAGTTTATTTTAAATCCTAAAATAAATTGAACATAATATAAAATGTTACTGATGTCCATAAAATTTTATGTGGACATCGAAACAATGTGCTATATAATGTTTTCTTCATTTTATCAATAAAGTGTCCACATAGCACAATTTCACTGACATGTTAACTGCATAAAACATAATCTATCTGGCACTTTATATAATTGATTTGAGCGAGTGATCGATAAATCAACAAACTAACAAACTGGCGATCCATAACATTGATGCACACACTCTCGACATAAACTCATTAATTTTCTGATAAAGGAAGTGTGATTTTTCATTAGTTTTTTTTCTTTAAAATTTAAAATAAAAATTATATTGTCACACAAATATTTTCCTGTGTCATGCATAACAAAACTATGAACCGAATTTGGTGACTTCAGGCAAAAATGTTTCTGAGAAACTGAGCTAAATGCAAAAAATTAACTAGACAACATCTGGTCATCTGGAAATAAACTGAAACATGTTTGAGCAGTAATAACCATAAAACAATTATGGTAACTCCGGGTCAATAAACCAGTCTCTGAGAAAACCAGCTAAAGAAATAAATTAATATTAAAGACCAAGAAAAGTAGCTACTACATCTAAATAGGAAAGCCAAAACTATCTTAAATCACCATGCAAAGACAAAAAAACAGGAAGCGAGAAAAAATCTGACCAAAGCATAAATCTTGGACAATCCTAGCTAATCACGGTAAAAGGTCTATGTGAAGACTGCCAAGTGTACAAGTATATAAATCATGAGACTGCCAAGTGAACTACAGATACAGCTTAATGTGATCAAACATTCCTCCAGACACACAGCATTTCATACAACTCTTCTGATACACTGACACACTGATGAATGGGAGAGGAAATCCTGAAGTCAAATTATTGAACAGCGACACAAATATTTCCTGAAAAGGGCAAAGAGTGTCTCATTGTCAATTCAAACTGTCAATGGAAAAAAAATGTGCAAAAGTATTGCAATCCTTTGAAAAGACATAAATAATGGACAAGAAAACAGGGCATGCACACTTTAAATCAAATAGAGAAATGTTAAACAATAGTATTTAATAGATTTGGACAGGTAAAGCTCCTATGTTGATAAACTTATTTTTCTGAGATTGAATTTGTAGGTTTACAAAAAGTATATTTCCCCCATAAAATTCAATATAATCGAGACAATGCATTTCTTACCAAATATTTGTTGCAGTGCAACTGTTACAGATGATAGAGAAAATGCATGGACCGGTTTTTAAAATGCATGGACAGCTATTAAAATACATGGTGAGCTATTAAAATATACGGACAGTAACTAAAATTTAGGATATATAAGAAAATGCATTGACAGCTATTAAAATGCATGGACAAATATTAAAATGCAGATATTAAAGTGCATGAAAAATGTGACACTAAAATGCAGAAAGAAATGAAAATTTATAGATGCTATTTAACCAGGTCAGATGGATAGCCATGAAAATGCAGGAAATAAAATGCACACACAACAGCAGATGCGGCCATCAATTACACCTTGATAATTCTGACTGAAGTGATAAGTCCTTATTGTTATAATCAATATTGTTTTTTATTGATTGACGCAGACAAACATCTTCTGTCATATTAATCACATATTATTGCGTGTTTGTTTACGGTACTTTGACCAGAAACAGTATTGCCAAACAATAAGTGCACCTTGGAATATTTATAATGTGGTTCTGAGTATATCGCGGTTTCATTCCAGGGATCCCAGCTACTGTGTTATAACGGGACCAAAGTGTATATATATTATAAACATACAATTATTATTACAATAAGCAAAGTTTATGTGTACCCTACCAGGGTAACTTGCATTTATCATGTACTTTGTCTTTGACAACCCCAGGATTATCAAACATGTTGTTGTATGGTGTTGCTTTCAACAATTTTTCAGTTAAATCACAACAGTCTCTACTTATCCTGTATTCTGTAGCATCATGCCGCAGACACATGGTATGATGCCTGCCTCAGTCGCATTATACCGACACCGAGCCGACCAGACCTAGAACTATCCTCTTAATGCTAAGCAACAAGCGAAGAAGCTTCAAGTACCATTTTTTTAGCATGACCAGGCTGGGGAACGAAACAACAACCTTCCTCATGAGAGACACATTCTTCTCCATGACCAATACTGCATTAGTACTAAACAAAACCGGATAAAGTGCCTTGCTCAGTGGCACAACAAAGCAGATCATCCTGGTGGTTGATTGGAATCATGACCTTCATGTCTGAATTTGGACACTTTACTGTAAATAATTATGTATACCATTACATACAGTGAAATGAAGAAGGCAGCAAACGAAAGATGAAATAGATTTCTCATATAGCTACAATGTACTCAAGCACTGTCATTCATTCCAAAACAATCATATCGACTTTCTGCTAGTTCTCAATTCCTCCTTGCTTTATACCGCAATATGTAAACAACTGATTATCAAACCAAACCACTTGTCTGAAAACATATGTTACTGCCAGCCGAGGAAACCTTGGAGAAAAAACAATTGTAACAATCATACCACAAGAAACATATACGGAACAAAAAACATTTACATTTATTATTTCACAACAAGCTTCACCATTAATTTTGATAATACATCATTATTTCATGAAAAATTCTGGAACCAAACAAAATGCTTGCCAAAGGTGAAGCCACTTCTGCCTATTTTCATTATGCAATTTTTTTTTACAATAAACCAACCTTTTTATACATACCAGGTAGTACCTGGCATACTGCTGTTGTTTATTCTTCAATAAGCATCTTTCACGTACAGGAACAACAAACCTCAGGTACACCATTCCAACAGTGCAACTCTTTCCTGCATGATTATTGACACAATAATGCAGCTTTGTTGACATACTGAGTTCCTTCCATCCCCTCAAACAGATGGTATTATGACTTAAGAATGTGCTCTGATCCCGAGTCTGCATTATCCATTGACTTTATTAACATAAATCTCACACCAGCATGTCATGTGTTTATCATGTGACATGGTATTTAAAGATTAAATGACCTCTGACCTTGAAAAGAGCATAATAACAGTCTATCTTCAGCTCATACACCATAACATAATAATTTGTAGTGCTCACTCCTTCAGTTCTTTACATGACGATATGTAGTCTTTATGAAATTCTATTTTAAGTTCATATACAATAATATTATGATTTGTAGTGCTCACTCTTTCAGTTCATAATGTGACGATTTGTTGTCTTCATGAAATTTTATCTTCAGCTCACTCATATACTATAATATTATTTTATAGTGCTGACTCTTTCAGCTCATGTTAAAAGATGATTTGTAGAGTTTTTATGACATTCTATCTTCAGCTCATACATTGCGCTTTGTGGTGTTCAAATTATTTATCTTCAGCTCATGTAATATTGTGCTGTTAGGTGTTAAAATTTTCTATCTTCAGATCATGTAATAGTGTGCTTTATAGTGTTCAGATAATCTATCTTCAGATCATGGTATATTGTGCTATGTGGTGTTCAAATAATCTATCTTCAGATCATGGTATATTGTGCTATGTGGTGTTCAAATAATCTATCTTCAGATCATGGTATATTGTGCTTTGTGTTGTTCAAATAATCTATCTTCAGATCATGGTATATTGTGCTTTGTGTTGTTCAAATAATCTATCTTCAGATCATGGTATATTGTGCTATATAATCACAATGATGACCTTACCTCTTCATCCGTGTCTTCTTCCTTTGCTCTCTTGATGGCCTTCTGCAGTTTCTCTAGCATACCCGGCTCCACTATGTTGTAGTTGTCCACAAGCTCCTGGCGGGTGAGCAACCTGCAATGGAAGTTAAGATTAATCTGTTTAATGATTATACTTAACTGATCAGTAGCAACACCTGAACTGAAAGTTGGCAGATCATGTCAACTATAGAAACAAGAGAACCAGTATGGCCTTTAATCGCTCACTTGTGGCAGATGAGACAATGCTAAAGACATCAATTTTTGCAGGTACTAGAGCGTACATAAATTCATATAATGCAATTTTTGTTGATTCAAGGATCCTAACACCCGACATTAATGATCCAATTGGGCCAGTTCAAGAACTTGTACATAACAACTGTGTAAGTTTAATGAAAATCAAATATAAACCATAAGTGCACACAACATCAAATACACATAATTTTTGACAAGGGCCATAACTCTGGCAATATTTATCCAACTGGCTAGTTCAAGAACTCAATCAATATATTACGATTACATGATAACTGTGCAAGTAGGTCGAAGATTAAATGAAAGCTGCACACAAGGTCAAATAACACAATTTCTGACAATTCAAGGGCAATAACTCCAACACTTATCATCCCATTTGGCCAGTTCAAAAACTTGTCCTAGATATTGTAGTTATATAACTACTACGGTAGTTTAATGAGAACCAAACAAAAACTGCAAGTGCTAGAGTGTACACAACATCAAATAACATATTTTTGAAAATTCAACTTTATCAGCTTAAACCATAACCAAGGTAACCAGTCAAAATGTAAGTTGTCAGGTAACAACTGAAGAAAAAAGGTCACCATTTAACACCGGAACAAAGGCGAACATTTTACATAAAAACTAAAGTCATCCGCTTACACCAGAAGCATGGTCACCAGAATACTTAAACTCAGGTTGTCAAGTAACACTTAATATGAAACAAAGGTCATTGGTTCAAACCAGAACAAAAGTCATTCATTAGCCTATATAAAAACTATAAGTCATCTGCTTACACCAGAACCAATGTCACCACAGTATTTAAACTATGGTTGTCAGGAAACACCTATAGAACAAAGGCCATCAGATTTTTGAACACTAAACTCATCTCCCCATCCCCACCCCCCACCACCAGAACCAAGGCCACAAGAAAACCTAAACAAAGGTTGTCAGGTGACACTTATGAAATAAAGGTTATCAGTTCAAACCAGAACAAAGGTCATACATTAGCCTATATAAAAACTAAAAGTCATCTGTTTACACCAGAACAAAGGTCATCCAAACAAAGAACATTGGTTCACACCAGAACAAAGGTCATCCAAACAAATAACATTAATTCACACCAGAACCAAGGTCATCCAAACATAAAACATTGGTTCACACCAAAACAAAGATCATCCAAACAAAAAACATTGGTTCACACCAGAACAAAGGTCATCCAAAAAAGAACATTGGTTCACACCAGAACAAAGGTCATCCAAACAAAAAACATTGGTTCACACCAGAACCAAGATCATCCAAACACAAAACATTGGTTCACACCAGAAAAAAGGTCATCCAAACAAAAAACATTGGTTCACACCAGCACAATGGTCATCAGCTTACTTAGTCAAAGAAAGGAATACAGAGATAAAAAAAAAAAAACACCCACCAAAAAACATTAAAATAACAATCTCCTGAAGTTGTGATTAAATGTCTTGCCTGTTGTTTTATTGCGTCTGAAACCAAATTTAAATCTGTATAACTTGTTAGCAACTACCATTGTCACCAATAAAACAGTCAAATGTCTTATTCACAAGGATCTGATCAATTGTAAATAAGACATTGAACCCTTATATTGGTGACAAGAGTAACATCTATATCACAGATGGATAAAACACTTTGTGATCAACAACTTTCGTGTTCTATAATCTGTCTTATTCATTTTTAGTTCCATGTAAATTTTTTTAGTACATTTACATATACAGTCAAACCTGTGCAAGCAGTCATCTCTTTAAAGCAGCCATTGTCTTAAGCAGCCACATTTGGTATTTCCTATTTCTATGCTTTCAGACAAATTAACCTTTTTTAAGCAACAACCTGTCTCAAAAGGTCACTTTTACCCTTTCCCTTGACTTACTGCTTAAGACAGGTTTGACTGAACACATGTGGAGCATATCTGAGTATTTCACTCAAATAAATTTGTTGAAAACACAATTTTGTTTTAAGTGTACCCATTACGCAAATAATTTTCTTGTCACTCAATAGATAGCTAATACATGCGTATCCAAACAGCTGTTTCATATTTCCTCTGTTTTGGTAAACAAGAAACTGCCAGTTCTCAGTTATTACAGTTCATGCCTCACAAGCTATTGCCAGATTGAAAGTAGAGATGAGTACCAGTTTATTCAGCTTTCTCATACAGGAGTTTGCACATTATTTACAGGTAGTAAGAAAGCATCTAGATGATCAAGATCACATACTGACAAAATGTTGATGTGAATACGAAAATTTCAGCTTGCAAAGAAAAATACAATCATGTTCTAACAAAAATCAAAGTACAATGTTTAGCTACTCTAACACCCATTTCTTCATTTTAAAAAAAAAAATTTTGAATGGGGTTTAACGCCATTTTCAAGACATTTCAGGTTATATAAATTATGGTGTATCCAGTTTTACTGGTGGAGGAAGACCTCAGACTGAGTAGAAGCATCGTCCACAAGTAACTGGAAACTTTCTCACAATATTATTTGACACTGTCAACAATGAATTAGACCAGAAATTCTGAATTGCAGGTAGCTGTATTTGTACAAGAAGCAACTAGTTTGTTTTAAAGTTGCAGGTAGCAGCATTTAATAAAATACTCATCTATAGACTGCAAATCAACAGTTGTGAGCAGCAACAGTTTTACAATACTGTGCATTTAATATATACTAGTTTAATCAAAGAAAGGCATATCATTTTCATTTAGACAAAACCCCATGTTTCATTTCATGACAGTATTAAAATATATTACCATCCAAAACAGATGCTGGTCAGCCTAGAGTCAGTTCACTGTTACTGTTATATATACAGTGGCTGTGGTGTTATACCCGAACATGACAGTATCAAAATATATTACCATCCAAAACAGATGCTGGTCAGCCTAGAGTCAGTACACTGTTACTGTTATATATACAGTGGCTGTGGTGTTATACCCGAACATGACAGTATTAAAATATATTACCATCCAAAACAGATGCTGGTCAGCCTAGAGTCAGTACACTGTTACTGTTATATATACAGTGGCTGTGGTGTTATACCCAAACATGACAGTATTAAAATAAATTACCATCCAAAACAGACGCTGGTCAGCCTAGAGTCAGTTCACTGTTACTGTTATATATACAGTGGCTGTGGTGTTATACCCCAACATGACAGTATTAAAATATATTACCATCCAAAACAGATGCTGGTCAGCCTAGAGTCAGTACACTGTTACTGTTATATATACAGTGGCTGTGGTGTTATACCCAAACATGACAGTATTAAAATATATTACCATCCAAAACAGATATTGGTCAGCCTAGAGTCATGACACTGTTACTGTTATATATACAGTGGCCGTGGTGTTATACCCAAACATGACAGTATTAAAATATAATACCATCCAAAACAGACTCTGGTCAGCCTAGAGGCAGTACACTGTTACTGCTATATATACAGTGGCTGTGGTGTTATACCCGAACCTGACAGTATTAAAAAATATTACCATCCAAAACAGATGCTGGTCAGTCTAGAGTCAGTACACTGTTACTGTTATATATACAGTGGCCGTGGTGTTATACCCAAACATGACAGTATTAAAATATATTACCATCCAAAACAGATGCTGGTCAGCCTAGAGTCAGTACACTGTTACTGTTATATATACAGTGGCTGTGGCGTTATACCCAAACATGACAGTATTAAAATATATTACAATCCAAAACAGATGCTGGTCAGCCTAGAGTCAGTACACTGTTACTGTTATATATACAGTGGCTGTGGTGTTATACCCAAACATGACAGTATTAAAATATATTACCATCCAAAACAGATATTGGTCAGCCTAGAGTCATGACAATGTTACTGTTATATATACAGTGGCCGTGGTGTTATACCTGAACATGACAGTATTAAAATATATTACCATCCAAAACAGATGCTGGTCAGCCTAGAGTCAGTTCACTGTTACTGTTATATATACAGTGGCTGTGGTGTTATACCTGAACATGACAGTATTAAAAAATATTACCATCCAAAACAGACGCTGGTCAGCCTAGAGTCAGTTCACTGTTTCTGTTATATATACAGTGGCTGTGGTGTTATACCCAAACATGACAGTATTAAAATATATTACCATCCAAAACAGATATTGGTCAGCCTAGAGTCATGACACTGTTACTGTTATATATACAGTGGCCGTGGTGTTATACCTGAACATGACAGTATTAAAATATATTACCATCCAAAACAGATGCTGGTCAGCCTAGAGTCAGTTCACTGTTACTGTTATATATACAGTGGCTGTGGTGTTATACCTGAACATGACAGTATTAAAAAATATTACCATCCAAAACAGACGCTGGTCAGCCTAGAGTCAGTACACTGTTACTGTTATATATACAGTGGCTGTGGTGTTATACCCGAACATGACAGTATTAAAATATATTACCATCCAAAACAGACGCTGGTCAGCCTAGAGTCAGTTCACTGTTTCTGTTATATATACAGTGGCTGTGGTGTTATACCCCAACATGACAGTATTAAAATATATTACCATCCAAAACAGATGCTGGTCAGCCTAGAGTCAGTACACTGTTACTGTTATATATACAGTGGCTGTGGTGTTATACCCAAACATGACAGTATTAAAATATATTACCATCCAAAACAGATATTGGTCAGCCTAGAGTCATGACACTGTTACTGTTATATATACAGTGGCCGTGGTGTTATACCCGAACATGACAGTATTAAAATATATTACCATCCAAAACAGACTCTGGTCAGCCTAGAGGCAGTACACTGTTACTATTATATATACAGTGGCTGTGGTTTTATACCCGAGCATGACAGTATTAAAATATATTACAATCCAAAACAGATGCTGGTCAGCCTAGAGTCAGTACACTGTTACTGTTATATATACAGTGGCTGTGGCGTTATACCTGAACATGACAGTATTAAAATATATTACCATCCAAAACAGACTCTGGTCAGCCTAGAGTCAGTACACTGTTACTGTTATATATACAGTGGCCGTGGTGTTATACCTGAACATGACAGTATTAAAATATATTACCATCCAAAACAGATTCTGGTCAGCCTAGAGTCAGTACACTGTTACTGTTATATATACAGTGGCTGTGGTGTTATACCCGAGCATGACAGTATTAAAATATATTACCATCCAAAACAGATGCTGGTCAGCCTAGAGTCAGTACACTGTTACTGTTATATATACAGTGGCTGTAGCGTTATACCCGAACATGACAGTATTAAAATATATTACCATCCAAAACAGATGCTGGTCAGACTAGAGTCAGTACACTGTTACTGTTATATATACAGTGGCTGTGGTGTTATACCTGAACATGACAGTATTAAAATATATTACCATCCAAAACAGATGCTGGTCAGCCTAGAGGCAGTACACTGTTACTGCTATATATACAGTGGCTGTGGTGTTATACCTTAACATGACAGTATTAAAATATATTACCATCCAAAACAGATGCTGGTCAGCCTAGAGTCAGTACACTGTTACTGTTATATATACAGTGGCTGTGGTGTTATACCCCAACATGACAGTATTAAAATATATTACCATCCAAAACAGACTCTGGTCAGCCTAGAGTCAGTACACTGTTACTGTTATATATACAGTGGCTGTGGTGTTATACCCAAACATGACAGTATTAAAATATATTACAATCCAAAACAGACTCTGGTCAGCCTAGAGTCAGTACACTGTTACTGTTATATATACAGTGGCCATGGTGTTATACCCGAACATGACAGTATTAAAATATATTACCATCCAAAACAGACGCTGGTCAGACTAGAGTCAGTACACTGTTACTGTTGTATATACAGTGGCTGTGGTGTTATACCCAAACATGACAGTATTATTATGGGACAATTTATTTCTATTTCCACAGGTATATTTGCTAGACAATTAGTTAAATACTGATGTCATAACAAACAAAATGTACCATCTGGGAACACTTCCATAAATTTGTTAATATTTAATGGGCCTTTTAATGTACCCTAAGCGAAGATTTCTCCAGAGAACTCATTAGCTGAAAAATTGAAATTAGTAATTCAGTCATCTGATTTGACACCAATAATTAATTTAACATGACAACAATTGAAACACTGTACCATCATTTGGTTTTAACATAAAGTGAAAGACAAGATGAATGTCATTATAGGAGTGAATACTTATAAAAGGAATGCTGAAATGATAGCATTTCAGTTACCATGGTAACACATCACAGTACAGTCTAATGATCAATGACAATGTAAAGATTAATTGGTAAATAGCATGTGATATGAATGTAACGGCAAACTGACGCTTGCTTAGCTTGTGCTGTCCTGGGCATCAAAATTGAACTTTCTTTGAAATACATAAATACATAATTAAGAATAAAGGGACATAATTATTGTAACGTGGATAAATTAATACGGGTAAGTTGACTGATTGATTTATTAAATATTTAGCGTAATTTTTATGCCATCGAGTGCTAACAGACAATCAGTCAACCTAACCACTGTTTCCTGGGATCCTGAAAAGTAAACCAGTACTCCAGCACACCCCATATTCGCAAGTAACTGATAACTTTCCCAATTGAATCAGCAGTGAGAGAAAAATGATAATGAGTCACAATGTCATATATCAATCATCATAGAGACTTTTTTTATGAATGGGGTTTAACATTTCAGGTTATATATGGCATATCCAGTTTTACTGGTAGAGGAAGACCTCAGACTGAGTCAGACTGAGTAGAACCACCGTCCTTCTGCAAGTAACTGGAAACTATCTCACAAAGTTTTTTGAGCGAGCGGGACTTGAACCTATGACCTTAGCGTTGAGAGGTAAGTGATCTTGAGACAGCACCTTAAACCATTCTGTCACAGAGGACTACTATCACAGAGACTGTTGCCAGGCGGGGATTCAAACTCTTGGATTGATAGTCAGATGCCTAACCAACTGAGCTTATCGTGCACAGCTTTGTGCTTGTGGGGATAGGAAACAACAATGTTACATAAAAAAAATAAAAAATACCAAATGAGTAATGCAGTACATCTCTTCAATGTTTTTTCTCATTTGGAACCAGGGCTAAACTCTGGTTTATGATTTAAAGTCAACTCAATTGATACAATTTTGGTTAGGCCATTATAAGTTAATTGTTAGATTATCTCCAATTTTTTCTTAAAATGGGGGTTGGTTGTGAAAGGATTTTATTTATGCTAAAGGTGGCATGAAAATTAGGGGGCAGGCAGAGGTGATATCTAACAATTAATTTATTATGGCCTTATGACAATAACATATCAATATCCAATTTTAAGATCGTTTTTGCTTTAGTTTTAAATCTTCCACCCCCACCAACTTGACCACTAAATGCCCACACCCATATTTATGGGGATAAAAATGACTTGACACTCTGGAAGCTGGTCTTTAATACAAATAAATTATACATGTACAGTTCAAGTCTGCTTTAAATGTTTTACAGTTAACTAATGGTCTCATTACTGTTAGTTTGTTTTATGGCATTTATACGCATTTCATACAGAATTATAAGACCTAAATACCCCTCCCCAAACCACCACCACCCCCTGGCCCTACCCATTCCTTGCAAAAGGCAGTGCCCTGGCAGTGCTTATTTGCAAAATATACACTACATAGCTAGAACTTCAAGGCTACACTCCTGCTGTGGAATCACTATATCACAGGTTACAACACTTGCAGGGTCCTCCGTGGCGGCCGAGTGGTGTAAGGTGCCATCTCAAGATCACTTAACTCTCATCACTTAGATTGTAGCTTCGAGTGCCGCTCGCTCCTAAAACTCCATGTGAGAAAGTTTGCCAGTTACTTGGGGAAGGACAGTGGTTCTACTCAGATTGATTCTGAGGTTTCCTTCCACCAAAAAACTGGATTATGCCATATGCAATCTGAAATGTGTTGAAAATTGCGTTAATTCCTATTAAAAAAAAAACTCTTGCATACTTAAAAGCGTTTAGCATTTACCACTGAACTGTATTTTGTTTATGTTACATAAAATTATATAAAAGCACCATGACCTTGACTGTAACCATGAAATCAAAGCTATCAATATCAAGAAATACCAAAACTCTAGCTTTTTTCTCTCTGTGAAGGGGAGGCAACACTAGATAATCTTCACAATCAGATATGTATGAGTTTTTACCCTTTAATTAAGCAATATCAAAATACAGCTACTGTAGTACACAATTATTTGAACAATACAAAAAAAACTTGCAATAGTTTAAGAGAAAACCTTAGAAAAAAAGTTTTGTACATGTAATTAGTTCAGAAACAATGTCAAAATTTGAGAAAATCAGTTAAACCAATCAAATCTTTTTTAAGTTAGATTTATAGTATAGAAACATTCATTTACCAAAGGGAGACAACCATTCTTTCTTTAGAAAAATAGGAGTAGGTAAAAAAAGGTAGGAGTTATAATTCTTTTCATTTAACTATATTTTTTTTAACCTGACTGTTATCCCACAGGAAGTACGTCCTGTTTTCCAACAATGTATTATGCCTTATTGACCTCAGCAAGGACTTGTATAGAAGGATAGGAAACTTGCATCTCCTCACTAAATGTTGAAAAAATAGCACATGAAGGATTAATTATTTGGCAAATTAATCATTCAGAATTCACAAGCAACTGCTTTCTTGTACATAAAATGTAAGTTGTCTGTAATCTTATATGTTTTAATATGTCTTGAATCAAAGATATTGATGTTTGAAGTAAAATTTCTCAAAATTATGCAGTTATTTTAGCTAAGTATACACATTTTGTAATCAAAAGTACTTCAACAATTTTAAACACAAATTTCTGGGAATGGTATGAATTTCACCATGCAAACTTACTACAGGCATTCAAGTCACCATACCAACTTATAACAGGCACTCAAATCATCATACCAACTTTCTACAGGCACTCAAATGATCATATCAACTTACTACAGGCACTCAAATCACCATACCAACTCCCTACAGGCACTCAAATCATCATACCAACTTACTACAGGCACTCAGGTCACCATACCAACTTACTACAGGCACTCAAATCATCATACCAACTTACTTCAGGCACTCAAGTCATCATACCAACTAACTTCAGGAACTCAAGTCATCATACCAACTTACTTCAGGAACTCAAGTCATCATACCAACTTACTTCAGGAACTCAAATCATCATACCAACTTACTACAGGCATTCATATGATCATACCATCTTACTACAGGCACTCAAATCATCATACCAACTTACTACAGGCACTCAAGTCACCATACCAACTCACTACAGGCACTCAAATCATCATACCAACTTACTACAGGCACTCAAGTCACCATACCATCTTACTTCAGGAACTCAAATCATCATACCAACTTACTTCAGGAACTCAAGTCATCATACCAACTAACTACAGCCACTCAAATCATCATACCAACTCACTTCAGGAACTCAAGTCACCATACCAACTCACTACAGGCACTCAAGTCACCATACCAACTTACTTCAGGAACTCAAGTCATCATACCAACTTACTACAGCCACTCAAATCATCATACCAACTTACTACAGGCACTCAAGTCACCATACCAACTCACTACAGGCACTCAAATCATCATACCAACTTTCTACAGGCACTCAAGTCACCATACCAACTTACTTCAAGAACTCAAGTCACCATACCCACTTACTACAGGCACTTAAGTCACCATACCAACTTACTACAGGCACTCAAATCATCATACCAACTTACTTCAGGCACTCAAGTCACCATACCAACTTACTTCAGGAACTCAAGTCATCATACCAACTTACTTCAGGAACTCAAATCATCATACCAACTTACTACAGGCATTCAAATGATCATACCATCTTACTACAGCCACTCAAATCATCATACCAACTTACTACAGGCACTCAAGTCACCATACCAACTCACTACAGGCACTCAAATCATCATACCAACTTACTACAGGCAATCAAGTCACCATACCAACTTTTTTCAGGAACTCAAGTCATCATACCAACTCACTACAGGCACTCAAATCATCATACCAACTCACTACAGGCACTCAAGTCACCATACCAACTTACTTCAGGAATTCAAGTCACCATACCAACTCACTACAGGCACTCAAATCATCATACCAACTAACTACAGGCACTCAAGTCACCATACCAACTCACTACAGGCACTCAAATCATCATACCAACTTACTACAGGCACTCAAGTCACCATACCAACTTATAACAGGCACTCAAATCATCATACCAACCTACTACAGGCACTCAAGTCATCATACCAACTCACTACAGGCACTCAAATCATCATACCAACTTACTACAGGCACTCAAGTCACCATACCAACTTACTTCAGCAACTCAAGTCATCATACCAACTCACTACAGGCACTCAAATCATCATACCAACTTACTTCAGGAACTCAAGTCACCATACCAACTCACTACAGACACTCAAGTCACCATACCAACTTACTTCAGGAACTCAAGTCACCATACCAACTTACTACAGGCACTCAAATCATCATACCAACTTACTACAGGCACTCAAGTCACCATACCAACTCACTACAGGCACTCAAATCATTATACCACCTTACTACAGGCACTCAAGTCACCATACCAACTTACTTCAGGAACTCAAGTCACCATACCAACTTACTACAGCCAATCAAATCATCATACCAACTTACTACAGGCACTCAAGTCACCATACCAACTCACTACAGGCACTCAAATCATCATACCAACTTTCTACAGGCACTCAAGTCATCATACCAACTTACTTCAAGAACTCAAGTCACCATACCCAATTACTACAGGCACTTAAGTCACCATACCAACTTACTACAGGCACTCAAATCATCATACCAACTTACTTCAGGCACTCAAGTCACCATACCAACTTACTTCAGGAACTCAAGTCATCATACCAACTTACTTCAGGAACTCAAATCATCATACCAACTTACTACAGGCATTCAAATGATCATACCATCTTACTACAGGCACTCAAATCATCATACTAACTTACTACAGGCACTCAAGTCACCATACCAACTCACTACAGGCACTCAAATCATCATACCAACTTACTACAGGCAATCAAGTCACCATACCAACTTTTTTCAGGAACTCAAGTCATCATACCAACTCACTACAGGCACTCAAATCATCATACCAACTCACTACAGGCACTCAAGTCATCATACCAACTCACTACAGGCACTCAAATCATCATACCAACTTACTACAGGTACTCAAATCATCATACCAACTTACTACAGGCACTCAAGTCACCATACCAACTTACAACAGGCACTCAAATCATCATACCAACCTACTACAGGCACTCAAGTCATCATACCAACTCACTACAGGCACTCAAATCATCATACCAACTTACTACAGGCACTCAAGTCACCATACCAACTTACTTCAGCAACTCAAGTCATCATACCAACTCACTACAGGCACTCAAATCATCATACCAACTTACTTCAGGAACTCAAGTCACCATACCAACTCACTACAGACACTCAAGTCACCATACCAACTTACTTCAGGAACTCAAGTCACCATACCAACTTACTACAGGCACTCAAATCATCATACCAACTTACTACAGGCACTCAAGTCACCATACCAACTCACTACAGGCACTCAAATCATCATATCACCTTACTACAGGCACTCAAGTCACCATACCAACTTACTTCAGGAACTCAAGTCACCATACCAACTCACTACAGGCACTCAAATCATCATACCAACTTACTTCAGGCACTCAAGTCACCATACCAACTTACTTCAGGAACTCAAGTCATCATACCAACTTACTTCAGGAACTCAAGTCACCATACCAACTCACTACAGGCACTCAAGTCACCATACCAACTTACTACAGGCATTCAAATGATCATACCATCTTACTACAGCCACTCAAATCATCATACCAACTTACTACAGGCATTCAAATCATCATACCAACTTACTACAGACACTCAAATCATCATACCAACTTACTACAGACACTCAAATCATCATACCAACTTACTACAGGCACTAAAGTCACCATGCCAACTTACTACAGGCACTCAAATCATCATACCAACTTACTACAGACACTCAAATCATCATACCAACTTACTACAGCCACTCAAGTCACCATGCCAACGTACTACAGGCACTCAAATCATCATACCAACTTACTTCAGCCACTCAAATCATCATACCAACTTACTACAGCCACTCAAATCATCATACCAACTTACTACAGGCATTCAAATGATCATACCATCTTACTACAGCCACTCAAGTCACCATGTCAACTTACTACAGGCACTCAAATCATCATACCAACTTACTACAGGCACGCAAATCATCATACCAACTTCTACAGCCACTCAAGTCACCATGCCAACTTACTACAGGCACTCAAATCATCATACCAACTTACTTCAGGCACTCAAGTCACCATATCAACTTACTACAGGCACTCAAATCATCATACCAACTTACTACAGGCATTCAAATCATCATACCAACTTACTACAGCCACTCAAATCATCATACCAACTTACTACAGGCACTCAAGTCACCATACCAACTCACTACAGGCAGTCAAATCATCATACCAACTTACTACAGGCAATCAAGTCACCATACCAACTCACTACAGGCACTCAAATCATCATACCACCTTACTACAGGCACTCAGGTCACCATGCCAACTTACTACAGGCACTCAAATCATCATACCAACTTACTACAGGCACTACAGGCACTTAAATCATCATACCTACTCACTACAGGCACTCAAATCATCATACCAACTTACTACAGGCATTCAAATCATCATACCAACTTACTACAGGCACTACAGGCACTTAAATCATCATACCTACTCACTACAGGCACTCAAATCATCATACCAACTGACTACAGGCACTCAAATCATCATACCAACTTACTACAGGCACTCAAGTCACCATACCAACTTACAGCAGGCACTCAAATCATCATACCAACTTACTACAGGCACTCAAGTCATCATACCAACTCACTACAGGCACTCAAATCATCATACCAACTCACTACAGGCACTCAAATCATCATATCAACTTACTACAGACACTCAAGTCACCATACCAACTTACTACAGGCATTCAAATGATCATACCAACTTACTGTAGGCACTCAAATGATCATATATAAACTATCTACAGCCACTCGCAATTAAAGACCATACTTACCAACCAGACTTGAAAGTTAATTGATTATTGACAAAAAATGAAGCTTCACCCTGACTCAGCTTTTTATTGATTTTGATATTCTGATTGCGTTTTTTATTACTCTAAGCATGTAACAAGCACCAGCTAAAGTCATCTCCGTCACGCCCCAAGATCAATGTTTGTATAAAATCCCCATAATATTGAATATTCCACATGACTTTATAGACATGCATTAGCAAATATTTCTTCTGGGACGCACAACACACATATGTCATTATCAAGAGATAAAATGTATAATATATCTCATGCATTTTTTATATAAGTTAATAGAAAGCACTTGATCAAAAAGTCACTACTTTCCTAAGGGGAGATTCTTTTGTGACAGTCACTATTGTCTAATATATGGCCGGTCCGATTAGCTTAGTCAGTTAGGCGTCTGACTATCAATCCAGGGGTCATGAGTTTGAATCCCCTTCCGGCAACAGTCTCCGTGATGACTGATATACGACATTTTCTCTCACTGTCATTTGTCTCTCACCACTGATTCAAGTGGGAAAGTTATCAGTTACTTGCGAAGATGGGGTGTGCTCGAGTACTGGTTAATCCCAGGAAACAGTGGTTAGGTTAACTGATCGTCTGTTAGCCCTCGTTGGCATAAAAACGATGCTTAAGATTCAATCAATCAATCAATCAATCAATCAATCAATCTATTATATGGCTACTTTTTAACAAATTGCACACATTTTCTAAACCAGTTTATGTCCAATTTGCACATAAAAAAAATGACCAAGCTTCATCTCCAAAAATTGTAGGTTTTCTTATTTTGAACTTGATAATAAACACTGGCTCACTCGCAAACTGATTTTGTAAATGCGAAATTCCAAGCACACAAGGCAAAAATGTCAAGATCGAAAAATAAACAATCTAAAAACTGTCAAAAAGAAATAATCTAAAGTTGTTTTGTTATGGTATTTTATTCTTACTATATTAAATTTTCAACATCATAAATATATCAAATCATAAATAAATTTGACATTGAAAGTTCATCAAAGATAACTTTAAACATTCAATTTTTTGTTGAGTCACAAAGGAATTTTTTCATTACATTAAGTGTACACCATTTTGCTGTATAAGGTATCAAGATGTGCTTGCAGGGATTTCTTATCCCAGTTCAAACATCTCAATATTTCAATCTTTTCTACAGGTTAAGATTGTATTTAGAAAAAGTGTACACAAGTGATATACAACCATAAACAAGTGTTCAATATTACATTACCACAATGATAAAGCTAGTGATGCTTTTACTGTAAATGATGTTGCATGGTGTTTAGCATCGTTCAACAATTTTTCAGTCATATTGCGATGGTGTCTACTTTAGAGCGCTGCCATACTTGAATATCATGCCGCATCATGACACATGGTATGATACCCCACCTAGTCACATTATACCAACACTGTGCCGACCAGACCTAGAACTGTCCTCTAAATGCCAAGCGAGGAAGCTTCTAGAACCATTTTTAAAGTCTTTGGTATGACCTGGTCCAGGATCAAACCTACAACCTTCCACATGAGAGGCTGATGCTCTACTACTAGACCACACTGCGGTCTTACTGTAAATGAAGTAACACAAAAAGTACACAAAATATACAATCCCCCTATTTTTTTGTTGAAAATCTTAACTGTTTTTCAAACATAGGGGCAAATTCCCACAGCCCTGTTTTTCTATTCCTAAACTAAACACCGAGTCACAGGTTTGATATTTAAAATCTGCACTTTATTCAGTTGGACAAAACACCTCCTGACCTCACTAGCAAGATCTCTCACATCTTTTCATCAGTAAAGATAGTGTCAACTGATTAGGAACTATGCATGTTCCCAGACACAAGCTCTTATTCAATACCCTGATCACCCTGAAGTGATATTAAGTCCTACATTATCTATTGATCAATAATAATATTGTACCTAAATCCTTACATGTATCACCCAAAGTCAGACAGGAGCATGCTATGCAATGTCAGATAGGTTTCCCCATCCACCCCTAGCACAGTTTATGAACTAAAATAAGTTGAAAATAAATAGTTAACTATATTTGATAAAAGAATAACATGTCATTGCATAACCGTCGGGAACAAATAGATAAATTGTCAAAATAGTATTAATAAATTGTGATGCTGAGTTTGAATGAGGAAGAATTTAAGAACCATATATGGAACCATTAATTTCAATGAACTAGAGAACAGGTATTGTTCAGCCCCACTGTTCATTACATTAAATGTCATACAAGTTACAGGGCTCTTCTTGTCTGCTCATTTTTGGAGCCGTTATTCTGCCCCATTCCTAATGGCAAAAAGTGTTTTTTTTCCCAATCCAACAAAGCAAAATTCACAATTTTTAAATGCAAAGAAACCAAAAGAAATATTTAGGGGGAAATTTTGGAGATTTTTTAAAAATATGATTTTAATGAAATCTACAAGAACATTTTTTATACATTGACTATACATTACACATATATTGTTACATATATTGAAGAAACCTGTGCTATGTTATTTTCCCATTGACGCTAATTTTCCCAAATTCAAGGCCCCCGTCCCCATTCCCAAAAGTGCGACCAAGAGTAACTTGAGTACATATTTAATTAACTCTATTGTCTCATCATATAAGTGTAATAACTTCATTATGAATAGTGGAATACAATTAAAAATTACCCCCATTGCACGAATTCCAATGCATGAGTACCATTGCATGAGAATGCACAGCAAGGCTACTGGCAGTAGATAAACACTATATTTCGCCCCATAGTTGCAATAAGAAACCAAGTGCCTTCCTATTTCATATATACTTGGTACCTTATTGCACTAATGGGATGAAAAATTTAAAGGAAATAACCTTGTTAACTCCACTTAGGTGTCTTCCCATACTTGTTGACACTGTTCTACATTACAGTATGCAGTTACACAAGCTTCACGTTAAGATTCAATGGACATTTAGCATCATTTTTATGCCATCGAGGGCTAACAGATGATCAGTTAAACTAACCACTGTTTTCTGGGATCCTGGAAGGTTAAACAGTACTCAAGCACACCCCACCTCCATAAGTAACAGATGACTTCCCCACTTGAATCAGCAGTGAAAACTGATGATAATGAGACGCATTGTCATATATCAATCATCATGAAGACTGTGGCCAAGCCGGGATTCAAACTCATGACCACTTGATTGATTTCAGATGCGCCACCAGTGGAGTCAATCATATTTATTTTACTTTGATTGAGAAAACAACTAGTACAAGTGACGCTCTAAGTCTTCCTGGGTAGAACCAGTACTAGGTATATGTGGAAAAAGTGTCTTTCTCAATGACACAATATAACAGTGGGGGCAGATCAAACCAATGACCCTCCGACCCTGGGTCCAATGCTCTACCACTGGACATAGTGCCCCACTATACAGAATTTGAGCTTTGTATAAATAGGTACTGTCAGAGCAGAGTCTTCTGAGACAAAGGGCAGTATACTGGCACTAAAAGACCCACATTTTGTTGAAAAGGTGACACGTCACTGGGTACCATGCAGGGCTACTCTGGAACATACGCGCATATTGATATACTGACTGATTCCACAAGATGATTCCTGTTTAAAGGTTAAAACATTGTTTTTTACAACTGTGTAAAAGTACCTGACAGACATGACATTCCGGAGCATTTTGGTGATGACACTATTCATGCCAAAGCTATCGGCTTCAAAGGTTAAGTAAGTGAAAATTCTAACTTAAAATTGACGACAGCATTTGAAGGAAACCAAGTTTCAAGAAAAGTCACGTCTGGTCAGTGTAAAATGAGTATTATATATAGCATGTATCTGTGGCAGGACATCCATATAACAAACTACAGTGATAACTTAAATGCTGGACAATAAGACAACAATAGCACTGTGCTTATTCAACTATCATCGACCATACTGTAACAATCTGCTTATGATGTAACTGTAGGTCATATAGGGTCATATACATGATTGATTCATTGATTGAATATTTAGCATCTTTTTTATGCCATCGAGGGCTAAAAGACGATCAGTTAACTTAACCAGTGTTTTCTGGGATCCTGGAAGGTTAAACAGTACTCGAGCACACCCCATCTCCGAAAGTAACTGATAACTTTCCCACTTGAATCAGTGGTGAGAGATGAATGATAATGAGATGCAATGTGGTATATCAAACATCATGGAGATTGTGGCTGCGTGGGTTTTCGAACTCATCTTGACAATCAGACATGCTAACGACCAAGCTAATTGGGCCGGACAGTGATTAACTTTATTGTATTACCCCTGTTATTAAGTAAAATACTCATCTGATATGACACTAAATGGGCCAATTATCATATGAAATAAAGAAAGAGGAAACAAGAAATGTCACTGGTATGTGTTGCATGCCCCCAATAGTCGTTGAATAATAACAATATAATTATGTTATAATAGGTAGCGACGTATCCATGAATATAAAGAGTAATGGACTGATGTTTCAGACTAGACATGCAATTTCATGTTTTTAACATTAAAGTGTGACCAATACCTTTTGTTACCTTGACCTTGACATCTGATGTAATGGTCTGGGTATTTCAACAGTTAAATGCTGCTGAAACATCATCATGACATGCTGATCACTTGTGTCAAGCTATTTTAAAATCCCTAAATGTAAAACAAAGTTACAGATTAATTGTTGATAAATTGAGCCAAGTGTTTTTGAAATCCATCCATGTATGATAAATTTAAAGGATGGACTTGAAATCTTGAACAGATTCATAGTGTTGTCATACATACTAAAAGTGTGACCTTGACCTTTGAGGTATGGGTCTAAGTTTTACGTATGACACTTTGTCATGTCATCTTGATAAATTCAACAAAGTTAAAGGCAAAGTCACAGACCAGACACACAATATCAAACAAATTGAAAGTGTGACCTTGATCTTTGAGGAAATCTTTGAGGGTCTTACATGCGACACTTAATTTTGTCTTTTGTCATGTTGATCAACTGAGTCAAGTGTTTTTAAAATTTATGCATAGATGACAGAAATGTCAAAATGACTGAAAGTGTTGGCAAACAAAGTTAAATTGTGACCTTTGAAGTGGGAGTTTGGGTATTAAGTGCAACATGTCATCATTTTATGTTGATCATTTATAACAAGTATTTATAAAAATCCATCTATGCATGACAAAGTTGCAGACCGGACAAGAAATCTCACACAGAATCAAAGTGATGTCAAACTCAAATTGTGACCTTGACCTTTGAGGTATGGATGTGAGTCCTACTCGTGACATGTCATCATGTTACTTTGATCAATTGTAGCAAGTATTATTAAAATCCATCTATGCCTGACAGGCCGGACACAAAATCTTACATAAACTCAAAGTGTATTCAAACAAACTCAAATTGTGACCTTGACCTTTGAGGTTCAGGTGTGGGTCTTACTTGCGACATGTCATGTTTTGTTGATTATTTGTACCAAGTATCAACAAAATCCATCTATGGATGACAAAGATACAGGCAGGAAACGAAATACCGGACGGACGGACGTTGCGATTACTATATGCCACCCCAAAAAATTTTTGGGGGGCATAAAAAAAGCAGAAAAAGTAGTTTACTGTAGATGTTAATTGATGAAATTGTCTATTTTTAATGCTGACCTATTGATTTGTCCTCAGGTAGTCATAAGGTGGCCATGGGCCAGTATTAAACCATTCTACATTATAATAATAATTCACATGTAACAGGATATTCACTTTCCCTTTGTCTTTGTGACATTAATCACGTTTTATATCATCTAATTATTACCCCAGCAGTCAATGTCAAGTATGTAGTCAATGTACTGTATTTCAGTATAATGAAGTGTCCGTAAATCAAGAGCTGTCAGAGGACAGTGAGCTCCATTTTTTGAAGTATGTCTCAAAATAACATGCTGTTGTCTTGGTATAGCGCAGTCTGATACAACACAAACTCATTATAATGACTTTTTTATCTATGGCTCACAAATTTAAAATTAATATTTTCTACAAGATGAATGGAAAAAAATGTTTATAACAATTGATTAAATTATTGACAATAAAAAATAGACTGCGATGTTTTTGTTAGCTTGTTACACGTCAAACTGTGACCATGTGTAATTTGTGCATTAATTACAACTTATTAATCCAGACTGACATGATGATAACTACTTATGGTTGAACTTAATTAAGATCACTTTTTTGATTGATTTACGCCAACAATGACTTTTCTTGTTTATACATTAATTGTCATATTCTTTTTAAATGGATATTGTATTGCCAATAGGGGACTAAATTGCTATAATTACGGGTCGATTAAGTGATGTGAAGTGCATTAAGATGACCAACACAGAATGTTTATTTCTTGAAACAAGGTTATTTTTGTCCAAATTATCAGTATATACAATAGATTAATATAATAACAGAACAGAAACCATTTCATGGTAAGTTATACTATATTATTGAAATGAACAGAATGAAAAATGTTGACATAAAGTTCAATAGATGATGTCTCACTCAACATGTGGGACTTTCCATAGACTCAATGTTTATAATAGGGTTCTGTCTATATCACAGTTCCCAGGAACTGTGTTATGTTGGGACCACAGTGTACCTTTCAGATGACTGATATAAGAGTTTTCTAAAACACTTAAATCAAAGTAAAAAAGGGCAAAACTTTTGCCTGAAACTGATTTATTTTTTTCAAATATACCCTGGTAACAGGGAATTTATAAGGCTTTCTCAAACTTTTAAAATTGGCTAAAAACATTTTTTTATCAATATATCATACCTATATATACTCGATGACCCCGAATTATCAAAAGGATATCTATTTAAACATGCCAAAATAATATATTGAAAAGGGATTTCCTAACTTGGGCTATGCATCTAAGTTAGACTAAAATAGATTTCCCACTTTAAATTGCAACATATTTGCAACATATTTTGTGACGTATGAGTCCTGTTATTTCATTTTGAGTTGATCCATAATACATATTGTAAAAATTTTATCATCTTAAAGAGAGTCCAGAATGATGACGCAAATGTCGTCAAGCAGTATTTAATTGCTGTCTATTTTTAGCATGGGGATTTTGTTTCAAGTTTACCATTCCAATTTAAATATTGATTTTGTCACATTTTTGTAGATTTGACATACCAAACCATTTGGTTTTGAGAGTGAGTATAATACCCTTTATTCAAGCTAGGCCCGATAAGCTTAGTCATTAGTGCATGAGACTATCAATCCTAGGGTTGTGAGTTCTAATCCCATCCTGGCAACAATCTCCGTGATGGATGATATATGACACTGCATCTCATTATCATTTGTCTCTCACCACTGATTCAAGTGGGAAAGTTATCAGGTACTTGCAGAGATTGGTGTGCTAAAGAACTGGTTAATCTTCCAGGATCCCAAGAAACAGTGGTTAGGATAAATGATCATCTGTTAGCCCTCGATTGCATAAAAATAATGCTTAATATTCAATCAATCAATCAAACCTTTTTTTCAAGAGCTTAAAATGTGTAGAATACTAAGGGAGCATTTGGTTAAAAAAATATTTTAACAGAGTAGCTGCAGCCAAGTAATCATTATATAATCATGCATTAATATATTACACTTGTTAACAAACACCATCTAGATGTCTCCACATCTGGTGATCCAATAATGGGGGGAAGTCTGGCAATAAATTATTCAGAAATACAGACTTGGAAGTATGTATGTATTTGTAGTATAAAATAATATGCTTTCAAACAATAAAATGGGTATCTGCCAAAAGTTGCAGTACCAGGGGGAGGGATAGCACATGTTTATAGGCATTCCATCTTTAATAATACAGATAATTAAATTACGACGATGAACAAATAATTGATCACTCAATTTTGCAATCTTAGAATTTACTCTTCAATTACCATTATACAAGTTGCAGTAAAGACTGTCTTAGAGACTGGTGCCAAAACTCTTGGTGAAGGTGACACATTCATAAACACTGAGATTTTTTGTCAAATGAAATATTTTCAAAGTGAAAATTTATATTCAGCACAAAAAAAAAAAAAAATTCTTTTTAGCCATAGTTTGAATTTGCTACTATAATCAAACCACTTAATGTTGATTCACAACATATTCTAATGCTGAACAGAGATTGAGTCAAATTAAATAATTAAATCAGAACAGATCCTGGGGGATACATATCAGGAATCACATCTACTGTAGACGGTGAACCTCATTGAACCTGGTATATAAGAGGAATGAATCACCTGTTACCAGCCAACTGTGTAGTCAGAACTTCCTCTCTATCAAATCTGGGTCAGGTTATCAAATTTACCAGAGCTCTGTGTTCATAAAAAAACATTTAAAAATGCTATCATGATGGTAGAATGATGCCTGGGAGACTGGTGCTAGAATGGTGTCTGAATGCTTTATGGTGCTTACTAAAGTGTGCATGTGACAATGGTGCCTACTAAAGTGTGCATGTGACAATGGTGCCTACTAGAATGGTGCTTGTGACAATGATGCCTACTAAAGTGTGCATGTGACAATGGTGCCTACTAAAGTGTGCATATGACAATGGTGCCTACTAAAGTGTGCTTGTGACAATGGTGCCCACTAGAATGGTGCTTGTGACAATGGTGCATACTAAAGTGTGCATGTGACAATGTTGCCTACTAAAGTGTGCTTGTGACAATGGTGCATACTAGAATGGTGCTTGTGACAATGGTGCCTACTAAAGTGTGCTTGTGTCAATGGTGCATACTAGAATGGTGCTTGTGACGATGGTTGATTGACTGAAAATTCAGCATCATTTTTATGCCATCGAGGGCTAAAAGCGATTGTGACGATGGTGCCTACTAAAGTGTGCTTGTGACAATGGTGCATACTAGAATGGTGCCTGTGACAATGGTGCCTACTAAAGTGTGCTTGTGACAATGGTGCATACTAGAATTGTGCTTGTGACAATGATACGTAATAGAATGGTGCCTGTGACAATGGTGCCTGCTAAAGTGTGCCTGTGACAATGGTGCCTACTAAAGTGTGCCTGTGACAATGGCATGTACTAGAATAGTGCTTGTGACATTGTTATGTACTATAATGGTGCTTGTGACATTGTTATGTACTTGAATGGTGCTTGTGACAATGGTATGTGCAAGAATGGTGCTTGTTGCAATGGTATATACTAGAATGGTGCTTGTGACAATGGTATGTACTAGAACGGTGCTTTTGACCATGGTATGTATAAGGATGGTGCTTGTGACAATGATATGTACTAGAATGGTGCTTGTGATATTGGTATGTACAAGAATCTTGCTTGGCAATGGTACATACTAGAATGGTGCTTGTGACAATGGAACATACGAGAGTGGTGTTTATGACAATAGTACATACTAAAATGGTGTTTGTGACAATGGTATGTACTAGAATTGTGTTTAAGACAATGGTACATACTAGAATGGTGTAAGTGACAATGGTACATACTAGAATGGTGCCTCAGACAATAGTGCAAAATTGTACTCAGGAATATAGGTGCACAATAGAAATATACCTGGACATATAGTGCCTTGTAGAATGGTGCCTTTTAGAATCGTACATGTATTTGACAGAATGGTGTCTGGCGATATGGCGCCTAGAGGAAATGCACTTGACAGAATAGTGTCTGGCAATATAGTGCCAAAATTAGTGCCAAGTAGAATTGTACTTGGTGAAATAGTTCCTAGTATGGTACTTGTCAGAACTGCTTAGTAGAATAGTACTTGGCAGAATGGTACCTTGACAGAATGTAATCTTGGCAGAATGGTACTTTGGCAGAATGGTACTTTGCAAAATGGTACCTTGGATTTCTAAAATCAATATAGTTTCTAGCCAGAGTGCATGGCAAAATGGTGCCTAGCAAAATGGTACCTTGGATTACAAAAATCAAAATAGTTTCTAGTCAGTGTGCATGGCAAAATGGTGCCTAGCAGAATGGTACTTGACAGAATGGTACCTTGGCAGAATGGTACCTTGGATTACTAAAATTAAAATAGTTTCTACCCAGAGTACATGGCAAAATGGTGTCTAGCAGAATGGTACTTGGCAGAATGGTACCTTGGATTAATAAAATCAAATAATTTCTACCCAGAGTGCATGGCAAAATGGTGCCTAGCAGAATGGTACTTAGCAGAATGGTACCTTGGATTACTAAAATCAGATTTATTCCTAGCATGAGAGTACATAGCAATATTGCCTAGAAGCATAGTACCAAACACAATAATACCTGGCAGAATTCAGCCTAGAAGCATTTACCAACACACTAATACCTGGCAGAATGGGCCTAGAAGCATAGAACAAACACAAT
Organism: Panopea generosa; assembly: GCA_029582155.1. NCBI lineage: Eukaryota > Metazoa > Mollusca > Bivalvia > Adapedonta > Hiatellidae > Panopea > Panopea generosa. The sequence goes on along the minus strand of CM055901.1, from coordinate 30,537,818 downwards.
AATACCTGGCAGAATGGGGCATAGAAGCATAGTCACAAACACAATACTACCTGGCAGAATGGGGCCTAGAGGCATAGTAGCAAACACAATAATACCTGGCAGAACGAGGCCTGGAAGCATAGTACCAAACACAATAATACCTGGCAGAATGGGGCCTGGAAGCATAGTACCAAACACAATAATACCTGGCAGAATGGGCCTAGAAGCATAGTACCAAACACAATAATAATGCAGCCTAGAGCATCTACTAAATCTAAATCCTAATTTAATTCATCTAAACAACTACACTAAAACCACAAATAAGTTTTCTGAATGAATATGAAAGTGGTGAAAGCATTCTATTTTATTTTGTTTATTCAAACGCGTAAGTGTGATTTTGTCAGTGGGTAGAAACTTTTTTTTAAACTTTATTATCAAGTGCTTATGTAGATTTCTGCTCTACAAAAAATATCTACTTTGATCCCGGGATTATCACAAAACGTATACCTCATGCGCTATACCGACGTTGACGTTTGCTTTAAAGCGTTTTTTTGACGTAGGGTAGGGTTAAGTAATTGAATATCATAAAAAATCTAGTTTGTCAATTTTTCTAAAAGATCTCACAATAATTGTACAATATATAGTATAAAATCATATAAAAATTATGCAAAATTCGCTTGATTTGTTTTGTGGTAATTTTGATTTGAAGCCGTTTTTACGAAAAAATTGAGAGAAAAAATAGTTTCCGTTTTTCGCTAGTATTTTCAAAATGTGGCGTTCGTCATAATTTTTGAATCTGTAAATGTATACATTCGTCAAATGTGTACATGGTGATATATGTTTCTATTCTGTGTATTAGGAATAGCTCAACTGAGGTCGAAAAAATACGCGATTTTGCTGCTAAACATTGGGACGTCAAAAAGGCTGAACATGGCCATGATTACGACGTCACATATAAATATATATTCTATTGACCGCTACAAAAAATACATATTCACATTGGAAATTTCTTTTAGTTTCATAATATACTAATTGAACCACTGATTTAGAAAATAATTAAACCTTAATCAACTGCCGAAAATCGTATGGAAAACGTGTAGAATTATGCAATATGTTGACGTCTTTTTTGACGTAGGGTGGGGTTAAATAATTAAAAATAAAAAAAAATCTAGTTTGTCAATTGTTCTAAAAATCTCACAATCACTGTGAAGCATATTGTTAGAAATCAAATAAAAATTATTCCAAAATCGCTCGGTTTGTTTTTTGGTAATTTTGATTTGAAGCATTTTTTTCGAAAAAATCGAGAAAATAATAATTTCCGTTTTTCGCTAATATTTTCAAAATGTGGCATTCGTCGTAATTTTTGCATCTGTAAATTCATATATCCGTTGAATGTGTTCGTGGTGATAAGTGTTTCGATTCTGTACATTCGGTATAACTTGACTGAGGTCGACAAATACGCGATTTTGCTGCTATAAATCGGGACGTCAAAAAGACCAAACATGGCCATGTTTACGACGTCATTGGTAAAGAAGTGTTATATTTACCGCAGAAAAAAAAGCATATTCAAATTGGAAATTACTTCTAGTTTCATTACATACCAAATATTCCCTTGATTTCGAAAATAATTTAAAAGGTATATTCCTCCTTAACAAGAAAACACATCTTTCCTGCCACAAGACCTGTGCACTTTTTGACACAGGAAAACAAGAGGCCCAATATGCTATCATATGTTATTGCTCTACTAGTTCAATTAAGTCCAAGGATTTTTGGAAATATAGAATAGCATGTACAGAAAGGCTACTTTTTCTTAATACAAGCTTTATCTTATGTAAGGATTAGATTAATTTCAAGTCAAGTCCATTGAAACAAGAACTATAACTCTACTAATTTTCGCATAAAAATATATGGCGCAAAGAAATTTGAGCCAGAGCCAGACCTGACTGGGCCTAGAAGCATTGTACCAAACATAATTAATGCCTGGCCGAATGTGGCCTAGTAGAAGAGCTAGTTCATAAGCTTAGACCAGGCCTGGTTAGCTCAGTTGGTAGTGTCTCCAACTATCACGCTAGGGGTCGTGGGTTTGAAATCTACCCAGACAAAATCTCAACAATGTGCCTTCTTGTTATTCCAACACTCAATTCTGATTAAAGGGGTAAAATTACCAGCAAGATCTACTTTTCAGTTTTAATTAAAATTTTCTTGGTCATTACAATGTCCTTTAATAGAAAAATTCTCATTGATTAAAAAAAAATAATTTACCTACCTACCTATGCATTATCTAACCATAAATGTTATAGGTTGGAGGTGGCTAACAAACAAACAACTAGTTTTTATTGCGTGCTGTCAAAAACCTGTTATACTGAGACTGTTATTCTTATTTTTATTGATGTAGAGCATAAATCACGATTTTGAACAAAATAGGCATGCATTTATTCTATCTGGGAGACATTATACAAGAGAATTAAGCTTCAATCAATAACAGCATGATTTGTAGAATAATCCTGCCCATGTTTGAATAATAAATCACTATGATGGACTGCACTATTTACATAGCCTCAATGTTCATCATTCCTGGTGGACTGGTCTCCATATATATTATATCTAAGCTGTAATGTATTGAAAATGCCCTTAAACCATTTACAAACCAATCAAATCATGCTACATTTATATCATATTGATGATTACTGCATTATAGAGTGAATAATTAAAATCAATGTATGAGCAGAGGACAAATGGTATCCCTGCACACAAGTTTGTCTACAGGCAACTGGTCTGTTCTTGTATACTAATTTATATTGAACAATACAGTTCATCTGCAGGCAACCAGATTGTTCTTGTATACTAATTTATATTGAACAATACAGTTCATCAGGGCAACCAGCCTGTTCTTGTATACTTATTTATATTAAACAATACAGTTCATCAGCAGGCAACCAGGCTGTTATTGTATACTTATTTATATTAAACAATACAGTTCATCAGCAGGCAACCAGCCTATTGTATACTAATTAATATTGAACAATACAGTTCATCTGCAGGCAACCAGCCTATTGTATAGTTATTTATATTGAACAATACAGTTCATCTGTAGGCAATCAGCCTGTTGTATACTAATGTATATTGAACAATATTGTTCATCTGCAGGCAACCTGACAACCAGCCTATTGTATACTAATTTATATTGAATAATACAGTTCATCTGCAGGCAACCAGCCTATTGTATACTAACTTATATTGAACAATACAGTTCATCAGTTGGCAATCAGCCTGTTGTTGTATACTAATGTACATTGAACAAGATAGTTCATCTGCAGGCAACAAGTCTAGGGGGGAGGGGGGAAATTGCAGGAGATGGCTTTTCAGCCATTTTGAGCTATATTCCAGTCTTAAATTATGAATGAGTTTTCACTGTTTTTTTTAACCTGAAAAAAGTCAATCTGAGCTATATTCCAGTCTTAAATTATGAATGAGTTTTCACTGTTTTTTAACTGAAAAAAGCCATTCTGAGCTATATTCCAGTCTTAAATTATGAATGAGTTTTCACTGTTCTTTTTACCTGAAAAAAGCCATTCTGAGCTATATTCCAGTCTTAAATTATGAATGAGTTTTCAATGTTTTTTTACCTGAAAAAAGCCAATCTGAGCGATATTCCAGTCTTAAATTATGAATGAGTTTTCACTGTATTTTTTACCTGAAAAAAAGCCTTTCTGAGCTATATTCCAGTCTTAAATTATGAATGAGTTTTCAATGTTTTTTTACCTGAAAAAGTCAGAAAGGTCAGATATATAATGTATATGCCATTAGCAGACAATTATGTATTTTTACATAACCTCATTGTTCTTTCTTAATCAAGTCCAAATTTCAAGGAAATACTTTTTGTATTTTGAAATACTTTTTGAGAAAAACACATATAATGCCAGGTACATGAAATGTCAGCTGGTGGGTTAGTTGCTCCGTCCATTTACATTACATTTATATTGAGCAATTAGTTTATACTAATTTATTTTAGCTCGATTACATAGAAAACGTAGAAGAACCACTCAAGTGAGCTTCCTGGGTAGATCCAGTACTGAGTGTTAATTTGAGAGGCATTGGGTCAAACTGGGGATTGAACCTGCTACCTCAGGCATGTGCAGCCAACAATCTATCCACTACACAACTGCTCCGCTTAAAACACATGTGCGTCAGCCAATACCAGTATTCTGCATCATCAGTTCAGCTGCAAGTTGTTATATAAAACAACATGAGAACATAAACTTTCATTTATTTCAAGTGCAAAAGGTGGAACCAATACTTGGTGTCTATAATACGAATATTTCTATACAAGACCAAAGGTCATCTCCTGAACTTTATAAAAACAGCATGTACATGATTCTAGTATATTGAGTATTCCAGGAATGCTTTATCAGACATTCTGGTGGTCCAATTGATTATTTGTTTTCCATCCACCGCCAAGGTTCCAGATTCCAGACGTGACATCACGGAGATGAAGACTTCCAATCAGGAATATAGACTCTATCCTAACAATCAGACTGACCAATCAAGTGAGTCCAATCAATACCAATAGCAATTTATCTACCACACAAAATTACACTTGTTTTTTTTTCAGTCTTTAACTTTAATGTATCGTAGTTTCCCCAATAAGCAAAAGTTACTGTTTTCTTGTTAAACAAGGAATTATGGTCCGTTTTTTTAAAACAATCAGCAACACCTATTTGTTTGGTTTTTAATCTAGATGTATATTTCCGAGGTTTATTTAACATTTTGAAAGGATTGCAAAAACAAGAGGGCCAAGATGGCCCTATATCGCTCACCTGACTGACCTTCAGTCACCCGACTTAAAAGTTTATATAATATATGTACACTTAAAATACCAGAAAAATGAGATGGGCAAGTAGTTAATATTTTGATTTGTTTTGAAGATGTAACAGATGCGTAGAAGAGTTCAAACTTGGTAGAGGTTCACCCATGGTAAATGTCAGTGAAATAACATTGAAATCAGGTCAGTAAATTCTAACAAAAGGCTTTTGAAGTTTTTACTATAGCTGCCTATATAGTAAACTAACACCTCACTGTGGCGGTCATGTTTTTAAACAGATCACAACGGCTCATACAAACTTGGTAAAGGGTCACCTAAGGAACATTTCTGCGAAATTGTTTTAAAATTGATCTGATGGTTTCTGACAAGAAGATTTTTTAAGTTTTTACTACAGCTTATATAGTAAACTAACCCCATCCCCTGACCGCCATATTTTTTTACGAATCACTACGTTTGAACAAACCTGGTAGGGGTTCCTCCGAGGAACATTTCTGTGAAATTATTTTAAAATTGTGCCAGTAGTTTCTGACAAGAAGATTTTTTAAGTTTTAATATAGCTTATAAAGTAAACTAACCCCACCCCCTGGCTGCCATGTTTTTTAAAAAATCAAGACGGCTTGAACAAACTTGGTAGAGGGTCACCCAAGGACCATTTCTGTGAAATTATTTTAAAATCGAGCCAGTAGTTTCTGACAAGAAGATTTTTTAAGTTTCTACTATAGCTTATATAGTGAACTAACCCCACCCCCTGGCCGTCATGTTTTTTGACAAATCAAGATCGGTTGAACAAACTTGGAAGTGGGTCACCCAAGGAACATTTCTGTGAAATTATTTTAAAATTGAGCCAGTAGTTTCTGGCAAGAAGATTTTTTAAGTTTATACTATAGCTTATATAGTAAACTAACCCCACCCCCTGTCCGCCATGTTTTTTGACAAATCAAGTTGACTTAAACAAACTTGGTAGAGGGTCACCCAAGGACTGTTTTTGTGAAATTATTTTAAAATCGAGCCAGTAGTTTCTGACAAGAAGATTTTTTAAGTTTTTACTAACTTACATAATAAACTAACCCCACCCCCTTGCCGCCATGCTTTTTGACGAATCAATATGGCTTGAACAAACTTGGTAGAGGGTTACCCAAGGAACATTTCTGTGAAATTATTTTAAAATCGAGCCAGTAGTTTCTGACAAGAAGATTTTTTAAGTTTTTACTTATTAAATTTGCCCCGCCCCCTGGCGGCCATGTTTTTTGAAGCTGGCTTTCAAGATGGCTTTCACAAACTTGGTAGAGGGTCACCCAAGGAACATTTCTGTAAAGTTATATCAAAATTGTTCCAGTGGTTTCAGAGGATAAGTTGTTAGAAGCTAAAAGTTAACGACAGACGACGGACACCAAGCGATCACAAAAGTTCACCTGTGAGCCTTTTGCTCAGGTGAGCTGAAAACGGAATGTCCGAAATCATTCAAAGGTTAACAAAAACGTCCATGGTTTTTATACAAATATCTGCTGATTTGTTTTCATCTCATTGTACAAAATTTATGTACATGTGTTTTTTTTCTTTCCAAACTTCAGAATTTGGTGTTCGAATACTTTGTGAAGTTCAAACTTCAGAAAATGCATAAGCGGGAAAAACTGTGCATGATCAGCAAACTCCCTTAAATGTAAGATATTTATACTCTCCATGTACATTCGTAACCTGCTTGTTAATTATCAAGGATAAAAACCTACATTCCATTAAATTACAGAATTACTTTCTACAAAGCTTATATTAAACCCCATCTAGATTATTGTAGCCTAATTTGAGGGAATACAAAAAAGATAAACATAAACCATCTCCTAATATTGCAAAAGAGAGCATGCCATATTATTATCTTAGGTGATCAATATTCAAAATTAGCAGACACCATGAAGTAAATAAATGCACTTTCCATTCAGATCAAAGAATATTTCTCCAAAAAGCAAAATTTATGCACAGAGTTTCAAAAGCCAATGCACCTTTGTTTATAACAGATATGTTTAATACTCTGGTAACGGTCGTAAAAATCTACATTCAACAAATGAATTAAACTTAATCACTCCAAAAACCCAACAGGGAATTATTCAAAGGTAGTTTGTCCAACTCTGGAACTTTAATATGGAATAGTATACCAGTTAATATCAGAAACTGTGCTACAGTTAAAACCTTTTTGCCAAATTGTTAAATGTGTTCAAACAGAATAAACAACTCACATATCCCAAATATAATATTTAGTAATAATTAAACAATTATCACAAATATTATAGATATTTTAATCAAAGTGATTTTCAAAGAATTGCTTAGAAAATTTAAAAAATTGATATTCATTCATTCATTCATAAATGTATTTCATAGATATATTTCATAGATATATTCTTTCATCCTTTTTTCTGATCATTCTATTATTATATAGAAGGATATTAATAGAAAACTTATTGATTGAGAATCGAACAATGACGATTCTGATTAACGGTATAGGCTTAACATGACCCATTAGATACGCGACCATTTCCAACAAAATTAATGCAAATAAAAGTCAATAACTTCTTCAATATTGTGTTAACTGCCTGTTACTTTCAGTCCGATTTTGGTCTGCATTGTTTGCAATGTAATGTCTACAACGATTTGCAGTAATTTACAAGATTGTTTCCAATTTTATTTTTCATGAAATCAATACTTGACGAAACACATGTCCTCTATTGGTTAATAAATTGTGTGTCAAGTAGTGCGTGTGTCATACAAAATGGAATCCTATCTCTGATGATTTGCTACCTGATATCAACTAAAGGAACAAACAAGAGGCCCCAAGGACGCTCTACTTGCTCTGGCATTCTTTGAAATTTCACAATATAAATCATCTTCGGAGGCCGCTTTGACCACTTATGGAAAATACCACTCAACTTACTCTTGGTGTGAATTTATGAAGTAACATCTGATAATTTATTAATAACTTAACAGTGTAACGCTTTATCTTCAAGCTTGCTGAAGCCTTGAAAAATCACAATTTCCCCTCAAATGTGCTGTTTTTCCCCAATCTGGAAGGCTTGGGCCTATTTCCGACTTCCATAAAAAATCTCTGGTGTTAAATCCAATTACTTTTATAGATTAATACCAATAATAATGAATGTTGGTTAGTTTTAATGAATATTCTCTGCAACAGAGCTTGAAATTATCTTGTGGACAACATGTATGTGTGCGGTTAACACAGAGCTAAATTATATGATATACAATCGGAATGAAACCGTGATATATGCAGTACTGCATTTAATATTTCCCAAAGTGCACAGCGTTACATTATTTGGCAATACTTTATCCGATTGAAATTTCATAAACAAACACATGACAATGTGTGATTAATATGACAGACCATTGTTTGTCAGTGTAAATCAATTAAAAATGATGTTATTTATATAGTTATAAATGTCAGTATAAATTATCAAGGTGTAATTGATGCACAAATAGATACCAGTCACAGTTTGGAAAACTTTTAAAAAGCTTGCAACCACTTAGCAATTTAGATTTTTTATCAATTCATCAATTATTATATTGCAGGTTTTTAATAAACTTGGTTGAAAATATGGGAGCAATAAAAAACAGCATTATAATGAGTTTCGCGTTATATCAGATTGCATTATAATGGGACCCGAGTGTAGTTAAAAAATTTACCAATTCTAATATTTTTTAAGTAATGGCAGCCATATGGGATTTTGGGGGCAACAAAAAATGAACAATATCAATAATTTCTATTGAAACACTGAACATAAATTTAGAGTTCATGTTTAATGATATCCCTTTATAATTTGATAGTAACCTCGAATACAATCTTGAATATTTAAAAGAATAAACAACACAAACAAAAGAGAATTTTAGCAAAGAAACATAGTTTAATTAAACTTATTTATTTTACTTCAATTGTGAAACAAGTTATTACAATTTAGACAAATCATGCTTGAAGTCTTCCTGGGTAGACCCAGTACTAAACTAAGCATATGCGGAAAAAGTGTCTTGCTCAAGGACACCACACACAGTCATGGCCAAGAAACATAGCCAATAAACAGACACATGAAGTCAACCAAATAAGGCATTTGCTTTTTTATCTATATTTAGCAATGGCAGTCATAATGGACTCAGCATAGTAGCAAAAAAGTAGCACCTGATGCTGAAAGAGCAACAAATTGGTCTATGTTTATTAAAATTTTCCCAATTGTCTGCTATTTTGTCACAGATAGTTGGTATCAGGCACATAGCATGGCATACTCAGTTACTCTGCTGAGTAACATTTGAAATCAAAGCACATGTAATTATTTTGTTTAAGTTTAAAAGTCAACAGAAGCAATCATTTATACTTCTATTTAACGACCCCACCAACAGAAATGGGAATCCATCTCCTACACACTTTCCTCTTGAGTAACATCAAAAATGTTAACACTATGCCCCTAGGAATCAAGTGTGATGATTTATTTTTAATATTAACATTACTTATCCCTATGCTCCATAGAGAAGTGTTTTCCCGCACCAATCACAGAAGGCCTTTGAAAACAGTGCAGGAAGAGTTCAGATTGCTCGTAATAAGCAATCTGAACACTTCCTGCACTGTTTTCTACTCTGTCAGTTCATGTGAATATAATTCACCCAATAATTCAAAAGCCTTCTATATTATGTGTTCAAAGGCATCTATATTAGAGGTGTCTAAAGGCGTCTATATTAGAGGTGTCGTAAGGCATCTATATTAGAGGTGTCTAAAGGCGTCTATATTAGATGTGTTGTAAGGCGTCTATATAAGAGGTGTCTAAAGGCGTCTATATTAGAGGTGTCGTAAGGCATCTATATTAGAGGTGTCTAAAGGCGTCTATATTAGATGTGTTTTAAGGCGTCTATATAAGAGGTGTCTAAAGGCGTCTATATAAGAGATGTCCAAAGGCATCTATATGAAGTAAAGGGTTATATTAAGTAAAACTTGTCTGATAATGCTTTACTTTTACAATTAAAACAACTAAACACATTAACAAACAAAATATTACTATTTTAAGTCAACAAACACAAAAATATGTCGCAATTTCACTAAGGTAATTTGTATAAATTCCTTGTTCATGTAAATTTCTGAAAAAAGCAGTATCTCATAAAAGTGCAGCGGAATGTACCAGTGCTGCTTAAAACCATGGTATTCCATTTTTTACCACACAGCTCTATATTCAGAGAAAACAAACAAAAAATAACCTAAAAATGGCAACATCCGAGGAACATCATGACAAATATAAGTAAAATCTGCTCAACTGTTTTAAAAAAGGTGACGACGGATGATAACAGAAGGAGCCAACCACAGAAAATGCTCCGCAGGAATGACATTTAGTTAAAATACAGGAGTATACATTTATATATTTACCTTTTCAACAAATAGTGATTAATTTCTTGTCATGCAGGATCACTGAGGTTCTATTCAGAAAACCAGTAGGTAGGTTTTTACTGAGAAAACTATGGTATAAATGGATTCCCACAGAATCAATGTTGGAGCTTCACGATTCACCTTCACTTACTGAATCTCAACAGACCCTACCATTGATGTTTTTTGGACCATTCTAATACAATTAATCTAACAAGGAGAATTTCGAATTTGGAAGACAAACTATCACTGAATATATTGAGCTGCTCAGATATGTCTGGGTTAACATTGCTAGCAAATTGTATCATTAGACCATTATAAATTAATAGCTAGATTATCGTCCTTGTCCGCCCCCTAATTTTCATGCCATCCCGACCCTTTTTATTTTCATAAAAAAAAAAAAAGTAATAATAAAATCCTCCTACCTCTTTTGAAGAAAAATCTGGATGTTATCTAACAATTAATTTATAATGGCCTTACCAGAACAGTTAGCTCTATGATGTAAAATGTTTCAAACTTTCAGTTTCATAAAAACATCAGAGTCAGAGTTTGAATCGGGGGGCTGGAGTCCCTCCCCACCACCCCCCCCCCCCCCCCTCGCTAATCTTACTTGAACACCCGGCTATTTTTAGCTGAGTTTCTTCTGTTTTTTGCGGAGGACCCCAAGACCCCATCCCCACTTCTACTTTTTCCTTTTACCCTCCTCCTTCAAAACTTAAAGTCCTGCACTGTATGCCTAGTATGAGTAAATTCAATTAATGAACAAGGTATTACTGTGCACCCCAAGTGAATGATTTCATCATCACAGTAATTTTACCCCAGCTATTCACAAATAGGAAACATGGCTTATCTCTTGAAATTATCTCAACAGTAATCAGCCTGCCAACAGTCCTGATAAATTTGTTGAACCTCACTTTGATAAATTGATACACTTATCTTCATTAGAAATGAGCTTGTATGTATTCTATATCAACAGGGACAAGATAAATTGCTAAGTTTGGTTACGGCTTTCTCCATGTGAGGAAATCTAAACCAAATAAACTTATGTGAACACTTAACACTTAAGTTATATGTGCAGAGGAGACTTGACCTTCCCTTCCACTGACCACCACTGAACAGTTACAGTAGAAGGTTTACAGGGGCAAGTACTCATTTAATCTTCCTTATTGAACCGAATCCAACTTACTATGACAGATCTCAAACAAAATATTTCACTGAACAAAGGGATGAGAAAATAAGACTTTTCTCTCTGTTTTACCTTATAATATTATAGTATTCCTCTGTAAAACTCACTCCTCTTTATACCAAGGCCCTATAGATGTAGCACATTGATTCTTTTAAATTTCAATTCCCTACTCACATGGATATTTTATGCCAAATACAAACAAATTTGATGGAGAAATTCCAGAGAAAGGATTTTTGAAAATTCTCCATTTTTTACCCCTTTTTTGTACCACTTAAAACTGTGGAAACCAGTTCTTTTAATAAATATGAACCTCCTTGATGCAACACTGCATCTGTGAAAAATTAGATTAATTATTTCAAAATCTGTCAGACGTATAAAAAATAAAATCTAGTTTATTACAGTATCACAGATATGAGAAACACGCAAACGAAGATTGAGTATAAATTGCCTAGTGGTTTCAGAGAAAATGCTGCTAACAACAGATGACAGACAACAGACAAGGCACCATCGCATAAACCCTTCTGAAAATAAATTTCTTAGACTCCAGACTAACGCTATATGAATTTTTAATATTCAACATGAGAGCAAGTTTTCATATTTTAGAGTAGTATTTTAAGGCATATGGCAGGAAAGACTGCCTGACCAAGATTATAAACTAGAAATGTGTCCATGGGACACAGATGCCCTGGCTTTGTAACTACATTGCAGATATCAATAAAGCCAAATATCAAGTTTCATCAAAATCGATTCATCAACAAAGATTTTAAAGGTTGGAAACTGTCAACCACAAGCCCAGATCACCTAATTAATATGCGCTAATTCCATCCATTGTCAAACTTGACCTAGGTCTTGTTGATATAAAGCAAAATATAAATTTTCGTCAAAATCGGTCAATAAATAAAGACTTTAGAGGTCAGAATGAATAATGAATAGGGTTTTACAGCGTACCAACACATTATAGGTTATTCGACGCCAACAGGAGGGAAAACAATAAATAAACATACAGATTTAAAAAAAAAATACACCAATAAATGAAAATGCAGAATGAACCTAGAACCTTGATGCCTGCAGAACTGCAGAGTTTCAGCAAATTCTATTGTATTACTCAAATTGTCGCTTCTTATGAAATGCATGAGCCACAGTGATCCTAGTCTTGCCATCACTCATATGGCTCCTTGAAACCACACAGGGTTTGATAATTAAACCACAATAGTGAACATGACAAAAAATGATAAAATGAACATGATACCTATTCGGAGGATTCCTACCCCTCTGCAGAGATCGGCAGTGGTTCTATTCTTAGCCACACAGGCTTTTAAAGGTCAGAAACTGTCAGCCAATCAAAGCCAAGAACACCTAATAAATATGCAGGGATTTTGACGAAAATTGAACTTGAGCTGAAGTTTATCACCATACATCTTTCTACCAAATTTGAATCAAATCCATCCAATCCTTCAAGAGATATCACGCGGAAACCAATTTCTTGACATTTGTTAAGTCCAAAAAGGGGCATTACTCCATCAAAAATCATCAGACCGGAACGAAATACAAACTTGGCCTGTATTACCTGAATGTAAAGTGACACACCAAATTTGGTTTAAATCTGTTTATTGAAACTAAAGATATAAGTCGAAAACCCTTTTTGTACATACGGGACGTACGTATGGGACGTACATACGGACAGCGTGAAACTATATCCCACCCCCCATTTAAAATGAGGGGGGCATAAAGGAAACATTCTTTGCTTTTTATTGTACTTCATTCATGTGAGGTGTGATAGGAGCATGCTACAGGGTTTACAAGAGAGAAAAAAATCACCATATTTCCATCAATTAAGGACCATAACTCTGTCCAGTATTGTTTAATATAACAGGTTCCAGTACTTATCTGAGGTTTCATGGATATAAACATTCCGACCAAGTCTGGATGAAAACTGAAGGTGCCAATGTAATGTTTATAAGAAAAACAGATATACAAATTACCATGGCATAAGTTCTTCTGACCTTTGACCAAAAGAGCTAAAAGACTGGATCACATACTTGTATAATTTATAAAATTAGCAATCTTCAATTCTAGAATGAAGACAGAGGAATTTTCCAACACTCACAGTGAGTTTTTAATGTTATTTGATCAACTCTGACAGTGAGTTTTTAATGTTATTTTATCAGAAAAAGCCAGCGAAGTACTCACAAAATGAAACTAAAATCAATAAACTACTGCATGCGGTGAAACCTGCAGGTTGATGAATGGCATGAAATCAATTCTAAATCACAAGACTGTTGAACAGCTTAAACTTATTAAATAATTCCACAGCAAAGCCTTTTCACTAACATGTAACAGGATGAGACAATAGGCAGCCAGTCCTGGCCTTTGTTTTTATCAACATTTTCCTTAAATACTTAAAAGTTTTGACTGGTTATTTATCTACATATATTATATAATCCAAACCAATGAAACAATAGGCAATTTTACTAGAACCAGTCTAAAATCATGATCACCTGCCTGCTTTTTTTAGATTTAAGTATTTAAGTATCTAAGTATATGTTGGTGAAACAGATGCCAGGACTCTAACCTGGGACCTTTTGCTGACAGGGTGAATACTCTACCAACTGAGCAAGACATACATTATGTGTGGTGTCCTTGAGCAAGACCCTTTCTCCACATATGCTTAGTACTGGTTCTAACCAGGAGGACTTCGAGTGTGATTGTTTAAGTTGTAAGAACTTGTTTCACAATCGCAGTGAAATAAATAAGTTCAAACTACTAAAAGAGCATTGTCAAATATATACAATGTAATGTCCATGTATAAAATGGTGTTAAATTGCAGTATTTAACATGTTGTGTAAGAGACTGATGATAAATATACAAGTGGGACGAGACAAAAATAAATACCTGAATTTATCGAGTGTCATGTCAGCAGGCAGGTAATACAGGTAGGTTGACAGTCCGAGCTTTCTCATGTAGTCTATAAAGGGGAGTCTCGATGATACTTGATGTAGCAATCCCTGGTCACCTGACTTGGGTGGGGAGTGAGATCGTCTTCTAGGGCTTCTGGCACAATAATAAACATATGATGCATGTAAATATTTGTTAGGTAAACACCAAATATTTAAACAAAGCAGAGCCCAATTAACTCTGCCGGTAGTGCATCTGACTATCAATCTGGGGACCGTGAGTTTGAATCCCCCAACCCCGGCAACATTCTCTGTGATTATTGATATATGATATTGTGTCTCATTATCAATCATTTCACAATGCTGATTCCAGTGGGAAAGTTATCAGTTACTTGCAGAGACCAGGTGGGCTAGAGTATTGGTATATACAGAAATCATGAAAAAAAAATTAAACGCTTTGAAAGTCAATAAAAAAATTGGGGTAGCTGCAATTTTGAGTGAGAAGGTAGGAGCACAGCAAACAATATATTTTTTAAGGAAGGCCTAAAATGATCTTGAACTTTAAATATTGCAGTTTGAAGTAAAATTTCAAGAACTTTCCTTGATTTTTTATTTACAGCATACAAATTTTGTTATCATAAGTACTTCAACAATTTTAAACACAAATTGCTGGGAATTATTGTTTGTAGAGAATTCCATTGTGCAAAGAAAGAATTTTGATTTGTATTTCTGAATGAGATAAATGGAAGTAAGAATACTTGAAAACAAGATTTTGCGTGAATACACAAGCGTTCATAACATCTTAATCAGTTGCTTTTCCTTTTCTATATAAGTCCTTGATGTAAACAATGAGTGATATTTAAATGAAGTTGTGGAGTTTCCTGAAACAATACAATTCTGCAGGTAATTTTTTTTTAATTGGTTTTATCCCATTTTCAACACATTTCAGGTTGCATGAACCACTGTCCTTCCCCAAGTAACTGGAAACTTTCTCATATAAAGTTTTTGGAGCAAGCTGGACTTGAACCTATGACCTTAGTGGTGAGAGGTAAGTGATCTTGAGATGGCGCCTTAGACCACTCGGCCACGGAGGACCCTCTGCAGGTAAAATAAACCCACACTGTAATTCTTATTCTTAGTATTGTCTGTTTTGTTTCAATTTGTGCGAGTGTGTGTACACAGAAAATGAACATGGAAAATGTCACACATGCTTTACTATAATTATTGTTGTTTGCCTTAAAATAATAGTAGTTCTGTCAATTTTTTAAATCCCTTAAATTTCATAAAAAGAAAATAAATTTGACATTTTTTTTCAAAATTTTAAAATTGATTATTTATAAACATTTTTTTCCCATATATCATACCTATATATACTCACAGACATCATACTGCCAAAAGGTTATCTAATTAAACATGCCAAAATAATATAATGAAAAAGGATTTCTTAACTTGGGCTAAGCGCCAAGGTTAGACTAAACTAGATTTCAAGCTTAAAATTGCAACATATTTTGTGACATATTAAATGGGTCAATTGGTTTGATTTTGGTTTTAATCTGATCCGTTGTATGTGTCTACACAGAGAACAAATTGTTTCATCTTAGAAAAAGTCAAAATTACGACCTGAAATTGTCAAGCAGTATTAAATTGCTGTCTATTTTTAGAATGAGGATTTCGCTTAAAGTTTACAACTCTAATTTAAATATCGGTTTTGTCTAGTTTTGGTGGATATGGCATACCAAACCATTTGGACCTTATTTTTCAATGATAATGAGATGCTTTTTATCCATTTTAAAAATAAATTAATTCTAAAAGACATTTATAGCAATTTTCCTAATATACCTTTAATAACATTTTTAACATGACAACATTTTTTCCTGTAAATTTGGAAGAGGTCCAAGCCTTCCAGATTGGGAAAACAACAGCATGATTGAGAGTGTGATTGTGTGTGTGTTGGGGGGGGGGGGGGGGGGGGGGGGGGGGGTAATTTAAAGCTTAAGTAAACTGTTTCCTGGAAGGTTAATTAGTACTCCAGAACAACCCATCTCTGTAAGTTAGATAACTTTCCCACTTGAATCAGCGGTGAGAGACGAATGACAACGAGACACAACATCATATATAAATCATCACAGAGACTGTTCCCAGGCGGGGATTTGGACTCACGACCCCTGGATTGATAGTCAAATCTAAGCATAACCGACTGAACTAACTGGGCCCGGCATAACAAGGTTGATATCATTTTTCTTACCATTTATTATCAGATATAACAATAATATTTCATATCCAGTGTTTATTTCCCTTATGAAAAATTCACAATTTTTTTTCCCCTTTGGGGAATTTTTTTGAGTTCATTTGGGAATACATGAGTTTTAAATTGGAAAGTAGCCGAATATTGGCCGTCTTTAACAGAGTAGCTGTGAGAGGAAAGTGGTTATTAGACAACAATGCCTTAGATCAGAGGACGCTAAATTTTATAAGAAACTTGTATAATATAACAAAAACAGATTGAGATTTCAGCAAATACACTGTGATTGTACAGTGATTTTGAGTGACCCAACAATGTTTACAACTTAATGGTTACACAATGCAATATTTATTAGCATCTAGAATGAAAGATTATTAATTAAACACATTTGCTTCCACAACTGTGTAAGATTTGCAGTATACTATACAGTAGTATAGCATACAAGGATAAATCCATTCATCATATCAGTACAATCACTTAGATATCTGTCAGATATGCTACGATGTATTAGCTGTCATCAATCATTATTACAGCATAATCTGTTCTGTTTGGACTAACAGAGATATATGACACAGACCTAACACTAAATACATGTAATCCGTTTTGACCACTCTTCTTTTAACCATGAGCATATGTACAGACACCTTATGTGTAGGACATATTAAAAAAAAGGTGCAATATCAGGGGGGTTTTGCCAGGGGTTGTTGTTGTATGGTGTTTAGTGTCACTTTCAAAAAATGTTCAGTTATATCACAACAGTGTCACTTAGGCAGTATTCTAAGTGCTTCCACACTGGAAAATTATGCCACAGACACATGGTATTATACAGCATCCAGTAACACTATACTGACACCGGGTTGACCAGACCTAGAACACCCCTCTAAATTCTGAGCGCCAAGTGTCTAGTACCATTTTTCAAGTCTTTGGTATGACCCAGCAGGGGACCATACCCTTGACCTTCAAATATATTGGCTAATCAATTGGGGAAGTGAAGGTATGAACACTTACCCAAGTACTTGAATTCAATCATATCGCAGTGTGGAGAACCTTGGTAGGACTTTGTCTAAATAAGTGCATGCCTCTGATACATAAATAAAGTCACTTTTCTAATTAAATAAATTACAATTATAGATATTAATTTATTTAATATAAATTGCAAGTTAAGATTTTCTGAGACAGTGGCACAATATTAAACTTTTAAGAAGACTACTCACCGATCTAGAAGACGATCCATCGAAGTTACAATTTGTAATTGTTTGTTGAGAGGGACAAAATGGACATGATTGTGATAATCGGGATCATCGCTTAACTCTGAACCTTCTTTCTGGCGGAATGAGTCGCTTTCATCACTGAAATCATCAATCCGGTTTCGACCTTCGAGGCTTTTAAGACTGCTCGACATGTTAGTAGGTGAATAGTCAGAGGACATTGAAAGATTGTCATAATCTTCTGCAGCAGTTTCTCTTATTAAACTGAATTTTGGAGGACGTCTGCGTACAACAGTATCACCCTGTTCCTTCTGCCTCTCAAACAGTGAAAACCTAATAGGAGTGCTTGTGGAGCTACATTCTGTTATATTTATTTCCTCGCTGCTCTCATCAGCAAGTTTTATTGTGTCAATGTCACTTGAAAGCGATCCAGAGCTCTTTGATGCTCCAAGTTTGTATGATTCCATTTCACTTGCAAGAGAATCAGTACTATAACATACGGACATAGATCGAGATTCTGTGGAAGACAACATGGATGTTTCAGATTCTTTTCTAGAAGCACTTGTGCTGGTAGCACTCTCTGTAGAAGACGTGATATTACTTGCAGGTGGGACTGTTTTATTGCTTGCCAAAAATGGAGGAGACCCTGAAATTTGCATTGGCTCCATTTCTAGCTCATCGGGTTTATGCCATGTTGCAGTTAAAGAGGGGTCAAACTTTTCAATAGCAACCGTCTTTTGAGAAATATCAGCTGTGTAAATTGATGATGCACCAGCTACATCCTGTTTAACACCTTTTGCCATATCTATTTCCATTGCACCTTGTCTTTGAATATCCCTCTCCATATCTTGAATAGACCTTGCATTATCAACAGACTTAACTGTCAAACCTTTAATCGAACCTTGTGTTACATCCTCAACAGTACTTGAGCTTACCGCAGCAACCACTGTATCACTTTGTGATTTCTGTGCCTTCTTCTTACTGGAAGATCCAAATGGCTTAGGCAGTTCCCTCGATAAGGATTTTGATACTTTGGAGCCTTTCTTGGACTTCTTGCTCGGAGATTTTGGTTTGGCCGCAGCTTCTGAAGCAAACTTGTCTGCAAGAGATTTCTTAGAACTCGGGGTTGCCATCTTCTTCTCCTATTTATTTACATCTATTGTAATAATTACCAGAAATATATTGTGAAAGTCAGTGCCCAACCCTACAGCACACAACAGAGCCCATTCTTCAACTAGCAAAATCAGTATCACAACACGGGACACATTCATCAGCTCACAAAACCAGTCATTGTGCAGCACATAGTCTATTCAACAGACGCAAGTTGAATATTTAACATTCATTTCCATAACAAATATATATAGAATTCCGATCGTATTGCATATCGAATCCGCACGTTAACAAGCACATGTTTATACAAAACTTGACCTCGTTACTGAAACTTCTGTTTGTTTTGAATGTGTCTTATGGTTAGTCATCAGTCGTGCAGAATAAACTGGCAAATTTTATTAAATCATAGCACATGAAATAATAAATTGGAAGAAAATATATTCCATGATGCATACGTAAACTATCCTGGCCAATTTTCAACTATTTTGAACTTCTTAAAATTAAGTGAAATGATGAAAAAATATGTAACTTGTTCCTTCTCAACATTACATTGAACTGTGGTACATTAGCGGTGTGCCGTGAAAGTAGCTGATCCGTAATAATTGTCAAGATTTACAACGGTACAAAACGCAAATATTATAGTAGCGTGTATGTTTATTGCTGTGTGTTTAACTTGTTGTTAGAGTAACCATTAGATTTATATATATATATATATATATATATATATATATATATATGAATATTTGATTGGATGAAAAAGTGATTTATTTCTGAATTACAAAACCAGACACATAGATCTACATCGCATTCGCAGTCGGACGTCAAGTATCTCAGCACTAGTCTTATACAGTTATTTTTCGTCGGATTATTTTCTTATTTTTCTCTTTTTTATAAATCAATATATAATTTAAAGACTTTGATAAGAGATTTTCGCTTCCCATAATTTTCTTCTTTATCTGTCTACGTAAAATTTATATTTCTGTGATAGCTGCCTGTTTCAACATTTTTTGTTGAAAACACTTCCATTTTTTTTGTAATTATCAGTGCCATTATCCACATGCTTTTTAGTCACTGTTGTCAAGGTATTATATAGAGATATAAGTCCTTGCTGTTATAATTACTACTACTACTTCTACTATTATTATTATTATTATTATTATTATTATTATTATTATTATTATTATTATTATTATTAATTCAATAATTTCGGTACCAAAGTAAAGCTGATAAAAATGTTGACTATTTCCAATTTCCAATTATTTTTATTCTGAATTTAATTTATTACGTGTTGCAAACAAACAATGTTGGACTTTTTACAAAACATTCTTTTAAAAAAGAGGAGGCAGTGTACTCAATTTAACAAAAATATTTCAATAGCACATCATAGAAATGAAAATGTTATGTAGATAGATAATGTCCACTAATTAGGTTATCTATGGGTGACAAAAAATTCGTATCGATATTTAAAGATTTTTTATCTGTTTGTTTGTTTTTTTTACTTTAAAAATGGATTTAAAATGAGTGTTTATAAACAAATTAATGTCTCTATTGTTAACATGCAGATCTGTGAAATTACGTCACTGATTCCTTCGTTCGATCAGTACACTGTTGTCCCACGCAAACTTCCCAGGAAAAGGAAACAAAAACAAAAGCAAAATATATTTTGTTTTTTAAAGCGATCTTGTATAGAAGGATAGGAAACTTGCATCTCCCGGCTAAATGTTGATAAAAAAGCACACGAAGGATTAATTATTTTTCAAATAAATCATTTATAATCCACAGATAAATGATTTCTTGTACATAAACATAAGTTGTATCAGCGACTTAATGACAGGTGGATAGGTCACTGGTTGTATGTAATCTTAAATGTTAAGATATGTTTCGATCACGCAAAATGATCTTGAATTATTGAAGTTATTGAGGTTTATTGTCGTTATTTTAGCTGCAGTATACAACTTCTGTAATAAAAAATTCTTCAACAATTTTAAACATAAAATTCTGGGAATGGTATTGTTTTGATGAGAATTCATTCTGTAAGATTTGTGTTCCTGAAATAAATGGAAGTTAATATAAATGAAAAAGAGATATTGCGAGATTTTTCGTGAACACGCGAGCGTTCACAAAATCTCAAGCAGTTGCCTTTCCTTCTCTAATAATTCAATGACGTAATGTTAGTGACAAGGACAAACAAGTGTCGTTACGTTTAAAGCATTTCCAAAACTATTTGCCGAACATTACCATTTTATCCCAAGATACAATAGACTTTATCAGAACACTTGGCGGATGAGATCTGTGATTAGTCCTCGTCTTTTTAAAGAAGAATCTGTGGACATCTCTGTCCTGTTGTTTGGTTATTTCAAAATCGCTTTACAACTGTCTCATTTTCTTCCCCAAGGAAACAGGTCCGTGTCATTCCCGTTTCAAAAAGGCTTACCCCTCTATAACCCCTATAATCATCACCCAGTTTCACTTATAAGCTGCATAAGTAAAATTATGAGTAAGTTTGTCTTTAAATATTTATTCAACTTCCTGTCTAGAAACAAACTACTTAACAAAGTCTGATTTCATACAGGGAGACTCTACTAAATCAACTTCGGCCTACTTATTTTTGTAATGACTTTTGTAGAACTGCTGGCGATAGCAAGTAAATTCTAGTAGTATTCTGCAACATTAGCAAAGTGTCTGATCTTGTCTGACATAAAACATTTACTTTTGAATAATTTGCATAACTGGGAAACTTCTTGAATGGTTTTTCTCTATATTTATCTAACAAAACACAACGCGCTGTATACAACAATACTATATATAACTGGAACAGCACCCTCTACTGGTATACCACAAGGGCCTGTCTTAAAACCTTTACTCTTCTTGATCTGTTTCTAACATCTATTCCACAAATACAATTATTTACGGATGGTACTAATCTATTTCTAATTGTTGACAGCCATACTGTAACAATGAACACCTTAAACTCCATCATTACCAAAATATATTCTTGGTCCAACTAATGGCTTGTGGATTTAAAGTCGTAAAAAAACAGAATCACTCACGATATACAGGAAAAAATCGCCCAGTGCATCCTACATAAGTAATGAATAACGTGACTGTTCTTTAAAGGGAGTATGACCAGGAAAAAACGCTAATAAATGTCTCAAAAATTAAATTATTTTACAAATAGATAAAGTACATATGAATAAAATGCAAATGGTTTAGTATATCAAATTAACCAAAAAGTGGCATAATCGAAATTTAAACTGGAGTTTAAAACTTGAAACGAAATCCCCATTCTAAAAATAGACAGCACTTAATTACCTTTACATCGCCATTCGGACACTTTCTAAGATAAAGTAAATTGTATTACGTGTAAACCTGTTCAACGGATCATAATGTAATCGTCTGACTCTTTTAATATGTGACAACTTGAAATATGTTGCAATTTTAAGCAGGAAATCTATATTAGTTTAACCTAGGCGCGAAGCCCAATTTAAAAAATCCTTTTTCAATATAATATGTTGTCATGTTTAAATAGATATATTTTGGCAAAACTAGGTCAGTGAGTATATATAAGGGTCATATATTGGGAAAATATGGTTTAAGCCAATTTAAAATCATGGACAAATCCTGATAAATTCCTTTTGAGCCGAACAATATAAACATTTAGGCCTACCTTATCTGACGATGGTAGATGGCATGATCACATTGCATGTGTTACCAAAGGTTTTGTAATGTTCGGAGATTAACTTTTATTCTGAATTGCAAAACATTAGAATACTTATTTACATGTACATATATCATTTTACTCTGGTATGTCCTTTCTATATCGATTTAAGGAAAGCGGTCATTCGTTTGAGGAGTCTAATAATTATTTAATACTGTTTATCGTATTCATGTTAAGTTTGACAATGATCACACTCACGATCAACTCATTTGAGTTATGTTGAGCGCGTGTTCCAGTGTTAGAGCACCGAACCCATAATCGGAGGGTCGTGGGTTCGATCCTCTGCCACGGCTATGTGTATGTTTTGTGTATTTCACGCATCGTTGGTTACTTGTACTTTGTATGATGATGAGCTGTATAATGCTTAAGTCGAAATAAAATATATGTTCTGTTCTGTTCCGTTCCGTTCCGTTCCGTTCCGTTCCGTCCGTTCCGTTCCGTTCCGTTCTGTTCTGTTCTGTATTTCTCTCTGAAATAAATTAATCATATAGTATCGACTTTCGCGTTTCCGAACAAGCTTCGCGACTCTCCGTTTTCTGCCGAATGTGTTCAACGGGAAGAGACGGCCACTAATTTGTAAACAAAATCCATTCTTGATTATTTAAAATAATGTACTCTGTAGTTATATTTCGTTTGCAAAGTTTCTCTGTTGTCAAATAAACATATAATCTATCATACTGCAGAGTAAAGCTAACTTAAATTAAAACTAAAAACGATCCTTTCGAAAGCTAATGCGTAACAAAATATGATTCAGGTATAACTCGTACAACTATTTCAAATTAATTTAGTCGAGTTATATCCCTTGGATAGCACACGCACTCGTACACACACACCTTGTCTTGGGTAGAGCGGCTGCGTCAAGTTGGTTTAAACATATTTATTCATAAATTATGTACAGCATATTCCACAACATATTTAGTAAAAGGATTGAAACGAAAGAAAATATTTCTTATATAGTTTCTCTCCTCAAGTTAGCAATCTGGTTCCAAATATTTAACGTAATATGCCTGCTATGGTGTAAGCAAACTTATATTTGGTGAAGGCTCTCACTTTCCTGTACAGCGCATCACATAAAGTGTGTTTTATGTTTTAAACGGTGTCAAAACTTAAACAAATCCTATTCGATGTCATCCTGGGTCGAACCAGTATAAGCCCTAATAACTCGTCTTGCTCTTGGACACAAAATGGTTATTTTGGCCTGGATGTTGGGGATAGAACCACGCCCCGCTTATTCGGGGTCCGATAGTCCATCTATCGGCAAGATTGTTTTAAGATGAACCAAAACATGCTGACAGTAGCAAAAATATAGTTTACAGTCTACATGTATATTTATGATTTCCATTTATCGCATGATAGTATATAGATCTACATGCATATTTATGATTGCCATTTATTGCATGATAGTATATCAATCTAAATGTATATTAATGGTTTCCATTTATTGAATGATAGTATATAGATCTACATGTATATTTATGATTTCCATTTATTTGCATGATAGTATATAGATCTACATGTATATTCATGGTTTCCATTTATTGCATTATACTATATATAGATTTACATGTAAAATTATGGTTTCCATTTATTGCATGATAGTATTTAGATCTACATGTATATTTATGATTTCCATTTATTGCATGATAGTATATCGATCTACATGTATATTTATGATTTCCATTTATTGCATGATAGTATATAGATCTACATGTATATTTATGATTTCCATTTATTGCTTGATAGTATTTAGATCTACATGTATATTTATGATGTCCGTTGATTGCATGATAGTATATAGATCTACATATATATTTACGGTTTCCATTTATTGAATGATACTATATAGATTTACTTGCATATTTATGATTTCTATTTATTGACTGATAGTTTATAGATCTACATGTATATTTATGGTTTCCATTTATTGCATGATAGTATATAGATCTACATGCATATTTATGATTGCCATTTATTGCATGATAGTATATCAATCTAAATGTATATTAATGGTTTCCATTTATTGAATGATAGTATATAGATCTACATGCATATTTATGATTTCCATTTATTGCATGATAGTATATAGATAGATCTACATGTATATCTATGGATCCCATTTATTGCATGATAGTATATAGATAAATCTGCATGTATATTTATGGTTTCCATTTATTGCATGATAGTGTATAGATAGATCTACATGTAAATTTACTGATTACTGATTATCAATTTTAAGGGCATGTCACTTGTATGTTTATTGATATTTATCATTATATATTAACGGTTTTGCCATTCTATGATAAGGTACTAATTCAATATTTATCCAAGAATTATCTATATTTATTTTTTGTTGTTGAATAGATGATTTTGGGTTATATTTATTTATCTTTAATGGTCAATTTAAGACGGTCCCACCACATTATATTATATATTTTGAAATATTGTTATTGCCATATCTACTTATTATACAGATACATCTTCAAACATTGCAGTGTGACTTGTGCCATACCCTTGTATACTCTTCAAGCAGAGTCATATAGTATCCGTTACTGGCCTTGTTTTTCAAATTCTTAGTCGTTTTTCATTTGTTTTTTAACTTTCTTACATGTATTTCAGAATGTACTTCACCCTCTCTCCCATTTCCGAAATGGTAAAAAAGTGTCACAAATATGTTACAATTTTATGATGGAATTTTTTTTGACGTAGGTGCGTAGCCGAAGTTAGGAAATCCCTTTTCAATACATAATGTAAATTATTTTGGCATGTTTGATATCAATCTTTTTAGCAATACGGGGTCAGTGAGTATATATAGGCATGACATATTCGGGGGAAATGTTTACAGCCAATTTTAAAGTTTTGAAAACCACTGCTAAGTTCGCTTTAAATACATTATCTCAACCAATAATGATAAAATTGGACTTTTATGGAAGCAATAATTTGCAAATTGCGTGTGATACGTACGTAATTGCATGGTTAGAGTATTGTTTAAACAATACTGGACTGAATAAAATCTAAAAAGATAAAATAAATAAAGACTACAGGCACAGTATCTGTTTCAATGACAAGATCCAGCAGTGCAATGCTTTATCATCAATGGATCATGACCATGACATTTGTAATCAAATGAAGTCAGTTCAACAATTTATTCGAGATCTTATTAATACATATTTTTTAGTTTATAACTGCTGTATATTCCCAATCAAGATTCAATGACAACTGTAGATGCTAGAGTATCTACAATACCAAAGTGCGCACGTTTTATCATTCAAGGGCCATAACTCAAACATTACTGTCCAATAAGGTCGGTACAACGATTACTCGAGACAGTGTCATTTCAACAATATGTGGTACTGTCAGGGTACAATGGAAAGTGAGGGTGCCTGGGTCCAAGATGTATGATTTTTCAAAACTCAAAAGCCATATCTTAAATATGAAATTTATCATAAGCACCTCGGTGATCATGGTTGATTTTAGACTGACTCTAGAAAAACTACATTTAATTTTATTCACAGTGACTTAAGAATATTAAAGTAACCAGTCAAAATTAAGTTATTCTTTTAAGTATATATGCAAAAAATCCAGTGAAACAGACTCCAGTTCAATAATTGCCTGTGATAGTATGGTCATTAGGCGACCTGGTTCCTGCTTCGTCAACACATTTAAACTAAGAAAAGCAACCATCGAGATGACCATGATTGATGTTAGACTGCCCCTAGAACAAACTACATTTAGTTTTATTCACACTGACTAAAGACTATTAAAGAAACCAGTCAAAATTAAGTATTTAGGCAAAACATCCATTGATAGGGAACCAATGAAAGCAGAACAGTCGGTATGTCAATGCACGGGCGGACGATTGACGGCCACATGGTCACTGAAACCAGAGAGCTAAACAAGAGGACCATTGTGGACCGAAACTTCA
The DNA here is from genome assembly GCA_029582155.1 of Panopea generosa. Classification (NCBI taxonomy): domain Eukaryota; kingdom Metazoa; phylum Mollusca; class Bivalvia; order Adapedonta; family Hiatellidae; genus Panopea; species Panopea generosa. Next base: position 30,511,342 of record CM055901.1, on the reverse strand, counting down.
CGGATATGACTTAAGAGATCGTGCCGATTAAAAGATCATTTAACAATTTAAAGGCCGTAAGTCGCATTCTGACAAGTTCAAGAACAGTATGGATTTATCACTACATGCGCTGTGTAAGACTGGTGAAGGTCCAATGAATGTTGTAAAATGCACATAATGCCGAATAATACATTTTTATGATTCAAGGGCCATCACTCAAATATCAATTATCCGATTTGGCCAGTTCAACAACAAATGGATCCGAGATAGTATATGTATATAAAAGACTGATCCTCGGTCTCATATAAAAAAAAGAGACCGGTATGCGCTGATATTTGACCTTGAGCCTTAAATATGCTCTTCTATAGTTAGATATATTAAGACATAAAAATGGAAGCGGATAGATGCGAAGGCCACGTCGAGAGCATTTTGGTCAGAGAACCAGATTAGGTTATATAATTACTCCGACGTAGGTTTGGTTGAAATGCGATACCTATCTTGTGCACACATAGCCTGAAAGTTACCTGACGTACAATGGACACACGTTGGTCAGAATAGCTCACCTTCATCATTTGTCTCAGTTGAGCAATTTTTGCATCTAAATATAAACATACCCGACTCTGACAATAAACATTTCTTGCGATCAAAACATCGTACAAACCAGAGACATAATACATTGTACATTGTATTATCTCTCTGCACAACTTAATAGAATTAAAGTGGCGGAACATTCGGTCGGGACTAAAATTCGGCATGGAATATATTGATAGACAATAAACAAGTAAATATAATTTAATTTCTTTTATTGACGACTTAATTTGTTCATCATCTCGCATTTTGTATAACTCACTAGAGTAATTTATACTATTTGTTTTACTTATTAATACAGACATTCACACATATACAGTTTACATATAATAAATGCTGACATTCACTCATATACAGTTTACATATAATTAATACAGTCATTCACGCATACACAGTTTACATATAATTAATGCTGACATTCACTCATATACAGTTTACATATAATAATGCAGTCATTCACGCATACACAGTTTACATATAATTAATGCTGACATTCACACATACACAGTTTACATATAATTAATGCTGACATTCACTCATATACAGTTTACATATAATTAATGTAGTAATTCACGCATACACAGTTTACATAAAATTAATGCAGACGTTCACTCATTTACAGTTTACATACAGATATATTGATGCAGACATTCACAGTGACATCTTCACATATATTTTCAAAATCGCAGTTTACATAATAAATACAGACATTCAGTAGAATATGTACATATTTCAGCTCGTCTGACCATCTATTCGTTCGTTCTTCCACATTCGTCCTTTCACTCAGCTGATTTATTAATTTATCAATTCAGTCACACTATTATCTAAGTAAATCAAATAAAAAAAATATTGATTATTTTGTCCGTTGACATCACAACAGTTATACTGCACTCGAATAAACATAGACTCCAACATTTGCTCGCATTCTTCGACTCGTTCGTAGATATTCTCAATATAAAAAACTACAAAACTGACCATTTATTCCCCGCACGAATAGATACGTTAACTTGGATTTCGTGTCCGCGATCTCGGATATTTAATACCCGTTGCCCCACCCCTACATTGTACCCCCACACGTTACAATTACAAGGCGTAATAAGCAATTGAATTCTACTTTAAATAACACTATTATATAATATACACTTAAATACCATAAATAAAATAGCAATACAACAAATAAATAACACATGATATCAAGTAATACCTACTGTACACCTGTATCATGATGTGCAGATATATCCACTACTGATTACAAAGCACGTCAGGTCATTAAAAGGTTAATAAAAAAGGTGTTCTGGTAGAATTTATTAAAACGATTGGAATAGAAATAATTAAAAAGTAATTCCTCGAACTAGACATGGTCAGGTCGGATTGACAGTTCATTTATTAAACATGCGCAGCAGACTATCACGTGCTTGAATATGATTTAAGGATTGTTACTTTAAATATGTCACGTGATAAAAAAAATATATTGGATGTATGTTATAATATGATTATGTATGTTATGATATATTTCTTAGCCTGATAATTGTTTGTATGTAAAAAAAAATACAGTAAAAAAAGTAATTAGTTATTATATTGTGTGTCAGCTGCAGCTGTTCCCAGGCATGCACATATATAATGACAAATACACCGGATAAATGTTCACCGGTTCGCAGGCTGTTGCCTGATGATATGACCTTGACTAGAAAGATGATAGTAATGCAATATTTATTAATATTTAAGTCAAGTTCTTACTTTTAGAATGAAACACAAGATTTCATGTTGGATAGTATTATTTTATTCATAAAAATTGTTGTTTTGATTTATATAATGACTTGTGAAGCAAAAAATGCGTGCACTGAAATCAGTAATGAATAATTACCAGCTGGAACCCGGCGTTTGCAAAGACGACCGAGCAGTAAAAAGTAAACTAAATCTACATTGCACAAAATATACTTTATACATTTGAGACTTATACCTCCAACATCCAAACGACAAAAATTATACAGTTTGCATCAGACGTCATTTTCATTATTATGCAATCTTTGTCCGATTAAGCGCTGCATGTTTTGAGACGTCTCAAAGTTTTTTTCGCACAAATATTGATTAATCGACACTTCCAACGACAAAAATCTATTAAATCAAATTTATCGAGAATAATCTGGCTGGTTGCCCGCTGTTGAACCATCTCCTATATTAAAGGAGATGGTTGAAAATAAGCAGGGTACCACTCTATCAATACTGTAATAACCGTGCGCTATAGACAAATCCGTCAAACATGTATGAACGAATGAACCCAAATGTATCTTTTTAACGTTTTTTACATATATTTTTTTTATACATTAAATACATTGCAAGTTAAAATTTCTTCTTTTTTTTCAAAATAAAATATAATTTATAATATATTCAAATATACACTAATTCTAGCTTTATATACAAATTACACAGAGACACGTGACTCATGACAGATGTCAACTGAGTGCGTTGTCTCGTGTAAGATATTGCACGATTTGGCCCGCATGGACGTCCATGTTACATAACTTAATTATAATTAATGTAAAACATATTTTAAAGCTATTTACAAGCACTACAGTTTAAGTATCATTGTGTTGATGGTTGATGTTGTTGTTGTTGTTGTTGTTGTTGTTGTTGTTGTTGTTGTTGTTGTTGTTGTTGTTGTTGTTGTTGTTGTTGTTGTTGTTGTTGTTGTTGTTGTTGTTGTTGTTGTTGTTGTTATTTTCCTTTTTTTAATCAAACTTTTTGTTTAAAAAAATATTTTCAATATAATTTTCAACATATTTTGTCCATAAATATTTAGTACTACGAACTAAATTAATTGGGTATTTTTTTTAATTAAAAAAATCTTAAAAACTCCAAAAATATTAATTCCACCATAGAAGTAAATATTTAATTACAACTGTTGACAGACTGATACTTAAATACTGTATGTTTTTTTTTAAAGAGCACCATACTGTGCTGTCTGCACCTCTTTCACTCATATTTACACATATTTACATATATTATAGTGAACTAAAGAATAAATATGACTAGATATTCTCATCCAAATGAACTGCAATAAGTAAGTTCGAGTATACATTTAATTAAAACAATACTTATTAAATACATTGCCCATACATGTACATCCTCGCAACCGCTTATTAACAACAAATGCACGTAAACACTCGAAACCGCTAATTGACATCATATACACACACACACTCGCAACTGTTTATTAACAACAAATACACGTTATCTGGCACGCACGCACGCACTCGACCACTTATCAACAAGAAAACTGTTACGTTATGATGCTATGAAACGTTAAATATAAAATTGTTGTTTAATTATATCAGTATATTTTCTTTTAAAGAATAAAATTGAAAAAAACAAAAGTAGGTGAAGCAGTGAAATGCTAGAACTTAACTTGACTTTAACCGTATACTGGGATCAAATTTGAAAATCTCATTGTCTTTTGTCAGTGTTTAATTTCGGGTGAAAGCAAATATTAGAAGCACCAGGTGCTGACCGAACAAATCAATAGCGCACCGAATAAAAGATGAAAATGGCGAATGCGTATCGATCGGAGACTTTTGTAACAATGGCGTTGAATTCGGAGAATGACAGACGAGTTCTGTCGATATTATTAATTCATAACTAGGCAACGGTTTTCCGACGTTGACATAAAGAGCTAAATGGAAACAGCTGATGCTGGTTTGAACCAAATGGCCGTCATACTCGTCTTTTGTTCTTTTGTTGTTTTTCAATAAGATATAACCACTGTCGCGAATTAAATACCGGTAGGAAAATGAATGACACTTTTTTATGTTGTTTTCTTTTTTGCGTTTTAACATAATTATAATTTTTTTTTTATTTCAGTGCAGAACACAGATTTAGTAATAATAAACCCGACAGATTGCTACGGATCAAAACAGTTTTTTTTGTTTATTTTACTAAATCTGTGTTCTGTACTGAAATAAACCCAAAAGAAATATTATGTTAAACGAAAAAAAAGAAAAAAAATGTCATTAATTTTCCTATGGATATTGTTACTAGTTGAGGATTACCTATCATTTAATCTCTGGGTTAGTTTCATTTATTATTGCACAAATAGACAAATTAGTAAAATATAGCAGTTTTAATTGAATTTATATGTTAAATGTTTTAATACAGTTATTAATATAGAATTTTCAACTTGACCAATAATATTGCACAGTAAAGATATTATGATTAGATTAAGTATTGCACCCTTAATACATTAAAACAATTTGTTAACATTTTAAAAACAGCAATATTGATTAAATCTCCATTTATTGTATTTATGTGACAATGTTCTAAAATCTTGTTAATTATGAAATCGTTGATCATTGATACAAAAAAAAGCATAACATTATTTATATAAAGGAAAATGTTCCTAAAACACAATAAAAATATAACATTACAATGAAAACAAGCACCCACAAATATAATATATACATCCATTCTGAAAGACTTGTAATTAATAAATACCTCATAATTTATGTTAATTGCACCATATAAAAATAGTATTTTTGTTCACTGTCTCTAAATGTCATTTCACAAACCCACAAGTGTGTCATTGAAGCGTGCCTTTCAGGAACGACCGCATCCTGTTCGGTAGCGGCAAAGCGTCTATTTCTTTCTCTTCCCGTATTTTTGACACAATTGCGGCGCGACAGCGGTCTTGTAAACTGTGATACATTCGTCGCCGTTGACCCAGCGTCATTTCTGTCTTCGCTGCCGTTGAGCAGACGATTGGATAGAGTTCTTGATTGACCCGATTTAGCCCAGAAAATGCAACCCCCAAAGGTTCACCATCCTTGAAGTAAGATAAAGTACCTTTATTCCAGTCGAACAACATCCCCACAGTCGTAGCTTCGTTCTCACGGAAAGGTTTCGTCATTGTTCGGCCTTTTCCGTTGTGCCATGCCACGCCTTTGTGTGACATTCCCCAGCTCTGATCGTCCTCACCGATCATATTCACGAACGCGTCTACATGAATTCGAGCTTCCTTGGTACCAACACCGAACATCATACTGGTTCCGAATAACCTCTGCGACACTTTAACCTCCCAATAATGTGTTCCATAATTCAAACATCTCGTTCCCCGAACACCAGCAGTTCCATTTGACCAGTTCGGGTGAAAATGTGCCGTTTGGCGACGTTTTCCTATCAACTTCACTTCGTGTGATTTTTCCTTCCGACTCCACGACCAGAAGTCGTCACAGCCCTGGAGTAACAGCGGCATCAGCTCGCATTGAACCATGGTCTAACAGACGACACACAGTCTGTCCGATAAGTCTGGAAACAAAATGTCAGCATATATTGATTATTGCTTCAATCTGAGTGGTCCGTCACAGAATCAGGATTCTGAGTCAACACAAGCGAAACATCTATAAACAGTCATGTACTGGAACATGCCAACCACGCATAAATTATTTATATTGCAAATCCATAAATGCTAATATCGTTCATTCAGTATGAGTAGTATGCCACTTTATGCTTAACAGCGCGACGCAAGGATATCCGCAAGATTTAGTTTTTTCCGTTTATACTTTATAAAAAGTGATGCACAGAGAGATATATCGGGCAGACGACCATTTCAGCATCTGGGTAGAATATGTGCTGTATGAAAAAGGTAGCGGATTTTATAACGGTTCACACACAATAGACGACCGGGATCCAGTGTCACATATGGGCTGCTAACAAAGCGTCACCTAGCACGTACTACTGAGCTATCGGGAACCAATCAAGCAAGATGATTCTTTGATCCAATGATCTTTGTCACGAGCCGACGCGTGCCTCGCACGCTTATCTGTCAATCATTGGGTATTAATTTTCTGTTTGTATAACGTTAGGCGGAGCTTAACAGGCACCAGCTGTTCGAAAATCAGGTCCCCCTGGGTAATGGAATACTTTGCCTTATTTGAACAATGATAAACATTAATGCAGGCAAATCAAAATAGTCCGAAACACAAATTAAGAAATATTGATTGTTAACCGTTATATCGATTAAAAAAATCCTTTGTGTATTTCTGACAACAAAGATTTTCAAAACGGCCTGTATCTAAATAGATCTAACAAGACAACTGTTTAATAGTAATGGTGGTGGTAGTGGTAGTGGTAGTGGTAGTGGTAGTGGTAGTGGTAGTGGTAGAAGAAGTATTAGTAGAAATAACAGTAATGACAACGACAAATGGAGAAAAATAATTAAATAGATAATGATGATAATAATGTTGTTCATCGTCTCCAGTAATCGCATCCCTCTTGAAGGGTATTCTTGCTGATGATATTTTGGTGCATATGTAGTAATTATCAAGTATTTGTTGCTGTTTTTTATTCCGTACTCCAAACACGTGATTATACAGTTTTATGCGTCGCATATTTTCTTTAAAGAAATCAACACGATTTATTCTCTTGTAATTTATTGATCATAATTTTCATATATTGATATTATTGTAATTGCTGTTGTATACATAGATTAGAATAAAACAAACAAACCATTCGAACTCTAAAATCAAGTTTTTTTCTAGTTAACACGTTTACAAAATGTCAACAGCAAGCAGTGTGTTTTTACACACTTTACAAAAAGGGTCGCACGTTTCGTGTGATGAAGGTTTTAAACAATGCATTGAAAGGAAAGATTATCGGTAGATAAATGCACACGTCCGTTAGATTTGCTTGCGCATCCTGTCACTCTGTGCGGGTAAACTGCGAAACACATTTTGTCAATATCTGGCCTTTGTTATCAGAATAAATGAAATAATGGTTCTAAAACTTTTGTATATCTATTTATTTATTTTTCGAAATTCAATACGGACTTTCCTACAATTTGTGAATAGGAACCTATCGTTTTTCTTTAAAAAATTTCATCGGGAAACTTATTCGACACCCAACGAGTGCCTCCTTAAAAAAGATCACCGGATTCCGATATGTTTTCCAAATAGACTTTATGCGAAAATTAATCAAACAATGGAAATATGCCACGGATCGTATTCCCGGAAGAATACGATATTAATCCGGGTTTTAAACACCCGGATTTGTGTGACAGTTATGTCTGGTGTAAATAACGGGATGTACGAGTGTTTAGAGTACCCGGCGATGGCACTTTGCCTGATAGACGGACATACATGCCAGTGTGTTTGATTTGTTTATTGACTTGATGTCAAAGAAAGATTAAGTCATAAGCGGCAATTAAGTGATTAATACATGTTGTCCTTTTCGATATTTTTTCCCGGACCTTATACTTAACGTTGGACAGAACAAACCTCAGACATAAATTTAGCTTACTATAGAAGGACAATGAAAGAACCTATTCTATACAAACCATAGACACTATCAAGGCATCTACCGAACCTATAGATTTGGTGTCAACCATGAATGTGTATCGGAAAAAAGCCCCAAAATATCAGAAGTTCCGTAATTGTGATTTCAATTATCTCCCTTTATATATGCATGTATATAAATATAGATTTATATATTCTTTAAATGTAAAAAAAACCCATACACATACTGTTTGGCTTTTTCAATACGTGTACAAGACTGGGTTGAAGATGGACGGTAACAGCAGGTCTCTGGTTTCGCTGTACTGTAAAATTAATGCATAATTAAAATACAGAGACAGTACACTCCGTTACCAAGGTTACTTGCACATCTGTCGTACATGTATCATGTTTTTTTTGTTTTTATCTTTTGTTTAAAACAACAACAACAACTATATGGTCGCATGTTGCTATACTTATTATCCTTAAATTGTTTAATTTTAATGTCCCTGTTTAAATCATGTACTGATAGCTGGTGTACAAGCTGGCAATCTGTTTTGTGACATGTACGAGACCGTAAAACAGTTGTCCACCCCTGCTGTGACAGTGATAAAACAGTTACCAAGTTGCACTCCCCAGTAGCACACCTGCTGCTGTCACAGTATGTACTGATCGGGTGCGGCGAACAACCGCAGTAACTAGACATATGTTTCTTGTCCCAGATGGTAACAGTTATCTGTATACGCTTATTTTGAATATTTAGCGTATTTTTTTGGTATCAAAGGAAGGTTAACCAGTACTCAGACACATCCATCTACGTAACTGATAACTTTCCCACTTGAATTAGCGGTGAGAGACGAATGACAATGAAATCCACTGCAGGGTATCAATTATCACGGAAACTGTGGCCGAGCGGATTTGCGAACTCACGACCCCTGGACTGATAGTCAGACGGGCTAACAACTAACAACTGAGCTGACCGGGCTCGTATCAGACAAAAAATCGGTGTTTGGTGGAGACAGTATCTCATAAATAATTTATATTCTATAGTAATATACTAAATATCAGAGATCTGTACAAATATTTTCTCATATATTGAAGTGTGATACCTGAATTGATACCTTCTTTCTCATCAAGATGCATATGTCCGCTATGTATTGTTTTAAATTATCGTTAACAGTTTCTGTAGAAAATGTGGAAGTTTTTTGTTCCAAATAGCAATTAGTCTATTCTAGTTCCATGTGTCGAGCTTGGGTTCGAACCGACAATTTCTAGCGTGAACGGTCAACACTCTCTCCACTGCACCACCACTCCGCTTTAAATAGCAGTTCATGCACAAACGTTTTGGTTAATCAATATAGCTGTCGAAAAACACATTGCTATGTATCAGATTAGATATCTTGGAAATTATGCGGAGATGTATTTTTTTGTACTAGGAAATACGAAAAAAGCAACTAAAAGTACACAAAAAAGAATTAATTGTTATTTCATGACCCAGACTTGATTCTAGACCATACCTACGACCCATCGCCACCAAAGCCAACACACTTGGAAATTGGGGTATGAATACACAATTTCGGAAGTCTACTTTCATTTTGTCAACGATGCACACAGTGAACATAAAAAATATCTTGGATGACACATGTCTCTACTATTACATGACATACTATTCTCATCATACTGTGGTAGCGCAGTGGTTGACAAACAGTTAAATGTAAGTTGCACTACTTTCATTTGGGTCTCTCACTCTATGAATGACAAGCATGCAAACTTTTTTTTACTATAAAATAATGATAAAAAATCACTGGTGGGCTAACACATATAACAACATTTTCTCTGTTACGGATGATACCGGTAATTTGTTTTTTGGGTGTTCATAAATTTGAACATCTGCACCAGTCTTGAATTACTGGACTCCTTTATCGGAAAATGTAGAAGCAAAAGACAAAGAGAAAGACGAAAAATGAAGAGACGATGAAAACAAGACCTTTTGAAGAATATAATATATTTTCTGCAATCTAAAATTTAAATTTGAAAAAATAAAAAAATATATTAACATAATTCAAAGATGCGGTGATTAGATATGGTGTTGGCCATTTTTAATTCACCCTTCGGTGATTTTTGTAACAAATACTTGAAACCAGTAAAACATAAAATTATGAAGTCAATTATAAAAAAATGAAAGAAAAAAAACACGGAAATCCAATAAATGTCAATGTCAGTGCGTGTTTGTAAAATGCACGTCAATAATGAAAAATAAAGAATATAAATCAGCATGGTTAGTTATGCATGATCAAATACTAATTTTAAATTGTGATAATTTGATGTCAGAGATGTTGTAGATTATTTCTGCACACTCGTTCTGGAAGATTTATGTATAAAAATAACTACTTTATTGTCCATATGTTTTGTTAAGCATATCATAATTTAGAAAAAATGTTTCGCCAAGAAATATTTACGGAAGAAAATAATTTATGCCTTTCATTAAAAAAATATTTTTATTTGATTTCTTTTAAAGTAATTAAGAGGAACTCAAAATTACAAAAATGGAGCATCCTCCGTAAATCAGGACGGATTCAATTAAATTGAAACAAGGTTATGTTCGTACTCTTTTAGGCATTTAAAGGGGAACGCAACCCTGTGTATAAAACAGGATAATATGAATAGCTATGAGTTCAGCTTTCTATTAATAGTATTTTTATGCATAAATTCGAGTCCATAAAGATAAATCAGCTCGTTTTGTAACGGTCATTTTCGCACATCGACTTTGTGGTGGAAGTCGCCATATTGGATACCTGCGTGACGTCATAACTGCACTTCCGGTTTAAAATATAATTGATTTATACGCTACAGCAGATATAGAAACGTGCAATTATAGTCACCGGCAAAAGTACTCGCAAGAATGATAAAATGGATTTTAGTAACGGAGAAGTACTTGTGGCCTACAACTTTGAACCAGAATTTTCGGAAGCAGAGTTAAATGAATTAGAAAACGAGAGAAATAGTTAGACGGCACAGTTGTTCACATATGTGAAAGATTTTTGCAGCTGCAAAAACTGTGTAAGGATGCTTTCGTCCGACGAAAATACGTGCTGCAGATGCAATGACCATACTAATGGAAATTTAGAAGATTTAGACTGTATCACAGAAAAAATACAGAGAAACACATAAATGTCTTATGAAGTTTTCACCCAAAAAGATGATAACTGTTAAACAGTCACACCAATCATGAACCAGAGATCAAACCCGAAACTTATCAATCACGACTCTGACTCTTATCATGTAGCCTGACATTGATGATTGAATTTTTCAAAATAGTAAAATTACCCTTAGTTTGATAAAAAAAAAATATTATTGGCGTCAGTGATGATGAAGATCCAGACGAGCCTGCACATTCATGCTGTACTATCAGGGTATATACTGTTTGCTACTCAGTCAATACATTATCAAAAAACAAAAACACTATTTAGACCAGGAACGGAATTTAAGGGAAAATATTTGTTACATATATTTACCTGTCTAAGAGGGAATAAGAAATAATATTATATCTCTTTTCTTATCGTGTTTAGCTGGTGCGGCCATTGTTGCGTACTGAGAAATGGCTGATACAATTTTGATTTCATACCCATTTTAGTCAATTTATATGAAGCATGAATGAGTTGGGTTTTTTTGTGTTGTTTTACATAACTGGCACTGTCTTTTGGTTATTCAAATGGTGCTACTACCCAATTTGATATTTGATGATTATCTATTCTACCAGTTCCCTGAACATGTATGAATGTTGTTCCTTATAGGGAGTGTCATATGGAATATAATGTCTACAGGCATATTGCACAAAGTGTATGTTACTGTCCAGCTACTGGCACCCTGCTGAGCTTTCATAATTCACCAACACCACATTCACACCATGTGGTAATGAGAAATACCCTGCCAAAGTGTGCATATTGTACCCTAATAAGCGTAATCACCCCAGGTTTAATGACCCCAGGGTTTATGACAGGATGTTATATCACATAGTATTATGCCTTATTACCGATTAAAACATTTTCAGTTAATTAGGGTTTCAATATCAATGCAAACTTACAAGTAATAAAATTATGTTATATGATTTTATGAATATTTTTCATAAATTGTATACCAGAACACTTTTTTTAACAGTAAAAAAAAACTTTTCATGAATTCTTGAATAAATAAAGGAACAAAGGTTTTACTTTATCTTTTTTCATTACGAAGTAGATGTAGTTCAAATGTCTATTCACGAATAATGACCTTGTTGACTGTGAAAAAGCCATATATCAATAAACTAAATTGCCTATTAATTATAAAATTAATAAAATGATTTTATGACCAATTAAATGTTGACTGAATATTAAGCATCATTTTTTGCCATCGAGGGCTTACTGTACAGATGTTCAGTTAACCTAACCACTGTTTTCTGAAAAGTTAACCAGTACTCGAGCACACCCAACAACCGCAAGTAACTGATTATTTTCCCACTCGAATCAGCAGTGAGAGACAAATGATATTGAGACACAATGTTGTATGTCAATCATCACAGAGACTGTCGCCGGGTGGGGATTCAAACTCGAGACACCTGGATTGATTGTTAGACACGTAACTGACTGAGCTAATCGGGCCTGTCACAATTAATTAGCCTTAATTTGTATTTTAATAATAACTTTTAGATACCATGTCGTTTTCACACCTTATGTTTTGGCATTAACCTCTTGTTTTTATTGTACATTGGTTTATCACACCTGTTCAAACAGCCTGCAATTATAAGATTGTGAAAGTTTGCTATATCAATTTCGCAATATTTTGGAAGAGTATATAAAATTACAAATTAAATTTCAGAAATCAGTTGAGCTATATGTTATTAGCACATTTTTAAGAGCTTCCCACTGGATAATATACACTTAGTCTATATGTATGTCGCATATGGTCATCTTCGTACTGAAATCATCAGAAATTGCAGCTTGGATAGTAGTACGCCAAGGCATTGGTACGCTTCATTCTGCAATCTTAAGTCCTACCCCAAAGTATAAAGGCGTTTTGCGCGTGATGTCACCAGAAGCTTGACACTGAGGCATTGTGAAATCACATATTAGGAAAACTAAACACAACGCTGTCCACAAAACATATCGCATTACTCCACCCACTTATTCCGCTGGAGAAAACAATGTTTAATGGGTTAAGTCCTTCAATTCAGAATCGTTTTCGCGTTTAATTGTCTACCTTCGATGTTCACTAATGCACTGTATATCTGTATATAAACTGATTACGTATATTAGTGTATATACATAAGAGTTTCAGTAGAGAGCAGTCACTAACGACACAATACAATTTGCGCGATAACTAGAACGGAAGTGCAGTTATGACGTCACCGAATACCTCCATCACAAAAGAGCTACAAAATGGCGGCGCCCATAGCATTTAGGAAACGCTTGAAATCATGATATTTAATGTCATTTTTCTCATTTGATAAATTTCGTACAATTAAAATTTGTTGATTTTTGTGTTATTTACATGTCTATTTAACGATAAATAGCCATTTATATTCTGACGTGCGGTACCCTTTAAAGAAAAATAGCGCGTTCCGAATGCAACCGTCATAACTCGAGTTGTCATAAATAAATATAAATTGACGTGTGTTGTTCCTTCACCGCCCGTTCTATAATGGCGCAAACCCGATTTGCACTTGCAGGCGGCCACTTTCTTTCAAAAATGATTGTTATCACTATGAGAAAAAAAATAAAGTTCAAAATAACTTTTTATCTCATCTGCATTTATACTTTCAGATTCAAGTAAAATATTTGCGCTTGAATTTGTGTTAATATGAATCATGGAAGTTATGTTTCAGTGCGAGTTTGAGTTTAGCGTGAAAAAAAGTTTGCTAAAATTGGGGACAGATATTTGGACACACGCGATATTCATATAATTATTGATAATATTCGACTTTTATAAAAAAAACAACAACAAAACACAGGACAACTTAAAGCCCCATAGCATATCTGGCATGTGTTGAAAATGTTTTTAACAACATAAAAACGTCAGAAAAACACGGATACACGCACACCGGATTTATATATTTACTGTCAATAGCCTATTCGGATTGAGCCACGCCACTCCGAGAACAATATTAGAATAGATCGTTAGACATTTCTTTTCCTTATTAGACAGTGAATATTTGGTGTTACTGGGGTGAGATATACTAAAAATTCATCAGAATTGGAATGATTTGATTACATTAATTTGCATGTTAATTGTTTAATCATAAAACAGTTAGATGTAGATGTCACAACGAACTGTCATGGTAACTTTTTACAGTTGATTGGAAAACCGGGATCAGATGTATACTTGGGGATATTTACATCGAACTGTAAGAAAAATTAAGAAATATATAAACAAATACCCTTAAAAACTGATACAAAGAACCTAAGAATATATTGATAATAGATAAAAAAAATGGCTTGATTAAATATTTGACGTCATTTTTATGTCACCGAGAGGTAACAGAAGATCGGTTTACTTGACTCTTTGGTCTTTACTTTTTAATCAATCTATGGAAGGTTAACCTGTACTCGAGCATCTGTGCAAGTAACTGATAACTTCCCACTTGAATCAGCGGTGAGAGACGAATGACAAAAGGACGCAATGTCATATAACAATCATCACGGAGACAGTGGTCTGACGGGGATTCTAACTCACGACCCCTGGCTTGATAGCCAGACGTGCTACCGATTGAGCTAACCGGGCACAGCTCAGATAAAGAAGGGTGGGACTATGCAATCAAATATAAGGCTTTATGTAATTTAAACATCTGTTTACACAGAAGTTGAATAAAATTTTATTATCATCGATAATAACAGAATAAAAATCAATGAAATTAGCAAGTTTTTGTTGCTCAATGAAACGAAATTATGTGATTCATTGAACATTAAAAAAAGACCGTACACCGCCATTTAGGCACTCGACACCTTTCAAAGGGCCCCGGGTTTGTTGAATAGACCGTTAGTTCATTACAAATGATAAGTTTATTATTTATAGCACCCTTTCACTAGGGTCGACAGGTGATTTGGACGAATAATGCAGCCAAAATTACCCACAATGCACCATAATTATATGAGCCGGATAAATATAATTGGTTTAGTAACGGGATCTTCCTTTTGAAGTCGTTCCGATATTCTTCCAGCATACACTAGTCTGTTTGAAGTTACCGATTTGGAAAACAAATATATTGCTGGAGAAATCAGTTTGCTTGCTTTTCTGTATTTAGATATTTTAAGAATATTTGATTATGATTTGAATCATGGTTTAAATGTTGGGTACGCGACAGGCCGTGCCCTAATAGCTATTTCATAACACAGTTTGTTGGTATGGTTTTTAATAAAATGAATACGACAAAATGGTTGGATTAAATATAAATATGTTTAATGCGGTCGATAAGTATAATAAATGACGAAGAAGCAGGTACGTCCATGTGTTCCAGCAATACAAGTACCCAAAATCTTCTTAAGTCTATAAGATCCGTGTAATTCCGGGTAAGAATAGAACCGCTGTCGATCTCTGCAGACGAGTAGGAATCATTCGAATGGGTGTCGTGTTTATTTTATCATTTTTTTGTCATGTTCATTATTGTGGTTAAATTACCAATTCCTTTGCAGCTCCAGGGAGCCATATGAGTGATGGCAAGAATAGGATCACTGTGGATCATGCATGTCGTAAGAAGCGACTATTTGAGTAATACGATAGAATTTGCTGAATCTCTGCAATGCTGCAGGTACCAAGGTTTTAGATTCATTCTGTATCTTCGTTTTTTTATGTCATATTTTAAATATGTACGTTAATTTGTTGTTTTTGTACATGTGAACATGGAATCTAGCTTCCTGTTGCCGTCGAATAACTTACAATGTGTTGGTACGTCGTAAATCCCCATTCATTCATTCTTACATCTATCTCGGTATATTATCCGAACTATGTCGGAATTTACCGAGTTCGTTTGATAGAAGATTCAGCTACCGATCGGCACATTTAAGATGAAGATAAAGACAAAAGCAAAGAAAATATTTAGTTATGCTCTTGAACAAATACCTGGGTTTTGAAAATAAACAAACCAGCGCTTCTAAATTCACCATCATATATCATGATTTCCCCTACATATAATTCCGTTATAAAACAGAATAAAGCAAAACTGAACATATTTTTAAGCTACATAATCATAAACTATATAATCTATATATTATACCATTTTGTTTTATAAAGATATAAGTAGTAAATATATTACACAATTTAATGCACAGAGGTCTAACATGTTGATTTTTTTTATCTCTGCTCCAATCAACAAACAATAAAGAAATCATAAATTTTAGTACATTTCTGTCAGAAGCATTATGTAAAAGATGTTCCATAATAAACAACCAATAAATGTTTATCCTTCTTTCAAGATATTGAAATGTTCATAATTAATATAGAACATAATGAAAATAACCTTCTTACTCGAAAAATATGAGATTTTGAACTTTTGTAATTGTTAAAACTTGTGCATTAATTTGTCATGTAAATGTACTGTATATATGTTTAGTATGACGAGAAACTGTTATAGTTTAAGTTTTCTTCTTCTATCATAACGTATAGTCGCGTAACATTTATAATTGATTTCTTCACGTTTTACCAGTATTAATAACACACTGCTTCGCATATTCACCGACTCGTGCGTGTAATTAGCGGATTCAGGAACATATAAAAAGAGATAAGTAACTGCAGGTGCTTGTCTAAAGTTCCGAGTTCGGGTGGCACATTTGGTGCTTTCCAAATCTTGGAAACACAACTCCTTGTAAACCAACAAGCAAAATATTGTGATTATCAGAGTACAAAAGGCTGGTTAAATTAAAAGAAAAGAAAAATATTTACGCTTACAATTATTTTTTTTGTGATCGATTTTTTTTTTCATTTAAGTTTATTAAATAAGGAAAAAAAAACTTCTTTAATTATGAAAATTTTCGCCACCCAGGAATACATTACTTCACATCATCTTTCAACAAAAAATTATATTTTTTTGATGTTAACATATTGGTTGTTTTGTTTGGTGAAAAATAAACATTTCTAATTATTCCCCGACCACCCACCACCCCCAACCCACCCCCAATTTTCAACCTGTAATATTTTAAATTCAGAAGAAAAATGTTTAAAGTAAATCGATAATTGGAAATAGTCAACATTTTATCAGCTGGTACCAAAATTATTGAAATTCAGACAAAGGTTCAAAGAGATATTAAAGATATACTAAAAATGGCTCCCGAAATTTCAGCCGTGTATGTTGAATTGATATTAGCCTGTCAGTGTACTTTGTACAAAGTACACAGTCATAAACTATATATAAATTATAACGTAAAGTCGTGTAACAGCTATACTTGATATATTACGTAAGACCAATTATAATATGAACACACCGGTTCTCATATTCAGTGATTCATCCATGTTATTAGTGGGTGTTACTAATGTTTCTCTTATACGGTCTTGATTAAATTCGCTGGTAATAAATTGAATCATCAAATACGATGTTCGTGCTCATATAGATGTAATCAACATTTTGTTTAATTAAATAAACATATAATCAGTGACCATCCGTCAAACAACGTAGGGAAACACGGTGATTGTCTAAATAATCACATGTTATCAGATTTGCCCTCAGGGAACCCCTTTAGTCACGTGTGTGCATTAATTATAGCCTCTTTATTAGTTCAAATACAGCTGTCGTGCATTTTGCTTGGATGATAAGGTTAAATACAAATATGGTGACCGTGGAACGAGGGTATAAACATGCTGGGTTAAACGAATTTGTTTCTAGTATTGCCAGAAAAATAGTAACAATGTTCCCGGACACTGGCTCAACCTCAATTAAGCACGCAGTGCACGATAATATTAGCTAGGGAACCAGACAGTAAAATGTGTGCTTTTTGACGGTTCTGAACCCAGCATGATAAAGAAGCTTGGGGACGGGGCCTTCTGTCTATGTATAAAAGACATTAAAAAGTGGTATATCTGGGACGTAAGAAAGCAAATAATTCCGAAACAAAACCGCTAGCCACGTAATGGAAGTAATGACGAGGATTGATTGATTGAATATTTAGGGTCATTTTATGCCATCGAGGGCTAGCAGACGTTCAGTTAACCTAACCACTGTTTCATGGGATCCTAATAGATTAACCAGTACTCGAGCACATCCCATCTCCGCAAGTTACTGATAACCTCCCCACTTGAATCAACGAGGAGACGAATGGTTATGAGATACAATGTCGTATATCAATCATCACGGACGGGCGGGGATTCGAACTCACGACCCCCTGGATTGATAGTCAGACGCATAACCGACTGTGCTAATTGGGCCCGGCTAATGACGAGGAAGGAGAGAGTGCGACCCGCCAGGTGAGTACGTGGGCATTCTTTGGTTTTCTAAGTGCCAAATTGTGCATTCTTTTACATTGCAGCCCTACAGTTTTATCATGACGGGAATGGTATAAAATACATTAGAATTTAAATCAGAAACTGAAAAATAGAATGCTAGGTGTGTTTTAGGGGCCTCAATCTAAAATGTTGGTTTTCTTGGTGCTTTTCTGGTGAAACAAGCTGGATTTAACCTGACCACAGCGGCGAAACAGGCTGGGCACAACTTTGACTACAGCAGTGAAACGGACTGTGTTCAACCATGGGCAGCGTTGAAACGGGCTGGGCTCAACTCTGACCACAGCGGTGAAACAGGATGAACTCATACCTGGCCACAGCGGTGAAACAGGATGGGCTCATACCTGGCCACAGTGGTGGAACAGGATGGGCACAGCTTTGACCACAGCGGCGAAACGGACTATGCTCAACCCTTACCACAGCATTGAAACGAACCGGGCTCAACTGTGGCCACAGCAGTGGAACATAATGGGCTCATACCTGACCACAGCGATGAAACAGGCTGGTTCAACCCTGGCCACAGTGTTGAAACAGGCTGGGCTTAACCTTGGCTACAGCGGTGAAACATGATGGCGTCATACCAGGCCATAGCGGTGAAACAAGCTGGTTCAACCCAGGCCACAGTGTTAAAACAGGCTGGGATTTACTCTGGCCACAGCGGTGGAACCGAATGGGCACAACTTTGACCACAACGGTTTAGTGTAAACATATTTTATTGCCAAATGAACACATATTACAATATTTATCATGCATATAAGTCAAATACAACTTAAGGCAAAAGGGTCTGACCACAAGTTCTTTCAACATTAGATTCGGCCATTCTCATGACAATATTGGGATGCACCCATAGACCACTCGACCATCCAACTCATTGCCATGACCCAAGGCAGTATGAACGATTTTTAAACTGTGCGATATGTGTTATATGCTTGCTAGTTCCGTGCGTGCGTATGGTCTAACAGGTTTAAAAGGTTTAAAAGCATCTTGCAGAAATACAACCTTTTAATCTGGTGAAACTACCATTTTATGTAAGAGGATAGGGTGGGGTTGAGTAGAGTAGGACAAAAATCAATACATGTAGTGAATTATTTAATGCGCATTATAATATTATAATTTTCAAACAAAGAAAATAAAATCACGTTCATTTAAAACAGCTACATTAACGTGGAGATCACGGTCAGATCGTAAATGTTCAATATTGACATCGGCAAATACATGCAACATCGATTACTCGATTCAAACTAAATCAATGAAACTAAATCGACTTTCATTGTCGCGAGCATTGGGCCAAACACGATTTATGCTAACGGAATGAAAGGATTGATTGATTGATTGAATATTTAGCGTCATTTTTATGCCATCGAGGGCTAACAGACGATCAGTTAACCTAACCACTGTTTCCTGGGATTAACCAGTACTCGAGCACACCTCGTCTCCGCAAGTAACTGATAACTTTCCCACTTGAATCAGTGGTGAGAGACAAATGATAATGAGACGCAATGTCGTATATCAATCATCATGGAGACTGTTGCCGGGCGGGGGATTCGAACTCACGACCCCTGGATTGAAAGTCAGACGCGTAACCGACTGAGCTAATCGGGCCCGGCTTGGGAATGAAAGTAAGTGTCACGCAATTTTCATCACATTTGTTTGTTTTTTCAAAACTAAAAGTGACATTGCAAGTTGTGTAATGTAAACCAGTTTTGTCGGTGGGGGAGATCTTGGAATAAATCTGAGTAGAACAACTGTATTTCCGCCGCAAGCAATTGGCAAACTTTTTTTTATTTAGCTGAATTCGAACCCACGATACCCTAACGGTGAGAGGTAAGTGGCCTTGAGACGGAGGGACGTTGGACTGTTGTCCAGGGTGCTGAATAATATCTTATTCAAGTTCATGCGCTATTTAGAAATGAGTAAGACAAACATAGTTATGAAGGCGAATTTCGTTTTTGTTTTTTTTGCTTGTTACAGTGTGTCTTAGCCAAGCCATTGGGTGGGGGAACAAATACTATCTTTTTTTATTTTGGCTCTATCGAACTGGACGATACATTGAGTTATACAAGTAGCCTTCCTGAAGCTTGGAACTTCTGTGAGTTCTGGGTTCATTCTGCATGTTAACTTGATGTTTCTGTTATTTTATAGTGTTTATCAGTTGAATGTCCTTATGCAAGTGGGCATTGCGCCTGGACTATTATTTTCTGTTGACGTCAAACTTTTTTTTATGTGTGTGATTCTAAGATTTTAAGTCCCTCCGCCAATGAGTCCCGGGGACTAGCCCCCTGGTTAGCACTATGGAGTGTGGACTTTAAAAGATAATTTTTTTGAGATTTCGTCATTTTGATGTTCTGCCGCAGAATTTTCAAATCTGTTTAAAAATGGGACAGATCCGTCGGTTAATTTAACCTCCACACACATATTTTTATTAGCCACCGCGCACTCTGTTCAACAGACAAGTGCGTTGAATTACGAAACCTTTGTTGACCTGCCTTTGACAGGTGATGACAGGCGCGCAGAAGCTTAGCTAAACTGTCCAAACTTGTTACCGTCCAACCAGCGTTACAACAAGATATACGTTAATATGTAACTTCTGCACATAGGGTGTTTGTCACCCTTCACGATTGTAAAATTAACACCAGGACAGAACGTACGACAATGTTTGCTTACAATACACTTTCCATGGCAAATATGAAAAATGTATTGAATAGATATAACAGCAAAGCAGGTGTTTCATAAACAAAACCCTTTCAATTGACAAAAATTGCAACAACGTGATTAACCGTTATTTGTGTTGATACTAAAACCCTGTGTACATAATCTATTTACACGGGTGTGCTATATAACGGGACATCTGTTTCGTTCTGCACCCCGTTTTCAATTTTTGGTTGTCATGTCGCGTGTTTTATTCACTCGCGACTTTTGTCTGGTCGGAGTGCAACTACCGTGTTTGTATTAGATAACATCGGCGTGTGCCGAATTTGAATAAATTAAAAACTATTAATTTTAACCAAGAGCATGTTACCCCGTTTCTATTTATGATGGATTCTTTAATAGATGTGTATCCATAGATGTGGTTTATTTTTTTAAAGGACCGTCGTGAATGACAAAGAAAGAATTGATTATACAAAGAACAACTTTACCCTGAAAAAAAACACGCACATTCTACAGCTGTGATTTGTAGTTCACTATCCGAACAACACGATTTCGATTATCAATTCAAACACAGTTTTTTATGTTTACAGTCAAAACTGTCTTAAGCAGCCAGTCAATGGAAAGATCAAAAGTGGCATTTTAAGACAGGTTGTTGCTTAATACAGGTTAATTTACTCTGAAAGCATAGGAATGGGAAACAGAAAATATGGTTGCTTAAGACAGATGGCTGCTTAACAGAGATGGCCGCTTACACAGGTTTGACTGTATCATTATAAACAGTGAAATATAACACAGATGAGTAACTGCAGTTATTTGTCTAAAATTTCGGGTGGTACATTTAGCGTTTTCAAAGTTTTTAACACAACCTCCCCCGAACCAACCACTAGTTTTTTTGTGATTTTGATATCGCAAGAAAACGCTTGATCATATATCTGGGTAATTAACTTTTCCCATTTTTTTCTTATTAAAAATATGAAGAAATTTAACGAAATTGTAGTTAGTCACAGATAGTAAAATTTACGATATTATGATTATGAAGAGCTTCGAACGAAGAAATGTATGAAAACGCTATCTTATATGCAAATTGTTAAACCTATTCAAAAGTTAAAAAAATAACTTAGGTTCAAAATGTGTTTTATTGTCTCAGATATACGTAAAACGCACCAGAGACATTCTAAATGTACACAAAAAGTTGTTCCGTGTATGGGGATGCCAGCGGATCCCTAGTTTGGGCCTGCACATAACTTTTGGACTAGCTACGCCCCTGGCTATGATCTTTTTAACTTTTGATGAAAATCGGTATATATATATATATGGGCTGTCACTAGGTAAAATCTCGTATATATTTCTACAAGTGACATTAATTCCGTATACATTATATGTAGATGATAAGAACGTACGTCCAGATACAGAGAACTGTAAATCTCTGGATTATACACCCTCAGTAATACCAACTGATTCATTCGCTTCTCTGGAGATGTCAACATTTGGTTATCGCCTTATCTTTCGTATTAAATCGTTGCTGTCATATCCGAACACTTTCCTTATTTGCAGAGCAAATAAAATCCGCGTAAATCGCCTGGCGTCCGGCTCTATCTCCCATCACATCTGCCAGAGTAGTTATTTTAAGCTGTGCTGAGAAGTGTTGCTTTGTTATTTGTTTTAGATTTTGTCTTTGTCTATTAACGGTTTACTGCTGGCGTTAAATACTTTAAGACTCGTTACAGTCATTTTTTTCCAGACGATGCTTTCCTTTCAGTTATAATGTAGCCTAGTTGTATTTGGCCGTCCTTAAACAATTAGTTGTTTGCCGTGCTCCTACCTACTCACTAAAAATTTCAGCTACCCAAACTTTTTATTGACTTTCAAAACGTTTATTTTTTTCATGATATCTGTCGATTCTTTTTTTTATTGACTATGAAAATCAAAATTTAGAAAAAACATAATAGCCACCTACATACCCACATGAAAAATACTGGGTCGGAGCACAGCAAACAACTATTTTTTAAGAATGGCCTTTCTGTCACCAGTGACTTAATAACATGTTTACATGTCTCTGCTTTCACCGGGAATAAACAATCCACCGTCCGTTCGCGTTTGGCCAGGACGAGTAGTAATGAAGAAACTTACCTTATTTCTTTCATTTTAAGCATTCAAAAATGTTTGAAAGGGGATGACGTGTATTTCTGTTGTATATAAGGTTATTTTACATCACCACCGCTTTCCCATATTGCCGATGACCCTGGAAGAGTACGTACTAATCTTTTTAGGTTTGTTGTGGGGTAGTGCAGGATACAGACAGAAACCCATTGTGAGTTTCTTCTAGGTCTTTAGCGTGGTCGGTGTATAGTCGTCGCCGTCACACGGCTCCTCAGGTTAAAGTCCCATCCGAACGACAGTTTGTATTTTTAGTTGGTCAGCCGATTAGGAATCGAACCCGTAACGCCGAGACTAGAAGTCCCATGCTCTATCGACGGATCTAATGGTTCTGGTATGATATACTATCGCCTGTGTGGAGCTAGATTTTATCATATATGGCACAAAAACATAAAAGTTTTCAGATGGTATAGATTGTATAGCGACATTGTTGAAGTTCACCGACTGTATTGGAAGTGAATCGAGCAAAAAAACGCTATAAATGTCTAAGAAAAATAAAAATAGTTATCAAAATGAATAAAAAGCAACTCAATATCATTGACAATTAAAATCCGAATGATTTTATAAGTCAAATCCACCAAAACGTGAAAAAATCCATATTTGAATTGGAGTGGTAAATTTACAAAGAAATCCCCATTCTAAAAATAGACAGCACTTAGATACTATTTGACGACATTCGTATTGTCAATCTGACTCTTTCTAAGATGAAACAATTTTTACTACGTAACACAATAGGTACCAAAGTAAAACTGATCAAATGTTGAGTATTACCAAGGAATTATATACAAGTCCTTGCTATTACCAATCATAAATTATTTAATATTTTTTCTTCTAAATTATTACGGGTTGAAAACTAACGAAAAATGTTGGGATGCTTACCAAATATATATTTTTTTAACAAACAGGAAATGTACTCGTTCAAACAAAAGCATTTTAACAATGCATAGAGCCAAGGACTTATATAATAGAAGGATAGGAAACTTGCATCTCCTGACTAAATGTTGATAAAATAGCACAAGAAGGGTTAATTATTTGGTAAATAATCATTCATAATTTACAGGCAACTGATTTCTTGTACATAAAATCACGGAACTATATAGAGATTCAAGATTAAAATTCTTTATTCAGTAATTTAAACGTATAATGTTTCTCATTACATTCAAATACATATAGAGATACAAGTCCTTGATAAAATGTAATTTATATGTTATCTTGGACGATTTAAAATATTTCGATCACGAAAAATGATCTTGAATTAAAGATATTGAAGTCTGAAGTAAAATTTCGCGTAATTTGTTGTTATTTTAGCTGCAGTATACACATTTTGAAATCAGAAGTACGTCAACAATTTTAGACACAAATCGCTGGGAATGGTATTGTTTAGATGATAATTTCATTCTCCCATGTAAGAATTTGATTTGTGTTCCTGAGATGAATGGAAGTTAAGATAATAAGTCTCTGAACAAACTTACACGCTCGCGCACACATACATGCACACACACAAAGAAAATTATATATATAGCTGTGTTCTGTTTTGGTCTTACCATCTCATTTGGCATATTTGTTTAAATTTCGGTCCGTTTATTATATTTCGATAAACAGTCTGCCAAAGCAACTTCCTGTTTCCTGTCAAAATGGCGTCGAAAGGCCGCACGTTTGATTCACCGGTTCAATATGTCCAAATCGATGGGCTTGTATGCTTATTATTTATTCATTTTGTGATGAGTTATCAATACCATTATTTAGTATATCGAAACATTTAAATGTTTATTTTAAATATATGGTACAATGGATTATGTGCAGCCATTTATTTTTGATAGAACTTCTTAGAAAAAACACATATTGTACAATGAGTACATACAGTGAACTCGTATAACCCGAATCCGTCATAAATTACAAAGAAAAGAAAATGTATTTGATGATTCAGTGAAATTAATAAATCTTGATACTAAAGCTGTTCAAAACCTTTTAAAAATGAATTTTATACAGGGTCTTCCATGTGATAAAGGACGTATACTGGTCATACCTAATACTGCGAGTCTAATTTTTTTTATTAACCATGTAAAGAATGGCATCAATGATAAAAAGTAATAAAGTTACTTAAGTATGTTGAGTAATAAACAGTTGTCGATATGAAATGCAAACAAATGCCAACACTAACGGAAGTTGGAGCTTTGCGCTTGTCTTCCCAGATTGTTATTATACGGGCATTCGAGGTAATAGGTATATCGCGGTATTAGGTATACAAGGGATATAGAGAGAAGAAAACACAACTGATTAAGATGTTATGAACGCTCGCGTATTCATGCAAAATCTTGCGAAATATTGTTTTCAAATATCCTAACTTCCATTCATCTCAGAAATACAAATAAAAAGTTCTTTCTTTGCACAATGGAATTCTCTACAAAATGAGACCATTCCCAGCAAAGTATGTTTACAATTAAAAATCAAGAAAAGTACTTGAAATTTTTATTTCAAACTGGAATATTTTAAATTCAAGTTAATTTTTCCAGTTTTAAAACATCTACAGTTACATGCACCTTACATTTTATGTAAAAGAAATCAGTTGCCTGTGAAATTTGAATGATTCTTTGCCAAATTATTAATTCTTCTCATGTTTTTGTATCAACATTAAGTAGAGAGATGCAAGTTTCCCATCCTATATAAGTCCTTGATGTGGTCTAAGCGAATCATTTTTCGTGTACATATCAAAGACATTTATTGTCAACTTAATTTTATTCAGTTAGGTAGTAAACATTGTTACATACTTTATAAAACAGTTTTTTAAAAAAAAAAAAAAAATATTTATAACAAACTCAAGTTTCATTAAAGAAACAAAAACAGATTATTTCAACATGCATCTTTCGAAGATTTGGGTGTGCATATTTTCCAAGACTTAAGTGATATGTCAAGCACTTGTATAGAGAAGGAAAAATAACATATTTAATCAATTTCAGGTTGTATTGAAGATTATAAAGCATTGTCAGGAGGAGGGAACTGCTGGACAGGAATTGGTTCAGGGAGTTTTATTGGGTCTGGTTGTTGACAACAGACTTGAAGTCACAAACTGTTTTCCCTTCCCTCGACACAATGATGATGAAGATTTTGATGAAGGTATTTTATTTAATTTGTTTATGCAATTTTTAACACAGTACAGGTCATGTATATATGGCATCCAGTTTTATTGGCACGGAAAGACCTTGGATGAGCAACATTCTGAGTAGAATCACTGCCATTCACAAGAAATTGGCTAACTTGGAGCTGGACTTGGACCAATAACCTAAGTTTTAACAGTTGAGTGTAACTGCAACTGTGCATTAGATCACCACTGAGGACTCTGGCAATGGTAAATGGTTTACAACCTCTATGCACACACTCTTGCATCGTTAACTGGCAACACGAATAATAAAATGTATATATTTAAAGATATCAATATAATCTTGTGCATTATATCTGTGTCATACTTCATAAAACATGCGACACTATTGGACAGTGAAATAACAATATGACATAGCATTGCAACCGCTAGTTTACATATATTTATGTCAGATAATCAAACAGAAGAAAGTTATTTACAGCTTCCTTTTACATATTTGAAATAAACTTTATAATACAAGATGGAAATTATAAGAAAATAAGGAAAATGTTAATTTTAAAAACCAATATGTATATTTTCTTTTTCCTTTCAGTGTATATATATTGTAAAATATTGTTCACTTAGTACATCTAGGAATAGTTTAAACATATTTTGAACCATTTACAGTTCAATACCAGATGGAAATGATGAGAAATTTACGGAAGGTGAACATTGATCATTTACACGTTGGCTGGTATCAAAGTACATACTTTGGCGGTTTTATCAACAAAGCCCTCCTAGATTCACAGTTTAACTACCAGCATTCTATAGAAGAATCTGTTGTTCTTATATACGGTGAGTTGAATCTTCTTCTTGCTTAAAACTGCAGTTTTGTAGAAAACTACAGCAGTGGTCTAGTTGTAGAATGTCAGCCACTTATGCAGAAGGTCGTGGGTTCAATCCCTGGCTGGGTCATACCAAAGATATATGCAGCAGTAACAACAGACTAAGCCTACCAGTGTGAAGACCATCTGTGACATTAAATATTTCATCTTCTAAATTTCTTGTATAGCCTGGAAACTGTTGATCCAGAAACATGACTGCCTATTTTAGAAAGTATAGTTTAGGCGGTATATTTAAATCCAATGCGTTTCAACTTAACCTATAATTTCAGACTTAAAATTCACCTTAATAACGACCAGCACATATGACTGGCCTTATTTCAAACGAATGTTAACTTTGGGATTGTGTTCTCGATTTCGATAAAACATTTTGCAGTGTGTTGCTATTGAATCACTCCTAATTGTGTAAACCATTACGGACTGGCAGGTATAGTTTCCATGATTGTTAAAAGAATACCGAGTGCCCCTCGTATATCCTCAGACATTTCTAAAATTAAATCTTAAGTCAATAAAATATCAAGCTTGTTCTGAAACCGTTGACCAGTGCTAGGGCTTCTGCCTGGCATGTAGAATGTTGTGGGTTAAATCCCCGGTAGGGTCTTTAAAAACTAATACAAGTTTCTTCGCTTGGCGCTCAGCATTTAGAGGATATTTCTAGGTCTAGTCAGCCCTCTGTCAGTTTAATGCAACTCAGTGGATTATCATACCATTTGTCTGTAGCATAATACTCCAGCGGTCAGAATACTGTCTTAAGAAGGCACCATCGCAATATGACTGAAAAATTGTTGAATGCGACGCTAAATCCATCAACGTTTTAGTTTTAGACATGTGCTTTGATATAAACACTGAAAGTACAAACTCTGACATTAAACCTTTGATAATATCTAACATTGCAAACAATTTTTAGTATTTACAAATTTATTACTATTTATATAAACTGCATTTTTTGTATGTCGTTCACAATCACATAGTGAGAATATTCTTCTAGAGGGAGATGCAGTTACAAAAGATACTGATGATGGTTCTTATAAACATAAACATTAAAAACAACATTCACAGTAAAGTTAATGTTGTAATTGCCAATTATCATTATGTAATTTATTGTTTTATTCATTTTGTACAATTCAATTATCTTGCCACATTCAAATTTGTTAGCTAGGTCTGATTAGCGCAATTGGTAGCACATCCTATTATCAATCCAAGGTTGTCAGTTAGAATTCTCGTTTGGTAACAGTCTCTTTAATGATTGATATACAACATTGTGTCTCATTGTCATTCATCAGTCACTGCTTATTCAAGTGGGAAAGATACCAGTTACATGCGGAAAGAAATGTGCTTGAGTACTGGGTAACCTTCCAAGATCCCAGGAAAGAGTGTTTAGGTTTACAGACTGTCTGTTAGCCCTCGAAGACATAAAATGATGCCAAATATTCTATCAATCTTATCAATTAAACTTGTTGTGTATTGTAAAATACTTGTTTATCCTGTGTCTTGTATGTCAACCCTAGAAAATCCAAGGTTTCATTCTTTTATAACAGGTGAGATGAAATATTCAGTTATAATTTGTTAGATGATGAGGTTATTTAAAATGGATTGATCTCCATGATATAATATCAATAAAAGCTGTCAGCATATTTTAATGATTTAGACTTGTTTATATTACTTGACTGTGAAACAAGTTATTACAACAGTTGAACTTAAACAAATTATGCTCGAAATCTTCCTGGGTATATCCAGTATATGGAAATAAAATTGTCTTGTTAAAGGATACCACACATATCCCTGGTGGAGAATCAAACATATTTCTCATTAATTAGAACACTGTATTTTGCTTTGCAGATCCTTTAAAAACCACACAAGGCTACCTGGCTTTGAAAGCCTACAGACTCACCCCAGAGATGATGAAGTTTTATGGAAATCGAGATCATGATTTCTCCCCAGAGAGTATCAAGGCAGCTGGCATCAGTTTTGAGAAGATGTTTAAAGAAATCCCAGTCACAATCAAGAATTCTCATCTTGTCAACAGTTTGTTATGTGAGGTTGAGCAACCTCTCACAGAACAACAGAGGTTTGATTATCTCGACTTGGGAACCAGGTATATTTCTGCTCTCTTTATTATCAAAATCATTTATTAGCTCTGCTGGCCAAAGGTCAGAAATGCTCATGGGACGGTTCATTGTCCGTTGCCTGTCCATTAGCAACTCTTTCTTATGACTTTTCATCATCAGTGTTTCGACTTTTCACCATTGTACATGTAATTTCAACTTTTCATCATCATTGATTTGACTTTTCATCATCGCTGTTTTGAATAAATATGCCGCAGTGGCCCTGATGGGACACCGTACGAAACACACATGAAGTAATTGTTTTATAACCCAATCGGTTATGGAGACCACAATTATGCATATAAACAATTAACATATCTGAAATAACTACATATTTAATGATTTTCTTTAAATCTTCCTCAGAAGTGTAGAAATTTAGCCATTCTGCGGAATCTTCTATGTTTGTAAGCGCTTGCATGTTTTCAATATGGTTTTGGTTTTAAACATGGTCGCAGTCTCGCTATCTGAAACTAGAATAAGAATAAAACTAAAGTAAACACACAATTATGTTTAACCCTGTTGCATTAAGTGAAAGGATTTTAAAAACAGAAGCCCATATCAGCATTTTGGTACCAACCATTGAATATTCGTTAACTTTTTATTTGAATTAAATCAGAGTACCTGCAAACCTAATACTCATTTTTTATTTTTGCACAATGTATTGTGCATGTACAGTTCCTCTTTGTGAACTGGTTTTCCCTGACTTGGGAATGACGAAAATGATCAATAAAAGTAAAAAATTATGAATTACTTTTTCTGGAGAGCATTCAGTAATAATAGATACTGTACCACTGTTGGCTTGTATTGTCTGTTCTAATGAGAAGATTATTCCTATTTCAGCTCTATGTTGGAGAAAAACCTCCGCTTGTTGATGGAAAGTGTTGATGATGTTGCCATGGATGCCAACAAGTTTGTCAACTATCAGAGACAGTACCAAAAACAACAGCTGGCAAAATCACAGCATTTACAGAGAAGAGTAAGTTCTACATTTAGATAAATATAATTTGTTATAGTAATATGTTTAAAATAAAACCTTTCAGTGGGAAAGACCTTGTAGAAGATGAAACAAGTATGTCAGTATGCTATCTTAACTTCATTTGTTATCTTGTTCATGCTTCCATATACAGTCAAATCTGTCTTAAGCAGCCAGTCAAAGGAATGAGCAAAACAAGCCTTTTAAGACAGATTGTTGCTTAATACAGGTTAATTTACTCTGAAAGCATAGAAGTGGGAAACAGAAAATATGGTTGCTTAAGACAGGTGGCCACTTATGACAGGTAGCTGCTTAATAGAGGTGACCTCTTACACAGGTTTGACTGTAGTTTGACTGCAAGACATTGATCTCTGTTGGTTTGGTGGTAAAACACTAAAAGGTCAAATCATTGCAATCATACATTGCAAACATTGTAATTGTGTCATGAAAAGTTGTAGTATCATACTACTACATGGATGTTATGCAATTCATATTAACTAAGTTCTATAACAACAAGAAAGGAACTTTAGCCCAAAATTGCTCACCTGTGTTTAATGCATAAATAATTTAATAAAAAGAAAAAAAAAGCATATATAAAAGGGGAATGGCATAGAATCTGCTATAATGACATTAACAACACTGAAATATTATCACTTGTCAATCACAAGATCAAGTGATACATATATTTCTTATCTATAGTAACCAGAATCAAATCGTTTTGTACATATTTAAAAAGTTATTACATCCAATAAAAAGGATACTGATTTTGCATTGATATTAGCACCCAATTAGAAATTGGAAACACATTTTAGAAGGTAGTTTAGCCAGCTTGACAATTAAATTAATATGTAAACCTCCTATAGTGTCCTCCATGGCTGAATGGTCTAAGATGCCATCTTATGATCACTTAACCACTCATTGCTAAGGTCTTGGGCTTGAATCCCGCTTGCTCCAAAACCTGAAATATAATGAAAATGGCGCTGAACCACATTTGAAAAAAAAGATCTCCTGTAAAAATGGGAATCATTGAATGTTTTTCTCTTATTTTCATAGCAACAAGAGAACACACAGCGGGTGCAGCGTGGTGAGAAACCTCTACCAGATGAAGACATCAACAAAATCTTCAAACCCCTTCAACCCCCACCCCGACTTGAAAGTCTTCTGATTACCGGCCAGATAGACAACTACTGTCAACAAGTTGGGGAGTTTGCCGCGCAAAGCTTCGGCAAGTTGTTTGTTGCAGAAAGTCTCCAGGAAAATGCAACCACGCCAACACCTTAATGGAAGAAGAGACATTTAGTTGTTCCGATTGTGGTAGTGGTTACTTTAAGAAAGATCATGAAGAAATTAGACAGGATAAATATTGTTTTAATAAAAGATATCTTGAATCGATGAATCAAAAAGTGCTTAATTATGATATTAACATAAATCGTCTGCATTGCACACAAGAAGAAATAAATAAATTTCTAAATGGGATCTTTCTTACTTGTTCTATTTTCCCAAAATTCTAGGTTTTCTAATATATATAAGTACAGTTAAGTTTGAAAAAAATATGCACAAAAAAATTTAAACAATTGTCATGTGAATTTGATATATATCCCTACTGAAATTATGTATCTTGTATTTGCATCTTGAATGGTTGTCTATTTTCTTAACTTTAGATATGTCTGATCTGTCTCGGAACCTTTGGGTCATATTAATCACCTTGATTTGTCAGGAATTTTTAACAAAGAATAAATACAATATTGTTTAATTTAATAAAAGATGAGCTTTGGCTCATTAATATACTTATAACTATATAAATTATAGAATAACATTTAAAGAAATATACGAGGGGTGTCTCAGAAATCTGTGGAATTGTCATAACTATTATTAATGGGTAGAATTGCTTGTTTTTCACATGAAATAAAGTTGTTTTGATAATACTTATAATGCAATCATCATACGTTTCCATAGAAACATGTACATATATAATGCTGCATGGCACACAGTAAGTTTCTGTTGTTCAGTACTTGCAACGATTCCATCCGAAGTATAAAGTTGACAGTTAAAACTAAAAAGTATGAAAAACAGCAAATCGAATCTTCTTAAAGGTAGTTTATCAGGATATATGCTATAAACGTTGATTCTTATCTTATATTGCGATTCTTTACCCTCAACAGAAAGTAAAAATATAAGGGGAGGTAAAAATATGGGGTGAGAGGGGGGAGTTTTTGTTATCTAATTTTGTATTACAAACAAGATTTAAAATAGAAAAGATGAGTTAGTCTTATGTTTTTCATCATAAAATCTGAAAATTTAACCAAACAAGAGTGAAAAAGATTGAGCACAGAACCAGCTAGCCAATTCTTTCTCTCATGTGTAAAAGTAAAACTATAGGGATGGGAAGGGGGAGTATTAACAAAATATCAGAGAAAAGAATCAATTAGCAAAGTAGATATTTCAGTTAGACCATAATAAGTTGATTGCTAGATTATCATCCCCACCTGCCTCTAATTTTCATGCTGCCATGACGCTTTGTATTTTCATAAAAAAAAATATATATATATAATAAAACATAAAATTTCTCCCCCTCTCCCCGATTTTAAGAAAAATTTGGATGATCTAGCAATTAATTTATAATGGCTTAAACTTGTGAATTTTATTGCAAACAGATATCAAATATATAATATGTTGATTCAATTAACCAAATATTTATACCATTTAAGTTTTAAGATTACCAACTCCAATATGAGGGGAAGAAATCAGCCAGCTGATTCTTTGCTTGGTGAAACTTTTAGATGGGAAAATAATTTACTACTACACTGGTAACCCTAAACACAGATTGATTTTTTCTAGCCTTATTAATATGCAAGGTGTAAGGTGACGTTCAGTTGGTCTGCAAAAAATGGCTATTGGCACAATTAAATTTAAATTTACAAGCTTTCACTAGATATGATAATTAACCGAGAACGTTAAGTGCTGTACAATAATAAGTTTAAAGTAGAACAGTATTATATTTATAACAAATGGGTTGTCAGAAAGCTAAATCAGCTTGCTTACACAAGGTTGAAGATTCTGGACAGGATGCCATGCAACTAAATATACACAATCTGGATCCTGTGGTAAGTTGGCAAAACAAACAGTATTCAAATTACAGTTGAAACGTAGCATATGGACAGAGAGCAATGAGATAATGCAGATCATTTTATTTTTCAAGTGACCAAAATTGTGGTTGCTATGGCAACAAAATTGATAAAATAACATATTCAACCTGGATCATTCTGCACAAATATTTGTGAAACTGCATGTGGATAGAGAGCAATACGCACATCATTAACACCATTTAATTATTTTTCCAATGGGACAAAAATTGTGGTTGTCATTGCAATATAATTGTTAAAACGTACCTGTAAACGTATGTATTGGTTGCAATACTCTAGTGTCTTGCTAAAATTCAACCACAACGTAACTATGAAATGGCAGAAAAAGTGAAAATTGTTGCAACTCGCCTTTCTAACTGTCGTATAAGAAGCTTAGATTAATGGATTTAATAATGACATGTGAAATACAAATACCTCTGAAAATAAAAAAATGTTTAGCAAATTAGACCAAATTAATGGTCATCTTCACATCACGGTTTAGGATTTGAGAGCTGTAACACAAGTATCATGCCGCAGACATGGTTTAATTGCCCACCCAGTCACATAATGATGACAACGGGTCAACTAGACTTGGAACTATCCTCTAGATGCTGAGTGTCAAGCGAATAGGCTTCTAGTATTAGTTTTTAAATACCAGACCGGGGATTGAACCCATGACATTCTACCTGCCAGGCAGATGCCCTAGCACTGTTCCACAGTTTCGGAACAAGTTGATATTTTATTGACTTAATATTTAATTTTAGAAACGTCTGAGGATATACGAGGGGCACTCGGATTCTTTAACAATTATGGAAACTATACTTGCCAGTCCGTAATGGTTTATATCACAATTAGGAGTGATTCAATAGCAGCACACTGTAAAAGGTTTTATCGAAATCGGGTTATCAATTCCAAAGTTAACAATCATTTGAAATAAGGTCAATCATATGTGCTGGTCATTATTAAGGAGAATTTTAAGTCTGAAATTATAGGTAAAGTTGAAACACATTGGATTTAAATATACCGTCGAAACTATACTTTCTGAAATGGACTGTCTAATGTCTCTGGAGCAACAGTTTGCATGTGGTAAAAAAAATTTAGAAGATGGGCTATTTAACGTCACAGATGGTCTTCACACTGGTAGGTCTTAGTCTGTTGTGACTACTGCATACACTACATCAAAGAAAATGGTGACAAAACATGAGAACATGAGATTTCGAGCCCCAACATCAGGTTGATAATAAACAATTGACTGATATACTATTAGACCAAATACCACCAGTCATTGACAAACGTTCAGGGATTGTTATAAAGATACCTACTCAATATTCTTCAGTGTCAGCAGTTTTGACATTCAAATTCCTACCCCCCAGATAGTCGATGCATTTCTGGTATTATTTACAAAATTATATATAGAGAAACATCAAACATGTATTTAAAAAGTGAAGACAATTGGTTTGCTGAGCACGTGCATCCCATACTCTTCCAGACACGAGTCCTTGTGTTTTTTTCTGTTTCCTCTGCTGAAAAAGTTTGGCGGAAGTAATATATATCATTTTCATTCTGCAGTGGTTACATATCATTCAGCAGTGGTAACATGTCGTTCAGCAGTGGTTACTTGTCATTAGGAAGTGGTTACATGTTAATCGACACACATGGCATTCGGCACTGGTAACACGTCATTCGGCAGTGGTTATTTTTCATTCGGCAGTGGTTACATGTCAATCGACACTGGTAACACGTCATTCGGCAGTGGTTACTTGTCATTCAGCAGTGGTTACATGTCGATCGACACTGGTAACATGTCATTCGGCAGTGGTTATTTGTCATTCACCAGTGGTTACATGTCATTCGGCAGTGGTTACTTGTCATTTGTCAATGGTTACATGTCATTCGGCAGTGGTTATAGTCATTCAATAGTGGTTACATGAAATTCAGATGTGGTAATTTGTCATTCGACAGTGGTTACTTATCATACGCCACTGATAACATGTCACTCAGCAGTGGTTATTTGTCATTCGGCAATGGTAACATGTCATTATGCAGTGTTTATTTGTCATTCGCCAGTAGTCACATGTCATTCGGCAATGGTTACATGTCATTTGGCAGTGATTAAATGTCGTTTGGAAGTAGTTATTTGTCATTTGGCAGTGGTTACATGTCAATCAACACTGGTAACACGCCATTCAGCAGTGGTCATTTGTCATTTGGCAGTGTTTGCATGTCAATCGACACTGGTAACATGTCATTCGGTAGTGGTTACATGTCGATCGACATTGGTAACATGTTATTCGACAGTGGTTACTTATCATTTGGCAGTGATTATTTGTCATTCGGTAGTGGTTACGTGTCATTTGGCAGTAGTTATTTGTCATTCACCAGTGGTTACATGTCCTTCGGCAGTGGTTGCTTGTCATTCGGCAGTGGTTACATGACATTCAGCAGTGGTTATATGTCATTCAACAGTGGTTACTTGTCATTCGTCACTGGTTACATGTCATTAGGCAGTGGTTATTTGTCATTCGGCAGTGGTTACTTGTCATTCGGCAGTGGTTACATGAGATTCAGAAGTCGTAATATGTCATTCGGCAGTGGTTACTTGTCATTCGCCACTGGTTATATGTCATTTGGCAGTGGTTGTTTGTCATTCGCCAGTTGTTCATGTCATTCGGCAGTGGTTATTTGTCATTCTGCAGTGGTAAAATGTCATTCGGCAATGGTTACATGTCATTCGGCTGTGGTTATATGTCATTCGGCAGTATAACAAATTATTTTGCACTTGTTTTTTATTTGCCAGTGGTAAACTATCACATGGCAGTGGTAATTTGTCATTCGGCAGTGGTTACATGTCATTCAACAGTAGTCACATGACATTCAGTAATGTTAATATGTCATTCGGCAGTGGTTACTTGTCATTCTCCACTGGTTACAATCACTAGGCAGTGATTATTTGTCATTGGCCACAGGTTACATGTCACACGGCAATGGTGTCTTGTCTTTTGGCAGTGGCTACACATCATTCGTCAGTGGTTCCATGTCATTCGGCTGTTGTTACATGTCATTCGACAGCATATCAGATCATTTGGCAGTGGTACATTGTCATTCAGTAGTGGTAACACATCATTCAGCAGT
The DNA here is from genome assembly GCA_029582155.1 of Panopea generosa. Classification (NCBI taxonomy): domain Eukaryota; kingdom Metazoa; phylum Mollusca; class Bivalvia; order Adapedonta; family Hiatellidae; genus Panopea; species Panopea generosa. The sequence continues at coordinate 30,474,939 of CM055901.1, read as the reverse complement.
CATTTCGGTAGTGGTTCCATGCCATTCGACAGTAGTTAATGGCATACGGCGGTGGTTACATGGCATTCAGCAGTGGTAAAATGTCATTCAGCAGTGGTAACTTGTCATTCGTCACTGGTTACATGTCAAATTCAGCAGTGGTTGTTTGTCATTCGGTAGTGGTTATATGTTTTTCAGCAGTGGACGCATGACGTTCAGCATTGGTAATATGTCATTCCGCAGTGGTTACTTGTCATTCGCCACTGGTTACATGTCATTCGGCAGTGGTAAATTGTCATTCGCCAGTTGTTACATGTCATTTGGCAATGGTTACTTGTCTTTCGGCATTGGCTACACATCATTCGTCATTGCTTCCATGTCATTCGGCTGTGGTTACATGTCATTTGGCAGTATAACATATCATTTGGCAGTGGTTGGTTTTCATTTACCAGTGGTAACCTATCATTTGGCAGTGTTACATTGTCATTCGGTAGTGGTACCACATTATTCAGCAGTCATTTCGGTGGTGGTTCCATGCCATTCGGCAGTAGTTACATGGCATACGGCAGTGGTAAAATGTCATATTCAGCAGTGGTTATTTGTCATTAGGCAGTGGTTATATGTTATTCGACAGTGGTTATTTGTCATTCAGCAGTGGTTACATGACATTCAGCATTGGTACTGTGTCATTTGGCAGTGGTTACTTGTTATTCTCCACTGGTTACATGTCATTTGGCAGTGGTTTATTGTCTTTTGCCAGTTGTTACATGTCATTCGGCAATAGTTACTTGTCTTTCGGCAATGGCTACACATCATTCGTCAGTGGTTCCATGTCATTCATCTGTTGTTTCATGTCATTCGGCAGTATACTATATCATTTGGCAGTGGTTGGTTTTCATTTGCCAGTGGTAACCTATCATTTGACAGTGATTACTTGTCATTCGGTAGTGGTAACACATCATTCAGCAGTTATTTCGGTAGTGGTTACATGCCATTTGGCAATAGTTACATGGCATTCGACAGTGGTTACTTGTCATTCAATAGTGGTGACGTGTCATTCGGCAGTGGTTACATGATATTCGGCAGCAGTTACATGGTATTCGGCAGTGGTTACATGGAACTCGGCAGTGGTAATGTGTCATTCGGCAGTGGTTACATGTCATTCGGCAGTGGTAACTTGTCATTTGGCAGTGGTAACTTGTCTTTCAGTAATGGTTACGTGTCATTCGGCAGTGGTCACATGTCATTTAGCAAAGGTTACATGTCATTTGGCAGTGGTAACTTGTCATTCGGCAGTGGTTACATTTCATTTGGCAGTGGTAACTTGTCATTCGGCTGTGGTTACATTTCATTTGGTAGTGGTAACTTGTCATTCGGCAGTGGTTACTTGTCATTCGGCAAAGGTTACATGTCATTTGGCAGCGGTTACTTTTGTTATTCAGCAGTGGTTACTTGTCATTCGACAGTGGTTACTTGTCATTCGGCATTGGCTACATGGCATTCGGTAGTGGTTCCATTTCATTCGGCACTGGTTACATGTCATTCGACAGCGATTATTTGTCATTCGTCGGTGGTAATATGTCATTTGACAGTGGTGGCATGTCATTTGGCACTTTACACTTATTTGTTAAATTTTATGTCAAATTGATGCAAATAAAAAATGAGTGAAGATGCTTTAAATGACCTGATGCGAGAACGACTTCCGCTTCGCCCACTGGCCAGGCGGCAGTAAATACGATGTAGTGTTAACATTGTAGACATTGTTGTTAGTATGTTTAAGGAAAATGGCGGCATAGCAACCAATATATTGCTGAATGGATTATCGAATTGTTTGAATGACAGCCCGTGTCAGGTCAATTTGTATGCATGTAGTTTCTGTAAAGGGACATAACTCTCGTAAATTTGATTAAAGGTATTTTGGTCATCTTTGACAAAAAGTAAAATGTATTTTATTGCATAATGATTATCGATCGGTATGACAAACAATGTCAAGGAATGATCAACATATTTTCAAAGTTATCATGCACCAGGAAATCGACTTAGATGTGACGGCATGGTAGGGGGTTCGGAAAGAAACAAAGATGCAAAAACGTGCAATTTGACACATATCTGATGACATTTTCTTACAAGTTTGAAACATTATGTTATTTGTCGAATGCATCATCTCATTCGAAAAAAATAATAATAAGAACGCCAAATGGAATATGGTTAAAAAATAAGACGATTTTGAGACAAATTTTAATTAGGGAGTATGATTAAAAACAACACATCCTCTGAAAAAAATGAAGATGCCAAAATGGTGCAATTTTACACATATTTGACGACATTTTGTAACGATTTTGAGACAGACTTTTAAATAGAGAAAATGATTAAAACATCATAAAATTTAAAAAAGAAATCACTGATTAAATACATGTATAACGCTATATAAATGCTGTGAAATTTCCATTACAAATGTGATATAATTTCGAAATGTGCACAAGCCGCTATACATCATTTGTACCCTTTTTTTTCAAAACTAAATTACAGGATATGTTTTCCGATAAAAAAAACAACAATATGTTGTAAACTCTGGTCCTCAATCATGAGGTTATCCATTTGACCAGAGACGCCTTCATATTTAGCGTGAGCACTACTGGTACAAATATAATATTTTATATTGTAGAGCATCGGACCAGAGATCGGAGGGTCGTGGGTTCGATCTCCCACCACGACCATGTTTGGTGTCCTTGAGCAAAACACTTGATCCGAATAAGCTAAGTACCGGTCCTACCCAGGAAGACATCGAGCGTGATTTGTTTAAGTTGATATAACTTGTTTTAAAATCGAGGTAAAATAAATAACAAACTTAACTAACATTCAACTTTGTATTTATTGAACATAATTGTTATATCTTTGCCTCGTATAGTCAAAATGTTTTTTTATGTACATTATTATTCTGCTATATCTGTTTCAAACCACTGAATTATTCATATTGATATACAATTGTTATTGACAGACGCGTACCTATGTCGGGCAAATTCTAGGGAGAGGGTGTGGGGCTATGCCCGCCTATGTATCCTATGTTTAATATGTTTAAAAAATGAATAAAGAAGCAAAATGGCCTTGAGTTTACTCGTCACAAATCAAACTGTGTTCAGTACTTAGATTTGATTTAGATGGGGAAACCTATTTTTCACAATATATACATTTACAAAACCGGGGTCTGTCGATTTTTATTTTTTTCGTGGGTCCTCCGTGGTCTAAGGCGCCGTCTCAAGATCACTTACCTCTCACCGCTATGGTCGTAGGTTCGAGTCCCGCTCGCTCCAAAAACTTTATGTGAGAAAGTTTCCAGTTACTTGCGGAAGGACGGTGGTTCTACTCAGTCTGACTCAGTCTGAGGTCTTCCTCCACCAGTAAAACTGGATATGCCATATATAACCTGAAATGTGTTGAAAATGGCGTTAAACCCCATTCCAAAAAAAAAAAAAAAAAGTAGGCACTTTTGTACATGATTATTAATGTTTTACCATTTGTTGTATATAATCTTGTATCAATACATCTCTTTATTGTCTTAATTTCCGGTTATAAGAATCAGTCGGTAGTCATTATCTGTTAGTTTAAACAATATTTTATTCACAATAATACATATTTGTACAAACATTTTAATATAAACATTTCAAATATTAGACATGTGGAAAGGATCCAGAATCATTCTCTGTTCTGTAAAAATTGTATATTATGTAACGAATATATGTAAATATTGTATATATGTAAAACTTTTTTGGAGGGTCCTCATGGAAGATTGAAATTATTCAAAGAAGTTCAATTGTTAGATAAAGTCTATATTAATTTTAGTATATATGTAATACATATATGTTAATTTTATATATATGTAAGTCTTATTTCGAGGGTCCTCATGGAAGATTGTTAACAATGTTTGTTATGTGTGTGTTACAAAGTCACTGTTTTAATAGAAGTAAATATCACAAAAAACAAACAAACACATAAATATTTCCTATTTTGTTTTATGATATTTTTTTCAGTTCCGACTGAGGGTTGAACATACAACTTCCTGGGCGACAACCTAACGCTTAGACTACTGGACTTCGCTGGAGCCCACATATATACAATGGTTTTAACACCTTTTGAAGCTGTTATTCTTGAAAGGGACGTCATTCTAATTGACTGCCCAGAACGTTTTCTTGACGTTTGAATATGCAAATGTTTATAACTTACTGAAAGTGTTTGCTGAGGTACATAAAATACCTCGAGATTCGTGAATTGCATCCCGTTTACATTGGCAGTTTGCTGACATAGCGAATAGCCTGTTTTTTAAAATCCACACAAATGTGAGGTCGCTGGGCATGGTGAAATGAACGCCTTCCTATACTCTCGCTATACTTTCCATATCTCTTAGTGTTAAATCTTCTATTAAGGAGATTGATACGTGTTTTTTTCTTACAGGGTTTCTGTTTCTGACTTGCACAGAAATTGGTTAAGTGCATTTCATTCTGTTCTAACTTTATTACTTCTCATCTCTCGGCTAACTTTCTGTTCATGGTCGCCCAAACCTTCTCAGTTTTCTTTTTAAATGATCCTTTCTATATCAGCAATTGTCTAATCAGCTGTCTTTCAATATTTCATACATACATGTGGTTGCTTTTTCACCATATGTTTTTGTTAGTTTACATTTAAACAAACTCTTTTTTCCATGTGAATATACATTTTATAGTAAAACGACAATTGAGATAACTGTCCATGTTCAAAGACGTCGATAGCTCATGCATGTCTTAGGAAGCGACAACAATTTGAGTAATACGATAGAATTTTCTGAAACTCTGCAGTTCTGCACGTATCAAGGTTCTAGGTTCATTCTGCATATTCATTTGTTGATGTATTTTTTTTTAATCTGTATGTTAATTTGTTGATGTGTACATGTAGAGTGAACTTGGAATATTCATTCCTGTTGGCGTCGAATAGCCTATAATGTGTTGGTACGCCGTAAACCCCTTTTCATTCATTCAAAGACGTCGGAGTGATAATAACGAACACATATGATTTTATACATTGTAAAAACAATACAATAGTAATAGTATTGGTACAAAATCGTTTTCGCCTGTTGAAAAGTATTCAAAAACTTAAAAAATACCAAATCTTGTCTATCTATATTTATGTATAGTTTCAAAGATATTGGTTTAATCGAGTGCCCAATTGTTAATATATTGTCATTTCTGAGTGTTTTGACCATCTCCAACACTTATTTTGAGCAGAAAAACGTTGGAATCAGAAAGTAACATTCAAAATGTTAATACTAACAGACCCTATAGCATAGCAGATATTCTTTAATATTTTATTCCGACGAAATTATTTGCAGCAATTCTGTCAAAGGCATTTGTCAAATCAAATTATTTAAACAAGCAAACAATGAATACAGATATAAATAAACAGTCGGAATCACAATGTAAATCGCTGAGATAGTCATATTGTTTGAATTAAACAGTCAGATACTTCATCAGAATCCAGTTACAATTTTTTTTCAAAGGAGAAATAGTTAAGATGTTTGTCAGTTAGGAAAGCAAACACCAATGGTGATCAAGTCTATATCCGAATTCCGTTACATTTTTTTCTGATAGAAAAATATATCAATACTTTGTCTCATATAAAAGCAAGCGCCACAAATGACTGACGAATGTTAAATAACCATTGCCAAATGACATGCAACTACCGCTGAATGACATTAAACCACTGCTGAATGACATAAAACCGTTGCCGAATGACATGGAACCACTGCCGAATGACATATAACCAATGCCGAATTATTTGTAAACACCACCGAATGATAGTAACCATTGCTGAATGACACGTAACTACTGCTGAATAAAATGCTACCAATGCCGAATGACATTGAACCACTGGTGAAATATGCGTAACCACCAACGAATGACATGAAACCACTGCTGAATGACAAGTTACTATTGCCGAATGCCATGTGACTACGTCCCAATGACAAGTAACCACTGCTGAATGACACGTAACCACTGCCAAATGACATGGAACCACTGCCGAATGACATGTAACCACTGCCGAATTATTTGTAACCACCATCGAATGTCAAATAACTACCGCTGAATGACACGTAACCACTGCCAAATGACATGTTACCACTGCCGAATGACATGCAACCACTGTCGAATTATGTGTAACCACCACCGAATGACAAGTGACCACTGCTGAATGACACGTAGCCAATGCTGAATGACATGTAACTACTATCGAATGACATGTAACCGCTGTCGAAAGACACGTTACCACTGCTAAGTGACAAGTAACCACTGTCGAATGACATGTAACCGCTGTCGAAAGACACGTTACCACTGCTAAGTGACAAGTAACCACTGTCGAATGCCATGTAGCTACTGCCAAATGACAAGTTATCACTGCCGAATGCCATGTAACCACTGCCGAATGACATGACACCACCGCCGAATGACATGGAACCACTGTCGTATGACATAAAACCACTGCCGAATGACATGTTACCACTGCCGAATTAATTGTCAACACCACCGAATGTCAAGTAACTACCGCTGAATGACACGTTACTACTGCCGAATGACATGTAACCACTGCCAAATGACATGCAACAACCACCGAATAACAAGTAACCACTGCTGAATGACACGTAGTCATACTAAATGACATGTAACCACTGCCGAATTATGTATAACCACCAACGAATGACAAGTAACCATTGCCAAATGACATGTAGCCACTGTCAAATGACATGTAATCACTGCCTTATTATGTATAACCACCAACGAATGACAAGTAACCATTGCTGAATAACATGTAGCCACTGCTGAATGACATGTAACCATTGCCGAATTATGTGTAAACTCCAACGAATGCGAAGCAACCATTACTGAATAACAAGTTACCATTGCCGAATTATGTGTAACCACCACCGAATGACAAGTAACCACTGCTCAAGGAAAGTAACTACTGCTGAATGGTATGTAACCATTGCCGAATGATATGGAGCCACTGCCGAATAATGAGTAACCACCAACGAATGACTAGCAACCATTACTGAATAACACGTAACCACTGCCGAATTATGTGTAACAACCACCGAATGACAAGTGACCAGTGCTCAAGTAAAGTAACTACTGCTGAATGGCATGTAACCATTGCCGAATGACATGGAGCCACTGTCGAATAATGTGTAACCACAACCGAATGACAAGTAACCGCTGCGTAATGACTAGTAACCATTGCTGAATGTCATGTAACTACTGCCGAATGACAAGTAATCACTGCTGAATGACATGTAACCACCACCGAATTGTTTATCATCAAACACATCTTTTTAATAAAACTTATTCGTTGTGAACTTCAGCGTAGGTTGAACTTTGTAAAAGGATGTTCTCTCTTTTAATATTGTCAACATTAGTATTAATATTATTATAAATATATATTAGTCAAAAATATATCGTATTGCTTTGTTAACAATGTTATGTATGTGTTATACAATCACTATTGTAGTACAAGTAAATATCATTAAAAAACATTAAAAATTATTTTATTTTAATTGATGTTTTTTTTTCAGTTCCGACTGCGGTTGAACACACAACTTCCTGGGTGACAACTTAACGCTTAGAAATCTAACGCTTAGACCACTAGACTACGCTGGCGCCCACATATATACAATGATTTTAACACATTTTTAAGCTGTTATTATTGAATGGGACGTCATTCTAATTGACTGTCCAGGGTGCCGTTTCACGAAACATCTTAAACTTACGCAAAAAATTATCGTAAGTTTTTAACTTACGAAAAAAGTTACGATATTCATTTTGCGTTTCACGAACATCAACGTAAGTTTTTGCGTACACCTAAGAAAAAAAAAGTTCGTAAGTTTTTCGTAGGACGCTCTTTAGTACAGGAGATAAGTAACTGGCCATAGAAACGTCAACATCCGGCACGAACGGTAGAGCACCTGTCATTATTTTCTCAATAAAAGTTTCAATCTGATCACCTCGGCCTTTATGCTACGCAATAGACTATTCTACGGAGGATACGGAAATACCCGATGTTTCACGATTGTAAAAGTTTATGCGTTGAAACTGAACACAAATGACGTCAGTTTTTAATTTACTACAAAATGACGTAAAAATAAAAAAAATACTTCATTTCAGTTTCATTTATTAACTGTTTCAGTGCCGATCAACTAATTAATCAGTCATGAGAATTGTAAGACAAATTTATATAATATTAATCTAAATAAATTTACAGTTAATATTGCATCTAGTTTATTACTTTTTTATACTCTGTCGTTTATAGGAGATATACAATGAATTTTAAGGCAGTTAGACGATTGATAGCTTTTGTTTTATTTGAATTTCCGATGTGCTTGGGAGACGCAAAATAAAAAAAAGGACTCTTTGGAGAGACCTTCATTCAATATTAAATTAAATGATAATTTAAATTAATTCAAATAATAATGAAAATGATAATAAAATGATAACAATAAAAGTAAATGATAATAGAGATAAAATAATGAAAATGACACACTTATTTTCCTTTTTTGGCAGCTGTGCATTTCAAACATATTGGTATAAGTTACTACTACTACTACTACTCCTACTACTACTACTACTACTACTACTACTTCTACTACTACCACTTCTACTACTACTACTTATACTACTACTACTGCTGATGATGATACTAATAACAATATATAGTCATTTAAATTAAAGTACGATGATAATAATGATAATAAAATGAATCTGATAATAATAGAAATGAGAATGTTCTCTTTTCTCATAGCATCCTTATGTAAAATTCTAAGTCCCATAACTATAAATATAAACTACTTAATACTTATCTTTAAGCCAAATATGAACAAATATGACACCGATTCTTCGGAAAACATTTTTGTAATTTCCAATTTTTACCTTTTTGAGGACCCTCTGGACTGAGTCACGGCTAGATTTCTTGAATCTGCCAACCAATACATGAAGTTATTCTCAGTATAGTGTATAATATGTAACTATAGGCCTTGTTTTACAGATCTCATGGCTAGATTTTTATATGTCAACCAATAAATGAAGTTATTATCAGTATAGTGTCTAATATGTAACAATAGACCCTGTCTTATAGATCTCACGGCTAGATTTCTATATATATGTCAATCAATAAATGGAGATATTCTCAGAATATTGTCTAGTATTTAACTATAGGCCCTGTCTAATACAGATTCTATGGCTAGATTTCTATATGTCAACCAATAAATGAAGATATTCTCAGTATAGTGTCTAATATTTTTACTAAGATAAAACATTAAGTTGAAAGGAAAGATACATAAAAATAATGGAGATTAAGATCATTGAAAAAAAAAATTAGTACAATAATCACCCGTCCGGCTCGGTTGTATACAAAACGTATACATAGCTACTAGTCAAGCCCATACCCTCTCACGGCAACCAGTATAGCTTCAACAGTGTCCTTTTGGATATTTAACTGTTGCCGTTTTGTAGCTGTTGCTGCTGCTGCTATTTTCTATGTTGATGTTGTTGTTGTTGTTGTTGTTGTTATTGTTGTAACTGATGATGTTGTTGTAGCTGTTACTGCTGCTGTTACTGTTGTTGCTGTTGTTGTAACTGTTGATGTTGTTGTAGATGTTACCGTTGTTGTTTTTGTTTGTTATTGTTGTAGTTGACGAATGAAATTAAATAAAAAATAAATTTTACTTTACGTCGGCACGACATATAAACAGTAAACAAGCCTTTGTTGTCGTTGTTGAATTGGATGTTTTATTGTCACATGTGATGCGCTTATATTGTATTCACAATAAATATACATGTATTGCCAATTTGGCTATTTTATTTTGTACTATTTTGTTACTTATAGGCATAGTGCCACCATTGCAAAAAGGAAGTGCTTCCGTGGGGTATTGCATAATGGCGGTTATAAATAGTCCTCAATTCTTCTTCCTTAAAAATGCATTTTCCTTATTTTAATGCTCATTTTTTTATATGAATGGCATTATTGGTGTATTTTCAACATTTTGATAGCATTGTCATGTTTGAATCGTGAATTTAGAAAAAAAAAATGATGCTTGGAAATTGGGGTATGAATTCATGATTTCGGAAGTCTACTTTCACTTTGTCACCAGTGTACACACTGAGCAGAAAAAAAAATCTCTTATATGACACATGACCCCTACTTTTCTCATCATATTTTGATAGTGCAGAGGTTGACAAACAGTAAAATGAAGGTTTCACTTCTTTCATTTGGGACTCTCTATGAATGACAAGCCTTCAAACTTTTATTATTTACTATAGAATAAAGAACAAAAATCAATGGTGGGGTTACACCTTATACAGTAAAAAGGTAAAGCAAAAATGCCGCATGTATCCTACATGCCTAAACGCCATTTATAAACATACTCCAATAATCACTTTATCCACTGGACAACCACTCCACTCTTTATTTAAATTATTTTCTTTATAGTATTTGTATGTTGTTCGTATTATTATAGTTTAACTGCATATCGTAGGTTTCTTTATCAAATATTATTAATTAAATAAAGTGACAGCGGTCAGCAGTCCAAGTACTAACCCGTACTTCTTTGTTTAACCATGTCGATATAAAAGCTAGCTCAACAGCGAGGCAGTTGTAAGTGACTATCATTAATAAAACATGTGTCTACAGTTTAGAGACACTATATTAATACTATACATAACCTAGAACTTTGGGTTTTGTCAGTTTTTTAATACTTAATAATAGTTTCTAAAGCGGGACAGTAGTGTATGATTGGAGTGTTGGTCCCTCATACTAGAGGTTGCTGGTTAGATGCCTTTCATAAAACGACACTCAGTACTGGTTCTACCTAGGAAATGGACTCGAGAGTGATTTCTTTAAGCTCTGAATCAGTCAGTCACAGTCATCTGCATATTACTTAAATTTTTACTGCAAGGGTAGTAAATATTAGTCATTTGTTAGCCCTGCCCCCATCACATCGTGACCTAGCGGAGGATAGATTCCATACAGAAATATTATGCAGTCATTAATCCATGGGACGTACTCATTTTGAACAATTTTGCTTTTATGGCTGCCTTTATAACCATATATATGGCTACTAAAAGACTAAACTTAAGATAATATTGAGACAATTTTGTGGTTTTGTATTAATTGGTAATTATAAATCACTATTTGACTAGATGGGACTTTGTTTTTTCTTTTCTATGGTTTGTTATAAAAGAAAACAATAACTAATGGTAAGATACAAAATTTCATTTTAAGTTTGTGACATGTATATAAAATACATATAAGGCTTTTTTTTAATATTTGGTGTGCTTCTACCTTCCCGCTCATTAATTACAGCTACCCAAATTTACTTTTGAAGCGTTTGTGATTTTTTAACAGTTCCAGTAAAAAAATCAAAACCATAAATAATTAGCAACTTACCCACATGAAAAATACATGGTTGAAGCACAATAAATAAAGATATTTTTTACGAATGACCTAACATTAGCTATGTATAACTATTGACCGACATTAACACATATATAATACAATCATTGCAATTTAATTTATATTTAGAATAGAATATCACAGTAAATCAATTGTTACATTATTAATACATGTTCATTTTATCACAATTTAAGACATTTATATTATATCACAGGATAAAAACTTAGTTTAAATAATATCACAGCATGTATAACCACACAATTCCTTACTAAAATATTGGTTGCGTCTTATCCATAATAATAATCTCAAATATCTGAAACAATGCTATATCATGCTTCGTAATTTACATGATGTATGACGGGTTACATGAGCAATACATGTTAAATCATTACTTTTTAGATACGGATTTGGATATGTCTGGATATCGGAAAATGTAGGCGATAAAAAGCCTTTATATTCAGTTTTAAAACAGCGTTTATTCGACTGTTCCTTACAAAACTGGCATGCTGATTTATATCAGTCAAGCAAAGCTAAACATTATAAGTATTTTAAAACTAACTTAGATGTATAAAGGTATGTCACTTTAAAAATTCCAATTAAATTGAAAATAACACTCTCTAAACTACGATGTTCAGAACTTTAAGTTGTGTGTAATCTTAGATTTTTAAAATGTTTTGATCACGAAAAATGATCTTGAATAAACGATATTGAGGTTTGAAGTAAAAATTCTCGTAATTTGTTGTTATTTTGGCTGTAGTATACACATTTTGTAATAAGTCATAAGTACTTCAACATTTTAAACACAAATTGCTGGGAATGGTATTTTTCTAAATTAGAATTTCATTCTGCAATGTAAGAATTTTGATTTGTGTTCCTGAGATAAATGGAAATTAAGATAATTGAAAACAAGATATTGCGAGATTTTGCGTGAATACGCGAGCGTTCACAAAATATCAATCAGTTACCTTTCCTTTTCTATGAAATTCCTTGTTACCATGAAGCGGTTCGTTGTCAAGTACAAAAATTCTTCCTCAAGTAAGCTTATAATTCACTATTAATTAAAAAAGAAAACGAATACCGAATTTAAAAGCGACTCATAACTAAACACACGAGAAATTTCAAAATATGAATATGTCAATTACAAACATAACAATGTCTGCTGTTAAAGACTTAACATGCCACGGTGGCGGTGTATGCAGGTGGGTCTAATAACGCCTTTGTGGGACCTGGTCCTGCGGGAAATACACTTGTGGTCCTGCAGGGTATGCATTCCCCTGGCCGACGACGGGGCCTCCTGCTTGTGGGTACTGGGGGTTTTGTGGGTACTGTTGCATCATGGTCATCTGTTCCGGTAATTCATGTCGGGCTCCACATGTTTTATGGAACAACACTACCAGAGCTGCAATACCTGCGAGGATTCCGCCAATCCCCGTCAGCAACAATGAATACGAAAATAGGAATGGGCTGCCGCCGTTAGAGAGCATAAGAAGGTTGTGCGCTTTTATTATTCCATCTGCGTACTTTCCTGAAGCGACCAATGCAAGAATTCCTAAAATAAAAAATATATATAGATATTGTGGTACCAGTGACATATACATGTATTGTATAAATTTATTTATTTACTTCGATTGAGAAAAACGCTATTACAACATTTACAAATCACGTCCGAATAGTCTATATATAGAACACGATATCTCTCGAATTATATCTATAACCCCCAATAAAAAAGGCGGGTATTCCGTGACTGTTCCACAATTCATAGCTATTGAACGTTTACTAAACTTTGACGTCATTCAAACTTTCCATTAAGCAACTGATCAATCAACATGCCCAAATGTGCCGCTATTTGACAGACCTAATCGGGAGAGCTGGATCCGCTTATGCAGCCGTGTATATAGAATTAAAAAAATAGCCTGCGGATCCCTGTCAAGTATTGTGTCATTGGTGGTAAAGTATCTAACAACGACGGGTGTGATTCATTACAAAACACATGGGGTCCATGACCAATGGTCTGAGGTGCTGTCTTACATCTCACCGTTGATCTCGTGGGTTCGAGCCCAGCTCGATCAAAACATTTATGTGTGAGAAACATTGCCAGTTTTTCTCAGAAGGAATGAGGTTCTAATCAAATACATTCTACGGATATAGATACAGTAGAACTTTGATAGCTCAAACCGGGGCCAACAGGACTGGACAAAATAGTTCGAGTTAAGGGTTGTTCGAGCTAAATATTGTTCAATATCATACCAAACATGTACATCTGTATAATGTTATATCTAAATACGAACTCGGCCAGGACCAGATAATTGGTTCGAGCTATATATGGTGAAAAGGCAACAAAAACTACAGCACCCAGATGACCTTGATGGTTGCTTTGTCGTGTTATCGTCATTTACGCATATCGTATATTTAAGTCCGGTACAACTAAAATATTAAAGAGGCATCACTTGTTAGTCCGATATTGTTTAGGAAAAACGATTTAACACTGGTTATTTAAATGCTATCATATAAATAAAGCAATTTTATGAACTTTTTGTTCAGAAACATGTGTTCTTTTCTGCTTCAGCAATGCGTGTTTTGCAGTCAGAATGTGAAGTGTTGTTGTTGTCGATTAAATCGTGCTACAATAACTATCCTAAATCCGATCATTCCCGAGCGACAATAACAAATCTTCGGATTTCCGATATTCGGCGAAGTACGTTCCGAAACTATCCGGCATTGATTTCTTCAAGATACATGGGTTTCTACAGATTAGATGTAGTTGGATCATTTCGTGGACATAAAATGTATTTTAAGTATAATGATCACACACGTCTCAAAAATGAACTTGCCGGGATAACCGCTACATAAGTATTTCCCGAAGTTGAATAAAAGTTCGAGACTATTCCAATTTAAATAGAAATCTTTCCTTAATTCTAAATAATAAAGCTAATGTACAATCGTTGTTAAAATCAGATTTACTTACCTGAAAATGCGCATGCAAGGAATCTAATAATGAGCTGCAGTCCCTTGTTGGATTCACTTGTGTTTCTCCTTGACACTATAAACAACACAATTCCAAATGTGCACGCGACCAAGGCCAGGGATGTCTCTATTTGGTACTCTCTCATCGCATAACCTAGAGCTGAAAAACACCATTAGAATCTAGACTGAAACAAAATTTTCAAATGATATATAATATAATATAATAGAAAGATTAATCGTTCATAAAGATTAAGACTTTTATTCAACGGAAAAAACACTTGTACGGGCCTCTCATTTACAAAAAGGAAGTGACGTCAGTCGACTAATTTGATTGTGCAATCACTTTCGACAGGAACTGGAGAAGTTGAGGTGGGTTTAATTTTTTCAGAGCAGGAAGTAATTATATTATAACCTAAAATGATTATGATTTATTTATTATCCTCCCTTATCCCTCCCGAAAGGTTCTGTTTTGCTCTGCTTACATTTTATAATTTCAGCACTGGTGAGAGTGATGTTACTTGGATCAATTCAAATGTTTGAATAAGTTCCCGTCATGGCTGGTGTAACTTGACAACGTTGTGAGACGGACAATTTGTTCTTAACGATTCTCAACATCCAATGTCGGGGTCGGAAATAAAAGTGCGCATCAATATATATTGTAAAAACGGACTCTAGTGACTGTTTTCTTCTGGATTTCCGGTGCCGGGGTCGAGACGATTTGTGACAGTGAAAATAACCAGTGAATAAGTAATTTGTGGTAATTCAGTCGTTCTGTTTCTCCAACTTTGTCGGATATTTGACAGTTCAATTAGGCATTTGCTAGCTCAACATAGGTTACATCCGTTGTCGGGGTAACTAATTACTTATTTATTATTCTAAATATTCATTTTCTTAACCAGCCATGGCCATTCTTCATGCAAACACATACAAATATATAAAATAGAAACTAATAGAACACAATTCTTGTTCTGTATATATCCCTTTTTGTAGTTGAATAATAAATATTAGCGATTTCTACATCCCTTGCTTAGCGCTAAGTGGGAAGAGGGTAAATAAAATTTCCCTTTAAAAGGAACGGCTTGCCTTTTTGAGTATCTTAGCGTTACTATAAGTATTTAATAGGTAAACGATACTTTAATAGGCGTAAAAGCACTTCAATAATTGTGGGGGGGGGGGGGGGGGGGGGCAACCTTGGGGTAATATGGGTGTAATATGGGGGAACAGGAGTGTCCCTCTCCTGCTGGTGACGGTTATTCTACTCTATTCCTGCTACTGCTATTGGGATAAGGGGAACCACTCCGAAAATTATTGATATCTTAAACATTAACTGCTTAATTCTGCTCATTTCTTAGAAAATATGGTTGTAATTGTTTTTTTCTTTCTTTAATGCGTTATCATTTAAACACGCACGCATGCACGCACCGATGGTCTGGGGCATGCTCTCCCAGAAAATTTTTCAGTCGAAGATGCCATTTCCTGCGTTTTCCTGCATTTCAGAATCTATTTTGCCCATTTGGAAGTATTGATTTTGGATATCTGTTTTATACCAAGACCAAAAAATCTGGGGATATTTTTAAAAATAAATCACAAAATTTACAAATACATCTTAGTTATTTAGATTTATACTCTCAACATATTTTTTGTAGAAAAAAAAAAGATCTGATACATGCAAATGTCAAGCAATGCGCATTGATGCATATAGATTCACATCGATCTAAATTGTACAAATGTGTAACGTAAGTCGTAAAATAAATTCTTTGAGACTAAAATTCAAAACATTTGATAAGTATTAGACTAAGCATTCACCAACGTCTATCTGATAACAAAATGTGCGGATTTGCTTTTCATTGCCCAACATATATCGGTGTTATCAAAGGCAAACTAATACAGCAATAGTTCATATAGTCATATCTAGTATATTTCCTAAATGTACTGATTAAAGCAATCTAAATGTTCAATTGAATATGCTTAATGTTTAATTCTATATTCCTATTAATTCTAAATGACAAATGCCTGATTCTAAATACTTGATTACTCATTTGTATACAATTTGTATTGTTTTATTCTTAATTTCTATTTTTTTAGTTCTAAATGATAAATTATTCGTTCCAATTGTGTGGTGGTATCCTTGAGTAAGACATTTTTTCCGCACATGCCAGTACTGGTTATACCCTGGAAAACTGGGAGTGTGAGTTGTATATTATAAGAACTTGTTTCGCAATCGAAGTAAAATAAATCAGTTTAAACTATTACATCTGCACGTGTTGTATCTAGGTTGAAAATCATTCACATTACAAATCATCACTCCAATCTATAAAAACAGGATGTTTTATCTATAAAACTACACGTTTTATCTATAAAAACAGGATGTTTTTTATCGAATCCGTTTCTAAAATATTCTGGAAATATGAAAAAAATCAGATAAGCTTGGTGACATTGTAATACACATTCAACCATCACGCATCCATGTACGCATCCATGCACGCACATGCGTGTCGTGAATCAAAACTGAAATTAACAATACGTATATGCTTAATGTAAATACGATTAAAAACAAGTATATCATACGTATTAAAATTATGTATGTTTTGTTATACAAAATAAATTTTATATTAACAATATGTTAAGATTGGTTATTTCTAATAAATTTTTAAGACGTTTATTTTAGATTTTCCTGAAAACAAACCAATACCAATGTAAACTATTGCTGGAGTAGATAGGTACATCCATTATCAGTTATACTATATTGGATAGGAATAGGAGTGGGGACAATACCATTTTATATAGAGTAGGTTTTAGGCAACCAAATTCGTTTTTCATTTACAGCCAAGTTGCAAATCCACTTATTATATCAACCAACGACTTTCTCATTGTTTTCTTCAATTTGCGTGCAACAAAGATTCTTTATTGAAGTTTCTTTTTATTTAAAAAATTCAACTTATTACATGTTTCACAAATTGTTTTTATAGCATGTATGATATAGCTTTTAACAGATATAACAAGATTGTGTTCGGTCTCATCTAAACAATTCTCAAGTAACACTAACAAAAAGTCGCAAAACTGAACGCATGCACGAAAAATTCCGAACCGGTACGTATATACATACGTACTCTGACTGCGACAAAAGCGTCCACATAAGTTTAGATTCATTTATTGTGGTTCTGTTGTAATAGGGAATACTATAATAATACAGTACATATAATACAAAATTTGTTTTGTTTTAAAGAGCATCAAGGATGTTAAATATAGTGCCTCAAATTTGGTTCGTACCTAGTCCGGAAAACAGGGAGGCACCAGCCTCTTTGGGTCTCAGAATAGCTACGGGCCTGCTTAGGGGATCAAATTATGCATTCTAGTGTATTTTACGGGGGAGGGGTATGATCCAGCAAATGTGAGTAGGTGGTTAGTTTATAGCAGGGGTCTTGACCAAAGTAAGCCCGCAGACCTAGACAACTTGATGGGGGCTCTGGGGTACTCCGCCATATATTGTTTTAAAATGTATGACTAATGATGAATTATCAGGGGTTTTGTATGTATTTTTTTCTATGTAAAACATATGACAATTACTTAGGGACTTTTATTTTTCTGGGAAAAGTGCAGACCCTGACCTGCATTGCTTACGTGTAGCTACGCCGGTGTGCCACTGCCATAGAATTAGCACTGGATTCGCTGCCGCCAGGAATATTTAGTGTGCCATGTACAGTGTTTTATGTATCTTGCAGCTACACCGTTAAGTTGGGACAACGTATATATATATGCTGACCCCACGCACTTCACTCAACCTGATCATTGTAGTAGGGGATCATCCCACCCGACAGCTACGCCTTTACTCTCATGTGTGACCCACTTTCATCGGAGGTAGATCATTATTATAATGACTCGTTCTAATATCATTTTAACGATAACCTGCATGCTAAATATCAGGGTATATTTTATGCGTTTTACCCCAAAAATATTAAATAAGACCCTAAGACCAACGAATCCGTTACCAAGAAAGTACAATTTGATTAACTGTATCCAACCTATATCAAATGGACTCATCGATATTTATTAGATTAATTGGCAGTTTGGAAAATAGCAAGACGAGTCCATAAAGAAAGGGGATAGATTTCCACCAGTCTTGGCATATTAAACTGTGTTTTGAAATAAACAACAAAAGTAACGTCGGCACCTACAAATAAAGCAAAAGGAGAAAAACCCAGGTTATACCAGTGTTCCCTATATCTATTTACATGTTTTTTTTAATTGATTGATTGAATATTTTGAGTCATTTTTATGCCATCGAGGGCTAACAGACGATCAGTTAACCTAACCACTGTTTCCTGGGATAAACCAGTACTCCAGCACAACCCATTTCCGTAAGTAACTGATAACTTTCCCACTTGAATCAGTGGTGAGAGACGAATGATAATGAGACACAATGTCGTATATCAATCATCACGAAGACTGTTGCCGGGCGGGGGATTCGAACTCACGACCCCTGGATTGATAGTCAGACGCGTAACCGACTGAGCTAATCAGGCCCGGCTCTATTTACATGGAAGATGCTTATACTCGTACTTCGTTGATAACCTGTGTATCAAAATAAACTTGTCCGCATATCTTTCGTAGTCTTGATCATCTCCGACACTAGCGCCCACTGATATCGCTGTAATGTTTAGAGAAAGTATAATGGCCTATTTATAGATTAGATGAACTGAGACAAGCAGACCTTTAAGAAAGGAAATCGTAGAAGGTGGTCAAGACTATACCGCATTGTAAAATAAAGCGCAGGATACAGAACTTACCCGATTTTGATGGTGCCCTGCGCCATATTGCGTTGTATTTAGAACAGAGTACCTAGCAGGTAAATCAAAACCTATTTTAATACTAAGGCTGGCCTCCGTAGAGGCAAGCCAATAAGGCCAATAATGTAACTGGGTGAGGTTCACGGAACACTTCATATGCATTGTCACTGACAATACTATATACATGTAGCATTAAATAAACAAATAAAGTCCAAAACACCACCACTAAAAACACACATAAAACACAAAACAAGCACAACAAAAACAACAACAGTAATAACAACAAAAACTAAAACACAACAGTACTAAAAAATTAAATATATAGTAACTGTAATTGATTTTTGAAATAGCTCTTGGATTATTCTAGACAAGTGCTAGTGTATCGTATACATCCTCCGTATATTTTTGTCTCTCCCCCCCCCCCTCCCCCCCACCACACACCCACACACCTACACACCTACATTATGGTGTAACTATGTGAAGAAACTGTACAATTAGCATATTGAACACTTAATTATTGATCATAATCGATTACAATGGAAGGAGAACCTTGTACGTTTATCGGCTCAGTGATTCAAAAACAATAACAACGGCAGTAAGGGCGCAACGGATCAGGTATATGTGACCTTGGTTGCAGGTGCGATACCAAACAACAAGCAATACTTCGATCAAGCGAATGTTTTCAGTTACACACATGGCTCTTTACATGGCTACTCAGTAACAGCAACCATTTACAGTAACGGCGACCGTTTACAGAAACAGTGACCGTTTACAGTTACAGTGACCATTTACAACAGTGACCATTAACACTAACACCAAATGCTTACAGTAACAGTGACCGTTAACAATAATGACCATTTACAGACAGTGGTAGTTTACAATAACAGCGACCGTTTACAGTAACAGTGACCGTTTTCAATAACAGTGACCACTTACAATAACAGCGACAATTTACAATAACAGCAAATATTTTCAGTAACTGTGACAGTTTACAATAACCATTTACAGTAACAGTGACCATTTACAATGACAGCGACCGTTTACAGTAACAGTGACCATTTTCAGTAATAGAGACCGTTATTGTAAATAACAGCGACACTTTACAGTAACAGCGACCGTTTACAGTAACAGCGACCGTTAACAGTAACATTGACCGTTTACAATGACAGTGACCATTTACAGTAACAGCAACCATTTAAAGTAACAGCGATCGTTTACAGTGACAGCGACCGTTTACAATAACAGCGACAGTTTACAATAACAGTGACCGTTTACAATAACAGCGACGGTTTACAGTTACAGCGACCGTGAACAAAAACGACCGTTTACAATAAGAGCGACCATTTACAAACGTTAACAGTTTGGTATTGTCCGTAAGTAATAACCTGACACCCATCAATCTTCGCCAATATGTTCGGGCGTTTAAACGCCATTTTCCGTGCAGTTATTCGTGAGTGCGATATGATACCGATATAATAATACATTGGTATCGGTTTACCAACAGTTATCATTCGGACCATCTCGCCAATTATCCTAATTAAGCTCGGAGTATGTACGATTGCAACAGTTATATCACAAAAACGAATATGTTAATTGACAGATACATACGGAATATGCATGAGTGCCCGGTCAATCTTAACGCACAATACAAAGAATATTCATGAGTGGCATGCAAATCTTAATGCACAATACTACCTGGTTGAAGTGTATAATTCAATAAAAGTCTATAATTTCTTGATAAAGGTTTTTCTTTATAATGCACGTTAAAATTACTACACGATTATCACGGTATCTCCATTGTATAAAATATAGGTTGGTTACGGTTGTAAGGAAAATGTTCACGATTTATTTATCCTGAAATCTGACCATAATGTATAAATAAACCTAAACAATACAATTCAGTCAGGTTTGACCTTGTGAATTTGTAAAATAACAAATAATTCCTAGAATTTGGATTTAAAAAAAAGCTAATTCTAGTTGCAAGAAATTACAAATGTTTTACAATATTCGAGTGGCGACCTATAGAGCATGTATGTTGTTTAAAATATGTTTTGTTCACTGGCACAGTTATTCCATATGAATATTATTAGTTGAGATATGAACTTACACGTAGCCTAACATGGGCAAAGTAAGTGAACCGACTTTCGGGTTTCAACTCTTGTTCACTACCTGTTATGGTCCCAGAGTTAAGGAATGTTTAATTGTCACAAATTCAAGATGGTCGCCAAAATGGCCACCAGATATTGAAATTCATTTAAATACAATAATATAATAATAAATTATAATAGAATAGAAAACACTACAATAGATTTATTGTTTTTTTTTTGAGAATTAGATGACACAGTTTCAGGTCAAAACAAGTAAAAAGATGGTAGATTAATTGGATCAAATCATTATTTTTCGTGATTTGGGTTATGACGTCGAATATGTTCGTATTAACGGTTCGGGCATCAAGAAGCAAAAAGCGTTACCTTTGCCGTTCAATTCATCATAATTGATGCAACACATACTTTACATGTTTATTATTGCAACAAGGCATTGCTGTGTTTCCATATAGGTGTACGCCCATCATTGATTTGCTTTCTTATTTTTATTGTGAATGAAATATTTTTGAAGATTTACCGTTCACAGAAATACCCATATCAAAGAAGTCAGTGGCGTAGCTTCCTAAAGGCACTGTAGGCACGTGCCTAACTTTTTTTATGAGAAATCAGAAAATTATAAATGCCAAAACATGCAAAAAAATCTGACCCCTATGCTACTTCATTTTTCACTTCATTAAAGTGATCAAACCTTAAAGAATTACATTTATTTGTTATGTAACAGTGAATTAAAGGTTACTATTAAGGATATTCAGGCTCCTAAAAAATGAGAAATATACGCCAAAATACATCTGCGACAGTCTTGCTGATTTGTTTTCGGAGGAGCATGTCCCCGGACCCCCAACAACTGTGCCTACACATCGTTTTCAGCCAAGCTACGCCCCTGGAAGCGAAACTTACAGCTTATTGTTTGATGGCATCTACAGTGCCAATTATCATTAGAAAAGTAAGGGTTATGTTGCATCCATTTTTCTCTGTTAATTAAGTGTGCACTGTTGACAAAGTAAAAGTAGACAAAACCGTAATTACAGAAATAATGTATTCATATCCCATGCATGAAAGTCCATCCCAGAACCTGAAATCACCCATTCGGGAGCGCTGGGTCCGTTCTACAGACTACAGGTATCATGTTTTAAATTCACAACTTAAACTCGACAATGTTTTTAAAATGTTCCAAATACATCACTACTACGCAATAAAAAGAAATTTGATACACACATTGGCAATATGCCTACTTTATAAACGTGTAGGTAGTTTAATAGAACATATATTTATTCAGTTTGACGATGAAGAAAATTGTCAATATAATTAGTCTTGTTATAACTGAATATAACGTTTATTTACACCTTTACTTGTTTCTGTTTTGTGTTCTAATATTGCTAAATTTGTCCCGGTTTACTTACCTGCTGCCGGCCCGATTAGCTCAGTCGTTTAAGCGTTTGACTATCATTCCAGGGTCCATGAGTTCGAATCTCCGCCTGGCAACAGTCTCCGTGATGATTGATATACGACATTGTGTTTCATTATCATTCGTCTCTCTAACAGCTGATTCAAGTGGGAAAGTTATCAGTTACTTTCGATGATGGGGTGTGCACGAGTTCTGGTTAAACTTCCAGGATTCCAGGAAACAGTGGTTAGGTTAACTGATCGTCTGTTAGCCCTCGATGGCATAAACATGAGACTAAATATTCAATCAATCAATCATTACTTACCAGCTAACTCGATCTGCTCTAAATCACCATGCCCGATTGTATGACAGCCTATGTACCCGCCACAAAACATTGTATACCATAGACCAAGATGTAGGGATAAAACCTCGTCGATTTTCATAGACATCCATCCAGGTGTCACAAATCCGGCAAGTTGGAAAAGAAAAGACCATACCAACAAAACAATGAGCCAGGTCGTGGCTTTCGAATTTTGCACACCCGTCGGGGCTCGAGCGACATTTCCGCCGTTCAACATGTTAAATCCTTGTTAAAATAATAAAAAAAAATAACCTTTAAAGTGTATACAACCCAGCCGTCTTATAGTTATTGTTATGCAAATCGTTTCTGCATATTTCAGATTAACCTTGTACTTTACTACAGTTAGGGAAGTCTTGATATTGATATGAGTAACTTTGCACATTGTATTGTTAAATATCTGGAGATCGCTCACATGCCAAATGGTAGGATCCAATCAGATAATAGAATTCAGTAAAATATTGTAAGGGCCGTTGTGATTGGTCGTTTTAACAACATACAGCGAGGCTGGCTTCGACTGTTTTCGTATCTTTTCCGAATGATAATCTTAGATCTAATAAAAAAAAAATAAATAGAAATTATGTTCTTTAGATATAGTTCCAAATTTACATTTTTGTTTATTTTAGGGTATTTTTCTAAATATGAATTATATTGCGCAAATTCGTGACTCTTCAATTTGTGAAATCAATTTTGGAAGGATTCCAGAAATGGCGGAAAAAAGATAAAAAGTCGCGGATTTTGTCCTTTTTATTTTGTTATTTATATGGATGGACAAGAAAGAACCTCTTCAACAGACCAGACAGATAATGAGATGCAGTGCAAATGTAAGGGTTACTTCATTAACATTATTGCCTCCCAGTAATCAGAAATGATTGCAGTGAGTAATATGTAGATGGCAGAGCGTTTTCTTCTTTCTTTTCTTTCTTCAATTATAAAATTTTATATATCTACTTGAACCCAACAATACTTTCTATTTATAGAGAATATTGTTTTCCGTATACCTACATTATTTCTATAAGATATATGATTTAAAATACAATATACATAATTCACACCCTGCGGTATCGTCCTGACTATCATTGTATCAATCCGGGTCATCATTTTCAATCACTGCCCAGCCTCAGTCTCTGTGATGATTAATATATGACAATGCATCATTGCGTCATCTTTCACCGCTGTCAGATTCAGTGGGAAAGCAAACATTCCAACACAAATCTATGACAATACAGGGTTCGACATTAACTTTTCCACTAGACCACCGGGCTATTAACTCAGTAAAACTACTAAACCTGACCAAACTTCAACTAGACCAGGTCTTCTAATGTCGTAAAATATAGAATGGAAATAACTGAAGCCGATCATACCCGGAAGAGTAACGCCGCTTATGTATTGCGTCATTAGAACAGGTTAGAGTTGTGCCGCTTAGTTTGGGCCTAGTATTTCTATGTTATGTGTTTTCGCATTTGCCGTAATGCTACAAATTATCGATAGTTAATGATATTACATGCTCGTCGGCAGGTGCATTTCAATTGATTCAATAATAAACATTATCAGCTCAGGTTTTGATACTTTTTAACTGATTTCTTAATTTTAATTTAACACGACCAGTCTGGCTACCTACACTCCAGTAGAACACGACCGGACCAAGTATATACAAGACTTTGTCAGTCGGATGTGGGCAAATGTCGAACCCTGCAATAGATAATAGTTTCGCACATTAACCTATCTACCGGTATGCGGGTTCTTACAAGTGTATAAACTAGTTTGTGTTAACCAAGGTCCTGTATAGAAGGATAGCGACTCTAAATGTTTATAAAACAGCATGCGAAGAATATAAATTTGGCAAATAAATCATCACAGGTCACTGATTTCTTTTACATAAAATGTAAGGTATATATAACCTTAGATGTTTTATACTGTTTTATTTAAACATGCAATACAATCTTCAGTTCAGAATATTGCAGCTTGAGGTAAAATTTTAAGTATTTTCCTTTCTTTTTTAGTTGCAGTTTACATATTTTGTAATTACAATTCAAAGAATTTAAAACACAATTTGATGGGAATGATATCATTTTGTAGAAAATTCAATTTTGCAAAGAAAGAATTTTTTATTTGTATTTCAGAGATGAGGTTTTTCACGAATACCAGTGTTTCGTTTACCTTCTGTCCTAGACATACAAAGCTGGCAACAAACGCATAATTATGAAAGATGTGCATGATGGACGCAGAATGATTCTAGTCGATGCATCACAATTATCTCGAATTGTAAGGAAAAAAAGTCACCTTTGATGCCTGTTTTTCTCAATATCTACTATTCAGCAGTATACAATCCCCCCCCCCCCCCCCCCATTTTTGTTTTTATTCTTATATCGACACTGAAAATCAAAATTTCATTTTGTGACTCATAGATTTGTAGTACAGCGAGTCCTGGGACTTGAAAACAACACTAAACACCATACACTAATAACAATACTCAATCATCGCCAAAACTAATAAATGATGAGATTTTTAAATGTGTTGAAGCAATGTTTGAATCCTCGCCAAGCCTCAAAGAAAGGTGGTCCTGTAGCGAAATTTGTCTGGTAAATGCCTCTTGGCTCAAACTTAGTCTGAATTTTATTGAAAATCAAATAGGAAATCAATAGGGAGAATTTAAAGGATTATGCTGAAAAAATTATAGAAACCTTTGTAATAATTATTAAACAGTTATGTTGGTGCTTTATGCTATCATGTATTGATAAATAGGCATGAAAAAATACCTGTGTCATGGGTTACCTGACTGAACCTAAAATTAAGTCCTGACCCTAACATTTTTTTTTTGTGTGTGTTTTTTTTCATCTTGAAATAAAAAAAAATTAAAAAATTTGTAGAAGTACGAAAAACTGCAGAACGAATCTGCTTAATGTGTCAACAAATTATTTTTGTATTCCTTATTGATTTACTTTTACTTTTATTTAGAATAGAAAAACAAGTTAAAAATCAATTTGCATATAATAGGTCTTTATTAGGCCAGACAAAAATACCTGCGTTTAAAGTAGTTTTTGTGGTCTAGTGGTTATTATACTTATTCAAGATGAAAAAAGCACACAGGAGGTCACTGGATTGATTTCTGTTGGGGGTTTTATCCAGGTTTTCTTTCAACCGCACTCCCACAGTACCTTATAAGGACAAGGTGCTGTGAAAGCATGCAATTCTTTGGAGGGGATTTTAAGCACTTTGCCCATGTACATCAGAGCTTGAAGAGCTACTAGTCCTCCCTTTCCAACATTTTTAGCTCGACTCTGTAGAATAAGGGGGCTATTGCACTTGTGTTGGCGTTGGTTTTTCAGGTTAAAGTTTTTTATAAGGTAAGATATCTATGCAACCACTCATTTGATATAAATAAAACTTAACATGTGTGTTCAGCATCATCAATGGAACTCGCAGACAAATGAACCATAACTCTGGGTTGCATTTTGGCAGAGTTTTGGCCCTTTTTGTACTTAATTTTTCAGGTTAAAAGTTTTTTATCAAATAAGATATCTATGCAACCACTCATTTGATATGAATGAAACTTCTCAAGTGTGTTTAGCATCATCATTGAAACTCACAGACATAAGTACCATAACTCTGGGTTGCATTTTTGGTAGAGTAATGGCCTTTTTTGGACTTAAATTTTCCGGTTAAAGTTTTTTTATCGGGTAAAATATCCATGCAACCACTTAATCAATATGAATGAAAGCTCACGTGTGTTCAGCATCATCAATGGAACTCACAGAGACAATAAACATAACTCTGGGTTTCATTTGGGCAGAGTTTTGGCCCTTTTTGGACTTAATTTTTCAGGTTAGATTTTTTTATCAGATAAAATATCTGCACAACTCATGATATGAATGAAACTTCACATGTGTGTTCAGCATCATCAATGGATCTCACAGACATAAGAACCATAACTCTGGGTTGCATATTTACAGAGTTATGGCTCTTTTGGACTTTTACTTTTTTTTTACATTTAATATTTTTTCCTTTTTTATGTGAAGTATGATCCTTTTTTCTTTCTTTTTTTTTAGGTTCATTTTCATGAAAAGGGTATCAAACTGTGATAAACTGTGCATGCTTTTACCCGATTATTTCAACTTAAGATCCATTTTCATGAACAGGTACCGATATATTGCCCTCTAAGGTGAAGTTAGAGCATATGTCTATATGTCGTGCTAAACTGAATAATATTAAGGCAATACGAGCCATCCATTCCCTTTGTTGTTTTCAAAAAAAACATAATTGTTGATAATGAAAATAAATAGTGTTGGTGAATTATTTTGCTAATTAATTTTTAACCGATATGCAATAATTATAGTTCAATTTTTAGCTCACCTGAGCCAAAGACTCACAGGTGAGCTTTTGTGATTGCCTGGTGTCTGTCGTCCGTCGTTAACTTTTAGCTTCTAACAACTTCTCCTCTGAAACTACTGGTCCAATTTTGATATAACTTCACAAAAATGTTCCTTGGGTGACCCTCTACCAAGTTTGTTCAAGCTATCCTGATTCATCAAAAAACATGGCCACCAGGGGGCGGGGCGAGTTTTATTAGTAAAAACTTAAAAAATCTTCTTGTCAGAAACTACTGGGCCGATTTTAAAATAATTTCACAGAAATGTTCCTTGGGTGACCCTCTACCAAGTTTGTTCAAGCCATCTTGATTCGTCAAAACACATGGCGGTCAGGGGGTGGGGTTAGTTCACTATAAAAGCTATAGTAAAAACTTAAAAAATCTTCTTGTCAGAAACTACTGGCTCAAATTTCAAATAATTTCACAGAAATGATCCTTGGGTGGCCCTTAACCAAGTTTGTTCAAGCCACCTTGATTCGTAAAAAAACATGGCGGCCAGAGGGTAGGGTTAGTTTACTATATAAACTTTAGTAAAAACTTAAAAAATCTTCTTGTCTGAAACTACTGGCTCGATTTTAAAATAATTTCACAGAAATGATCCTTGGGTGACCCTCTTCCAAGTTTGTTCAAGCCGTCTTGATTCCTAAAAAACATGGCCACCAGGGGGCGGGGCAAGTTTAATTAGTAGAACTTAAAAAATCTTCTTGTCAGAAACTACTGGCTTGATTTTAAAATAATTTCACAGAATTGTTCCTTGGAGGACCCTTCACCAAGTTTGTTCAAACTGTAGCTATTCATCAAAAAACATGGCGGCTATGGGGTGGGGTTAGTTTACTATGTAAGCTATAGTAAAAACTTAAAAAATCTTCTCGTCAGAAACCACTGGATCGATTTTTAAACAATTTCACAGAAATGTTCCTTGGGTGACCCTTTACCAAGCTTGTTCAAGCTGTTGTGATTTGTTAAAAAACATGACCGCCACAGTGAGGTGCTAGTTTACCATATAGGCAGCTATAGTAAAAACTTCAAAAGCCTTCTTGTCAGAATCTACTGACCTGATTTCAATGTAATTTCACTGACATTTACCATGGGTGAACCTCTACCAAGTTTGAACTCTTCTACGCATCTGTTACATCTTCAAAACAAATCAAAATATTAACTACTTGCCCATCTCGTTTTTCTCGAATTTTGAGTGTACATGTATTATATAATCTACTTAAATTGGGTGACTCAAGGTCAGTCAGGTGAGCGATATAGGGTCACCTTGGCCCTCTTGTTTTAATTGTCTTCTATTTTGGTAGTCTAATTTTTTGGTCAACTAACCCTAAACACAGACATTATTTTTTCTGGCCTTAATGCTCATCAGTTGATTATGTGTTACTTGTACTATTTCTGCTTTTTTTTCAAAATTAAATGCAATTATAGTACCATTGACATTCTTCATTTTTTAAGTCAATTTTGTTTTACTTGATTGTAAAATTTTATTCAACTTTCATACAATAACTTGGGGCGATCAGTATTGAGTGCTATATATATTATCATTATTCGCAGTTGAAAAATTATTTACACACAGTTTTAATTATTTGTTAATTCCTAAAATTATCAAAATCCAGCACTGAAGTCATACATAATGCAATCTATTGCAAAATCTTTACAGAAACATAATTATTTTCCAAGTTGATACCATTCCGGAAAATTAAATTGTTCTTATTAACAATACTTTCATTTTATACAATGTAATCATTAGTAGTTTTTATTTAAATCAGATGCACTAATTATTCAGTTTGGAAGTATAATTCGCAATTGAATTACACTCTGCAAATAAGGTCTGATATGTCACACATGGAAAAGTACATTACTGATAGCAAACTTTAATTTACAGTAATTTGAATATGATACTTATGTTCTATCCTTTCATCATGGAAATAACAATCTTGATCAGCCAAACAATTACGTTGCCTAGCAGCCAATACCATATTATAAAAGTCAACTGAAAAAATGTTAACATAATGTTTGTATGCCGAAAAATGCCTGAGAGTATTGGTCAGAAGGGACCCGTTGCTATCAACATTGCCACCTTTGGCGACACTTTTTAATGGATTAACTTTAAGTATACTAAAAAATTTAATTGTAAATTGTACTTCTTATTCATTATTTACTGATTACTCTTGCTTAAAATTGTTTCATCTTAGATATGTCTGGATCACCAACCTTTATACTTATTTTGCTGATTTCTTGAATTCATTAAATATTTTTTATTGTTTATATTTTTCTATTAGTTTCATCAACACAGTGGCTACATACAACAAAACTAATGATCAATGTGGTCTCTTACATCAGAAGTGTTTGATAAAAAGAGTATTGCGGAACCATAAAGTAAGTGCAAAGAATGTCATATTAATATAGTTTTTGTTTTAGTTATTTACTCTGATTTCAACAACAAAGTTGTAGCGGTATCCAGCTACAGTACGACGTGCTGATTTTACCATGTTTGTCTGTGATATGTCTGTAGACAAAGTTTTAGCGACCATTGTTATTCCTTGAGCTCATAGTTCAAGATTTCAATTCTAGGATAAACATATAAAAAAAGGTCTTAGAAATTTTGGTAAAGTCTTGTCCAACCTGCAATTACTTCCTTAATCAAAAATGTATTTCAAAATGTCCATAGTTGTTGCAATGTTACACAAGTAAGACTTGGGAGTTCATACCCTATATTCAACACTACACAAACGGTCAACCAATATGAAGTATCGTCAAGCGCACATTTATTTTTAAATAATTCAAGAAACAGTATGTAGATAAATGTTTTTAATTTCCATGCATGTTGGAAATAAACATAGCTGATATTAAGAATTAAAGAACAACTGGTAAACCAGTTAGTGTTTTCAGAATTGCATCACAAGGCCATCCTTAAAAAAAGTATTTGTTTGCTGTGCTCCCAGTATTTTTTCTTGTGGATAGGTAGGTTGCTAATTTTATTTTATTTTTTTTATACCCCGACAAGTTTTGAGGGGGTATATTGGAGTCACCCTGAGGTCGGTCTGTCGGTCGGTCTGTCCGTTGCAATTTTCCTTGTCCGGAGCATCACTTGAAAAGTACTGGATGGAATTTCATCAAACGTCATACAATGGTAGAATATAATGAGAGGAAGTGCAGTGTACAAGAAACATAACTCTATTCTTGCTAATTACTGAGTTATTGCCCTTTGATATTTTTTCTTGTCCGGAGCATAACTTGAAAAGTACTGGATGGAATTTCATCAAGCTTCATACAATGGTAGAATATAATGAGAGGAAGTGCAGTGTACAAGAAACGTAACTCTATTATTGTTAATTACAGAGTTATTGCCCTTTGATATATTTCCTTTGTCCGGAGCATTACTTTTAAAGTACTGGAGGGAATTTCATCAAACTTCATACAATGGTAGAATATAATGACAGGAAGTGCAGTGTACAGGAAACATAACTCTATTCTTGCTAATTACAGAGTTATTGCCCTTTGATATATTTCCCTTGTCTGGAGCATTACTTTTAAAGTACTGGATGGAATTTCATCAAACTTCATACAATGGTAGAATATAATGAGAGGAAGTGCAGTGTACACGAAACATAACTCTATTCTTGCTAATTACAGAGTTATTGCCCTTTGATATATTTCCCTTGTCTGGAGCATTACTTTTTAAGTACTGGATGGAATTTCATCAAACTTCATACAATGGTAAATATAATGAGAGTAAGTGCAGTGTACAAGAAACATAACTCTATTATTGCTAATTACAGAGTTATTGCCCTTTGATATTTTTTCTTGTCCGGAGCATAACTTGAAAAGTACCTGATGGAATTTCATCAAGCTTCATACAATGGTAGAATATAATGAGAGGAAGTGCAGTGCACAAGAAACATAACTCTATTCTTGCTAATTACAGATTTATTGCCCTTTGATATATTTCCCTTGTCCGGAGCATAACTTTTAAAGTACTGGATGGAATTTCATCAAACTTCATACAATGGTAGAATATAATGACAGGAAGTGCAGTGTACAGGAAACATAACTCTATTCTTGCTAATTACAGAGTTATTGCCCTTTGATATATTTCCCTTGTCTGGAGCATTACTTTTAAAGTACTGGATGGAATTTCATCAAACTTCATACAATGGTAGAATATAATGACAGGAAGTGCAGTGTACAAGAAACATAACTCTATTCTTGCTCGATTTAAAATAATTTCACAGAAATGTTCATTAGGTGACCCTCTACCAAGTTTGTTCAAGCCATCTTCATTCGTCAAAAAACATGGCGGCCAGGGGGCGGGGCAAGTTTAATTAGTAAAAAACTTAAAAAATCTTGTCAGAAACTACTGGCAATTTTATAGATTTAGGGGGTATTCTTGCTAATTACAGAGTTATTGCCCTTTGATATATTTCCCTTGTCTGGAGCATTACTTTTAAAGTACTGGATGGAATTTCATCAAACTTCATACAATGGTAGAATATAATGACAGGAAGTGCAGTGTACACGAAACATAACTCTATTCTTGCTAATTACAGAGTTATTGCCCTTTGATGTATTTCCCTTGTCTGGAGCATTACTTTTTAAGTACTGGATGGAATTTCATCAAACTTCATACAATGGTAAATATAATGAGAGGAAGTGCAGTGTACAAGAAACATAACTCTATTATTGCTAATTACAGAGTTATTGCCCTTTGATATTTTTTCTTGTCCGGAGCATAACTTGAAAAGTACCTGATGGAATTTCATCAAGCTTCATACAATGGTAGAATATAATGAGAGGAAGTGCAGTGCACAAGAAACATAACTCTATTCTTGCTAATTACAGATTTATTGCCCTTTGATATATTTCCCTTGTCCGGAGCATAACTTTTAAAGTACTGGATGGAATTTCATCAAACTTCATACAATGGTAGAATATAATGACAGGAAGTGCAGTGTACAGGAAACATAACTCTATTCTTGCTAATTACAGAGTTATTGCCCTTTGATATATTTCCCTTGTCCGGAGCATTACTTTTAAAGTACAGGATGGAATTTCATCAAACTTCATACAATGGTAGAATATAATGACAGGAAGTGCAGTGTACAAGAAACATAACTCTATTCTTGCTAATTACAGAGTTATTGCCCTTTGATATATTTCCCTTGTCTGGTGCAGTACTTTTAAAGTACTTTTAAAGCCATCAGTGATAACAGTTTAATAAAGTTCATGAAAGAACCAAGTTGATGAATACATGGAGTTCGAGCAAAGCAGGTTCGATATTGTATTCCTAGTGCTCTTGTTTGTTTCTTATCCATAAAATTGTTGTCCCTCAACATAACTCGAAAAAGTATAACATTTATTGATTGCCATGAAAGCTTGTACACTGCACAATAATTAAAAAGACTGTTTTTAATCTTAACAAAACCATAAAAAAATTAACAATACAAAAAACTCAATCCATAACATTCTCTTTTATTAAGAATTTTTTTTGTCTGGAGCATAACTTTAAAACTATTGGATATAATTTAATAAAACTTCATACAATGGTAAACCATTTTCTGTCATGGCGGCGTTCGGGGGTATTCATCACCTTCAGTGATAGCTCTAGTTTTGCCAAATTTTGATTTTGCATAGTCATTTTAAAGAAAAATGGACAGAAATCATGAGGGAAAAAATTGAATGTTTATAAAGTCAATAAAAAAGTTTGGGTAGCTGGAATTTTGAGCGAGTAGATAGGAGCATGGCAAAAATGTATTTTTTACAGATGGCCCAATGGCAAATTAAATAATAAAAACAACAAAACAAAAATCATTGTCTGATAATTTTGACAAGAACAAGTGTGGCAACATTAAACAAGAATTTAGATTCAAAATTGTTTCTTTATTTTTAAAAAAATAAATATTTTTCAGGCTACACAAAATATGAGGTATCTTAAGTTGTATGTATACAATAGTGGTCGCAGCCTCCATAAGTACAACAGGATCTCTCTGAATGAAAAGTGAAGAATCTTGTGAATATAAAGTAAGTGTCAAACGATGAAAATAGAAGCTTAATGAGACCCTTTAAATGTGTTTTGGTAATTAGAAATAGTATTAATCCTTTCTGAGTGGACTCTACCTAACTTAAGGCAACAACTCTTCATATTTTTAGAATAGATGGCCTCTAAATGACAGTGGAAAATAGTGTAGGACCTGTTCGTTATGAGCAATCAGAACTGGTACTACACTGTTTTCAAAATCCTTCAATACTGGAGGTGTTAAAAGTAATATCTATGAAACTTGTAATGGGTTAAGTAAAAGTATGATTAATCTTTGTAATGATTGATATACAATATTTCGTCTCATTGTCATATTTCTGTCACCACTGATGGTAAAGTTATCAGTTACTTGCAGAGATGGGTGTACGCTAAAATTGGAGGTAAAATTGTCCCTGTTGTTCAGGCTCATTAAAGGAAGACATGTTATTGTTTGATTGATAGTATACTAAGCGTCATTTTAATGCCATTGATGGCTAAGATACTATCAGTTAACTTAACCATTCTTTCCTGGGATCCTAGAGGATTAACCAGTACTCAAGCACATCCATCTCAGCAAGAAACTGGAAACTTATCCACTTGAATCAGCAGTGAGAGATGAATGATAATGAGACACACCGTCATATATATATATATATATATATATATATATATATCACTGATATATATATGTATATAAATCATTCATCACATGGACTGGCCAGATTCGTATTGAGGACCCTGAGATTGATGAGCTACTATCTGAGCTAACTGGGCCTGTGTAATTATAATAGAGATAAATTTTATAAAAAATGGAACTATCTTTTCTTATTTTCACAGAAACCTATGGTGAATTTTAAAAAAAGTACTATGACCACTATGAAATAGTGGATCATCCTTGGTCTCTATTGCTTAAGTTTAATTTTTCAATGGATTTTAATTGAACTTGGATAAGTTGTTGTATACATTGTATAACCATAACTCTTGGATAAGATTGAAAATCAGTCAAATTCAACTGACACAGACTGTCTGCACTTGAACAGTAAAAATACACTTTTTAACATATTTTATTCTTTAAAATATACAACAGTTTGTACAAATACAAAGTGAAAGGGATCGAAAAGAAAGTTTAACTTTGTAAGTTCTTTTCCATGAAGAGAGTCAATGGTAATCACATTGGCAACATAAAAAGTAAAAATTTATAAAGTTGTGAAATAGAAATCATCAAACAACAAAAATGAAAGTATAAGGAAAAGAATAAGTCAATATTGTGAAGGAGTATTCTGTCCTTGAATTTTCATTTATACTATAAATGGCGGTGAGTTCTATAAATATTTTCAAAAATACCAATTGTCATTTCCATCCATACTTGACCATGAAACTTAACCCTGCATAGCAATATGTGCCTAAAACATTTTATTCCTCTCATAAGAGACAATACATTCAGTCTTCTCAGAACAGTGATGAGGCTCTAATGGCCACTTGCTGCACTATAAATTCTCGAATGATGTTGTCTCTCTGAATTACTTCCTTGCTTATTTTTAGTATAGTTTTTCTTGATATTAATTTTACATAGTTTAAGTTATATTTCTGTTTATTTTCATATTTGGAGCAGATGACCAGGTGTACCTTTCAAATCTTTGAACATGATCAGGTGTATCTTGTGCTATGTGTTTAATTCACAAATACACTGCCATGATCTTCAGATGGAGAAGTCATATATGACTGTAAATAGCAAGCAAGATTAATGTTCATCAAGAAAATGGAGATCCAAATGAAACAGATTATGGAGTATAAAAAAGGTATTCTAAGCTTGCCTTTCTGAAAAATATGTAGAGCTATTCTATGACCCAGGCGGTGGCGTCTACTGTTTAAAGTTTTATGCTTAGCTCCCCTTTTTACTCTGTTTCAGAACAAAAACTATTGTTGTTAGTCGCTTAACTTCGTAAACACATTCATATCATGCTATGCAAATAATGTAGCTGAGTTACCTAAGTTTCGCTTTTAGGCTCTTAAACCTTAGGTTAAAGTTTTTGTTTGGCTTGGGTTTAAATTTTAATTTAATTTTTTTTTAATCTTTTGGTTTTGAATCTACTGTACCAGTATTTGTTTTTTGTTTATATGTATTGATACTTATTTGTTGACCTTGACCGTCTTAATGGGGTTCTTGTTAAAAACAACGTATATAGCTAGGTTAAATGTTTTTAACTCGTCTTTTTCAGTTATTGTTATTTCCTTGGCTTTGTCATCTGCTGGTTAAAGTTTTATGTTTAACTCAGCTTTTTTCCGTTTCTGAACAAACTACTCAGACATGTTATGGTGACTAAACTTCATAAACACATTCATATTATGTTATAAAGACAATGTTTAAATCTAACTTACCTAAATTTCCATGGACTCTTAAAACTTTGTTGTTGTTTTTTACCTTAGGTTTTCAAGTTTTTTGTTTAACTCAGGTTGATTTTTTTTTATTTCTATTTATTTATATATTTCTTTTTATTTCTATATTAATCTATTTTATTTTTCAGTCATACTATTGATTCTGTAAACGGATTACCATCAACTAAAAATGTTTACATCACCTTGACCTATTTAATGGACTTAATTAATACTTGCTTTATCCAGTTAAATTTTATGTTTTGCTCAAATTTTAGCTCTACTGGCCAAAGGTCAGCAGGGCTTTTGTCAGGGTAAATTGTCCAATTGTCGTCCATCCATAAATCTTTTTCTTGTAAACGCGATAGCACTTTCATTTTTCATTGAATTTTAACCAAACTTGCACAGCAGTTATATAACCATAAGATCTCAGACAAGTTATTGAACCAGTGTCATTCGACCACAAATGCCCCCCCCCCCCCCCCCCCCCCCCCCCAACAACCAGGGCTGATAAGCACATTTTTTGCAAAACTTGAATAGTAGCATTTAGCGGGTTTTTAGCGACCAGAAGTGCTTATGCAAGGGCGCATTGTCCGTCGTCTGTTATCAGCACTTTCTCTTAAACCACTAGGCCAATAAAATTGAAACTTCACATGGATGTTTCTATTGCATAGGAGACTATACAGACGCTTTTTTTTTTTTCGATCTGAAATTCAAGATGGCCACCGTTACTAAAAATAGTCCAAAACTTAAAAAATCTTCTCATGAACGGTCCAACAGATTTTCAAAATGTTTATGTAGTAATGATGATCAACTATAGTTTTGTTAGATTTGTTCAAATGGTGTCCCTAGGGTTAAAAATGCCCCTGCCCCGAGGGTTCAATTGGGGGACACATGTCATTATAATATTTTTTTATTTTTTTTTTTAAATGGAAATGATTTTGCCTATATCTTCACAGAAGCATTGTTTGGTGAAGGAGGTTCAGATTTGTAAAAAAGACTGGGTTCATATGTCTCGAGGGATCAGGAGGGGCCCCAAAAGTGTACAAATTGGGAATTACTAAAATCGTTTTCTTAAGAACCGGTATGTCAGATTTGTACATTTTTGATATAAATTGTCACTATATGTAGAGGTTTGATTGCAGATAGGAATTTAAGGGTTAAAATTTATAGGGGGCCCTGTAAGGGGACTTAGAATTTTACATAGGGATACTATGGGAAAACATAAAATTCTCTTTTTTTTTCATTTATTCTAAAACCACTTGAAATTCAAGATGGCTACCATTTCTAAAAATAGTCCAAAACTTTAAAAATCTTCTTCTCATGAACGGCTCAACAGATTTTCGAAATGTTTATGTAGTAATGATGACCAACTATAGTTTAGTTAGATTTGTTCAAATGGTGTCCTATGGTTAAAAATGACTCCACCCTGATGTTTCTATTGCAATGGAGAATTTCAAAAAGTGCTATGGCCACTACGAGTCAGTAGAGCGTCCTCAGGCCCTCTTTGGCCTCTTGTTGTTACCAAAGGTTCTTGTCCTCCCTTCTCAAATATCTTTTAGGAATGCTTTATGTCAAATAAATATTGATTAGTTTCTTCAATCTTACACGTCCTGAAGAAATGCTTGCTCATCATGGGGAGCAGACAAGCGGAATTTTCCAACATTGATTTAAGATAATTCTTACAATTGTCCACAGTTTTGTAATTGTTTTTAACAAATAAATTATTTTTTTATTTATAAAATATTATTGTAACTATTTTTTCATTTTCATAACCATATTCTTTATTTATTTTCAGTTTGCAAGTGTCAATTACTGCTGTAGAGGAGATTCACTTGTGTGATTTACCATTCATTGTTTGAACAAGCTATACAGAAGTTATGGATAATGCTTAATACTTGGTCAAAAAGAGATGTCAGCTGCTGTGAAAAAGTGACATAAAGAATTATATTTAACCACCCATAAATAATCATTTGCATCATACAATTGCTTGGAAAACTGCTTAGACTCTGACTGTCATGTTTTTAGTTCTACTGGCCTATGTGATGGCACATCCGTCATCTGTCATCTTGATTCATCATAAAACATGGCCACCAGGGGTTGGGGCAAGTTAAATAAGTAAAACTTAAAAAAATCTTTTTGTCAGAACTACTCGCTCGATTTTAAAATAATTTCACAGAAATGTTCATTAGGTGACCCTCTACCAAGTTTGTTCAAGCCATCTTCATTCGTCAAAAAACATGGCGGCCAGGGGGCGGGGCAAGTTTAATTAGTAAAAAACTTAAAAAATCTTGTCAGAAACTACTGGCTCGATTTTAAAATAATTTCACAGAAATATTCCTTTCACCAAATTTATTCAAACTGTAGTGATTCGTCAAAAAACTTGGCTTTCAGGGGGTGGGGTTAGTTTACTATATAAGCTAAAGTAAAAACTTAAAAAAATCTTCTTGTCAGAAACCACCTGATCGATTTTAAAACAATTTCACAGAAATGTTCCTTGGGTGACCATTTACCAAGTTTGTTCAAGCCATTGTGATTTGTTAGAAAACATGACCACCACAGTGAGGTGCTAGTTTACTATATAGGCAGCTATAGTAAAAACTTCAAAAGCCTTCTTGTCAGAATCTACTGACCTGATTTCAATGTAATTTCACTGACATTAACCATGGGTGAACCTTTACCAAGTTTGAACTCTTCTACGCATCTGTTACATCTTCAAAACAAATCAAAATTCTAACTACTCGCCCATCTCGTTTTTCTGGAATTTTGAGTGTACATGTATTATATAATCTTCTTAAGTTGGGTGACTCAAGATTAGTCAGGTGAGCGATATAGGGCCATCTTGTCCCTCTTGTTATTGCATATGAGACTACATTTATACAGAAGTTTGTTATTTTTATCTGAAATTCAAGATGGCCACCACACTCTCAATAACCTTTCAGTCAAACTTGTTCATATATGATATGAATTTTCCTAACATCAGCAAAGGATTGAAGATTCTGCAAATTAAGAGACTGGCATAAACGACCTCCGAAATGCACTTCTGTTGAAATTGCAATGTATTTTAAACACACTCATTCAAGTTCATAGTGATTACGTATTCAGGACTGCATTCGTAAAAACGGAGGCCACACTGGTTACTGACGTTTTAAAAAATTCAGTTCTTGCACTCAGTCAGCACTTTATGTTTTTTTCAAATGTGATGTGATCATTTTTCTGGATTTCCATTTTGAACCTTATTCACATAATTGTTTAGGGAAAAAAAATCTGATTTTCCCCCAGTTAATTACCCAGAAACATTATTATAGCCTTTTTAAACTCTGAATATCGTACGGTGTTAAGAGCCTCTTTCGACGTCTTTTCAAAAACAGTATGTACTTAAGATAATATTCTAAGCGCTGCCACACTGGAGTACCAGTCGCAGTCCCAGTTACATACATTACACTGACACCGGACAGGCAAGACTATCCTATAATTGCTGTGCGCCAAGCGGAAAAGCGTTTTGTACCATTTTTTAAGCTTTTGGTATGACATGGCTTGGAATCGAATCAATGACCTTCCACATGCCAGGCGGACGCCCTACCACTAGACCACCGACACGGTGTTTCAATGCTATCTTGGATAGTATGTACATGGTTATTCCTTGTTACTGTGCATCCGAGATCACCACGGTATCGCAAACTTGGACAATGCCATTCTGTTTACTGCCATGTTTTGCTTCTGTTTCACTTTCCACCAACATTGAAAGTCCGGTATCAAATGAGTCATGCACCAAGGGATGTTCTATATTTATCAATAATGTTAACCAGTACTCGAGCACACCCATCTGATAACTTTCCAACCTAATCAGCGCCGAAAGACGAGCGATAATGAGACGCAATGTTGTACATGTATATCAATCATCTCGGAGACTGAGGCCGGACGGGGATTCTAATTCGTGACCTCTGGATTGATAGCCAGACGTGCTACCGACTTAACTAACCGGGCCCCACTAAAATCAAATAGAAATTGTATGTACTGTTTCCTTTAAAGAATTTATATCAGACCGTAAGAATTGTGGGCTCGGCGATGATGTTCAAGTAGAAACAATATCAATTATGGAATTATTTCCAACATACAAATTACAAGAGCCACAGAAGATTCTCTACTTGCTTATAGGTGCCAAAGTAATTGTCAATGTTTTTTGGGGGCAGTTCATAAGCTGTTTAAGTGTTTATTTTTATAATTTTATTTTTTGCGACCGGCTTGACTTTCAGATCGAAAAAAATCTTGTGTATAATCTCGCACTGTTTCAGAAACAGACACCCGTCAAATAAGTACTTCTGACATTTGACCAGTAGATCTAAAACTCATAATTTAAAAATGCGTCACATATGGGCTGTAAACACGCAAGTTATATGAAATAGGTCTCTTAACCATAAAAATAGAAAATATGTTTCTGCCACACATACTGGGATATTATCATTGGGGTTATAATTCATATCGATATGTACTGTTTTGAAAAAGACAAGTAAACCAGAGACACAAGAGGATCTGTATCACTTTACTGTTCATTCTCGTCAACTTTAACTGGTTTTATAAAATTGACGTCCTCAACCTTTTGGAGAAGATAAGTCAGAAAATAGCTTTATTCCGACCTTGACTGGACTTACCTTTAAACCAATCCCAAACTTACTTTCGATTTCATACACACAAACATTATTTCTGAAAGGAAACAACATTTTCTACTTTCGTCCATTTTGTTTCGTACTGGCCGGTTCAAAAAACACATCAAAGATGTTTTTGGCAGTAAGTCTGACCAAGTTTAATCACAATTTGTTGAAAACTAAATGTGATTAGGTGGTTTACCAGGCAAAAATCGGTATTTCTTAATCAAGGACCATACCCGTCTTGTTTGGCTCGATATTATAACCATTTTAAGACTCGCTCGAAAGTTTTGTTCCACGTTTCTTCACAATCTGATTAAAGTTGTTGATGTATGGCGTCACATTCAACAATTTTTTTCAGTAATATGGCGACGGTGTCTACTTGAAGCAGTATTCTGAGCGCTGCCACACTGAAGTATCATGCTGCAGACACACTGAACGATACCCCTCCCAGTCACATTATACCGATACTAGGCCGACAAGACCTAAAACTGACAAAGTCAAATCAAGGCGATAGTTTTTGTGTTTCTTAAAATCACGACACATTACCTCGACATAATCCCTCCCAAGACCACTAGCGCTAAAATTACCCACACTATCATGTGCCCCTTTAACAGTAGTATCCACACCAATAATAGCCCAATAAATTCTAAGGAGAGCTATTGCCATGACCCCGGCGTCGTCTGTAGACACCCAGGTTAAACTTTTGCGTTTAAGATTTCTGCAACCACTCATGGCGAGTTTTGTTGTCATCAGACAACTCTTGTCTGTAACTTTCTTCAACATCTCCAGTATTCAACAGTTCAATGGTGAACTGATATTACAGTAAACCAAAAGTTCTAGTATTGTCTACAAGTTTTATGAAATCAAATGTGGGAATAAAGAAAACACAAAATGATATACAATATTCCCATATACATTTTTATTTTTAGAACCTTGTTATGCATATCAAAACTTAATTAACAAGCAAAATATAATCATACAGCCATTCTATCAACCTCAATAGAGGTTATGAATCGAAAGATCAGTCGTTAAAATCATGTGAATAACAAGACAAATTAACATACAGATTTAAACAAAAATACACCAACATATGAATATGCAGAATGAACCTAGAACCTTGGTACCTGCAGAACTGCAGAGTTTCAGCAAATTTTATCATATTACTCAAATTGTTGCTTCTTATGACATGCATGAGCCACAGTGGTCCTATTCTTGCCATCACTCATATGGCTCCCTGAAACCACACAGGGGTTGATAATTTAACCACAATAGTGAACATGACAAAAAATGATAAAATGAACACGACATCCATTCGGAGGATTCCTACCCCTCTACAGAGATCGGCAGTGATTCTATTCTTAGCAGGAACCACACGGGCTTTATTAAAAACAAAACGTAATACATAATTTAAAAAAAAAAAAAAAAAAAAAAAAAAATGGTGTTTCTGGGCTGTTTATGGATTTTAAAAAAAAAAAGTATTCCCTACAACTCACGTTTTATTTTTTTGACACAATTCACCCCCACAATATGGATTGATTGAATATTTAGCGTCATTCTTATGCCATCGAGGGCTAACAGACGATCAGTTAACCTAACCACTGTTTCCTGGGATTAACCAGTACTCGAGCACACCCCATCTCCGCAAGTAACTGATAACTTTCCCATTTGAATCAGTGGTGAGAGACGAATGATAATGAGACACAATGTCGTATATCAATCGTCACTGAGACTGTTGCCGGGCGGGGGATTCGAACTCACGACCCCTGGATTGATAGTCAGACGCGTAACCGACTGAGCTAATCGGGCCCGGCTCTCCACAATATGGAATTAAAATCAGAAATATTTTCAAAACTTTTACACACGGCTTATTCAACCAAAATAATGAACATGACAAAATAGGTAAAATAGATTTGAAATGAAGACGGTAAAAATGTTAACATACAAGAAAGGCAAGCCAACCACACATAGTATTACAGTAAAAATATATCAATAATAATACACATAAAAACATCATTCCAATATATCACAATAACCAAACTGCAATATAACTGAAAAACTAACAGATATTCATGATCATTTATAAGATATCAAAACGATAGCAATTAACATTAAACTTGTGCATCTCTGGTTACCAAACCGTAAACACATGTAATAATCTGAGAGCCTCAATGAAGATTAAATTCATTCAAATGTTTTATTATTATCCACCCAAAATAGCTATTCCAATGAACTTCAAGCATTTGTACCACGTGACTGTACATAAGAAATCGTTATTGTATGCTTCAAATCAGAAGCGTCCTGAAAATCTGGATATATATTTTTCATATTTGACTGTTCGGAAAATCGATGATAATTTGATATTGGCTGTTAAGGATTGGTAACTCCAACGATATAAATACTTTGCATATCTTAGTATAAATAGCATTTAGAGAAATCACTGAGGCACTCCTAATGAACATTATGTTGTTTAAAACAAGCAATATGTATATATTGAGAAATTGAAGTATACATTGTTATAAAAGATTATTTGAATGAATGAATAGGGTTTTTTAGCATACACATTATAGGTTATTCCACGCCAACAGGAAGGAAGATTCCAGGTTCACTCTACATGTACAAAAACAACAAATTAACATACAGATTAAAAAAACACATCAACAAATAAATATGCAGAATGAAATAAAAGATATAAATAGATACTTAAAAATAAATATAATTTAAAAAAGAAAGAAAATAGCTGTGATATGGGAATTATCTATTTTTTAAAGCAAACTTTAATATTATCAAAAAATGTGATAAACATCGTATTTTTTAAACTATTAGCTTTTGTTAAAATAAATTGTTTTATAAAGTTTTAATTTAAAATTGTGTTTCATATGAAAATCTCAAGATGTGACAATATAACAGATCAATAAAAGCATAAGCTGTTCTGACCTTTTGCCAGTAAAGCTAAAAAATTATTCCAAGTGCTCATCCCCCCTTGTCAAACCTGATAATTAGACTATCAGGCACTAACATGAAAATCTCTATTTAACACAAAATTTTAACCATTCTAGTCCCTTAAATATTTGAACAATCTCCTTGATACTAACCATACATTTTTTAAATGTAAAACTATTTCATTAAGTTCCAACTTTTCTCAGATAACAAAATTAAAAGCTAGTTCACATTTTTTACTAAAATTCACACGTTTCTTGCTACTCCATTGATACATGAAAAATTGTAAGAAATGATTAAATTTACTCATGCTCATAGCACGTGCAGAGTATTTAATATGTTGAAGGAACGCATTTGTTTGCTCACAGATTTCAGAGTTAACCTTTCGAAGTATCGTTAAACGTGCAGATTTATACACAACTGCACATTTATGAGTAAAACCATGAAATGTATCACGATAAAATCTAGTTCTTTTCCAAAAACCTGGTTCACGGTTCAAACAATACTCCTCTAGTTGGCAGCTGAAGTCATAAAACATTTCTTCAGGAGCATTTTCAATAAATGCATAAGCTGAACAAGCAGGATCCTTTCTTCCCTCATGACCAGGTATCATATGATACCCATAATGCTGGGGGTCAAACCATAAGAACAAATAAGTTGTTCCTTTCCTACCAACTTCAGGAAATTTTTTGTGACATTTATCTTCCACTCTGGCAGGCTCATCATCATAATTACCAGAATTACTTCCCATTGTGTATTTAGGTACGTCTCTTAACTGTTTACCGTGGTTAGTAAAATAGTAAGCTCTACCATACTTAGCTGGGTTATAGCTTCCAGACTTTGGATTAATTGGATCTGGCTCTTTGCAGTTATCATAGATTTGCCTAACCTTAACAACTAAATGCTCAAAAAAATCTAGAGCATCTAAAAAAAATGGAGTTCCTTTTACAGAAACTAAGATGTCTCGAATTTCAGGTGAGAATTGTGAAATTTCATTTATAATGTCAGGAGCGTCATTTACTCTCATTGCAGTTAAAGTTGCCTGAAACTCATCTGCATACCTATATGGCAAAACACTCGAAAGTGAGTGATTAGTAGATAGAATTTTAAAGAGAACAGCCAGTTTCTTTAAAACTCTATTACTGCATTGGCGATGAATAAAAATTTCTAAAAGTGCACGAAATCTGTCATCAACATGTTGCAACAGGGTAGTATTTCTGGTAATTTCCTCATTAAAAGTAAGTTCTTCATCATTCCTTAAAAAACCAAGAACAT
Organism: Panopea generosa; assembly: GCA_029582155.1. Classification (NCBI taxonomy): domain Eukaryota; kingdom Metazoa; phylum Mollusca; class Bivalvia; order Adapedonta; family Hiatellidae; genus Panopea; species Panopea generosa. Next base: position 30,430,280 of record CM055901.1, on the reverse strand, counting down.
TTCTCGAAAGCAAAAGCAGATGGTCTCTACTCTTAGCCTTACTTTTGGCATCATGATTTCCTTGAGAATAACTGATGAATGCCCTTTCATTTCTGCGATGACAAGGATCAATTAAAATATCACTAGTGGGAGTTTCAATTGGCAATACTGTGGAATGATTAATATTAATTCCAATTTTAGTACCATCAGCTGCCAGCATTTTTGGATTATTTCTACATATTATACACTGTGTTCGAAAATCAATATTAAATTCACTTATCCATGAGAACCACCAGGCAATGAATGTATTACTGGACATGATCTTGAATTAATACGTTTGTATTTGTTATTCATGAGAGTGCAATATGCACCAAAAGTAATGTATGAATTCAAAACATGATCAATGAAATCCCATCCAATTTCATCGCCAGCTCCAGTTTCTCTTGTGAAGAAATGGATGTTCTACACCATGCCAGCTCCAATGTCGCATTGTCTGCTCTTCAACATGCATTGTCGAATCCATATCTAAAATAAAAACAAAACCACAACTTTCCTTTAAATTTTTTTGGAGAGTCAACGTTCTACTTTTTTAAATTTGTTTCGTATCAATCTGCAAACCAGCAGTTCAAACTCTTAAAAGAAATTTTAAAGGGAATATATTGGGATTTTTCAAAATTTTAAATTTGGCTAAAACCATTTTTTTTCTCCAATTTACCATGTCCATATATACTCACTGACCCTGTATTGCCAAAATGATATCTATTAAAACATGCTAAATTTATTGAAAAAGGATTTCCTAACCTAGTCTAGACTAAAATAGAGTTCCCGCTTATAAAAAAACCAACATGATTTATTAAATGAGTCACATCACATGGTTTCATTTTGATTTCAATTTGATCCGTTATACAGGTTTACACGTACTATCAGTAGTAAAAGTTATTTCATCTAAGAAAGTCTAAATGATGATGGGAAGGTCGTCAAACATCATTTAAGTGATGTCTTTTTTAAGAATGGGATTTCCTTTCAGTCAAGTTGACCATCCCAACTGAAATATTGATTTCGCCATGCTTTGGTGGGTTTGACATAACAAACCCTTCGGATTTTGTTTATTTATGATAATGCGAAGATTTTTATCCATTTTGAAACTAATTTTATTTTAAAGATATGTATAGCGTTTTATCCTGATACACATCCTTTAAGACAGATGGTATATGTTAGTGTACATTGCTATCATCTTTATAATACAATACTATATTTCAAAGAATTGGGATTTCCCCCCCCCCCCAAGATATATATTGTAAATTATACAAAATAGTGCAGTTTCTCATGTTTTCTTGTGCATTGCGACTCTGAATAGTTGGAATTACTAATTTAAGGACTGATTAGATCCTAGAATAGCTTGTTTGCTTGTTCTGAAGTGGTTAACAAACAATATTTTAATTTAGGCCCAGTGACATTCACATTTGCACAATTATGTGAAGTTTTAATCCAATTTACACTAATTAAAACCTGTGTAAATATACAGAAGATTCAATGTAAAATAATTTCAATACACAATAAATGGTTTAACACCAGTTTTACCTTGTATTTGGCAGGTCCATGTTCCATGTACACAGTTGTCACATGTGAAATTACAAAGGTCAAACCATCAGGGGAAACGTAACCAGCCTGAAATAAAGATTTGTCAGGCAGGCAGTTTATCAACAGAAAAGAATGTATTGACATGAAAAATGTTATAAAAGTTGTGTTTCTGGGGGCACGGCCAAAAAACAATGACAGCATTAATGGTGATCTATAGAAAACAGCATTCCCACAAAAATCTTTATTTGTTTTAATCTCACTCTTTTTTTTGTCCCCTAGAAGACATTTCTGCATACATTTATTACTTATTAAATGTGTTTCTCACAAAGACACAAGGACTGAGTGTGTTTTTATAAAAGAAAACATCTCTCACAGTGACTAGAAATTGACATTTAAATGAAAGAATATCTAATACACAAGTGTTTAAATAATTAAGTGATGTCAGCAAAAATTAATGCAAATAATAATACCATGTTCCCTTTCACATTTCTTTATGACCTCGATGGATGAAAAAATATCTTCTTTTTTTTATAAAGAACTGCGGTCGGCAGCGAAAAATAAGTCAAGTTGTCACCTGAAACATTTTTTTTGGCCTATTAACCAGACTTAAATTATACTTACCCTACATTTGCAAGAATCAGGAGCTTCTGGTGCAAAAACTTCATAGTTCTGTCCATCAGCTGCTGAGTGGAAATATCCATCGACATCTCTACCAAAGTTGTCATCATTGAAGGCTGCTCGCTTTTGAACTGATGCTTGAAGGGATGGCGAGCCATCATTTACTGGACTATGCCTACTCAAAGAAGGGTATTCCCAGTAGCCTGTATCCTCATTAAACCGATGTCCCTATTATCAAAATAAAAAATATTACCTAAATATTTTTTTCAATATAGGTTAAAGTAAACTTTTTTTTGACAATAATTACCAGAAGTAAATCATTATCAACACAAGCAAATGCCTTGAATTCAGGTCTCCTACAAGAAAGGGTAAAACTGAAGTCCTACTTGATAACGTTACAATTTATTGCTATCTAATGACAAATGGCATACTGTTTTATATGCAAAAGGTGCATAACTCCTGAAAAAATGATGAATTAGAAATATATACATACCCTCTTAATGTTGATGATTAGCCCTTACTTTTGCATATAAAATGTAAGTGTAACACAAGTGTAACAGATGGTTAAAGCCAAAAATTAACATTGTTAAAAGGTATGGTAACCTGTCCATTCTAGCCCGATAATTAATGCAGGTTCATGAACTCATCACGGTTTTGTGGTCTGCAAGTCTTTTCAAGATAGCTTACAATCTGACAAAATTGAAGGTGCTGCTGGTTTTATAATGCAAAAAAAACACCACACACAAACCTGTCTGATTTTTGGCTAGCAGCTCTTGAAGTGAGAATGAATGTTCAAGAACTTGACAGAAGTTATACAATTTATGTGTTAGTAACAGAATATGGATGTGATTGGGCTATCAGAAAAGGTCATCTGGAGCCTTTGTGTACTACTAAATACAACAAAACTACACCATATTGTAAATTTGACAAATATCTGACATCATCTCACAGTTAGATTAGGCTAAAACACATATCCAAGGTTATCTGGTTTAATATAATAATCCTTTGTATCTTTAGTTAAAATTTGTTATATCTTTTTGTTTTTTGTTTACAAATAACATTACCTTCAAATCATTTCTTAGCTCTTGTGATGGTGGAGGTGGTGGTGGATCAAAACTTTCTCCCATCTCTTCATCACTCTCTCCTGTGTTAACAGAATCCTCAGGTTCAGGGATTAAACATTTCCATTTGTTACAATGGATTTTCATATGACTTAAATGGGGACAGAGATTTTCAGCTTTATCTAAGTGAATCACATACCTTTTTGAAGACGAAAACATTGCATCACAATACCCAGACTGACAACAGAGTCTATTATCAGTGATACTTACAACAGTACATTTTTCATCATGGTCAGAATACACAGAAAACTTTAAAGACCTATTTGATGGGGTTGGTAAGTGACACACCGGTTCATTTGTTTGACCTTTGGAAAGCTCAAGTTTTTTAACCAACCTATTTTCCGACAGAGAAGTGTTGTTAATCAGTGCTTCCATATGCTCCAATATCATTTCATTGAAAAGACGCATGACAACATTTGACATCTGAAATATCCATTGCATTAAATTCTTCCTCTGAAACTCTGAGACAAGCCAGTTGTAATAAAGTTGAATACATGTTACAGGAAAAGACAACTCTGCAATGCCATTGATAACAACCCTTGTCATGCGGGCATAGCAATCTTGTTGAAATAATCCAGTTGTCATATTAACATCATTCATTGCAAATATGTCAGTCCTTGAAGTACTACGCCGCCAAAATACATTGCCATTTTCAATAACTGCATACTTGAACTTTCCATAGGATGACATTGCTTGGGATAGATTTTCAGAAGTAAAATGGGGATCTACTGTCCGTATGTTTGCCACCAAGTCAGTCACTGTCAGTCGTCAGACTGTTTCCAGTCTTCGCCGCTTTGGGGCACTCGGTAAACTATCTGATACGAAGGTAAATTTACCGATTGAAAAGTGGATGTTGACTCGTGAGGTTGCTTCTCACGATTTCGAAGCAAAGAACAAACAGAAAAGACCTGATCCAAATATCCTTCATAAAAATAATACATGATCTGATTTCTAGGAGAAGCTGGTTTATACTTCCCTTTAACATCAATTATCGGTAACCACTGTGTAAAAGAAACATTTTTATGCTGCCACTTATGGAAATTAGAAATACTCGAGAGATATTTCAGCTGTTGATTCCAAGAGAGAGGTTTTTCAAGAGGAGTGAAGATTTGTAAAGGATCCACCACACCAACATTCCCTTCTTCTCGGTAACGTTGTATACATAGTTGAAGATGTTCTCCAACAAAGCATTTACTAGCAGAATAGTAACTGAAATAAAACATAAACAACATATATTTTAACATAGTTTTTGGCGTGTAATGTTACATAGAACTATTGACAGACTTCCAATAGTAAATATTCGCATAGTATGCATCAAACATAAATGCTACAATTCAATTACAATGATACAATCACCGATACTTCACCAAATTGACCAATCTATGTTTTCTATAATCAATATAAAAATACCACAGATTTTAAAAAAGATTACAATTTTTTAGCTGTGATGCTAAAAAATCTGACCACAATGCTAAATAACAACCCGAAACTTAAAAAGACTGTGTCAACTTAAACACTATTGAATATTAACTTCAATTCAATATAGAAAAATTCAATAACTGCACACATTACTATCATAAGATACTAGTTAGTAGTATGTTAACTTGTATCTTACAATCCTAACGATACTATTCTGTTGTTGTTACAATAATAACAAATAGAGTTGCAAATTTATTATTGCAACAATAGCACTAGTAATTGTATCGCAATTGTATCGAACATTCCGTAATATCAATAGTAATGCAATAATCACTAAAAATGGCATTAATAGTCACCTTTAGTCACTATAAAAAAAAACTATATTTAAAAACAAGAAATTTCACTGTGTCACATGCCCCCCGAATGGTCAGTAAAAAATAACAATATATGATAAAATAGGTAGCAATGTATCCATGAATATCAAGAGTAATGGACTAATGTTTCAGACTAGACATGCAATTTTATGGGGTTTTTTACATTAAAGCATGACCTTGACCTTTGTGTAACCTTGACCGTGACATCTGATGTAATGGTCTGGGTATTTCAACAGTGAAACATTATCATGATATGCTGATCACTTGTGTCAAGCTTTTTTAAAATCCCTAAATGTAAGTTACAGATCAATTGTTGATCAATTGATAAATTGAGCCAAGTGTTTTTGAAATCTATCAATGTACAATGTATGATAAAGTTAAAGGACAGACTTGAAATCTCAAACAGAATAAAAGTGTTGTCATACATACTCAAAGTGTGACCGTGTCTTGGTTTTACTTATGACACGTCGTCATGTCATCTTGATAAATTGAGCCAAATTAAAGACAAAGTCACAGACCAGACACCCAATATAAAACAAATTGAAAGTGTGACCTTGACCTTTGAGGAAAGGTTTTGGGTCTTACATGCGACACTTAATTATGTCATGTTGATCAACTGAGCCAAGTGTTTTTTAAAATTTATCCATGGATGACAAAGTTACAGACCAGACAAGGAATTTCACACAGACTGAAAGTGTTGTCAAACAAACTCAGTGTGACTTTGACCTTTGAGGTAAGCATGTGGGTTTTACACGTGACACTTTGTAATGTCATGCTGATGAATTGAGTCAAGTGTTTTTGAAATTTATTCAAAGTTTCAGGCCGGACACGAAATCTCAATCAGACTGAAAGTGTTATCAACCAAAGTTAAATTGTGACCTTGACCTTTGAAGTGCGATTCTGGGTGTAACGCGTAACACATCGTCATGTTATGTTGATCATTTGTAGCATGTATCATTAAAATTCAATTATGCATGACAAAGTTACAGGCTGGACACGAAATCTTACACAAACTCAAAGTGTTGTCAAACAAACTCAAATTGTGACCTTGACCTTTGAGTTACGGGTGTGGGTCTTACTCGAGACACGTTGTCATGCTATGTTGATCATTTGTAGCAAGTATCAACAAAATCCATCTATGCATGACAAAGTTACAGGCCAGAAACGAAATCTCACACAAACTAAAAATGTTGTCAAACTCAAATTGTGACCTTGACCCTTGAGGTATGGGTGTGGGTCTTACTCGTGACATGTCGTCATGTTATGTTGATCATTTGTAGCAAGTATCAACAAAATCCATTGATGCATGACAAAGTTACAGGCCGGAAACGAAATCTCATAGTTTAAAAGTGTTGTCAAACAAACTCAAATTGTGACCTTGACCTTCGAGGTATGGGTGTGGGTCATACTCGAGACACGTCGTCATGTTATGTAGATCATTTGTAGCAAGTATCAACAAAATCCATTAATGCATGAAAAGTTACAGGCCGGAAACGAAATACCAGACGGACGGATGCTGCGATTACTATATGCCACACAAAAATTGGGGGGGGGGGGGGGGGGGGGGGGGATAATAATCCTATTAACAAAGTAATAGTAGGAGTATCAGCAAGAAAATTGGATCAATTTGTCTTAATTATCTTTGATGACACTCCACCATGCTTAATATCTTAATTAAACAATTACACATACATATTTTAGCAAGCATGTTCAATATAGATTAGTTAATTTGCTGAATTTAACTAAAAAAAAAAAGCTGCAATACAGACTGTAACTGAAATAGTAAAGAATTTTAGCAACACAGTCAAGTATTTTAATGCAACACAAGTGTCCTAATGAGTGAAGTCCTTAACATTGACTAAAACCAAATGTTACAATATGATTAAAATTGAGAGAAAATTTATTGTTCTCTTCAGTGGCAATCAAAGGAGGATCATTATACAAACATTGATAATTATTGTACTAACTTCAGGTTTTGCTTGTCTTTGTAACTCTTCCTTTTCTGTACATTGACCAAAACTCCAAGGCATTTTAGATAATTTCCAAAATCATCAGTTTGCACATGATGCAGGAAAAGATCAAGGGCATTCTTGATGCTGTTTTTGTTAGAATACAATAAACTATTGTATCTTTTTCCACATGTTGGCAATTTTCTTGTTCCTGAAAAAAAAAACAACACGAGTTATTTTTCATTTTCTAAAGGTGATTTGTCCAAGTTTAACTGATTCGGAAATGTTTAGGAGACCAATGTGTTCAGATGTTAATTCAAGGATACTTTCTTTATGGGAGATCGATTATAGATGATGATTTATCAAGCAGAGAGCCTTTTATTCAAAAACCACACATTGCCCTTTATCCATGTTCCAGCAACATTGGATTCGTTTCGATTTTTATGAAGATATAATCGGGATAAGTAAAAATAACCAACACAAGGTGAAATAATTGTCGTTATATAAGATATTTGTTATGATTTTTTTGTTCTGCACTTCCATATATCACCATCTATCCAAGTTCATAGTGCCACTGGATTCCTTTCAGGCTTTTTGAAGTTGTTCCGGAAATTAAGTTTGGATGGACTCACACAGATGGGTGGAGAAAGCAGTGGCTATATGTTTGCCTTTCAGATAGCATAATAAAAGAAATCATAACAGCTGCAGCGAATCAATAAGTTGTTAACAATCGCAGAAAACCATTAAAAATAACAAAAATAGAGGACACCAACATACTTGATTCATCCAAGTCCCTTCTCTTCTCTACTAAATTGGTTTGGTATCTTTCTTTGACAGTTGCCAAATCCTCATCTGTAAAGACTTTCCCCCCAAAAAAGTCTTTGTCAGGGCATTTTAATGTCGCTTTTAACATATCCAGTCCTGAAAATCATAGAAAGTTTATGTTATTGTAATTTAAATATTAACACTAATTGCTATGCTCTTACCATAATCATAGTAATAAACAAATGCATTTTATATTGGAGTAGACCGCAGCCTGGTCTACTGGTAGTGCGTCTGCCATACATGCAGAAGGTCGTGGGTTTGATCCCCGACCAGGTCATACCAAAAACTTTAAAAATGGTACTAGAAGCTTCCTCGCTTGACGCTCAGCATTTAGAGGAGAGTTTTAGGTCTGGTCGGCCCAGTGTCAGTATACTCATAATGCTCAAGTAGACACCATCGCGATATGACTGAAAAATTGTTAAAGCGACGCTAAACACCATATAACATTAAATCAGAGTAGAAGTTCTGTCTATACATTCTAGTTTAGTATTAGCCGTCAATTGGATTATGGGCAGTATAAAAGGCAGGTAAATCTGAACTGGTTACCTGAGAACCACATAAAATAGATAATTTGGTATCTTCCAATGGTTTCCAACCCACAGAATATTAACTGTCATTTTATTGATGAAGGTTCTTTTAAAGTTAATATCTGTTTCCACTCAATTACCGTTTTTACTGTTGAGCTGTGCCAACATCTTTCTCCCTTCTGGTCAATTGTAGGATACCATTATATATTATAATTTATGCATATAAAGATTAGCAAATCAACGTTTGATTCGATAAAGACTAAATGTTGACTTTTAACTTTGGCATGTCTAAGTTGAATAACTCTTTCATACCTCCCCCAATCATTCACTCCTTCTTGCCAACAATTTGTTAATATATATGTACCGGTAATATATATATATATATATATATATATATATATATATATATATATATAAAAGTAAATAGTAACCTTTGCTTTCAAAAAATCCTTGGAATAAGCCGCTTTCAAAAAAGCGCAAAAATTTCCTCTTCTTTCTGTTTTCAAACAACACCGCATAGAGGGAACCATCAGATAGTCCTGAAGACGCAAGCTCAAATAAGCCATTTTCTAAAACAAACATGAAGTTTGTGCCAGTTGCTTTGTCCAGCAAATGGCTTATTTGGATGTGGCGGTCAACACTTTCTCTGCATAACTGCAGGTTCTGTCTTACAGCTGCTCTCCATTCTAAAAACCCAAAAAACATTAATTTTAATCCATATTTGTTTAAAATGAATGTGCTCCAACTTTACAACAGTAACTACAGGACCATCTGTGGCCACTAATACCATATCACATCCCTGATCTATATTAACAAAAATTCCAAGATGCTTTAAAAGTTGCTTGCTGTCTTTCTGCCTACTCATCAAATAACTGCCTATTCAAAACCTTTTTTCTGATTTTGGAAACAGCATATTTTTTTTAACTGCATGTATGACACTTATTGTATAGATGTTTTTATATTTAACAAAATCCTCATACCGAACCACTTAATATTGAAAACCAGATAAGGAGACAGCAAACAAAATTATTTAATGTTGGTTTGTTTGTTTAAAAAACAAAACGAAACGAGACTGTGCATAATGAAAATCAATATTTTTTATATTTCTGAAGATATACTTATTCAATTTATTCAATACATTTCTTTATTTGTGGTATCTATTAAAAATATGCAGCCAATCCGGGTCTTGAACCCGAAACCTTTCGCTTGCAGGACGAAATCTCTACCTACTGAACTAACCGGACTGCCGACATATTTTTCTCTCCTTACAGGTTACATACACATTATTATTTGGAATTCCATAGAGACCAGAGCTTCTTGGAAGATATATGTCACAATCCTACGTTGGATGCCAATTTAATAGGACCAAAAAAAATATGCAGTCAATCCAGGACTTGAACCGGGGACTGACAGAGCTAACATGACCACTGGCATACATTTTTCTTCTTACAGGTTACGCACACACTGACAATCCCCTATGAATTTGGAATTCTTCCCACAATTTCCATAGATCAGAGAATCCTGTGAATGTTTCTCAGTTATATATGTCACAGCTCCACATATGGTGTCAATATAAAAGTACAAAAAAAATATGCAGCCAATCTGGGACTCAAACCCGGTTCCTTTCGCTTACCAGGCAAATGCTCTACTAACTGAGCTAACCAGACTGCTGACATACATTTCTCTCATTACAGGTTACGTTCATACTGTGAAATTCATCTTTTTGGGGGGTTTGCAATCAAAAGATTTGGCAAGTGAAAAAGGACATGTAGCTGGCTCCAGTACAACAAAAGAATAGATGTCACTTGCAGTCATATATTGAGTCATACTATGGGCAGAATTACTCGAATGTAATTAATACATTATAACATTGTTACAGATTGCAGTATAACTGGCCCATAGACTTAGCAGTGTACAATAGTTTGAATTACGCAAGAAAAAATTATACTGATCAATTAAAATAGCATTTACCCATATTCTCAAGCGCCAATGAAGAAGAAGCACAAAGTTCAGGTCTGCTAGAAGGAACGCCAGATACATACGTCTACAAATAGAGATAATAAATCAAATAGAGATAATCAATCATATAGCTAAATTGATTGAAAATCTGGAAATATTTTCAATAATATAAACCCAGTGGTTTTTGTATTTTTTTGGTTTTGGGGGTATTAGGGTGGGTCCCTTTCACAGTTGAAAATAACGTAATGATGAAAAAAGGGGATAAATTATATGTTCATCACAGTTAAGAGGTCAACATATCTGTTCTTTATTGTTTTAAACTACATTTTTAAGGTTTATAATAAATTAGCACGGAATATTTATATATTTTAGGGACAGTAACAGTTATTTTTTTACAAATTCCAATGTACGAGTCCCAGGACTCGCTGGGCTACAAATCTGTCCAAAAAATGAAAGTGTGAGTCCCGTTTTTCAAGACAATTGAACTAAATCATTATAATTTCAAATGATGTAAAATTGTGAAAATGAAGATACTTCACCATTGCACTGTGTGAACCTTTAACTGTGCACCATTTAGACAACCACAAGCATAAATGAGTATTAAACAACAGTAAACAATGATTAGAACAGTTAAAAACATTAAAAAAACAACTTCTGCAGCTTAGTCTGTCAAAAAAAACACAGTGTTTGTTGATTTTGTTCAAATAACATTACACACTGCATCTCCTTTACTGACAGTGGCATAGCTGGCCCTAAAATGATGTGCAAGCCCATAGGGTTCTAGAACGGTCTGGGGGACATGCTCCTCTCCCCATTAGAAAAAAATTTCAGGATGCATTTCCTGCGTTCTGATGGCATTTCCAGGATATAATGATGCATTCTCAAAAATATATGCAAGCCCGGGCGTTGTTGCGTATAATACAAGAAGTATTCATGGCTGGCAAGCAGCTTGCGTATTTACCACTTGCAACGGTAACAGAGACCATCTGATGACATTGATTATGCTAGATGAGCGCACATCATTGTTTAGAAAGCGGTGCAGCAGTAACCCGATGCTCTTGAAATTCATCCGATGATGCGCGTGCACTAGTATTTCCAAAGCAGAGTGCAAGAAACACAATGCGTCGGGAATTAAATGTTTGTATTTGAGTTAATCGCAACGTATCGGCTGCGATTTTTATGCGTCCAGCAGATGCACATATTTCAGAATTGTGCGTCTGCCACAAGATTTGTGCATCTAGGATGCAGGGGTAAATGAAACGCTGCAGTAATGGAAGTTTGGCCATCAAAACGGCCAACAAACCCACTGCGAGAAAATAGCCAAAGATGTTTTGTGCTCTCTACCTAATTTATATGTATATTTTCAATCTCTTAAAATCACTGATTCAAGATAACACACCCCACGTGTTGAAGATTTGCTGAAAATCTTAGTTAATAAGGTTGTGACAGCACATGACCTAAATTGTAACATCTAAAAATCATAAAGTGACAGCAGTCACCCTTCCAAGTACTTGCCTGTACTTCGTTGCTTAACTTCCAATACAGTTAGTGCACTTCAACCATGTCGCTGTAAAAGCTAGCTTAACAGTTAGGCTGTTGTAAGTGACCTATGTACATTGACTACACTCCTCCTTTAACTTTTAGGGCTTATCACCAAACTGCATAGCCTGTGGCTTCCTGCAGTTCCTAGCTATATCCCGTCCCATCCCAAGGAAAGAGATATTTGTGCAGCCACATATTCAACAGCTAATCCTCGTTGCCATTAAAGTGACAGTGGTCACCTATCGAGGTACTGACCTGTACTTTGTTGCTTAACTTCCAATACAGTCAGTGCACTTCAACCATCTCACTTGCCTGTTGCACAGTAAATGGGCCATTTTTTTTAAAAAATAGGTAAATGAATAAAAAAATATTTATATGTGTTAAATTCTAAATTAAACCATTATTTCTATAACATATCATAATTACCTAAATGTAATTTTTTTTTTCATGCAAAAATCCATGATTTTTTTTAAATAATGCTTTTAATGACTCAAAAACAACTGTTTTAGGGCGTAATGTGTTAGCATCTAAAATTTACCTATTATTAAAATACACATAAAATTCAGTTAATTGTTCATTTACCCATTTTATTAGAATTTATCAACAGATAATTTAATTACTTTTATTTTGATGTATGGCTTTTCATGATCAACTAAGTCGTTTTTCTTATGTAGCCTTTTGAACGATATCACTACTTCGTAATGGAAAAAATGAAATTAAAACCTTTGTTCCCTTATTTATTCATAAATATATAAATATGTACTAAATGAATGTTTATTTTCCTCCCTATGCTTTGCTATTGTATGTAATTCAAAAGCAGAGTTTTATTTTTACTGTTAAAATAGTGTATTTGTGAAAAAAATACCTTATATCGGAAAATTTCAATTTGTGACAAAAAAACTGTAACGTCCGTCCCCCCTCCATATATTCTTCCAAAAAGATATACAGAATAATACATTCACCTGCTGACATACATATCCGTGTACTATCCTAAAAAAGTTAAATAAAAATTGGTCCGAGAATATTTAAGGAAAATATACACTAAAATGTAAAATTTACATGTAACGTCCGTCCCCGTAACGTCCGTCCCCCTATATATACAAATAATAAATAATGGTTTTTATCATCTTTTCACATTTTTTTTCCACTTCTTAAAGTATTTTATGTTAGCAGTGTGCAGCTTAGACATGAATAATTTATAAAATATATCTATATATATATATTGACCATATTATAGACTTTTTAAATAAATTTATAATGCAAGTTCACATGAATTGTGGTATTTAATAAATTTTTATAGGTACAATCTCATTGAAGAGTACTTTTTTTAAATTTCTTATACACGTTTGTTTAGGAAACAAAAATTAAGCTAATTTGCATTTAAATTGAATGTTTAAATTCACTTTAAAAAATAGGGGACGGACGTTACATGATTTTTTAGTTGCAATGTACAATTGATACAAACCCTCTAATTTAACTGAAAATGTTGAAATTAGTAATAGTCCATAAAATGATGTAATATTACATACATCCTGTCATTAACCCAGGGGTTATTAAACATGGGGTGATCTATGGAGGCACTGTGTGCAGTATGCAGACAGAGGGGCAGTATGTCTCCAGTGTATATTACCACATGGTGTGAATGCAGTCCTTGGGGAAATTAGGAGAGCACAGTAGGATGTCAGGTAGATTGACAGTAGCATATATAACTTGTACAATATACATGTAGACATTATATTCCGTTTGGCACTATCTTAAAAAGGTGAGAAATTCATATTTGTCCTGGGAACAAGAATGGGTAATGGTGTTAAGTGGGGGTAAAATGGCAGGTAGAATACACAGTATAATTAACAAAGTGGCATGTCAAAAAGTACTGCTCAACTTGGCTTCATCTAATTTACTTTAAAAGGGCATGAAATCAAAATCTTAGCATTCATTTCTTGTCGTGCAATAATGGATGCAGAAGCTAAACGCGAGAAAGAAAGAGACAAAAAGCGCCGCCAAAGAGAAAAATTGAAGCTTAATAAGGTAATTATAAGATTATTTTATTTTAATATTATCCCTTTATTCATCGCATGGTTTATAAATTGCTGTAAAAGCTAGCTTAACAGCAAGGCCGTGTACATTCACTACAATCTTATTTCAGAGCTCGCAAAATAAGCCATATATTGTTCTTTCTTTTAAACAAGCTGAATCTTATAGGAAGAATATACGGAAGGTTTACAACATTTGAATTGCTGCAGTGCTCCAGATAAGCACTATTTGGGGGTATTAAAGCATTAAAATTCCTGAATAAATGTTCATTTGTACCCTTAATAGTTTGAAAATAAGCATTGCATTCTAATTTAAGGGGTAAAATACTCATTTGAAGAAAAGCTTATCTGGAGCTCTGTGTTGATTAACATAGAATGTTTTACATGAATTTGGTACCACTGTCCATGTGCACTGGACCGACAGTGGCGTAGCTGACCCTAAAATGATGTGCAAGCAGAACAGGTTCTAGCAGGGTCTGGGTGCATGGCCCAGCAGTAAAAAGACTTTCAGATTACATTTGCTACGTTCAGGGGGGTATTTTCAGGAGATATAATGATGCGTACGCAAAAATGTGCAAGCTCGGGCATATAGCCTAATGGCAGCTACGCCACTGACCGACTGTTTTCAACCCATTACCAGGTTTTGTATGGTTTTATAGTACACTGTCTGAAGTACTATGAGAGTGCTAGTAAATTTTAGTTTAAAGTCGCCAAAGGTAACACATAACATTTATATATAAGCTTTTAAACCGACAAACCCATTGTATAAAAAAAACAAAAAACAAATTGGGTTCTACATCATAAAACATACATTTGAAAAACGTTGTACTCAACACTGGAAATAGAACCTGGGACCTCTTGGAGCAAACATGCATCCCAACCCATTGTATTTTGCCAATTTCTAAGTAAAATGTGATGGGACACTTTGTATTATCTGGATATTTAACTTGCAGGAGTAAAATATGTATGTGTAAAATGTTCCATTTCGTGTTGTCGGTCAGTGTGGATTCAAACACAACTATAAACATACTCATAATTTTCCAAGCCCAGAATATATTTCAAACGTCCAATTACCGTTATGACATGTTTCGTTCAGTTTATCAAACAGTTTTAATCGGAAACGGAGCAGACATTTTGCTAATCGATCTTTCCAGAACAAAACACAATGCACTCATCATTCTTTTCGGTTGCCTTTGCTTAAAACAGTTTTAAATTGCCGCCATTAAAACTTTGTATCTAAATAAACGATAATAAAACGTATATTTTACCTGCTTTCCATTACTTCTAGAGTTGTTTGAGGATCCTGTATCCAAAAAATTGATCCGTGTCTTTGACTCAATTTCGCCCAAGGCGGCCATATTAGATCGATAAAAAGGTGTAACCCCACCATTGATTTTTGTTCTTTATTCTATAGTAAATAATAAAAGTTTGAAGGCTTGTCATTCATAGAGGGTCCCAAATGAAAGAAGTGAAACCTACATTTTACTGTTTGTCAACCTCTGCACTATCAAAATATGATGAGAAAAGTAGGGGTCATGTGTCATATAAGAGATTTTTTTTCTGCTCAGTGTGTACACTGGTGACAAAGTGAAAGTAGACTTCCGAAATCATGAATTCATACCCCAATTTCCAAGCATCATTTTTTTTTTCTAAATTCACGATTCAAACATGACAATGCTATCAAAATGTTCAAAATACATCAATAATGCCATTCATATAAAAAAAAATGAGCATTAAAATAAGGAAAATGCATTTTTAAAGAAGAAGAATTGAGGATTATTTATAACCGCCATTATGCGACTACCCCACGGAAGCACTTCCTTTTTGCAATGGTGGCACTATGCCAAAAGGACGCTGGTTAATTAGCCGATATGACGCAAAGCCGTCACGTGACACCTTATTTGTAAGAATATATCTGATTGGTTCCTACAATTCTGCATCAGAGTAGTCTGCTAGCATGACATGATCTGTAAGAAATATTTTGTGAATGTTTAAGTGTTTACTTTGTTAAACATGAAACAATAAAAGGAAGATAAAGCTTTAGATAATTGCGGTATTACAAATCAAAGCAAAGAGATTTGTAAAACTGCTGCGTAATACATCAGCTTTTCACATTTATTAGCTTACTAAAATACGCTGCAATTTTCACTTAAAACTATTTCTGAAAAAATATATATACTTATTATGTAAAGTTACATTACCATAGCATATGTTACGACTAATTTTGTTCCTGTGTTGAAAAAAAGTGCATAACTCTTGTAAATGGCTGAATGAAATCGGAATGATAGAACTTATTCCAAATATATAAAGATGAATACAGTAGAACTTCGATGGATCGAACCCGACGGGACTGAACAAAATAGCCAACGAAGTTCTACTGTATATCAAAGAGGTATGCGAAAAACATTCATCTGTTGTAACAATATAATCTTATGATATTATAACACGAGGTTCTTTAAAGAAGTTGTTAAAAATGGATTTTGGTCAAATACAGTTTTAGGCTTTATTAAAAACGCATGCGCTAATATAAAGATGTCTGTTTCAAACAACCATAATAATTATATTTTAAAACACAACAACATGAAGTTTGAATATCATAGCACTTGTCCCGTTAACTCAGAAAGTAATGCGTCCGACTATCGACCCTCGGGTCGTGAATTCGAATCCCGGACGGCACCATCTGTGACGATTGATTTACGACATTATGTTTTATTGCCATTCTGTCTCTTCAAATATAAGTTAATATAATCTAATAACCGTAATAAATTATTGTTGGAGCGCGAGGTCCAGTGGTAGAGCATCGAACCCATGATCGGAGGGTCGTGGGTTCGATCCTCCGCCAAGGCTATGTGTGGTGTCCTTTAGCAAGACACTTTTCCGCATATGCTTAGTACTGGTTCTAACCAGGAAGACTTCGAGCGTGATTTGCCTAAGTTGAAAGAACTTGTTTCACAATCGAAGTAAAATAAATAAATTTAAACTAAATTTGTCAATAACAGTAACACAAAATAATCAATCTTTATCTGTTGACTGATAATAAAATAAACTTTATCAAAGTATATTGAAATTTGTAATTAAAATCATTAATCTATGTTATAATTTTGCACATTAAATTTAATCAAATAATTTTAGCGTTTATTAATAAGTAAAATTCATTAATTTCTTTTTTATACTACACATCAAAATCACCAAAACATGCTTATCAAAACGAATAGATATATCCCGAGGGCATATAACACGTCACGCCTACTTGATCTTAGTGTCAGAGCGGAACGATACCTGTATGTGTTATCACGGTCTAAGGGAAGTAATTGGAGTCATCTCCAATATCATCGAAATGCGCAGGGGCAATTATCGGAAAACTCTTGGGAAATGTCTGAAATAGTCCAGTATGACTTTTTCCTGGGATCCTGGGTGGCAAACCAGTACAAGAGCGCGCCTATCTCTGCAAGTAACTGATGACTTTTTCAGTTGAATCAGCGATGTGACACAAATGGCGCAATGCTGTATATCAGTCAATCATCACAGAGACTATGGCTGGGCGATATGTCACCTTTGGTAGAGTTTTGAGTGTCGAAAAAGAAAGTCGAGTGTCGAGTAAGGAAGTCGAGTGTCGAGTAAGAATGTCGAGTGCCGAGTGAAAAGTTCAGTGTCGAGTGAAAAAGACGAGTGTCAAGTAAGACTGATAAACGACTATCAGTCTCATAGTCATTCGTCTCTAACCACTGTTTCAAAAGACAACTCGTCCCACATTTTGAGATAACTCGTCCAAATTTCGAAACAACTTGTCCCCTATTTAAAGACAACTCGTCCCATCAAAAGAAAAGTCGTCCCAATAAATTATTTCCTGTACCATTTCAAACGGGAAAGATATCAGTAAGTTACGCAAATGAGTTTGTTTAACTGATCGTCTGTTAACACTTACTTAAAATGTATTTATTTCACTTGTGACACAAGTTATTATTATAAATCACGTTCTGTGTATTTCTGAGTAGAAACAGTACTAAGCGTATACGAATATAGTGTCCGTCTCACACATAACTTTGGCGGAAGATCAAACCCACGACCCTCTGATCGTCTGTTAGCTCTCGATGGCATAATAATTACGTTAAACACTCAACTCAACAATCAAATGGTAAAAGGAGAGTGAACAAGTTCATTGTTCAAGTGACATATGACTGAATGTACATTGTATTGTATTGTTGGGTGTTTATTGTCATTTTCAACAACTGTTCAGTGCTGGCAGACATGAGTATCTTGCCGAACCCTAACCTTCTAGACAACTAGACCAGTAATTCACTGCGAAAACTTTGGAATTCACTGAAATACATTAATATATTTTATTATATATTCATTGTCGTGTTAAAATAAAGTACACGAGTAAGCGTTCCTCTTGATTTTCCATTTCTAGTTATAGAAGAAGTAGAATAAAAAGAAAACGGAGGATGAGAAGAAGATTATACACAGTTTCGCATCAAAGTACAATGTTGCAGTAATATGCAAATTTAAACACATAAACACAAAACGAGTTGAATGACTAACATGTACATACTTTAATATATAGACATAACTATACCTTCCGATACTATTATAAGAATCCCACTTAAATACAGGAAGGCGATACTACGATAGCACGATGGCACGATAGTACGATAGCACGATGGTGATAGTACAATGACACGATGGTGATGGCACGATGGCACGATGGCGCTATGACGATGACGTGATGTAATATCAGTAACATTGTCGTTATAGTATTAAGATAACCTTTCATGAACAGGGGTGTTATTCATTCTCAAGAATATTCTTAGACTTGAGCTCAAGAATGAATTTTGAAATACACATTTAGAGACCATTTGCAATCATGCAGGGACATCTAATATATAGTCAGAAAAACTCTTATAATTATTCTATATGTCATGGTAAACTAGATATCTAAGGTTGAAATTTGGATTTTCAAGCCCAAGTCTAAGAATATTCTCAAGAATGGTTGGTGAATACGACCCTAGGTGTTTCTTCCGGTTCCAATAGCCAAGGGCAGGTAGCAACTCCTGGACTTGGCCAATACTCGTCGTTGATCTATGTTCATATTCATTTTAACATATTATTTCAGTATACAGTAATGTAGAGATACCTAATTCCTTATGCATTTCCTTGTTATAGCATCAAGTTGAATAGAAGTGTTTCATTTATCATGGTCCTCCGTGGCAGAGTTGTCTGAGGTGCCATCTCAAGAGCACTCTCAACACTGAGATTGTAGGTTGGAGATCTGCTTGGTCCAAAAACTTTGTGAGAAAGATGAGCAATTACTTGCTGAAGGATGGTGAATATAATCTCAATTCACTTCGCCAATAAAATCAGATGCCATATATCTTGTAATGTGTTGAATAATAATAATGGCATTAAATTTATTTATGAAGACAGTTTAATCTTAGGACTAGTATGATAGCAATATCTTTATAAGTGTTTATATCTATATACCTCATTATTTCATGTGTACACTTAAGAGATATGAAAACGCAACATATTTAGCCCAATTATATATAAGCGGGATGTATGTGTCTCTTGATAATATTGACATCGGGCCCTATATCACTTTCATGGGCAGACACACCTACCTCAGTTAATAACCTCCTGTTATCACGGACTGTTACCAGATTCGTATTGAAATAACAGAAGTTAAACTAGTATATGATTCCGACTTAAAAGAACAAATCTGACTCGATTTGAACGATTTGGTGGCATCCGTTCAGTCATCCTTTCTTCTCTCCAAGGGGTCCTCCGTGGCGGAGTGGTCCAAGGTGCCGTCACAAGATCAATTACTTTTCATCGCTAAGGTTGTAGGCTCGAGTCCCGTTTGCTCCCACAAGAGGGCCCTATATCGCTCACCTGAGTGACGTTGAGTCAACCAACTTAAGTAGATTATATAATACATGTATACTCAAAATTCCAGAAAAAAAGAGATGGGCGAGTAGTCAGAATTTTGATTTGTTTTGAAAATGTAACAGATGCGTAAAAGAGTTGTGCGATAACAATAATATCCTTGTGCGGGTATCCGGATATCAGATATCGAAAGAAAGATCCATATAAAGAAAACATGCCTCCCCTCCTGGCGACTATGTTCGAATCGCAATGGCTTGAACAAACTTGGTAGAGGTTCACCCATGGTAAATGTCAGTGAAATTACATCAAGTTCAGGTCAGTATATTATGACAAGAAGGTTTTTGAAGTTTTACTGTAGCTGCATATATAGTAAACTAGCACCTCACTGTGGCGGTCATGTTTTTTTAACAAATTATTTTTTAACAAATTACAACAGCTTGAACAAACTTGGTAAAAGGTCACCCAAGAAAAATTCCTGCGAAATTGTTTTAACATTGGCACAGTGGTTTCTGACATTGGTGAAGGGTCCTCCAAGGAACATTTCTGTGAAATTATTTTAAAATCGAGCAAGTAGTTTCTGACAAGAAGATTTTTTAAGTTTTTACTAATTAATCTTGCCCCGCCACCTGGCGGCCCTGTTTTTTGACGAATCAAGATGGCTTAAACAAATTTGGTAGAGGGTCACCCAAAGAACATTTCTGTGAAGTTATATCAAAATTGGCTAAGTGGTTTCTGACAAGAAGTTTTTACTATAGCTTATATAGTAAATTAACCCCACCCCCTGGCCGCCATGTTTTTTGACGAATCACTACGATTTGAATAAACTTGGTGAAGGGTCCTCCAAGGAACATTTCTGTGAAATTATTTAAAAATCGAGCCAGTACTTTCTGACAAGAAGATTTTTTAAATTTTACTAATTAAAGTTGCTCCGCCCCCTGGCGGTCATGTTTTTTGACGAATCAAGATGGCTTGAACAAACTTGGTAGAGGGTCACCCATGGAACATTTCTGTGAAGTTATATCAAAATTAGCCCAGTGGTTTCAGAGGAGAAGTTCTCTGTTCTGTAAATAATATATATTATGTATGTATGCATATATGTAAATATTGTATATATGTAAGTCTATTTTGGAAGATCCTCACGGAAGATTCAATGATTTCAGTTGTTAGATAAAGTCTATATTAATTTTAGTATATATGTAATGCATATATGTTAATATTGTATATATTTAAGTCTAATTTCGAGGGTCCTCATAGAATATTGTTAACAACGTTTGTTATGTGTGTGTTACATAGTCACTGTTTCACTGAAAAATGTATATTTTAATTCATGATATTTTTTCAATACCGACTGCGGTGACAACTTAACGTTTAGAATTCTTACGCTTAGACCACTGGACTACGCTGGAGGCCACGTATATACAATGATTTTAACACCTTTTGAAGCTGTTAATCTTGAAAGGGACGTCATTCTAAATGACTGTCCAGAACGTTTTCTTGACGTTTGAATATGCAAACTTACTGAGGCACATAAAATACCTCGAGATTTGTGAACTGTATTCTGTTTATATTGGCAGTTTGCTGACATGGCGAATAGCCTATTTTTAAAATCCTTACAGATTTGTGGTCAATCCATCCCATGATGTGATTGCAATCTGACAAAAGTTCAGTCGCTGGTCATGGTGATTTGAACACCTTTCTATACTCTCGCTAAACTTTCCATATCTTCTAGTGTTAAATCTCCTGTAGATTGTTACGCTTTTTCTTACAGTTTCTGTTTCTAAATTGCACAGAAATTGGTTAAGTGCATTTCATTCTGTTCAAACTGGTCGTGTTTCTTTTATTACTTCTCATCTCTCAGCAAAGTTTCTTCTGTCATCGTGGTTTTCATTCTGTACATGGTCGCCCAAACCTTCTCAATTTTCTATTCAAATGATCCTTTTTACATCAGCAATTGTTAGAGGATTATAGTCTTTAGAGATAAATAGTACTAGTATCTATAATGACTTAGAAACAGTACATGTTAAAGATTGCTACAATTTGTTTCATTATTGTCTATTTTCAGACTGTGTTCATTGTTTCTGAATAAACGATTAAACAAATAGACCAAGCTCTTATTTATGAACACGGCTTGAACCTTCATCTGACGACAGGATGCCAGAAGTAGCCTGCTCTATTTCCGGCTGTGAATACAAGACAGATGACCTGGATGCAGCTATCGTGGCTGCACTCATCACGGCTCAATCTGTGACTCACAATTCAGGACCTAGTGCTAAAGTTGAAAAGGTCAAAAGACCCACAGTCACTGCAGCTGGTACTAGCGAGGAATGGACATACTTTCAGTCAAGGTGGAAGGACTACGTAAGCGCCACGAAAATAGTAGGTCGTGATAAGTTTGTGCAGCTGTTAGAATGTTGTGATGAACCTTTACGAAAGGACCTGACACGTTCTGCTGGTGGTAGTCTCACAGATGAAAGTGATAGCTGCCATTAAGAAACTGGCTGTTCGTGAAGAAAACACAATGGTAGCTAGGGTAGCTCTCCATAATATGCGTCAGGTACGTGATGAGACAGTGCGTAGTTTCGGGGCTCGTCTTCGCGGCCAAGCAGGTGTGTGTAAATTTATCATGAAATGCCCCAGTTGTGACAGTGATGTTAATTACACAGATGCTATCGTTCGCGATGTGTAAACTAGGGGAATAGCCGATCCAGAAATCCAGCTAGACCTTCTTTGTGACAAGAATCAAAACATGAGCCTAGAAGAGGTCTTCCATTTTGTTGAAACTAAAGAAGCTGGCAAACGTTCCGCTTCTAGTTCTTTAGATTCACATCCAGTGGAAGCTGCAAGTAGCACTTACAGATAGAACAAATCTGACAAGTCATTATTACCTAAGGACAAATCAGAAATGTGCACCTACTGCGGCAAGAGAGGTCATGGGAAAAGCGCTCCAGCTCGTATTCGTCGAAATGAGTGCCCAGCTTACGGTCACATTTGTAGATTATGTAATCGCAATCATCACATGGAGAGTGTCTGTTGCAGTAAAGAAAACCCCAAAGCTAGAGACAATGATACATTATCTGGCAATGCTGCTGTTTTTGATGCTTTGTGTACTGTTAGTGATGTTGTTAATGTATTTGATGAGTCTTGTATGTTAAATGATTCTGGTATTGAACGTTCACTTTGCATTGCTCATCATGTATATGACAAACTATCAAACTCTTGGGTTAAGCAACGATCTAAGTCACAACCATTTGTAAATGTTGTAGCTAGAGTCTCACCTGAAGATTACTCCGCCCTTGGTTTTCAGTTGACTCATCCACGTACAATTTCATCTATTCTACCTGCCATGGCAGACACAGGATGCCAAAGTTGCCTTACTGGTTTGAAGGTCATCTATCGCCTCGGTCTTCGAGAGTCCGACCTTATTCCTGTAACCATGCAAATGCACACAGCCACACATCTTGGTATCAAGATCCTCAGTGCCAAAGTCCTCCGCTTGAGAGCTAAAGATCACAACGGTGAGACTATTGAAACTAGGCAGATGACGTATATCACTGACGCTTCAGACAAACTATTCCTCAGCAGAGAGGCTTGCACCGCGCTAGGCATCATTCTTGATAATTTCCCTGCATTAGGTGTCCAGTTAACAAATGACCCAGACCTGAACTCATCAATACAAGAGCAGTTTGACACATGTAGCTGCCCTCAACGCCAGGGACCCCCACCACCCCACCGAAATTACCGTTTCAAGCGACAGAGGAAAATGTACCACGTTTAAAGGCCTTCTTGTTAGATCATTACAAGTCCAGTACCTTCAGCACGTGTGAGCACCAATCCCTGCCTTTAATGGATGTCCCTCCCATGAAGCTGATAGTTGACCCTAATGCCGAACCTGTAGCTCAACACACTCCAATACCTGTCCCCATTCAATGGCCTGATACTGTTAAAGCTGGACTTGACCAGGACGTACGTCTAGGGGTTATTGAACCAGTTCCTGTCGGTAAACCCGTCACATGGTGCCACAGAATGGTGGTTTGTGCCAAGAAAAACGGTGAACCTCGACGGACAGTTGACTTTCAGGCACTAAAAGCTCAACGTCACACGTGAAAGCCATCATACACCCTCACCATTCCATCAAGCCCGATCTGTCCCACATGGTAAGAAAAAGACTGTATTTGATGCCTAGAATGGATATCATAGCGTTCCTAATCGTGAGGAAGATTGTCATCTTACAACATTCATCACACCATGGGGACGATATCGCTACAAGACAGCACCTCAGAGGTACATTGCGTCTGGTGATGGATACACGCTACGATATGATGAGTTGATCTCTGATATTCCCCACAAGACCAAATGTGTAGATGATATGTTGCTATGGTCTGACTCTATAGAGGAAAGCTTCTTCCAGGCAGTTCAATGGTTAGACTTATGTGGTAGGAATGGAATCACTAAATCCAGAGAAGTTTGTGTTTGCTGAAGACACAGTCGAATTTGCCGGGTTTGAGATAACATCGTATAATGTTCGTCCATGCAGGAAGTTCCTTCGAGCAATACTTGACTTTCATACATCGAAAAACATTACTGACATCCGTTTCTGGTTTGGACTGGTCAACCAAGTGGCGTATGCCTTCAGCATGACTGAAAAGATACTCCCTTTCCGACAGTTATTAAAGCCAAACACGCCATTCTACTGGACTGGTGAGCTACAAAGATTGTTTGAAGAATCAAAACGTGTTATTGCAAGTGAAATTGAAGAGGGTGTTCAGATCTTTGATCCAGACAGACCTACTTGTCTCGCAACAGATTGGTCCAAAGACGGAAATGGCTTCTGGCTACTACAGAAGCATTGCTCTTGTCCTAAGTCTGGACCGTTCTGTTGCAACGACGGATGGAATATTACACTTGTTGGGAGCCGTTTTACGCATGCAGCTGAATCACGATATGCTCCAATTGAAGGCGAGGCACTGGCTGTGGCAGATGCTTTAGACAAGGCCAGGTACTTTGTGCTCGGTTGCAAACATCTGATTATTACAGTTGATCATAAACCACTTTTGAAACTGTTCGGAGACAGGTCACTTGAGATCATCTCCAACTCACGTCTACGAAATTTGAAGGAGAAAACACTGCAATACAGGTTCCGCATGGTTCATATACCAAGTATTAGACATCGGGCCACTGATTGCATATCCCGTCACCCAACTAGTGAAGCAGAACAGTTCTTGCTTACGGACGATGTGGCCACCATACAGTCACCCCTAGCTGCAATCACACACTGTTCCTCATTAATGTATGGACTCCGTACCCCATCAACAGAGAGCCTTATTGAAGATACTGTTGCTGTATCAGCGGTGTCATACTTAAATGCATTAGATCTCAAATCTATTACCTGGGACAGAGTACGCACAGCTACATCTAGTGACGATGACATGCAGACCCTCATGGACCTCATTGGATCTGGCATGCCCGAAAATAGCCATGAAATCCCAGACACTACGGGACTACTTTCAGTTTCGAGACAATTTACATACAGCTGACGGGGTGATTCTATACAAAGATCGTGTTGTCATCCCACCATCGCTTAGACAATAAATTCTGGCTTATCTTAATTCAGCACACCAATGGGGTAACGGCAATGACTGCAAGAGCAGAATCATCAGTCTTTTTGCCAGGGATCACATCTGCTATCAACATGTTGCGCACTACATGTCAGCACTGTAACCGCATTGCCCCCTCTAATCCTAGTGCACCACCCACCCCATTGACAAATCCAGATTACCCATTCCAGTGTGTATGTGCTGATTACTTCCATTACAAAGGCTGTAATTACTTGTTAGTAGTTGACCGTTACTCAAACTGGCCAATTGTTGAAAGGGCTCAAAATGGCGCTAATGGCCTAATAGACTGTCTTCGTCGCACATTTGTCACCTTCGGCATCCCTGATGAGTTGCCTCTGATGGTGGACCAGAGTTTATATCTGCTGCCACACGCAAGTATCTGAAGGATTGGGGAGTTCATCATCGCCTTTCATCAGTTGCTTTCCCTCATAGCAATTGCCGAGCAACAGTTGGAGTCAAGACTGTCAAACGACTGATCATGGACAATACAAATCCAAACGGAGGTCTTGAAACAGATTCATTCCAGCGTGCCATACTACAATACAGGAACACACCTGACAGAGATACCAAACTTTCACCAGCTATGTGCGTATTTGGTCGCCCTATTCGCGACTTCATCCCTATCCTACCTGACCGATACCATCCACATAATACCTGGCATGAAACACTTGCAGCAAGGGAAGAAGCACTGAGGAAACGTCACATGAAGGAAGCAGAACGTTTATCTCAGCACACCAAGCGACTTTTACCACTTATTGTCGGTGACCATGTACGTATTCAGGACCAGATTGGCCTACACCCTCTTAAATGGGACAAGACTGGATAAGTAATAGAAGTTCGCCAATTTGACCAATACGTGGTTCGTGTTAATGGATCAGGACGTGTTACTCTCCGTAACAGGAAATTTCTTAGACGATATGTTCCTATCTACCCCATACCATCACGCCTATCAAATGACAAGGACATTGGCATGTGGAAGCCTGACCCTCCCTCTTTAAGACTTGAGCCTTTGGGTAATACCAAAGAAAATCTACCGGGCTCTTCAGGGCCTCTGATTATCATAACCAACCTGACACCTGCTGTGACCCAATCAAAAGCTGGTCAGAAGTCATCAATTCTCAACGACAATAATAGTCGTCGTCGATTAGTATTGATCAATGATCCGCAATCAGCAAACCCAGAGGGACCTGATACTACTAGTGGTGAAGGGCCTGTCGAAACGAACGCCCCGCTGACACCACCAGACATGATGACATCGAATACTCCATCTCATGATCATATACCCCAAACTGAAAGCCCTGTCCACCCGCAGACCGTTCGTCGGTCAGGCCGCTCTACAAGACAGCCAGCATGGCACAATGATTATGACATGTGACTTATGGCTATAAGCCTACATAACAAAGATTAGACTAGGCATTTATTCCTATTGACATTTGACTTTATAATTACTATACATGTATATACCCATTTATCAAGGAAACTGTTGATTTCTTGCATTTAATTTTCAAATGTTTGTACCATCATTTCAGTCTTTGTTTGGAATCAGTTACCAAATACTTGGGGGAGATAGAGGATTATAGTCTTTAGAGATAAATAGTACTAATATCTATAATGACTTACAAACAGTACATGTTAAAGATTGTTACAACTTGTTTCATTATTGTCTATTTTCAGACCGCGTTCATTGTTTCTAAATAAACGATTAAACAAATAGACCACGCTCTTATTTAATTGTCTAAACAGCTGTCTTTCAATATTTCATACATACATGTGGTTGCTTTTTCACCATATGTCTATGTTGGTTAACATTAAAATAAACTCTTTCTTCCATGTGAATATACATTTTATAGTAAAACAACAATTGAGATAACTGTCCATGTTCAAAGACGACGGAGTGATAATAACGAACACATATGATTTATACATAGTAAAATCAATATAATAGCATTGGTACAAAATCGTTTTTGTCTATTGAAAAGTATTCAAAAACTTAAAAATACCAAAGCTTGCCTATCTATACTTGTGTATATTTTCAAAGATGTTGGTTTAATCAAGTGCCCAATTGTTGATATATTATCATTTCTGAGTGTTTTGACCATCTCCAACGCTTATTTTGTGCAGAAAAAAAGTTGGAATCAGAAAGTATCATTTAAATTGTTCAAAGAAACAGACCCTATAGCATAGCGGACATTCTTTAATATTTTATTCCGACGAAATTATTTGCAGCTATTCTGTCAAAGGCATTTGTCAAATCAAATTATTTAAATAAGCAAACGACGGATACAGATTTAAATAGACAGTCGGAATCACAATGTAAATAGCTGAGATAGTCATATTGTTTTAATTAAACTATCAGATACTTCATCAGAATCCAGTTACAATTTTTTCAAAGAAGAAATAGTTAAGATGTTTGTCAGTTAGGAAAGCAAACATCAATGATGATCAAGTCTATATCCGAATTCCGTTACATTTTTTTCTCAAAGAAATATATATCAAGACTTTGTCTCATATAAAAGCAAGCGACACAGATGACTGACGAATATTAAATAACCACTGCCAAATGACATTTAACCACTGCCGAATGACATGTAACCACTGCCGAATGACATGTAACCACTGCCGAACTATGTGTAACCACCACCGAATAACAAGTAACCACTGCTGAATGACACGTATATATTGCTGAATTACATGTGACCACTGCCGAATGACGTTGAACCACTGCGGAATGACATGTATCCACTGCCGAAATATGTGTAACCACCACTGAATGACAAGTAACCATTGCTGACGGACACGTAACTTTTGCTAATAGCATGAAATCACTCCCGAATGACATGGAACAACTGCTGAATTATGTGTAACCACAACCGAATAACAAGTAACCATTGCCGAAATCCATGTAACTACTGCCGAATGACAAGTAATCACTGCCGAATGACATGTAACCACTGCCGAATGGCACGTGACCACTGCCGAATGACATGTTACTACTACCGAATGATAAGTAACCGCTTCCGAATGACATGTTAACACTGCAGAATGACATGTAACCACTGCTGAATGACAACTAACCATTTCCGAATGCCATGTACTTACTGCCGAATGACAAGTTCTCACTGCCGAATGACAAGTTATCACTGCCGAATGACGTCTAACAATTGCCGAATGACATGTAACAACTAACAAATGACACGTGACCACTGCCTAAAACTATATACCTACTGCAGAATGACAAATAACAACTGTCGAATGACATGTAACCACTGTCGAATGACACGTAACCACTGCTGAATGACTAGTAACCACTGTCGAATGCCATATAGTTACTGCCAAATGACAAGTTATCACTGCCGAATGCCATGTAACCACTGCCAAATTATGTGTAACCATCATCGAATGTCAAGTAACTACCGCTGAATGACACGTAACCACTGCCGAATGACATGTAACCACTGCCGAATGACATGCAACTATTGCCGAATCATGTGTAACCATCACCGAATGACAAGTAACCACTGCTGAATGACACGAAGTCACTGCCGAATGACATGTAACCACTGCCGAATTATGTGTAACCACAAACGAATGACAAGTAACCATTACTGAATAACACGTAACCACTGCCGAATGACATGTAACCACTACCGAATTATGTATAACCACCATCGAAAGTAATCACTGCTGAAGGACACGTAACTACTGCTGAATGGCTGGTAACCACTGCCGACTGACATGGAACCACTGCCGAATTATGTGTAACCATAACCGAATGACAAGTAACCACTGCTGAATGACTAGTAGCCATTGCCGAATGCCATGTAACTACTGCCGAATGACAAGTAATCACTGCCGAATGAAATGAAACCACCACCGAATGACAAATAACCACTGCTGAATGACACGTAACTACTGTCGAATGACATGTAACCACTGCCAAATGACATGGAATCACTGCCCAACGACATGTAACCACTGCCAAATTATGTGTAACCACCACCAAATGACAAATAACCACTGTTGAATGACACATTACTACTACTGAATAAAATTTAACCAATGCCGAATGGCATGGAACCACTGACGAAGTATGTGTTACCAGCAACGAATGACATGGAACCACTGCTGAGTGACAAGTAAACATTGTCGAATGCCATGTTACCACTGCTGAATGACATGTATTTACTGCTGAATAACATGTAACCACTGCCGATTGATATGGAACCACTGCCGAATTATATGTAATCACCACCAAATGACAAGTAATCAGCGCTGAATGACAAGTAACCATCGCCGAATGCCATGTAACTACTGCCCAATGACAAGTAACCGCTGCTGAATGACACTTAACCAATGCTGAATGACATTGAACCACTGTCGAATGACATGTAACCAATGCCGAATAATGTGTAACTACAACTGAATGACAAGTAACCACCGCTGAATGACACGTAACTACTGCTGAATGGCATGTAATCACCTCCGAATGACATAAAACCACTGCCGAATGATGTGTAACCACCAGCGAATGACAAGTAACCACTGCCGAATGACAAGTAACCATTGCCGAATGCCATGTAACTACTGCCGAATGACAAGTAATAACTGCCGAATGACATGTAACCGCTGCCGAATGATATATAACCACTGCCGAATGACACGTAACCACTGCCGAATGACACGTGACCACTGCCGAATGTAATGTTACTACTGCCGAATAAGAACTAACCACTGCCGAATGACATGTAACCACTGCCAAATGACATGAAACTACTACTGAATGACATGAACCATTACCGAATGACATGTAACTACTACCGAATGACAAGTAATCATTGCCGAATGTCAAGTTATCACTGCCGAATGACGTCTAACAATTGCCGAATGACATGTAACAACTAACAAATGACACGTGACCACTGCCTAAAACTATATACCTACTGCAGAATGACAAATAACAACTGTCGAATGACATGTAACCACTGTCGAATGACACGTAACCACTGCTGAATGACTAGTAACCACTGTCGAATGCCATATAGTTACTGCCAAATGACAAGTTATCACTGCCGAATGCCATGTAACCACTGCCAAATTATGTGTAACCATCATCGAATGTCAAGTAACTACCGCTGAATGACACGTAACCACTGCCGAATGACATGTAACCACTGCCGAA
The DNA here is from genome assembly GCA_029582155.1 of Panopea generosa. Taxonomy (NCBI): domain Eukaryota; kingdom Metazoa; phylum Mollusca; class Bivalvia; order Adapedonta; family Hiatellidae; genus Panopea; species Panopea generosa. Next base: position 30,399,676 of record CM055901.1, on the reverse strand, counting down.
TGACATGCAACTATTGCCGAATCATGTGTAACCATCACCGAATGACAAGTAACCACTGCTGAATGACACGAAGTCACTGCCGAATGACATGTAACCACTGCCGAATTATGTGTAACCACAAACGAATGACAAGTAACCATTACTGAATAACACGTAACCACTGCCGAATGACATGTAACCACTACCGAATTATGTATAACCACCATCGAAAGTAATCACTGCTGAAGGACACGTAACTACTGCTGAATGGCTGGTAACCACTGCCGACTGACATGGAACCACTGCCGAATTATGTGTAACCATAACCGAATGACAAGTAACCACTGCTGAATGACTAGTAGCCATTGCCGAATGCCATGTAACTACTGCCGAATGACAAGTAATCACTGCCGAATGAAATGAAACCACCACCGAATGACAAATAACCACTGCTGAATGACACGTAACTACTGTCGAATGACATGTAACCACTGCCAAATGACATGGAATCACTGCCCAACGACATGTAACCACTGCCAAATTATGTGTAACCACCACCAAATGACAAATAACCACTGTTGAATGACACATTACTACTACTGAATAAAATTTAACCAATGCCGAATGGCATGGAACCACTGACGAAGTATGTGTTACCAGCAACGAATGACATGGAACCACTGCTGAGTGACAAGTAAACATTGCCGAATGCCATGTTACCACTGCTGAATGACATGTATTTACTGCTGAATAACATGTAACCACTGCCGATTGATATGGAACCACTGCCGAATTATATGTAATCACCACCAAATGACAAGTAATCAGCGCTGAATGACAAGTAACCATCGCCGAATGCCATGTAACTACTGCCCAATGACAAGTAACCGCTGCTGAATGACACTTAACCAATGCTGAATGACATTGAACCACTGTCGAATGACATGTAACCAATGCCGAATAATGTGTAACTACAACTGAATGACAAGTAACCACCGCTGAATGACACGTAACTACTGCTGAATGGCATGTAATCACCTCCGAATGACATAAAACCACTGCCGAATGATGTGTAACCACCAGCGAATGACAAGTAACCACTGCCGAATGACAAGTAACCATTGCCGAATGCCATGTAACTACTGCCGAATGACAAGTAATAACTGCCGAATGACATGTAACCGCTGCCGAATGATATATAACCACTGCCGAATGACACGTAACCACTGCCGAATGACACGTGACCACTGCCGAATGACACGTGACCACTGCCGAATGTAATGTTACTACTGCCGAATAAGAACTAACCACTGCCGAATGACATGTAACCACTGCCAAATGACATGAAACTACTACTGAATGACATGAACCATTACCGAATGACATGTAACTACTACCGAATGACAAGTAATCATTGCCGAATGTCAAGTTATCACTGCCGAATGACGTGTAACCATTGCCGAATGACACGTAGCCACTGCCGAATGACACGTGACCACTGCCGAATGTCATATTACTACTGCCGAATGACATGTAACCACTGCCGAATGACATGTAACCTCTGCTGAATGACAAGTAACCATTGCCGAATGTCATGATACTACTGACGAATGACATGTCACCGCCGAATGACATATAACCACTGCCAAATGACTCGCGACCACTTTCTAATGACATGTACCTACTGTCAAATGACTACTGCCGAATAAGAAGTAACCACTGCTGAATGCCATTAAACCACTGCCGAATGACATGTAACAACTGCTGAATGACACGTAACCGTTGCCGAATGTCATGTTACTACTGCCGAATGACAAGTTAGCATTGCCGAATGTCAAGTAATCACTGCCGAATGACGTGTAACCACTGCCGAATGACACGTAACCACTGCCGAATGACACGTGACCACTGCCGAATGACATGTTACTACTGCCGAACGACATGTTACCACTGCCGAATGAAATGTTACCTCTGCTGAATGACAAGTAACATTGCCAAATGTCATGTAACTACTGCCGAATGACAAGTAATCACTGCCGAATGGCTGCCGAATGACATGTAACCATTGCCAAATGACACGTAACATCTGCTGAATGACAAGTAACCATTGTCGAATGAAACGTAAGCACTGCTGAATGACAAGTAACCACTGCCGAATGGCACGTAACCACTGCCGAATGACAAATAATCACTCCCGAATGACAAGTAACCACTGCCTAATGACATGTAATTACTGCCGAATGACATGTTACCACTGCCGAATCACGCTTAATTGTATTAAACCAATATATACTTTTAATAAGGTCTCTTATTAAATTGTAATATACGACGTACTTTTGAAACCTTCGATTCTAATTGTTGGTACAGGCGTAAGCTTCTAACATGCAACAAAATCTTTCTTTTGATTTAATTTCACTATTTTTTTATATCAAATGTTGAGTTGATACTAATCTATTTTAGGTCGAATGTGAAGAAAGCTCAGAGTTTATATGAACCGCAATGATGTCCGCTCCCTGGATAGAACGAGTACTGAGAGTTGTTTATTGAGGGCATCAGGTCGAGCTGGGGATCGAACCCGCAACCTCTGCCGTGAGCGGCTAACACTACAGACCCCATGCAATATTGTTACTGAAGTTCCCGGCAGTACTCGGCAGTACTCGGATGACCAGCTTCTACATATATCTAATTCCACGATTTTTGTTTCTGGAAGCAGAAAAACAGGAAACAAACGTATGTTTGTGTGAATACACTTGTACAATCTAAACAAAAGCAATACATTGACTTCCATTCACCATCTTCAAGTTAGAATCCGTGGATATAGCAATTGTCTAGATATAAATCTGGATATTTTATTTGTTCTAGTAATTAACTTTTTTTTAAAGCTTTTTGAAATTGATTTATTTGGTGAAAGCAAGTCATCTATTAGAGGTGATGAAGAGCCGCCGGTCCCATGAGCAGGGGAATGAAAAACCACTCATGTCAAATATATCATTGAAGTTTTTTAACCGGTTGCTTATAATGCCGATGAGATTGTGCTAGAGTATGAATAGACAGACAGACTGGTACGAGATCAAGAGAGAAAATCTCGTACATGTTAAAGGTATCATAACTTTTTTAACCAGCGAGGGTGTGTGGGTGTATGTACAGACAGACAGACAGACAGACAGACAGACAGACAGGCAGGCAGGCAGGCAGGCAGGCAGGCATACATGTGTGCAGGCAGGCAGGCAGGCAGTAATGCATGGCAGACAGACATGCAGATGCGCTGTCGAATGGAATCAAATGGTCTAGATCGTTCGACGAGCACGGGTTCCTTAATAGAAAACGTATTGACACATATATTCGTTTTCACTATACATATACAGAAGAAAATGTCCTTTGAGAACCAGATCATAACAAACTGATTATATGTATAATACAAATCTGCATTAAGTTTTTGCTTAAAACAATCAGCAAGAATGTCGGTCATTTGTAATATGTTTATCATTAAACACATATTCTTTATCAAAATTCGTCGTTGAAGACTTCAAGGTAGGTTGAACTTTGTACAACGATATTTTCTCTTTAAATGTAATCGACATTAGTACTAATATTAATATTATTACAAATATATATCAGACAGAAATAAATCGTATAGCTATGTTAACAATGTTTTGTATGTATTACATAGTCACTGTTGTAATACTGGTACAGATTACGAAATGATATTTAAAATGAAGTTAATAAAGATCCAAATAGTTCTGGAAATCTATCAGTAAAATTGGGATCAATAACCTTTAAAAGATCGATTTCAATGGAGTTATTTGTGGAAGACGGTAATTTTGTCTTCGGATGTTAGAGATGAGGTTTTAGAGCAATATTTTAAATACAATTACATATCATGAAACTGATGATAATAATAAAGGAAATGTTAATTCTCTCTCCAACAATATTTTAGATGGAAACATTTCTATATTTTACATAAAAAAAACACAAAAGATTACGCAAAGAAGGTAACAGCAATTGATTTTGACCAGCCGATGTTATGAACCGTCTGTTTGTTTTACATGTATCTTTTAACATAATATTTTGATACTGGTTGCATACCATCTTTATAGGGTAAAACTATGATAAATCCTTTACCTAAGTCGGGTAAAACTATCATAAATCGGATAAAACTATCATAAATCCTATGTCTAAATCGGATAAAACTATCATAAAACCTACGCCTAAGTCGGATAAAACTATCATAAAACCTACGCCTAAGTCGGATAAAACTATCATAAAACCTATACCTAAGCCGGGTAAAACTATCATAAATCCTATGCCTAAGTTGGGTAAAACTGTATATCATCAATCGTATGCCTAAGTTGGGTAAAACTATCATAAATCGTATGCCTAAGTCGGGTAAAACTATCATAAATCCTGTACCTAAGTCGGGTTAAACTATCATAAATCCTGTACCTAAGTTGGGTAAAACTATATATCATAAATCCTATGCCTAAGTCGGGTAAAACTATCATAAAACCTATGCCTAAGTCGGGTAAAACTATCATAAATCCTGTACCTAAGTCGGGTTAAACTATCATAAATACATAAATACTGTACCTAAGTCGGATAAAACTATCATAAATCCTATACCTAAGTTGGGTAAAACTATCATAAATCCTGTATCTAAGTTGGATAAAACTATCATAAATCCTATGCCTAAGTCGGATAAAACGATCACAAATCCTATGCCTAAGTCGGATAAAACTATCATAAATCCTATGCATATGTTGGGTAGAACTATCATAAAGCCTGTACATAAGTCGGGTAAAACTATCATAAAGCCTGTACCGTAAAACTATCATAAAGCCTGTACCTAAGTAGGGTAAAACTAGCATATATCCTGTACCTTAGTCAAGTAAAACTATCATACATCTTGTACCTAAGTCGGGTAAAACTATCATTAAGCCTATACCTAAGTTGGGTAAAACTATCATTAATCTTGTACCTAAGTCGGGTAAAACTATCATAAATCTTGTACCTAAGTCGGGTAAAACTATCATAAATCCTATACCTAAGTCGGGTTCAGCTGATGTAAAAATCCTCTTTCATATCAAGGTATAGCACTTGCATCCCAATGAATAAACGTTAGAATGATATTCTAAATTCTCGTCCTATTTTATGGTCTGAAAATAATGATAAGCTTGCCGATGAACAGAAAGAGTTCCGAGGTACAGCACTTGCACCCCCCCCATGCATAAACATCATAGTGATATTCTAAATTCTCGTCCTACTTGATAATCTGAAAATAATGATAAGCGTGTCGATAAACAGAATGAAAAGAAATATTGTACAACAGATCAGGTTTCGTGCTTAACAGACATAACAGATACCAGGAAAAGGCTTAAAAAGCTACGTTTTGCGCATTGATAGACTTTCGAAAAACTTACGATTGTATTGATTGAGATAAACTCTGACAACTGTTACATAATACTAATATCTCGGGTAAAATGTCAATTTCTGTTTAATCTTTATTAATTCTTACAGAGGATGAAACAGATAAATAAATGTTTATATTCGTATGTTTCACCCTGTGTAAGCAGTATTAGCTATTATTATTATTATTGTACTATATGGTTTTATGTTATTCTGACTTACGGCGAGGCTGCTCATTGTCACCACTGTTGTTTAATTTATATATATGTGATTTAGTTTAATGCATAAAACACTTGGGAAAGGCAATAACGTGTTAATGAAATTATAAGTATATGCTGTTGATATTGTTTAATGACTGAAATGAAGAAGGTTTGCAATATTTGCTTAATGGTTAAACACTTGGTGTAATATAAACAGTACGTTTATTAATGTTTATAAAAGTAATATTGTTCATTTTCTTCCAAAATCCGAGTACCAAATATCAGAATATTCATTTCCATGTGGTGCTAATAGTATAACGTTGACTGATAAATATGTTTATCTTGGGTTAACTCTGACGGAACACCTCGATTTTAATATAACAGCTAAAGTTATTTCTCAAAGTGCTGGGTGTACTTTAGGTTTATTAATTGATAAATTTAAAAGTTTAGGTAATATGTCATATGATATATTAGCAAAATTATTTGATTCGTTGGTTTGGTCAGTGATATCGTATTGGGCAGCAATCTTGGGCTTTAAATCTTACCATTGTATTAATGTTATACAAAATAGGGACACGTGGTTTTATATTGGAACCGGGAAGTATACTTCCACTGCAGCTATATAATGTGCGTTATTGGGCGGATTTCACCTTTAGTTAAGCAATGGTAGTGTATATGTAGCCACTTGAGTCGCAATGTCCATACACATAACACGAGACTGGATAAGCGGACATTTGCATGGTCACAAAGCAAAGTAAACATAGGTTGTTAAAACCGGATTTTCATAGTTAAAACTAAGTTAGACAATATAGAATTACACACATATTTTGATATTGATAACAATGTAAGTAAAACTAAGTTTGTTAAAACTGTATATTATGCAAAACATGTTAAACATACATTGAACAAGAAGATACATAAATGTGACACCTTGTATTGTGTAATTACCATAAAGTGGTTCTCAATTGTCAAGTACAGCAAGTTCCATAAATGTGACACCTCGTAACGTGTAATTACCATTAAGGACTTATATAGAGAAGGATAGGAAACTTGCATTTCCTTACTAAATGTTGGTAAAATAGCACACGAAGGACTACTTATTTGGCAAATGTAACTTTCATAATTCACAGGCAACTGGTTTCTTGTACATAAAATTTAAACTGTGTGTAATCTTAGGTTTTTAAAATATTTCGATCACGAAAAATGATCATGAATTAACGATATTGAAGTTTGAAGTAAAATTTCTCGTACTTTGTTGTTATTTTGGCTGCAGTATACACATTTTGTAATCATAAGTATTTCAACATTTTAAACACAAATTGCTGGGAATGGTATTTTTTTAATTAGAATTTCATTCTGCAATGTAAGAATTTTGATTTGTGTTCCTGAGATAAATGGAAATTAAAATAATTGAAAACAAGATATTGCGAGATTTTGCGTCAATACGCGAGAGTTCACAAAATATCAATCAGTTACCTTTCCTTTTCTATGAAATTCCTTGTTACCATGAAGCGGTTCGTTGTCAAGTACAAAAATTCTTCCTCAAGTAAGCTTATAATTCACTGATAATAAAAAAAGAAAAGGAATACCGAATTTAAAAGCGACTCATAACTTTACACACGAGAAATTTAAAAAATGAATATGTCAATTACAAACATAACAATGTCTGCTGTTAAAGACTTAATATGCCGCGGTGGCGGTGTATGCAGGTGGGTGTAACGGCGCCTTTGTGGGACCTGGTCCTGCGGGGAAATACTCTGGTGGTCCTGCAGGGTATGTATATCCCTGGACGACGACGGGGCCTCCTGCTTGTGGGTACTGGAGGTATTGTGGGTACTGTTGCATCATGGTCATCTGTCCCGGTAATTCCTGTCGGGCTCCACATGTTTTATGGAACAACACTACCAGAGCTGCAATACCTGCGAGGATTCCGCCAATCCCCGTCAGCAACAATGAATACGAAAATAGGAATGGGCTGCCGCCGTTATAGAGCATAAGACGGTTGTGCAATTTTATTATTCCATCTGCGAACTTTCCTGAAGCGACCAATGCAAGAATTCCTAAAATAAAATATATAGGTGTTACAGGGAATATGTATAATCAGGGAATATGTATAATCCCTGATTCACTCAGGGAACATACATAATCCCTGAAAAAAGCAGGGATTATACATATTCCCTGATTTGATCTGATTTTTTTCAGGGATTATGTATAATCCCTGAGTGAATCAGGGATTATACATAATCCCTGAAATTTTCAGGGATTATACATATTCCCTGATTATACATATTCCCTGTAACATATATAGATATTGTGGTACCAGTGACATATACATGTATATTGTATAAATTTATTTATTTACTTCAATAAAGAAAAACACTATTACAACATTGACAAATCACGTCCGAATAGTCTATATATAGAACACGATATCTCTCGAATTATATCTATTAACCCCCAATAAAAAAGGCGGGTATTCCGTGACTGTTCCACAATTCATAGCTATTGAACGTTTACTAAACTTTGACGTCATTCAAACTTTCCATTAAGCAACTGATCAATCAACATGCCCAAATGTGTCGCTATTTGACAGACCTAATCGGGAAAGCTGGATCCGCTTTTGCAGCCGTGTATATAGAATTAAAAAATAGCCTGCGGATCCCTGTCAAGTATTGTGTCATTGGTGGTAAAGTATCTAACAACGACGGGTGTGATTCATTACAAAACACATGGGGTCCATGACCAATGGTCTGAGGTGCTGTCTTACATCTCACCGTTGATCTCGTGGGTTCGAGCCCAGCTCGATCAAAACGTTTATGTGTGAGAAACATTGCCATTTCTCTCAGAAGGAATGAGGTTCTAATTAGATACATTCTACGGATATAGATACAGTAGAACTTTGATAGCTCAAACCGGGGCCAACAGGACTGGACAAAATAGTTCGAGTTAAGGGTTGTTCGAGCTAAATATTGTTCAACATCATACCATGCATGTACATGTGTATAATGTTATATCTAAATAGGAATCGGCCTGGACCAGATAAGTGGTTTGAGCTATATATGGCGAAAAGGCAACAAAAACTACAGCACCCAGATGACCTTGTTGGTTGCTTTGTCGTGTTATCGTCATTTACGCACATCGTATATTTAAGCCCGGTACAACTCAAATTGTAAAGAGGCATCACTTGTTAGTCCGATATTGTTTAGGAAAAACGATTTAACACTGCCTCTGGTTATTTAAATGCTGTCATATAAATAAAGCTATTTAATGAACTTTTTGTTCAGAAAGATGTGTTCTTTTCTGCTTATGCAATGCGTGTTTTACAGTCAGAATGTGAAATGTTGTTGTTGTCGATTAAATCGTACTCCACTCAAAATGTTACAACAACTATCCTAAATCCGATAATTCCCGAGCGACAATAACAAATCTTCGGATCTCCGATATTCGGCGAAGTACGTTCCGAAACTAACCGGCATTGGTTTCACAAAAAAATTATCACGAATACAATTGTATATAGACGACCTTTTTAAACACTTATTTCTAGAAAGTAACACGTGTTGTTGTAGAAAATCGCGCAGATTTCTTCAAGATACATGGGTTTCTACAGATTAGATGTAGTTGGATCATTTCGTGGACATAAAATGTATTTTAAGTATAATGATCACACACGTCTCAATTATGAACTTGTCGAGAATAACCGCTACATAAGTATTTCCCGAAGTTGAATAGAAATATTTCCTTAATTCTAAATAATAAAGCTAATGTACAATCGTTGTTAAAATCAGATTTACTTACCTGACAATGCGCATGCAAGGAATCCAATAGTGAACTGCAGTCCCTTGTTGGATTCACTTGTGTTTCTCCTTGACACTATAAACAACACAATTCCAAATATGCACGCGACCAAGGCCAGGGATGTCTCTATTTGGTACTCTCTCATCGCATAACCTAGAGCTGAAAAACACCATTAGAATCTAGACTGAAACAAATTTTTCAAATGATATATAATATAATAGATGGATTAATCGTTCATAAAGATTAAGACTTTTATTCAACGGAAAAAAACACTTGTACGGGCCTCACATTTACAAAGGAAGTGACGTCAGTCGACTAATTTGATTGTTCAATCACTTTCGAGAGGAACTGGAGAAGTTGAGGTGGGTTTAATTTTTTCAGAGCAGGAAATAATTATATTATAACCTAATGATTATGATTTATTTATTATCCTCCCTTATCCCTCCCGAAAGGTTCTGTTTTGCTCTGCTTACATTTTATAATCTCAGCACTGGTGAGAGTGATGTTACTTGGATCAATTCAAATGTTTGAACAAGTTTCCGTCATGGCTGGTGTAAATTGACAACGTTGTGAGACGGACAATTTGTTCTTAACGATTCTCAACATCCAATGTCGGGGTCGGAAATAAAAGTGCGCATCGTAATATGGGTGTAATATGGGGGATGGGGAGTGTCCCTCTCCTGCTGGTGACGGTTGTTCTACTCTATTCCTGCTACTGCTATTGGGATAAGGGGAACCGCTCCGAAAATGATTGATATCTTAAACACTAACTGCTTAATTCTGCTCATTTCTTAGAAAAAATTTTTTTTATTGTTTTTATACTTTTATGCGTTATCATTTAAACACGCACGCATGCACGCACCGATGGTCTGGGGCATGCTCTCCCAGAAAATTTCTTCAGTCGAAGATGCCATTTCCTGCGTTTTCCTGCATTTCAGAATCTATTTTGCCCATTTGGAGGTATTGATTTTGGGTATCTGTTTTATACCAAGACCAAAAAACGGGGATTTTTTTACAAATAATCACCAAATGATAACAAATCACAAAATTTACAAAACATCTTAGTTATTTAGATTTATACTCTCAACATATTTTTTGTAGAAAAAAAAATGATCTGATACATGCAAATGTCAAGCAATGCGCATTCATGCATATAGATTCACATCGATCTAAATTGTACAAATGTGTAACGTAAGTCGTAAAATAAATTCTTTGAGACTAAAATTCAAAACATTTGATAAGTATTAGACTAAGCATTCACCAACGTCTATCTGATAACAAAATGTGCGGATTTGCTTTTCATTTGCCCAACATATATCGGTGTTATCAAAGGCAAACAAATACAGCAATAGTTCATATAGTCATATCTAGTATATTTCCGTAATGTACTGATTAAAGCAATCTAAATGTTCAATTGAATATGCTTAATGTTTAATTCTATATTCCTATTAATTCTTAATGACAAATGCCTGATTCTAAATACTTGATTACTCATTTGTATACAATTTGTATTGTTTTATTCTTAATTTCTATTTTTTAGTTCTAAATGATAAATTATTCGTTCCAATTGTGTGGTGGTATCCTTGAGTAAGACATTTTTTCCGCACATGCCAGTACTGGTTATACCCAGGAATACTTTGAGTGTCAGTTGTATATTATAAGAACTTGTTTCGCAAATGAAGTAAAATAAATCAGTTTAAACTATTAAATCTGCACGTGTTGTATCTAGGATGAAAATCATTCACATTACAAATCATCACTCCAATCTATAAAAACAGGATGTTAAATCTATAAAACTGCACGTTTTATCTATAAAAACAGGATGTTTTTATCGAATCCGTTTCTAAAACATTCTGAAAATATGAAAAAATCAGATAAGCTTGGTGACATTGTAATACACATTCAACCATCACGCATCCATGCACGCATCCATGCACGCACATGCGTGTCGTGAATCAAAACTGAAATTAACAATACGTATATGCTTAATGTAAATACGATTAAAACATGTATATCATACGTATTAAAATTATGTATGTTTTGTTATACAAAATAAATTTTATATTAACAATATGTTAAGATTGGTTATTTCTAATAAATTTTTAAGACGTTTATTTAAGATTTTCCTGAAAACAAACCAATACCAATGTAAACTATTGCTTGAGCAGATAGGTACATCTATTATCAGTTATACTATATTGGATAGGAATGGGAGTGGGGACAATACCATTTTATATAGAGTAGGTTTTTGGCAACCAAATTCGTTTTTCATTTACAACCAAGTTGCAAATCCACTTATTATATCAACAAACCACTTTCTCATTGTTTTCTTCAATTTGCGTGCAACAAAGATTCTTTATTGAAGTTTTTTTTATTTAAAAAATTCAACTTATTAGAACATATTTCACAAATTGTATTTACAGCATGTATGATATAGCTTTTAACAGATATAACAAGATTTTGTTCGGTCTCACCTAAACAATTCTCAAGTAACACTAACAAAAAGTCGCAAAACTGAACGCATGCACGAAAAATTCCGAACCGGTACGTATATACATACGTACTCTGACTGCGACAAAAGCGTCCACATCAGTTTAGATTCATTTATTGTGGTTCTGTTGTAATAGGGAATACTATAATAATACAGTACATAAAATACAAAATTTGTTTTGTTTTAAAAAGCATCAAGAATGTTAAATATAGTGCCTCAAATTTTGTTCGTACCTAGTCCGGAAAACAGGGAGGCACCAGCCTCTTTGGGTCTCAGAATAGCTACGGGCCTGCTTTGGGGATCAAATTATACATTCTAGTGAGTTTTACGGGGGAGGGGTATGATCATGCAAATGTGAGTAGGTGGTGTGTGTATGGCAGGGGTCTATCTTGACCAAAGTAAACCTGCAGACCTAGACAATTTGATGGGGGCTCTGGGGTACTCCGCCATATATTGTTTTAAAATGTATGACTAATGATGAATTATCAGGGGTTTTGTATGTATTTTTTTTCTATGTAAAACATATGTCAATTACTTAGGGACTTTTATTTTTCTGGGAAAAGTGCAGACCCTGACCTGCATTGCCTACGTGTAGCTACGCCGGTGTGCCACTGCCATAGAACTAGCACTGGATTCATTGCCGCCAGGAATAATTAGTGTGCCATGTACAGTGTTTTATGTATCTTGCAGCGACACCGTTAAGTTGGGACAACGTATATACGTCTCACACCACTATTACATTTCCCATAGGGCTCCATTGTAACATTTATGTCCAAAACAGAGTGAAAAATTAAATTCTGCAGCATGTGTCTGGGCTCAAATTCTCCACTGATTCAAGATATGCAATTATAAAGAAAAAAAAGTATACCTCGACCTGGTTGTTTTTTTTTAAATTCAATGCTTTTGTGAGACCTATCAATTTCCAGAGTAATAATATGTCAACTATTCACCCTAAATGCGGTTCGAACCGACAATTCTGAAATGACACAGAACTGCCCAGAAAGCTGGTATCAGCATCAAATTTTCAGTGGTGATTTTTAAAATACCGACCATTTAACTGATGCTAGCAAAAAACAAAACATTGCAGTACAAAGCCCTGAAAAAAGAAGAAAAAGAGAACTAAAGTTTTATTTCTACCTCCTTCATCTGTAGGTCCGGAGTACTCAAGGGAGATAATAGTGGTGTGAGTCCTATATATGTTGACCCCACGCACTTCACTCAACCTGACCATTGTAGTAGGGGATCATCCCACCCGACAGCTACACCTTTACTCTCATGTGTGACCCACTTTCATCGGAGGTAAATCATTATTATAATGAGTCGTTCTAATATCATTTTAACGATAACCTGCATGCTAAATATCAGGGTATATTTTATGCGTTTTACCCCAAAAATATTAAATAAGACCCTAAGACCAACGAATCCGTTACCAAGAAAGTACAATTTGATTAACTGTATCCAACCTATATAAAATGGACTCATCGATATTTATTAGATTAATTGGCAGTTTGGAAAATAGCAAGACGAGTCCATAAAGAAAGGGGATAGATTTCCACCAGTCTTGGCATATTAAACTGTGATTTGAAATAAACAACAAAAGTAACGTCGGCACCTACAAATCAAGCAAAAAGAGAAAAACCCAGGTTATACCAGGGGTCCCTATATCTATTTACATGTTTTTTTTAATTGATTGATTGATTGAATATTTTGAGCCATTTTTATGCCATCGAGGGCTAACAGACGATTAGTTAACCTAACCACTGTTTCCTGGGATAAACCAGTACTCGAGCACACCCCCATCTCCGTAAGTAACTGATAACTTTCCCACTTGAATCAGTGGTGAGAGACGAATGATAATGAGACACAATGTCGTATATCAATCATCACGAAGACTGTTGCCGGGCGTGGGATTCGAACTCACGACCCCTGGATTGATAGTCAGACGCGTAACCGACTAAGCTAATCAGGCCCGGCTCTGTTTACAAGGAAGATGCTTATACTCGTACTTCGTTGATAACCTGTGATTCAAAATAAACTTGTCCGCATATCTTTCGTAGTCTTGATCATCTCCGACACTAGCGCCCACTGATATCGCTGTAATGTTTAGAGACAGTATAATGGCCTATTTATAGATTAGATGAACTGAGACAAGCAGACCTTTAAGAAAGGAAATCGTAGAAGGTGGTCAAGACTATACCGCATTGTAAAATAAAGCGCAGGATACAGAACTAACCCGATTTTAATGGTGCCCTGCGCCATATTGCGTTGTATTGACTTGTTTCATTTAGAACAGAATACCTAACAGGTAAATCAAAACCTATCTCAATACTAAGGCTGGCCTCCGTAGAGGCAAGCCAATAAGGCCAATAATGTAACTGGGCGAGTTTCACGGAACCCTTCATATGCATTGTCACGGACAAAACTATATACATGTAGCATTAAATAAACATTCCCTGCTTCAATTTACCATAAGCCGCAAAGTCCAAAACACCACCACAAAAAACACACATAAAACACAAAACAAACACAACAAAAACCACAACAGTAATAACAACAACAAAAACTTAAACACAACAGTACTAAAAAAATTAAATATATAGTAACTGTAATTGATTTTTGAAATAGCTCTTGGATTATTCTAGACAAGTGCTAGTGTATCGTATACATCCTCCGTATATTTTTGTCTCTCCCCCTCTCTCCCCCCCCCCCCCCCCGCACCACATACCCACGCACCTACATAATGGTGTAACTATGTGAAGAAACTGGACAATTAGCATATTGAACACTTAATTATTGATCATAATCGATTACAATGGAAGGAGAACCTTGTACGTTTATCGGCTCAGTGATTCAAAAACAATAACAACGGCAGTAAGGGCGCAACGGATCAGGGATATGTGGTCTTGGTTGCAGGTGCGATACCAAACAATAAGCAATACTTCGATCAAGCGAATGTTTTCAGTTACACACATGGCTCTTTACATGGCTACTCAGTAACAGGAACCATTTACAGTAACGGCAACTGTTTACAGAAACAGTGACCGTTTACAGTTACAGTGACCATTTACAACAGTGACCATTAACACTAACACCAAATGCTTACAGTAACAGTGACCGTTAACAATAATGACCATTTACAGTAACAGTGGTAGTTTACAATAACAGCGACCGTTTACAGTAAAAGTGACCGTTTTCAATAACAGTGACCACTTACAATAACAGCGACAATTTACAATAACAGCGACAGTTTACAATAACCATTTACAGTAACAGTGACCGTTTACAATGACAGCGACCGTTTACAGTAACAGTGACCATTTGCAGTAATAGAGACCGTTATTGTAAATAACAGCGACAGTTTACAGTAACAGCGACCGTTTACAGTAACAGCGACCGTTAACAGTAACAGTGACCGTTTACAATGACAGTGACCATTTACAGTAACAGCAGCCATTTACAGTAACAGCGATCGTTTACAGTGATAGCGACCGTTTACAATAACAGCGACAGTTTACAATAACAGTGACCGTTTACGATAACAGCGACGGTTTACAGTTATAGCGACCGTTAACAAAAACGACCGTTTACAATAAGAGCGACCATTTACAAACGTTAACAGTTTGGTATTGTCCGTAAGTAATAACCTGACACCCATCAATCTTCGCCAATATGTTCGGGCGTTTAAACGCCATTTTCCGTGCAGTTATTCGTGAGTGCGATATGATGCCGATATAATAATACATTGGTATCGGTTTACCAACAGTTATCATTCGGACCACCTCGCCAATTATCCTAATTAAGCTCGGATTGTGTACGATTGCAACAGTTATATCACAAAAACGAATATATTAATTGACAGATACATACGGAATATGCATGAGTGCCAGTTCAATCTTAACGCACAATACAAAGAATATTCATGAGTGGCATGCAAATCTTAATGCACAATACCACCTGGTTGAAGTGTATATTTCAATAAAATCTATACTTTCTTGATAAAGGTTTTTCTTTATAATGCACGTTAAAATTACTACACGATTATCACGGTATCTCCATTGTATAAAATATAGTTTGGTTACGGTTGTAAGGAAAAGGTTCACGATTTATTTATCCTTAAATCTGACCATAATATATAAACCTAAACAATACAGTTCAGTCAGGTTTGACCTTGTGAATTTGTAAAATAACAAACAATTCCTAGAATTTGGATTTAGAAAAAAGCTTATTCTAGTTGCAAGAAATTACAAATGATTTACAATATTCGAGTGGCGACCTATAGAGCATGTATGTTGTTTAAAACAACGCCGCCCGGCAACAGTCTCCGTGATGATTGATTTACGACATTGTGTCTCATTATCATTCGTCTCTCTAACAGCTGATTCAAGTGGGAAAGTTATCAGTTACTTGCGATGATGGGGTGTACTCGAGTTCTGGTTAAACTTCCAGGATCCCAGGAAACAGTGGTTAGGTTAACTGATCGTCTGTTAGCCCTCGATGGCATAAACATGAGACTAAATATTCAATCAATCAATCATTACTTACCTGCTGACTCGATCTGCTCTAAATCACCATGCCCGATTGTATGACAGTCCATGTCCCCGTCACAATACACTGTATACCATAGACCAAGATGCAGGAATAAAATCTCGTCGATTTTCATAGACATCCATCCAGGTGTCACAAATCCGGCAAGTTGGAAAAGTAAAGACAATACCAACAAAACAATGAGCCAGGTCGTGGCTTTCGAATTTTGCACACCCGTCGGGGCTCGAGCGACATTTCCGCCGTTCAACATGTTAAATCCTTGTTAAAATAATAAAAAAATAACCTTTAAAGTGTATACAAGCAAGCCGTCTTATCACGGTGAATATAATGATCTATAATGTGTCATATATGCCCACTATGTCGTCAGCTTTACAACAAATAAAATGCCTACTTTACTGCGCAATATACAAAATCAACGAACCGGGTACAGTAGTTACACTGTATTTATTTTTATATTTCAAATATTTTCTGGTATGTGTAATACATATATTTGGCTGGTTTATTCCCGTAACGCGGTATACCAATTATGAACTAGATCTTCTACGAACATTGTTTAAATTAAAAACGCATACAATTTAATTGTATTGCTCTTATTTAATCCGGTATACTGATTTGTAAAAACTACGGTGTTCCGTAAGGGCCATCGGGATATCGCTTTGTCAACAAGCATACGCGATACCACGATAGCACGATGACACAATGGTGATGGCACGATAATACGATAGCAATGTGGTAATGGTGATGGTGATGGACCGATGGCACGACAGCACGATGACGATAACGCAATATCACATCGCGTCATCGTCATCGTGCCATCGTGCCATCACCATCGTGTCATCGTACCATAACCATCGTGTCATTGTGTCATCGCGTCATCGTCATCGTGTCATCGTGCCATCACCATCGTGTCATCGTACCATCACCATGGTGCTATCGTATTATCGTGTCATCACCATCGTGTCATCGTGCTATCGTGGCATCTCCTTCATGTAAGACATGCGAAAAAAAAAAATAATAATGGAAGACATCATAGATTCAAGTATTCGGGGTTATTTTGTGTCAGGGTATACATACCCGGAGATACAAATGCTGCTGAAAAGGGAAATTCATATAAGATACACACTCATATGTTTTCTTTTTTATATTATAATCAATGAAAGTGAGTTATCTATACGTGCAAATATGTTATTACGTGAATGGTAAATTATTGAGAAGGTACATAATTATTATGATTATGGTCATTTCGACAGATTCACAAAAAAGTTGATGTCGATCCGGTAAACAACAGACAAAATCTTAAATGATAAAATAGTTGGTGTATTATACCGATGCGTAGTGATCTGCCTGCCTGCCTGCCTGCCTGCCTGCCTGCCTGCCTGTCTGTCTGTCTGTCTGTCTGTCAGTCTGTCTGTCTGTCTGTCTGTCTGTCTGTCTGTCTGTCTGTCTGTCTACCTGTCTGCCTGTTTTTTGTTTGTTTATGTCTTCGTTCGTTCGATGGTTCCTTCGTCCGTTCGTTCGTTTGTTTGAATATTTTAGCAGCATGTTTATGCCATCGAGGGCTAACAGGCGACCGGTTTACCTAAACACTTTTTCCTGGGATCCTGGGTGGCAAACCAATACTCGAGCGCGCTTATCTCTGCAAGTAACTGGTGACTTTTTCAGTTGAATCAGCGATGTGACACAAATGACAATAAGGCGCAATGCCGTATATCAGTCAATCATCACAGAGACTATGGCTGGGCGATATGTCACCTTTGGTAGAGTATGAGTGTCGAAAAAGAAAGTCGAGTGTCGAGTAAGGAAGTCGAGTGTCGAGTAAGAATGTCGAGTGCCGAGTGAAAAGTTCAGTGTCGAGTGAAAAAGACGAATGTCAAGTAAGACTGATAAACGACTATCAGTCTCATAGTCATTCGTCTCTAACCACTGTTTGAAAAGACAACTCGTCCCACATTTTGAGATAACTCGTCCCGTTTCGAAACAACTTGTCCCCTTTTTAAAGACAACTCGTCCCATCAAAAGAAAAGTCGTCCCAATTAATTATTTCCTGTACCATTTCAAACGGGAAAGATATCAGTTAGTTGTGCAAATGAATTTGTTTAACTGATCGTCTGTTAACACTTACTTAAAATGTATTTATTTCACTTTGATTGTGACACAAGTTATTATTATAAATCACGTTCTGTGTATTCCTGAGTAGAAACAGTACTAAGCATATACGAATATAGTGTCCGTCTCACACATAGCTGTGGCGGAGGATCAAACCCACGACCCTCTGATCGTCTGTGAGCTCTCGATGGCATAACAATTACGTTAAACACTCAACTCAACAATCAAATGGTAAAAGGAGAGTGAACAAGTTCATTGTTCAAGTGACATATGACTGAATGTACATTGTATTGTATTGTTGGGTGTTTATTGTCATTTTCAACAACTGTTCAGTGCTGGCAGACATGAGTATCTTGCCGGACCCTGACATTCTAGACAACTAGACTAGTAATTTACTGCGAAAACTTTGGAATTCACTTAAATACATTAATTATTTTATTATATATTCATTGTCGTGTTAAAATAAAGTACACGAGTAAGCGTTCCTCTTGATTTTCCATTTCTAGTTATAGAAGAAGTAGAATAAAAAGAAAACGGAGGATGAGAAGAAGATTATACACAGTTTCTCATCAAAGTACAATGTTGCAGTAATATGCATATTTAAACACATAAACACAAAACGAGTTGAATGACTAACATGTACATACTTTAATATATAGACATAACTATACCTTCCGATACTATTATAAGAATCCCACTTAAATACAGGAAGGCGATACTACGATAGCACGATGGCACGATAGTACGATAGCACGATGGTGATAGTACGATGACACGATGGTGATGGCACGATGGCACGATGGCGCTATGACGATGACGTGATGTAATATCAGTAACATTGTCGTTATAGTATTAAGATAACCTTTCATGAACAGGGGTGTTATTCATACTCAAGAATATTCTTAGACTTGAGCTCAAGAATGAATTTTGAAATACACATTTAGAGACCATTTGCAATCATGCAGGGACATCTAATATATAGTCAGAAAAACTCTTATAATTATTCTATATGTCATGGTAAACTAGATATCTAAGGTTGAAATTTGGATTTTCAAGCCCAAGTCTAAGAATATTCTCGAGAATGGTTGGTGAATACGACCCTAGGTGTATCTTCCGGTTCCAATAGCCAAGAGCAGGTACCAACTCCTGGACTTGGCCAATACTCGTCGTTGATCTATGTTCATATTCATTTTAACATATTATTTCAATATACAGTAATGTAGAGATACCTAATGCCTTATGCATTTCCTTGTTATAGCATCAAGTTGAATGGAAGTGTTTATTTATCATAGTCCTCCGTGGCAGAGTTGTCTGAGGCGCCATCCCAAGAGCACTCTCAACACTGAGGTTGTAGGTTGGAGCTCTGCTGGGTCCAAAAACTTTGTGAGAAAGATGAGCAATTTCTTGCTGAAGGATGGTGAATATACTCTCAATTCACCTTACCAATGAAATCAGATGCCATATATCCTGTAATGTGTTGAATAATAATAATGGCATTAAACCACATTCATTTATGAAGACAGTTTAATATTAGGACCAGTATGATAGCAATAGCTTTATAAGTGTTTATATCTATATACCTCATTTTTTCATGTGTACACTGAAGAGATATAAAAACGCAACATATTTAGCCAAATTATATATGAGCGGGATGTATGTGTCTCTTGATAATATTGACATCGGGCCCTATATCACTTTCATGGGCAGACACACCTGCCTCAGTTAATAACCTCCTGTTATCACGGACTGTTACCAGATTCGTATTGAAATAACAGAAGTTAAAGTAGTATATGATTCCGATTTAAAAGAACAAATCTGACTCGATTTGAACGATTTGGTGGCATATAATGACTTCATCCGTTCAGCCATCCTTTCTTCTCTCCAAGGGGTCCTCTTTGGCCGAGTGGTCTAAGGTGCCGTCACAAGATCAATTACTTCTCATCGCTAAGGTTGTAGGCTCGAGTCCCGTTCGCTCCAACAAGAGGGCCCTATATCGCTCACCTGAGTGACGTTGAGTCAACCAACTTAAGTAGATTATATAATACATGTATACTCAAAATTCCAGAAAAAAACGAGATTGGCGAGTAGTTAGAATTTTGATTTGTATTGAAAATGTAACAGATGCGTAAAAGAGTTGTGCGATAACAATAATATCCTTGTGCGGATATCTGGATATCAGATATCGAAAGAAAGATCCATATAAAGAAAACATGCCTCCCCTCCTAGCGACTATGTTCGAATCGCAATGGCTGGAACAAACTTGGTAGAGGTTCACCCATGGTAAATGTCAGTGAAATTACATCAAAGTCAGGTCAGTATATTATGACAAGAAGGTTTTTGAAGTTTTTACTATAGCTGCATATATAGTAAACTAGCACCTCACTGTGGCGGTCATGTTTTTTTATAAAATTACAACAGCTTGAACAAACTTGGTAAAGGGTCACCCAAGAAAAATTTCTGAGAAATTGTTTTAACATTGGCACAGTGGTTTCTGACAAGAAGATTGTTTAAGTTTTTACTATAGCTTATATAGTTAACAAACCCCACCCCCTTGCCACCATGTTTTTTAACGAACCACTACGGTTTGGACAAACTTGGTGAAGGGTCCTCCAAGGAACATTTCTGTGAAATTATTTTAAAATCGAGCAAGTAGTTTCTGACAAGAAGATTTTTTAAGTTTTTACTAATTAATCTTGCCCCGCCACCTGGCGGCCCTGTTTTTTTGACGAATCAAGATGGCTTGAACAAATTTGGTAGAGGATCACCCAAAGAACATTTCTGTGAAGTTATATCAAAATTGGCTAAGTGGTTTCTGACAAGAAGTTTTTACTATAGCTTATATAGTAAATTAACCCCACCCCCTGGCCGCCATGTTTTTTGACGAATCACTACGATTTGAATAAACTTGGTGAAGGGTCCTCCAAGGAACATTTCTGTGAAATTATTTAAAAATCGAGCCAGTACTTTCTGACAAGAAGATTTTTTAAATTTTACTAATTAAACTTGCTCCGCCCCCTGGCGGTCATGTTTTTTGACGAATCAAGATGGCTTGAACAAACTTGGTAGAGGGTCACCCATGGAACATTTCTGTGAAGTTATATCAAAATTAGCCCAGTGGTTTCAGAGGAGAAGTTCTCTGTTCTGTAAATATTATATATTATGTATGTATGCATATATGTAAATATTGTATATATGTAAGTCTATTTTGGAAGATCCTCACGGAAGATTCAATGATTTCAATTGTTAGATAAAGTCTATATTAATTTTAGTATATATGTAATGCATATATGTTAATATTGTATATATTTAAGTCTTATTTCGAGGGTCCTCATAGAATATTGTTTACAATGTTTGTTATGTGTGTGTTACATAGTCACTGTTTCACTGAAAAATGTATATTTTAATTCATGATATTTTTTCAATACCGACTGCGGTGACAACCTAACGTTTAGAATTCTTACGCTTAGACCACTGGACTACGCTGGAGGCCACGTATATACAATGATTTTAACACCTTTTGAAGCTGTTAATCTTGAAAGGGACGTCATTCTAAATGACTGTCCAGAACGTTTTCTTGACGTTTGAATATGCAAATATTTGTAACTTACTGAGGCACATAAAATACCTCGAGATTTGTGAATTGTATTCTGTTTATATTGGCAGTTTGCTGACATGGCGAATAGCCTATTTTTAAAATCCTTACAGATTTGTGGTCAATTCATCCCATGATGTGATTGCAATCTGACAAAAGTTCAGTCGCTGGTCATGGTGATTTGAACACCTTTCTATACTCTTGCTATACTTTCCATATCTTCTAGTGTTAAATCTCCTGTAGATTGTTACGCTTTTTCTTACAGTTTCTGTTTCTAAATTGCACAGAAATTGGTTAAGTGCATTTCATTCTGTTCAAACTGGTCGTGTTTCTTTTATTACTTCTCATCTCTCAGCAAAGTTTCTTCTGTCATCGTGGTTTTCATTCTGTACATGGTCGCCCAAACCTTCTCAATTTTCTATTCAAATGATCCTTTTTACATCAGCAATTGTTAGAGGATTATAGTCTTTAGAGATAAATAGTACTAGTATCTATAATGACTTAGAAACAGTACATGTTAAAGATTGTTACAACTTGTTTCATTATTGTCTATTTTCAGACTGTGTTCATTGTTTCTGAATAAACGATTAAACAAATAGACCTTGGCTTGAACCTTCATCTGACGACACGATGCCAGAAGTAGCCTGCTCTATTTCCGGCTGTGAGTACAAGACAGATGACCTGGATGCAGCTATCGTGGCTGCACTCATCACGGCTCAAACTGTGACTCACAATTCAGGACCTAGTGCTAAAGTTGAAAAGGTCAAAAGACCCACAGTCACTGCAGCTGGTACTAGCGAGGAATGGACATACTTTCAGTCAAGGTGGAAGAACTATGTAAGCGCCACGAAAATAGTAGGTCGTGATAAGTTTGTGCAGCTGTTAGAATGTTGTGATGAACCTTTACGAAAGGACCTGACACGTTCTGCTGGTGGTAGTCTCACAGATGAAAGTGATAACTGCCATTAAGAAACTGGCTGTCCGTGAAGAAAACACAATGGTAGCTAGGGTAGCTCTCTATAATATGCGTCAGGTACGTGATGAGAGTAGTTTCGGGACTCGTCTTCGCGGCCAAGCAGGTGTGTGTAAATTTATCATGAAATGCCCCAGTTGTGACAGTGATGTTAATTACACAGATGCTATCGTTCGCGATGTGTAAACTAGGGGAATAGCCGATCCAGAAATCCAGCTAGACCTTCTTGGTGACAAGAATCAAAACATGAGCCTAGAAGAGGTCTTCCAGTTTGTTGAAACTAAAGAAGCTGACAAACGTTCCGCTTGTAGTTTTTTAGATTCACATCCAGTGGAAGCTGCAAGTAGCACTTACAGAAAGAACAAATCTGACAAGTCATTATTACCTAAGGACAAATCAGAAATGTGCACCTACTGCGGCAAGAGAGGTCATGGGAAAAGCGCTCCAGCTCGTATTCGTCGAAATGAGTGCCCAGCTTACGGTCACATTTGTAGATAATGTAATCGCAATCATCACATGGAGAGTGTCTGTTGCAGTAAAGAAAACCCCAAAGCTAGAGACAATGATACATTATCTGGCAATGCTGCTGTTTTTGATGCTTTGTGTACTGTTAGTGATGTTGTTAATGTATTTGATGAGTCTTGTATGTTAAATGACTCTGGTATTGAACGTTCACTTTGCATTGCTCATCATGTATATGACAAACTATCAAACTCTTGGGTTAAGCAACGATCTAAGTCACAACCATTTGTAAATGTTGTAGCTAGAGTCTCACCTGAAGATTACTCCGCCCTTGATTTTCAGTTGACTCATCCACGTACAATTTCAGCTATTCTACCTGCCATGGCAGACACAGGATGCCAAAGTTGCCTTGCTGGTTTGAAGGTCATCTATCGCCTCGGTCTTCGAGAGTCCGACCTTATTCCTGTAACCATGCAAATGCACACAGCCACACATCTTGGTATCAAGATCCTCAGTGCCAAAGTCCTCCGCTTGAGAGCTAAAGATCACAACGGTGAGACTATTGAAACTAGGCAGATGACGTATATCACTGACACTTCAGACAAACTATTCCTCAGCAGAGAGGCTTGCACCGCGCTAGGCATCATTCTTGATAATTTCCCTGCATTAGGTGTCCAGTTAACTAATGACCCAGACCTGAACTCATCAATACAAGAGCAGTTTGACACATGTAGCTGCCCTCAACGCCAGGGACCCCCACCACCCCACCGAAATTACCATTTCAAGCGACAGAGGAAAATGTACCACGTTTAAAGGCCTTCTTGTTAGATCATTACAAGTCCAGTACCTTCAGCACGTGTGAGCACCAATGCCTGCCTTTGATGGATGTCCCTCCCATGAAGCTGATAGTTGACCCTAATGCCGAACCTGTAGCTCAACACACTCCAATACCTGTCCCCATTCAATGGCTTGATACTGTTAAAGCTGGACTTGACCAGGACGTACGTCTAGGGGTTATTGAACCAGTTCCTGTCGGTAAGCCCGTCACATGGTGCCACAGAATGGTGGTTTGTGCCAAGAAAAACGGTGAACCTCGACGGACAGTTGACTTTCAGGCACTAAACGCTCAACGCAACACGTGAAACCCATCATACATCTTCACCATTCCATCAAGCCCGATCTGTCCCACATGGTAAGAAAAAGACTGTATTTGATGCCTGGAATGGATATCATAGCGTTCCTAATCGTGAGGAAGATCGTCATCTTACAACATTCATCACACCATGGGGACGATATCGCTACAAGACAGCATCTCAGGGGTACATTGCATCTGGTGATGGATACACGCGACGATATGATGAGTTGATCTCTGATATTCCCCACAAGACCAAATGTGTAGATGATGTGTTGCTATGGTCTGACTCTACAGAGGAAAGCTTCTTCCAGGCAGTTCAATGGTTAGACTTATGTGGTAGGAATGGAATCACACTAAATCAAGAGAAGTTTGTGTTTGCTGAAGACACAGTCGAATTTGCCGGGTTTGAGATAACATCGTATAATGTTCGTCCATGCAGGAAGTTCCTTCGAGCAATACTTGACTTTCATACATCGAAAAACATTACTGACACCCGTTCCTGGTTTGGACTGGTCAACCAAGTGGCGTATGCCTTCAGCATGACTGAAAAGATACTGCCTTTCCGACAGTTATTAAAGCCAAACACGCCATTCTACTGGACTGGTGAGCTACAAAGATTGTTTGAAGAATCAAAACGTGTTATTGCAAGTGAAATTGAAGAGGGTGTTCAGATCTTTGATCCAGACAGACCTACTTGTCTCGCAACAGATTGGTCCAAAGACGGAATTGGCTTCTGGGTACTACAGAAGCATTGCTCTTGTCCTAAGTCTGGACCGTTTTGTTGATGGAATGGAAGATTACACTTGTTGGGAGCCGTTTTACGCATGCAGCTGAATCACGATATGCTCCAATTGAAGGCGATGCACTGGCTGTGGCAGGTGCTTTAGACAAGGCCAGATACTTTGTGCTCGGTTGCAAACATCTGATTATTACAGTTGATCATAAACCACTTTTGAAAATGTTCGGAGACAGGTCACTTGAGATCATCTCCAACTCACGTCTACGAAATTTGAAGGAGAAAACACTGCGATACAGGTTCCGCATGGTTCATATACCAGGTATTAGACATCGGGCCACTGATTGCACATCCCGTCACCCAACTAGTGAAGCAGAACAGTTCTTGCTTACGGACGATGTGGCCACCATAAAGTCACCCCTAGCTGTAATCACACACTGTTCCTCATTTATGTATGGACTCCGTACCCCATCAACAGAGAGCTTGATTGAAGATACTGTTGCTGTATCAGCGGTGTCATACTTAAATGCATTAGATCTCAAATCTATTACCTGGGACAGAGTACGCACAGCTACATCTAGTGACGATGACATGCAGACCCTCATGGACCTCATTGGATCTGGCATGCCCGAATATCGCTATGAATTCCCAGACACTACGGGACTACTTTCAGTTTCAAGACAATTTACATACAGCTGACGGGGTGATTCTATACAAAGATCGTGTTGTCATCCCACCATCGCTTAGACAATAAATTCTGGCTTATCTTAATTCAGCACACCAATGGGGTAACGGCAATGACTGCAAGAGCAGAATCATCAGTCTTCTTGCCAGGGATCACATCTGCTATCAGCATGGTGCGCACTACATGTCAGCACTGCAACCGTATTGCCCCCTCTAATCCTAGTGCACCACCCACCCCATTGACAAATCCAGATTACCCATTCCAGTGTGTATGTGCTGATTACTTTCATTACAAAGGCTGTAATTACTTGTTAGTAGTTGACCGTTACTCAAACTGGCCAATTGTTGAAAGGGCTCAAAATGGTGCTAATGGCCTAATAGACTGTCTTCGTCGCACATTTGTCACCTTCGGCATCCTTGATGAGTTGGCCTCTGATGGTGGACCAGAGTTTATATCTGCTGCCACACGCAAGTATCTGAAGGATTGGGGAGTTTATCATCGCCTTTCATCAGTTGCTTTCCCTCATAGCAATTGCCGAGCAACAGTTGGAATCAAGACTGTCAAACGACTGATCATGGACAATACAAATCCAAACGGAGGTCTTGAAACAGATTCATTCCAGCGTGCCATACTACAATACAGGAACACACCTGACAGAGATACCAAACTTTCACCAGCTATGTGCGTATTTGGTCGCCCTATTCGCGACTTCATCCCTATCCCACCTGACCGATACCATCCACATAATACCTGACATGAAACACTTGCAGCAAGGGAAGAAGCACTGAGGAAGCGTCACATGAAGGAAGCAGAACGTTTATCTCAGCACACCAAGCGACGTTTACCACTTTCTGTCGGTGACCATGTACATATTCAGACCAGATTGGCCTACACCCTCTTAAATGGGACAAGACTGGATTAGTAATAGAAGTTCGCCAATTTGACCAATACGTGGTTCGTGTTGATGGATCAGGACGTGTTACTCTCCGTAACAGGAAATTTCTTAGACGATATGTTCCTATCTACCCCATACCATCACGCCTATCAATTGACAAGGACATTGGCATGTGGAAGCCTGACCCTCCCTCTATAAGACTTGAGCCTTTGGGTAATACCAAAGAAAATCTACCGGGCTCTCCAGGGCCTCTGACTATCATAACCAACCTGACACCTGCTGTGACCCAATCGAAAGCTGGTCAGAAGTCATCAATTCTCAACGACAATAATAGTCGTCGTCGATTAGTATTGATCAATGATCCGCAATCAGCAAACACAGAGGGACCTGATACTACTAGTGGTGAAAGGCCTGTCGAAACGAACGCCCCGCTGACACCACCAGACATGATGACATCGAATACTCCATCTCATGATCATATACCCCAAACTGACAGCCCTGTCCACCCGCAGACCGTTCGGCGGTCAGGCCGCTCTACAAGACAGCCAGCATGGCACAATGATTATGACATGTGACTTATGGCTATAAGCCTACATAACAAAGATTAGACTAGGCATTTATTCCTATTGACAATTGACATTATAATTACTATACATGTATATACCCATTTATCAAGGAAACTGTTGATTTCTTGCATTTAATTTTCAAATGTTTGTACCATCATTTCAGTCTTTGTTTGGAATCAGTTACCAAATACTTGGGGGAGATAGAGGATTATAGTCTTTAGAGATAAATAGTACTAATATCTATTATTACTTACAAACAGTACATGTTAAAGATTGTTACAACTTGTTTCATTATTGTCTATTTTCAGACAGCGTTCATTGTTTCTAAATAAACGATTAAACAAATAGACCACGCTCTTATTTAATTGTCTAAACAGCTGTCTTTCAATATTTCATACATACATGTGGTTGCTTTTTCACCATATGTCTATGTTGGTTAACATTAAAATAAACTCTTTCTTCCATGTGAATATACATTTTACAGTAAAACAACAATTCAGATAACTGTCCATGTTCAAAGACGACGGAGTGATAATAACGAACACATATGATTTATACATTGTAAAATCAATATAATAGCATTGGTACAAAATCGTTTTTGTCTATTGAAAGTATTCAAAAACTTAAAAATACCAAAGCTTGCCTATCTATAATTGTGTATAGTTTCAAAGATGTTGGTTTAATCAAGTGCCCAATTGTTGATATATTGTCATTTTTGAGTGTTTTGACCATCTCCAACGCTTATTTTGTGCAGAAAAAAAGTTGGAATCAGAAAGTATCATTTAAATTGTTCAAAGAAACAGACCCTATAGCATAGCGGACATTCTTTAATATTTTATTCCGACGAAATTATTTGCAGCTATTCTGTCAAAGGCATTTGTCAAATCAAATTATTTAAATAAGCAAACGACGGATACAGATATAAATAGACAGTCGGAATCACAATGTAAATAGCTGAGATAGTCATATTGTTTTAATTAAACTATCAGATACTTCATCAGAATCCAGTTACAATTTTTTCAAAGAAGAAATAGTTAAGATGTTTGTCAGTTAGGAAAGCAGACATCAATGATGATCAAGTCTATATCCGAATTCCGTTACATTTTTTCTCAAAGAAAAATATATCAAGACTTTGTCTCATATAAAAGCAAGCGCCACAGATGACTGACGAATATTAAATAACCACTGCCAAATGACATTTAACCACTGCCGAATGACATGGAACCACTGCCGAATAACATGTAACAACTGCCGAACTATGTGTAACCGCCACCGAATAACAAGTAACCACTGCTGAATGACACGTATATATTGCTGAATTACATGTGACCACTGCCGAATGACATGTTACTACTACCGAATGATAAGTAACCTCTTCCTAATGACATGTTAACACTGCAGAATGACATGTAACCACTGCTGAATGACAACTAACCATTTCCGAATGCCATGTACTTACTGCCGAATGACAAGTTCTCACTGCCGAATGACAAGTAATCACTGCCGAATGACGTCTAACAATTGCCGAATGACATGTAACAACTAACAAATGACACGTGACCACTGCCTAAAACTATATACCTACTGCCGAATGACAAATAACAACTGTCGAATGACATGTCACCACTGTCGAATGACACGTAACCACTGCTGAATGACTAGTAACCACTGTCGAATGCCATATAGTTACTGCCAAATGACAAGTTTTCACTGCCGAATGCCATGTAACCACTGCCAAATTATGTGTAACCACCATCGAATATCAAGTAACTACCGCTGAATGACACGTAACCACTGCCGAATGATATGTTACCACTGCCGAATGACATGCAACCATTGCCGAATCATGTGTAACCACCACCGAATGACAAATAACCACTGTTGAATGACACATTACTACTACTGAATAAAATGACAAGTAACCATTACTGAATAACACGTAACCACTGCTGAGTGACATGTAACCACTACCGAATTATGTATAACCACCATCAAAAGTAATCACTGCTGAAGGACACGTAACTACTGCTGAATGGCTGGTAACCACTGCCGACTGACATGGAACCACTGCCGAATTATGTGTAACCATAACCGAATGACAAGTAACCACTGCTGAATGACTAGTAGCCATTGCCGAATGCCATGTAACTACTGCCGAATGACAAGTAATCACTGCCGATTGAAATGAAACCACCACCGAATGACAAATAACCACTGCTGAATGACACGTAACTACTGTCGAATGACATGTAACCACTGCCAAATGACATGGAATCACTGCCCAACGACATGTAACCACTGCCGAATTATGTGTAACCACCACCAAATGACAAATAACCACTGTTGAATGACACATTACTACTACTGAATAAAATGTAACCAATGCCGAATGGCATGGAACCACTGACGAAGTATGTGTTACCACAAACAAATGACATGGAACCACTGCTGAGTGACAAGTAACCATTGCCGAATGCCATGTTACCACTGCTGAATGACATGTATTTACTGCTGAATAACATGTAATCACCACCAAATGACAAGTAATCAGCGCTGAACGACAAGTAACCATCGCCGAATGCCATGTAACTACTGCCCAATGGCAAGTAACCGCTGCTGAATGACACTTAACCAATGCTGAATGACATTGAACCACTGCCGAATGACATGTAACCTATGCCGAATTATGTGTAACTACAACTGAATGACAAGTAACCACCGCTGAATGACACGTAACTACTGCTGAATGGCATGTAATCACCTCCGAATGACATAAAACCACTGCCGAATGATGTGTAACCACCAGTGAATGACAAGTAACCACTGCCGAATGACAAGTAACCATTGCCGAATGCCATGTAACTACTGCCGAATGACAAGTAATAACTGCCGAATGACATGTAACCACTGCCGAATGATATATAACCACTGCCGAATGACACGTAACCACTGCCGAATGACACGTGACCACTGCCGAATGTAATGTTACTACTGCCGAATAAGAAGTAACCACTGCCGAATGACACGTAGCCACTGTCAAATGACACGTGACCACTGCCGAATGTCATATTACTACTGCCGAATGACATGTAACCACTGCCGAATGACATGTAACCTCTGCTGAATGACAAGTAACCATTGCTGAATGTCATGTTACTACTGACGAATGACATGTCACCGCCGAATGACGTATAACCACTGCCAAATGACACGCGACCACTTCCTAATGCCATGTACCTACTGCCAAATGACTACTGCTGAATAAGAGTAACCACTGCCGAATGCCATTAAACCACTGCCGAATGACATGAAACAACTGCTGAATGACACGTAACCGTTGCCGAATGTCATGTTACTACTGCCGAATAACAAGTTATCATTGCCGAATGTCAAGTAATCACTGCCGGATGACGTGTAACCACTACCGAATGACATGTAACCACTGCCGAATGACATATAACCACTGCCAAATGACACGCGACCACTTCCTAATGCCATGTACCTACTGCCAAATGACTACTGCCGAATAAGAAGTAACCACTGCCGAATGCCATTAAACCACTGCCGAATGACATGTAACAACTGCTGAATGACACGTAACCGTTGCCAAATGTCATGTTACTACTGCCGAATAACAAGTTATCATTGCCGAATGTCAAGTAATCACTGCCAAATGACGTGTAACCACTGCCGAATGACACGTAACCACTGCCGAATGACACGTGACCACTGCCGAATGACATGTTACTACTGCCGAACGACATGTTACCACTGCCGAATGAAATGTAACCTCTGCTGAATGACAAGAAACATTGCCAAATGTCATGTAACTACTGCCGAATGACAAGTAATCACTGCCGAATGGCTGCCGAATGACATGTAACCATTGCCAAATGACACGTAACATCTGCTGAATGACAAGTAACCATTGTCGAATGAAACGTAACCACTGCTGAATGACAAGTAACCACTGCCGAATGGCACGTAACCACTGCCGAATGACAAATAATCACTGCCGAATGACAAGTAACCACTTCCTAATGACATGAAACAACTGCTGAATGACACGTAACCGTTGCCGAATGTCATGTTACTACTGCCGAATAACAAGTTATCATTGCCGAATGTCAAGTAATCACTGCCGGATGACGTGTAACCACTGCCGAATGACATGTAACCACTGCCGAATGACATATAACCACTGCCAAATGACACGCGACCACTTCCTAATGCCATGTACCTACTGCCAAATGACTACTGCCGAATAAGAAGTAACCACTGCCGAATGCCATTAAACCACTGCCGAATGACATGTAACAACTGCTGAATGACACGTAACCGTTGCCGAAAGTCATGTTACTACTGCCGAATAACAAGTTATCATTGCCGAATGTCAAGTAATCACTGCCGAATGACGTGTAACCACTGCCGAATGACACGTAACCACTGCCGAATGACACGTGACCACTGCCGAATGACATGTTACTACTGCCGAACGACATTTTACCACTGCCGAATGAAATGTAACCTCTGCTGAATGACAAGAAACATTGCCAAATGTCATGTAACTACTGCCGAATGACAAGTAATCACTGCCGAATGGCTGCCGAATGACATGTAACCATTGCCAAATGACACGTAACATCTGCTGAATGACAAGTAACCATTGTCGAATGAAACGTAACCACTGCTGAATGACAAGTAACCACTGCCGAATGGCACGTAACCACTGCCGAATGACAAATAATCACTGCCGAATGACAAGTAACCACTTCCTAATGACATGTAATTACTGCCGAATGACATGTTACCACTGCCGAATCACGCTTAATTGTATTTAACCAATATATCCTTTTAATAAGGTCTCTTATTAAATTGTAATATAAGACGTACTTTTGAAACCGAATCGATTCTAATTGTTGGTACAGGCGCAAGCTTCTAACATGCAACAAAATCTTTCTTTTGATTTAATTTCATTATTTTTTATATCATATGTTGAGTTGATACTAATCTATTTTAGGTCGACTGTGAAGAAAGCTCAGAGTTTATATGAACCGCAATGAAGTCCGCTCCCTGAATAGAACGAATACTGAGAGTTGTTTATTGAGGGCATCAGGTCGAGCTGAGGATCGAACCCGCAACCTCTGCCGTGAGCGGCTAACACTACAGACCCCATGCAATATTGTTACTGACGTTCCCGGCAGTACTCGGCAGTACTCGGATGACCAGCTTCTACATATATCTAATTCCACGATTTTTGTTTCTGGAAGCAGAAAAACAGGAAACAAACGTATGTTTGTGTGAATACACTTGTACAATCTAAACAAAAGCAATACATTGACTTCCATTCATCATCTTCAAGTTAGAATCCGTGGATATAGCAATTGTCTAGATATAAATCTGGATATTTTATTTGTTCTAGTAATTAACTTTTTTTTAAAGCTTTTCGAAATTGATTTATTTGGTGAAAGCAAGTCATCTATTAGAGGTGATGAAGAGCCGCCGGTCCCATGAGCAGGGGAATGAAAAACCACGCACGTCAAATATATCATTGAAGTTTTTTAACCGGTTGCTTATAATGCCGATGAGATTGTGCTAGAGTATGAATAGACAGACAGACTGGTACGAGATCAAGAGAGAAAATCTCGTACACGTTAAAGGTATCATTGAACTTTTTTAACCAGCGAGGGTGTGTAGGCGTATGGATAGACAGACAGACAGACAGACAGACAGACAGACAGACAGACAGACAGACAGACAGACAGACAGACAGACAGACAGACAGACAGACAGACAGACAGACAGACAGGCAGGCAGGCATGCAGGCAGGCAGGAAGGCGGGCAGGCAGGCAGACATACAGGTGTGCAGGCAGGCAGGCAGGCAGGCAGGCAGGCAGGCAGTTATGCATGGCAGACAGACATGCAGATGCGCAGTCGAATGGAATCAAATGGTCTAGATCGTTCGACGAGCACGGGTTCCTTAATAGAAAACGTATTGACACATATATTCGTTTTCACTATACATATACAGAAGAAAATGTCCTTTGAGAACCAGATCATAACAAACTGATTATATGTATAATACAAATCTGCATTAAGTTTTTGCTTAAAACAATCAGCAAGAGTGTCGGTCATTTGTAATATGTTTATCATTAAACACATATTCTTTATCAAAATTCGTCGTTGAGGACTTCAAGGTAGGTTGAACTTTGTACAACGATATTTTCTCTTTAAATGTAATCGACATTAGTACTTATATTAATATTATTACAAATATATATCAGACAGAAATAAATCGTATAGCTATGTTAACAATGTTTTGTATGTATTACATAGTCACTGTTGTAATACTGGTACAGATTACGAAATGATATTTAAAATGAAGTTAATGAAGATCCAAATAGTTCTGGAAATCTATCAGTAAAATTGGGATCAATAACCTTTAAAAGATCGATTTCAATGGAGTTATTTGTGGAAGACGGTAATTTTGTCTTCGGATGTTAGAGATGAGGTTTTAGAGCAATATTTTAAATACAATTACATATCATGAAACTGATGATAATAATAAAGGAAGTGTTAATTCTCTCTGCAACAATATTTTAGATGGAAACATTTCTATATTTGACATAAAAAAACACAAAAGATTACGCAAAGAAGGTAACAGCGATTGATTTTGACCAGCCGATGTTATGAACCGTCTGTTTGTTTTACATGTATCTTTTAACATAATATTTTGATACTGGTTACATACCATCTTTATAGGGTAAAACTATGATAAATCCTTTACCTAAGTCGGGTAAAACTACCATAAATCGGATAAAACTATCATAAATCCTATGCCTAAATCGGATAAAACTATCATAAAACCTACGCCTAAGTCGGATAAAACTATCATAAAACCTATACCTAAGTCGGGTAAAACTATCATAAATCCTATGCCTAAGTTGTGTAAAACCGTATATCATAAATCGTATGCCTAAGTTGGGTAAAACTATCATAAATCGTATGCCTAAGTCGGGTAAAACTATCATAAATCCTGTACCTAAGTCGGGTTAAACTATCATAAATCCTGTACCTAAGTCGGGTAAAACTGTATATCATAAATACTATGCCTAAGTCGGGTAAAACTATCATAAAACCTATGCCTAAGTCGGGTAAAACTATCATAAATCCTGTACCTAAGTCGGGTTAAACTATCATAAATACATAAATACTGTACCTAATTCGGATAAAACTATCATAAATCCTATGCCTAAGTTTGGTAAAACTATCATAAATCCTGTATCTAAGTTGGATAAAACTATCATAAATCCTATGCCTAAGTCGGATAACACGATCACAAATCCTATGCCTAAGTCGGATAAAACTATCATAAATCCTATGCATATGTTGGGTAAAACTATCATAAAGCCTGTACCTAAGTCGGGTAAAACTATCATAAAGCCTGTACCGTAAAACTATCATAAAGCCTGTACCTAAGTAGGGTAAAACTAGCATAAGTCCTGTACCTTAGTCAAATAAAACTATCATACATCTTGTACCTTAGTCGGGTAAAACTATCATAAAACCTATGCCTAAGTCGGATAAAACTATCATAAATCCTATGCCTAAGTTGGGTAAAACTATCATAAATCCTGTATCTAAGTTGGATTAAACTATCATAAATCCTATGCCTAAGTTGGATAAACCGATCACAAATCCTATGCCTAAGTCGGATAAAACGATCACAAATCCTATGTCTAAGTCGGATAAAACGATCACAAAACTATGCCTAAGTCGGATTAAACTATCATAAATCCTATGCATATGTTGGGTAGAACTATCATAAAGCCTGTACCTAAGTCGGGTAAAACTATCATAAAGCCTGTACCGTAAAACTATCATAAAGCCTGTACCTAAGTAGGGTAAAACTAGCATATATCCTGTACCTTAGTCAAGTAAAACTATCATACATCTTGTACCTAAGTCGGGTAAAACTATCATTAAGCCTATACCTAAGTTGGGTAAAACTATCATTAATCTTGTACCTAAGTCGGGTAAAACTATCATAAATCTTGTACCTAAGTCGGGTAAAACTATCATAAATCCTATACCTAAGTCGGGTTCAGCTGATGTAAAAATCCTCTTTCATATCAAGGTATAGCACTTGCATCCCAATGAATAAACGTTAGAATGATATTCTAAATTCTCGTCCTATTTTATGGTCTGAAAATTATGATAAGCTTGCCGATGAACAGAAAGAGTTCCGAGGTACAGCACTTGCATCCCCCATGCATAAACATCATAGTGATATTCTAAATTCTCGTCCTACTTGATGATCTGAAAAAAATGATAAGCGTGTCGATAAACAGAATGAAAATAAATATTGTACAACAGATCAGGTTTCGTGCTTAACAGACACAACAGATACCAGGAAAAGGCTTTAAAAGCTACGTTTTGCGCATTTATAGACTTTCGAAAAACTTACGATTGTATTGATTGAGATAAACTCTGACAACTGTTACATAATACTGATATCTCGGGTAAAATGTCAATTTCTGTTTAATCTTTATTAATTCTTACAGAGGATGAAACAGATGAATAAATGTTTATATACGTATGTTTCACCCTGTGTAAGCAGTATTAGCTATTATTATTATTATTATTATTGTACTATATGGTTTTATGTTATTCTGACTTACGGCGAGGCTACTCATTGTCACCACTGTTGTTTAATTTATATATATGTGATTTAGTTTAATGCATAAATCACTTGGGAAAGGCAATAACGTGTTAATGAAATTATAAGTATATGCTGTTGATATTGTTTAATGACTGAAATGAAGAAGGTTTGCAATATTTGCTTAATGGTTAAACACTTGGTGTAATATAAACAGTACGTTTATTAATGTTTATAAAAGTAATATTGTTCATTTTCTTCCAAAATCCGAGTACCAAATATCAGAATATTCATTTCCATGTGGTGCTAATAGTATAAAGTTGACTGATAAATATATTTATCTTGGGTTAACTCTGACGGAACACCTCGATTTTAATATAACAGCTAAAGCTATTTCTCAAAGTGCTGGGTGTACTTTAGGTTTATTAATTGATAAATTTAAAAGTTTATGTAATATGTCATATGATATATTAGCAAAATTATTTGATTCGTTGGTTTGGTCAGTGATATCGTATGGGGCAGCAATCTTGGGCTTTAAATCTTACCATTGTATTAATGTTATACAAAATAGGGACACGTGGTTTTATATTGGAACCGGGAAGTATACTTCCACTGCAGCTATATAATGTGCGTTACTGGGCGGATTTCACCTTTAGTTAAGCAATGGTAGTGTATATGTAGCCACTTGAGTCGCAATGTCCATACACATAACACGAGACTGGATAAGCGGACATTTGCATGGTCACAAAGCAAAGTAAACATAGGTTGTTAAAACCGGATTTTCATAGTTAAAACTAAGTTAGACAATATAGAATTACACACATATTTTGATATTGATAACAATGTAAGTAAAACTAAGTTTGCTGAAACTGTATATTATGCAAAACATGTTAAACATACATTGAACAAGAAGATACATAAATGTGACACCTTGTATTGTGTAATTACCATAAAGTGGTTCTCAATTGTCAAGTACAGCAAGTTCCATAAATGTGACACCTCGTAACGTGTAATTACCATCAAGGACTTATATAGAGAAGGATAGGAAACTTGCATTTCCTTACTAAATGTTGGTAAAATAGCACACGAAGGACTACTTATTTGGCAAATGTAACTTTCATAATTCACAGGCAACTGGTTTCTTGTACATAAAATTTAAGCTGTGTGTAAACTTAGGTTTTTAAAATGTTTCGATCACGAAAAATGATCATGAATTAACGATATTGAGGTTTGAAGTAAAATTTCTCGGACTTTGTTGTTATTTTGGCTGCAGTATACACATTTTGTAATCATAAGAACTTCAACATTTTAAACACAAATTGCTGGGAATGGTATTTTTTTAATTAGAATTTCATTCTGCAATGTAAGAATTTTGATTTGTGTTCCTGAGATAAATGGAAATTAAGATAATTGAAAACAAGGTATTGCGAGATTTTGCGTGAATACGCGAGCGTTCACAAAATATCAATCAGTTACGTTTCCTTTTCTATGAAATTCCTTGTTACCATGAAGCGGTTCGTTGTCAAGTACAAAAATTCTTCCTCAAGTAAGCTTATAATTCACTATTAATAAAAAAAGAAAACAAATACCGAATTTAAAAGCGACTCATAACTAAACACACGAGAAATTTAAAATATGAATATGTCAATTACAAACATAACAATGTCTGCTGTTAAAGACTTAACATGCCGCGGTGGCGGTGTATGCAGGTGGGTCTAACGGCGCCTTTGTGGGACCTGGTCCTGCGGCGATATACTCTGGTGGTCCTGCAGGGTATGTATATCCCTGGACGACGACGGGGCCTCCTGCTTGTGGGTACTGGGGTATAATGGGTACTGTTGCATCATGGTCATCTGTCCCGGTAATTCCTGTCGGGCTCCACATGTTTTATGGAACAATATTACCAGAGCTGCAATACTTGTGAGGATTCCGCCAATCCCCGTTAGCAACAATGAATACGAAAATAGGAATGGGCTGTCGTTGTTAAAGCGATGGATGTGCGTTTTTATTATTCCATCTGCGAACTTTCCTGAAGCGACCAATGCAAGAATTCCTAAAATAAAAAAAAAACCATATAGATATTGTGTTACCAGTGACATATACATGTATATTGTTTAAATTTATTTATTTACTTCGATTGAGAAAAACGCTATTACAACTTTGACAAATCACGTCCGAATAGTCTATATATGGAACCCGAATTATATCTATTAACCCCCAATAAAAAAGACGGAGAATTACGTGACTATCCCACAATTCATAGCTATTGAACGTTTACTAAACTTTGACGTCATTTAAACTTTCCATGAAGCAACTGATCAATCAACATGCCTAAATGTGCCGCTATTTGACAGACCTAATCGGGAGAGCTGGATCCGCTTTTGCAGCCGTGTATATAGAATTAAAAAATAGCCTGCGGATCCCTGTCAAGTATTGTGTCATTGGTGGTAAAGTATCTAACAACGACGGGTGTGATTCATTACAAAACACATGGGGTCCATGACCAATGGTCTGAGGTGCTGTCTTACATCTCACCGTTGATCTCGTGGGTTCGAGCCCAGCTCGATCAAAACGTTTATGTGTGAGAAACATTGCCATTTCTCTCAGAAGGAATGAGGTTCTAATTAGATACATTCTACGGATATAGATACAGTAGAACTTTGATAGCTCAAACCGGGGCCAACAGGACTGGACAAAATAGTTCGAGTTAAGGGTTGTTCGAGCTAAATATTGTTCAACATCACACCATACATGTACATGTGTATAATGTTATATCTAAATAGGAATCGGCTTGGACCAGATAAGTGGTTTGAGCTATATATGGTGAAAAGGCAACAAAAACTACAGCACCCAGATGACCTTGTTGGTTGCTTTGTCGTGTTATCGTCATTTACGCATATCGTATATTTAAGCCCGGTACAACTCAAATATTAAAAAGGCTCCACTTGTTAGTCCGATATTGTTTAGGAAGAACGATTTAACACTGGTTATTTAAATGCTATCATATAAATAAAGCTATTTTGTGAACTTTTTGTTCAGAAATATGCGTTCTTTTCTACTTCTGCAATGCGTGTTTTACAGTCAGAATGTGAAGTGGTGTTGTTGTCGATTAAATCGAGTCCCGCTCTAAATGCTGCAACAACACCTATCCTAAATCCGATAAATCCCGAGCGACAATAACAAATCTTCGGATTTCCGGTAATCAGCGAAGTGCGTTCCGGAACTATCCGGAATTGGTTTCACCAAAATCAACCACGAATACAACTGTTCATAGACGACCCTTTTAAACACTTATTTCTAGAAAGTAAGACGTGTTGTTGTAGAAAATCGCGCAGATTTTTTCAAGATAAATGGGTATCTACAGATTAGATATAGTTGGATCATTTCGTGGACATAAATTGTATTTTAAGTATAATGATCACACACGTCTCAAAAATGAACTTGCCGATAATAACCGCTACATAAGTATTTCTCGAAATTGAATAAAAGTTCGGGACTATTCCAATTTAAATAGAAATCTTTCCTTAATTCTAAATAATAAAGCTAATGTACAATCGTTGTTAAAAAATTAGATTTACTTACCTGACAATGCGCATGCAAGGAATCCAATAATGAACTGCAGTCTCTTGTTGGATCCACTTGTGTTTCTCCTTGACACTATAAACAACACAATTCCAAATATGCACGCGAACAAGGCCAGGGATGTCTCTATTTGGCACTCTCTCATCGGAAAACCTAGAGCAGAAAAACACCATTAGAATCTAGACTAAAAAAATGTTTCAAATGGACATCCTTTACTTAGCGCTAAGTGGGAAGAGGGTAAAATAAAATTTCGCTTTAAAAGGAACGGCTTGCCTTTTTGAGTAACTTAGCGTAAATATAAGTCTTTTGTAGGTAAACGATAATTTAATAGGCGTAAGAGCACTTCAATTATTGCGGGGGGGGGGGGGGGTGGAAAGGGCAACCTGGGGGTAATATGGGGGAAGACTAACTGCTGAATTCTGTTCACTTCTTAGAAAATATGGTTGTTATTGTTTTTGATTTTTTATGCATTATTATTTAACACGCAAGTACGCACGCACGCACGCACGCACGCACGCACGCACGCACGGAGGCCGATTATAGGGTGGTCTGGGGGCATGCTTGCACAGAAAATTTCTTTAGTCGAGGAGGCCATTTCCTCCGTTTTCCTGCATTTAGAATCTATTTTGCCCATTTGGAGGTATTGATTTTGGATATCTGTTTTATACCAAGACCAAAAAATCTGGGATTTTTTTACAAATAGTCACCAAATGACAACAAATCACAAAATTCACAAAACATCTTAGTTATTTAGATCTATACTCTCAACATATTTTTTGTAGAAAAAAAAATTGATACATGCAAATGTCAAGCAATGCGCATTCATGCATATAGATTCACATCAATCTAAATTGTACAAGTGTGTAACGTAAGTCGTAAAATAAATTCTTTTAGACTAAAATTCAAAACATTTGATGAGTATCAGACTAAACATTCACCAACGTCTATCTGATAACAAATTGTGAGGATTTGCTATATATTAGGCGAACATTATATTTAGATGTTATCAAAGGCACACAAATACAGCAACAGTTCATATAGTCATATTTAGTATATTTCCTAAATATTTGATTAAAACAATCTAAATGTTCAATTGAATATGCTTAATGTTTAATTCTTTATTCCTATTTCTTAATTCTAATTGACAAATGCCTGATTCTAAATACGTGATTATCATTTGTATACAATTTGTATTGTTTTATTCTTAATTTCTATTTTTTAGTTCTAAATGATAAATTATTCATTCCAATTGTGTGGTGGTATCCTTGGGTAAGACATTTTTTCCGCATATGGCAGTACTGGTTATATCCAGGAAAACTTTGAGTGTGAGTTGTATATTATAAGAACTTGTTTCGCA
Source organism: Panopea generosa (assembly GCA_029582155.1). Lineage (NCBI taxonomy): Eukaryota > Metazoa > Mollusca > Bivalvia > Adapedonta > Hiatellidae > Panopea > Panopea generosa. Next base: position 30,358,515 of record CM055901.1, on the reverse strand, counting down.
ATCGAAGTAAAATAAACAATTGTAAATTATTCAATCTGCACGTGATGTATTTATGTGAAAAATCATTCACATTACAAATCATCACTCCCATCTATAAAAACAGGATGTTTTATCTATAAAACTGCACGTTTTATCTATAAAAATAGAATGTTTTTTATCGGATCCGTTTCTAAAACATTCTGGAAATATGAAAAAATCAGATAAGCTTGGTGACATTGCAATACACATTCAACCATTACGCATCCATGTACGCATCCATTCACGCACATGCGTGTCGTGAATCAAAACTGAAATTAACACTACAGACCCTGACCTGCATTGCCTACGTGTAGCTACACCGGTGTGCCAATGCTATAAAACTAGCACCGGATTCGCTGCCGCCAGGAATAATTAGTGTGCCATGTACAGTTTTTTATGTATCTTGCAGCTACACCGTTAAGTTGGGACAACATATATATATGCTGACCCCACGCACCTCTCTCAACCTGATCAAAAACAACAACAGTAGAACAACAACAAAAACTAAAACACAACAGTACTAAACAATTTAATATATAGTTACTGTAATTGATTTTTGAAATAGCTCTTGGATTATTCTAGACAAGTGCTAGTGTATCGTATACATCCTCCGTATATTTTTGTCTCTCCCCACCCGCGTCCACACGCACGCACGCAAGCACGAACGCACGCACACACACTGTGATAACTATGTAAAGAAACTGGACAATTAGCATATTTAACACTTAATTATTGATCATAATCGATTACAATGGAAGGAGAACCGTGTACATTTATCGGCTCAGTGATTCAAAAACAATAACAACGGCAGTAAGGGCGCAACGGATCAGGGATATGTAACCTTGGTTGCAGGTGCGATACCAAACAAAAAGCAATACTTTGATCAAGCGAATGTTTTCAGTTACACACATGTCTCTTTACATGGCTACTCAGTAACAGCAACCATTTACAGTTTTGGCGACCGTTTACAGTAACAGTGACCGTTTACAGTAACAGTGACCATTTACAACAGTGACCGTTTACAGTAACAACGATCATTTACAACAGTAACCATTAACAGTAACAGCGAATGTTTACAGTAACAGCGACCGTTAACAATAATGACCATTTACAGTAACAGTGGCAGTTTACAATAACAGCGACCGTTTACAGTAACAGTGACCGTTTTCAATAAAAGTGGCCATTTACAGTAACAGCGACAATTTACAATAACAGCAACCGTTTACAGTAACTGTGACAGTTTACAATAATTATTTAAAGTAACAGTGACCGTTTATAATGACAGCGACCTTTTCCAGGAACAGTGACCTTTTGCAGTAATAGAGACCGTTTACAATAACAGCAACAGTTTACAGTAACAGCGACCGTTTACAGTAACAGCGACCATTAACAGTAACAGTGACCGTTTACAATGACAGTGACCATTTACAGTAACAGCAACCATTTACAGTAACAGCGATCATTTACAGAAACAGCGACCGTTTAAAATAACAGCGACAGTTAACAGTAACAGTGACCGTTTACAATAACAGCGACAGTTTACAATAACAGTGACCGTTTACAATAACAGCGACGGTTTACAGTTACAGCGACCGTTAACAAAAACGACCGTTTACAATAAGAGCGACCATTTAGAAACGTTAACAGTTTGGTATTGTCCGTAAGTAATAACCTGACAATCTTCGCCAATATGTTCGGGCGTTTAAACGCCATTTTCCGTGCAGTTATTCGTGAGTGCGATATGATGCCGATATAATAATACATTGGTATCGGTTTTTCAACAGTTATCATTCGGACCACCTCGCCAATTATCCTAATTAAGCTCGGAGTATGTACGATTGCAACAGTTATATCACAAAAACGAATATGTTAATTGACAGATATATACGGAATATGCATGAGTGCCCGATCAATCTTAACGCACAATACAAAGACTATTCATGAGTGGCATGCAAATCTTAATGCACAATACTACCTGATTGAAGTGTATAATTCAATAACAGTCTATAATTTCTTGATAAAGGTTTTTCTTTATAATGCACATTAAAATTACTACACGATTGTCACGTATCTCCATTTTATAAAATATAGTTTGGTTACGGTTGTAAGGAAAATGTTCACGATTTATTTATACTGAAATCTGAACATTATGTATAAATAAACCTAAACAATACAATTCAGTCAGGTATGACCTGGTGAATTTGTAAAATAACAAACAATTCCTAGAATTTGGATTTAAAAAAAAGCTAATTCTAGTTCCAAGAAATTACAAATATTTTACAATATTCGAGTGGCGACCTTTGGAGTATGTATGTTGTTTAAAATATGTATTGTTCACTGGCACGGTTATTACATATGAACATTATTAGTTGAGATATGAACTTACATGTAGCCTAACATGGGCAAAGTAAGTGAACCGACTTTCGGGTTTCAACTCTTGTTCACTACCTGTTATGGTCCCAGAGTTAAGGAATGTTTAATTGTCACAAATTCAAGTTGGTCGCCAAAATGGCCGCCAGATATTGAAATTCATTTAAATACAATAATATAATAATAAATTATAATAGAATAGAAAACACTACAATAGATTTATTGTTTTTTTTTTGAGAATTATATGACACAGTTTCAGGTCAAAACAAGTAAAAAGATGGTAGATTAATTGGATCAAATCATTATTTTTCGTGATTTGCGAGTGGTTATGACGTCGAATATGTTCGTATTAACGGTTCGGGCATCAAGAAGCAAAAAGCGTTACCTTTGCCTGAACCTTTGTCATCATAATTGACGCAACACACACTTTACATGTTTATTATTATAACAAGGCATTGTTGTGTTTCCGTATAGGTGTACGCCCATCATTGATTTGCCTTCTTATTTTATTGTAAATGAAATATTTTTGAAGATTTACCAAAATACCCATATCAAAGAAGTCAGTGGCGTAGCTTCCTAAAGGCACTGTAGGCACGTGCCTAAACTTTTTTTATGAGAAATCAAAAAATTATAAATGCCAAAACATGCAAAAAAATCTGACCCCTATGCTACTTCATTTTTCACTTCATTAAAGTGATCAAACCTTAAAGAATTACATTTATTTGATATGTAACAGTGAATTAAAGGTTACTATTAAGGATATTCAGGCTCCTAAAAAATAAGAAATATACGCCAAAATACACCTGCGACAGTCTTGCTGATTTTTTTTTCGGAGGAGCATGTCCCCGAGCCCCCAACAACTGTGCCTACACATCGTTTTCAGCCAAGCTACGCCCCTGGAAGCGAAACTTACAGCTTATTGTTTGATGGCATCTACAGTGCCAAAATATCATTAGAAAAGTAAGGGTTATGTTGCATCCAAGAGATATTTTTTCTCTGTTAATTAAGTGTACACTGTTGACAAAGTAAAAGCAGACAAAACCGTAATTGCAGAAATAATGTATTCATGTCCCATGCATGAAAGTCAATCCCAGAACCTGAAATCACCCATTCGGGAGCGCTGGCTCCGTTCTACAGACTACAGGTATCATGTTTTTAATTCACAATTTAAACTCGATAATGCTTTTTAAATGTTCCAAATAAATCACTAATGACAATCAAATAAAAAAATAATAAGTTTTAGAATAAGGAAATGCATTTTTTTAAAAATAAGAACAAAGATTATTAATCACCGCCATAACACGATTCCCAACGGAAGCGAATGTCACGAATGTACAGTTTTGAAAGAGAGAAAACTTCCTTGTCTGTAACAAAGTGATAACTTTGCAAGTCAAAACTCCATTTCTCATTTCTCAAATTACTATCAGGGTGTATCATTATTTTCAAGTGATTTGAAACACATCGTATATAATTATATGTTTTAGTTAGATGGTATAGATAGAACGCTGACTAGGAAACTACTTCGCATTAAAACGAAATGTGATACACAAATTGGCAATATGCCTTCTTTATAAAAGTGTAGGTAGTTTAATAGAACATATATTTATTCAGTTTGACGATGAAGAAAATTGTCAATATAATTATTCATGTTTTAACTGAATATAGCGTTTATTTACACCTTTACTTGTTTCTGTTTTGTGTTGTAAAATCACTAAATTTGTCCTGGTTTACTTACCTGCTGCCGGGCCCGATTAGCTCAGTCGTTTACGCGTTTGACTATCATTCTAGGGGCCATGATGTCGAATCTCCGCCCGGCAACAGTCTCCGTGATGATTGATATACGACATTGTGTCTCATTATCATTCGTCTCTCTAACAGCTGATTCAAGTGGGAAAGTTATCAGTTACTTTCGATGATGGGGTGTGCACGAGTTCTGGTTAAACTTCCAGGATCCCAGGAAACAGTGGTTAGGTTAACTGATCGTCTGTTAGCCCTCGATGGCATAAACATGAGACTAAATATTCAATCAATCAATCATTACTTACCTGCTGACTCGATCCGCTCTAAATCACCATGCCCGATTGTATGACAGCCCATGTAACCGCCACAATACACTGTATACCATAGACCAAGATGCAGGAATTTCATAGACACCCATCCAGGTGTCACAAATCCGGCAAGTTGGAAAATTAAAGACAATACCAACAAAACAATGAGCCAGGTCGTGACTTTCGAATTTTGCACACCCGTCGGGGCTCGAGCGACATTTCCGCCGTTCAACATGTTAAATCCTTGTTAAAATAATAAAAAAATAACCTTTAAAGTGTATACAACCAAGCCGTCTTATCACGGTGAATATAATGATCTATAATGTGTCATACAGACTACTCAGATGCAGAATGGTAGGAACCAATCAGATATATTCTTACAAATAAGTTGTCACGTGACGGCTTTGCGTCATTTCGGCTAATTAACCAGCGTCCTTTTTATCGATCTAATATGGCCGCCTTGGGCAAAATTGAGACAAAGACACGGATCAATTTTTCGGATACAGGATCCTCAAACAACTCTAGAAGTAATGGAAAGCAGGTAAAATATACGTTTTATTATCATTTATTTAGAAACAAAGTTTTAATGGCGGCAATTTAAAACTGTTTTAAGCAAAGGCAACCGAAAAGAATGATGAGTGCATTGTGTTTTGTTCTGGAAAGATCGATTAGCAAAATGTCTGCTCTGTTTCCGATTAAAACTGTTTGATAAACTGAACGAAACATGTCATAACGGTAATTGGACGTTTGAAATATATTCTGGGCTTGGAAAATTATGAGTATGTTTATAGTTGTGTTTGAATCCACACTGACCGACAACACGAAATGGAACATTTTACACACATATTTTACTCCTGCGAGTTAAATATCCAGATAATACAAAGTGTCCCATCACATTTTACTTAGATATTGGCGAAATACAATGGGTTGGGATGCATGTTTGCTCCAAGAGGTCCCAGGTTCTATTTCCAGTGTTTAGTACAGGGTTTTTCAAATGTCTGTTTTATGATGTAGAACCCAATTTGTTTGTTTTTTTTATACAATGGGTTTGTTGGTTTAAAAGCTTAAATATAAATGTTATGTGTTACTTTTGGCGACTTTAAACTAAAATTTACTAGCACTCTCATAGTACTTCAGACAGTGTACTGTAAAACCATACAAAACCTGGTAATGGGTTGAAAGCAGTCGGTCAGTGGCGTAGCTGCCATTAGGCTATATGCCCGAGCTTGCACTTTTTTGCATACGCATCATTATATCTCCTGAAAATACCCCCCTGAACGTAGCAAATGTAATCTGAAAGTCTTTTTACTGCTGGGCCATGAACCCAGACCCTGCTAGAACCTGTTCTGCTTGCACATCATTTTAGGGTCAGCTACGCCACTGTCGGTCCAGTGCACATGGACAGTGGTACCAAATTCATGTAAAACATTCTGTGTTAATCAACACAGAGCTCCAGATAAGCTTTTCTTCAAATGAGTATTTTACCCCTTAAATTAGAATGCAATGCTTATTTTCAAACTATTAAGGGTAAAAATGAACATTTATTCAGGAATTTTAATGCTTTAATACCCCCAAATAGTGCTTATCTGGAGCACTGCAGCAATTCAAATGTTGTAAACCTTCCGTATATTCTTCCTATAAGATTCAGCTTGTTTAAAAGAAAGAACTATATATGGCTTATTTTGCAAGCTCTGAAATAAGATTGTAGTGAATGTACACGGCCTTGCTGTTAAGCTAGCTTTTACAGTGAGATGGTTGAAGTGCACTGACTGTATTGGAAGTTAAGCAACAAAGTACAGGTCAGTACCTCGATAGGTGACCACTGTCACTTTAATGGCAACGAGGATTAGCTGTTGAATATGTGGCTGCACAAATATCTCTTTCCTTGGGATGGGACGGGATATAGCTAGGAACTGCAGGAAGCCACAGGCTATGCAGTTTGGGATAAGCCCTAAAAGTTAAAGGAGGAGTGTAGTCAATGTACATAGGTCACTTACAACAGCCTAACTGTTAAGCTAGCTTTTACAGCGACATGGTTGAAGTGCACTAACTGTATTGGAAGTTAAGCAACGAAGTACAGGCAAGTACTTGGAAGGGTGACCGCTGTCACTTTATGATTTTTAGATGTTACAATTTAGGTCATGTGCTGTCACCACCTTATTAACTAAGATTTTCAGCAAATCTTCAACACGTGGGGTGTGTTATCTTGAATCAGTGATTTTAAGAGATTGAAAATATACATATAAATTAGGTAGAGAGCACAAAACATCTTTGGCTATTTTCTCGCAGTGGGTTTGTTGGCCGTTTTGATGGCCAAACTTCCATTACTGCAGCGTTTCATTTACCCCTGCATCCTAGATGCACAAATCTTGTGGCAGACGCACAATTCTGAAATATGTGCATCTGCTGGACGCATAAAAATCGCAGCCGATACGTTGCGATTAACTCAAATACAAACATTTAATTCCCGACGCATTGTGTTTCTTGCACTCTGCTTTGGAAACATTAGTGCACGCGCATCATCGGATGAATTTCAAGAGCATCGGGTTACTACTGCACGGCTTTCTAAACAATGATGCGCGCACATCTAGCATAATCAATGTCATCAGATGGTCTCTGTTACTGTTGCAAGTGGTAAATACGCAAACTGCTTGCCAGCCATGAATACTTCTTGTATTATACGCAACAACGCCCGGGCTTGCATATATTTTTGAGAATGCATCATTATATCCTGGAAATGCCATCAGAACGCAGGAAATGCATCCTGAAAAATTTTTTTCTAATGTGGAGAGGAGCATGTCCCCCAGACCGTTCTAGAACCCTATGGGCTTGCACATCATTTTAGGGTCAGCTATGCCACTGTCAGTAAAGGAGATGCAGTGTGTAATGTTATTTGAACAAAATCAACAAACACTGTGTTTTTTTTTTACACTAAGCTGCAGAAGTTGTTTTTTTTAATGTTTTTAACTTCTAATCATTGTTTACTGTTGTTTAATACTCATTTATGCTTGTGGTTGTCTAAATGGTGCACAGTTAAAGGTTCACACAGTGCAATGGTGAAGTATCTTCATTTTCACAATGTTACATCATTTGAAATTATAATGATTTAGTTAAATTGTCTGGAAAAACGGGACTCACACTTCCATTTTTTGGACTCACAGATTTGTAGCCCAGCGAGTCCTGGGACTCGTACATTGAAATTTGTAAAAAAATCGATGTTACTGTCCCTAAAATATATAAATATTCTGTACTAATTTATTATAAACCTTAAAAATGTAGTTTAAAACAATAAAGAACAGATATGTTGACCTCTAAACTGTGATGAACATATAATTTATCCCCTTTTTTCATCATTACGTTATTTTCCACTGTGAAAGGGACCCACCCTAATACCCCCAAAACCAAAAAAATACAAAAACCACTGGATTTATATTATTGAAAATATTTCCAGATTTTCAATCAATTTAGCTATATGATTGATTATCTCTATTTGTAGACGTATGTATTTGGCGTTCCTTCTAGCAGACCTGAACTTGGTGCTTCTTCTTCATTGGCGCTTGAGAATATGGGTAAATGCTATTATAATTGATCAGTATAATTTTTTCTTGCGTAATTCAAACTATTGTACACTGCTAAGTCTATGGGCCAGTTATACTGCAATCTGTAACAATGTTATAATGTATTAATTACATTCGAGTAATTCTGCCCATAGTATGACTCAATATATGACTGCAAGTGACATCTATTCTTTTGTTGTACTGGAGCCAGCTACATGTCCTTTTTCACTTGCCAAATCTTTTGATTGCAAACCCCCAAAAAAGATGAATTTCACAGTCTGTACGTAACCTGTAATGAGAGAAATGTATGTCAGCAGTCTGGTTAGCTCAGTTAGTAGAGCATTTGCCTGGTAAGCGAAAGGAACCGGGTTTGAGTCCCAGATTGGCTGCATATTTTTTTGTACTTTTATATTGGCACCATATGCGGAGCTGTGACATATATAACTGAGAAACATTCACGGGATTCTCTGACCTGTGGAAATTGTGGGAAGAATTCCAAATTCATAGGGGATTGTCAGTGTGTGCGTAACCTGTAAGAAGAAAAATGTATGCCAGTGGTCATGTTAGCTCTGTCAGTAGAGCATTCGCCTGTAAGCGAATGGTCCCCGGTTCAAGTCCTGGATTGACTGCATATTTTTTTGGTCCTATTAAATTGGCATCCAACGTAGGATTGTGACATATATCTTCCAAGAAGCTCTGGTCTCTATGGAATTCCAAATAATAATGTGTACGTAACCTGTAAGGAGAGAAAAATATGTCGGCAGTCCGGTTAGTTCAGTAGGTAGAGATTTCGTCCTGTAAGCGAAAGGTTCCGGGTTCAAGACCCGGATTGGCTGCATATTTTATAATAGATACCACAAATAAAGAAATGTATTGAATAAATTGAATAAGTATATCTTCAGAAATATAAAAAATATTGATTTTCATTATGCACAGTCTCGTTTTGTTTTGTTTTTTAAACAAACAAACCAACATTAAATAATTTTGTTTGCTGTCTCCTTATCTGGTTTTCAATATTAAGTGGTTCGGTATGAGGATTTTGTTAAATATAAAAACATCCATACAATAAGTGTCATACATGCAGTTAAAAAAAATATGCTGTTTCCAAAATCAGAAAAAAGGTTTTGAATAGGCAGTTATTTGATGAGTAGGCAGAAGACAGCAAGCAGCTTTTAAAGCATCTTGGAATTTTTGTTAATATAGATCAGGGATGTGATATGGTATTAGTGGCCACAGATGGTCCTGTAGTTACTGTTGTAAAGTTGAAGCACATTCATTTTAAACAAATATGGATTAAAATTAATGTTTTTTGTGTTTTTAGAATGGAGAGCAGCTGTAAGACAGAATCTGCAGTTATGCAGAGAAAGTGTTGACCGCCACATCCAAATAAGCCATTTGCTGGACAAAGCAACAACAACTGGCACAAACTTCATGTTTGTTTTAGAAAATGGCTTATTTGAGCTTGCGTCTTCAGGACTATCTGATGGTTCCCTCTATGCAGTGTTGTTTGAAAACAGAAAGAAGAGGAAATTTTTGCGCTTTTTTGAAAGCGGCATATTCCAAGGATTTTTTGAAAGCAAAGGTTACTATTCACTTATATATATATATATATATATATATATATATATATATATATATATATATATATATATATGTATATTACCGGTACATATATATTAACAAATTGTTGGCAAGAAGGAGTGAATGATTGGGGGAGGTATGAAAGAGTTATTCAACTTAGACATGCTAAAGTTAAAAGTCAACATTTAGTCTTTATCGAATCAAACGTTGATTTGCTAATCTTTATATGCATAAATTATAATATATAATGGTATCCTACAATTGACCAGAAGGGAGAAAAATGTTGGCACAGCTCAACAGTAAAAACGGTAATTGAGTGGAAACAGATATTAACTTTAAAAGAACCTTCAACAATAAAATGACAGTTAATATTCTGTGGGTTGGAAACCATTGGAAGATACCAAATTATCTATTTTATGTGGTTCTCAGGTAACCAGTTCAGATTTACCTGCCTTTTTATACTGCCCATAATCCAATTGACGGCTAATACTAAACTAGAATGTATAGACAGAACTTCTACTCTGATTTAATGTTATATGTTTAGCGTCGCTTTAACAATTTTTCAGTCATATCGCGATGGTGTCTACTTGAGCATTATGAGTATACTGACACTGGGCCGACCAGACCTAAAACTCTCCTCTAAATGCTGAGCGTCAAGCGAGGAAGCTTCTAGTACCATTTTTAAAGTCTTTGGTATGACTTGGTCGGGGATCAAACCCACGACCTTCTGCATGTATGGCAGACGCACTACCAGTAGACCAGGCTGCAGTCTACTCCAATATAAAATGCATTTGTTAATTATCATGATTATGGTAAGAGCATAGCAATTAGTGTTAATATTTAAATTACAATAACATAAACTTTCTATGATTTTCAGGACTGGATGTGTTAAAAGCGACATTAAAATGCCCCGACAAAGACTTTTTTGGGGAAAAAGTCTTTACAGATGAGGATTTGGCAACTGTCAAAGAAAGATACCAAACCAATTTAGCAGAGAAGAGAAGGGACTTGGATGAATCAAGTATGTTGGTGTCTTCTATTTTTGTTATTTTTAATGGTTTTCTGCGATTGTTAACAACTTATTGATTCGCTGCAGCTGTTTTGATTTCTTTTATTATGCTATCTGAAGGGCAAACATATAGCCACTGCTTTCTCCACCCATCTGTGTGAGTCCATCCAAACTTAATTTCCGGAACAACTTCAAAAAGCCTGAAAGGAATCCAGTGGCACTATGAACTTGGATAGATGGTAATATATGGAAGTGCAGAACAAAAAAATCATAACAAATACCTTATATAACGACAATTATTTCACCTTGTGTTGGTTATTTTTACTTATCCCGATTATATCTTCATAAAAATCGAAACGAATCCAATGTTGCTGGAACATGGATAAAGGGCAATGTGTGGTATTTGAATAAAAGGTTCTCTGCTTGATAAATCATCATCTATAATCGATCTCCCATAAAGAAAGTATCCTTGAATTAACATCTGAACACATTGGTCTCCTAAACATTTCCGAATCAGTTAAACTTGGACATATCACCTTTAGAAAATGAAAAATAACTCCTTGTGTTTTTTTTTTTTTCAGGAACAAGAAAATTGCCAACATGTGGAAAAAGATACAATAGTTTATTGTATTCTAACAAAAACAGCATCAAGAATGCCCTTGATCTTTTCCTGCATCATGTGCAAACTGATGATTTTGGAAATTATCTAAAATGCCTTGGAGTTTTGGCCAATGTACAGAAAAGGAACAGTTACAAAGACAAGCAAAACCTGAAGTTAGTACAATAATTATCAATGTTTGTATAATGATCCTCCTTTGATTGCCACTGAAGAGAACAATCAATTTTCTCTCAATTTTAATCATATTGTAACATTTGGTTTTAGTCAATGTTAAGGACTTTACTCATTAGGACACTTGTGTTGCATTAAAATACTTGACTGTGTTGCTAAAATTCTTTACTATTTCAGTTACAGTCTGTATTGCAGCTTTTTTTTTTTTTTTAGTTAAATTCAGCAAATTAACTAATCTATATTGAACATGCTTGCTAAAATATGTATGTGTAATTGTTTAATTAAGATATTAAGCATGGTGGAGTGTCATCAAAGATAATTAAGACAAATTGATCCAATTTTCTTGCTGATACTCCTACTATTACTTTGTTAATAGGAGTATTATCCCCCCCCCCCCCCCCCCAACATTTTGACAACATTTTTAGTTTGTGAGATTTTGTTTCTGGCCTGTAACTTTGTCATGCATAGATGGATTTTGTTGATACTTGCTACAAATGATCAACATAGCATGACAACGTGTCGCGAGTAAGACCCACACCCGTAACTCAAAGGTCAAGGTCACAATTTGAGTTTGTTTGACAACACTTTGAGTTTGTGTAAGATTTCGTGTCCAGCCTGTAACTTTGTCATGCATAATTGAATTTTAATGATACATGCTACAAATGATCAACATAACATGACGATGTGTTACGCGTTACACCCAGAATCGCACTTCAAAGGTCAAGGTCACAATTTAACTTTGGTTGATAACACTTTCAGTCTGATTGAGATTTCGTGTCCGGCCTGAAACTTTGAATAAATTTCAAAAACACTTGACTCAATTCATCAGCATGACATTACAAAGTGTCACGTGTAAGACCCACATGCTTACCTCAAAGGTCAAAGTCACACTGAGTTTGTTTGACAACACTTTCAGTCTGTGTGAGATTCCTTGTCTGGTCTGTAACTTTGTCATCCATGGATAAATTTTAAAAAACACTTGGCTCAGTTGATCAACATGACATAATTAAGTGTCGCATGTAAGACCCAAAACCTTTCCTCAAAGGTCAAGGTCACACTTTCAATTTGTTTTATATTGGGTGTCTGGTCTGTGACTTTGTCTTTAATTTGGCTCAATTTATCAAGATGACATGACGACATGTCATAAGTAAAACCAAGACACGGTCACACTTTGAGTATGTATGACAACACTTTTATTCTGTTTGAGATTTCAAGTCTGTCCTTTAACTTTATCATACATTGTACATTGATGGATTTCAAAAACACTTGGCTCAATTTATCAATTGATCAACAATTGATCTGTAATTTACATTGAGGGATTTTAAAAAAAGTTTGACACAAGTAATCAGCATATCATGATAATGTTTCACTGTTGAAATACCCAGACCATTACATCAGATGTCACGGTCAAGGTTACACAAAGGTCAAGGTCATGCTTTAATGTAAAAAAACCCCATAAAATTGCATGTCTAGTCTGAAACATTAGTCCATTACTCTTGATATTCATGGATACATCGCTACCTATTATATCATATATTGTTATTTTTTACTGACCATTCGGGGGGCATGTGACACAGTGAAATTTCTTGTTTTTAAATATAGTTTTTTTTTATAGTGACTAAAGGTGACTATTAATGCCATTTTTGAGTGATTATTGCATTACTATTGATATTACGGAATGTTCTATTGCGATACAATTACTAGTGCTATTGTTGCAATAATAAATTCGCAACTCTATTTGTTATTATTGTAACAACAACAGAATAGTATCGTTAGGATTGTAAGATACAAGTTAACAAACTTCTAATTAGTATCTTATGATAGTAATGTGTGCAGTTATTGAATTTTTCTATATTGAATTGAAGTTAATATTCAATAGTGTTTAAGTTGACACAGTCTTTTTAAGTTTCGGGTTTTTATTTAGCATTGTGGTCAGATTTTTTAGCATCACAGCTAAAAAATTGTAATCTTTTTTAAAATCTGTGGTATTTTTATATTGATTATAGAAAACATAGATTGGTCAATTTGGTGAAGTATCGGTGATTGTATCATTGTAATTGAATTGTAGCATTGATGTTTCATGCATACTATGCGAATATTTACTATTGGAAGTCTGTCAATAGTTCTATGTAATATTACACGCCAAAAACTATGTTAAAATATATGTTGTTTATGTTTTATTTCAGTTACTATTCTGCTAGTAAATGCTTTGTTGGAGAAGATCTTCAACTATGTATACAACGTTACCGAGAAGAAGGGAATGTTGGTGTGGTGGATCCTTTACAAATCTTCACTCCTCTTGAAAAACCTCTCTCTTGGAATCAACAGCTGAAATATCTCTCGAGTATTTCTAATTTCCATAAGTGGCAGCATAAAAATGTTTCTTTTACACAGTGGTTACCGGTAATTGATGTTAAAGGGAAGTATAAACCAGCTTCTCCTAGAAATCAGATCATGTATTATTTTCATGAAGGATATTTGGATCAGGTCTTTTCTGTTTGTTCTTTGCTTCGAAATCGTGAGAAGCAACCTCACGAGTCAACATCCACTTTTCAATCGGTAAATTTACCTTCCGTATCAGATAGTTTACCGAGTGCCCCAAAGCGGCGAAGACTGGAAACAGTCCGACGGCTGACAGTGACTGACTTGGTGGCAAACATACGGACAGTAGATCCCCATTTTACTTCTGAAAATCTATCCCAAGCAATGTCATCCTATGAAAAGTTCAAGTATGCAGTTATTGAAAATGGCAATGTATTTTGGCGGCGTAGTACTTCAAGGACTGACATATTTGCAATGAATGATGTTAATATGACAACTGGATTATTTCAACAAGATTGCTATGCCCACATGACATGGGTTGTTATAAATGGCATTGCAGAGTTGTCTTTTCCTGTAACATGTATTCAACTTTATTACAACTGGCTTGTCTCAGAGTTTCAGAGGAAGAATTTAATGCAATGGATATTTCAGATGTCAAATGTTGTCATATGCGTCTTTTCAATGAAATGATATTGGAGCATATGGAAGCACTGATAAACAACACTTCTCTGTCGGAAAATAGGTTAGTTAAAAAACTTGAGCTTTCCAAAGTTCAAACAAATGAACCGGTGTGTCACCATCCCCATCAAATAGGTCTTAGTTTTCTGTGTATTCTGACCATGATGAAAAATGTACTGTTGTAAGTATCACTGATAATAGACTCTGTTGTCAGTCTGGGTATTGTGATGCAATGTTTTCGTCTTCAAAAAGGTATGTGATTCACTTAGATAAAGCTGAAAATCTCTGTCCCCATTTAAGTCATATGAAAATCCATTGCATCAAATGGAAATGTTTAATCCCTGAACCTGAGGATTCTGTTAACGCAGAGAGATTGATGAAGAGATGGGAGAAAGTTTTGATCCACCACCACCATCACAATAGCTAAGAAATGATTTGAAGGTAATGTTATTTGTAAACAAAAAACAAAAAGATATAACAAATATTAACTAAAGATACAAAGGATTATTATATTAAACCAGATAACCTTGGATATGTGTTTTAGCCTAATCTAACTGTGAGATGAGGTCAGATATTTGTCAAATTTACAATATGGTGTAGTTTTGTTGTATTTAGTAGTACACAAAGGCTCCAGATGACCTTTTCTGATAGCCCAATCACATCCATATTCTGTTACTAACACATAAATTATATAACTTCTGTCAAGTTCTTGAACATTCCATCTCACTTCAAGAGCTGCTAGCCAAAAATCAAACAGGTTTGTGTGTGGTGATTTTTTTTGCATTGTAAAACCAGCAGCACCTTCAGTTTTGTCAGATTGTAAGCTATCTTGAAAAGACTTGCAGACCACAAAAGCGTGATGAGTTCATGAACCAGCATTAATTATCGGGCTAGAATGGACAGGTTACCATACCTTTTAACAATGTTAATTTTTGGCTTTAACCATCTGTTACACTTGTGTTACACTTACATTTTATATGCAAAAGTAAGGGCTAATCATCAACATTAAGAGGGTATGTATATATTTCTAATTTATCATTTTTTTCAGGAGTTGTGCACCTTTTGCATATAAAACAGTATGCCATTTGTCATTAGATAGCAATAAATTGAAACCTTATCAAGTAGGACTTCAGTTTTACCCTTTCTTGTAGGAGACCTGAATTCAAGGCATTTGCTTGTGTTGATAATGATTTGCTTCCGGTAATTATTGTCAAAAAAAAGTTTACTTTAACCTACATTGAAAAAAATATTTAGGTAATATTTTTTATTTTGATAATAGGGACATCGGTTTAATGAGGATACAGGCTACTGGGAATAGCCTTCTTTGAGTAGGCATAGTCCAGTAAATGATGGCTCGCCATCCCTTCAAGCATCAGTTCAAAAGCGAGCAGCCTTCAATGATGACAACTTTGGTAGAGATGTCGATGGATATTTCCACTCAGCAGCTGATGGACAGTACTATGAAGTTGCACCAGAAGCTCCTGATTCTTGCAAATGTAGGGTAAGTATAATTTAAGTCTGGTTAATAGGCCAAAAAAATGTTTCAGGTGACAACTTGACTTATTTTTCACTGCCGACCGCAGTTCTTTATAAAAAAATTCCAGAAAAAAAAGAAGATATTTTTTCATCCATCGAGGTCATAAAGAAATGTGAAAGGGAACATGGTATTATTATTTGCATTAATTTTTGCTGACATCACTTAATTATTTAAACACTTGTGTATTAGATATTTTTTCATTTAAATGTCAATTTCTAGTCACTGTGAGAGATGTTTTCTTTTATAAAAAGACACTCAGTCTTGTGTCTTTGTGAGAAACACATTTAATAAGTAATAAATGTATGCAGAAATGTCTTCTAGGGGACATAAAAAAAAGAGTGAGATTAAAACGAATAAAGATTTTTGAGGGAATGCTGTTTTCTATAGATCACCATTAATGCTGTCATTGTTTTTTGGCCGTGCTCCAAGAAACACAACTTTTATAACATTTTTCATGTCAATACATTCTTTTCTGTTGATAAACTGCCTGCCTGACAAATCTTTATTTCAGGCTGGTTACATTTCCCCTGATGGTTTGACCTTTGTAATTTCACATGTGACAACTGTGTACATGGAACATGGACCTGCCAAATACAAGGTAAAACTGGTGTTAAACCATTTATTGTGTACGGAAATTATTTTACATTGAATCTTCTTATTTACACAGGTTTTAATAAGTGTAAATTGGATTAAAACTTCACATAATTGTGCAAATGCGAATGTCACTGGGCCTTAATTAAAATATTGTTTGTTAACCACTTCAGAACAAGCAAACATGCTATTCTAGGATCTAATCAGTCCTTAAATTAGTAATTCCAACTATTCAGAGTCACAATGCTCAAGAAAACATGAGAAACTGCACTATTTTGTATAATGTACAATATATATCTTGGCGGGTGGGGGGGGGGGGGGGGGGTGGGGGGGGGGGGGAATCCCAATTCTTTGAAATATAGTATTGTATTATAAAGATGATAGCAATGTACACTTACATACCATCTGTCTTAAAGTATGTGTATCAGGATAAAACGCTATACATGTCTTTAAAATAAAATTAAAAAAATTTCAAAATGGATAAAAATCTTCGCATTATCATAAATAAACAAAATCCGAAGAGTTTTGTTATGTCAAACCCACCACAGCATGGCAAAATCAATATTTCAGTTGGGATGGTCAACTTGACTGAAAGGAAATCCCATTCTTAAAAAAGACATCACTTAAATGATGTTTGACGACCTTCCCATCATCATTTAGACTTTCTTAGATGAAATAACTTTTACTACTGTAGTACGTGTAAACCTGTATAACGGATCAAATTGAAATCAAAATGAAACCATTTGATGTGACTCATTTAATAAATCATGTTGGTTTTTTTTTTAAGCGGGAACTCTATTTTAGTCTAGACTAGGTTAGGAAATCCTTTTTCAATAAATTTAGCATGTTTAAATAGATATCATTTTGGCAATACAGGGTCAGTGAGTATATATGGACATGGTAAATTGCAGGAAAAAAATGGTTTTAGCCAAATTTAAAATTTTGAAAAATCCTGATATATTCCCTTTAAAATTTCTTTTAAGAGTTTGAACTGCTGGTTTGCAGATTGATACGAAACAAATTTAAAAAAGTAGAACGTTGACTCTCCAAAAAAATTTAAAGGAAAGGTGTGGTTTTGTTTTTATTTCAGATATGGATTCGACAATGCATGTTGAAGAGCAGACAATGCGACATTGGAGCTGGCATGGTGGAGAACATCCACTTCTTCACAAGATAAACTGGAGCTGGCGATGAAATTGGATGGGATTTCATTGATCATGTTTTGAATTCATACATTACTTTTGGTGCATATTGCACTCTCATGAATAACAAATACAAATGTATTAATTCAAGATCTGCTTTCTTCATGTCCAGTAATACATTTATTGCCTGGTGGTTCTCATGGATAAGTAAATTTAATATTGATTTTCGAACACAGTGTATAATATGTAGAAATAATCCAAAAATGCTGGCAGCTGATGGTACTAAAATTGGAATTAATATTAATCATTCCACAGTATTGCCAACCGAAACTCCCACTAGTGATATTTTAATTGATCCTTGTCATCGCAGAAATGAAAGGGCATTCATCAGTTATTCTCAAGGAAATCATGATGCCAAAAGTAAGGCTAAGAGTAGAGACCATCTGCTTTTGCTTTCGAGAAATGTTCTTGGTTTTTTAAGGAATGATGAAGAACTTACTTTTAATGAGGAAATTACCAGAAATACTACCCTGTTGCAACATGTTGATGACAGATTTCGTGCACTTTTAGAAATTTTTATTCATCGCCAATGCAGTAATAGAGTTTTAAAGAAACTGGCTGTTCTCTTTAAAGTTCTGTCTACTAATCACTCACTTTCGAGTGTTTTGCCATATAGGTATGCAGATGATTTTCAGGCAACTTTAACTGCAATGAGAGTGAATGACGCTCCTGACATTATAAATGAAATTTCACAATTCTCACCTGAAATTCGAGACATCTTAGTTTCTGTAAAAGGAACTCCAATTTTTTTAGATGCTCTAGATTTTTTTAAGCATTTAGTTGTTAAGGTTAGGCAAATCTATGATAACTGCAAAGAGCCAGATCCAATTAATCCAAAGTCTAGAAGCTATAACCCAGCTAAGTATGGTAGAGCTTACTATTTTACTAACCACGGTAAACAGTTAAGAGACATACCTAAATACACAATGGGAAGTAATTCTGGTAATTATGATGATGAGCCTGCCAGAGTGGAAGATAAATATCACAAAACATTTCCTGAAGTTGGTAGGAAAGGAACAACCTATTTGTTCTGATGGTTTGACCCCCAGCATTATGGGCATTGTTATGGGTATCATATGATACCTGGTCATGAGGGAAGAAAGGATCCTGCTTGTTCAGCTTATGCATTTATTGAAAATGCTCCTGAAGAAATGTTTTATGACTTCAGCTGCCAACTAGAGGAGTATTGTTTGAACCGTGAACCAGGTTTTTGGAAAAGAACTAGATTTTATCATGATACATTTCATGGTTTTACTCATAAATGTGCAGTTGTGTATAAATCAGCACGTTTAGCGATACTTCGAAAGGTTAACTCTGAAATCTGTGAGCAAACAAATGCGTTCCTTCAACATATTAAATACTCTGCACGTGCTATGAGCATGAGTAAATTTAATCATTTCTTACAATTTTTCATGTATCAGTGGAGTAGCAAGAAACGTGTGAATTTTATTAAAAAATGTGAACTAGCTTTTAATTTTGTTATCTGAGAAAAGTTGGAACTTAATGAAATAGTTTTACATTTAAAAAATGTTTGGTTAGTATCAAGGAGATTGTTCAAATATTTAAGGGACTAGAATGGTTAAAATTTTGTGTTAAATAGAGATTTTCATGTTAGTGCTTGATAGTCTTAATTATCAGGTTTGATAAATTATATTTATTTTTAAGTATCTATTTATATCTTTTATTTCATTCTGCATATTTATTTGTTGATGTGTTTTTTTAATCTGTATGTTAATTTGTTGTTTTTGTACATGTAGAGTGAACCTGGAATCTTCCTTCCTGTTGGCATGGAATAACCTATAATGTGTATGCTAAAAAACCCTATTCATTCATTCAAATAATCTTTTATAACAATGTATACTTCAATTTCTCAATATATACATATTGCTTGTTGTTTTAAACAACATAATGTTCATTAGGAGTGCCTCAGTGATTTCTCTATATGCTATTTATACTAAGATATGCAAAGTATTTATATCGTTGGAGTTACCAATCCTTAACGGCCAATATCAAATTATCATCGATTTTCCGAACGGTCAAATATGAAAAATATATATCCAGATTTTCAGGACGCTTCTGATTTTGAAGCATACAATAACGATTTCTTATGTACAGTCACGTGGTACAAATGCTTGAAGTTCATTGGAATAGCTATTTTGGGTGGATAATAATAAAACATTTGAATGAATTTAATCTTCATTGAGGCTCTCAGATTATTACATGTGTTTACGGTTTGGTAACCAGAGATGCACAAGTTTGATGTTAATTACTATCGTTTTGATATCTTATAAATGATCATGAATATCTGTTAGTTTTTCAGTTTTATTGCAGTTTGGTTATTGTGATATATTGGAATGATGTTTTTATGTGTATTATTATTGATATATTTTTACAGTAATACTATGTGTGGTTGGCCTGCCTTTCTTGTATGTTAACATTTTTACCGTCTTCATTTCAAATCTATTTTACCTATTTTGTCATGTTCATTATTTTGGTTGAATAAACCGTGTGTAAAAGTTTTGAAAATATTTCTGATTTTAATTCCATATTGTGGAGAGCCGGGCCCAATTAGCTCAGTCGGTTACGCGTCTGACTATCAATCCAGGGGTCGTGAGTTCGAATCCCCCGCCCGGCAACAGTCTCCGTGATGATTGATATACAACATTGTGTCTCATTGTCATTCGTCTCTCACCACTGATTCAAATGGGAAAGTTATCAGTTACTTGCGGAGATGGGGTGTGCTCGAGTACTGGTTAATCCCAGGAAACAGTGGTTAGGTTAACTGAACGTCTGTTAGCCCTCGATGGCATAAGAATGACGCTAAATATTCAATCAATCAATCCATATTGTGGGGGTGAATTGTGTCCAAAAAAAAAAAAACGCGAGTTGTAGGGAATACTTTTTTTTTAAAATCCAGAAACACCATTTTTTTTTTTTTAAATTATGTATTACGTTTTGTTTTTAATAAAGCCCGTGTGGTTCCGGCTAAGAATAGAATCACTGCCGATCTCTGTAGAGGGGTAGGAATCCTCCGAATGGATGTCGTGTTCATTTTATCATTTTTTGTCATGTTCACTTTTGTGGTTAAATTATCAACCCCTGTGTGGTTTCAGGGAGCCATATGAGTGATGGCAAGAATAGGACCACTGTGGCTCATGCATGTCATAAGAAGCAACAATTTGAGTAATACGATAAAATTTGCTGAAACTCTGCAGTTCTGCAGGTACCAAGGTTCTAGGTTCATTCTGCATATTCATTTGTTGGTGTATTTTTGTTTAAATCTGTATGTTAATTTGTCTTGTTATTCACATGATTTTAACGACTGATCTTTCGATTCATAACCTCTATTGAGGTTGATAGAATGGCTGTATGATTATATTTT
Organism: Panopea generosa; assembly: GCA_029582155.1. NCBI lineage: Eukaryota > Metazoa > Mollusca > Bivalvia > Adapedonta > Hiatellidae > Panopea > Panopea generosa. The sequence goes on along the minus strand of CM055901.1, from coordinate 30,337,430 downwards.
GCTTGTTAATTAAGTTTTGATATGCATAACAAGGTGCTAAAAATAAAAATGTATATGGGAATATTGTATATCATTTTGTGTTTTCTTTATTCCCACATTTGATTTCATAAAACTTGTAGACAATACTAGAACTTTTGGTTTACTGTAATATCAGTTCACCATTGAACTGTTGAATACTGGAGATGTTGAAGAAAGTTACAGACAAGAGTTGTCTGATGACAACAAAACTCGCCATGAGTGGTTGCAGATATCTTAAACACAAAGTTTAACCTGGGTGTCTACAGACGACGCCGGGGTCATGGCAATAGCTCTCCTTAGAATTTATTGGGCTATTATTGGTGTGGATACTACTGTTAAGGGGCACATGATAGTGTGGGTAATTTTAGCGCTAGTGGCCTTGGGAGGGATTACGTCGAGGTAATGTGTCGTGATTTTAAAAAACACAAAAAATATCGCCTTGATTTGACTTTGTCAGTTTTAGGTCTCGTCGGCCTAATATCGGTATAATGTGACTGGGAGGGGTATCGTTCAGTGTGTCTGCGGCATGATACTTCAGTGTGGCAGCGCTCAGAATACTGCTTCAAGTAGACACCGTCGCCATATCACTGAAAAAAATTGTTGAATGTGACACCATACATTAACAACTTTAATCAGATTGTGAAGAAACTTGGAACAAAAATTTCGAGCGAGTCTTAAAATGGTTATAATATCGAGCCAAACAAGACGGGTATGGTCCTTGATTAAGAAATACCGATTTTGCCTGGTAAACCACCTAATCACATTTAGTTTTCAACAAATTGTGATTAAACTTGGTCAGACTTACTGCCAAAACATCTTTGATGTGTTTTTTGAACCGGCAAGTACGAAACAAAATGGACGAAAGTAGAAAATGTTGTTTCCTTTCAGAAATAATGTTTGTGTGTATAAAATCGAAAGTAAGTTTGGGATTGGTTTAAAGGTAAGTCCGGTCAAGGTCGGAATAAAGCTATTTTCTGACTTATCTTCTCCAAAAGGTTAAGGACGTCAATTTTATAAAACCGGTTAAAGTTGACGAGAATGAACAGTAAAGTGATACAGATCCTCTTGTGTCTCTGGTTTACTTGTCTTTTTCAAAACAGTACATATCGATATGAATTATAACCCCAATGATAATATCCTAGTATGTGTGGCAGAAACATATTTTCTATTTTATGGTTAAGAGACCTATTTCATATAACAACAACAAATAATTTTATTCGACATAAAACGGCACTTGCGTGTTTACAGCCCATATGTGACGCATTTTTAAATCATAAGTTTTAGATCTACTGGTCAAATGTCAGAAGTATTTATTTGACGGGTGTCTGTTTCTGAAACAGTGCGAGATTATACACAAGATTTTTTTCGATCTGAAAGTCAAGCCGGTCGCAAAAAATAAAATTATAAAAATAAACACTTAAACAGCTTTTGAACTGCCCCCAAAAAACATTGACAATTACTTTGGCACCTATAAGCAAGTAGAGAATCTTCTGTGGCTCTTGTAATTTGTATGTTGGAAATAATTCCATAATTGATATTGTTTCTACTTGAACATCATCGCCGAGCCCACAGTTCTTACGGTCTGATATAAATTCTTTAAAGGAAACAGTACATTCAATTTCTATTTGATTTTAGTGGGGCCCGGTTAGTTAAGTCGGTAGCACGTCTGGCTATCAATCCAGAGGTCAAGAATTAGAATCCCTGTCCGGCCTCAGTCTCCGAGATGATTGATATACATGTACAACATTATGTCTCATTATCGCTCGTCTTTCGGCGCTGATTAAGTTGGAAAGTTATCAGATGGGTGTGCTCGAGTACTGGTTAACATTATTGATAAATATAGAACATCCCTTGGTGCATGACTCATTTGATACCGGAATTTCAATGTTGGTGGAAAGTGAAACAGAAGCAAAACATGGCAATAAACAGAATGGCATTGTCCAAGTTTGCGATTCCGTGGTGATCTCGGATGCACAGTAACAAGGAATAACCATGTACATACTATCCAAGATAGCATTGAAACACCGTGTCGGTGGTCTAGTGGTAGGGCGTCCGCCTGGCATGTGGAAGGTCATTGATTCGATTCCAAGCCATGTCATACCAAAAGCTTAAAAAATGGTACAAAACGCTTCTCCGCTTGGCGCACAGCAATTATAGGATAGTCTTGCCTGTCCGGTGTCAGTGTAATGTATGTAACTGGGACTGCGACTGGTACTCCAGTGTGGCAGCGCTTAGAATATTATCTTAAGTACATACTGTTTTTGAAAAGATGTCGAAAGCGACTCTTAACACCGTACGATATTCAGAGTTTTAAAAGGCTATAATAATGTTTCTGCGTAATTAACTGTGGGAAAATCAGACTTTTTTTCCCTTAACAATTATGTGAATAAGGTTCAAAATGAAAATCCAGAAAAATGATCACGTCACATTTAAAAAAAAACGTAAAGTGCTGACTGAGTGCAAGAACTGAATTTTTTAAAACGTCAGTAACCAGTGTGGCCTCCGTTTTTACGAATGCAGTCCTGAATACGTAATCTCTATGAACTTGTGTCACGTTGAATGAGTGTGTTTAAAATACATTGCAATTTCAACAGAAGTGCATTTCGGAGGTCGTTTACGCTTTATGATGATTGGACCTGACCCTCAGACCCAATTAATTCCATACGTGTTCTATGGGTTCAGGCTCGGGAAATAAAGGCATTGCCACTGATTTTGCATGTATTGCAAATGACATTGTGCCTATATCAGTCTGGAAGCTCTGTGGCGCGCTGTCGGAATATAACCATTGTATGGCCGACTAGCACAAATTGGAACACGGTTTTGTCTCAAACGAATTATGATCGTCTGTGCATGAACACCGCAACGTCAAGGAGTATTGGTTGCAGATAAAAAATGATAACGTGGGTGAGTCGACGTTATAGCGCGATGAGTACGTAATGTTGTTACACATACGCGACCGGGTCCGATACGATTTCTGACAGTAGTATTGTACCTGTTCACAAGAATATGAACAAACTATTATCTGACGTGCAACGGTTACTATTGACCTGGCCCTGAGCATACCAATAGCCTTATTTCTTTTATCTGTGCTAAGTAACAAATGTTTGCTTGTCAGTGTAAAACATGTGAGTGGTGAAGCGGTTGTTGCACACGTGCAAAGTACGGGGAAATAATGCATAATGATTATCCGCAATGAAATCCTGATAGCCATGAATAAAATGTTGCCGTACATGTATGTCAACTACAGAAATATTCAAAAGTGTAAAGTTTTGATATTAGGTCAATGTATATCTGGGAAAAAACGTGTATAGTCTCACATGCACGAGAAGTGAGAACAAGCATGTGTAGTCTCACATACATGAGAAGTGAGAACAAGCATTTGTAGTCTCACATACATGCAAAGTTAGAAAAAGTTTGTAGTCTCGCATACATTGGGAAGCAAGGCAACCGTGCGTGGAGTCTCACATGCATGAGAAGTGAGAAAAAAGTGTGTAATCTCACAAACATGACAAGCAAGAAAAGGAAGTATGTAGTCTCACATACATGAGAAGTGAGAAAAAATGTGTGTAATCTCACAAACATGAGAATGGAGAAAAAGTGTATGTAATCTCACAAACATGATAAGTGAGAAAAAAGTGTGTAGTCTCACATACATCGTAAGCAAGAAAAGTGTGTGTAGTCTCACATACATGAGAAGCAAGGAAATAAAGTGTGTAGTCTTACATACACGAGTTGCAAGAAAAAGAAGTATGTAGTCTTACATACATGGTAAGCAAGAAAAAAACGTGTGTACTCACATACATGAGAAGCAAGGAAATAAAGTGTAATCTCACATACATGACAAGCAAGGAAATAAAGTGTGTAGTCTCACATACACGAGTTGCAAGAAAAAGAAGTATGTAGTCTCACATACATCGTAAGCAAGAAAAGTGTGTGTAGTCTCACATACATGAGAAGCAAGGAAATAAAGTGTGTAGTCTCACATACATGAGAAGCAAGGAAATAAAGTGTGTAGTCTCACATACACGAGTTGCAAAAAAAAAGAAGTATGTAGTCTCGCATACATCGTAAGCAAGAAAAGTGTGTGTAGTCTCAAATACATGAGAAGCAAGTAAATAAAGTGTGTAGTCTCACATACACGAGTTGCAAGAAAAAGAAGTATGTAGTCTTACATACATCGTAAGCAAGAAAAAAACGTGTGTACACTCACATATATGAGAAGCAAGGAAATAAAGTGTAATCTCACATACACGAGAAGCAAGGAAATAAAGTGTGTAGTCTCACATGCATGAGAAGCAAGGAAATAAAGTGTGTAGTCTCACATACACGAGTTGCAAGAAAAAGAAGTATGTAGTCTTACATACATGGTAAGCAAGAATAAACGTGTGTAGTCACACATACATGAGCAGCAAGGAAATAAAGTGTAATCTCACATACATGAGAAGCAAGGAAATAAAGTGTGTAGTCTCACATACACGAGTAGCAAGAAAAAAAGTATGTAGTCTTACATACATGGTAAGCAAGAAAAAAAAACGTTCGTAGTCTCACATACATGGTAGGCAAGAAAAGTATGTAGTCTCACATACATGAGAAGCAAGGAAATAGTGTGTAGTCTCACATACATGAGTAGCAAGGAAATAAAATGTGTACTTTCACATACATGAGAAGCAAGAAAAAGAAGTATGTAGTCTCGCATACATGAGTAGCAAGAAAAAAAAGTATGTAGTCTTACTTACATACATGAGAAGCAAGGATATAAAGTGTGTAGTCTCACATACATGAGAGCAAGAAAAAGAAGTATGTAGTCTTACTTACATACATGAGAAGCAAGGATATAAAGTGTGTAGTCTCACATACATGAAAGCAAGAAAAAGAAGTATGTAGTCTTACTTACATACATGAGAAACAAGAAAAAGAAGTATGTAGTCTTACTTACATACATGAGAAGCAAGGATATAAAGTGTGTAGTCTCACATACATGAGAAGCAAGAACTGTGTGTATTCTCAAAACATGGGAAGTATCCATGTAAAGTTCAGTTGTAACTTTCCTAGCGGGTTCCGAGAAAGTGCTCTTGTGGAAAACAGACATCGTACCTTTGCATATCTGAATAATTAACTGAAGCAATGGAAACATTATAAAAAAACAACAAGGTTATTGATCAATTTGATATTTAATAATTGTTTTATTTATCATGTTAAACACACATTTATATAATTGACATTGACATGTACTTTATTACAAACATATGATGATAAACAGGCTACTTGTAATAATGTAATTAATATCAAGAGGCCCCAATAACACTACTGACTCTATCATACATGAAATTCACAATATGAGCCTTTCTCTATCCATAATGGAAATTACTCCCCCCATCCCTATAACTGGATAATGCCTGTCCCATTTAGCTCATTTAGTAGCGCGTATGATTCCATTGGTCACACGTTTGAATCCCGGTCAACCCTGATCTCCATGGTGATTGATATCAACATTTCGTCTATTTGTCATTTATCTCTCGTCGCTGATTCAAGTGGGAAAGTTATCAAGTTACTTTCAAAGATGGTATGCTCGAGTATTGATTTACCTACTAGGATCCCAGGGAAAAGTGGTTAACTAATCATATGTTAATCCCATCATGTAAAAAAGGTCACTAAATATTTAAACTTACAGAACAAAAAGTTATAAACAATAAAAACAACAACAAATGCTTTAAATTGGAATTTATAGTTTCCGATAGTATTCATATGTTAAAAAAATGATTAGAGACCTCTGACTGGATCCGTATAAATCCAAGGTTCTTAAATTGTCCTAACTTCAATACCCAACTCCTAGGGATTTGCTATGATCAGACAATATACTAGGTTTGAAATTGATTGATTTTATATATATATATATATATATATATATACTAGTACATAGAAAAAAAAGTTCTATGAGAAAGTACCAATCCTATTATCTCACACAACCATTAATTTTGCACTGTTCTACATATAGAGAAATGCACTTCTGAACACTGGATACATTACCAATAGTTCTAAAAGTGCCTTGTTCCCATCGATAGTTCTCTGTTGTCCAATTATGTAGAAAAAAAGACAGAGTTGATCAAGTTGCTTTTCACAATTTCGATTATTTGATGACACCCTTCCTGCTGACCCTTACGTGTATTGAATTCCCTTTAAAGGACTCAGTCTGAGCCAGATCTCCAGATGATGAAAAGTGAATTTACTATTTTCCCATAGTATTCCTTTGTAAAAATCAAAGTCGCCTTACTGGGTCACAATACATCCTTAACCCTTTATTTGAACAAAATTGAAACTCCCGACCCATAGGGATAATTTATGCCAATGAAAGAATTTGGTTAATCAGTTTAAAGGACCCAGTCTCAACTGTTAAGACTAAACAATGATTCAGACATTAATATGATATGAATAATACAAAATATGAACGAGATAAACATAATTTCCTGTTTTCTCATACTATTCCTATCTAATAGTCCCCTTACTGGGCCTCAATGGACCCTAGTCCCTTTTTTTAACAAACTTGAACCCCATACTCATAGGGATCATTTAAACCAAAAACAAGTATAAACAAATTTGGCTGGTCTGTTCTTGAGAAAAGATTTTAAATGAAAATTTCCCTATGTTAAACTGATAAATCCCCGGGGCAGGCCCAATTTTGACCCCAAGATCATGGTTTGAACAAATCTGAGAGAAATTGAATAAGTGATACTACATGCAAAATACCAAAGCTCCAGGCCTTGCGCTATTGGAGATTATTAAAACGTAATAAAAACAACAACTAATAGGACCCTTTGAAGAGCTTCAAGTACCAAATTTGGTGAAAATCTGTCAAGTTGTTTTGAGAGAAGTCATTTGAAGCAAAAGTTAACAATGGACAATGGACGGACGACAGACACAGGTGATCACAAAAGCTCACCTGTGAGCAATCGGGGTCAAGAGAGCTAAATAATCAAATTTGAAGAATAACAAGAGGCCCAAATGTGGTCCATGCTAAAGTCATTCACCTGACTTCACCTGTCACTTCTTTTCAAATTTTGAGAATTATCCCTGTCCACACAGTATAAAAAAATTCCCTTTACTGGCCCCCAATGAACACTAGACCTTTTATTTGAACTTACTTGGACCATTTATATCAAATATGAACACATTTTAACTTATTTGTTCCTTAGAAAAAGATTTCCCATTTTTATCCTTTTTTGGACCACTGCTGACCCTTATGTTTATTAAAACTCCATTAAATGACCAAATCTACATTTTAATGAATAAACAATGCCCCAGATTTTACGGTGTATCAAATAATATCAAAATTAGATCCCTTTTTGTGGGTTGTCTTAATCCCTTACGGATAAATATCCGCACCACATCCATTCTGAACAAAAAGTTAATTGCTATGAAAAGGAAATTCCCATACCATTCAACGGTAAAAAAAAAATGTCTCTGTACAGGACCCTTATACATCCCAGCCCCTTTGTTATGAGCAGAAATGTTTTAGATTTCAAATAGAACTTTTTTTTGTACAAATGGATGCAAAAATGAAAAATTTCAGTTTTCCCTATAATATTCCTATGTAAAGTAAAGTCAACTAGCAGGGTATATATCCCAGTCTCTTGATTTGCAGAATCTTCAATCCTTTGCTGATGTTAGGAAAATTCATATCATATATGAACAAGTTTGACTGAAAGGTTATTGAGAGTGTGGTGGCCATCTTGAATTTCAGATAAAAAAACAAACTTCTGTATAAATGTAGTCTCATATGCAATAACAAGAGGGACAATATGGCCCTATATCGCTCACCTGACTAATCTTGAGTCACCCAACTTAAGTAGATTATATAATACATGTACACTCAAAATTCCGGAAAAACGAGATGGGTGAGTAGTTAGAATTTTGATTTGTTTTGAAGATGTAACAGATGCGTAGAAGAGTTCAAACTTGGTAAAGGTTCACCCATGGTTAATGTCAGTGAAATTACATTGAAATCAGGTCAGTAGATTCTGACAAGAAGGCTTTTGAAGTTATTACTATAGCTGCCTATATAGTAAACTAGCACCTCACTGTGTTGGTCATATTTTCTAACAAATCACAATGGCTTGAACAAACTTGGTAAATGGTCACCCAAGGAACATTTCTGTGAAATTGTTTTAAAATCGATCAGGTGGTTTCTGACAAGAAGATTTTTTTATGTTTTTACTTTAGCTTATATAGTAAACTAACCCCACCCCCTGGAAGCCAAGTTTTTGGACGAATCACTATAGTGTGAATAAACTTGGTAAAAGGAATATTTCTGTGAAATTATTTTAAAATCGAGCCAGTAGATTCTGACAAGATTTTTTAAGTTTTTTACTAATTAAACTTGCCCCGCCCCCTGGCCGCCATGTTTTTTGACGAATGAAGAAGGCTTAAACAAACTTGGTAGAGGGTCACCTAATGAACATTTCTGTGAAATTATTTTAAAATCGAGCCAGTAGTTCTGACAAAATGATTTTTTTAAGTTTTTACTTATTTAACTTGCCCCAACCCCTGGTGGCCATGTTTTTTGATGAATCAAGATGACAGACGACGGATGTGCCATCACATAGGCCAGTAGAACTAAAAACATGACAGTCAGAGTCTAAGCAGTTGTCCAATACTTATGACACATTCGTCCCAACAACAAACCATGCTCAGTCTACTTGAAAAAGTTCACCTTTACATAACAAGCAATTGTATGACGCAAATGATTATTTATGGGTGGTTAAATGTAATTCTTTATGTCACTTTTTCACAGCAGCTGACATCTCTTTTTGACCAAGTATTAAGCATTATCCAAAACTTCTGTATAGCTTGTTCAAACAATGAATGGTAAATCGCACAAGTGAATCTCCTCTACAGCAGTAATTGACACTTGCAAACTGAAAATAAATAAAGAATATGGTTATGAAAATGAAAAAATAGTTACAATAACATTTTATAAATAAAAAAATAATTTATTTGTTAAAAACAATTACAAAACTGTGGACAATTGTGAGAATTATCTTAAATCAATGTTGGAAAATTCCGCTTGTCTGCTCCCCATGATGAGCAAGCATTTCTTCAGGACGTGTAAGATTGAAGAAACTAATCAATATTTATTTGACATAAAGCATTCCTAAAAGATATTTGAGAAGGGATGACAAGAACCTTTGGTAACAACAAGAGGCCAAAGAGGGCCTGAGGACGCTCTACTGACTCGTAGTGGCCATAGCACTTTTTGAAATTCTCCATTGCAATAGAAACTTCAGGGTGGAGTCATTTTTAACCATAGGACACCATTTGAACAAATCTAACTAAACTATAGTTGGTCATCATTACTACATAAACATTTCGAAAATCTGTTGGACCGTTCATGAGAAGAAGATTTTTAAAGTTTTGGACTATTTTTAGAAATGGCAGCCATCTTGAATTTCAAGTGGTTTTAGAATAAATGAAAAAAAAAGAGAATTTTATGTTTTCCCATAGTATCCCTATGTAAAATTCTAAGTCCCCTTACAGGGCCCCCTATAAATTTTAACCCTTAAATTCCTATCTGCAATCAAACCTCTACATATAGTGACAATTTATATCAAAAATGTACAAATCTGACATACCGGTTCTTAAGAAAACGATTTTAGTAATTCCCAATTTGTACACTTTTGGGGCCCCTGAATGACACTGGTTCAATAACTTGTCTGAGATCTTATGGTTATATAACTGCTGTGCAAGTTTGGTTAAAATTCAATGAAAAATGAAAGTGCTATCGCGTTTACAAGAAAAAGATTGATGGATGGACGACAATTGGACAATTTACCCTGACAAAAGCCCTGCTGACCTTTGGCCAGTAACGCTAAAAACTGAGCAAAACATAAAATTTAACTGGATAAAGCAAGTATTAATTAAGTCCATTAAATAGGTCAAGGTGATGTAAACATTTTTAGTTGATGGTAATCCGTTTACAGAATCAATAGTATTACTGAAAAATAAAATAGATTAATATAGAAATAAAAAGAAATATATAGATAAATAGAAATAAAAAAAAATCAACCTGAGTTAAACAAAAAACTTGAAAACCTAAGGTAAAAAACAACAACAAAGTTTTAAGAGTCCATGGAAATTTAGGTAAGTTAGATTTAAACATTGTCTTTATAACATAATATGAATGTGTTTATGAAGTTTAGTCACCATAACATGTCTGAGTAGTTTGTTCAGAAACGGAAAAAAGCTGAGTTAAACATAAAACTTTAACCAGCAGATGACAAAGCCAGGGAAATAACAATAACTGAAAAAGACGAGTTAAAAACATTTAACCTAGCTATATACGTTGTTGTTAACAAGAACCCCATTAAGACGGTCAAGGTCAACGAATAAGTATCAATACATATAAACAAAAAACAAATACTGGTACAGTAGATTCAAAACCAAAAGATTAAAAAAAAATTAAATTAAAATTTAAACCCAAGCCAAACAAAAACTTTAACCTAGGGTTTAAGAGCCTAAAAGCGAAACTTAGGTAACTCAGCTACATTATTTGCATAGCACGATATGAATGTGTTTACGAAGTTAAGCGACTAACAACAATAGTTTTTGTTCTGAAACAGAGTAAAAAGGGGAGCTAAGCATAAAACTTTAAACAGTAGACGCCACCGCCTGGGTCATAGAATAGCTCTACATATTTTTCAGAAAGGCAAGCTTAGAATACCTTTTTTATACTCCATAATCTGTTTCATTTGGATCTCCATTTTCTTGATGAACATTAATCTTGCTTGCTATTTACAGTCAATATGACTTCTCCATCTGAAGATCATGGCAGTGTATTTGTGAATTAAACACATAGCACAAGATACACCTGATCATGTTCAAAGATTTGAAAGGTACACCTGGTCATCTGCTCCAAATATGAAAATAAACAGAAATATAACTTAAACTATGTAAAATTATTTTCAAGAAAAACTATACTGAAAATAAGCAAGGAAGTAATTCAGAGAGACAACATCATTCGAGAATTTATAGTGCAGCAAGTGGCCATAAGCGCCTTATCACTGTTCTGAGAAGACTGAATGTATTGTCTCTTATGAGAGGAATAAAATGTTTTAGGCACATATTGCTATGCAGGGTTAAGTTTCATGGTCAAGTATTGATGGAAATGAGAATTGGTATTTTTGAAAATATTTATAGAACTCACCGCCATTTATAGTATAAATGAAAATTCAAGGACAGAATACTCCTTCACAGTAGTGACTTATTCTTTTCCTTATACTTTCATTTTTGTTGTTTGATGATTTCTATTTCACAACTTTATAATTTTTTACTTTTTATATTGCCAATGTGATTACCATTGACTCTCTTCATGGAAAAGAACTTACAAAGTTAAACTTTCTTTTCGATCCCTTTCACTTTGTATTTGTACAAACTGTTGTATATTTTAAAGAATAAAATATGTTAAAAAGTGTATTTTTACTGTTCAAGTGCAGACAACTCAGTCTGTGTCAGTTGAATTTGACTGATTTTCAGTCTTATCCAAGAGTTATGGTTATACAATGTATACAACAACTTATCCAAGTTCAATTGAAATCCATTGAAAAATTAAACTTAAGCAATAGAGACCAAGGATGATCCACTATTTCATAGTGGTCATAGTACTTTTTTTTAAAATTCACCATAGGTTTCTGTGAAAATAAGAAAAGATATTTCCATTTTCTATAAAATTTATCTCTATTATAATTACACAGGCCCAGTTACCTCAGATAGTAGCTCATCAATCTCGGGGTCCTCAATACGAATCTGGCCAGTCCATGTGATGAATGATTTATATACATATATATATCAGTGATATATATATATATATATATATATATATATGACGGTGTGTCTCATTATCATTCATCTCTCACTGCTGATTCAAGTTCCCAGTTTCTTGCTGAGATGGATGTGCTTGAGTACTGGTTAATCCTCTAGGATCCCAGGCAAGAATGGTTAAGTTAACTGATAGTATCTTTCTAAATGACGCTTAGTATACTATCAATCAAACAATAACATGTCTTCCTTTAATGAGCCTGAACGACAGGGACAATTTTACCTCCAATTTTAGCGTACACCCATCTCTGCAAGTAACTGATAACTTTACCATCAGTGGTGACAGAAATATGACAATGAGACGAAATATTGTATATCAATCATTACAAAGATTAATCATACTTTTACTTAACCCATTACAAGTTTCATAGATGTTACTTTTAACACCTCCAGTATTGAAGGATTTTGAAAACAGTGTAGTACCAGTTCTGATTACTCATAACGAACAGGTCCTACACTATTTTCCACTGTCATTTAAAGGCCATCTATTCTAAAAATATGAAGAGTTGTTGCCTTCAGTTAGGTAGAGTCCACTCAGAAAGGATTAATACTATTTCTAATTACCAAAACACATTTAAAGGGTCTCATTAAGCTTCTATTTTCATCGTTTGACACTTACTTTGTATTCACAAGTTTCTTCACTTTTCATTCAGAGAGATCCTGTTGTACTTATGGAGGCTGCTACCACTATTGTATACACACAATTTAAGATACCTCATATTTTGTGTAGCCTGAAAAATATTTATTTTTTTAAAAATAAAGAAACAATTTTGAATCTAAATTCTTGTTTAAAGTTGCCACACTTGTTCTTGTCAAAATTATCAGACAATGATTTTTGTTTTGTTGTTTTTATTATTTAATTCGCCATTGGGCCATCTGTAAAAAATATATTGTTTGCCATGCTCCTATCTACTCGCTCAAAATTCCAGCTCCCCAAAATTTTTTATTGACTTTATAAACATTTAATTTGTTCCCTCATGATTTCTGTCCATTTTTCTTTAAAATGACTATGCAAAATCAAAATTTGGCAAAACTAGAGCTATCACTGAAGGTGATGAATACCCCCGAACGCCGCCATGACAGAAAATGGTTAACCATTGTATGAAGTTTTATTAAATTATATCCAATAGTTTTAAAGTTATGCTCCAGACAAAAAAAATTCTTAATAAAAGAGAATGTTATGGATTGAGTTTTTTGTATTGTTAATTTTTTTATGGTTTTGTTAAAATTAAAAACGGTCTTTTTAATTATTGTGCAGTGTACAAGCTTTCATGGCAATCAATAAATGTTATACTTTCTCGAGTTATGTTGAGGGACAACAATTTTATGGATAAGAAACAAACAAGAGCACTAGGAATACAATATCGAACCTGCTTTGCTGGAACTCGATGTATTCATCAACTTTAATCTTTCATGAACTTTATTAAACTGTTATCACTGATCAATGGCTTTAAAAGTACTTTAAAAGTAATGCATCAGACAACGGAAATATATCAAAGGGCAATAACTCTGTAATAAGCAAGAATAGAGTTATGTTTCTTGTACACTGCACTTCCTGTCATTATATTCTACCACTCTATGAAGTTTGATGAAATTCCATCCTGTACATTAAAAGTAATGCTCCGAACAAGGGAAATATATCAAACGGCAATAGCTCTGTAATAAGCAAGAATAGAGTTATGTTTCCTGTACACTGCACTTCCTGTAATTATATTCTACCATTGTATGAAGTTTGATGAAATTCCATCCTGTACTTTAAAAGTAATGCTCCGGACAAGGGAAATATATCAAACGGCAATAAATCTGTAATTAGCAAGAATAGAGTTATGTTTCCTGTACACTGCACTTCCTGTCATTATATTCTACCATTGTATGAAGTTTGATGAAATTCCATCCAATACTTTAAAAGTAATGCTCCGGACAAGGGAAATATATAAAACGGCAATAAATCTGTAATTAGCAAGAATAGAGTTATGTTTCTTGTGCACTGCACTTCCTCTCATTATATTCTACCATTGTATGAAGCTTGATGAAATTCCATCAGGTACTTTTCAAGTTATGCTCCGGACAAGAAAAAATATCAAAGGGCAATAACTCTGTAATCAGCAATAATAGAGTTATGTTTCTTGTACACTGCACTTCCTGTCATTATATTCTACCACTCTATGAAGTTTGATGAAATTCCATCCTGTACATTAAAAGTAATGCTCCAGACAAGGGAAATATATCAAACGGCAATAGCTCTGTAATAAGCAAGAATAGAGTTATGTTTCCTGTACACTGCACTTCCTGTAATTATATTCTACCATTGTATGAAGTTTGATGAAATTCCATCCAGTACTTAAAAAATAATGCTCCAGACAAGGGAAATATATCAAAGGGCAATAATTCTGTAATTAGCAAGAATAGAGTTATGTTTCCTGTACACTGCACTTCCTGTCATTATATTCTACCATTGTATGAAGTTTGATGAAATTCCATCCAGTACTTTAAAAGTAATGATCCAGACAAGGGAAATATATCAAAGGGCAATAACTCTGTAATTAGCAAGAATAGAGTTATGTTTCCTGTACACTGCACTTCCTGTCATTATATTCTATCATTGTATGAAGTTTGGTGAAACTCCATCCAGTACTTTAAAAGTAATGCTCCGGACAAGGGAAATATATCAAAGGGCAATAACTCTGTAATTAGCAATAATAGAGTTACGTTTCCTGTACACTGCACTTCCTGTCATTATATTCTACCATTGTATGAAGCTTGATGAAATTCCATCAGGTACTTTTCAAGTTATGCTCCGGACAAGAAAAAATATCAAAGGGCAATAACTCTGTAATTAGCAAGAATAGAGTTATGTTTTTTGTACACTGCACTTCCTCTTATTATATTCTACCATTGTATGACGTTTGATGAAATTCCATCCAGTACTTTTCAAGTGATGCTCCGGACAAGGAAAATTGCAACGGACAGACCGACCGACAGACAGACAGACCGACCTCAGGGTGACTCCAATATACCCCCTCAAAACTTGTCGGGGGTATAAAAAAAATAAAATAAAATTAGCAACCTACCTATCCACAAGAAAAATACTGGGAGCACAGCAAACAAATACTTTTTTCAAGGATGGCCTTGTGATGCAATTCTGAAAACACTAACTGGTTTACCAGTTGTTCTTTAATTCTTAATATCAGCTATGTTTATTTCCAATATGCGTGGAAATTAAAAACATTTATCTACATACTGTTTCTTGAATTATTTAAAAATAAATGTGCGCTTGACGATACTTCATATTGGTTGACCGTTCGTGTAGTGTTGAATATAGGGTATGAATTCCCAAGTCTTACTTGTGTAACATTGCAACAACTATGGACATTATGATAACATTTTTGATTAAGGAAGTAATTGCAGGTTGGACAAGACTTTACCAAAATTTCTAAGACATTTTTTTATATGTTTATCCTAGAATTGTAATCTTGAACTATGAGCTCAAGGAATAACAAAGGTCGCTAAAACTTTGTCTACAGACATATCACAGACAAACATGGTAAAATCAGCACGTCGTACTGTAGCTGGATACCGCTACAACTTTGTTGTTGAAATCAGAGTAAACAACTAAAACAAAAACTATATTAATATGACATTCTTTGCACTTACTTTATGGTTCCGCAATACTCTTTTTATCAAACACTTCTGATGTAAGAGACCACATTGATCATTAGTTTTGTTGTATGTAGCCACTGTGTTGATGAAACTAATAGAAAAATATAAACAATAAAAAGTATTTAATGAATTCAAGAAATCAGCAAAATAAGTATAAAGGTTGGTGATCCAGACATATCTAAGATGAAACAATTTTAAGCAAGAGTAATCAGTAAATAATAAATAAAGTACAATTTACAATTAAATTTTTTAGTATACTTAAAGTAAAGTTAATCCATTAAAAAGTGTCGCCAAAGGTGGCAATGTTGATAGCAAAAGGTCCCTTCTGACCAAAATACTCTCAGGCATTTTTCGGCATACAAATATTATGTTAACATTTTTTCAGTTGACTTTTATAATATGGTATTGGCTGCTAGGCAACATAATTGTTTGGCTGATCAAGATTGTTATTTCCATGATGAAAGGATAGAACATAAGTATCATATTCAAATTACTGTAAATTAAAGTTTGCTATCAGTAATGTACTTTTCCATGTGTGACATATCAGACCTTATTTGCAGAGTGTAATTCAATTGCGAATTATACTTCCAAACTGAATAATTAGTGCATCTGATTTAAATAAAAACTACTAATGATTACATTGTATAAAATCTAAGTATTGTTAATAAGAACAATTTAAAATATCCGGAATGGTATCAACTTAATAATTATGTTTCTGTAAAGATTTTGCAATAGATTGCATTATGTATGACGTCAGTGCTGGATTTTGATAATTTTAGGAATTAACAAATAATTAAAACTGTGTGTAAATAATTTTTCAACTGCGAATAATGATAATATATATAACACTCAATACTGATCGCCCCAAGTTATTGTATGAAAGTTGAATAAAATTTTACAATCAAGTAAAACAAAACTGACTTAAACAATGAAGAATGTCAATGGTACTATAATTGCATTTAATTTTGAAAAGAAGCAGAAATAGTACAAGTAACACATAATCAACTGATGAGCATTAAGGCCAATCAAAATAATGTCTGTGTTTAGGGTTAGTTGACCAAAAAATTAGACTACCAAAATAGAAGACAATTAAAACAAGAGGGCCAAGGTGGCCCTATATCGCTCACCTGACTGACCTTAAGTCACCCAACTTAAGTAGATTATATAATACATGTACACTCAAAATTCCAGAAAAACGAGATGGGCAAGTAGTTAATATTTTGATTTGTTTTGAAGATGTAACAGATGCGTAGAAGAATTCAAACTTGGTAGAGGTTCACCCATGGTAAATGTCAGTGAAATTACATTGAAATCAGGTCAGTAGATTCTGACAAGAAGGCTTTTGAAGTTTTTACTATAGTTGCCTATATGGTAAACTAGCACCTCACTGTGGCGGTCATGTTTTTTAACAAATCACAACAGCTTGAACAAACTTGGTAAAGGGTCACCCAAGGAACATTTCTTGTTTAAAAATCGATCCAGTGGTTTCTGACGAGAAGATTTTTTAAGTTTTTACTATAGCTTACATAGTAAACTAACCCAACCCCATAGCCGCCATGTTTTTTGATGAATCACTACAGTTTGAACAAACTTGGTGAATGGTCCTCCAAGGAACAATTCTGTGAAATTATTTTAAAATCAAGCCAGTAGTTTCTGACAAGAAGACTTTTTTAAGTTTTACTAATTAAACTTGCCCCGCCCCCTGGTGGCCATGTTTTTTGAGGAATCAAGACGGCTTGAACAAACTTGGAAGAGGGTCACCCAAGGATCATTTCTGTGAAATTATTTAGAAATCGAGCCAGTAGTTTCAGACAAGAAGATTTTTTAAGTTTTTACCAAAGTTTATATTGTAAACTAACCCTACCCTCTGGCCGCCATGTTTTTTTACGAATCAAGGTGGCTTGAACAAACTTGGTAGAGGGCCACCCAAGGATCATTTCTGTGAAATTATTTGAAATTTGAGCCAGTAGTTTCTGACAAGAAGAATTTTTAAGTTTTTATTATAGCTTATATATTAAACTAACCCCACCCCCTGACCGCCATGTGTTTTGACGAATCAAGATGGCTTGAACAAACTTGGTAAAGGGTCACTCAAGGAACATTTCTGTGAAATTATTTTAAAATCGAGCTTGCAGTTTCTGACAAGAAGATTTTTTAAGTTTTTACTATAGCTTATATCGTAAACTAACCCCACCCCCTAGACGCCATGTTTTCTGACGAATCAAGATGGCTTAAACAAACTTGGTAGAGGGTCACCCATGGAACATTTCCGTTAAATTATTTTAAAATCGAGCCAGTAGTTTCTGACAAGAAGATTTTTTAAGTTTTTACTATAGCTTATTTAGTACACTAACCCCACCCCCTGACCACCATGTTTGTTGACGAACCAAGATGGCTTGACCAAACTTGGTAGAGGGTCACCCAAGGAACATTTCTGTGAAATTATTTTAAAATCGGCCCAGTAGTTTCTGACAAGAAGATTTTTTAAGTTTTTACTAATAAAACTCGCCCCGCCCCCTGGTGGCCATGTTTTTTGATGAATCAAGATAGCTTGAACAAACTTGGTAGAGGGTCACCCAAGGAACATTTTTGTGAAGTTATATCAAAATTGGACCAGTGGTTTCAGAGGAGAAGTTGTTAGAAGCTAAAAGTTAACGACGGACGACAGACACCAGGCAATCACAAAAGCTCACCTGTGAGTCTTTGGCTCAGGTGAGCTAAAAATTGAACTATAATTATTGCATATCGGTTAAAAATTAATTAGCAAAATAATTCACCAACACTTTTTATTTTCATTATCAACAATTATGTTTTTTTTTGAAAACAACAAAGGGAATGGATGGCTCGTATTGCCTTAATATTATTCAGTTTAGCACGACATAAAGACATATGCACTAACTTCACCTTAGAGGGCAATATATCGGTACCTGTTCATGAAAATGGATCTTAAGTTGAAATAATCGGGTATAAGCATGCACAGTTTATCACAGTTTGATACCCTTTTCATGAAAATGAACCTAAAAAAAAAGAAAGAAAAAAAGGAAAAAATATGAAATGTAAAAAAAAAAGTGAAAGTCCAAAAGAGCCATAACTCTGTAAATATGCAACCCAGAGTTATGGTTCTTATGTCTGTGAGATCCATTGATGATGCTGAACACACATGTGAAGTTTCATTCATATCATGAGTTGTGCAGATATTTTATCTGATAAAAAAATCTAACCTGAAAAATTAAGTCCAAAAAGGGCCAAAACTCTGCCCAAATGAAACCCAGAGTTATGTTTATTCTCTCTGTGAGTTCCATTGATGATGCTGAACACATGTGAGCTTTCATTTATATTGATTAAGTGGTTGCATAGATATTTTACCCGATAAAAAATTTTAACCGGAAAATTTAAGTCCAAAAAAGGCCATTACTCTACCAAAAATGCAACCCAGAGTTATGGTACTTATGTCTGTGAGTTCCAATGATGATGCTAAACACACTTGAGAAGTTTCATTCATATCAAATGAGTGGTTACATAGATATCTTATTTGATAAAAAAATTTTAACCTGAAAAATTAAGTACAAAAAGGGCCAAAACTCTGCCAAAATGCAACCCAGAGTTATGGTTCATTTGTCTGCGAGTTCCATTGATGATGCTGAACACACATGTTAAGTTTCATTCATATCAAATGAGTGGTTGCATAGATATCTTACCTTATAAAAAACTTTAACCTAAAAAACCAACGCCAACACGAGTGCAATAGCCCCCTTATTCTACAGAGTCGAGCTAAAAATGTTGGAAAGGGAGGACTAGTAGCTCTTCAAGCCCTGATGTACATGGGCAAAGTGCTTAAAATCCCCTCCAAAGAATTGCATGCTTTCACAGCACCTTGTCCTTATAAGGTACTGTGGGAGTGCGGTTCAAAGAAAACCTGGATAAAACCCCCAACAGAAATCAATCCAGTGACCTCCTGTGTGCTTTTTTCATCTTGAATAAGTATAATAACCACTAGACCACAAAAACTACTTTAAACGCAGGTATTTTTGTCTGGCCTAATAAAGACCTATTATATGCAAATTGATTTTTAACTTGTTTTTCTATTCTAAATAAAAGTAAAAGTAAATCAATAAGGAATACAAAAATAATTTGTTGACACATTAAGCAGATTCGTTCTGCAGTTTTTCGTACTTCTAGAAATTTTTTAAATTTTTTTTATTTCAAGATGAAAAAAAAACACACACAAAAAAAAATGTTAGGGTCAGGACTTAATTTTAGGTTCAGTCAGGTAACCCATGACACAGGTATTTTTTCATGCCTAGTTATCAATACATCATAGCATAAAGCACCAACATAACTGTTTAATAATTAATACAAAGGTTTCTATAATTTTTTCAGCATAATCCTTTAAATTCTCCCTATTGATTTCCTATTTGATTTTCAATAAAATTCAGACTAAGTTTGAGCCAAGAGGCATTTACCAGACAAATTTCGCTACAGGACCACCTTTCTTTGAGGCTTGGCGAGGATTCAAACATTGCTTCAACACATTTAAAAATCTCATTATTTATTAGTTTTGGCGATGATTGAGTATTGTTGTTAGTGTATGGTGTTTAGTGTTGTTTTCAAGTCCCAGGACTCGCTGTACTACAAATCTATGAGTCACAAAATGAAATTTTGATTTTCAGTGTCGATATAAGAATAAAAACAAAAATGGGGGGGGGGGGGGGGGGGGGGGGGGGGGGAATGTATACTGCTGAATAGTAGATATTGAAAAAACAGACATCAAAGGTGACTTTTTTTCCTTACAATTCGAGATAATTGTGATGCATCGACAAGAATCATTCTGCGTCCATCATGCACATCTTTCATAATTATGCGTTTGTTGCCAGCTTTGTATGTCTAGGACAGAAGGTAAACGAAACACTGGTA
Source organism: Panopea generosa (assembly GCA_029582155.1). Lineage (NCBI taxonomy): Eukaryota > Metazoa > Mollusca > Bivalvia > Adapedonta > Hiatellidae > Panopea > Panopea generosa. The sequence goes on along the minus strand of CM055901.1, from coordinate 30,316,970 downwards.
TTTGTGAAAAACCTCATCTCTGAAATACAATTAAAAAATTCTTTCTTTGCAAAATTGAATTTTCTACAAAATGATATCATTCCCATCAAATTGTGTTTTAAATTCTTTGAATTGTAATTACAAAATATGTAAACTGCAACTAAAAAAGAAAAGGAAAGGGTTAGGGTTAGGGTTAAAATTTTACCTCAAGCTGCAATATTCTGAACTGAAGATTGTATTGCATGTTTAAATAAAACAGTATAAAACATCTAAGGTTACATATACCTTACATTTTATGTAAAAGAAATCAGTGACCTGTGATGATTTATTTGCCAAATTTATATTCTTCGCATGCTGTTTTATAAACATTTAGAGTCGCTATCCTTCTATACAGGACCTTAACACAAACTAGTTTATACACTTGTAAGAACCCGCATACCGGTAGATAGGTTAATGTGCGAAACTATTATCTATTGCAGGGTTCGACATTTACCCACATCCGACTGACAAAGTCTAGTATATACTTGGTCCGGTCGTGTTCTACTGAGCCCGACTGGTCGTGTTAAATTAAAATTAAGAAATCAGTTAAAAAGTACCAAAACCTGAGCTGATAATGTTTATTATTGAATCAATTGAAATGCACCTGCCGACGAGCATGTAATATCATTAACTATCGATAATTTGTAGCATTACGGCAAATGCGAAAACACATAACATAAAATTACTAGGCCCAAACTAAGCGGCACAACTCTAACCTGTTCTAATGACGCAATATATTAAGCGGCGTTACTCTTCCGGGTATGATCGGCTTCAGTTATTTCCATTCTATATTTTACGACATTAGAAGAACTGGTCTAGTTGAAGTTTGGTCAGGTTTAGTAGTTTTACTGAGTTAATAGCCCGGTGGTCTAGTGGAAAACAAAGTTAATGTCGAACCCTGTATTGTCATAGATTTGTGTTGGAATGTTTGCTTTCCCACTGAATCTGACAGCGGTGAAAGATGACGCAATGATGCATTGTCATATATATTAATCATCACAGAGACTGAGGCTGGGCAGTGATTGAAAATGATGACCCAGAGTGATACAATGATAGTCGGGACGATACCGCAGGGTGTGAATTATGTATATTGTATTTTAAATCATATATCTTATAGAAATAATGTAGGTATATGGAAAACAATATTCTCTATAAATAGCAATTATTGTTGGGTTCAAGTAGATATATAAAATTTTATAATTGAAGAAAGAAAAGAAAGAAGAAATCGCTCTGCCATCTACATATTACTCCCTGCAATCATTTCTGATTACTGGGAGGCAATAATGTTAATGAAGTGACCCTTACATTTGCACTGCATCTCATTATCTGTCTGGTCTGTTGAAGAGGTTCTTGTCCATCCATATAAATAACAAAATAAAAAGGACAAAATCCGCGACTTTTTATCGTTTTTCCGCCATTTCTGGAATCCTTCCAAAATTGATTTCACAAATCGAAGAGTCACGAATTTGCGCAATATAATTCATATTTAGAAAAATACCCTAAAATAAACAAAAATGTATTTTTGGAACTATATCTAAAGAACATAATTTCTATTTATTTTTTTAATTAGATCTTAGATTATCATTCGGAAAAGATACGAAAACAGTCGAAGCCAGCCTCGCTGTATGTTGTTAAAACGACCAATCACAACGGCCCTTACAATATTTTACTGAATTCTATTATCTGATTGGATCCTACCATTTGGCATGTGAGCGATCTCCATATATGCCCACTATGTCGTCAGCTTTACAACAAATAAAATGCCTACTTTACTGCGCAATATACACAATCAGCGAACCGGGTACAGTAGTTACACTGTATTTATTTTTATATTTCAAATATTTTCTGGTAGGTGTAATACATATATTTGGCTGGTTTATTCCCGTAACGCGGTATACCAATTATGAGCTAGATCTTCTACGAACATCGTTTAAATTAAAAACGCATACAATTTAATTGTATTGCTCTAATTTAATCCGGTATACTGATTTGTAAAAACTATGGTGTTCCGTAAGGGCCATCGGGATATCGCTTTGTCAACAAGTATACGCGATGCCACGATAGCACGATGACACGATGGTGATGGCACGATAATACGATAGCAAGATGGTGATGGAGCGATGGCACGACAGCACGATGACGATAACGCAATATCACATCGCGTCATCGTCATCGTGTCATCACCATCGTGTCATCGTACCATCACCATCGTGTCATCATGTCATCGCGTCATCGTGCCATCGTGCCATCACCATCGTGTCATCGTACCATCACCATCGTGCTATCGTATTATCGTGTCATCACCATCGTGTCATCGTGCTATTGTGGCATCGCCTTCATGTAAGACATGCGAAAAAAAATAATAATGGAAGATATCATAGATTCAAGTATTCGGGGTTATTTTGTGTCAGGTTATACATACCCGGAGATACAAATGCTGCTGAAAAGGGAAATTCATATAAGATACACAATCATATGTTTTCTTTTTTATATTATAATTACTGAAAGTGAGTTATCTATACGTGCAAGTATGTTATTACGTGAATGGTAAATTATTGAGAAGGTACATATTATGATTATGGTCATTTCGACAGATTCACAAAAAAGTTGATGTCGATCCGGTAAACAACAGACAAAATCTTAAATGCCTGCCTGCCTGCCTGCCTGCCTGCCTGCATGTCTATCTGCCTGTTTTTTGTTTGTTTATGTCTTCGTTCGTTCGTTGGTTCCTTCGTCCGTTCGTTCGTTTGTTTGAATATTTTAGCAGCATGTTTATGCCATCGAGGGCTAACAGGCGACCGGTTTACCTAAACACTTTTTCCTGGGATCCTGGGTGGCAAACCAATACTCGAGCGCGCCTATCTCTGCAAGTAACTGGTGACTTTTTCAGTTGAATCAGCGATGTGACACAAATGACAATAAGGCGCAATGCCGTATATCAGTCAATCATCACAGAGACTATCGCTGTGCGATATGTCACCTTTGGTAGAGTTTTGAATGTCGAAAAAGAAAGTCGAGTGTCGAGTAAGGAAGTCGAGTGTCGAGTAAGAATGTCGAGTGCCGAGTGAAAAGTTCAGTGTCGAGTGAAAAAGACGAGTGTCTAGTAAGAAAACTGAGTATTGAGCAAGAAAGCCGAGTGTCGAGTAAGAAAATATTTTTGGTAGTTAAACACCCAATTAGGAATTAGTGAGCACGGTTCAAATTGGATTGGTCAAACATGGTTAAGACGGGCCCTGTTCGATCAGTTTGTAGCGTGTCTGACTGTCAATCCAGGGGTCATGAGTTTGAATACCCGCCAGTAATCTACAACACATTGTCCGTGATGACTGATAAACGACTATCAGTCTCATAGTCATTCGTCTCTAACCACAGTTTCAAAAGACAACTCGTCCCACATTTTGAGATAACTCGTCCCGTTTCGAGACAAATTGTCCCCTATTTAAAGACAACTCGTCCCATCAAAAGAAAAGTCGACCCAATTAATTATTTCCTGTACCATTTCAAACGGGAAAGATATCAGTTAGTTGCGCAAATGAGTTTGTTTAATTGATCGTCTGTTAACACTTACTTAAAATGTATTTATTTCACTTTGATTGTGACACACGTTATTATTATAAATCACGTTCTGTGTATTCCTGAGTAGAAACAGTACTAAGCATATACGAATATAGTGTCCATCTCACACATAACCGTGGCGGAGGATAAAACCCACGACCCTCTGATCGTCTGTTAGCTCTCGATGGCATAACAATTACGCTAAACACTCAACTCAACAATCAAATGGTAAGAGGAGAGTGAACAAGTTCATTGTTCAAGTGACATATGACTGAATGTACATTGTATTGTATTGCTGGGTGTTTATTGTCGTTTTCAGCAACTGTTCAGTGCTGGCACACATGAGTATCTTGCCGGACCCTGACCTTCTAGACAACTAGACTAGTAATTCACTGCGAAAACTTTGGAATTCACTTAAATACATTAATTATTTTATTATATATTCATTGTCGTGTTAAAATAAAGTACACGAGTAAGCGTTCCTCTTGATTTTCCATTTCTAGTTATAGAAGAAGCAGAAGTAGAATAAAAAGAAAACGGAGGAGGAGAAGAAGACTATACACAGTTTCTCATCAAAGTACAATGTTGCAGTAATATGCATATTTAAACACATAAACACAAAACGAGTTGAATGACTAACATGTACATACTTTAATATATAGACATAACTATACCTTCCGATACTATTATAAGAATCCCACTTAAATACAGGAAGGCGATACTACGATAACACGATGGCACGATAGTACGATAGCACGATGGTGATAGTACGATGACACGATGGTGATGGCACGATGGCACGATGGCGCTATGACGATGACGTGATGTAATATCAGTAACATTGTCGTTATAGTATTAAGATAACCTTTCACGAACAGGGGTGTTATTCACCAACCATTCTCAAGAATATTCTTAGACTTGAGCTCAAGAATGAATTTTGAAATACACATTTAGAGACCATTTGCAAGCATGCAGGGACATCTAATATATAGTCAGAAAAACTCTTATAATTATTCTATATGTCATGGTAAACTAGATATCTAAGGTTGAAATTTCTAAGAATATTCTCAAGAATGGTTGGTGAATACGACCCTAGGTGTATCTTCCGGTTCCAATAGCCAAGGGCAGGTAGCAACTCCTGGACTTGGCCAATACTCGTCGTTGATCTATGTTCATATTCATTTTAACATACATGTAAATAGTGTTCATAGTTACACAATATATAGCAATCACAATTGACGGTTTATTCCATTGATATACAGTTTTGATCTAATATTCAGTTTATAATAAATGCCGGCGTACAAAATTGTCTTCACGCAATTGTCTGCGATTCTATTTTAACCGCTCTGCGATTCTGTAACAAGACTCATTCCTGTAAACGCTACCTCTGTGTCATGTAGGTCACAATCATGTTAACTACTTGTTGCTAATATATGCTTCTACCTTTTCTAAAAACAACAAACGTATGGGAAACTACCGTCATATGGGTTGTGGTCGCGCGCATTTGTAGCGTATATAGTTAAAAGTTTTAGTTTGTAATATTTTACAGTAGGTTCCTCAGTCTGTCTGCAGTATTTTATATATAGAAAATTGTCTATATTCTTGTGTTAATGTTTTGTTGTTGTTTTCTTTTATTTTTGTCCTCTGATGAAGGCGTAAAGCCGAAAGCTATCTAAGGATATCTTGTTATAAGTTTTAGCACTGTAAAATGGTAATTCTCTCTACTATATATATATATATATATATATGTAGAACGGAAAGAACTGCACAGAAATTGAGTGGTGCATGGCAGGGAATATTTTGAAAAAGAACAAATGTTCAGGCAAATGTCGTAACGTCATTTCCAAACTGATTCATGGTAGTAGAAACACATGTTAAAATATTCTACAAATTAAAATTCATCCTGATTTTGTTTATCCACTAAAGGACTCGTATATAAGTCCTTGTGTTACATATATAGATAGTTGAATAGTATAATGTCTTTGAATTAGTCTGTAAAAATATCAACATAGTGCATATGAAAATTCATTACCTTGTGTGTCCTTTCATCATCATTAGGCTTAGGATTAGCTTAGTCGTTAGCGCGTCTGACTATCAATCCAGGGGTCGGGAGAGCGAATCCCCACTCGGCAACGGTCTCCATGATGATTGATATACGACATTGAGTCTCATCATCATTCGTCTCACACCGCCGATCAAAGTGGAAAAGTTATCAATTACTTGCGATGGTGGGGTGTGTCCGAGTACTGGTTAACCGCCCATATTCGCAGGAAACAGTGGTTAGGTTAAATGATCGTCTATTTGCCCTCGATGGCATAAAATGACACTAAATGTTCTTTCAATCAATAAATCATCATCAATAAGCCTTTTTGATGTTTCGAGGCCATTTTAAATAATGATTGGATTAGATTGAATCGAAAACTTGGCAAAAATGTCTACTTACTGCATAATCTGAAATGATATTGAGCCGAACCTGATAAATTTTAGACTATCAGGCACTTACATCGTATTCTATTTATCATGGTCAACTGCCAATCCTCCCCCACCACCTTCCCCCTCCCCCTCCCCCTCCATCCACTAAAATTAATATTGTCAAACACACAACGCCAGCTTAGTTATGCCGTTTTTCGAATTATTTTTGGCCTCTAGGAAGGTAAACACAACAGAATGACATCGAACTACATCTTAATGTAAAGTGACCACAGTCGAATGAAAAGTAACAACAGCAGACTGTCATCTGACCAGACCAGGTAAATAAACTATCAAAGTAGTGTTTGGCGTTCCATAGTATTCTAGAATAATTAAACCGTATTTCGATAGACCTTCAATCATCAGACGCGTTTGCCCACTTATTAATGAATGTAATGTATATGGTTAATACCAGTATTTTGTAGCTAATTGGTATGTAACCTGATACATGTATTATTTCAGTATACAGTAATGTAGAGATACCTAATGCCTTATGCATTTCCTTGTTATAGCATCAAGTTGAATAAAAGTGCTTCATTTATCATGGTCCTCCGTGGCAGAGTTGTCTGAGGTGCCATCCCAAGAGCACTCTTAACACTGAGGTTGTAGGTTGGAGCTCTGCTGGGTCCAAAAACTTTGTGAGAAAGATGAGCAATTTCTTGCTGAGGGATGGTGAATATACTCTCAATTCACTTCGCCAATGAAATCAGATGCCATATATCCTGTAATGTGTTGAATAATAATAAGGGCATTAAACCACATTCATTTATGAAGACAGTCTAATCTTAGGACCAGTATGATAGCAATAGCTAGTATTTATATCTATATACCTCATTATTTCATTTGTACACTTAATAGATATAAAAACGCAACATATTTAGCCCAATTATATATAAGCGGGATATATGTGTCTCTTGATAATACTGACACCGGGCCCTATATCACTTTCATGGTCAGACACACCTGCCTCAGTTAATAACCTCCCGTTATCACGGACTGAAACCAGTTTCGTATTGAAATAAAAATAGTAAAACTATTATATGATTCCGACTTAAAAGAACAAATCTGACTCGATTTGAACGATTTGGTGGCATATAGTGTCTTCATCCGCTCAGCCATCCTTTCTTCTCTCCAAGGGGTCCTATGTGGCCGAGTGGTCCAAGGTGTCGTCTCAAGATCACTTACTTCTCATCCCTAAGGTTGTAGGCTCGAGTCCCGCTCGCTCCAATAAGAGGGTCAATATGGCCCTATATCGCTCACCTGAGTGACCTTGAGTCACCCAACTTAAGTAGATTATATGATACATGTACACTAAAAATTAGTTAGAATTTTTATTTGTTTTGAAGATATGTAACAGATGCGTATAAGAGTTGTGTGATAACAAAAGTATCCTTGTGCGGATATCTGGATATCAGATATCGAAAGAAAAAATTCACTATATATCCATATAAAGAAAACCAGCCTCCCCTCCTGGCGACTATGTTTTTCGACGAATCGCAATGGATGGAACAAACTTGGTAGAGGTTCACCCATGGTAAATATCAGTGAAATTACATTGACATCAGGTCAGTAGATTCTGACAAGAAGGCTTTTGAAGTTTTTACTATAGCTGCCGTTATAGTAAACTAGCACCCCACTGTGGCGGTCATGTTTTTTAACAAATCACAATGGCTTGAACAAACTTGGTAAATGGTCACCAAAGGAACATTTCTGTGAAATTGATTCAAAATCGATCCGGTGATTTCTGACAAGAAGATTTTTTAAGGTTTTTACTATAGCTTATATAGTAAATTAACCACACCCACTGGCCGCCATGTTTTTGACGAATTACAACGGTTTGAACAACTTGGTGAAGGGTCCTCCAAGGAACATTTCTTTGAAATTATTTTAAAATCGAGCCAGTAGTTTCTGACAAGATTTTTAAATTTTTACTAATTAAACTTGCCCGCCCCCCCCCCCCCCCCCCCCTCCTGGCCGCCATGTTTTTTGACAAATCAAGATGGGTTGAACAACTTGGTAGAGGGTCACACAAGGAACCTTTCTGTGAAATTATTTTAAAATCGAGCCAATAGTTTCTGACAAGATTTTGAAGTTTTTACTAATTAAACTTGTCCGCCCCCTGGCGGCCATGTTTTATGACGAATCACGATGGCTTAAACAACTTGGTAGAGGGTCACCCAAGAAACCTTTCTGTGAAGTTATATAAAAATTGGCTAAGTGGTTTCTGACAAGAAGATTTTTTAAGTATTTACTATAGCTTATATAGTAAACTGATCCCAACCCCTGGCCGCCATGTTTTTTGACGAATCACTACGGTTTGAACAAACTTAATGAAGGGTCCTCCAAGGAACATTTCTGTGAAATTATTTTAAAATCGAGCCAGTTGTTTCTGACAAGATTTTTTTTAGTTTTTACTAATAAAACTTGCCCGGCCCCCTGGCGGCCGTGTTTTTGACGAATAAAGATGGATTGAACAAACTGGTAGAGGGTCACCCAAGGAACATTTCTATGAAGTTATATAAAAATTGGCCCAGTGGTTTCAGAGAAGAAGTTGTTAGAAGCTAGACGTTAACAACGGACGACGGACGACAGACGATGGACACCAGGCGATCACAACAAAAATAACACAAACATTACAAGAACGTTTGCCAGTTATTTGAGGAAGGATGGTGGTTCTACTCAGACTCATTATTGGTCCAAGTTATTCTAAAATAACAGTCCTTGGATTGCCTGAAATTCGCATAAATGTCAATGTCACCTCTTTGATTCGAGTAAATAAATTTCAGTCTTTACCAAACATGTTGAGAATGTTCAATGACAAAATGTCAAAGCCAGGTCAGATCCGGGGTTATGTCCCTTGGATTATTCAACACTTGCAAAGTTGGAGAAAATTAAAGAAATCTCATTTTTAATCAGGGTAAGTTGAATTTATAATATTTACACACAAATTCAGAATGATTATTGGTAAAATGACTAAGTAACCAGTCCTATAACACCAATACGTCTGGAGACATATACTTTCGATAACCAGGCTGGTATCTCTAGTTATAGATGATACGATATTATTGCCGTAGATGGAACACCGTATATTTGGCGAGGCTAAGAAAACTAGGAAGTGCGAGACTTGCCGAGTTGACCCGGGTCACATTTCAACATTAGATTGTGCTTCAAAATTTATTTTCTTACTTATTTTCTTACACTAATATTTGCGGATATAAAATTTTTAATAATCCTTAGTTTAACAAACATATACTTATCGTCGAAATACGATTATCTCATCAAATCGCATCCATATAAAACTTATTTTGTTACACTAAGGGTTGCGGTCATTGATGTATTATGTATTGTTCTGAATAAATCACAAGTCAGTTTCTGTAAATACGTGTATGTTTATTTGAGACTACAACAGAATAAAAGCCCTGCGACTAGAGCGGCATAGGTTTATATACTCAGGATACATGCAAGATAGTGTGTATCATGTTACTATGCAGAGTGCATTTAGTTATATACACAGTTATCAGCTAATTACTTGTGTAATTAAAAAACCCTACCCATTCGTGTGTACGGGCGGACGAACATGGACAACACCATATGCCCCCATTTCATAGCAGGGATAAATAAATTTCTAGTTGAATAAACATTGTTACCAAAGTGAACCTGTTTTATAATCAGATGTCAATATATGTACCAAACATACGCTTAGTGTAACAATTACAATTGAGGTTGATACCGCGACCCTTAGTGACGGTAACAAAACCCATTACGTTTGATAACACGAGGGCGTTAGTGTAGTTTCATATCTATTGCATATGAGGTTACAGAGATATGTGCATAATATCAAGATGCACGGAAAACTTTAACCAGCATTTCTAAGTAGAACAATGGCCATAATTTGCATTATATTCAACCAAAAGTTATTTAACTTGATTGTTTGATAACCCTGAAGACTGGTGAAGTTTCAAATCAATTTAGTAGGTGGTTTCTAAGATATTTGCATGATAGTAACTTGCATGCACAATTTTAGCTGAAAGTGTGACGCCGATACACGGGAGACGGAAACACAGACAGACAGACAGACAGACAGACAGACAGACAGACAGACAGACAGACAGACAGACAGACAGACAGACAGAGAGTTGATATAGGAGTGCTTCATTGCATTCTTAACTTGTGAAACTACAACCACACTAACGAAAGGCAATTTAAACAAACACCATTCCTATATCACGTGTTATCACCAATGAAACAATGTATCTAAACATTTCTGCCGTTGTTATATATAGCGTATATCAACAGTTTCCGGCTATAATTCATACTTTATATCCACGAGAACATCCGAATTTATTGTAGCTATTTTCAGTCTTTAAATGTGGCCCAGCCGACTATTTGGTCAGTTTCCAATTGTTGGGGATCAGATTTTAACGAGAGTCAAATTTTCACGTGTGGGTGAGTCATTAAATAACGGTCGGGGTCAGTTTTCAATTTTAAAAATGGATCACTTCAACGGGGTCAAAATTTAATGTTATGTACACCGGCAGCGCCTCCCAGTAATAATCAGAAATATATGTATATGCAGAAAAGGTATAAATAAACATGATCAGTAAGCTTTATTAAAACAACTATATGTCATTATTATCAAGGAATTATATCTATACACGTCCTTGTTATTATAAACTTAAAGACCCAACCTGGGTATAAAAGGGAGGTAATGGCGGTGGGAGTGTTTTCCCTTGTTTTTCAAAACACATTCAGATCTGGGAGAGTAATTTTCAAATCTAAAATAAATTCATGGATTGAAAAATTTGAAATTTGTCATGCAACATAGTCTTAATATTACTCACAGATCCTGAAAATTTCAGAATAAAATCTGCAATAATTTATTACTTATTGCTTTCAACAGACAATCAGTTACAGAGAAATTTGAATTTTGTGGGAGGAGCAAACGGGTCAATATTTGTCATGTGACAAATGTTTGTAAACAAACTGGCATGCTGTAGCTCACATGGCTGTATTTAAGATATAATAGTTAAATACAAACTACAAATCATGCAAGGTTTACAAAACTTTTAAATGATTTCTTCTATTAAGCTTTTTTAATCACCAACAGTTGTAAATCACCATATTTAACTGAATTATACAATTGTTCCTCTTCTTTATTAAAATTAAAACAAATTATGGTGCCACATAAATGAATCATTTTACATGTGTATTATATCACATGAAACAGAAATGATAGTTTTAGATTAAAACTAAAGATAGTGCTTTCAGTTTTCAGAGACGTTCTCTAAACAAAGTTCATCTCATCAATACCGTGTATGTCCACCATTAGAATCGATGCATGCTTGGCAACGATGCCTCATTGATGCGACAAGTGTGCTGAAAAATGCCTGGGGAATACCATTCCAGATTCTCACAAGCGCACGTGACAGGTCAGGTAACGTCAACGGCTGATTTTGGAGGCGACGTAAGCGACGCTGCATCTCATCCCACACGTGTTCTAAAGGCGACATATCCGGTGACATTGCAGGCCAGGGCAGCACATTCACATTATACTGGATCAAGAAGTCGGTGACGACCCGCGCGACGTGTGGGCGAGCGTTATCCTGTTGCAGCGTGGCGTTACGTTGCTGCACAAATGGAAGGACGTGAGGCCGTATGATCTGATGCCTGTAAGTGTGCCGGCCACAACCACAAGAGCTGTTCTGCCACGGGATGAGATGCCACCCCCACACCATGACACTACCGCCGCCAAATGGATGTCGTTGAATCACACAACTGTCATGGAAACGTTCACCAACACGACGGTACACTCTAGAACGACCGTCGCTGCTGTCGAGATGAAACCTGGACTCATCCGTGAAAAGAACACGTGCCCAGTCCTGTTGCGTGAAGTGTATGTGTCGTCTACACCAGGCAAAACGTGCTACACAGTTACGTTGCTGGAGAACAGGACGTATGGCTGGACGTCGTGGACGAATGCCTCGTTCAAGCAATCGATTACGTACCGTTCGGGGACTTATTCTTCTAAGGCCAGGAATACTTCTAGCCGTCAAAGTAGCACGGAGATGAACGACCCGGATGTACGTATCTTGGCGATTAGACGTTACGCGTGGACGTCCTGACCGAGGCAGGTCTTTGGTGGTCCCAAACTGTTGGTACCATCTCCACAAGGCGTTTACAGTATTTCGGTGCACACCAAATTGTCTGGTAACGTCAGTTTGACGTACACCAGCTTCAATCATGCCTACGGCGCGCATCATCTGTCAGTTTCATTCAACCTTGGCATGGCGTAACAAAGACGTTTTTCAACATTATGCTGGTTTTGTGTCTTACAGGTATCAACACTATGCTTTTACACAGGTTAAGGCGACAAACGTGTTTGCGATTGACTGCTGGCCGAAAAAAAAAACTCAAAACGAAGACGTTGGCCAGACAGACAAACTATCCGTGCAACTCATGCACTGACCAGTGTAAATGACCGAGAGGGATACACAACTTACCTGTGTAAAGTTTCAAGCTTTAATTTATAAAATTGAGCGATACATGAACATTTTACACATGCAAAGTTTCTTTTTTCCGCCAGTATATATTCGTGATAAGTGGTTGTTGTTTATTTTGTTTCATTGCGTTAATGTTCTTTTCTTGTGTATAGGATTAAGAAAATGGACAGATGCCCAGTCTGAAATTCAAGATGTCTGCGCCCGTGTAAAATCATGTTATGAACGATTTGAGAACAATTACAAATGGTTCACACTTGTAACCTGTTTCAGTAAAAAAGTGAACTAATAACGAAAACAACGTGAAAATAATTATATCTGTTTTAGTGTTTATGAATTGCAAGGAATTATATACAAGTCCTTGTGAATGGCTTATTAACAAATTTCACGACTCGAGGAACAGTGTAAATGATTCGCCAAGTCTCAATAGTTTATTATACGCTTGGTATGCACTTAATAATTTTAACCTGTACATATGGACCCTCCTTACGTGTCCCAAGTTTTATTCTACAGTGTGAGGATACCACTTATATGGTGATGCACTTTACCGGAAGTAGAAGAATAAATACGTGTTTGATATAAATGGCAGCCTTTTCACTTGTATATATCTGTATATTGTGGAGTTGCAGTGGTCTGTTAGCATGCGTGCTCCAAGATACAGAGAAAGTATATTGTCGCAGTACCATGGTCCGATATGCTAACACTTCATTCTAAAAAAATGTTCCAGTTAATATTATTCACTAAAGAGACCATGTAAAATCAGTTGGAAAACAGTCATATAAATAAGTATAGCAGTCTCAATACAAAGAACGCATGATCGAATGGTCGTGGGTTTAATCTTCCCTAATGGCTATGTGTGGTGCCCTTGAGCAAGACACTTTTTCCACATATGCTTAGTACTGGCTCTACCCAGAAAGACTTCAAGCATGATTTGCCTAAGTTGTAAGAACTTGTTTCACAAAGGAAGTAAAAAAAATAAGTTTAAGCTATAACCTCAAATCGAGGATATGATGTCAGAGCAGACAGCCATTTTAATCATGTGACTTAAAAAGTCAAACACATTCAGTACAATTGGTTATGATTTCTTGTTTTTATTTTATCAATTAAAAATAGCATTTCAAAGCAATGAAATCATTTTAAACACATAGCAGGTAGTGGTTTTATTCTTATGTGTTTTCTGTTTTACTAAATTGAGGACATAGAAATATTTCACCTCTTTTTACCATTACAATAATGCAGCGAATACATTGGGCCTAAATGTTTGCATGGATTCCCGTTATTCAGAATATCCTATTTAGAATGTAAAAATTGCTTCTGACTGGCTGCGAGTAGACTGATGAAAAAAATAAAAATAGGGCGAAGGGTTATCGGTATGAAAAACACACTTTTTACTTGACTTGATAAATATTCAACTTCTGCCATGTGATCGTCATTGATAAAATGGGGACAAAAGCAGATGAAGACATTTGAAATTTTAATTTTTGGGTACAAAAATGAGGGGGATTACAACTGTCCATAAACATTTTAGTTACTAATCTCCTAAGAATATGTTTTAAACAATTTGACAGGTTTGCACGGTCGAGTAACTTGGTAATAAACCACAATGTAATTATGGCACCGTGAAATCTCGTGAGAAAAAATATAAATGGCCTTGAACCAAGGTTTGTCTCGATTTAGGGGCCTTCTGCCATATACCATATGAAAACATTTGTGTTTTTGTGCTGTATATGGATTGACTTACCGTATGGTGGGGTTTCATTCAGGGGTACAGGGAGTCATTTAGTCTAAACCTATTCATTTAACTTCGATTGTGAAACAAGTTCTTACAACTTAGGCAAATCATGCGTGAAGTTTTCCTGGGTACAACCAGTACCAGTAATAAGCATATGCAGATAAAGTGTCTTACACAACGATACCACACATGACCATGGTGGAGGATTAAACCCATGAACCTCTAGTCCTGAGTATGATGCTCTACCACTGGACCATGCATTACTGTTTTGGTTGCATGTAAATCACAAATTGTCACACATTTATCTTAAAACTAAGTTGTTGTTGTTGTAATAGTTCACATTTCACATTAAAAGTAAATTAAATAAGTTATAAACATTATATGTAAAGTGAATATATAACTGGTTTCTTGCTTAATAGACACATGGAACGAGAAACCAGGAAGTGCTGTTTTTAACACATTTACACTCTGTTGGTGGCATGTAACGTTGTTGGCAACAACAGACTGGTTAAGTATGGTGCATTTTTTGTTTTATATTGTATTATTAATCTTTACAAATTGTGGCCATGTGGTCAAAGGCATTATCTCGAATCACTTGCCTATCAAGGCTAAGGTTTTAGGTTCAAGTCCCATTTGCTCCAAAAACTTTATGTGAGAAAGTTTGCCAGTTATTTTTGGAAGGATGATGGTTCTACTCAGATTCATTCTGAGGTCTTCCTCCACCAATAAAACTGGATATGCCATATATAGCCTGAAATATATTGAAAATGGCATAAAACCCCATTAAAAAAACCAAAAACAAAATGTGAGTTTCTTCAGGACAATTTTCGAAAACAGTATAAAAGTCATCTTTAAATGTAACCAGTTGTAGTAACCTCTTGTTTTTGTGTGTGTTCTTTCAGATAAATTAATGCAATGAAAGGGAAGAGGCAAAAACATCAGCGGAAGTGTTTGTCCTTCTACAAGAACTATTTTGGGTTCAACCCACCATACAGTGTACTAATAGACGGAACATTTTGTAAAGCTGCGCTAAAGTTTAAGGTCAACATTAGAGACCAGCTGCCAAAATATTTAGATGCTGAAGTCAAATATTTTACCACAAAGTGTGTCCTTGCAGAGTGTGAGGCATTGGGTAAGATTTTACTTTAAGGCCATTGTAAATTAATTGTTAGATTACCATCCAATTTTTTGTTTAAAAGGGGGGAAGTTGGGTTGGGAGGTATGTCATTTATTTTTCATTATTTTTTAGCTCTACTGGCCAAAGGCCAGAAGTGCTTATGCGATGGTGCGTTGTCTGTCGTCTGACGTTTGTTGTCTGTCGTCTGTTAGCAGCACTTTCTCTGAAACCACTAGGCCAATTAAACTGAAACTTCACATGGGTGTTTCTGTTGCATAGGAGACTATACAGAAGATTTTTTCGATCTGAAATTCAAGATGGCTGCCATTACTAAAAAAAGTCCAAAACTTAAAAAATCTTCTTCTCATGAACGGCCCAACAGATTTTCAAAATGTTTATGTAGTAATGATGACCAACTATAGTTTTGTTAGATTTGTTCAAATGGTGTCCCTAGGGTTAAATATGATCCCGCCCCGAGGGTTCAATTAGGAGACACATGTCATTATAATATTTTTTTAATTTTTTTTTTTAAAATGGAAATGATTTTGCCTTTATCTTCACAGAAGCATTGTTTGGTGAAGGAGGTTCAGATTTGTAAAAATGACTGGGTTCCACTGTCTTAAGGGGTCAGGAGGGGCCCTAAAAGGGTAAAAAATGGGAATTACTAATTTAGTTTTCTTAAGAACCGGTATGTCAGATTTGTACATATTTTATATAAATTATCTCTAAGTGTAGGGGTTTGATTGCAGATAAGAATTTAGGGGCTAAAAAATATAGGGGCCCTGTAATGGGAATTTTACATAGGGATACTGTGGGAAAACAGAATTTTTTTTTTCCATTTATTCTGAAACCACTAGTGCAATTAAACTGAAACTTCACATGGATGTTTCTACTGCATAGGAGACTATACAAAAGATTTATTTTTTCTATCTAAAATTCAAGATGGCTGTTGTTTCTATTGCATAGTAGAATTTCAAAAAGTGCTATGGCCACTATGAGTCAGTAGAGCGTCCTCAGGCCCTTTTGGGCCTCTTGTTAGCATATACATTGTATTGAATTATGTATTTTGGTAAGATAATGTCTTTAGTGTGTCATGAGACTATTTTGATGTAAAAATTTTAATGGAATTAGGTAATAAAAAATGTTTTTGGTAAAATTAGTCCAACACATCAAAATGGTATTCTGACAAAAGTTTCAGTATTTAATGCATGCAACTTGGCAGTATTACTTCACATTGATAGTACTTAGTTAAAAAGAGGTAATTATGAAGTTAAAAAAAAAGTTTCTTTATAAGAGAGACTTGAGTGAGCATTCATAGTGCAGAGGTTGACAAACAGTAAAAGGTAGGTTTCACTTCTTTCATTTGGGGTTCTCTATGAATGACAAGCCTTCAAACTTTTATTATTTACAATAGAATAAAGAACAAAAATCAGTGGTGGGTTTACACCTATACATTTTTCAATATTTTGCAGGAACTCTGTTATATGGTCCACTGAAGGTACTTCGCCAGTTTCATGTTCAACCGTGTAAACATGACCCTACACTTGCACCACCAAAATGTTTCAGATCTGTGATGAAACATAACAAACACAAGTTCATGGTGGCCACACAGGTGAGATAGAAAAACATTGTTATCTGTGTATTACAATCAATTGAGGTCCCACTACACAGTTGAATTTTGTTCTTTGTTCTATATAAAATAAGGTCTAGGATATAATCCTATAAAAGTCACTTTTTAACACCAGTGATGTCTTATTGCAGTATATGCTATGTCAGCTTTTGCTCTACTGATCTGCAACAAGAAATCATAACCACTTTGAACCATTTTGAAAATAGTTCAAACCAAATTCATAGGACTTTGTTTCAAGCGTAAGAATCATGTTACCATGGGGAAAAAGGGATGCAACTGTGTAGTAAGACATTAAGTTAGGCAAAAATCTTAATTGTTTTGTTTTAGTCTAAATTAGGTTCTGTGACTTCTGTCCATGAAATGGGGGAAGATTACAAAACTGGGAAATGATTTACTTATTAGGGCCACATTCAGTTATGTAAAAAATATAAACATCTGAGTCTCAACTTTGATTTATGTTTATTATAATGTATCTTGTTTTTAATTGGTCGTGTTTTACTAATCAAGGCTGCATTCAGTATATAAATGTAAAAAAAATAAAATTCTGAATCCTAGTTTTGATTTATATCATGAAATTTTATACTTTTATACATTTTGTTTTTACTGGAACATGTTTTACTAATCAGGGCTGCATTTAGAAATGTATAAAAAATAAAAAAAATAAATCTAAATTTTGATATATGTTTTACATTGAAATGCGGCTTGTTTTTAAATAAGACATCTTAAATTATGTTAACTTAGTTAGTTACAATAAGTAAGTATATAATTGACTTGATCCACATTTTCCAAGTGATCAACATTTCCCTCACATTAGATCTGGCCATAGCTGATGTTTTAGTCAGTGTTTTAGTATGACCTGATAAGTCTCAATCATATATTGGCAGATGCTTTGTTATGCACTTAATGATTGAGACCGCTTTCATCAACAGTTGTTAAATGAAATGGATTAACATATGTGCGAGTTCCATTTAAACCAAATCAATACATTAATTAAAACTTATTAATTAACTGTATTGTGTTGGTCTTGTTATTGAGGACAATTCTAATGTCATATGAGGCGGATTTAGCCAATACAAATTGAACTGGGCCATTCCAAAGACATAAGGCCAATATGAACAGGAACTGGGCGAATAAGATTCCATCATGTCGTTCATTAAATTAACTTGTAATAAAAAGAAGCCATATTTAGGTCATCCGGCCAGTTATTGGTCCTCGGGCAGTCATATTGGCCAGTGACCTTGGGCCAGTAAGTCAATCCTTGTACTAATAACTGTGCTAATATGAGATAAATTATTAACATTACATTGTAGTAAAATTTGTTGTCATGGTATTATTACAAACTTATGGTATGTTACTACAATATGATACTCCCATGTATTGTTACATAATACAATTAAGGATTTCTACAATAGAAACAATACATTAAAATAAGTGCATTTATTAAAACTATGTTTATTTCAGGATCCAGAGTTTTCTGAGGTGATTCGTTCTTTACCTGGGGTTCCGCTTCTCTACATAGCTTTTAACACCATTACCATAGAAGCACCAGCAGGAATGTCCAAACAAGTGGCAGAAAATAAGTTGGAGAAGAAACTGGCTCCATCAGACTATTCCATGAACGTTATAACTCAGTTAAAACGTGCAACATTCGGTGAACCGGAGGTGGTGAAAAAGAAAAAGAAGAAAAAGCTTAAAGGCCCAAATCCTCTTTCTTGTAAAAAGAAGAAAAAAAGAAATGAAGAGGACAAATTGAAGAAAAAACTGAAAAAAAGAAAACATAAACAAAGTAAAATGATGTTAGAATCATGTGGGTCGTCATCGACTGTGTCTTGAGACAGTGTGTGGAGTTAGTAAAGGAGACCAAAGAAATAGTCAAATCAACGAGAATGAACAATTAAGGAAAGGTTTAAATGATTCATTGGGTCCTCGGTAAGACGCCGTCTCAAGATCACTTATTTCTCACTTCTAAGATCGTAGGTTTGAGTCCTGCTCGCTCCAAAAATGTTATGCTAGTTACTTACAGAAGGACGGTGGTTCTGCTCAGATTCATTCTGAAGTCTTCCTCCACCAACAAAACTGGAAATGCCCTTTATAACCTGAAATATGTTGAAAATGGAGTTAAACCCCATTAAAAAGTTATGAACTTCTACACTGGTTAATTGAATTTTAGATCCATTGAAATGTATAATTATTTATCTGGTAATTTATGTACAATATCTCAACTACTGTACGCTGTAATTAGATACGAAAACGTTATTTATGCAGTAAGATTACTGTTTAAATGAGTGGTTATACATTGTTGTATCAGTTAGAAATGTTAAATACCTGTATCTGTTTTATGTTGCTATTTTTAAGTCTCCTTCACTGTGTTATTCTATATTCATTATGATGAGTCAAGCCCAGTTAGCTCAGTCATTAGTGTGGCCAACTATCAATTCAAGGGTCGTGAGTTCGAATCTCTGCCTGGCAACAGCCTCCGTGATGATTGATATACGAATTGTGTCTATCATTCGTCTCTCACCACTGATTCAAGTGGGAACATTATCAGTTACTTGTGGAGATGGGGTGTGCTCGAGTACTGGTTAACCTTTCAGAATTCCAGTAAACAGCGGTTAGGTTAAGTGATATTCTGTAAGCCCTCAATGGCATTAAAATGATGCTAAATATTCAATCAATCAATCATTATAATGAGAGATGGGTGTACATCCTTGTATATGAGTTGTTTTGATATCTGTAAAAATCACATTAAATACAGGTAATGAATGTGTAATGGATTTGACCATACAAAATCATCATTATTTTGTCAAGCTTTATTATTTTTTCTTTTATTTCGTTTATTACCAAAAAGATCATACAATAGAAACGTATTGAAATAATAAAGAAAATGTAATAGAAAAATAAATTCAATTATTTGCAATTTTTTATATTGCATGTATTTAAAATTGTTACATACATACTTTGTATTAAAGAAATATAAAGGTGGAACTAAAGTGTAGAGCTAGCCTGATTTGAAATTGTCCACACCATCATCCTTGTAAACATTTGCAAGATTTGATCCTATCAACACAATAACTCTTTCATTTTCATTGGAAGGGTCAAGTGGTCTAAGGCGCCATCTCGCGATTACTTACCGCTCCAGCTCTGCTGAGGTCTTTGGTTGAAATGATCTGGTTCATTCAAAAAGCTAATTGAAAAGTTTGCCAGTTATTTGCAGAAGTATGGTTCTACTGAATTATCCTGAGGTCTTCCTCTACCATTAAAACTTGATGCCAGATATAATCTGTAATGTGTTGCAAGTGGAATTTATCTGCAATGATTTTTATCAAATAATTTCTGTTGATCTGTACTTAAAATCTGGATAGTCCTTTACTCATGTGGATGTGACAATATTTTTGGTAGTTACTTGCCTTTGAATCATTACAAGTAATTAATTTGTTAGTGTTCTGTGGGGGTTTTATCACTTATTATGGCCTCAGGTATTGGTGGGATCATCTCCAAATTTCACATCTACACACAGCATAGCCCTGCTTAGATTTCAATTTAAGTTTTGGTGAACTGACCAGGGTAGAGGATAATATTTCGGGGATTTGTGACAATAAAATGATCCAGAAGGGGATATATTTTTCTTTGCAATAATATGGCATCTTGTTTTTATTTGTAATTCATTTATGTTAAAAAAGGGTATGTATGAAAATGTATAATATAAAATATATACATAAAAAATGGCAAACTGCATTAAACAAAGCTTTTTGGAAATGCTCTCAAATTATACTTTGGATGGATGTTAAATTGGGCTACATCCATGCATCCTGCGGATAACTCTAATACTGTTCGAGATAACTTCACAAAACTTTGTATATATGTTAACCTAGTTATCTAATAATGCCTTTTGCTATGAGGAAGTAAACCCAGAGTATTCATTTAATTATTTTTCTGTTACCCTGAAAACAAATAGCTAAAATTCTCTGTCCCCCAAACCCGTTTTTCAGGTATACCTAATTTCATGCACTTTGTAAAGATATGGTAATTTTGAACACAACTACTTTTAATGATGACACACATGCATGGCCCTATTAACAAGGGCAAGATCCAACAACACAACTGCAAAGTTTGAATTGAAAAGTAAATTTCACCATAAAAACGGTGAAATCAATAATTTTCGTTTGGATCAAATTTTGTATATTTTTTAAGGATGTCAACGAATATTCGGATATTCGAATATTCGGTCATACGTCCGAATATTCGAATGTCATATTGATATTCGAATATTCGCAACAACAAAAAAAAATATAGTAAATTCAAATTGTTTTCTTTATTTATTTTCAATTTCAATATTTTTGCCACACATGGTTTTGAAAGGTGTTATATCAACCAGGTTAAGACATGGTAATTATCGATTTCCTCTTAAGACGGGTGTCAAGTTGACATTGTCAAGGTGATAAGGAGTCCTGGTCGGTAATCCTTTAATTATTTGCCTTAGGCAATTTTAATCATCGATCTGCCTTTACGGTCTGTTGTCAATCACCCTGTTTTGAAAAGGTGAGAGCAAGTTTGTTTATTTACCAATCTTATACCTAATTGAAGAGCACACTTCTTTGTTTTGAAGGCCGTTTATGTACTTGTGAATAATAAATGCGCCAAGAAGTAAACGAATTTACTTATATATATATATTTTATGTTTGTTTTTCGATTTCATTTATAAATAGTAAATTACTTATAAACTATACAAACATACGAATATTTAACTTAGTAAAGCTAATATAACATAGCATTTATTAATTTATTATTATTAATTATGCATCATCGAGTTCCACGTCATGTTGAATCGTGACGACAATGATATTCCAATTGTTTGCTTTTTAGTATTTATACATCTGCACCGTTTCCGCTGAAAGAGAAAGTAACAAATATGGCGAGTAAAAACGTTCGGAATAGAAAGTTGATGATTATTTATTTTTAAGATCTTGACCGAATATATTCGAATATTCGTTCGAAAGAATGACCGAATATTCGAATATCAATATTGCCATTCGTTGCCATCCTTAATATTTTTAGTTCCAGGACATATTAATAATGACTTGATTTCATTGAAAACCAATTTGAGAAAAATAAAGTAAATAGAATCAGCTTTCAGTTACTTGTTACATGTTACCGTTCATCAACTTTAGTTTGTCCTTTAAAGGGAATATATCGGGACTTTTCAAAATTTTAAAATTGGTTAAAAAATATTTTTTCCAATATACCATGCCTATATAATAATACTAAATGAACTGGTATTGTCAAAAGGATATCTTTTTAACCCTTTACTCCATAGATACAGTTTTCCCGCACCAATCACAGAAGGCCTTTGAAAACACTTCCTGCACTGTTTTCTGCTGTCATTTTATATATAATAATTCACCCAATAATTCAAAAGCCTTCTATATTAGGTGTCCAAAGGCGTCTATATGAAGTAAAGAGTTAAACATGCCAAAATTATATCTTGTGGTGTATTAAATGGGTCATGTGATTTCATTTTATTTCGGTTTGATCCATCATACTAATTGGATTTTATTTACCTATGATAATGAGATGCTTTTTGTCCCTTATGATAAATATTTTATATTTAAGACATTCAAAGTGTTTTATCCCGATATATTCCTTCAAGATGATTTGATGAAATCTGTCTTATTAGCTCACCTGAGCTGAAGGCTCACAGGTAAGCTTTTGTGATCGCTTGGTGTCCATCGTCTGTCGTCCATCGTCCATCGTCCATCGTTAACTTTTAGCTTCTAACAACTTCTCCTCTGAAACCACTGGACCAATTTTGATATAACTTTACAGAAATGTTCCTTGGGTGACCCTCTACCAATTTTGTTCAAGCCATCATGATTCTTCAAAAAACATGGCCGCCAGGCGGCGGGGCAAGTTTAATTAGTTAAAACTTAAAAAAAATTTTTGTCAGCAAGTACTGGCTCGATTTTAAAATAATTTCACAGAAATGTTCCATGGAGGAACCCCTACCAGGTTTGTTCAAACCGTAGTGATTCGTCAAAAAATATGGCGGTCAGGGGATGGGGTTAGTTTACTATATACTGTGAAATCATTAATTTTCGTTAATTTTCGTTTAAATGTTCCTTGGGTGACCCTCTACCAAGTTTGTTCAAGCCATATTGATTTGTCAAAAAACATGGCGGCCAGGGAGTAGGGTTAGTTTACTATATAAGCTATAGTAAAAACTTAAAAAATCTTCTTGTCAGAAACTACTGGCTCGATTTTAAAATAATTTCACAGAAATGTTCCTTGGGTGATCCTCTACCAAGTTTGTTCAAGTCATCTTGGTTCGTCAAAAAACATGGCAGCCAGGGGGTGGGGTTAGTTTATTATGTACGCTAATTAGTAAAAACTTAAAAAATCTTCTTGTCAAAAACTACTGGCTCGATTTTAAAATAATTTCACAGAAATATTCCTTGGGTGACCCTCCACCAAGTTTGTTCAAGTCATCTTGATTTGTCAAAAAACATGGCAGCCAGGGGGTGGGGTTAGTTTACTATATAAGCTATAGTAAAAACTTTAAAAATCTTCTTGTCAGAAAGAACTGGATGGATTTTAAAATAATTTCACAGAAATTTTCCTTGGGTGACCCACTACCAAGTTTGTTCAACCCATCTTGATTCGTGTAAAAAACATGGCGGCCAGGGGACGGGTTAGTTTACTATATTAGCTATAGTAAAAACTTAAAAAATCTTCTTGTCAGAAACTACTGGCTCGATTTTAAAATAATTTCACAGAAATGTTCCTTGGGTGACCCTCTGCCAAGTTTGTTCAAGTCATCTTGGTTCGTCAAAAAACATGGCAGCCAGGGGGTGGGGTTAGTTTATTATGTATGCTAATTAGTAAAAACTTAAAAAATCTTCTTGTCAAAAACTACTGGCTCGATTTTAAAATAATTTCACAGAAATGTTCCTTGGGTGACCCTCTACCAAGTTTGTTCAAGTCATCTTGATTTGTCAAAAAACATGGCAGCCAGGGGGTGGGGTTAGTTTACTATATAAGCTATAGTAAAAACTTTAAAAATCTTCTTGTCAGAAAGAACTGGATGGATTTTAAAATAATTTCACAGAAATTTTCCTTGGGTGACCCACTACCAAGTTTGTTCAACCCATCTTGATTCGTCAAAAAACATGGCGGCCAGGGGACGGGTTAGTTTACTGTATAAGCTATAGTAAAAACTTTAAAAAAATCTTCTTGTCAAAAACTACTGGCTCGATTTTAAAATAATTTCACAGAAATGTTCCTTGGGTGACCCTCTCCCAAGTTTGTTCAAACCATAGTGATTCGTAAAAAGAAATGGAGGCTAGGGGGAAGGGTTAGTTTACTATTTAAGCTATAGTAAAAACTTAAAAAATCTTCTTGTCAGAAAATACTGGCTCAATTTTAAAATAATTTCACAGAAATGTTCCTTGGGTGACCCTCTCCCAAGTTTGTTCAAGCCATCTTGATTCGTCAAAAAACATGATGGCCAGGGGGTGGGTTAGTTCACTATATAAGCTATAGTAAAAACTTAAAAAAGTCTTCTTGTCAGAAACTACTGGCTCAATTTTAAAATAATTTCACAGAAATGGTCTTTGAGTTACCCTCTACCAAGTTTGTTCAAGCCATCTTGATTCATCAAAAAACATGGCGGCCAGGGGGTGGGGTTAGTTTACTATATAAGTTATAGTAAAAACTTAAAAAAACTTCTTGTCAGAAACTACTGGCTCGATTTTAAAATAATTTCACAGAAATGGTCCTTGGGTGACCCTCTACAAAGTTTGTTCAATCCATCTTGATTTGTCAAAAAACATGGCAGCCAGGGGGTGGGGTAAGTTTAATTAGCAAAAACTTAAAAAATCTTCCTGTTAGAAACTACTGGCTCGATTTTAAAATAATTTCACAGAAATGTTCCTTGGGTGACCCTCTACCAAGTTTGTTCAAGCCATCATGATTCTTCAAAAAACATGGCCGCCAGGCGGCGGGGCAAGTTTAATTAGTTAAAACTTAAAAAATCTTCTTGTCAGCAAGTACTGGCTCGATTTTAAAATAATTTCACAGAAATGTTCCATGGAGGAACCCCTACCAGGTTTGTTCAAACCATAGTGATTCGTCAAAAAATATGGCGGTCAGGGGATGGGGTTAGTTTACTATATACTGTGAAATCATTAATTTTCGTTAATTTTCGTTTAAATGTTCCTTGGGTGACCCTCTACCAAGTTTGTTCAAGCCATATTGATTTGTCAAAAAACATGGCGGCCAGGGAGTAGGGTTAGTTTACTATATAAGCTATAGTAAAAACTTAAAAAATCTTCTTGTCAGAAACTACTGGCTCGATTTTAAAATAATTTCACAGAAATGTTCCTTGGGTGACCCTCTACCAAGTTTGTTCAAGTCATCTTGATTCGTCAAAAAACATGGCAGCCAGGGGGTGGGGTTAGTTTATTATGTACGCTAATTAGTAAAAACTTAAAAAATCTTCTTGTCAAAAACTACTGGCTCGATTTTAAAATAATTTCACAGAAATATTCCTTGGGTGACCCTCTACCAAGTTTGTTCAAGTCATCTTGATTTGTCAAAAAACATGGCAGCCAGGGGGTGGGGTTAGTTTACTATATAAGCTATAGTAAAAACTTTAAAAATCTTCTTGTCAGAAAGAACTGGATGGATTTTAAAATAATTTCACAGAAATTTTCCTTGGGTGACCCACTACCAAGTTTGTTCAACCCATCTTGATTCGTCAAAAAACATGGCGGCCAGGGGACGGGTTAGTTTACTATATAAGCTATAGTAAAAACTTTAAAAAAATCTTCTTGTCAAAAACTACTGGCTCGATTTTAAAATGATTTCACAGAAATGTTCCTTGGGTGACCCTCTCCCAAGTTTGTTCAAACCATAGTGATTAGTAAAAAGAAATGGAGGCTAGGGGGAAGGGTTAGTTTACTATTTAAGCTATAGTAAAAACTTAAAAAATCTTCTTGTCAGAAAATACTGGCTCAATTTTAAAATAATTTCACAGAAATGTTCCTTGGGTGACCCTCTCCCAAGTTTGTTCAAGCCATCTTGATTCGTCAAAAAACATGATGGCCAGGGGGTGGGTTAGTTCACTATATAAGCTATAGTAAAAACTTAAAAAAGTCTTCTTGTCAGAAACTACTGGCTCAATTTTAAAATAATTTCACAGAAATGGTCTTTGAGTTACCCTCTACCAAGTTTGTTCAAGCCATCTTGATTCATCAAAAAACATGGCGGCCAGGGGGTGGGGTTAGTTTACTATATAAGTTATAGTAAAAACTTAAAAAAACTTTTTGTCAGAAACTACTGGCTCGATTTTAAAATAATTTCACAGAAATGGTCCTTGGGTGACCCTCTTCAAAGTTTGTTCAATCCATCTTGATTTGTCAAAAAACATGGCAGCCAGGGGGTGGGGTAAGTTTAATTAGCAAAAACTTAAAAAATCTTCCTGTTAGAAACTACTGGCTCGATTTTAAAATAATTTCACAGAAATGTTCCTTGGGTGACCCTCTACCAAGTTTGTTCAAGCCATCATGATTCTTCAAAAAACATGGCCGCCAGGCGGCGGGGCAAGTTTAATTAGTTAAAACTTAAAAAATCTTCTTGTCAGCAAGTACTGGCTCGATTTTAAAATAATTTCACAGAAATGTTCCATGGAGGAACCCCTACCAGGTTTGTTCAAACCATAGTGATTCGTCAAAAAATATGGCGGTCAGGGGATGGGGTTAGTTTACTATATACTGTGAAATCATTAATTTTCGTTAATTTTCGTTTAAATGTTCCTTGGGTGACCCTCTACCAAGTTTGTTCAAGCCATATTGATTTGTCAAAAAACATGGCGGCCAGGGAGTAGGGTTAGTTTACTATATAAGCTATAGTAAAAACTTAAAAAATCTTCTTGTCAGAAACTACTGGCTCGATTTTAAAATAATTTCACAGAAATGTTCCTTGGGTGACCCTCTACCAAGTTTGTTCAAGTCATCTTGATTCGTCAAAAAACATGGCAGCCAGGGGGTGGGGTTAGTTTATTATGTACGCTAATTACTAAAAACTTAAAAAATCTTCTTGTCAAAAACTACTGGCTCGATTTTAAAATAATTTCACAGAAATGTTCCTTGGGTGACCCTCTACCAAGTTTGTTCAAGTCATCTTGATTTGTCAAAAAACATGGCAGCCAGGGGGTGGGGTTAGTTTACTATATAAGCTATAGTAAAAACTTTAAAAATCTTCTTGTCAGAAAGAACTGGATGGATTTTAAAATAATTTCACAGAAATTTTCCTTGGGTGACCCACTACCAAGTTTGTTCAACCCATCTTGATTCGTCAAAAAACATGGCGGCCAGGGGACGGGTTAGTTTACTATATAAGCTATAGTAAAAACTTTAAAAAAATCTTCTTGTCAAAAACTACTGGCTCGATTTTAAAATGATTTCACAGAAATGTTCCTTGGGTGACCCTCTCCCAAGTTTGTTCAAACCAAAGTGATTAGTAAAAAGAAATGGAGGCTAGGGGGAAGGGTTAGTTTACTATTTAAGCTATAGTAAAAACTTAAAAAATCTTCTTGTCAGAAAATACTGGCTCAATTTTAAAATAATTTCACAGAAATGTTCCTTGGGTGACCCTCTCCCAAGTTTGTTCAAGCCATCTTGATTCGTCAAAAAACATGATGGCCAGGGGGTGGGTTAGTTTACTATATAAGTTATAGTAAAAACTTAAAAAATCTTCTTGTCAGAAACTACTGGCTCGATTTTAAAATAATTTCACAGAAATGTTCCATGGAGGAACCCCTACCAGGTTTGTTCAAACCGTAGTGATTCGTCAAAAAATATGGCGGTCAGGGGATGGGGTTAGTTTACTATATACTGTGAAATCATTAATTTTCGTTAATTTTCGTTTAAATGTTCCTTGGGTGACCCTCTACCAAGTTTGTTCAAGCCATATTGATTTGTCAAAAAACATGGCGGCCAGGGAGTAGGGTTAGTTTACTATATAAGCTATAGTAAAAACTTAAAAAATCTTCTTGTCAGAAACTACTGGCTCGATTTTAAAATAATTTCACAGAAATGTTCCTTGGGTGATCCTCTACCAAGTTTGTTCAAGTCATCTTGGTTCGTCAAAAAACATGGCAGCCAGGGGGTGGGGTTAGTTTATTATGTACGCTAATTAGTAAAAACTTAAAAAATCTTCTTGTCAAAAACTACTGGCTCGATTTTAAAATAATTTCACAGAAATATTCCTTGGGTGACCCTCCACCAAGTTTGTTCAAGTCATCTTGATTTGTCAAAAAACATGGCAGCCAGGGGGTGGGGTTAGTTTACTATATAAGCTATAG
Organism: Panopea generosa; assembly: GCA_029582155.1. Lineage (NCBI taxonomy): Eukaryota > Metazoa > Mollusca > Bivalvia > Adapedonta > Hiatellidae > Panopea > Panopea generosa. The sequence continues at coordinate 30,288,593 of CM055901.1, read as the reverse complement.
TAAAAACTTTAAAAATCTTCTTGTCAGAAAGAACTGGATGGATTTTAAAATAATTTCACAGAAATTTTCCTTGGGTGACCCACTACCAAGTTTGTTCAACCCATCTTGATTCGTGTAAAAAACATGGCGGCCAGGGGACGGGTTAGTTTACTATATTAGCTATAGTAAAAACTTAAAAAATCTTCTTGTCAGAAACTACTGGCTCGATTTTAAAATAATTTCACAGAAATGTTCCTTGGGTGACCCTCTGCCAAGTTTGTTCAAGTCATCTTGGTTCGTCAAAAAACATGGCAGCCAGGGGGTGGGGTTAGTTTATTATGTATGCTAATTAGTAAAAACTTAAAAAATCTTCTTGTCAAAAACTACTGGCTCGATTTTAAAATAATTTCACAGAAATGTTCCTTGGGTGACCCTCTACCAAGTTTGTTCAAGTCATCTTGATTTGTCAAAAAACATGGCAGCCAGGGGGTGGGGTTAGTTTACTATATAAGCTATAGTAAAAACTTTAAAAATCTTCTTGTCAGAAAGAACTGGATGGATTTTAAAATAATTTCACAGAAATTTTCCTTGGGTGACCCACTACCAAGTTTGTTCAACCCATCTTGATTCGTCAAAAAACATGGCGGCCAGGGGACGGGTTAGTTTACTGTATAAGCTATAGTAAAAACTTTAAAAAAATCTTCTTGTCAAAAACTACTGGCTCGATTTTAAAATAATTTCACAGAAATGTTCCTTGGGTGACCCTCTCCCAAGTTTGTTCAAACCATAGTGATTCGTAAAAAGAAATGGAGGCTAGGGGGAAGGGTTAGTTTACTATTTAAGCTATAGTAAAAACTTAAAAAATCTTCTTGTCAGAAAATACTGGCTCAATTTTAAAATAATTTCACAGAAATGTTCCTTGGGTGACCCTCTCCCAAGTTTGTTCAAGCCATCTTGATTCGTCAAAAAACATGATGGCCAGGGGGTGGGTTAGTTCACTATATAAGCTATAGTAAAAACTTAAAAAAGTCTTCTTGTCAGAAACTACTGGCTCAATTTTAAAATAATTTCACAGAAATGGTCTTTGAGTTACCCTCTACCAAGTTTGTTCAAGCCATCTTGATTCATCAAAAAACATGGCGGCCAGGGGGTGGGGTTAGTTTACTATATAAGTTATAGTAAAAACTTAAAAAAACTTCTTGTCAGAAACTACTGGCTCGATTTTAAAATAATTTCACAGAAATGGTCCTTGGGTGACCCTCTACAAAGTTTGTTCAATCCATCTTGATTTGTCAAAAAACATGGCAGCCAGGGGGTGGGGTAAGTTTAATTAGCAAAAACTTAAAAAATCTTCCTGTTAGAAACTACTGGCTCGATTTTAAAATAATTTCACAGAAATGTTCCTTGGGTGACCCTCTACCAAGTTTGTTCAAGCCATCATGATTCTTCAAAAAACATGGCCGCCAGGCGGCGGGGCAAGTTTAATTAGTTAAAACTTAAAAAATCTTCTTGTCAGCAAGTACTGGCTCGATTTTAAAATAATTTCACAGAAATGTTCCATGGAGGAACCCCTACCAGGTTTGTTCAAACCATAGTGATTCGTCAAAAAATATGGCGGTCAGGGGATGGGGTTAGTTTACTATATACTGTGAAATCATTAATTTTCGTTAATTTTCGTTTAAATGTTCCTTGGGTGACCCTCTACCAAGTTTGTTCAAGCCATATTGATTTGTCAAAAAACATGGCGGCCAGGGAGTAGGGTTAGTTTACTATATAAGCTATAGTAAAAACTTAAAAAATCTTCTTGTCAGAAACTACTGGCTCGATTTTAAAATAATTTCACAGAAATGTTCCTTGGGTGACCCTCTACCAAGTTTGTTCAAGTCATCTTGATTCGTCAAAAAACATGGCAGCCAGGGGGTGGGGTTAGTTTATTATGTACGCTAATTAGTAAAAACTTAAAAAATCTTCTTGTCAAAAACTACTGGCTCGATTTTAAAATAATTTCACAGAAATATTCCTTGGGTGACCCTCTACCAAGTTTGTTCAAGTCATCTTGATTTGTCAAAAAACATGGCAGCCAGGGGGTGGGGTTAGTTTACTATATAAGCTATAGTAAAAACTTTAAAAATCTTCTTGTCAGAAAGAACTGGATGGATTTTAAAATAATTTCACAGAAATTTTCCTTGGGTGACCCACTACCAAGTTTGTTCAACCCATCTTGATTCGTCAAAAAACATGGCGGCCAGGGGACGGGTTAGTTTACTATATAAGCTATAGTAAAAACTTTAAAAAAATCTTCTTGTCAAAAACTACTGGCTCGATTTTAAAATGATTTCACAGAAATGTTCCTTGGGTGACCCTCTCCCAAGTTTGTTCAAACCATAGTGATTAGTAAAAAGAAATGGAGGCTAGGGGGAAGGGTTAGTTTACTATTTAAGCTATAGTAAAAACTTAAAAAATCTTCTTGTCAGAAAATACTGGCTCAATTTTAAAATAATTTCACAGAAATGTTCCTTGGGTGACCCTCTCCCAAGTTTGTTCAAGCCATCTTGATTCGTCAAAAAACATGATGGCCAGGGGGTGGGTTAGTTCACTATATAAGCTATAGTAAAAACTTAAAAAAGTCTTCTTGTCAGAAACTACTGGCTCAATTTTAAAATAATTTCACAGAAATGGTCTTTGAGTTACCCTCTACCAAGTTTGTTCAAGCCATCTTGATTCATCAAAAAACATGGCGGCCAGGGGGTGGGGTTAGTTTACTATATAAGTTATAGTAAAAACTTAAAAAAAACTTTTTGTCAGAAACTACTGGCTCGATTTTAAAATAATTTCACAGAAATGGTCCTTGGGTGACCCTCTACAAAGTTTGTTCAATCCATCTTGATTTGTCAAAAAACATGGCAGCCAGGGGGTGGGGTAAGTTTAATTAGCAAAAACTTAAAAAATCTTCCTGTTAGAAACTACTGGCTCGATTTTAAAATAATTTCACAGAAATGTTCCTTGGGTGACCCTCTACCAAGTTTGTTCAAGCCATCATGATTCTTCAAAAAACATGGCCGCCAGGCGGCGGGGCAAGTTTAATTAGTTAAAACTTAAAAAATCTTCTTGTCAGCAAGTACTGGCTCGATTTTAAAATAATTTCACAGAAATGTTCCATGGAGGAACCCCTACCAGGTTTGTTCAAACCATAGTGATTCGTCAAAAAATATGGCGGTCAGGGGATGGGGTTAGTTTACTATATACTGTGAAATCATTAATTTTCGTTAATTTTCGTTTAAATGTTCCTTGGGTGACCCTCTACCAAGTTTGTTCAAGCCATATTGATTTGTCAAAAAACATGGCGGCCAGGGAGTAGGGTTAGTTTACTATATAAGCTATAGTAAAAACTTAAAAAATCTTCTTGTCAGAAACTACTGGCTCGATTTTAAAATAATTTCACAGAAATGTTCCTTGGGTGACCCTCTACCAAGTTTGTTCAAGTCATCTTGATTCGTCAAAAAACATGGCAGCCAGGGGGTGGGGTTAGTTTATTATGTACGCTAATTAGTAAAAACTTAAAAAATCTTCTTGTCAAAAACTACTGGCTCGATTTTAAAATAATTTCACAGAAATGTTCCTTGGGTGACCCTCTACCAAGTTTGTTCAAGTCATCTTGATTTGTCAAAAAACATGGCAGCCAGGGGGTGGGGTTAGTTTACTATATAAGCTATAGTAAAAACTTTAAAAATCTTCTTGTCAGAAAGAACTGGATGGATTTTAAAATAATTTCACAGAAATTTTCCTTGGGTGACCCACTACCAAGTTTGTTCAACCCATCTTGATTCGTCAAAAAACATGGCGGCCAGGGGACGGGTTAGTTTACTATATTAGCTATAGTAAAAACTTTAAAAAAATCTTCTTGTCAAAAACTACTGGCTCGATTTTAAAATGATTTCACAGAAATGTTCCTTGGGTGACCCTCTCCCAAGTTTGTTCAAACCATAGTGATTAGTAAAAAGAAATGGAGGCTAGGGGGAAGGGTTAGTTTACTATTTAAGCTATAGTAAAAACTTAAAAAATCTTCTTGTCAGAAAATACTGGCTCAATTTTAAAATAATTTCACAGAAATGTTCCTTGGGTGACCCTCTCCCAAGTTTGTTCAAGCCATCTTGATTCGTCAAAAAACATGATGGCCAGGGGGTGGGTTAGTTTACTATATAAGTTATAGTAAAAACTTAAAAAATCTTCTTGTCAGAAACTACTGGCTCGATTTTAAAATAATTTCACAGAAATGGTCCTTGGGTGACCCTCTACCAAGTTTGTTCAATCCATCTTGATTTGTCAAAAAACATGGCAGCCAGGGGGCGGGGTAAGTTTAATTAGCAAAAACTTAAAAAATCTTCCTGTTAGAAACTACTGGCTCGATTTTAAAATAATTTCACAGAAATGTTCCTTGGAGGAACCCCTACCAGGTTTGTTCAAACCGTAGTGATTCGTCAAAAAATATGGCGGTCAGGGGATGGGGTTAGTTTACTATATACTGTGAAATCATTAATTTTCGTCGGGTACTTATTTTCGTGGATTTCGTGGGAAGCCTAGACAACGAAATCAAATACCCACAAACTTAGTTTATGTAACAATGTAATGCTGTCAATTTAAATTACTGCTCTTTTCATATGCCTACGTGCATTGCATTGTGGTAAATAATCCATCCTTTATTTATATATTTTCTTTCGTCATATTGCATCAATATTTACTTAATGATTGTGTAAAAAGTGCAATAATTTTTTATTACACATATCATCTTTAATTCATAGACGTGTGTGTGTAGCGATATGTGTTATAATTTACTCTACTTCAATCAAATGTCAGAGTTGCTAAAAATAGACCGTCACCTTGCAGCAAAATGCTATCGAGTTGAAACAATGTGACGTATAGGCCTACGGTAAACATTGTAAAAAAAGTGTAAAACATTGTAAAAGGACAGTATGTGTGCGTACAAAGAAAACTAAAACACAAGTTTCAAGTGAAGTAATATCTTCTAAACTTGTTTCATTTTATGATTAAATATATGGTGATACATTTTTAATGAATAAAAAAAAAAAATCTCTTAAAATACGCAGTACATTAGTTTACTGTCCATTTTCACAGTCACGTTTTTCACAATGGCACTATTGTAATTTACACCGGGCCTGCGTTCTGAAACCCTTTCTGGATTGGATGTCGTATTTCTCCTTTCCTCACCTGGTGTTTGCATAACAATTAGTTCTTTATCGTACTTGTATATTAGGGTACTAATTGGCACGTGTCAACTCTTATTTGCACAGCGGGGTGCGATAAATCCTGACGCGTGACGTGTGATTTACAGCAAAAGTTAACAACTGGAACGCACTATGCGATGTGGAAAGTGTGAAAAAAAATTTTTTAAATTGGTTTTAAACGAATTTAAGTCCCCATGAATATATCTTTGAAGTGGAAACCACGAAATTTAATACCCACGAAAATAAATGATTTCACAGTAAGCTATAGTTAAAACTTAAAAAATCTTCTTGTCAGAAACCACAGGATCAATTTTAAAACAATTTCGCAGAAATGTTCCTTGGGTGACCCTTTACCAAGTTTGTTCAAGTCGTTGTGATGTGTTAAAAAACATGACCGCCACAGTGATGTGCTAGTTTACTATATAGGCAGCTATAGTAAAAATTTCAAAAGCCTTCTTGTCAGAATCTTCTGACCTGATTTTAATGTTATTTCACTGACATTTACCATGGGTGAACCTCTACAAGTTTGAACTCTCCTATGCATCTGTTACATCTTCAAAACAAATCAAAATTCTTGCTCATCTCATTTTTCTGGAATTTTAAGTGTACATGTATTATATAATCTTCTAAGTTGGGTGACTCAAGATCAGTCAAGTGAGCGATATAGGGCCATCTTGGCCCTCTTGTTTGGGATTGGATTTGAGGTAAATCATCTGAGGTCAGAAAAGGTTAAATTCTGCCTAAATTGATAACCCCATATGACCTTCAGTATTCAAGTCTTAATGAATCATTATCAGGGATGTTTAAGACCATATTTTTTTAACTTATCAAATTGAAATAGAATGACCCAGTATAACGATACAGGCCATATTGGGCCTCTTGTTATCACCACAGCATGTTCAATTTTAATCCTATCCTGACCAAGCAAGACCTCTTGTTGAACTTGCATAATTAGACCAGAAATATTGCTATTAAATTATTTAAAAGTATCATTTTTTTTCTTCTTAATTAATATACCTTCAGTCTTCAAAAATCTTAGTTAAATTATTTGAAAGAGGTTAACTTCATGAAAGATGATTTTAACAGGCTGAATTAGATTGAATAGGACTGAGTTATGGTCCATGAGGGATTGAGAAAAAAATTAATAATAGAAATTCTCAGGTAAAACAAAATAGCATACCACATCAGTTATTCTTGGTTGAACTGTTTGAAAGCATGAACACTTTACCATGAACACTTTTACCGCTGAATCAGACCAGGTCCTCGATTTCAGGAAAATACTAAAGTCTGTTATTTTCCTCAGGGCTATTCCATTTAAACATACAACCCACCCATGGAAGGCACTTTGAAATTGGACCCTCTCCCTTTATAATTTTTATTCCTTTTATCAGGCCCCCCATTTTGAAAAGCTCTCCCATCTTAGAAGTTTATTATTTTGCCATCCATGGGTGGGATGTATGTTTAAAAGGAACAGCCCTCAAACAGTCTGCTCAATTTTAGTATGAAATTGAGCAGACTATTTAGTTTAAGTAAAATAACATTAAGTAGTTTCCTGAAACCGGGGCCAGATTTCTGTTTCACCAGCATTTTACTTAAATATTAAAAAACTTAACTTGGTTTTGACTGGTTAATTCTCTATTATATAATCAATGTCAGTGAAACCATATGCGATATTACTAGAACCAGTCTAAATTCATGATCATCTGGCTGTTTTGTTTTTATTGTTTTTAAGTATTTAAATATATATATTGGTGAAGATAGGAGCTAGAAACATCAAAGATGGTCATCATAGTTTTCATTTAGTCTAAACCATCATTATAATCATCATTGCTTAATGTCAGTCTTTAATAATGCATCCCTTATAACTTTCTGTTCAATAAATGATGTAAAGTTTATTGAATCACAAAGAGGAAGATCTCCTTAAAATATAGTGGTCGATTCATCCCTGTAGCTTATCTTATTTATGAGAAATTCGTTATTACACAGGTTTGTAGTTTCCATTTTCTTCGTCAATGTTTTAGCATAACTCGATACTGACCAAGGAGTGGCTTTAGAATTTTACACTACAGAGACAAAATACTATATAAATTATTGAACAGAATATCCATAATATATGATGTTTGATATAAATGTGCAGTTTTACTGCCAAGCTTGAAAAAATGTCGGTGATAAAGCTTAAGGTGAGGCCTTTTTACTGCAGGTTAAGTCAAACCTTGAAAAATTGTTTTTCTTGCCCTTGAAATAATCTTCATTTTTTTATGAAACGTTTCAATGGTCTAGGGGTAGTCCATCCGCCTTACATGCAAAAGGTTGTGCGTTTGGTCCCTGGGCCATACCAAAGACTTAAAAAAAAATGTACTGGAAGCTTCCTTGATTGATGCCCAGTCATTAGAGGATAGTTCTATGTCTGGTCGGCCCGGTGTCGGAATGATGAGACTGGGTGAGGTATCATACCATGTGTCTGCATCATGATACTCCAGTGTGGCAGCACTTAAAATATTGTCTCAAGTAGACATCATTGTGATATGACTGAAAAAATGTTGAAAGTGCCGCTAATCACAATACAACCAGCTGACCACCATTTTTTTTGTCACCCAAACCGGACAAGGTCATGATGTATTAACATTAACACTTGCATGAGTAGCAATATCGAACCAGAAACAAGCCTCTGCATGGGTTCTCAACTTTAGTATTTTTTTTTATAAACTGCTCATTTGGCTCAATTAGCAGCATTGGTTTTCCTCTTTTCTTTTTCAAAAGATATTACTGGTTTTAAATGAAGTAATGCAAGCACTTAATGCTCTCTTATTATTTAATTGCGTGACATAAATATATATCTTGCATATAACACAAGTCACAAGCCTGTGATTGACTTAGATGTGGACAAGACAGCTTTAAATAAATTTTTCATCACATGTACCATAAATAATCATAAATTATCATGTATTATCTATTTTGTAAACACTGCTGAACTATTCACGTTGTGGAGAAAAAATTCTGATTATCTTTGCTGTGAATTGAAACCATTAAATGAACATTAAAGGGGAGAATGTTTGTTGAATTCATTTATTTTAACATCAAATGTGAAGTTTATACCATTTGGACAGAAGTATAAAGATCTTGGGTAAGGCCACAACATGACCCTGGTTGGGGATTGAACTGTATAATGTTCTTATCTCAATAACCACTAGTTATAGTTATAAGAATTTGTTTCACCGGGTCTGGTAAGCTCAGTCAGTATCATGTCTGACTAATTGTCCAGGGATCGTGAGTATGAATCCCCGCCTGACCACATTCTCCATGATGAGAAAGTTACCAGTTACTTGTGGAGATTGGTGTGCTTGTGTACTGGTTAACTTTCCAGGATCCAAGGAAAGAGTGCTTAGATTAACTGATTGACTGTTATCCCTCAAGTTATAAAAATGATGCTAAATAAACAATGTAAAATAAAACAGTTTAAAATAATAAAAAATACAATTTTTCATCTTGTTTATTGAATACAGTATTTTTTTATAATTTTATTTTAATTATATTTGTACACTGCAATAAAAACTCATTCAAGTTGAGGGACAACTACACATTAACACACAAATAGAAGAAAAAAAATCAGCAAAATGAATATGCAGAATGAAACTAGAACATTGATACCTGCATAACTGCAATGTTTCAGCAAATCCTAACGTTATTAACACCCGGGGGTACTATATCCAACGATGGAGCTACAGTGGCCTTACCACCATTCATTAGAGCAAACCGGAACCAAATGTGCTGAACATGACAAAAAATTATAAAATTAGACAAGGCACCCATTCAACTTTCAGAGCTTAGTTATGTGGCCTTCCTCAATGGGGAGTCATAATTAAGTGGTCTTGAGATGGCACTTTAGATTGCATCGCCATGGAAATCATGGACCCCAAATCGGTTTACAGGACATCTTTGGTCAACTTTGCTGTACTTAAAAGGCAACTGCGAACAAGTTAAAACTTATAATACACATCAAGTGTCAAACCCGAAAAGATAACAGTATTAAGCACCAATGAACAATTTAGTTTTTATTTCACCTGGGTCGAAGTCTCAAAGTGAGATTTTATGAGTTACTCTGTGTATGCCATTACCTTTTAACAATGAAAGTCTTGTCTGAAACTTCAAAGGTATGGACTTTTATATAGTTGCGGTCATATTTGGTCATGTCCATGTTGCCAGTCTGGTACTTGAACCCAGGACCTTTTGCTGGCAGGGTAAATATTCAACTGACTGAGCTAGTTGGACTACTAACATACATTTCTCTCTTAACAGGTTACAAACACAATGTGACATAATTATATTATATTCACCCATGAATTTGGAATTTGTCAGTAGAGATCAGAGAATCACATGGATGTTTCTCGGAATATATATAGGCCATGGCCCCACTTTGTGCGCCAATGTAACCAGACAAGAAAAATCGGCAACCTGCATGGGACCTTTCGCTCACAGAGAGAATGCTCTAACAACTAAGCGACCAGACTGCTGACATACATTTATCTCCTAACAGGTTACGTACACACTGTGACATATATATGTATAAACATATACTGAACAGAATAGTTAACCTGCCACTTTTGTATTTTGAAAATCCTTGTCAAAATATTGAGTAGCATTATCAATATATATATGACATAGACAGATAAACATATATGGACTTTATATAACATTTCTTATTTCTTTCTTATTCCAGTCCAAATTTCAAGGAAATCGCTTTAGTACTTTTTGAGAAAATACATAAAATGTCAGGTACATAAAATATCAGATGACGGGTTAGCTGTTCCATTCAGTAAATATTTATTGCATTGTTTTAATGGCTACTTCAGGAGAAATATTATATTGGTGTATGAATTATTTGTTGGTACTATTTTCTGTAAAAACCTTATAATATTTGAAATGTTACACATTATTATGTCTTAACCCTTTACTCCATAGATACGTGTTTTCCCGCACCAATCACAGAAGGCCTTTGAAAACAGTGCTATCACTCGTATATCACTCACTTAACCCTTTACTTCATATAAACACCATTTGACACCTCTAATATAGACACCTTTGAACAACTAATATTGAAGGCTTTTGAATTATTGGGTGAATTATGTTTATATTAACTGACAGAGTGGAAAACAGTGCAGGAAGTGTTCAGATTGCTCGTTACGAGCAATCTAAACTCCTCCTGCACTGTTTTCAGAGCCTTCTGTGACTGGTGTGGGAAAATGCGTATATGTGGAGTTAAATGTTAAAACAAATAAAACATCTAAGGTTATGGTATGTACTTTTTATGTAAGAGAAATCAGTTGCCTGTGAAATCTGAATGATTAATTTGCCAAATTATAAATTCTCCACATGCAGTTTTATCAACATTTAGTAGAGAAATGCAAGTTTCCAATTGTTCAATACAAGTCTTTGCCTATATGTAATGTCTATACATGAAAAACAAAAGAAAATTAGGGGGGGAAATGACACTTAAACAGCTTCCTATTAACAAGGAACTTAATTATTCCTTACTATCAGTGAGGATAATTGACATTTAAAACATGTCTTTGCTACAATCATTTTATACTATATACAGGTGTTGTTCTGGATCACGTATCAAGAAAGCAAGATAAAAAGCATATTGACATTATTTCATTCAGGTCTCTTCATTGATTTTGTGAATTATTTAACCAAGTCTGTCTGAAATGTGATAGTTTGTTCTTAAACAAGAGTATACATTATATTCAGACCTCAGTGTCTCAAAAAAACCAGAGACATAGAAACAGTCTGTCTCTGGAAAAACATAAGAATTTAACTAGAAACATGTAATTAATTCACTGATTTAATGCTACAGAAAGCAATCATGATTAAAACGATAGTAAAACGCTTTTTTTATTCTTAAATTACTGTTGTTTGAAATTATTACATATGCATCATAGTTCCCCTTTAATTTTCTAAAAATAATCGGTACACAGTCTAACACGTCAACAAGTCACATGATCAGTGGAGGAAGCCATGTTGGATTTCCTGAAAACACATCCATCAGAGTCGGCGACAAAATAAACATATTTTCAGTAACATTGTTCACTGCCAAGAATTAGCTAGAGAGTCTAGCATCTGACGTGGCCAGTATGGCGCTGAGAAAAGTGAAAGGAACCCTGGAAAGAGTCCTCGACAAGAACTTGCAAGACCTTGTTCGAGGTATCCGAAATCACAAGGAAAACGAAGTGAGTGGATCAATACAATGTCATCCCAATCAACACCGTTTATTGTCGTCTATTCGTATTGACATCATTGTAACTTGCGATAAATCGTCACATTTGTGCAATTTAAACGTATGCAGACATCTTTCTAATCGTATTTGTTGCGTTTTGGTTTAAAATATGTATTCGAAGTCGCTTAGATCGCCGACAACATAAAAATAAATTTGACAGATAAAATACGTGGGGTGGTAGGAGCTATATTCATTTTGATATGTAATAGCAGTGACTTAATTGTTTATATGTCTCTGGTAATAGGATTAAACTGTTTCAATATTTAATTTATATTTACAGATCTGAAATTGGAAAATTAGGACATTTATTGTGTATATTGGTATTATAGATTTTTGGTCAGGCGGGTGGGCTACTAATTGTAATCCAATGAACAGGTTTCAAAATCACCAAAGTTAATACTATTAATTAAAAAAATAATAATGTCAAATTGGAAATTTGAAATTTGACATTAAATTAAATAATAATTGGTATTTTATATATGAATTATAAATATATAACATAAAATGGACAGTAAAACCAATGCCCTTTAAATATGTTTGCAGGGGGACACTCAAAATCCCATTGGCTCAAAAATTGCATAGTAGTCTAAATCCCCATGGCAAAAATGACAAGTTGGTCAAAAGTCCTTTTGATGGGTAATAAATCCCCATGGCAAAAATGAAGGGGTACATAAACATATATGAGATCAGTTGTAAGCTCATAAAACAATATAAGACAGGGCTCGACATTAACACTTGCACAATTGTCTGGAGCAAGTAAAGATCAGGCACAGGCAAGTATAATGTAAAGCTACTGGTAGTCCGTGCTTCTCCACAGCTCATATAAACACCTGTGGAGCATGTGGTCTAGTGGTAGAGCACCAAACCCATGATCGGAGGGTCGTGGGTCCAATCCTCCGCTGTGGTTATGTGTGGTGTCCTTCAGCAAGACACTTTTTCGCGTATGCTTATTACTGGTTCTAACCAGGAAGACTTCAAGCACGATTTGCCTAATTTGTAAGAAATTGTTTCATAATCAAAGTAAAAAAGTAAAATAAATAAGTTTAAACTAAATATAATCACCTCAGTTCTTGAATATCAGAAATGGTCTGTCCCCAGCACTTAAATTAACTTGCTACAAACTACATGACAACAATAGATTTCAGTTTTTCTATAGAATAAAGTTACTCTAAGATAAAATTGCTAAACAAAATGTTTTCGTAAAATATTTTATAATAATTGTTTGCTTTTTGACAAAGCTCCATGAGCTCTTCTCTTGCACATTGAATGTGTTATTAGTAATTTACTTGTGAAACCATTGAGTTTATTTTTGGGAACAGAATATTCATTTACAAAATAATATTTATTTTGTGTGTGCTCTTAATTGTATTTGTCATGGTATGGAACTACAAAGAATTTATAAAGGAGTTGAGTAGAAAGTAGTGACAAAATGTTGCTATTTTATATGAATAATTATTTTATTATTTCTGAAAAGTCGGTGGCATAGATTTCTTTACTCAGCAATGCCCGGGCTTGCACATATTTTTGCAATGCAGCATTCTATGTCCTGAAATGCCCTCAGAATGCAGGAAATGCATCTTGAAAGTATTTTTTTTTTGATGGGCATGCCCCCAGACCTTACTAAAACATGGTGGGCTTGCACATCATTTTGGGGTCAGCAACACCACTGACAGTACACAACTTTGGATGTTAACAGAAGTCATTTTAGTTTAATTATTCGATAAAGATCTTGTGCCTTGAACACTTAAAATCTTTTGTGACATATATTTGCATAAAATCTTGTGTTTACAGCATAACCAGAGCATAAAAATGAATTTATTTGGAAAGAATACTCATTTTTTTTCTCACGCCTAGATTAGTTTAGAAACTGTTAGTTTAAATTTATTTTACGATTGTTGAACAAGTTCTTACAACTAAGGCAAATCATGCTCAATGTCTTCCTGGTTAGAACCAGTACTAAGCATATGTGGAAAAGTGTCCTGCTTAAGGACACCACACATAGCTGTGGTGGAGGATCGAACCAACGACCCTCCAATCATGGGTTTGGTGCTCTACCACTATAGTACGCGCTCTAGAAACTGTTACAGCTTTCTTCAGGTTTAGAACAATAAATTAACAAGTATCATGAACAAAAACTGTTGCTACTGTAAAAAGAAGAAGATGAGGTTTATTAATTAAAACTTTTTGATTTTTTTTTTTTGCAATAGTTCCTGAATTCATCATTGAAGTTGGTATAGAGTTGTATTTGAAGCAGGCTTTATCAGTATATATGGTCAGAATTGTATCTGTGTTAAAGTCATTGAGTTGTTAAGTTGTATTATTAATAAAAGGAAGCTGCGTACAAAAATAGTATATTCGAGTTGTATTGACTTGCTTTTATAGGTCATAAGAAATAGCTTTCTAGTCAGAACATGTAAATTTCAAAACTATTTTTCTGACTGAACATGTAAATTTAGGAGTTAATGTCATGCCCTGTAAGTGATAATGATGATGCAAATATGTAACATAAAGATACACAAGAGTCACTTTTAAAACATAATAATGGTAAATATTTTACTGTAATTAAAATGATTTAAATTTTACTGCCATGTCCAGGGAAATAAGGTGTCTACACAGAAATTTTGTGTTTGTTATTTGGTATGTTGTCTATTGTGATATCTACCATGAAACTGACTGAGAATTCTTTCGACTCCATACTTTTCTCCCAATAATATTAATTTTGTTCAGATTTAATATATATGTCTAGTAGTTTCTTATAATCTTTGATCAAAAAAACATATAATGCGAATGCTTGTGTTAATTTGCTGCAGTATTATGAGGTAAGAAAACATGGGTTATATCCCCTTAGTACCACAGTGTATTCATATTAGGATTTGGTGTCTTTTCATTTTGGTGATGGGTTGTATAACCTGAATTTTACAAAATTATTTGTTTGCATGCTCCTGACAACAGGCAATGAATAAACTCGGGTTCCGTTATAATGAAGCTCTTATGGTGGACAGAATAAAACTGTAATATAGGCAGACTGCGTCATAGAGATAATTTCCCTTGAAAATGTCAGTTGATTATTCGCAGGTCTATTAAGTCACTAGACTCTGAATAGTTTTGTTTGCGTTGTAATGTGATATAACATGTACAGTCAAACCTGTGTAAGCAGTCACCTTTATTAAGCAGCCATTTGTCTTAAGCAACCACAATTGCTATTTCCCATTTTGATGCTTTCAGAGTAAATTAACCTGGATTAAGCAACAACCTGTCTTAAAAGGCCACTTTCATTCATTCCCTTGACTGGCTGCTTAAGACAGGTTTGACTGTATATATAAAGTATTGTTAATTATCAGTCTTTTGGTATTACATTGGAAGATAAAATAGCATTGGACTAGCATCATTTTATTCATCCTCGACTTATTTGTTACTGTTTTTTTCAAGTAGACTTTCCAAGGCCTGTCACTACTCAGTATTGATTTCAGCCTATCCTGCTTTTAAAACTTTACCAATGAAATGTTTAAGTTATATATATGAATTGTTTTAAATGATTGCAATGATTACTTGGAGGAGATTATTAAAATAGGAGTTGAATAAAACAATATAAATGCAATACCTTTGCTCATTGTGCTAGAGGCATTAAAAAATATATATCAATTGTAATTAACTTTATTTAAGCAGAGTTCCCATTGATTTTTATTTTATTTCGACTTCTGTTGGGTTTCCTTATTAATACTTTTTTTGTCCCATATAATAGGAAAGTGGAGTAGTTGTCAGTCTATTCCTTCATCCCATCAGATTGTGATTAATGGACTTGTGTATTAAACAAAGTAAACAGATTAGTGGTAGCATAATAGAGAACTTCTTCAACTAATATTGTTAACTAATGGAAACCTTTTCCAAGTGGAACGAGTGAGAATTGCGGCCCACAATTCATGTTGCACTTGCCTGTCAATATATATCATTGTGGTCCCCAGGCTGCACATGTGTTGTCAGTACAGACTGAGAATATTATCAGTACAGAGTAATATCAGCCTCTGTCATGTCTTATCAGTAGACTGAGAATACTATCAGTACAGAATAATATCAGACTCGTGTCATATCTTGTCAGTACAGACTGAGAATACTATCAGTACAGAGTAATACCCGACTCCATCATGTCTTGTCAGTACAGACTGAGTATACTATCAGTACAGAGTAATATCAGCCTCTGTCATGTCTTTTCAGTACATATTGCGAATACTATCAGTACAGAGTAATATCAGCCTCTGTCATGTCTTGTCAGTACAGACTGAGAATACTATCAGTACAGAGTAATATCCGACTGCCATGTCTTGTCAGTACAGATTGAGAATACTATCAGTACAGAGTAATATCAGACTGTCATGTCTTGTCATGTACAGACTGAGAATACTATCAGTACAGAGTAATATCAGACTTTGTCATGTCTTGTAAGTGCAGGATCACCGAGTCAGCCTTGGTCATGCATTTTAAATACAGGATCGTCCAGTCTGTTTTAGTTATGTCTTGTCATAATCAGTCTCTGTGATGCCTTATCAGTAAAGGGCAACACCACCAGTTCATGAATGCCTTGTTGGTATAGGGCAACCCTGCCAGTTCATCATGCCTTGTTGGTATAGGGCAACCCCACCGGTCCATCATGTTTTGATGGTACAGGGCAACCTCACAAGTCTGTCATGTTTTGTCAGTACCGGGCAACAGTTCATCATGCCTTGCCGGTACAGTGCAACCCCACAAGTCCATCTTAGCTTTGCCGATACAGTGCAACCCCGCAAGACCATCTTGCTTTGTCGGTACAGGGCAACCCCACCAGTACATCATGCCTTGTCGGTACAGGGCAACCCCACCAGTACATCATGCCTTGCCGTTACAGTGCAACCCCCGCCAGTCCATGTTTTGTCTTACAGGGCAATCATACCAGTCCGTTGTGCTTTGTTGGTATAGGGCCACACAATGTATCTCTGGCATGGCATGCCTTGTCATCGGTATAGGTTCATACCATCAGACTCTATCTTGCTTTGTTGTCAGAACAGGTCTACCCCCATCAGTCTCTGTTATGCCTTGTCTTGGTATAGGGTCAACCTACCAGTGTCGTATAGGGTTACCAAATCAGTGACAGTATAGGGTCACCCTATCAGTGTCGGTATAGTGTCACCCAATCAGTGTTGGTATAGGGTCACCTATCAGTGTCAGTATAGGATCACCCTATCAGTGTCAGTATAGGATCACCTATCAGTGTTGTTATAGGATCACCCTATCAGTGTCGGTATAGGGTCACCCTATCAGTGTTGGTATAGTGTCACCCTATCAGTGTTCGTATAGGGTGACCCTATCAGTGTCGGTATAGGGTCACCATATTAGTGTCTGTATAGGATCACCCTGTCAGTGTCGGTATAGGGTCACTTATCAATCTCGTAAAGGGTCACCCTATCAGTGTCTGTATATGATCACCTATCAGTGTAGGTATAGTATCACCTATCAGTGTAGATATAGGGTCACCCAATCAGTGTCGGTCACCCTATCAGTGTCTGTGATGCCTTGTTGGTACTGTCATGTCTTTTTGGTACATGGTCACCTCACCAGTTTCTGACATGCTTGTTGACACAGGGATGCCTCAGACAGTACCTTGCTTGTTACAGGTTCATGGTATTGGTATCTCTTAGTGGCATCTGTTGAAAATGATTCTAAATACCATACAATACAGAACAAACCACCAATGGTCAGTTACATGTCACATTGACCAATGAAAGTGTAATGTGTTCCTCGGTACATATAAGAATTGCATATCATGTTCAATAGCAATTAAGTGGGAAGACAAAAAACAGTTGCATCTGTTTATTGTTAATTGACGGATAATACATCTCTTATTTGTATGTATCGTGTGTAGACAGGTAGTTATATTTAGTTCACTTCCCTTGGTGTTAACAAAACCCAGACACAGATACAGGAATGTGAGGAAATATCATGGTGACTCATCAAGCTGATGAAAGTTACTCATTGTCCTCAAGGAATAGAATAATATATTTAATTAAGTTGCTGATTTAACTACAGTTTCGCTGATAATGCTTTTGAAAAACTGAATTTTGAAAAATATTCATAATTATTAACTTCTCTGGTTAACAAGGCTGATCACTTCCATGTGGCAGCTCTATCGTTTTGAATTTTTAGTTGTACTTTAATAGTGGCATTTTTAGTTGTACTTTAATAGTGGCAATTTTTAGTTGTACTTTAATAGTGGCATTTTTGGGTTTAATGCATCCATTATTACACAGGTACTAGTGACATTATACATTTTATATCCCTATAATGTATAGTATAATAACTCTTTATAATACTATTTATAGGGATATCATATGAAATATATAAATTTCAATAGCCCCTGTGCATCAGTATATATTGTTATACTATGTTTGTAGGTAAATAAATGACAATTTTATTTATACCTGTCTTGCATTATGTTAATGGCATTTTTTATAGGCAAACGTTGCATAATGCCTGCAAGTATACTAATGTGTTATGGTTAAACTTGCCTGACTACAGGGTAAGGTGTTTGGAACATAAGTTGATTTAACTCATCATGATGTATTTCGGTTGAGGGGCCCGTCATGGCTGGATTGTATAGCATCACCTACCTGTCATTGTAGCCTGAGTAGATAAGGCATGGATTGGCAGATTTTCAATTATTTGGATATCTGATCTGCAGTCCATAAAGCAGTCACGATAGACGCAAAATAAAACAAGTTGGCTGTTTTAAAAAGCATCCAATGGTTAGGTCTTATAAATGATGTGGCAATTAAAGTGAATGAATGTGTAAGGTTGGTTCCTTGCACAGGGTACTAAATACACAGGTGATACCAAATCCCGACAAGGTTCCTGCTGACACAGCGAATTCCCAGCTGCAGGTATGCCTGATAGTAACTTTGATGTTTAAATGTACTGATCTCAATCATTATGTATTGTCATAAATTTGCATATTTAAAAAAAACTTACCTTATATATTGTCTAACCTACTTACTGCTATGTTCTGTACAATTTACTACTGTCATAATAATATATTTTAAAATAATTTGTATCCATATTCTAAATTAATTTGTGGATATGTTATTTTTAAAAACAACAGTTAAAAATTACTGTTTTTCTAAAACTTGCGCATTCGGAGATATATCTAATTCTGACAGCGTGTTGAAAATATGTCACACCCGTACTCTATCTTTAAAATAAACAACTGCAGCTGTTTAATTTTGTTGATATATTCATTGTTATAGTTCAGCATATTATAATAATTGAGTAAATTCATCATTATTTGAAAATTATTTACATTAACTCAGTAGGAATCTGTCAGAAATAGCGATAAATTGTCAAAAAAGGTAAGTTTCAAGACCTCATTTAAGCAAGGAATTTTAGAAATTCCTTGATTGGAGGCATTTTCATTTTTTCCCTGATTAAATATGCAAAGAACAATTTATAATGATCTCAATTAGTTCATTAAAATGTCACAATCAATTATTACACACACCACATTTGAATTTTCCTTTTAGCCAGAAAGTGGTCAAAGTGATAGGAACATGACTAGGTTTTAGTATCAATAGCAGTTTGTACATTCCAATGATGCACTGTTTAGAAAAACAATGGCAACTTCATGTGGCAAATGGACGTTATCATGACGTTTCAATATGGCAGCGCCAAGAGTCAATTTCTTAACTCACCCTTATATAGGGTTCGGTCGCTCATGTGACATAATAAAAAAATCTTCAAAAGATTTCTAGAGACGTGCAACGTGTCACCTCACTCTGATTGCTGTGGCTATGCTAAGCAAGGGCCTGAATCAGCACAAAGATTTTAGTTTTTTTATAACTGCACCAGTACAGTGATTCTACATGCTGGTACATCCTTGCCTATGCATCAGAACTTGCACCAGTACAATGATTCTACATGCTGGTACATCCTTGCCTATGCATCTGAACTTGCACCAGTACAATGATTCTGCATGCTAGTACATCCTTGCCTATGCATCAGAACTTGAACCACTACAATGATTCTACATGCTGGTACATCCATGCCTATGCATCTGAACTTGAACCAGTACAATGATTCTACATGCTGTTACATCCTTGCCTATGCATCTGAACTTGAACCAGTACAATGATTCTACATGCTGGTACATCCTTGCCTATACATCTGAACTTGAACCAGAACAATGGTTCTACATGCTGGTACATCCATGCCTATGCATCAGAACTTGCACCAGTACAATGATTCTACATGCTGGTACATCCTTGCCTATGCATCTGAACTTGCACCAGTACAATGATTCTGCATGCTAGTACATCCTTGCCTATGCATCAGAACTTGCACCAGTACAATGATTCTACATGCTGTTACATCCTTGCCTATGCATCTGAACTTGAACCAGTACAATGATTCTGCATGCTGGTACATCCTTGCCTATACATCTGAACTTGAACCAGTACAATGATTCTACATGCTGGTACATCCATGCCTATGCATCTGAACTTGAACCAGTACAATGATTCTACATGCTGTTACATCCTTGCCTATGCATCTGAACTTGAACCAGTACAATGATTCTACATGCTGGTACATCCTTGCCTATACATCTGAACTTGAACCAGTACAATGATTCTACATGCTGTTACATCCTTGCCTATGCATCTGAACTTGAGCCAGTACAATGATTCTACATGCTGGCACATCCTTGCCTATGCATCAGAACTTGCACCAGTACAATGATTCTACACGCTAGTACATCTTTGCCTATGCATGTGAACTTGAACCAGTACATGATTCTACATGCTGGTACATCCTTGCCTATGCATATGAACTTGAACCAGTACAATGATTCTACATGCTGGTACATCCTTGCCTATGCATCTGAACTTGAACCAGAACAATGGTTCTACATGCTGGTACATCCTTGGCTATGCATCTGAACTAGCACCAGTACAGTGATTCTACATGCTGGTACATCATTGCCTATGCATCTGAACTTGAACCAGTACAATGATTCTACATGCTGGTACATCCTTGCCTATGCATCTGAACTTGAACCAGAACAATGTTTCTACATGCTGGTACATCCTTGCCTATGCATCTGAACTTGAACCAGTACAGTGGTTCTACATGCTGGTACATCCTTGCCTATGCATCTGAACTTGAACCAGTACAATGATTCTACATGCTGGTACATCCTTGCCTATGCATCTGAACTTGAACCGGTACAATGATTCTACATGCTGGTACATCCTTGCCAATGCATATGAATGTTAACCAGTACAATGATTCTACATGCTGGTACATCCTAACCTATGCATGTGAACTTGAACCAGTATAATAGTTCTACATGCTGGTACATCCTTGCCTATGCATCTGAACTTGAACCAGTACAATGATTCTACATGCTAGTACATCTTTGCCTATGCATCTGAACTTGAACCTGTACATTGGTTCTACATGCTGGTACATCCTTACCTATGCATCTGAACTTGAACCAGTATAATGGTACTTCATGCTGGTACATCCTTGCCTATGCATCTGAACTTGAACCAGTACAATGATTCTACATGCTGGTACATCCTAGCCTATGCATATGAATGTTAACCAGTACAATGATTCTACATGCTGGTACATCCTTGTCTATGTATCTGAACTTGAACCAGTATAATGGTTCTACATGCTGGTACATCCTTGTCTATGCATCTGAACTTGAACCAGTACAATGATTCTACATGCTAGTACATCTTTGCCTATACATCTGAACTTGAACCAGTACAATGGTTCTACATGCTGGTACATCCTTGCCTATGCATCTGAACTTGAACCAGTACAATGATTCTACATGCTGGTACATCCTTGCCTATGCATCTGAACTTGAACCAGTATAATGATTCTACATGCTGGTACATCCTTGCCTATGCATATGAATGTTAACCAGTACAATGATTCTACATGCTGGTACATCCTTGTCTATGCATCTGAACTTGAACCAGTATAATGGTTCTACATGCTGGTACATCCTTGTCTATGCATCTGAACTTGAACCAGTACAATGATTCTACATGCTAGTACATCTTTGCCTATACATCTGAACTTGAACCAGTACAATGGTTCTACATGCTGGTACATCCTTGCCTATGCATCTGAACTTGAACCAGTACAATGATTCTACATGCTGGTACATCCTTGCCTATGCATCTGAACTTGAGCCAGTACAATGATTCTACATGCTGGTACATCCTTGCCTATGCATCTGAACTTGAACCAGAACAATGTTTCTACATGCTGGCACATCCTTGTCTGTGCATCTATACTTGCATCAGTACAATGTTTCTTCTTACCGGTCTTTGCACATGTAAGTCTTTCTGCACCAGTTAAATACTCTATAACTGCATGTTCTAAAACTGTCTCAAAAGCACATCTGAAGTGTCGGAAGGACAATGCAGGGAACATTTTGGGCCGTGCCATTGTATATAGACACATTAAGTAAGATGCCATGTAATTATTGATGCATTAAGTAAGATGTGCTGTATCTAATGATGCATTAAGTAATGTGTCATGTATCTATTGATGCATTAAGTAAGATGTCATGTATCTATTGATGCATTAAGTAAGATGTGCTGTATCTATTGATGCATTAAGTAATGTGTCATGTATCTATTGATGCATTAAGTAAGATAGCATGTATCTATTGATGCACTAAGTAATGTGTCATGTATCTATTGATGCATTAATTATGAGGTGCTGTATGTATTGATGCATTAAGTATGATGTGTTGTATCTATTGATGCATTAAGTAAGATGGCGTTATCTATTGATGCATTAAGTAAGATGTCATGTATCTATTGATGCATTAAGTATGATGTGCTGTATCTATTGATACATTAAGTAAGATGTCATGTATCTATTGATGCATTAAGCATGATGTGCTGTATCTATTGATACATTAAGTAAGATGCCATGTATCTATTGATGCATTAAGTAAGATGTCATGTATCTATTGATGCATTAAGTATGATGTGCTGTATCTTTTGATACATTAAGTAAGATGTCATGTATCTAGTGATGTATTAAGTATGATGTGCTGTATCTATTGATACATTAAGTAAGATATCATGTATCTATTGATGCACTAAGTATGATGTGCTGTATCTAATGATGCATTTAGTAATGTGTCATGTATCTATTTATGCATTAAGTTAGATGTCATGTATCTATCGATACATTCTGTAAGATGCCATGTATATATTGATGTATTAAGTAAGATGGCAAATATATATTGAAACATTAAGTAAGATGTCATGTATTTATTGACACATTAAGTAAGATGTCATGTTTATTGATACATTAAATAAGATTTTGTGTATCTATTGATGCATTAAGTAAGATGTCAAGTATCTGTTGATACATTAAGTAAGATGTCATGTATCTATTGGTGCATTAAGTAAGATGTCATGTATATATTGACACATTAAGTAAGATGTCATGTATCTATTGAGGCATTAAGTAAGATGACATGTATATATTGACACATAAAGTGATATCATGTGTCTGTTGACACATTAAGATGTCATGTATCTGGAAATGATGCATTAAGTAAGAAATTATGTTTTAAGTAAGATGTCTTATATCTGGAAATGATGCATTTAGTAAGATGTCTTGTAACTGGAACTGATGCATTAAGTAAGATATCATGTATCTGGAAATGATGCATTTAGTAAGGTGTCATTTATCTGGAAAGTTAACATTATGAAAGGCAATTAATTGCTAGTTTATCATCCCCTAATTTTCATGCCGCCCTGACCCTTTTTATTTTTAAAAAAAATGTTGTTGTTTTTTTTTAAAACTATCCCCACCCCCCCCCCCCCCCCCACCCTCTTTTTAAGAAAATTGTGGATAATAATCTAGCAGTTAATTTATAATATCCTTAGATGTCAATGTGTCTGGAAATGTAAAGAAACAAAGTTATCAAATCAGTTTCTAAAAAGCTCTCATAAATTTCTATACAACAATAATCAATAAATTTTGCAATTCAATGCAATATTTGACTTGTGTAGACCCGGCAGTATCAGCAGTGTATTTATAGTACAGGTAGCTTACTGTTATCTTTTCATATAATTATTAAATTATCAATTGATGAGGTAATGTATGATTCAATGTATAGAGGTCCTATATGAAGAGCCACCATTGACTTGCTGATATCATGAAAATGAGTTAAATAAAAAAAGTTGATAACATACATATGATTAAGGTATGATAGGACAGCATTTCAAATAAATATAATATTACATGTATATACATATATAATTATGTTTGTTAGTTTAACAATCATTATAGTTTTGCAAGTCCAACCATTTGATACACATTATAAATGACTATGATTGGGGCAGATGGTCTATATTGACCTGTTCAATTTAATTGTAAGGTCAGCAAGGTCAAGTAGTCAAAGGCATTGACTAAAGGTCACTTATCCTCTAACAGCTGATGGTCGTATTGTAGTTTGATTGCCAAAATCATTCTCTTGTGTGAGAAAATAAAACAGGAGATCAAAAATGGTAAAAACCTGCACTCAATCATAGCAAAACACATCATGTACTGATGGATTAAAAAAATAAGGTTGTATGCTACTCCCATTCCAGAAATAGTTTATTTAAAATGTAATTTTATCAAAGGTAAAATACGTTTTTGCAATCTACATTTAAATCACTGGATGATATATAACCTAAACAGAAATAATGGTACAGAATTAAGCTGGTTGTGAAAGCAGCACATCGTACCATACTGATGTATGTTCTCCACTGCTTCCTTCGTACTCCTCGGTAAAAATGTGTTTGCTATAAACAATAAATGAATTGCTACAAGTTCAAAGAAAAAAAAACAGTCTGAAAAAGTAAAACAAAGATTTGTAAGTAGTAAATAACTGCTCGAAATAGATAACAGTACTAGAAAAAAGTCTTTAGTGAATATGAAATTGTTATTGAGAAATAAAGATTCCTGTCATAAACTGCCATTAATATTAACCCCTTTACTTCATATAGACGCCTTTGGACACATCTAATATTGAAAGTATTAATTCACCACATATCGGCAATAAGTGTATTATGTTTATATTAACTGACAGAGGGAAAAACAGTGCAGGAAGTGTTCAGATTGCTTATTACGAGCAATCTGAACTCTTCCTGCACTGTTTTCAAAGACCTTCTGTGATTGGTGCGGGAAAGCGCGTATCTATGGAGTAAAGGGTTGAATAACAGAAACTGTACTTATTAGCAGACATCTTTTATAGCTTCAGTCACAGCAGTTTGAAACGGGATTGTTGGTCATTTATAGAAAACTGTTCACTAGAAAATGGGTTTACTTTCAAGTTATTGGGTTATTGATCGCTGGCCTGGTGAATGATTTACCATAACTGGTTCATTGTTGTTTCTCTCGAGGGGACAGTGTTATGTGGAAATTACTTGTAATCACATGGCTGTAGTAATCACGACTAAAATAGAGAGAGGGAAATACTGGCAATAATACTCCAGAGATCTGTGTGGAGTATAAGTCAGAATTATTAAATAAACTACACTCAGGTCCCATTATAATGCGGTCCAACACAACACTAAGCTCATTATAATGCGATTTTTTTGTGGCTCCCAAATTTAAAATTTATATTTTTAACCAAATTTATTTAAAACTCGTGGTATTATAATTGATGAATTGATAAAAAATCTCAACTAAATTACTAAGTATTTGCAAGCTTGTTATGTTTTTTTCCAAACTGTGATGCATCAATTACACCTTGATAATTCAGACTGACATGATAACAACTTTTTATTGTTATAAACATTATGGCTTTAAATTGATTCAAGCTGACAAACAATGGTCGGTCATATTTATCACACATTGTCAGGACTGGGAAAGTCCACTCGTCCGCTCGCCCTGACAAGTGAACATTTGGTCAGGACTGGAAAATTCCATCAGTCCACTCGCCATGATGAGTGAACATTTGGTCAGGAGTAATATTTAAGAACCTGACCTTAATACTTCTTTGATTTTAAGCCTTTCGATTCAAAATGTTGGAAAGGTAGGACGAGTAACTTTTATAAGAAAATTCAAGCCCTGATTGTCTTGTGTTTGTTTACGGTACTTTGACTGGAACTAGTATTGCCAAATGGTGCAGCGCAGTGCACTTTGGGATATTTATAACGCAGTTCTGTGTATATTGCAGATTCATTCTGTGGATCCTGACAACCGCATTATAACCGGATCTGAGTGTATACAGATCTGGCTTCTGTTTCACCAATATTTTACTTAAATACTTAAAACTTCAGTAAAATTTTACTGGTTTATCTATTATATATTCAGTACCAATGGAGCAATATGCAGTTTTACTGGAACCAGTCTAAATCATGATCACCTTGCTGCTTTTCTTTGATTTTAAGTGTATGTTTGTGAAACATGAACCTGAATAAACTTGTTCTTCTCAGGGTATACATACTTTGGGTCTTAGTCAACAAATTGTGTTTTTGCCATCCCGTCTGATGGTCTAACAACAAGATTGGTTCAGTCTGTTGTAGCAATCTAATGGGTTCTGTAGTCCTGCTTGGTATGCTGTGTCCGGGCACTTGGTAACCATGGAGCCCAAAGCACTGTTTTAAATATCATTTCATTTTGGTTACTGGGGCTATGGGTTTGGGACATAAACTAGCTCAATAACTAAGCTCATGTCACAATTTTGATTGTGAAAGTAATTGCCAGTTATTAACTAAAGGCTGATGGTCCTTCTGATGTGTGTGGATGTTTGTACTAACCTCCGGTGGCCTCTCTTATCAATAAAACTATGATCTGTGATCCATCAACATGGTGTTAACTTCTATAACTTAAACAACTTAAAACATATTTATATACTCTAAAACTACTTGTAGTATTCTTGTGATGCCTGTTGTTGTTAGAGGAATACCTCAGAATGAATCTGAGTAGAGCCAGTGTCCTTCTGTAATACAAGTAACCGGTAATCTTCCTCACACAAAGGGTTTAGATTGAGCTTAGTTCAACCTCACTGTCTTGGTATTGATTGATAGGTAATATTAAGGCATTGCCATACACTACACAGTCACAGAGGACTTGACTTGTTATAATTTATCACCATAGAAACAAATTGACCATTCAGCAACAATGATATTAATTTCTATAGGGGAATATGCACATTGTAGGATTGATGTATCGGCTGATTTCACTGGTCTGAAAGGAGAAGCATTTCACATAAGCAAATTAACATAATCCATTTTTTATAAGTTTTCTCTTGATGACATAATATAAGTATATATCTAGATAAATCAAGGATATTTCCTAGATGTGTTAAATATATAGATAGCAAAGGATTTGTTAAGCTAACTTTTATTGAAAATTTTACAATTATTTTCCATAATATATAGACCTTTTTCTCTGTACACTCTAAATATACACTTTATTTTGGAAGGCTTTTTATTCAGTCACATGAGATTTTGTCTCGAGGGACCTTTTGCAATCACCTTTTGTCTGCCTGCGTCAGTAAACAATTGACATTTTTGACTTCTTCTCAAAAGCCTTAAGCTCAGTCGTAATGAAATGTTGTATGCAGCTTTGGTACCTAAGGATGAATCAAAATTGTGAATTGCGTGGTCCCCACACCCCTGGGGCCCAGGGGGCAGGGCCAAAACAGTCAAATTCAAGGTAAACTTTGAAAATCTTCTTAATATAGGAAGAACTGGGAAATAAATGGTGAGCATGATTATGGATATAAATGTTTTTTTTATAAAAATTGTGAATTGCATGTCCCTGGATCTCACAGTTTGGCCCTGGGGGGTGGGGCCTACTTCACTAAATCTATATAAGAGAAATTGACAAAAACGTTATTTTTTATGACCGAATAGACTTATGTGAATGTTTTTTTGATAATAAGGTGACTGTTAAGACACATGGGGCTCTTGTTTAAACAACTTACCAGACTTGGATTGAGAAATGTAAAATTTGACTGTTATAATAATCTGACATTGTTTTTGTAAAGTTAATTAGTGTTCATAATTGTTTATACTGGTAGATAATTTAGTTGAGTGTAATAAAAAATAACCAGCATCAATGGATACAGTGTGTTCATAATTTCAACAATTGAACTTTTCTTGAGTAATTTTAGAACTATAAAAATGACCCAAATAATGGAGACTTCAATTGAATGTAATATAGATTTGATATACAGTATGTTGTACATGTTGTATAATCTGATTGATTCTGTACTCGTTCTTCTATCCGTGTACAGATAAAAATAGTTCAAAATTTAATGAAATCACAGAAGGACTTTTTGCCAAAATCCTGGATATTGGATATCTTACTGAATTGAGGTTGATTCTGTGAAAAAACAAACATGACCAGATACTGTATAGAAGTTAAATAAACTAGTATTGATAGCAATGGCAGACATTTTTCTTGTATTTTAGACAGATGTAATTTCAGTTGAAACTGTGCATGTGTACCTGCACAGCTGCATTACTACTGTATATTGATTTTCACGCCTGGAATATATTCTGACATTTGCCAGGAAGAAAGATGGGAAGTTGATCACAGCAATAATGGTTAACTCAACTGTAGACAAGTTGTCACAATTTGTATTTCCTTATTGACTGTAGAAGTAGAAAAGTTAAAATTCAATGGCCAAAATTTATCTAAATTCCATTTTTAATGTTTAACTTGTTAAATTTCTGCAGTAACTGTAAGCTTTCCCATCTGCCTAATAGTATATCTGGACAAGTCCATTATCATTTAAAAGGGGATTTTAATAGGAATAGAATGACTGAGAGGCAAATAGAAAACGTATTACGGATGCAAACATCAAGCTAAGAATTAAAGAATGAGTTTTCTTATCTTGAGTTTGAAAATATAAATTGAAAACAGTGTGGCATGGAAGAAAGATGTAGAAATTGTGTATTACAATATACTAAGGTACATTTTTTTATTTATGTACATCTGTTACAGGGGAAGTATGTCACCGAGTGTCTGGATGAGATCAAGTCAGAGTTACGCCAGGAGAATATGGCTATTAAAGCCATTGCTGTCAACAAGCTCACATATGTAAGTATATCTCATACTTCTTTGTAAGTATATGTAAGTTTTGTCAACAGGCTCACAAGTATATCACATACTTCTATGTAAGTATATGTAAGTTTTGTCATCAGGATCACATATGTAAATATATCACATACTTCTATGTATGTGTATGTAAGTTTTGTCATCAGACTCACAAGTATATCACATACTTCTTTGTAAGTATATGTAAGTTTTGTCATCAGGATTACATATGTAAATATATCACGTACTTCTATGTATGTGTATGTAAGTTTTGTCATCAGACTCACAAGTATATCACATACTTCTATGTAAGTATATGTAAGTTTTGTCATCAGGCTCACAAGTATATCACATCTAGATAAGTTTTGTCATCAGACTCACATATGTAAGTATATCACATTCTTCTATGTACATATATGTAAGTTATGTCATCAGGCTCACATATGTAAATATATCACATACTTCTATGTAAGTTTATGTAAGTTTTGTCATCAGACTCACATATGTAAGTATATCACATACTTCTATGTAAGTATATGTAAGTTTTGTCATCAGACTCACATATGTAAGTATATCACATACTTCTATGTATGTGAATGTAAGTTTTGTCATCAGACTCAAATATGCAAGTATATCACATACTTCTATGTATCACATACTTCTATGTAAGTATATGTAAGTTTTGTCATTGGACTCGCATATGTAAGTATATCACTTACTTTTATGTATGTATATGTAAGTTTTGTCATCAGACTTACATATGTAAGTACATCACATACATCTTTGTACGTATATGTTAGTTTTGTCATCAGACTCACATAAGTAAATATATCACATACTTCTATGTATGTGTATATAAATTTTGTCATTGGACTCGCATATGTAAGTATATCACATACTTTTATGTATGTATATTGAAGTTTTGTCATCAGACTCACATATGTAAGTATATCACATACTTCTATGTAAGTATATGTTAGTTTTGTCAACAAGCTCACATATGTAAGTAGATATAAAATATCACATATGTAATGTCAACAAGCTGACATATGTAAGTATACTTTAAAGCATCACATACTTCTGTAAATATTGTCAGCAAGCTCACATATGTATAGGTACTTTATTTGGATCATCTCATATCATTATACTTTGAAATATCACATACTTCTATGTAAGTACATGTACTGCCATTAGGCTCACATTATGTAAGTAGATTTAAATATCACATATGTAATATGAACAAGGTCACATGTTTCAGCAAACTGTAAAACATCACATACTTCTGTAAAAGTATATGTTAATATTGCCAGCAAGCTCACACATGTGTAGGTACTTTATTTTGATCATCTCATATTATTGTTTTAAAAATTTTTCCGGAAATATTTGTTTGGATGTTTAGTTTTTCAATCGAGTGGAAACAGATGATTTTCTAGAAATATTTATTATGTTATTAACCAGAGGGAGTTGCTATATAGTGGAATAAGCAATTAAACCAGTTTCGTCCATTACCTATAACAGTCTTGGCCATTTGCTGTAAATATTGAAGACAAGTTTTCAGAAATGTTCAGCTTATAGAGAGAGTAAAACTCACATTATTTTGTTTCCAGTTTGACAAAGCATCATCATAGTTGAAAAATGTATGTTAACAATTTTGTATTTGACATATTTCAGTTACAAATGCTCGGGTATGACATAAGTTGGGCAGCATTCAACGTTATTGAGGTGATGAGCTCGCCCAAATTTACATTCAAAGTAAGTGG
Source organism: Panopea generosa (assembly GCA_029582155.1). Lineage (NCBI taxonomy): Eukaryota > Metazoa > Mollusca > Bivalvia > Adapedonta > Hiatellidae > Panopea > Panopea generosa. The sequence continues at coordinate 30,258,231 of CM055901.1, read as the reverse complement.
ATTTTAGACAGTTAAACAAGGGGATACCATAGCTATGCTTTTTAAGTTGTTGTGCTGAAATGCTGGATACATCTCCACTAAAGGGTCCACAACGTCTTTATAGTTTTAATCTGAGAGTCATTTAAGAAAGGAGCGAGATTATCCGATTCATGATTTTCTGATTCATGATTATCTCTAATTCATGATTATCTGATTCATGCTTATCTCTGATTTATGATTATCTGATTCATTATTATCTGATTCATGATTGTACTCATGCATCTACATTTTTATTTATCAAGAATAATTTCTATAGGCTAAATGGCTTGGTTGATATTCATTCTAATATGTGTTAAGTTGATATTGTGTGTCAGAACTCACATCCATGTATCTTGGTTTTGTCTTTTATAATTCATTTTAGAATGGCTGTTTTCATTGCTGTATTGTCAGAATGGATGTGCACATTGTTGTAGTGTCAGAATGGCTGTCTACATTGCTCTTTTAAGAATGGTTGTGCACATTGCTGAATTGTCAGAGTGGCTGTGCACATTGCTGTATTGAGAATGGCTGTGCGCATTGCTGTATTGAGAATGGCTGTGCGCATTGCTGTATTGCACATTGCTGTATTGAGAATGGCTGTGCGCTGCTGTATTGAGAATGGCTGTGTGCATTGCTGTATTGAGAATGGCTGTGCACATTGCTGTATTGAGAATGGCTGTGCGCTGCTGTATTGAGAATGGCTGTGCGCATTGCTGTATTGAGAATGGCTGTGCACATTGCTGTATTGAGAATGGCTGTGTGCTGCTGTATTTAGAATGGCTGTGCACATTGCTGTATTGAGAATGGTTATGCACATTGCTGTTTTGAATTGGCTGTGCTTATTGCTGTATTGAGAATAGTTGTGCACATTATTGTAGTGTCAGAATGGCTGTGCACTTTGCTGTAGTGTCAGAATGGCTGTGCACATTGCTGTAGTGTCAGAATGGTTGTGCACATGTTGTGTCAGAATGGCTGTGCACTTTGCTATAGTATCATAATGACTGCACTTTGCTGTAGTGTCTTACTGGCTGTGCTAACCGCTGTAGTGTAGGAATGGCTGTTCTCATCATTGTTGAGTCAGAATGGCTGTGCACATTGCTGTAGTGTCAGAATGGCTGTACACATTGCTGTAGTGTAAGAATGGCTGTGCACATTGATGTAGTGTAAGACTGGCTGTGCACATCGATGTAGTGTCTGAATTGCTGTAGTGTCCGAATAGCCATGCACTTTGTTGTAGTGTCAGAATGGCTGTACACATTGCTGTAGTGTCAGAATGGCTGTGCACATTGCTGTAGTGTCAGAATGGCTGTGCACATTGCTGTATTGTCAGAATGGCTGTGCACATTGCTTTAGTGTCAAATGGCTGTACACATTGCTGTAGTGTCAGAATGGCTGTGCACATTGCTTTAGTGTCAGAATGGCTGTGCACATTGCTGTATTGTCAGAATGGCTGTGCACATTGCTTTAGTGTCAGAATGGCTGTGCACATTGCTGTAGTGTCAGAATGGCTGTGCACATTGCTTTAGTGTCAAATGGCTGTGTACATTGATGTAGTGTATATTTTTATGTTTACTTGTATGTTGTGTTTTATTTCTGTTATAGAGAATTGGTTACCTAGCTGCCTCCCAAAGTTTCCATGATGGCACAGATGTTCTCATGTTGACCACAAATATGATCAGGAAGGTAGGTATCAGGCATTTGATCCAAATTTGATTCTCATTTGAAAGGATAAACATAGGATTCCCAATTGCTCGGAATGTGATAAAGCAGCAGGCATTTCTTTATTAATAAACAATTCTAACAGAGAATAGAAGTATATCGCATAAGTTATGGTGCAGGGGTGTAATAAACCCATGACATATTTTAATATTAACCTAATGTAATATCTCATCCGATTTATCGTTCAGTATTTTCCGTATAAATCGGCTCACGTACATAAATTGCTGAAGTATCTTTCAACTTGCCAGAATATATAAATGATGTTGATTTGTCACGGTTTAATTGTTTTATTTGGACACGTTACGTTATATGATGACTCACGGAAACTAATATGCCGGATTTGCTCTCGTTCCTTATTGAGGTGATTTGTAGAATAAATGCTAACTCAAATTTTCCTGAGTTGTTTGAAGAAATGAATCTTACATCCATGCTCATTTATTATTGAATTTATTAAACTTGTTAAGAAAACATATAATGCTCAGCAAAGCATCACATAATATATTTTTTTCCAATTTGTTTAATAAATGCAATAATACATCAGCACTCAAGTAAGATCCTCTATATATGTAAGTTATATTTATATATTTCATGCATAAAATGAAGCTTGATTATGGTAAAAAGAAGTTGGTGTTATATTGGAGCTACTGTGAGTTTCATTAACCTGAAAGTTAAAGAGTTATTGTAGGTAATGTGACTTAAATGACCTGTAACAATACATATTAACAGTCCCCTGGTCGTGCTTTCTTGTATAATTATCAATTCAATTCTACAAACATCATTGCAGATATGCCATAAATTATAATTCTATGAAATTTGTTTAAAATGGTGTTAAAAAAACTCAAACAAAAACTGTTTATACTCTTGTAAGTAGCGGCTTCTCAACAGGCCATTTAAGCACAGGGGCACCCCAGCGCTTGACTATCAGAAATAGTATTCCTGTAGCGCTTGAATTCTTTAACAAAATTTTACAAAAGTTTTCTTTCCTCCTAATCATTTTTCTTTGCGCATCTTTTCTCATTTTAATGCCTAAAATGAAACGTACTAAATATGGTGACTTAAACTGATTGATTAATACAAGTTTTACTAATAAAATATACTTCAATGATTGCCTTGCAGAGTGCTTAAAAATGTGTTAAAAGTGTTTATGCGCTTTTACCACAGCGCTTGCATTCCTTCCTGCGGAGAACCCTGAGTAGTGACGTCCCAATGATCGATTAAAAATAAAATACTTGTTTGATTCCTTTAGTAAACTAAGCATTCAAGCTCTGCATCAGAATTCCGATTGATTAGTATAATAGTGATACGGAGTTGTTGTTCCTTACTCACACCCTAGCCCAATTGATTAGTATAATAGTAATACGGAGTTGCTGTTCCATACTCACACCCTAGCACACCCTAGCCCAATTGATTAGTATAATAGTAATACGGAGTTGTTGTTCCTGACTCACACCCTAACCCAATTGATTAGTATAATAGTAATACGGAGTTGTTGTTCCTTACTCACACCCTAGCCCAATTGATTAGTATAATAGTAATACGGAGTTGTTGTTCCTTACTCACACCCTAGCCCAATTGATTACTGTAATAGTAATACGGAGTTGTTGTTCCTTACTCACACCCTAGCCCTACATAGCCAAATATTTGCTTTACTGAAAATGATGAAATTGGGGCATGTTTTCTGGAAGATTGCTTTAAAGGGATTATATTGGCATATTACCCTCAATTCCCTGTCCTAATACAAACACCCAGCATGAAGATACACTAATAACTTAGAGATATACACGTCTAAAGTGTCTAATTGCATAACCTCTGTATTACAAACATCGGGTTTCTGAAGCCATGTTTTGTTTTTGTTTACATTCGCCATTTTCAACAAACCGCTTTCGGGTTTCCGATCAATCATTGTATAACATCGTGAAGACTCGTTTCCCGATTTCATTTTCGAGGCTTTGTTCTGGAGTTTACGGAGTTCAATGTAAACGTTGCACAATACTTTATTGCGGGACGTATTAAAGTTTTTTCCATATAATCAGTTTACTGTTAATTTGATAACTTTCAAGTAAATAAAGGTTATACGTCAATACATAAGCATTATTCTGTGCACACTGCATACAGGAAAAGTCTGGATTAACAGCGTGTTTGTGTTACTTGCCAATATAATCCCTTTAAAACTTTCCTTGTGGCTTAATAACAGTGGTTGATTGTACATTTTAATAGAAATAAACATATTTAGTATCTATAAATGAAATAGACAAATTAGAACATACAGCTGCATGGTTACCTGATTTTGGCTAAAAGTTGTAAATCAACATGTCTGCACCAAAATCGCTTTACATTATATATAGCTTTACCAAATAACGGTATAAACCAATGCACTTTAAACACGGTAACACCAGCTATCCAGTGCTGAATGTTTAGTAACTGATTATCATCGATTATCTTTGAGTATCAGTTGGTTGAGTGGAACTGATGATCATTTATGAAATTGGAACTGATACCTAACACTACTTGTCTTACAGGACTTGAGCAGTCCCAATCTGTATGATGCAGGGGTGGCGCTGAACGGCCTGTCATGTTTCATCACAGCTGACCTGGCACGCGATCTTGCCAATGACATAATGACACTGGTAAGTTTTGTTGCTTATGAATACACTCTTGCTTTGTACTAATTACTTACTCTAGTTTCCCATAAATTGTTTAACTAAGATTAGGAATTCTTGTACATAGTATATTCATTGTCCATCCTCAAAAAAAAAAATATATATAGTAATAACAACGTCCGTCCTTCCATCCAGTATTTTGTTTCAGGCCTGTATCCTTGTCATGCATAGATGGATTTTGTTAATACTTGGTACAAATAATCAACATAACATGACGACATGTCACGAGTAAGACCCACACCTGTACCTCAAAGGTCAAGGTCACAATTTGAGTTTGTTTAACAACACTTTGAGTCTGTGAGATTTCCTGTCCGGCCTGTAACTTTGTCATGCATAGATAGATTTTATAAATACTTACTACTAATGACATAACATGACGACATGTTGCAAGTAAGACCCACACCCGTACCTCAAAGGTCAAGGTCACAGTTTGAATTCGACAACACTTTGAGTCTGTTTGAGATTTTGTGTCTGGCCTGCAACTTTGTCATGCATACATGTACATGGATTTTTATAAATACTTGTTATAAATGATCAACATAACATGACGACATGTTGCACTTAATACCCAAACTCCCAATTCAAAGGTCAAAGCCTACAATTTAACTTTGACAACACTTTTCAGTCATTTTGACATTTCTTGTTCGGTCTTGTCATCTATGGATAAATTTTAAAAACACTTGGCTTAGTTAATCAACATGACATTATTTAAGTGTCGCATGTAAGACCCAGCACCTTTCCTCAAAGAACAAAGAATAATTAAACTTTTTTTACTGATTGCACTATTTTTTTGTTCAAACAGCATTGCTTCATAGTCTAGAAAAGTAGAGACGAGAAAAGATTGATTAACTTTTGCTTAACCCTTTATTCCATAGATACGCGTCTTCCCGCACCAATCCAGAAGGCCTTGAAAACAGTGCAGGAAGAGTTCAGATTGCTGTTAACAAGCAGTCTGAACACTTCCTGTACTGTTTTCCACTCTGTCAGTTAATATAAACATTGCTGAAGGGGTTGAATTAATGCTTTCAATATAAAAGGTGTCCAAAGGCGTCTATATGAAGTAAAGGGTTAAAGTTGTATTGATACCGAATGTTACCATTATCACATATAAACATAATCTGTTACAGATGACGTCTACAAGACCATACCTGAGAAAGAAGGCAGTGTTGATTATGTACAAAGTGTTTTTACAGTTCCCCGAGGCCCTCAGGCCAGCATTCCCGAGATTGAAAGATAAACTAGAAGATCCTGACCCAGGTAAGTGAACAAACACTGTACTGTTTTAATTACAGACTTACTTTATTTAGTACATGGCAGTCATTTGTGTTATTTAATGATAAAGAAAATGGAATATAATTCTACCAAAATATTGATGAATACTAACAATTGACTTTACATTTTTGTATAAATGTATATAACAGGTGTTTATAAATAGCCTTGACTACATGTAAGTTTATTTCCATAAATGTATATGACAGGTGTTTATAAATGGCCTTGACTACATATGAGTTTATTTCCATAAATGTATATGACAGGTGTTTGTAAATGGCCTTGACTACAATTAAGTTTATTTCCATAAATGTATATTACAGGTGTTTATAAATGGCCTTGCCTGTATGTGAGTTTATTTCCATAAATGTATATGACAGGTGTTTTTAAATGGCCTTGACTACATGTGAGTTTATTTCCATGAATGTATATGACAGGTGTTTATAAATGGCCTTGCCTGTATGTGAGTTTATTTCCATAAATGTATATGACAGGTGTTTTTAAATGGCCTTGACTACATGTGAGTTTATGTCCATAAATGTATATGACAGGTGTTTATAAACGGCCATGACTACAATGTCATGTAAGTTTATTTTCATAAATGTATATTACAGGTGTGCAGTCTGCAGCAGTGAATGTGATATGTGAGCTGGCCAGAAAGAATCCTCGGAACTATCTTTCCCTGGCCCCGCTCTTCTTCAAACTCATGACGTCATCCACAAACAATTGGGTCCTAATTAAAATTATCAAATTAGTAAGTTGAGTTGTCTAAGAGTGGCTTGTATATATACAACTCACAGAAAGGCATAGTTGCATTGTTCAAACAAGATCTGAGAGCTTTAAACAGTATATGTGTAAACGCTAATTGCATTTTAATGTAACTACAGTCAACACATGTAATCTCGATATTGTAGGGACTGCCAAAAAACATCATGTCGACATAGATTTTGTCCAGTGATCAATATTTATTTTCACCTGATAATTTTGTCTGTCATATGTCAATTTTACTTTTACTTCCGTATTACGGTCCATGTAGTAGAATTACAGTGTCATGATAATGCGTATATCTGGGTCCTTTACTTGGCAGTGTGAGATAAAGTTGAGGCTGATTGATTGAATCAAATGGTGTTTATACAATTTATATGCCCAAATCGAATATTATCTTTGCAACATTCTGTCAGTCATTAAAACTGACACCTTTGCCATGGTGAGTAATTAGTGTCGTGTCTTTAAAAACTGTGAAAAAAAGCAATCAAAGATTTTTCCACGATGTGGAAAAAAATTTAAACAATATAGTATCGTGACAACAACTATTATATTGAGACAAACATTCAATTTAAAGTGTGAAATGATCAATCGGGAATTAAAACTGGGATCGAGATATCCAAAATATCGACACCGACAATATCGAGTAAAACGGAATATATTTACATACACAAAAAAAGGGAAAAGTTGGGGATGATAAAAAATATCGACACTACCAGAATATCGACTCGAGCGATAGTATTAAGATAACAAGTTTTGACTGTATATGTGAAATGGTTTTAAAGAAGGGTTATTGTTAATAGAAATTTCACCTGACATGACTGTTATTGTAACTAAAACAATTTTTAATTGGTTAAGAAATATGTTTGCTAATTGTTACACATTCTTGCTATTAGTTTATAGATATGATTGAAACCAATTAAATGTCATGTAATTGATTTGTTTTAAAAATTGACAGGCTGATTTTCAAAGTAAATTTTATTTTCTTAATTTGCAGAGAAATTTAGAATTACCATGAGAAATTAAAGGATTTGCGTGGATTGAACGCTTGGATGAATTGAGATATACTTTCATAAGGTTAATTTTGATTTTGATATGATTCAATTTTATGAGATAAGATTTTTGTGTTTGAGGAAAATTTAAACCAGTTCAGCACATACATACATATAGATATAAACAGAATGACACATACATGTACATGTATGATTTTTTTTATACCCATACATTATTTGCCAAATGATAATAGTTAATGTTAATTTTTAGTTTGGTGCTTTAACTCCACTAGAACCGCGTCTAGGAAAGAAACTGATAGAACCTCTGACCAATCTCATACACAGGTATGTATAGTTACCTCTTTTGTAAAGCACAGTTATGTTACAGTTCCTCTCTTGTAAAACACAGTTTTGTTACAGTTCATCTTCTGTAAAGCACAGTTATGTTGCATTTCATCTCTTGTAAAACACAGTTATGTTACAGTTCCTCTCTTGTAAAGCACAGTTATGTTACAGTTCCTCTTCTGTAAAGCACAGTTATGTTGCATTTCCTCTTTTGTAAAGCACAGTTTTGTTACAGTTCCTCTTCTGTAAAGCACAGTCATGTTGCATTTCCTCTCTTGTAGAGCACAGTTATGTTACAGTTCATCTTTTGTAATGCACAGTTATGTTGCATTTCCTCTCTTGTAAAGCACAGTTATGTTACAGTTCATCTTTTGTAATGCACAGTTATGTTGCATTTCCTCTCTTGTAAAGCACAGTTATGTTACAGTTCTTCTCTTGTAAAGCACAGTTATGTTGCATTTCCTCTTTTGTAAAGCACAGTTATGTTACAGTTCATCTCTTGTAAAGCACAGTTATGTTACAGTTCCTCTTCTGTAAAGCACAGTTATGTTGCATTTCCTCTCTTGTAAAACACAGTTATGTTACAGTTCTTCTCTTGTAAAGCACAGTTATGTTACAGTTTCTCTTCTGTAAAGCACAGTTATGTTGCATTTCCTCTCTTGTAAAGCACAGTTATGTTGCATTTCCTCTCTTGTAAAGCACAGTTATGTTACATTTCCTCTCTTGTAAAGCACAGTTATGTTACAGTTCATCTCTTGTAAAGCACAGTTATGTTACAGTTCTTCTCTTGTAAAGCACAGTTATGTAATATTTCCTATCTTGTAAAGCAGTCAGTTACAGTTCCTTTATATTGTAATACACAATTTTTTACAGTTCCTCTTTTGTAAAACAAAATTATGTTACATTTTCTCTATAGTGTAATACACAGTTATGTTACAGTTTGTCTATTGCAATACACAGTTATGTTACAGCTCCTCTCTTGTAATGCACAGATATGTTACAATTCCTCTCTTGTGAAGTACAGTTATGTTAAAGTTTTTTTCTTGTAAAGCACAGTTATGTTACATTTCCTCTGGTAAAGCACTATTATGTTATATTTCCTCTCTTGTAAAGCACAGTCAGTTAGAATTCCTCTATATTGTAATACACAGTTATGTTACAGTTTATCTCTTGTAATACACAGTTACGTTACATTTCCTCTATATTGTACATGTAATACACAGTTATGTTACATTTCCTCTATTGAAAAGCACAATTATGTTACAGTTCCTCTCTTGTAATGCACAGATATGTTACAATTCCTGTCTTGTAAAGTATAGTTAACTTATGTAACAGTTCCTTTCTTGTAAAGCACAATTATGTTACATTTCCTCTCTTGTAAAGCACAGTTATGTTACAGCTCCTCTATGTTGTAATACACAGTTTTGTTACAGTTCCTCTCTTGTTAAGCACAGTTACTTTACATTTCCTATATCGTAATACACAGTTATGTTACAGTTCATCTCTTATAAATAGTGTTTCCCCAAAAGCAGCATGGCGGGGTGGGCCGCCTCGCCCTTTTTCTATGCCGCCCTGCCCTTTTCTTATATTTCACGCTTAAATAATTACCGCCCCGCAGTGCCCTTTTAATAAACAATGATAGACACTGCTGTGAAGAATAAAAGGTACCTCCCTGCTGTGTTCCTTTATTGGCTTATCAGACCGTAGACACTACATGCAACGTTAGGTAATTTCCAATATGCGTATACACTCGAGTAATACATGGTTCCTGCTTTTAATGCATTATCATATTATATTATCTTTAATAGAACGCGGAACCATTAGAATGGTTCTCATTTTAAGCTTTCCAATTATAACAAACAAGGAAGCCAGCGGTACACACACACACGCACCATGTGCGATTGTTTTGATAAGCAACTGAAGGTGTTGACAATGTTTTTCACAAGATTTAAAAAGGTGTAGGCGTTACCTTTCAATTGATTCATTAACCTCAATCATGTCTATGTAGTATGTATGCAATCAATCAGAACGAAACACTTAATTAATTAAGTGTGTCACGACCGACCATTTCTCGGATCAAGACAATTAGAAATATATTGCAGTGTATATTAGGGGCTTTATGCAAGTAAGCAAAACAACGAAATCATAAAGGGTTTTCTCAGCATCTTATTTCAGTAAAGCTAGAATAAAATCCCCACTTAAAATGGTTTAATTTGTGCATAAATTGAAGAAAAAATATGGAAAAAAAACACCCAGATGTTGCCTACGGTATGTTTACAAATTCGAGAAACCTGGTCTAAAAGTCATCGTCGTCTAAAAAATCGATGCATAACTTAACTATTAATGTTTCCTTTTAAAGAATTTATATTTATTTGGAAATACACTGATACCTATGAAAATTACAGAATCAAACATCAAAAATCCAAACTTCTCAATTGTATTAACTTTTAAATATAACAAGTTGTCCATTTATTAACACTCCTTTACTATATTATTATGGCAATATTATTCTTATATAGGATAGAAACATATATTTGAATTGTACATTAACGGATAGTTGGATACATTTTCTTGGCATCTTATTTCAACAAATAGAATCCCCACTTAAAACGGTTCAAACACAACATGCAATAAAGTAATGACCTTTTTTTCTGTTATTTTATACGCGCCAAAAAATGCCATTTTTCAATTGGTACCCTGCCCTTTTTCAATCCTTGGGGAAACACTTATAAAGCACAGTTATGTTTGTTACATTTTCTCTATATTGTAATACACAGTTATGTTACAGTTCCTCTTTATTGTAATACACAGTTTTGTTACAGTTCCTATATATTGCAATACACTGTTATGTTACAGTTTCTCTATATTGTAATACACAGTTATGTTACAGTTCCTCTCTTGTAATACACAGTTATGTTACATTTTCTATATTGTAATACACAGTAATGTTACAGTTCCTCTCCTGTAATACACAGTTATGTTACATTTCCTCTATATTGTAATACACAATTATGTTACAGTTCCTCTCTTGTAATACACAGTTATGTTACATTTCCTCTATATTATAGTACACAGTTATGCTATAGTGCCTCTATTGTAATACACAGTTATGTTACATTTCCTCTATATTATAGTACACAGTTATGCTATAGTGCCTCTATTGTAATACACAGTTATGTTACAGTTCCTCTATATTATAGTACACAGTTATGCTATAGTGCCTCTATTGTAATACACAGTTATGTTACAGTTCCTCTCTTGTAATACACAGTTATGTTACATTTCCTCTATATTGTAATACACAGTTATGTTATAGTTCCTCTATTTTGTAATACACAGTTATGTTACAGTTCCTCTATTTTGTAATACACAGTTATGTTACAGTTCCTCTATTGTAATACACAGTTATGTTACAGTTCCTCTCTTATAATATACAGTTATGTTACAGTTCCTTACTTGTAAAGTATGTCAAATCCTAAAGTTCATTCTGCCAGTTCTTTTGATGATGCTTTTGTTTCATTCTGCATGTCTTCTTGTCTTGTTAGTGGAGAGTGAACCTTGGATGTTTCTTTGACTGAGCAATATACATGTATAACATTTTAGTGTTTGGTACCATGTAAATTTCAAGTTCATTATTATTTGATTTGATTTCAGTACTTCAGCCATGTCCCTCCTGTATGAATGCATCAACACTGTCATTGCAGGTAAGTCCCCCAGATATAGATTAACCTTTTTGTCATGATGTTCTACTGTCAATTACACAATTTTGCATGTTTGTCAAGTTTTATGATAAATCTACTTTATTTATAACTAGTTTGTTTTATTATGTCTTTTTGATACAAAATTTGTTCAAGACTGTGTTCAAGGTGTGGCATGATTCTTATTTTAGCATGTGGGTCATCTGATGTAGTTGCTGCGGGCTCTGTCTCAAGGTCACTTCTCACAGTTGAGGTCGTGAGTTCAAGGTCATTTCTGACAGTTTAGGTTATGGGTTCAAGGTCACTTCTCTCAGCTTAAGTCATGGGTTCAAAGTCACTTCTCACAGTTTAGGTCATGGGTTAAAGGTCACATCTCACTTCTTAGGTCAGGGTTCAAGATCACTTCTCACAGCTTTAGTCATGGGTTCTAGTCCAGGTTGGTCAAAAAACAATTTACTGAAAAAGTTTTTGAAAACAGTTTTTGAAAACATTTGAAAAAAATATTGATTTTATTTGTACTCGTTTATATATACATTTGAGTCTTTCATTAGCTGCTAATATAGACAATAGATTGTTACAAATAAACTAGTTCTCCAGAATGCCTGAACACGAGACCAGTTTAAATTAAAAATCATTTAGGTTGAATACCAGATGTTCCTTGTATATGTGTAACAAAAAATAATTTATCAATATATTTGAATATTTGGTATTTGAAGAGTATTAGGCTTGGAAAGTAATGTGTTTTTGAGTCTCAGTAGGATTTTTGTGTTCATTTTTTATTGAATTGATACGCAGCTTTGGGCTCTCTTGAACTGAATACAGTTTGCTATATCGATTTAAGATTCATGTTAACACCAACTTAATAAAATAATAATGAATGCATTTGAGGTTTTACGGTGTACTGACACATAGGTTATATGGCAACAACAGTAAGAAAGATTGCAGGTACATTCTCTATCTTCAAAAACAACAAATTAGCAGACAAATTTTGGCAAAAAAATGTACATTTTTGGATAACATTTTATTTGTTTTCATGCATGCGTGATAATAATTGTAAGAATAATTGTGAGGTTATCATTGATCAATATTATTGTATGAACTAGTTGAACATATTTTGTTTTGTGTTGGCAGTGAATCATATTTGATCGTATTTTGCTTTTTTATTGTGATGATACATTTTTAGAATTTAGAATCCGCTTTATAGCTTCTTCTCTCTCTATATATGCATGTGTGTAACACCTTGATTGCTTTTTAGTGGAGTTGTATAGTCTTGACCTTGTATTTATTCAATTATCTTGTACTTTAGCTCGGTATAGTTGCCCTTGACAACATGCTATTACCGGTAGTTTCCTTCCCTCTTATAACATCTAGAGTGCCGGCAACTACTGTTTGAACTACGATATTATTTCCATTTAGGCTACAATTTGTAATACAATTATACTGCGTAATGACTCCCCATAATAATTAACTCTCTCTTGTTTCATGCCATAATGAATGTGTTTTATAAACAGTTTCTCATCATGCTGTGATATTTTTACAACATGAAGGTTATTCAGAATATTGCTGCCAATCAGTTTGTCATTACACATCTGTTTGCCACAGCCTCTGACATTTATTGGCCTGTTTTTGTGTAAATTATGTAGACATGTGTGTGATTGCCATAATTCAAACATTAATTCAAAACAATTAAATTAAGATGAGGTATCTTTTTTAAACTTTGCTTGCTGTTCAAAGCAATAAGACCGGGGCCCAATTTGCTCAGTTGGTAGCATGTCTGACTATCAATCCAGGGGTTGTGAGTTTGAATACCTGCCCAGCAACAATCTGTGATGATTGATATATAACAATGTGTCTCATTATCATTTGTCTCTCACTGCTGATTCAAGTGGGAAAGTTATCAGTTAATTGACTTGCAGAGATGGGGTGTGCTGGAGTACTGGTTAACCTTTCAGGATCCCATGAAACAGTGGTTAGGTGATTATCTGTTAGTCCTTGATGGCATAAAAATGATGTAAAGTATTCAGTCAATCAATCAAGGCAATAACACTGTTTGCAAAGGCTAGAGACCTGAATGAGCCTTGCAGTAACTGTGTATCAGCACAATGGGAAGTTATGTTATGATGAATTGAAAATGGCAGTAGGCTCAAACTATTGATGCCCAGACTTGCTGTACAACAAGTGAGTACCAACCACTCGCAGGTTTAAGTTCAGCCGGCACCACCATGTTGATAACAGATAAAGTATCTTTTTTTTTTAATCAAACGTAAACATAAACCATCCTGTACAATTGTAGAATGTTAAGGAGTCATTAAGCACGGTAAAGAAGCGTAGTCATGATATCAATGAAAAATATGACTCAGCTCTTGGATTCATATTTGTCCTTTTCAAAAATCTTATATTGGCAAGTAACATAAACATGCTGTTAGTCCAGACTTTTCCTGTATGCAATGTGCACAAAAAAATGCTTATGTATTGACGTATAACCTTTATTTACTTGAAAGTTATCAAATTAACAGTAATTGAATATTGGCCAAAACTTTAATACGTCCCGCAATAAAGTATTGCGCAATGTTTACATTGAACTCTGTAAACTTCCCTCACAAAGCCTCGAAATCGAGATCGGGAATGAGTCTTTACGTTGTTATTCGATGATTGATCGGAAACCCGAAAGCAGTTTGTTGAAAATGGCAAATGTAAGCAAAAACAAAAACGTGGCTTCAGAAACCTGATGTTTGTAATAAAGAGGTTATACAATTAGACACTCTAGACGCGTATATCTCTAAGTTATAAGTGTGTCTTCATGTTGGGTGTGTGTAATTAGGACAGCGAATTGACGGGAATATGCCAATATAATCCCTTTAATTTAATTTCTATGTTCTGTTTTGTAACAGAACATCTTATCCGCTCTGTGTGCTTACATTTAAATTTGTAATTTGAAAATTTCAGTATGAAAAAAAAACACAGCATTTTCTCATTACCTTCTTCTTTAATCAAAGAACATCCCCAAATGTATAAAGCACATGGTTTTATTTTAGAATATCTCCAAAAATTTATAGCATCTGCTTTATTGTTTTGAACATGTCATACTGTCTAGAAATTTTCTCTTCACCTGCTTGCAAACCTATGTATTGCTGCTAGGGATGTTTTTGCCATCCGTGTTTGAAACAGATTTGTTAATAATTGGTACCATATTTCAGTTTAGAAATATTGATAATGCAAGTAACATAAATTATTTAAAACTATATTTTATATAGATATTTTCTTAGACTAGTATGGTACTGAAGAACCCCATCCAAACACACCTACCGTGCTAAAAATAAAACTTTATTCTAAAAATAAATAGAGCTTTTCTGTTCTAATTATAGAACTTGGTTGTATTCAAAAATAGATAGAGCTGTTCTGTTCTAATTATAGAACTTGATGTATATTTGTTGAGTGATTCACTGCTGACACATAATTCATGTTTATTCTTACTTACAGTACTCATTTCTGTATCTACAGGCATCCCAAACCACACCGCCTCCATACAGGTATATACCTTCATATGTGTACAGTTACGTCTACAGTAACACCAGTCAATGCTGAACTTGTCTACCACTCTTCCATCAGCTCTTAGCTTGCGGTAATTTATAACAATCAAAAATGATATTAAGTCTGATAAGAGTCTTTATTATTTGGAGCCGGGCCAGATTAGCTCAGTCGTAAGTGCGTCTGACTATCAATCCAGGGGTCAATAGTTTGAATCCCTGCCTGGCCACAGTCTCTGTGATGGTTGATATACATTGCATCTCATTATCATTTGTCTTTCATCACTGATTCAAGTGGGAAAGTTATCAGTTACTTGCGGAGATGGGGTGTGTTTGAGTACTGGTTAACCTTCAAGGGTCCCAGGAAACAGTGGTTAGGTTAACTGATCATCTGTAAGCCCTCAATGGCATAAAAATGATGCTAAAAATCAACATTGTTTGGTTCTCTGTTGACTATTATTGACACCCCTTGGTGATAATAGATTTGAAGATAAACTTGTATGAAGGAGTCGATTGTAGAAAATCACCAAGTTAAGGGTCAATTAATATTTCGATTTGAAAAAAAAAAGTAAAAAAAATGTTGAGAAAACCTTTTTGTTATGAAAAAGCATATTACTGATTGATTTTAAGCTTCTAAAAGCAGGATTGCTTGAGATTTAAAATACAGATTGCAAATATTGAAAACACAATGTTAAATGTTCGCATTGACTGGTGTACAAGATACCAAATGGAGTGACACAACATATTAGAAAAGTGTGGATTTGAAAACCTTCTGATAGAGAGCTTTACAATGGATAAACAATTTTACAGCGAAATAAAACCCAAAATAAGAATGCCGTTGTGTCACTCCACTTGTGTAACATTTACTAACATGGTGTAAACGAAGGAAGGATGGCACTGATGTATGTGATCGGAGAGTCACAGCTTGTATTGTAACTTTGCCTTGTGCTGCCTTTACATGGACAAAGAGCCACCTATATATGTGCATTAATGTTGCTTAACTCATCTTGTCTGTATGTTGTCAAACCACATGATTTAAAATAATTACTGAAACACATTAAAGGGAATTTATCAGGATTTTTCAAACTTTAAAAATTGGCAAAAATCATTGAAAAAAAAAGAGATTAATCATTTGATAGGAGATTTCAATGGAAAGAATCTTTATTTGAGGACAATACTTAAAAAGTGATATTCATTATTTTTGGGGTATATTTACTAACACAGGGTGTTCATTGTTTTTTGGGTACCGGTATGTATTTAATAGAGTTTACAGAGGGAATGCTTATTAGTCCTCCAACAGTTTCACTGGAAAAAAATACTAAAAATAGTATCCAAGCTAGGTCTGTGAAACTTTGCATGTGGATAGATAGCAATAAGAAGATAATGCAGGCCATTTTATTTTTTCAATCTGACAAAATTTGTGGTTGTTATGGCAACAAAATATATAAAATAACAGATACAACCTAGATCCTATGGTAACTCAAAAAGTATTCTAGCTACATTTGTGAATATTAGCATGTTGATAGAGGGCAATAAGAAGATTATTCACATGATTGTATTTTTTTTTAGTTGGACTAAAATTATTGTTGCTATGGCAACAAAATTGATAAACTGGACTTGATATGCAATGTTTGCAACACTCCTGTGTCTCATTATTAATGGGATACCTTCTAAAGGGAATACCGGTATAGTTATTATTATTTGAGGGATAAGTAATTATTCATTGTTTCAGGAGACCATACAAAAATAGATATTTGAGGGAGCTTTTATAGAGGGATATTGCAGGAGATGCTTATTTATTTGTGAGATAAATTAAAATGCACAGAGAGAATGCATATCAATTTTGATAGTGATGATTGGTTTTCTTTTAAATTAAAATCTGGATATTTTCTTTTTTTTGTGTAATTGAGAGTTATAAACGACTCTTAACAAGTCCTTATTTCATGTTAAATAAATATTACTGTGCCATTCCTTTTAAAGATACAGCAATATCCTCATGCATGTTTCCTTGTAAGCATCTATTTCCTCGAGTAAACATTCCTTTTCCTGCAAATGCCATAATTTGTAGCTTTGTTTACCAATAATTGTAAGTGAAATAATTATCTCTTTCTCTCCGAGAGACATTTGTTTTTATGCTTTCTATCCATCCGTCTCTCTATCTGTCGTCGGTCCATCGCAAAATCTTGTCTGAAGAATTTCTCCAACATCTGTCGTCGGATTTGAAGAATCTTGTCTGTGTTACTTCTCTTGAACCTCAATCATCAGGTTGATCTCACCGAAACTTGCTGGGAGAGATCAGTTTGAAGCCCAGTTTTACACATCCCTTTTGCATTTGGATTCAGGATTTTTTTTTAAATGAAAAACCTTGCCCTTGCTTTTTCTTCACAACCAAAGATGATGTTTTGATAAAAATGTATTGCGGATGCTCGATGTGAAGACATGATGTGCATATCCACTTTTTGGTGCTATTGCAGTTTTTTTCCACTGTTATAAACATTAACATTTTCTTTCATGTTAATATGAGGTGGAGACAGTTTTTTCCGGAAAAGCAAATTCTAGTTGAAATAAAAACATACTAATCATAAGTAACAAAACAAACAATAGGAATTGAAAATTTGTTTTGAAGGATGATTTCAAATATTTGATTTTGGTCAACTGTTAATGGACAGTTGTTTATATTTATAGAGTAAATAGAATTCAGTAATTCCTTGGTTTTCATCCAATATAAAATGTTGCCGCTGATTGTTGGGGGTAGATTTTTTTTTTTAAATGGTGTTAAATGCCATTTTCAACACATTTCAGGTTATATATGGCATATCCAGTTTTACTGATGAAGAAAGATCTCAGACTGAGTAGAATGCGTCCTTCAGCAAGTAACTGACAAACTTTCTGACATAACATTTTTGGAGCGAGCGGGACTCGTACCTACGACCTAAGCGGTGAGAGGTAAGTGATCTTGGCCCACTTGGCCACAGAGGATCCTGGTGGGTAGATTAAGGTATTTAAACCATTAAAGATGATCAGAAGAAATGACGTATGTGGTGTACATGCACTATTAGACTTAGGGAATTTGTTATCAAACATGCAGTCTCCTTCAGTAAAATCTAATTTATGAAACAAAAGTGAGCTTGTAAATTAAACCCTTATAAGACAGCCAATTATTTTTTGGGTGAATGATTTAGGAATGATTTATTCTCTTGTCAATTAAATCTTGTGATTATTATAAGTGTTACCTGCATAAAAAGTCTGATCTAATCACTTGCTTACAGTATCATACATTATAAGATTGGTGCTAGTATCTATAGATATGATATAACATGACAACATTATTAGATTTGTTTTATTCCAACAAAATTACAGCATGACAATTTGTTAATTGATGCCCCGGTAAGTAATGTGGGCGAAAGAATGTTTTATTAATTTCTTGTATATTTTTAGCTCACCTTACCCAAAGACTGAAGGTGACATACTAGTATTTTGTTACTCTGTGTCTGTCATCTTTTAAGAAGTTTACCTTCCAGCACATTCTATTTCAATGAAATTTATGAATTGGCCTAATTTGACAATAAATGAGCTGTTGCTCTTTAGTCATCAATAATCCTATAATGCGGAAGGTTGTGTTTTCGGTCCCTGGCCCTGTCATATCAAAGGCCTGGATTGAAAAATAGTACTAGAAGCTTCCTCGCTCGGTGCTCAGCATTTAGAGGATAGTTCTAGGTCTGGTTGGCCCAGTGTTTGTATAATGTGACTGGGCAGCATATCATACCATGTGTCTGTAGCATGGTACTCCAGTGTGGCAGCGCTTGGAATACTGTATGGAATTGTTATATACATCTATTAAAGAGACCATAGGAAGATGTATTGATATATATGCACACATGGTTATTACTTTCAAGGTCAAGGTCATACCTTTAAAGGTCAAATGTTATTATTAGTCACAAATATTGTCTTGGATGTTACTTTAAA
Organism: Panopea generosa; assembly: GCA_029582155.1. Taxonomy (NCBI): domain Eukaryota; kingdom Metazoa; phylum Mollusca; class Bivalvia; order Adapedonta; family Hiatellidae; genus Panopea; species Panopea generosa. Next base: position 30,239,272 of record CM055901.1, on the reverse strand, counting down.
GCTACTGGAAGGAATTCTTTGCAGAATTTTTGGTGACATTGAGATGACTGATGTTTCATAGTGTAAAACTTAGGTTTGTTTGTTGAAGGTCAAAGTCATATTCTAAAGTAAATGGGTTCTGTAATTTGCAAATTGTGTCTCTGCTATAGTTGTGAAGCATATATCAGGAATTCCATTAACCTTTGTAGTATTTGGGACAATGAGAAAGTGTCTTGTCATAAAAATGTTGTCGAAAATTAAGAAACTACCAGTTATGTTGACAAAAAGGTGTGTAGCACACAATATTCAAGTGTCTATTTTCAAGGTCGATTTCATCTTTGATGATGACAGTTTTGTTATAGAGACTGGCATATTAAAGGGTGCATAATGTGTTTTTCAAATGCTATTCTTGTTCATCCTAATTTTTGCCTTTCTATTTGAAATAGTTGATAAACATTATTTCTACAATTTGCATGTCCTTAAATAGTAAAAAAAGGTGATAAATGTTAGGTGAGCGAATTAGGGTCATCATGACCTTTTTTTCTTTCCCATGTAAAGGTCAATGGTAGTCAGTTTTATGATTTAGAAAAAAACACTTTTTTTTGTAGAAACATATCGTTACACAACTGTAAATACAATAGGAAACACCAGTCTTGCTTTTCCACAGTCAGATCTAGCTGCATCTACAAAGCGATTTTGTTAGTCTCCGACCGGTTTCACCGGAGGGTTCTATAGGTTTACCGTCCATCTGTCCATTGTGGTAACACAAAAAGTTCCAAGCTATATTTGGTAAACTTAGCATGTGGATAGAGGGCACTAAGGAGAAAATAATTGTTGCTATAGAAACAAAATAGGAAAAATTACAATTACTACCTGTGTAACACAAAAAGTGTCTAAGCTACATTTGTGAAACTAAGCGTGTCAACAGAGGGCAATAAAGAGATAATGCAGGTCATTTTAAAAATTATGATTGCTATTGTAACAAAATAGGTAAAATTATAGTACAACTAAGGTTCTGTGGTAACACAAGTATCCAAGCTACATTTATGAATTATGAAGCGGGACGGTGGTCTAATGGATAGAATGTTGGCCGCTCACGCCAGAGGTTACGGGTTCGATCCCCAGCTCAACCCAATGCCTCATAAAACAACACTCAGTACTGGTTCTACCGAGGAAGCAGACTTGAGAGCGATTCATATAAGCTCTGAACTTTCATCCCAATCAAGCTAAAATAAATTAGTATAAACTTATTATAGCTTGTGGATTGAGGTCAATAGGGAAATCATGCACATCATTCGAGTACTTTTTCAGTCTGGCAAAAATTGTGGTTGCTATGGCAACAAGCTTGGTAAACCATTAAACCGGTAAACTGGTAGTGGACTTGTGTATTGTTTGCAATACTCCTTTGTCTTGTTGTATGTTACACATTACAACAAGTTGTTCTAGACTAGAGTATGCATGCCTAGGGAGCACTTGTATGGTACATGTATAGTAACCTGGTAATCATGGATTAGGGAATCTGTTTATTTGGGTACTGGTATTTATTTGACTTTGAAACAATGGACTTGTTTAAATCATAATCAATAAATGTAAGGTCTTTGTTAATTATATCTTATATGCTTAAGTTTATAATTTAAAAAATATATGCTTTAAAAGAAAATTTTGTTAAAACTCATGTGTTAATAAGGTTCTTTTATCTACTAATTGATGGTACAGTTTTGTCTGGTAAATATTATGTTTAATCTAAATTGTTTGGAAAAGTAATACATGCCATATTGTAATGTTTTACAGTTATGTGTACAGAAGCTGAGGATACTCATAGAAGACTCTGATCAAAATTGTAAGTAATTAGTACCAATATCTTGCTGGTATCCAGCTTAAGTGATTGATTATATGAAGTTATTTGCTGGTACCCAGTCTACATGATTGATTATACACAGCTATTTGCTGGTATCCAGCTTACATGATTGATTATATGCAGCTTTTTGCTGGTATCCAGTTAACATGATTGGTTATACACAGCTGTTTGCTGGTATCCTGCTAACATGATTGGGTATACACAGTTATTTGCTGGTATCCAGCTTACATGATTGATTATATGCAGCTATTTACTGGTAAGTAGCTTACATGATTGATGATATGCAGCTATTTGCCAGTGTCCAGCTGATATTATTAATTATATACAGCTATTTGCTGGTATTCAGCTTAGTAATACATGATTGATTATACACAGCTATTTGCTGGTATTCAGCTTACATGATTGATTATTTGCCGCTATTTGATGGTATCCAGCTTACATGGTTGATTATACATAGCTATTTTCTGGTATCCAGCTAGCATGATTGGTTATACACAGCTATTTGCTGGTATCCGGCTTACATGATTGATTATATGCAGCTATTTACTGGTACTCAGCTAGCATGACTGATTGATACATGGCACCAACCCTTATTCCAAATGGGAATGGCAGGGGTGGCGAAATCTGCAAAAATCTTACTTGTCCACGGACAACCAAACCTAAAAGTTTACTTGTCCGTATAAAAATTCCACTTGTCCGTATAATTTGGACATATTTATACTAAAATAAACAAAAACATGTTAGATTTCTCAATCTTTAATGCACCTTAATTATTTTACATTGTAAATCATGTTGACTACTGAAGGCAGCATTGGTTCGCAGAGATAGCCTTTTTTAACTTCTGCCGGGTCTCGCCATCACCAAGTTTCTGAAGAACTTCTGTCATCAACTCTGTCTCCTCGAATTGGGGTTCTACAGAGACATTGCTGGTAGAGGCTTTGGGAGCCCGGGGCTTGTGGACCAGATGCCTACCACCTGTACTGCTGTTCAGCCAGTGTAGAACACTTTCAGAAGCATCAAAGTCTTGTAGTGAAGGCCCTGACAACACTATCCGCATCTGATGTTGGAGATTTGTCTGACTTAGAGTCGACCTTGTTGGTGTTTTGATAAGGTTCATTGACGAAAATGACCGTTCACAGGCTGCAGTTGATGGTGAGAAGGTCAAGAGCAATTCCAACAGTGTGTTCAGATGTTCAAATGTCTTCTCGTTCATTTGCAGAATTTGTGACATAGCAGCCAGGGGATGTGTACTTTTCTGAACAGACATCCTGACTTTGAATTGCTGCCATTCTTGGGGAATGTTAGCCAGTTCCTCATCAGTGAGCAGATCTTTGTAGTACTCGCACAATGACGCAATTGCATCATTGCCATAGACAGCGATGTCCTTCAGAGAAGTTGGCCAAACTCTGTGATCGAAGATCTTGAAGTAGACAATCGGTGCATCTGACAGATTGCTGAATCTATTGAGCACATCCTGAGTGACATTGTTGATAAAGTCAATGATAACATTGTCTTCCCCAAAAGGCTTCGGAAGTGGTCCATTCAGTTTAACACCTTTGTAAAGTCTAGACTGTGGATCAAAGTCACTGTAGAATGTCTTCATGGTGTCACTTGGGCTCACACTCATGGCATGGAGTCGTGTGTATAGTGTGTCCACTGCCTCCTGCACTTCAAAGATTAGAAGGTCAGACAGTTGGAACAACTTGCTTACAGCAGTAACATGCCTTAAGATATCCATCATTAAGTGCATGTACTTCACAAATTTGATCTGCTTAATGTCACTGAGGATCTTTTTGGCTTGTGCCTTTTCATCAGTTTTGCTTGATGTCCCCAAGATTTGTTCCAGGTGTGTAACTGTTGCCTCATAATCCTTCAGGACGGCTCTTACAGCACGCTCCTTGCTTGAAACCCAGCGAATAGATTTGATGTCGGAATACATTACCAGGTCTTGCTCAAGAATGTCACCAATAGCATGCAGGTGTGAGCGCCTCTTTGGACTGAATGAGTAAAATTTGTATATGCGCTTTATTGTTTGTTCAAACTGGTCCAGGTATGGCAATTTCTTGGCAGCATCTAATACCCCAAGCTCAAGACGGTGTGCTACACAGTGGGTAATAACAACAGGGTGATTGACACAGTCTGACAGCTTACGAGCAACTCCATTCTTAGCACCCATATTTACACTAGCACCATCCATGTTAACACAAACAAGAGCTGGTCGTTTGTCAGATTCGGTGTTCTCCATGTCAATGTTGATGGCCTGTAGTCCTCGTTTGATGGTTGCAAAAACTCCGTTTGCATCAGGTGTCTCAAGAGCTTCAATACTCGCCATGTGAGTGACTGGTTCCTTTGTCTCAGGGTCCACGAAACGAACAAGGATACATTCCTGGTCAACAATAGCAGAGTCTGAAAATACACAAACAGGATTCATTTTAAAGCTAAATACTGTTCAATATGCACTAGATGCAACAAACAGCTTTGTGCAAGCTTTAGTTCAAGTTATGGTTTGTTATAAAACATACAAACTCAATCTATAAATGAGAGCTTGATGATTGCAATGCACTATTTTCATGATTGATTGTTAAAGCATAAAACATCTGAAATCATGCTCTTTAAAATAAATGACAGGTACACGTTGATATGTGTTAATGACCATGTAGTTATTGAATGATATAAAAGCTACACCATGAATAAAGAACAAAAGTAGTTGTAATGAAACATACCTGTACTTGAATCAGACATGACGGTAAAGAACTTTGATTTGTTGAGCTTCGAACTCACACCCTCGTGTAGTGCGTCTGAAATGTTCTGTATAAAGTCGGTGCAAGCCTTTCTATTAAGGTGGTCATTTCCCAGATCAAGACCGTTTTTTTTCTGCACCTCACAATAAATTTCGTAGTCAGAAAAGGGCTTACGGTGTTTAGCAACAGCATACGCTGTGTTAAATAAAAGTTTGAACCTATCGGTCTGGCTTGAATTGTATTTCTGTACTGTTTTGTCAAGGTCCCCAACGTACTTGGTACTAGTTTTCTTTAATTGTTCATGTTCTGCCTTAAGCTGGCATGGTGCATGCTTTGCACTTCCTTTGTGTGTTGCAAGTGTTTCCTTGCGGGTCACGGTCATTCCGGTGAAGAGACCACTCTTTTTGTCTGCTAGAGTCGGAAATTGCCGACATACTCGACATTTAGCTGACCCATCATCATCAATCCGTAACCACGGGAACTCATTTAACCATGATTGTTGAAAGGTGCGTTTGCGTTGTGTGGTATCGTACTTCTTATCATAATCTTTTTTATTTTTTTTCTGTGGCGGAGTTTCGTGAGGAACGTCATCGTTCTTTGGTCGTTTAATAAGAAACCGGTCCATTTTGACACAAATGTGTCGTCTGTGTTTTCATTAGACTGTGCATTATTTCCAAACAAACAGTGCGTTAATTTTAGGTAATGATTAACTAAAAAAACGCGAACCCGTCTGCAGGATTACAACTCTGAATTGAACCAGTCAGATTTTTTATTCACTGCGCGTCTTGCTTCTAATAATAGAACTAGGAATTTCCACTAACTATGTTTAGAAATATGCAAACAAAATACGATACAATTATGAAAACAATCTTTACGTTAAGCAAATGATGCGGTTCCTTCTGAAATCATCACAGATTTATTGGTCGTCCACAGACAAGTAAAAATAATAAATGCAGTCGTCCGGACCGCCGTTTGTACGACACGGACGACTCGGACGGTTGATTTCGCTAGCCCTGAATGGGGTACAGTAAAGCATTCACTAAGATCACCTCGAGTTTCATGTGTAAAATGTTAAACTACTTGATCAATGACATTATCTTCCATAGATACATTATACGCTCAGCTATTTTTTCCTTTAGTTGAGATAGTACCGGAAAAGCAATTTTTTATTGTTTCTGTAATTTGTTCCATTTTTCCGAGTAATGTGATACATACAATCTCAAATTCATGCCAATCTATTATAGAATAATTTTAGAAATATCTGGTTTCCCAAGTTCTGATATTTTGTTATTAGAGATACATCTATGTTTACAGTTTATTCATTTATGTATACATATGCTGTACACTGTCTTTATTATCAGTGAAGTATCTGGGTTTACTGGCGATGTCCAAGATTCTACAGACACATCCCAAGTCTGTGCAGACCCACAAGGACCTGATACTGCAATGTCTTGACGATAAAGATGAGTCCATACGCTTCAGGGCACTTGATCTTCTTTATGGAATGGTATCAAATGTTTCCAACTATTCATGTGCATTTATGTTTATCTTAGAAATAATTACTATAGAAAAATTTGTGAGTTTCTTAAAGTTATGGTATTGTTATAGTTGAAATAAATGGAAAAAATATGTTATTCGCAGTGGAACCTGTTAAGCAGTCGGTCAAGGGAAGGAGCAAAACTGTCAGGTTTTTGCTTAATACAGGTTAATTTGCTCTGAAAGCATTGAAATGGGAAATATCAAACGTGGCTGCTTATGACAAGTGGCTGCTTTATAGAGGTGACCGTTTACACAGGTTTGACTGTATATGATAAAGTCTAAAATTGAGATTATTGTATAAATTTTCGATTTGAAAAGGAAAAAAGGAACTACAGGAGATTATACAAAGAGAACAATTCACCTTGAAAAAGGAAACAAATTCAGCAGATCACAGTCTAAACCTCTTGTTGTATTTTCTATGGTGTGTAGTAACACACTTCATGCTTAGTGAATATATTCTGTGATGTCTTGTCATCTTTTGTGTGACTGTCTATAAAACTGACTATATTCCATATTAGGTGTCGAAGAAGAACTTGATGGAGATTGTGAAGAAGTTGATGATTCACATGGATAAAGCTGAGGGTACAAATTACCGAGACGAGCTCCTCGCCAAGATTATAGAGATCTCATCACAATCAAACTATCAGTATGTCACCAACTTTGAATGGTAAGCAGTGACACATTCGAAATCAGGAAAAGGATACAGTTTCTTACCCTGACTGATGTTTCAATCCTGTCACTTGTTCTCCTTGTTTTTTATCCCTTTATTACAAAATGGGTGTATTTTAATTTGATTTGTTGATTTGGGAAGTTGTGTTCCTATTAGTAACACCATGCATCTCTCAATGCTGATTCAAGTGGGAAAGTTAAATTTTGAAAAATTGGGTGTGCTTGAGTACTGGTTAACATTCCAGGATCCAAAGAAACAGTGGTTAGATTAACTAATTGTCTTTACTGTACATGTGTGAAACTTTATATATGTGAAACTTTACATATGTGAAACTTTATATGTTTGAAACTGAACATGTTTGAAACTTTACATGTGTGAACCTTTACATTATGTGTAATATTACTTATTTGAAACTCTACATGCATGAAACTTTGCATGTGTAAAACTTCACATATGTGAAATGTTACTTGTGTGAAATTTTTCATATGTGAAACTTACATGTGTGAACCTTTACATTATGTGTAATATTACTTATTTGAAACTTTACATGCATGAAACTTTGCACGTGTAAAACTTCACATATGTGAAATGTTACATGTGTGAAACTTTACATGTGTGAAACCCTAAGTCAATGTTATGTAGAAATATATTGTTTTGTTTTCGTTTTGGTTCTTAAATACACCCTGATGACAGACTATGATATCGTGGACTACATGCTTACAACAGGACTATACTATTATTGTGGTATAAATGAAACCCACGTGCTTTACATAGACCATATGACTTATTTATATAATTGTTATTGAAACAATTTGAATCTTTGTTGACACATACCAACATACCTTTGCAGGTATGTAAGCATTCTTGTAGAGTTGACACGTATGGAGGGCACTCGCCATGGCAGACTTATTGCTACACAAATGTTGGATGTGACTATACGGGTTCAGGCAATACGCTACTTTGCTGTCACACAAATGGTAAATACAGTCTCTAGACATTTAAGATTTTGTTAAAGGAATATATACTAAAGATTCTGTTATGCTGTCTTACACTGCTTTGTCGTCATACAAATGATAAATAGAGTTTATAGACCTTTTTTAATGGAAAAATGTACATAAGTTTTCATGGTGCTATCTTACATATATCTTTAGTTGTGCATGATTGAAATTGTTTTAAAAACTGAACAAATTCTTGCTGTCACTAAAATTGTCCTTGTTTTTGGTATTGTATGCTTTCTCTTCAAATGTTCTAAGTAAATTTAACTCCAACATAAAAATAAGAGTATCTAAATTAAATACAATTGTCCCTGAGTGTAAATAAAATTGTTTTATCAAATAATCATTGTAAAAAGGCATTTGTGCTCATTCCCTTATGGTCACTGCTTCAGAATATTTGCCTTAAAGATATTTAATTTTCAAGACATTAACATTTATAACAACAATTTATTATGATTGATATACGACAATACTTCTCATTATCATTTGTCTCTCACCGCTTATTCAAGTGGGAAAGTTATCAGTTACTTGCAGAGATGGGGTGTGCTCGAGTACTGTTTAACCTTCCAGGATCCCAGGAAACAGTGGTTCGGTTAACTGATCGTCTGTTAGCCCTGGATGCTAAACATTTAATCAATCAATCAATCAAACAATAATTGAATATTGCTATGATCTTTTTATGAAGGCTGTATTGTTGGAAAATACTCACCTGCTGGCAAACAATTCCCAGAGAAATGGTATCTGTGAAGTGTTGTACGCAGCTGCCTGGTTGTGTGGAGAATTTCCAGAGTAAGTAAACAAGATGTCTTTTTTACATGTGCAGTTTTGGTTTAAACTTATTTCTGGCTACTTGGGTTTAACATTTTTCTACACATTACAGGCTATATAAATTATGGCTTCTGGTTCTGTTGGCGGAGAAACACATGAAAATTAATCTGAGTAGAAGCATTGTCCTTTCACAAGAAACTGACAAACTGCCACACATGTTTTTTGTACCAAGCTGGACTTGGCTGTGTGTGTGAAGTAATTAATGTTGAGACTGTGCCTTCGATACGGGTAATCCTTAAACATGGTGCTGAGAAACTAATTTGCTTGCCTTTTTTAGTTTGGATTCTCAACGGTGGAATATGTGACAGAAAATGCTAACATGCTGGATGTAAATAGTTCATTCACTGAAGTTAAGCAACGTTCATTAGATTGCAAATACTTAAGGTTAAAGACTCTTATTTATGATTCATTCTGCATTTAATAATTACAAAATATATCCTGTTTTAAATTGTTTAAATTCAAAATAACCATGACATATTTATGTTCCTATAAGAGAAATTTCATCTGTCACCATCTGGACAAAACTGTACTTTGAGTGGTGGTGGTGGCTGAAATCCATTTTTGCCTGTATTCAAATGACTGCTGTAAAAGATAAATTATCCCCACATTCTCAGGGAATTGGAGGATATTAATTGAGTTATTTGTTCATATTTTGAAATAATATGACAGCAACCCATCTGATAATACCATAAAATGTTGGATTTATTTTGCAGACATTTAAGTGATCCACGGTCTGTGTTGGATGCCATGTTAAAACCAAAAATCACAATGTTGCCTGGTCACATTCAAAGTGTATATGTACAGAATATTCTGAAACTGTATGCTGACATCATCAAACGCGCTGAACAAGAGGATGGTGGAGATGCCGAGGTTGTGAAAGAAGTTGGGGAGCTGCTACAGGAAAAACTGCCTATCTTTATACAGAGCTCCGATCTCGAGGTTCAGGAAAGGGTGAGTGTAACATTATAATTAACATCTTAACACAGATTGCCGGGCCCAATTAGCTCAGTCGGTTACGCGTCTGACTATTAATCCAGGGGTCATGAGTTGGAATCCCCCGCCCGGCAACAGTCTCCGTGATGATTGATATACGACATTGTGTCTCATTATCATTCGTCTCTCACCACTGATTCAAGTGGGAAAGTTATCAGTTACTTGCGGAGATGGGGTGTGCTTGAGTACTGGTTAATCCCAGGAAACAGTGGTAAGGTTAACTGATCATCTGTTAGCCCTCGATGGCATAAAAATGACGATAAATATTCAATCAATTAACTCAGATTTGATATATATTCGGACATTGCTTTTTCATTTTCTCTTCGCTAGCAAATTCATAAAATGAAAACATGTGTATCAAAATTGTCAGGATAATTAGTTTATACTTATTTATTTTTGCTTGGTTATGATGAAAACTCAGAGTTTATATGAACTGTACTTGAGTTTGCTTCCTGGATAGAACCAGTACTGAGTATTATGTTATGAGAGGCATTGTGTCGAGCAGTGGATCACTCGCAACCTCTGGCATGTGTGGCCAACACTATCCATGACACTACCACCCCGCCATTATATAATTATATATACCAGATTGATAGGTATTGGTAGTGGAATTAACTACATAACAAGGAATTGATTTTGATAGTTTTAATATCAACTAGTTTCGTATCTTTTCAGGTCTTCTTCATTATATATGCTGTTAAACATAATGGCATAAGAGTCCATGCTTCATCAATACCAACAACAAATAGGTCATCTATATAATTTCTAGTATTGAATTAGTTAAGTTCAATACTGTAATGTAGTCGTTACTGTATAAACTGAGAGCATTAAGACTTGACTGGTTCCATTATTTTCAGGCCTGCTGTATGTTACAACTTGTGAAATATGTGCTCAAACTACAAGAGAAAGGTGCTAATGTGGCAGATGAGGTTACAGCTCTGTTTGCTGGAGAGCTCAATCCAGTAGCCCCAAAAGCTCAAAAGAAAGTCCCTGTCCCAGAAGGGTAGGTATCCTGCATTCTCCAACAGTTATTATTTATGCATCATGTTGAGAAGTAAGTCGCAGCAATACTTTAGAAATGATAATGAATTTGATGAGATCTTGTCTTGTTAAAGGATTGTAAAATGAAATAATATATTTCATGGTAGCAATAGTTTGAAAGGATACTGCATCCAAGTGATCAAGGACTTGTATAGAAGGACAGGAAACTGCATCTCCTGACTAAATGTTGATGAAACAGCAGACGAAGGATTCATGATTTGCAAATTAATCATTCATAATTCATAGGCAAATGATTTCTTATACATAAACTGTAAGTTATTTGTAATCTTAAATGTTTAAACATGTTTCAAAAGTTCTTCAACAATCTTAAACACAAATTTTTGTGAATGGTATTGTTTTGATGACAATTTCATTCCGCAGTGTAAGAATTTTGATTTGTATTCATGAGATGAATGGATGTTAAGATAATTAAAAACAAGATATTGTGAGATTTTGTGTGAATATGCCAGCATTCACACAATCTCAAACAGTTGTCTTTGCTCCTCTATATAATTCCTTGAAGTGATGCTCTGGTTACCTCTATCTCTCTCCAGGATCAACTGTGATATTTGTGTCCCTGGTTCATTAATAACCATGTACATGTATTATAATGCAAAGTTCTGCAATGAACATGTTTGCTATGATACTAAGTTTGCCATAACTTCATTTTTAGTAAAAACTGGCTTTGATATAAAGGTAATGAAAAGGTAATGAATTAAGAAGTTTTTAAGTGTGTAAGAACCCTCTCTTATAGAAATATTTTCAGGTCATGACTTCACTTTTAAGTCAAAACAGGCTTTGCTATAAAGGTAATGAATTGAGTAATCTTTTAAGCATGTTAGAACTCTCTTGGACAGTGATATTAATCATGATTTCCACTTAGGAGTCAAAAGAGGCTTTGTTATAAAGGTAATGAATTGAGAAGTATTTTAAGCAGGTAAGAACTTTCTTCAGAAATATTTTCAGGAAAATTGATTTGAGGAAGATAGAGCAACAGCATGATGTGTGCATCGCTGATGAGAACAAGAAATACAATATTGTACTGGTATTAATTGTTGTAAACTTTTGTGTATATACAGTAAGACATGTAGCCTATATAACAGCTGGTTTGTTTGTGTGACAGGTTGGATCTGGATACCTGGATCAATGACCCACCATCAGACAGCGAAGATGATGACATGAAGAAACAAGGACTGTCCATGTTCCTACCAGTTGATGACTCCAAGTGAGTTGTATATACATATCTGTGTTTTAAACATAGAGGATCTTACATGAGTACTCATCTATCAATGAATTTATTAAACGAGTTAGCAAAAATGTATTATGCAAGGTTCTGCTGAGTGTTATATTATTTTTGCCAACAAGTTTGATAAATTGAATAATAAATGAGCACAAATGTAAGATTCTTTTTTATCACATAACTCAGAGAAATAGTACAATTACCATTTATTTAACATATGTCTATAAGGAATGAGAAAAAGTCCGGCATATTTGCTTCTATCATTTGTCATATTATGTAACATCTCAAAATAACATCATTTTACCATGATATATCAACGTCATTTATATATACGGGGAAGTCGGAATGTAGTTCGGCATTTTACGTACAAGAGCCGAGATATATAGAAAACACTGAATGACGAATCGGAAGTGATATTACATTAAGTTAATATCGGAAAATATGTTGTGGGTTTATTACACTCCTGCACCGTAAAGTATTAAGATACTTCCTGATACCTGTATTATATACAAACAATGCAAGCAGTAGCACTGTCAGCATGCTTCATCTCGTAGCATGCTGATCACATCATTGATACCATTTATAGTGTAGACTCAGATTAGCTGCGAGTAACTCACATTCACCCGATCCAGGATTGAGGGGTCGTTGTTGGTTCGATCCACTGCCAGGTCTATGTGTGGTGTCCTTGAGCAAGACACTTTATCCATATGCGCTCAATATTGGTTCTACCCAGGAAATCTTCGAGCTTGATTTGTTTAAGTTGTAGGAACTTGTTTCACAGCTGATGTGGAAGAAATAAGTTTAATTAATAGGTTAATGCATCTAACTAAAATCAAGAAGGCAAAATTGATTTTTACTGAAAGTGTTGTTGAATATGTTTAAATCAGTTGAATTGTTAGGTACCAATTCAACTGAGGATTGAAATACTTTACAGCACCAATCTGTAGGTTTCACCTTGTCTGTCATTTCCTTTCACAATTTTGTGTCCAGTCTGTAACTTTTATTTCTAGAACTTGATGATAAACATTCACCAAGCTGCATTTAATTAATTGGAGATTTGGAGAATTGCTTTCCTTGATGTGCATGTTCTTTGAATGAATATTTAGCATCAGTTTTATGACATCAGGGGCTAACAGACAATCAGTTAACCCAACAACCTTACCACTTTTTCCTGGCATCCTGGTAGGTTAACCAGTACTTGAGCACACCTATATCCCCAAGTAACTGATAACAATCCCACTTGAATCAATGGCGAGAGACGAGCAGGGATTCAAATTCACGACCCCTGGATTGTGGTCAGATGTTATACCGACTTCAAGCTAACCAGGCTGAGCTAATGTGCTTCGGAAAACAGAGGAAGGTGACAGTATTTTACTTTGTAACCAGTTCACATGTGAAATATTCAGAATTCCAGGCTGTTATTCAAAAGAGTGGTGTTAAGGTCCCATAGCTATACCGCCAACAATGATTAAACTATTCCTTAGATGAAACATACACACTATGCAGTAATGATTTACTGTAAATATTATTGATAATACATGTAAGTAGATCGTGCTACCACAATTACTGATACATATTTTCTGTCACTCTTATCTTTAATCATGTAGATATTGTGCTACATTGTACAATGAAATATTTCAGATCCTTCTACCAGTCAGAAACAAACAGGAAGGTTGTAGAACCCACACATGAAGAACTAGAAAAGGTAAGGCAATTAAATGTTTGACTTAAACATAACATATTGTAGTGAAAGCCCACCACTGATTTTCCTTCTTATGTCTGAATCAAATGAAGCATTGTCATTCATACAAATACTCAAAACAAAGACATTTACAGATTATTGTTTGTTAACCTCTGCAGTGCCAAAATATCAATAGAAAAATAAGGGTCATGTTTTATCCAAGAGATTCTTTTCTGTTCAGTGTGCACTGTTGACAAAATGAAAGTAGACTTCAGAAATAATGTTTTCATAGCCCAAAAAGCTTCAATTTTAAATTCACAATTCAAACCTGACGTAATTCCATTCAAATCACAAAATGAGCATTAAAATAAGGAAAATGCATTTTCAATACATTTTAGTTGTCAATAGTTTGTGAGAACATCTGCCACTTACATATTTACTGCAATTAACTGAGGGTGGGGGTCACATAAGGTTAAAACAAAAGATCAGTATTTAAGTAAGTCATATATATTTACTTTGATAGAAAAGAGGATGGAAATTTTCAGATTGAATATTTGAGCAACATGGGTTCAGTGCTTAGTATTTAGACCAAAATTTGTGTGCCCATTTAATATTAATCTAAAAGAAATATGATAGTAAAGATAGGTCATAAATGTTAACTTTGTCAAACTGAACAGAGTATCTGTGGAAAGTCAAACAATAAAAAAATGCATCAATAAGTCTTGTTCGCTTAAATTGTTTCAGCCAAATCAGTTTTTTTTCTGAGGAAGTACAGGACAATAAATTTACCATATAAAACTTAAATATTTGATTTATATATGACATTATTTACCTGTGTTCGGGGGTGGATTGTAATCTTGAAGTATAAAATTATTATTGTTTTATTTATTTATTGTAACATATAACAAGTTGTTATTTTAGAACAAATAAGTATTGTTAATTTGTGATTTCAGGCTCGTGATCAAAGAATAGCAGAACAACAACACAATCCTAACTACCTCAAGGGATCTTCAAAGGTGAGTCTTTCATATCCACAACACGGTCTTGACATTGGAAATGTTATAAAGTTATTCGTCAGTTTTACTTGAAGTCAGATATCAATCTGGGGCCCGTTTTTCTGATGTTCGTAAGTTTAAGAACTTCTAAGTGTGAAAAAAGTATTTTGCTAATTTCATTTAATGAATTTTGGTAAGCCTTATAATAGGCCGTCTTTTTAAAATTTGGAAAAAAAATACTGGATAAATGAAACGTTCGTAGGTGTCACAATTTGTTAAAATCTTAAGATTTACGGAGGTTATTGAAACAGGTCACTGTTTATTTCACATTGCTATTTAAACAAGGTACATGTATTTCTATATTTGTCAATATTTTTCGTGATGTGTGCAGAAAAAAAAACACCCTGAGTAAGGAACTCGTGTTTGATCGACTAACATCCATGCCCTTTCATTGACAATACTGAGGAATTTATACTCGTGTTTCTTTTCCATGTGCCATATTAATTGTGTTAATCAGATATGGGCATCGCAATACCACTTAAAAGTATAGAGGTTTGGATTGGTATTTGACATATTTGATATTATCTCCATGTATAGTTTTCACTTATTTTTCACTTTCACCCTCAGTCCGAACTCATTGTGACTGGCTGTTAAGGGTCTTGTGACTGGCTGTGAAAGGGTGTTTCCATTCATTCATTCAAATTTTATATTAATACTTGGTCATTGTTTAACAAAATTCTTAAATATGACCTGTATAAAAAACATTTCCTTTATTTCAATTGTTGTGCCATTTTTGTGAATGTGTGGAAATTTTACAATATATATTTATAATAATAAGTTTTGTTCTGGTGTTTGTAGAAGAAGAGAAATTCCAATGAGGAGACCACATCTATAATTCCAGTAGCAGAAATAGACCTGTCTGTCCCATTGCATGTTCCAGGTTTGTACATTACTCAATAGTTTTGGTCATTCTAATACTCGTCCTGTTATTGTCAATGTGAAGGAGATGTTTTGTCCATCTGTCTGTATGTCCAGTCTGTATGCAGTCACAATAAACTGGGAAAAGTATCATGATTGATCATTATACATTAACTCTTCGCAAGTTCAGTCGGTAGCATCTGACTATCAATTCAGGGGTTGTGAATTTGAATCCCCCATCCAAGTGAAAAGTTATCAGTGACTAACAGAGATGGGTGTGCTCGGGTACTGGTAAACCTTCCAGGATCCCAGGGAAAGATTGGTTACATTAAATGATTGCCTGTTTGCCAGCGAAATGACTATAAATATTCAATAATGTTGGTAGGTTATTCCACATCTGACAAATACATGCAAATGGAGCAGGCAGAGAGAGCAAGGAAGAAACAGTCCAAAAAGAAGAAGAAGCGAAGGAAGAAGGGAGATGAGGAAGAGTCAGATGATAATGACGTTCCAACATTCCATCAAGTCAGCAATGTGGCGGAGATGCCAGAGGTGAGTCTTATTTATTTTATTTTTGACTGAAACTTACCTGTTTTACCTTGATTGTGAAACAAGTCATTACAACATAGACAATGCTACTCAAGGTCTTCCTTGGTAGAACCAGTACTAAGCATATGTGGATAAAGTGTCTTGCTCTATGACACCCTCCAGTCCCGAGTTTGATGCTCGGCCACTGGAATACTTGCTCCATGTGAGTCTGATATATGTACATAAGGTGAATATATAAATATTCAGTTATAAGCTTGAGTTGGGTTCTCTTTACATACAGCACAGATTTGTTTGTTTTTATTGAATAAGTAGCGTCATTTTTATGCCATCGAGAACTAACAGACCATCAGTTTACCTAACAACTATTTTCTGGGATCCTTGAAGGTTAACCAGTACTCAAATACACTCCATCTCTGCTAGTAATTGATACTTTTCCCATTTAAATCAGTGGTGAGCGACAAATGATAATGAGATGCATTATCATATATCAGTCATCACGGACACTGTGGCGAGCAGAGATTTGAACTCGCAACTCCTGGATTGATAGTCAGATGCACTACCGACTAAGCTAATCAGGCTCAGCTTTACTTTCTTGCCCACAAAAGATTTAAAATGAATTTGTAATGTGCCATAAAATTTGATTGTGCTGTACAGGTAAATAGAGTGAGATGGTTCATGAATAAAGGTGTCATTTACAATATAGTGTTTGATGCAGAGAACAACTGGAAACAATATCAAAGAAATGTACCGTTACTTCAATTTTCTCTAGAAATATTCTTTTACAATACAAAAGAAAAGAGTTGAAACTGATGAAAAAAGGCAACTTAATAACAGTATGTTTGTGTACAGAGTGTTTCCTATATTCGAGTCAAGCCCATGCATACAAGAGGGTGTGGAGTTTATCCGTGTCCAGTTTTTACTGAGGACTTAAAGAAGTACAAACAACTGTCCAACCTAACAATTAAAGCATTTAGAGATAGTTCTTAGACTGTTTAGGCTGATGCCACTATAATGAAACTGGGTGGGATAGTGTGCCATATGACTGGCATGGTACTTTACTAAGGCAACTCCATTATATTGTCTCATTTGCCTCTCATTTACAACACCCATTGTTGGTTCTACTCAGGAAACAGATTTCACATCTTATAAAATAGTAAAAATTAAATGTTATATCATTTGTAGTAGACACTGTCATGATATGTGTACAAAATTAAATAATGCAATACAAATGAACATGATTATTTTTCAGGGTGCTAATTTGTCCGACAAAGACGACGACGGAGGAGACGAATTGTACAAGAAATTGGACATCAATCTAGATGAGTATGTCGGCCTTCATTTGTTTGCCATGCTCCTACCTACTCGCTACTTGTATCTACCCAAACATTTTATACACTTTTAAAGCGTTGATTTTTTTTTATGAGTTCTGACCATTTTTATTTAAAATAACAATACAAAATCAAAATGTGGCAAAAAAGTTTTAGCTACATACCTACCCACATGAAAAAATATTTGATCCGAGTACAGGAAACAAACATTTTTTTTAAGGATGGTCTAAATGTATTAGAAATTGGACATCAATCTAGTCAAATACTTTGGCCTTTATTGTTAATATAGTTGTGGGTTCTTGGTAGTCGAGTTGCCTTAAGTCCTTGTCACAAATACACTTTTGGGTCTTTACCCACATTGGTCCAAACTGTTTATGATATATTCCCTTATAAACGCCCCCACTCTAATAAACGACCCCCACCTATTTTTCTGGAAAATCAAAAAATAAAACTTATATGCGATTTGAGTGCGTATTCGCCCATCTTTCCCTGATCAATTATTTTGTTACACAGACAACAATTAGCGGAGTGTTTATTACCTTTGAACTCTTTAACCCATTGTTTATATCTTTGGTGACCACTTAACCACTTTTGGTTGAACAAATACTTCCCCATATTTGCTGTTTAATACTAGTAAAAATACCGTCTGCCAATTAAAACATTACAAAACGTCAACAATGCGGTCAGTCTGCGTACGCTGAAAGCTCATTGTCCCACGTTGATAAGAGCAAGCGTCCAAGTGATTTAAAGTGAAGAGTACACTGACCATAAATTCGGATATTCCAGTACGCAGACTAGTAATTTCATACAGATTTTCAGCTTTTTTTCATTCTATGTCGATTATTTTATTCACTCTCAAATAATTCTGAACCACTTTTTCGGGGATTTAAACCGGATTTAAGGTTTTTTCCATTGCTTTATTGGTTTTATTGTTATAACTGTTGTTAAATTTGATTTTTTTATCTTTTATAAACGCCCCCACCTTGTAAAATGTAACGCCCCCTCCCCCCCCTCCCCCTGGGGCGTTAATTAGGGAATATACAGTATGTGGAAAATTTGCCAGTTACTTGTGGCAGGACAGTGGTATGTCCCTGACTCATTCCTGGATCTTCCTCTATCAATAAAACTGGTTGTTCAATTTTATATAACATGTTTTAGCTATTGGTGTAAAATAAATCAGTTGTAATTTATTGATGTTAAAGGGATTAATTAAATTGGCAAGTAACACAAACATGCTGTTAATCCAGACTTTTCCTGTATGCAGTGTGCACAAAATAATGCTTATGTATTGACGTATAACCTTTATTTACTTGAAAGTTACCAAATTAACAGTAATTGAATATTGGCCAAAACTTTAATACGACCCACAATAAAGTATTGCGCAATGTTTACATTGAAACTACCTGAACAAAGCCTCGAAAACAAGATCGGGAACGAGTCTTTGAGATGTTATCCGATGATTGATCGGAAACCCGAAAGTGGTTTGTTGAAAATAGCAATGTAAACAAAAACAAAAAGTTGGCTTCAGAAACCCAATGTTTGTTATAAAGAGGTTATGCAATTAGACACATTAGACGCATATATCTCTAAGTTATAAGTGTATCTTCGTGCTGGGCATGTGTATTTAGGACAGGGAATTGACTGTAATATGCCAATATAATCCCTTTAAGAATTTGATATTATGAAATGCTATGTATGAACCTGCAATTTGTTGATTTTAAGAGTCAGTTTGATGGTATCTCTTTTTCAGGCCTCTGAGAGATGATGAGAAGTTGCCAATTAGGGAGCATAGAATTGTTTCTGACAATCCAACGACAGATTCAATACCAGAGAAAAAGAAGAGTAAACATAAAAAAGATAGAGAAAGTAAAAAAGAAAAGAAGAAAAAGAAGGAAGACAGAAGTGAAGGGAAAGAGAAGGTCTGTATTAATATCATTGACTGAGTTCTGTATTAACTACATGTAGTTTTAAATTAGAACATTAGAGATGTGACTGTGTTCTCTGTCAATATGTTTTCCATACTCCCATACCTGCCTCTCGCATTTGTCTCCCATAATTTGCCCATTCATATTTTCCCTCTGTTATCTTGCCCTCCAGTATCTGTATTGCCATTTCATATATTGCCCTCTCGTATCTGCTCTTCCATATCTTGCCTTCTCATATATGCCTTCTTATATCTTGCCCTCTTTTCTAGTCCTGTTTGCATATTTCTTCATTCATGTAGAATTGGCAGAAACATTGTTCTAACATGTGTCATGATGATGACATCTCAAAACAATAACTACAATGGTATTCGTCGCAATTTAGTCCTTTGCAAAATAAACTACACTAAGCTTATTGAGTAGGAATTTAAAAAGTGCCATTTTGCTGGTACTAGTCTTTTAAAAATAAATTCTGCCAAAATCTTGTGAAAGTTAATTAGTTTATAATATCATTGTAATGACAAAATAAGAGTCTAGAGATGATACATGGGCAGATACGATTGTTTCAATATAATAATCAATAATTGCCATTGTTTAAAGGCAAACATTATATAAACTGTATTTTATCATATGTATGAGTACATATTTGCCTTCTTTATGCCTAAATTTCAATATTCTTAGACAAGTTGAATTATCTCATAGTCGTGTTTCAAATTTTAGAAGAAAAATAAAAAGAAGGTACGCCAACTCGAGCTGGAAGATGGGACAAACTTGATGGAGGACCATGAAGAAATTGATGGCGACAACACTCCACTTCAATCTCCGCGTGATGAGAATCCCACCATGAATGGAACAGATGATAATAAAGATGCAGAAAATTCGGGCAAGGTTGGTATACATTGATATTTTTGCAAGTTTGGATTGTTGGTTTGGTTTACTTGGACACTTTACACGTGTGAACTGTTGGCCAACAGGCAAGATTTGCATGACAGTTAGGCCATTTAAATTAATTGCTAGATAATCATCCAAATTTTTCTTGAATAAAAAGTGGGAATGGGGAATGATTGTTTTTTTTTGTAAATTAGGAGGCGAGTGGGGATGATAATTTAGCAATTAATTTATCATGGACTTCTGAAATCTTAAATTAAACCATGAGCTGGAAAGTTAACATCAAGAAAATTTACCGTGTAAAAAGTTATTAAAAGCATTTATTTTACAATGATAGTGTTGTTTCACATTATTTACTTGCAGGATAGATTTATTTCTTATTTACATGCAGTAAACTTCAGATGAATGACCTTGACATTTGTTTGTTTTACATGACATCAGTATAGAGTTACATCAATAATATGTAGTGACTAAAAAAATGACCTTGACATTTTACAATTTTAGATGAATGACCTTGACTTCTGGTTATCTGGTAGTGATGCTACAACTCCATCTCCCAGTAAAACAGCAGCACCTCCAGCAGGAGAACCATCGGTGAAGGTCAAGGTCACGCCAGTTGTTGATTTGACCTCAGAGGAGGAGGACAACAGTGCAAAATTAAATTCTATAGTAAGATCTACCATGTTATGATTTGTTCTCTAATTTCATGTACATTGAAGCTTTTTCAATTTGATATGATTCATATGCCTTCATCAAAATCTAGAACTGGAGAACGATTAATATAAGCTCTGAGCTTTCATCGCAATCAAGCTAAAATGAATAAGTATAAACTAACCTTTGTTGGTTTTATTACTGTTGTGTTATGTATGTGTAAGTTTCATTTTAAGCTGAGCTATTCTTATTTGATTTGTCCATCATCCATCCATCTGTCAGGTGGAGCGCATGGTCTAGTGGTAGAGCACCGAACTCATGATCGGAGGGTCGTGGGTTCGATCCTCCGCTACGGCTATGTGTAGTGTCCTTGAGCAAGATACTTTTCCGCATGTGCTTTGTACTGGTTATACCCAGGAAGACTTGAGAGTGATTTGTCTAAGTTGTAAGAACTTGTTTCACAATCGAAGTAAAATAACTAAGTTTAAACTAAACTAATCTGTCAGTCCGTTTACTTAAAGGTTGTGTGGGATTTGTCCATCATCCATCCATCTGTCAGTCCATTGACTTATAGGTTGTGTGGCATTTGTCCATCATCCATCCATCTGTCAGTCCATTGACTTATAGGTTGTGTGGGATTTGTCCATCATCCATCCATCTGTCAGTCCATTGACTTATAGGTTGTGTGGGATTTGTCCATCATCCATCCATCTGTCAGTCCATTGACTTATAGGTTGTGTGGGATTTGTCCATCATCCATCCATCTGTCAGTCCATTGACTTAAAGATTGTGTGGGATTTGTCCATCATCCATCCACCTGTCAGTCCAATGACTTAAAGATTGTGTGGGATTTAGAACCTGCATTTTTTTATTTGATTTTTACCAAACTTACACAGAAGTTCTACAATCATAATATCTCAAACAAGTTCCTGAGCTGGTCACATTGGCTTATTGATGTGAGAGTTGTGTGCACTATTTGGCAGTGTGTGCATCCAGATTTTGCTTTTGTTGTTCACCAAGCTTACACTGTAGTCATAACAACCATGATATTCTAGAAAGGGTCCTGAACTGGTCAAAATTATTGTTAAATTGTTGTAGAAACTTCAATTTGTCTTTTTATCTCATTTAAATATGAATTCATTTATTTCTGTCAGTCCCATTCCAAGAAAAAGAAGAAAGAAAAAAAGGAGAAGAGAGAGAAAAAAGAAAAGAAGAAGCACAAGAACAAATTAAAGGCAGATTACGAGGAAGCTGAGGGTATAACGACCCCATCCAAGGAACAACTGACCCCATCACAACTTGACACACCTGTCAATGCCAAGGTACATTAATAACTAACAATCTATTTTGTATTGCCTATGCGTCATTGCGCGTCTTCATGCACTGTGTAGTGAGTGATCCCTGACAGTAGGGCAGTACCAAAGTCATCCAAAATGGTACTTAAAGCTGCAACACTTACTGATAGGTGATTTGGAAGATAGTTTCAGGATTGGTTGAATAGGTGCCTGTACAACACATAACAATTTATTAGAAACAAACCTAATATACATACAAAAAATTGCATAGAGAAATGCATAAAACTGTTTAAAGAAAATGTAAAACTGTATATGAACAATTTGTAGAAATTATTTATAATCTGCATTTAAACAAATCATTTTGGTTGACCAGTGTACTTTTGAAAGGTATATGTTTCTTTGTAATACAAACATTTACCACTTTCATTTCAGCCCATGTCCAGTTACAGACTACTTGCAGAAAATACATGTGTGAAAATGGTGAGAAATTTTACAGTTTTTGTTCCACCGTGACGAAGGAGAGACGAGATTAAGGTGTTGCTTTTCCGTCGACAGCGGTGGCAAACATTTATATTTAGTTCCAACGTTAAGTTTTCGTTTTTTCACTATTTCTCAACAAGTACAAGTGCTAGGACACTCATACTTGAATCATAGTTACAACTAACACCCTGCATCACATTATACACTGCAGATTTTGAATATGACTTACATTGCATGGTCCATTGACTTTGTTTGATGCTGAATTTTGCCTTTACCTCCAACGTTAAGTTTTCGTTTTGACACTATTTCTCAACAAGTACAAGTGCTAGGACACTCATACTTGGATCATAGTTACAACTAACACCCTGCAAAACATTATAAACTGCAGATGTTGAGTTTGACCTACATTTCACGGTCCATTGACATTGTTTGATGCTGAATTTTGCATTTACCTCCAACGTTAAGTTTTCATTTTTACACTATTTCTCAATAAGTACTAATGCAGGACACTCATACTTGGATCATAGTTACAACTTACACCATGCATAACATAATATAATGCAGATGCTGAGTGCTTTTTTTTTTTAATTTATTTAAAAAAAAAAATATTTTTTTATTTTTTTTAAATATATTTTACTTACTGGTTAAAGTTGTTGTTTTTAGCTCTACTGGCCAAAGGCCAGAAGTGCTTATGCGATGGCGCGTTGTCTGTCATTCGTTGTCTGTTGTCTGTTAGCAGCACTTTCTCTGAAACCACTAGGCCAATTGAACTGAAACTTCACATGGGTGTTTCTATTGCATAGAAGGGTCCTCCGTGGCCGAGTGGTCTAAGACGCCGTCTCAATATCACTTACCTCTCACCGCTATGGTCGTAGGTTCGAGTCCCGCTCGCTCCAAAAACTTTATGTGAGAAAGTTTCCAGTTACTTGCGGAAGGACGGTGGTTCTACTCAGTCTGACTCAGTCTGAGGTCTTCCTCCACCAATAAAACTGGATATGCCATATATAACCTGAAATGTGTTGAAAATGGCGTAAACCCCCCCCCCCCCCCCCCATTCTATTGCATAGGAGACTATACAAAAGATTTACTTTTGCGATCTGAAATTCAAGATGGCCGCCTTTACTAAAAATAGTCCAAAACTTAAAAAATCTTCTTCTCATGAACGGCCCAACAGATTTTCAAAATGTTTATGTAGTAATGATGACCAACTTTAGTTTTGTTAGATTTGTTAAAATGGTGTCCCTAGGGTTAAATATGAGTCCGCCCTGAGGGTTCATTTAGGGGACACATGTCATTATAATATTTTTTTTATTTTTTTTTCAAAATGGAAATGATTTTTCCTATATCTTCAGCATTGTTTGGTGAAGGAGGTTAAGATTCGTAAAAATGACTGGGTTTCACTGTTTTAAGGGGTCAGGAGGGGCCCCAAAAGGGTAAAAATTGGAAATTACTAAATTCGTTTTCTTAAGAACTGGTATGTCAGATTTGTTCATATTTTGCATAAATTATCCCTATGTGTAGGGGTTTGATTGCAGATAAGAATTTAGCGGCTAAAATTTATAGGGGCCCTGTAAGGGGACTTAGAATTTTACATAGAGATACTATGGGAAAACAGAAAATTCTTTTTCTTTCATCTGTTCTGAAACCACTAGGCCAATTAAACTGAAACTTCACATGGGTGTTTCTATTGCATAGGAGACTATACAGAAGATTTTTTTTTTTATCTGAAATTCAAGATTGCCGCCGTAACTATTGCATAGGAGACTATACAAAAGATTTACTTTTTCTATCTAAAATTCAAGATGGCCACCATTACTAAAAATAGTCCAAAACTTAAAAAATCTTCTTCTCATGAACGGTCCAACAGATTTTCAAAATGTTTATGTAATAATGATGACCAACTAAAGTTTTGTTAGATTTGTTCAAATGGTGTCGCCAGAGTTTAAAATGACCCCTCCCCAATGTTTCTATTGCATAGTAGAATTTCAAAAAGTGCTATGGCCACTTTGAGTCAGTAGAGCGTCCTTAGGCCCTCTTGGGCCTCTTGTTTAAGAGGCAATGAGTCGAGATGGGGAGCAAACCCACAACTTCTGTCTTGAGCAGCCAACACTATCCTCTACATTACCACCCCACTTTAACATGAGATTGACATGTAATTAGTGTCTGTAAAATGGGATTTTAACCAAAGTTGATGATATTTATTGCATTAACCTTAAATTGTACTAGTATTCACTGTCAGCCTCATTCTTGTACATTTCTATATTTACAGACATACGAGACTCGAGTTAATCCACAGCGGTCAGATCAAATTGTCATCTCTGTCGTTTTTACCAACCTTACAGATAAACATATAAAAAATCTGGAGTTTAACGTCATGGATACATTAAATACGAAACTAACACGAGGGGTAAATACAACTATTTAAAACTGATTTATAATTTTTGATCATATAAATGTTTTAATAGATATTCAAGAAAATGTAATCGTTTTTAGCTAGTGGAATGGGTTTGGCAACCACCTTTAAATATCAATTTGTTTTTGTATTTCATGCAGTGCATACAAAATCAGGCTTTTATGATATGAATAATGTGAGTGAACATTTAGATTGGTCTTGGATGCTTTAAATTTGAAATACAGTCGAAACTTCATCACCTGATAATTGTCATCTGTTATATGCCAATTGTACTTTTGCTTTCATATTATGGTTCATGCAGTAGAATTACACTGTCATGATAAATGCTCATATCCGGGTCCTTCTTTGAATTTCTTGGCAGTGTGAGGCTGATTGATTGATTCAAATGATATTCATATAATTTACACGCAATCACCCAATTGGATGACACAATGTTTGCAAAATTCTGCCTGTCATTTAAACCGACACCTTTGCTGTAGACTGGTAATTAGTAATTAGTGTTACGTCTTAATCAAACTGTGAAAAATAGCGTGCATAAACTTCCACAGGACATGGAAAAAAAACACAATATTATGTCAACAATTATTATACTGAGACAAACATTCATTTAAAGGTGTAAAATTGGGAACTAAAACTGGTATTGAGATATCAAAATAGTGACACAGACAATATTGAGTAAAAAGGAATATATTTACGTGCACAAAGAAGGGAAAAAGATAGGGATGACAAAAATATCGACACTACCAGAATATTGACTCAGTGATATCAAGATGAGTTTTGACTGTAGTTTGAATCTTTTTATACAACAGTTTACATGGACCTGTTAAACTTGCTGGTGACTGTATAGATATATGATTTATGGAATGTGACATATCAATCTTCAAATATACATGTACATGTATGTCAGCTTTTTCTCAAACTGTTCTTCCATTTTATTGTAGTTGGGAACGTCAACACATGATTCAGTTCAGGTTCCATTTGTGCTTCCACCAAATGTATGCAATGAAGGACAATTTGCCTTTTCTGTTGCCAGTATTACCATGCCAACCAAAATGAAGGGAACTTTGACATATATGGTCAAGGTATAGTGATTTTATTATATCAGCTTTGCTATTTCACAAATTACCCAGACATTAGGCTTTGATCTCTACAAAACATGTTCTCTTGTCTGGCTGAGACATTAGGCTTTGATCTCTGAAAGACATGTTCTCTTGTCTGGCTGACACATTAGGCTTTGATCTCTAAAAGATATGTGCTCTTGTCTGGCTCAGATATTAGGCTTTAAT
Source organism: Panopea generosa (assembly GCA_029582155.1). Taxonomy (NCBI): domain Eukaryota; kingdom Metazoa; phylum Mollusca; class Bivalvia; order Adapedonta; family Hiatellidae; genus Panopea; species Panopea generosa. The sequence goes on along the minus strand of CM055901.1, from coordinate 30,212,982 downwards.
CTCTAAAAGACATGTTCTCTTGTCTGGCTCAGACATTAGGCTTTGATCTCTAAAAGACATGTTCTCTTGTCTGGCTCAGACATTAGGCTTTAATCTCTAAAAGACATGTTATCTTGTCTGACTCAGACATTAGGCTTTAATCTCTAAAAGACATGTTATCTTGTCTGGCTCAGACATTAGGCTTTGATCTCTAAAAGACATGTTATCTTGTCTGACTCGGACATTAGGCTTTGATCTCTAAAAGACAATGTTCTCTTGTCTGGCTCAGACATTAGGCTTTGATCTCTAAAAGACATGTTATCTTGTCTGGCTCAGACATTTGGCTTTGATCTCTAAAAGACAAGTTCTCTTGTCTGGCTCAGACATTAGGCTTTAATCTCTAAAAGACACGTTCTCTTGTCTGGCTCAGATATTAGGCTTTAATCTCTAAAAGACATGTTCTCTTGTCTGGCTCAGAGATTAGGCTTTAATCTCTAAAAGACATGTTCTCTTGTCTGACTCAGACATTAACAACATCCAGTATACTACAGCAGTGCTAAATGAAACTAATTCAAATATGTAGTCATTAAATGTCTTGAAGGATTCACCAACTTTCCCACTCAATCAATATTTTCATATACTGTCAAACCTGTCAAAGCAGCCAGTTGAGGGATGGAGCAAAAGTGACCTTTTAAGACAGGCTGTTGCTTAAGGTTAACCCTTTACTTCATATAGACACCTTTGGGCACCTCTAATATTGAAAGCATTAATTCATCACATATCAGCAATGGGTGAATTATGTTTATATTTACTGACAGAGTGGAAAACAGTGCAGGAAGTGTTAAGATTGCTTGTTACGAGCAATCTAAACTCTTCCTGCACTATTTTCAAAGGCCTTCTGTGATTGGTGTCGGAAAACGCATATCTGTGGAGTAAAGGGTTAATACAGATTAATTTGCTCTGAAAGCAGTTCAGGTTTGTCTGATCATGTATTTCATTATTTAGAACATAGTAGCCAAAGTCTATTGTAGTTTAAACATGTTTTATTACGTGTGTTTATCGACACATACAAGGCTATTCTGTTTGCTTTTCGTTTGTCATCTGTCATTGTGTCAGTGATTTTTTTCAAACATTTCTTAAACTATGAACACAATTTTAATAAAACTTGGCCACAATGTACGTTTGGTGGTACCCTTTTAAAGATTTTTGTCAGTTTGTTCATTGATCCGTTCATAGACTTGTTTGCAGTCAAATTCATTTTGGATGAATTACTTAAAGGGTATATATACATTGTATTTAATTAATATTGATAATATTATAGCTGTATAATTATAAAATACAGGTCAAGTTTGATACTTGTCGAATTTTACAGGAGATAACTTAATTTTTGATAGCATGTGGCATGGGCATCCTATGGACATATTTCTAGTACTATTGCACAATTGTAGAAAGAGACTGTATATATCAAAATTGTGTTGAACCAGTTGGTAAGCCCTGGCCTCACTAGCCAGAATGAATGGGGTGATCACTTTCGGCCCACAATAGTCTCTGGTTTGAAATATTGCTTCAAAGAAGCCATTCTCACGTTTTTCTGTAAGTAAGATTAAGGCTGTTGTTGCTAGTGTCATGAGACTGTTCTGATATTGTATGAGACAAATGCCTAGTATGCAGTTATTGGTTTGTTTATCAGGTTGTAACGAGGGGGCAATTCCAAATGTCATAGTTTACTTCAAAAAGATCATAAATTGCCATCATTTAGTACAAATATTTCATAGTTCATACTGTTTTTTCCTATACATATATTGCCAGTGTTACGCAAATGTTAATCCAGGGTGAAAATTGCCATCAAATTCACTAGTGTTGTTCTCCTCAGATTCTATTTTTATGTGCATTTCGAATAATTTAACATAGCCATTTGGACATGTGCAAGTATATCTGAATGTTTAATTTCATGTATGATCAATATAGAAGTAAGTAAAACGGACCATAACATATACATTTCAGACTGATGATGGTTCTACCCATGAGAAACTAGACTTCCGAATTAATTTCCCCTGTAGTGCTTTCCTTGTTGCAATACCATGTAAAGGGTAAGTATGCATTTGCTGTCGTGCAATTCTATATTCATGCTAACCACCTTGTAAATGTAACAATTGCTCACTGTTGAAGGTGAATGAATGAAAAAAATATATATCATCTCCATACATGTTGCTAGTAATTTTCAGTATATATATATATATATATATATATACAGCACAGGTTGGGGATATCACTTCACTGAATTACTTGTTAAAGTTAGTTGAATAGATTATCATTAATTGTTTCAATGATATATAGATATGTTAAAGGGGAATTAAAATACTTGCATTAGTCACAAAAAACACTTAAATTTCAATAATTTAAACCAATCTCTTACCACTTGAACAATTTCACTCAGCCCTGGTCTTGAATGTCTCCGTGCTGTCTCACTCATTATCTGTTACTCCATAACATGTAAATTATCTGTTATCTTTTACATTATTACAGTCATTATCTGTTATATGTTACAGGCCTGACTTTGCTTCAATATTGAGTTCTGGCGACCTTGCAGAAAAATCCACCATGAAGTGCAGTCCACTAGATTCAAATTTTGATACTTGTCTACTTAACATATGCTTCTATAACCACTTCAAAGGTAAGACACTATGCATACTGAGTGGTGTAAACAAAATGGTTTATACTAGGTGGTAAACGCAAGTCATTTTTTGGTATTGCACATGTCTGATTTTTAACTCACTGGGACGAAATCCAAGGAGAGCTATTGCCATGACCCTGGTGGTGCCGATGGCGGCCTTGATAGCGGCAGTCTGTAGACACCCAGGTTAAACTTTTGCATTCAAGTTTAAGATATCTATGTAACCACTCATTGGATGTGAATGAAACTTCACATGTGTGTTCACCATCATCAATTGAACACACATAGACAAGAACTATAACTCTGGATTGCATTTTAGCACAGTTATTAGCCCTTTTTGGACTTAGACACCCAGAGGTGAGCTTTGTTGTCTTCTGACAACTCTTGTCTAAAAGTAGCATCAAGTTAGATTTTCCAGCATAACTTTCTTAATGTTCCACAGATTGTAACAGGACAAAGTACAAATACCTGAGAAACTAAGTGCTATTCACTTGATTGATAATCATCCAGATATAGTCAGGGTTTCCCCCCAAACACTTCATTCAACGGCACTTCAGGAATGTACAGGATGGTTGGTTGATGTTTAGTGTCTCTTAAACAATTTTTCAGTCATATCGTGACGGTGTCTACTTGAGACATTATTCTAAGTGCTGCCACACTGAAGTATCATGCCGCAGACACTTGATATGATACCTAACCAAGTCACATTACACTGATACCTGGCCTACCAGACCTAGAACTATCCTCTAAATGCTTGAGCGCCAATTGAGGAAGCTTGAAGTACCATTTTTCAAGTCATTGGTACGACTTGGAGGCCGGGAATCATGACATTTCACTCACTCTACCTCTAGACCACTGCTGCAATTAAATGCACATGTATGTTAATGATACCATGACCTTTTGTCTCAAATGATTAATTGATTGATAGTTTGGGAAATATAGCGAATGACGATAAATGCTATGGGTAGCACTTATTTGGTAAGCAGTTGTCCACAGGACAATCTCTTTGTAAACTCACTTGTCTCTAGACAAACATTAATTGTCCCCAATTTCTTTTCCACACTGATGCCATAAAAAAAAATAAAAAAATTTAAAAAAAAAATCTATAAAAAAAAATCCTTCCCCCCTGCCACCTTTGTTAGAAAATATGGATGATATTCTAACAATTAATTTATAATGACCTAAACTAAAATAATGACACAAACCTGTGGAAAAAATGTTGTATTTTCATTCTGCTACCTACATATAGCTAATAGAATATTCTAACTAGAAATCAATTTGTCACAGGACAACCTTTAATTTCTAACCCTGGTATGACAAAAGTTTTTATTGAAGCAATTTTACCTGTAACATGACCTTTTTTTATAGAAAAAGTAACACTGTTCAATACCAAAAAGTTATGGTTCACTGCAGAAGATATAATACAGTACATATCTGAATGTATAATGCAGTATTTTCTTAAGTTTTTCTTTTAAATACACACACTCCTTATAAAAAAATTAAATTCTGTCTCGAGGAAGCATTCAGTTGTACCAAATGTTTACACGACAGCCTGATGTTTCTATAAATCGAAAATGAAGAATAACTGGAAATTTGATAAACTACAAATGTTCAAATAATAGTTGTTGCAAAAAAATCAAGACATAAATACAATATTACGGAATATAATTGTTTTGATCCAACAGAAATGATGAAATGAAATGAACAACAAATAGTTTGTCCCTTAAATATATATGGCACAATATTTTGTTGTTCTAAGAATTGGAAGTTGGGGTATTGGTTGATATTTTTTTCACCTCTCCCTGTTCTCATATATATATTTGAAGCCAGCATCATCTGAATACAAGTTTCATCCTTTCAGTTGTGATAACAAGTAAGAATCGGCAGACATATTTAGTTATATTAAAATATTTGTGATTGAGGGGGTAAGGATATAATAATTTTTTTTTACTTGCAACTGAATTCCAGATGAGTGAACAAATTACATCACACTGATATTTATGTATATGTTTATTTTCAGTTGTTGAGAAGATAGATCAAAGTGCCTCATTGTTTGGCCTGTTCTATACAGGGACATAATGTGTGCTTACTAGTCAAAATGGTATGTAGACAACTAAACACTATATTTACTCTGTACAATCAGGCCAGTTCGAGAATTGAGATTTTTTTTAATACAGCTTGTGTTTGGTTTCAATGTGATTTCTATAGAATCCAACCTATGTGTATGAAGATTTGAAATTCTTTATCATGGTTTTTGACATGACTGCTCCATATATAATTTCGTAGCATTTTAGGTTTGTCTCATGTTACAGAAACATCTGTTCTGGGTTTAGTCCCTGCCTGGCCACTGTTTATTTTTTTCTACGGTTGTGAGTCTCCCACCTCTAAATATGTGGGGAAGTAATCAGAGACTTGCAGAGATAAGGTGTGCCTAGTATTGATTAACTGCCTAGTAAGTCCCAGGAACTAAGATTACCAGTATATGAGCCGACTGTCACAAGATAACTAAGCCAAAATAAGGTTGGAATAAAAAAATGAAAAAAATAAAATTCAGGGTTTTGTCTTGTAGTAAATGTTTGTTAACACACTTTGGAGTTTTTACTCAAACATAACTTTCTACTAATGACATCTGTTGCTCTTATCTGATTGACATCCTTGAATGAAAAGTCCTGAAATCTATCAAAGCTAATTTTAATTAAATGAACTTTCTTCATTTTTTTTCACTTTTAACCCTTTACTTCATATAGACGCCTTTGGACACCTCTAACATAAATGCCTTTGGACACCTTATATAGAAGGCTTTTGAATTATTTGGTGAATTATGCTTATATTAACTGACAGAGTGGAAAACAGTGCAGGAAGTGTTCAGATTGCTCATTAAGAGCAATCTGAACTCTTCCTGCACTGTTTTCAAAAGCCTTCTGTGATTGGTGTGGGAAAACACGTATCTATGGAGTAAAGGGTTAAATGTATATTTTAACAAACTGAAAAATCCCCCAATAAATGGTACATGTACAAGTTCACATTTTTTGGTTTTTCATCTGTTACATAAAAAAAAAAGTCAATCATTTCAGTTAGATTTTCAGTTAGATACGTGCACTTGCCATTTTCACAAATTGGAAATCTGACAATGGAATGTTCTCACATCACTGTTGTATTTGCAGGTAAAGGGTGAACTAACTATAGATGGTAAAAGTTCAGAGGGTTCCTTGTTGTCCAATGTCCTAAGTGATATCAAGACCAGCTTGACAGCAGAAGTATTATAGCAGCAGCAGCTGGTGTGAAACAGACATTATACTGTTGAGTGTTTGATCCAGCATCAATAGTGACCTTCATATTAATTTCTATGAAATGGACATTTTCTGAGTTTTAACCATGTCACACCTTCTGTTCAAACTCATCGATGCCAGTTTCACTTCTATATATACAAATCATGTTGGATTTATGACTATTTTATTTTATATCATCTTTCTGGCAGTTAAATTTTATTGATAGATTGATGAGAAATTTGTAAGTGAACAGAAAAATGATTTTTTGTGTGAGCAAAAAAAAAAATACTGTTATAAAATTTGAGATATTTTACCTGTTAGAGAAAAGTACAATTAACCTTCACACACATAAAACTGAACAAGACTCGGCAACAAACAGAACTTTCTAAAAAAAAGTCGATAAAAACCAGTTTGATTTCATATCATGCAACTTCAATATCTGTAATATGTTACAATTTTTAGTGTAAAAAGAGTTCATTTCCTGATTTACAAACTTTGGCAACCTAATGCATGGACTATGTAAGAACTGAGTTGCATTTTTGGTATTCACAGTCTTTGTGGCCTTTTATTTCCTGCATAGATATTTAGCTTGAGAAAGAAAAAAAATGAAAATGTGATATAAAGTAATTTCCCCGCTATTTGCAAATATCACATATGTTGGTTAATTTTTGAAATTTATAAACATGTAAATTGTAAAAATATTCGTATGAAAATACTTAATCTTTCTGTATATTTGTATAGTTAAGATATTAGGGACAACTTTATTAAATTTGTATTGGTAGTCCATATGTTTCTTTACCCTTGTTGAGATTGAACAAAATGTTATTGTTATTTTCCTGTTCCAAAGTTGTTCAGTTTCATGCTTAATTCACATTAAATACAGATCACATATTTCTCACCACTGAAGTTGTAGGTGAGTCTTGCTTGGTAAAAAAACTTTTAAGTCAGAAGTTTTTTCAGTTTTTGCTGAACCGTGGTTCTACGCAGTTATTCTGAGGTTTTCCTCCACCAATAAAACTGAATATGCCATATATATCTTGAAATGTGTTGAAAATGATGTTGAACCCATTAAAAGAAAAAAAAAGGATTCACATTAAAAAAGTAGTTTTTTAAATTTCTTTTATGTGTATTTTATATTAAACAGTTGTTTTATATCAGCTGTTTAATTATATAGAATCTGATCTTTTATCTCGCCATAAATTTTTATTTATAATGCTATTCTTGGAAATTTTGGAAATTTTGTGTCATCCATTAATACAAGTATTAAGAAACCATTAGCAGATATTGAGCTATATTTAATTCTGTGTTGTTGCGGTGGTGCAGTTGGTAGAGACGTTGTCATTGTGCTAGGCGCTGACAATACGAGGGTTCTGGGTTCTAATCTTGAATATTAAGTTATAGATATAACATATGTATCAGTAGTTACACACATAGGGTAGAGGGTTTGACATCTTGAAAGTTTTATGACATAATTAAGATATGTAAGGGTCCATGACTTTGGGGTTAACTTCACACAATTCTATAGTATAATTATTGTGTAGTAACATACAACATTATTTGAAGTAAGTTGTTTTTAAACTAGATTTTGTGTTGGGGGGAAAAAAGCAACCTTAGGAAGACTTACAGATTTCATGATTTTGCAAATGATACATTGATATTAACAATTAGCTGATGAAAAAATGATAACTGGAAATGAAGGCTTCTGTTACACAAAATGAATATTGATTAATTTACGTCAAATCTATTTTTTATTATTTTCAAATGCATGTAAGAATCAAATTCTGTCTCGATGTATTTACAATACGTTTTTCAGAAAATACACGAATGGTAATGGTTTTAGTTTAGAATAGTTGGTCTGAAATAAATAGCTTGGACATAGTTATAATAACTTGAACATTATGTTGGTGCATATGTCATTTAGCTTATTAAAAGTTTAGTTAGAGATAAGTTGTAAATAACAACATGAATGTAAAGTCACATGACAAACATACACAAATCAGTTTGTCCATCATCTTCAATGATCCATCCATTCTTCTTTAATATTGTCCTCCTTAAACAATATATTTTATTTTATTCCCCCACCCCACTCATTTTTTCCATATTTTCCAAATTACTTGTTGATATGAGAATGGAAATTTTACAATAATGGAAATTTTACAATAAATTATCACAATTGTATGTTACCGGTAATGAAGTTAGTACATTATCAGAGAAATTACTGGATTACAGAAATACATGTATGCTCTAAATTCATTTCAGTTTTATTTGTGTTCAGGGACCAATTTTATTTCCATATTTGTTTCTTACAGTATTCCTTACAAGTCACAACTGCTTTTTTGTACTTATTGGTGTGTATTGCTTACAGTAGAAAATTATTTGTAATTATTTCATCTCGTTGTCAGATCTACAATCATCATCCTTAATTAGCTACATCATAAAATTCTACCATATGCAGGACAAGTGGTAGAATACATTTTTAATAAGATGTATAATGTGCTTGTATTAAAACAAATGTTATTGGTTTTATTTTTTTTTAGCAATAATACTGTTGCTTAAGTTAAAAAACACTTAACTACATCTACTGTAAGCATGAACATTGTAAAAAAATATCCATTAAATTGCAATCGAAGAATTTTTTTGGTATATCATATTTTAAGTATAATACAAAAATAATAATGTAACTAGTCTTTCACTGAATCTTGTTGTATAAGGTGGCCCGGGCCGGAATAGCTCAGCGAGTAGCATATCTGACTGTCAATCCAGGGGCAAATCCCCACTTGGCCACATTCTCTGTGATGATTGATTAATATACAACATTTCCTCTCATTATCATTCATCTGTTACCGCAGATTCAAGTGGGAAAATTATTAGTAACTTCCAGAGATGAGGTTTTCTCGAGTGCTGGTTTACCTTCAAGGATTCCAGGAAACAGTGGTTTGGTTAACTATCGTCTGTTAGCCCTTGATGGCATTAAAAAGATGCTTAATATTCATTCAATCACTCGGTGTATAGGGTGGTGCATGTAGAAATTAGTTAATATTGGTTTATTGATATGGGTTGTATGAGATGTCCAAGGTGGGTGTGAGCAAGTTCTTCCTTCAGTGATACTTGCCATTGTGATGTTCAGTTTTTATGTAAGGAAATTTCTTTTTCAAAGCAACTTTTATAACACCTATTATTTAATAGAAGAGATAAGATTTAATTAATTGAGATTAGATAAAAAAAATTGTACAAGAAATATTCCGTCACATTGAATATTGATAAGATTTGTATGGAAAAACACATCCACACCATTTACTGCAATTATCTAAATCTGGTTTAGTCCCTATAGTTTAAAACATTGCTTTCTTTTTTATAGTATTTTATGCTTTAATACTCAAAGAGAAACTAATCTCATATTATAAGCTTTAACACTTTCATGTTTTATAACTGAGACCATGGTCATGGTCCATTCAGATGTCATAGACAATTGTTGTTGAAGGTTGGAGACATTTGAATGTTATATTTGTGCTATAGAATACTGCAGCATTGTATAAAAACCATATTATGCTAAAACTATTGTTGATGGATTTTTAGCTCACCTGAACAAAGCTCAAGGTGGAAATCTGATTGCTCCTCTGTCTTGTCTGTCCTTTAACTTTTTGTTGTGAGCACTGTACTAGTAGTGCCTGCATTTTTCATTGGATCTTCACCACGCGTACATAGTAGCTATACAGTCATAATATCTTGTTCTTAAACTGGCCAAATTGGCAAAATTATAGCCATTTGAATATAAATTTGCACTATTAGCTTTGTTTGCACTCTAGCACCAGCTTTTTTTCATTCGATCCTCGCCAAACTTACACAGTATTTGTAAAACCATAATATCTCAGACAAGTTCTTGAAATTACCAAATTCGATAATGTCAGTTGTGGCCCTTGAATTGTTAAAAAATGAGTTATTTTAATTGTGTGCACTGTAGCATTCATAAGTTTTCTTTTGATCCTTGACAAAGTTATATCCATATAACCATTTGCCATTTTCTTGCACAGTAGTTATATAACCAAAATAAGTTCTTGAACTGACCAGGGTTCTCTGGGGGCAAGGGATTGAAGGCGGCGTCTCAAGGTCACTTAACTCTCGACGCGGCCTTAGGTTTGAGTCCCACTCGCTCCAAAAACTTTATGTGAGAAAGTTTCCAGTTGCGGAAAGACATGGTGTTACTCAGTCTAAATCAGTCTGAGATCTTCCGCCACCAGTTAAAACTGGATATGCCATATATAACCTCAAATGTGTTGAAATGGCATCAAATCCCATTAAAAAAAGAAAAATATATATATATATATATATAAATTGAACTGACCATATGAGATAACTAGTGTCGAAGTTATGGCCCTTACATTGTTAAAAATTGATGTATTTTATGTTGTGTGCATTCTAGAACTCTCATTTTATCTGATTATCAATAAATGTTCACAGTTATATTACAATAATATCTTGGACAAGTTTTTTAACTGACCAAATCAGATTATTGGTGTCATTAGTTATGGCCCTGGATTGCCAAAAATTTTTTTATTTGATTTTGTGTGCACTCTAGCACATGCGTTTTCATTTGATTATCACCAAAATTATACAGTTGTTATAATAGGCATGATATCTTGGACAAGATTATGAACTGGCAACATTGGATAAATATTGGGGGAATTATATAGCTTTTAAATTGTAAAAAATAGGTTTTCATTTGATGTTGAGTGCACTCTAGCTTATGTCGTTTTCATTTGATCTTCACCAAACTAACACAGTAATTATATATATTTATAAAATTTCAACTGATCATATTGAAGTGTCTGAGGTGTGGCCTTTGCTTTATCAAAATTGGCCTTTTTTGGCAATGTCTCCTTTGCCACAGGTGAGATATATAGGGTCAGTAGGGCCCTCTTGTTATTCTTGTTATTGTTTGTGCATGAGATTGTATTTTGTTTTTAAAAAAGAAAAAGATACCCTTTCTGCACTTTTCACTGATCTCCCCACCAAACAAAATGTAAAATGCTTTGTGTAAACATCAGGATTTAAAAGTAATTTCTCTTTGATGTTATGACTGTTTATTTTAACTTTTATATCGTGTCATTGTTTTCTTAAATATTTGACATTACCGTCTTATCAGTAACTTGCCGTGGGGTACTTTGAGGTGTTATGGAGCAAATAAAAAAATAAAAGAATACAATACATTACTTGTAAGATGTAAAAAGTCTGTTAGTCAAGAATACAGTTATACATTTTTTGTGTGTCCAAGTGACTTGAATTGCATACAGAGAAAGGATAAAGAATTACATTTTAGAACACTACTATCAGACTATTGTTAGCAATATTAACAGTTTTAGAATATGTATGTATGAGTTTTTCATTATGATTTTGCCAATAATTATAAACATGTTGACAAAACCAAAAAAATACCTTGACATACATCTTCTCAAACTTTAAATGATGATAATATGGCATTTCTTTATTCTTTTAAGTAGCCGGGCCTGATTAGCTCAGTCGGTAGCACGTCTGACTATCAATCCAGGCAGAAACAGTCTCCTTGATGATTGATATATGACATTGTGTCTCATTATCATTAGTCTTTTACCTCTGATTCAAGTGGGAAAATTATCAGTTACTTGTGGAGATGGGGTGTGCTAGAGTATTGGTTAATCTTTCAGGATCCTAGGAAGCAGTGGTTAGGTTAACTTACCATCTCTTAGGCCTCAGTGGTATAAAAAATAACGCTGAATATTCACTCAATCAGTCAATCAATCAATCTTTTTAAGTAAATTTTTTATGTTTATGGCTATACAAACTTGCAGAAGCTTAATGAGTTATCAGAGATATTTTGAAGTTTGGGGACTTCTGCAATCTTTATATCAGATCTATAGTATACTTTTATTGTTTCTATTTCACTTAATAAGTTTCACTTAATTTGACTGGTAACTAATTTGATAAATTTTGATAATGCAATATTACTAGAAGCAATCTAAAATCATGATCTCCTAGAAGATGTACCTTACATATGTAAAACATATTGCTGAATTTGATGCTTGAACTGTAAAAATACTTAAATGTCACTTAGTCAGTGATGAATATGATGTGCAATGAATTCTTAGATGTAAATAGGTTCAAATAAATTAAGTATGAATGGGCGTGTGCAGTGAATGTAATCGTTCACTAATGTGGAGGTACAGAATTCATCTTGATTGTGAAAGTGTTTAAATGAAAATTTGTGGTCTATGAAATTTAATATGAAGATTTTTTAATAGACATGTATGCTGTTGTTGGTATGTTTGAATGATCGGGTAAAGTGTAAATATGAAAAGAAGTTATAAATGGAGGTTTCTATATCCGTGAAAAGCTATTGATGTATACGTCGTTAAGATTGAAACTACATGTTCTCGAGTGGAAATTCTTTCTGGAATGATAATGAGGTATTTTAAAGCCTCTATGAACCTACAATGGCAAAAAAATTTGAAGTTGTGGTTTTGGTTTGAACAAGTGTAAAATACTATAGAGTTACTATCTTGTCACAACCATCCATCCATCTATCCATCCATGTTAACACTTGAAGCCATCATAAAGCTTGTATGCATGTACTGGGCTTGAATTTTTACTTATTTTTAATATAAAACTCAATGAAAGTGTTCAATAGACTGATTCCTTTAACCATTCCATTATTATTAAGAATGCATGTTTATAAGAATTTATCGGCTGAGAGTCAAACAGTGCAGATACTAATCAGACTAATTTACTTGAGTGTTTTCTGAGTTTTCTCATTTGTACATGGCACAAGTGATATGAACAATCTCAGATTTAAATATCTACAGTCAAACCTATCTTAAGCAGCCAGTCAGTTGGAGGAGCAAAAGTGGTCTTTTAAGACAGATTATTGTTTAATGCAGGTTAGTTTGCTCTGAAATAAAAAATGGGAAATAACAAATGTGGCTGCTCAAGACAAGAGACTGCTTAATAAAGGTCACTACTTATATAGATTTGACTGTACTGTCAAACCTGTCTTAAGCAGCCAGTCAAGGGAAGGGATAAAAATGGTCGTTTAAGACAGGTTGTTGCTTAATACAGGTTAATTTGCTCTGAAAACTTAGAAATGGCAAATAGCAAATGTGGCTGCTTGAGACAAGTGGCTGCTCAATAGAGATGACCACTTAAACAGGTTTGGCTGTATTTCAAATTCTGTCTTTACCTAATTGAGATTGATGTTTGTTAGATAACTTGGTTACTCAGTTGATTATCCGTGTAGTATGTTGAACTCAGTCAGTTTCCCATATACATGTAGTATGTTGAACTCCATTAATTTCCCATATACATGTAGTATGTTGAACTCAGTCAGTTTCTCATATACATGTAGTATGTTGAACTCCATCAATTTCCCATATACATGTAGTATGTTGAACTCAGTCAGTTTCTCATATACATGTAGTATGTTGAACTCCGTCAATTTCCCATATTCATGTAGTATGTTGAACTCAGTCAGTTTCTCATATACATGTAGTATGTTGAACTATGTAGTATGTTGAACTCAGTCAGTTTCTCATATACATGTAGTATGTTGAACTCAGTCAGTTTCTCATATACATGTAGTATGTTGAACTCTGTTAATTTCCCATACACATGTAGTATGTTTGCTTGCTTATGATTGTTTTCCTTCTACTTGTGATAAATTTATAATCAGTCGGCTATTTTGTTGTTAAGTGTAAATTATCAAGAAATGTTTTGTGATTGTTAGTGCTAATTAATAAACCAAATCTATTTAATATTTGATGTAAACATGTGTTATATGTATATTTTATGAAAGAAATAAAAAAAATAGATTCATACGTTCTATGCAGTTTTGATTACTCTTTTATTACCATCTTAATTTTACATGAAACATTTGAAATGGGAAGAATTGAGCATTGTGTAACTTAGTTTAATCAGGGGTGGGAATCCTGCCTAAGGGGTCCTCTGGGCCGAGTGATCTAAGGTGCAGTCTCAGGATCACTTACATCTCATCACTGAGGTCATTGGTTCGAGTACCGCTCGCTCCAAAAACTTTATTTGAGAAAGTTTGCCAGATACTTGCAGAAGGACGTTGGTTCTATTCAGATTCATTGAGATCCTCCTCAAATATAACTTGATGTGCCATATGTAACCTGAAATGTGTTGAAAATGACGTTAAATCCCAGTAAAAAAAATGAGAGAATATCATGTTAACTCTGGTAGTCTTAAAATTTATCGGGTGAAGTAGAGAAAAAAATTTAACAAGAGTGTTGGTGAGTGCTAATTTATTCGAGCCGAACCTGGTATATTTTAGACTATCAGGCACTAACATGGTATTTGTCATGTCTAGTCGCAACACATTTCATTTGGTCTAGTAAGAACTCGGAACTGAATTTTTATAAGTCGCCAGAAGGGACCCAAAATGGGTTAAATTGTGAAATATAAAAAATCTTCTCGAGATCTAGTGAATCGGGGGTTTTGATCACGATTTTTTTTCCAAAAATAAATGCATGAGTAAGGGATTCTATTGCGGTAGAGTTTAATTTACTGTTAAGGAGCTAGGATATATAGGGCCTAGTCTGATTAAATAAGGCATGGAACTGGACAGTCTTTTCATTATTTGTATATCCAGATGTGCTGTCTTGGGATATGGAATTCAAAAATTGTCAAAAAACTCCTTAGAGATGCACAATATGTTGTGCTATATAGAGCAGACCTGCAGAGGAACTTTGAATTCTACAAAGGAAAACAGAAAATTTCAAAAAAATTTCAATAACTGTATTCAATATAAAGTCGGAAGCATTGTTTAGCTATACAAAAGAGGAATTAAGTGCCATACATTTAAACTATATACAGTGACTTAATTGTTTAAATGTCTCTGCTATATATCACCACATTGTTATGTATATCCTCCTCTACCATAGAGCAATTACGCCCATGTGCCTTGGAGGGCAGGGCATAAAAATATGAAAATCAATGAAGCTGGTCATCTGCTGTGTCAAGGACTTGTATAGCTCGTGAATTAACAATATTGAGGTTTGAAGGAAAATTTACTGTAATTTGTCGTTATTTTAGCTGCAATATACCAATATTGTAATCACAAGTACTTCGACAATTTTAAACACAAATTTCTGAGAATGGTATTGTTTTGATGGCAATTTCATTCTGCAGTGTAAGAATTTTGATTTGCATTCCTGAGATGAATGGAAGTTAAGAAAATTAAAAACGAGATATTGCGAGATATTGCGTGAATACGCAAGCGTGAGCGTGAGCGTTCACAAAATCTCAATCAGTCGCCTTTCCTTCTCTATATAATTTCTTGGCTGTGTCAAGTGATTTTAGATGTGATATTTATCGCATTATTTTCATTGCCAGCACTGAAGTCACAGGGACAAGTAAAATAATGTACTATTATGTACATTGTACTATATTGGTGACTTAAATGTGGATAGGTTATCGGCTATATATGTAAAAAAAATCCTCATTACTTGTCTTACTAGATCTTTGTGTAAAGAAAGATTTAAAAAACGTTTTACTTGTCCCTGTGGCTGAAGTGATGAAGTCCAATTCAATTTAGATCAATCTTATTCTTTGTCTTAGTTTGGTCAGTGACTTAATAATGCGGATAGGTCACCAGTTGACAAGGATTTGTATATCCGATCCCATGGCTCGGGAGATGCAAAATAAAAAAAATTCTTTAAAAGGCTCAATAGAGACGTGCAATATGTCGCATTAGGACTTGCATAGCTCTTTATAATTTCTTGGTTTGGTAATTAGGCTACGGTTCTCAAAGTACGACATATTGCACGTCTCTATGGAGCCTTTTAAAGATTTTTATTTTGCGTATCACGAGCCATTGACAGCAGATCAGATATCAATATAATAAAATAGCAGTCCATTCACGTCTTATTTAATCAGGCCACACAGTACTCGATTATTAGTTTCATTTAATCACCGTAACAGGGGTGAGACAGGACGATTAAATAAAACAAATTCAATTGTTTGACAACGATATGCACTATCTCCATATATACTATATCATAGATGCTGTGTAATATAAAATAAAATAGTGTCTAAAAGATATGGCCTTAAACATCATAAGTTATAGTTAAACTCGCTTAGAAATTTAGGATCAGAACTAATCCTCTCAATGACTCGGCGATACTTTAATCAAGCGAACCATAAATAAATAACAAAATGTCATCTTCAAAGCTAGGTAGTAGAGGACTTTTGCGAAATATATGGAATTATTTCACCAAAGTTAGAAACATAGAGAAGAATCTTAAAGTTGATTGTGTTGGAAAAGATAATTTTGGTAATGCGTATTTTATAAGACATGCAGGTAAGTGAAATATATATTTGACATGTGTTTTCGCAGGCAAAATGTTTCTGGCAACGGTTATCCATCCGAATACTAATCAAGTTATTCGTTGTTTAACTTCCAATACAGTCGATTGCACTTCAGCCTATCGTTATAAATGCTATTCCAAAAGCAATGATGTTAGGTGACCTTCACCTGTGTACATTCTCTACACTCCTACCTTCTTTAACCTTCAGTGCTTGGACCCAACTTCACAGCATGTAGCTTCCCACAGTTCATGGCCATATCAAGGAAAGAGCGATTAGTGCAGACACGGGTATAAAAGTTACTTCTGACATCATTAAAGTAGCAGCGGTCGCCCTAGTGTGACATATTGCATGTCTCTACGGAACCTTTTAAATATTTTTTATTCTGCGTCTCCTTAGATAGTAGGTCGGATATCCAAATAATATAAAAGCTGTCCATTCACACCTTATTTAATCAGGCAACGGTCACCCATCCAAGTACCCGGCACATACTTTTACTTCCCATACTGTAAATGCACTTCAACTATGATGCTATAAAAGCTAACCCAACAACAAGTCTGTTATAGGATCATCACACTCTACAAGCAACTGTTGAAGCAGAAGGACCTTTTCATCTAAGCTCCAGTCTTCAAAATTAGTGATTATTTAAGTCTGTCCAATCGAGGATTTTAACCCTATATTGAATAAAAACTGGATGACTCCATGTTAAATGATTGATGGAGTCATCTACTTTAAAAGAACATTGATTTTATGCTTTTAAACAAGGCCGCAGGAAGGATTGTTTGATGTACATGAAACAACAGCAGTTCACTAACCAGCTACAGCATTGCGGTGACACAGCACATCCAGTAATATGGCAGTGAATGCTACAAACATCGAACCTGCATAGACATCTACGAGACTTTCAATAATCAACAACATCAGCCAATTTACTAATCTACTACTTCAAGAATTTGAAGACAACAACTTATCGACATTGACTTCATAACCTTCTGTTCCAGCCAGTGATGCAGCACCGGAAGAAGTAGCAACAGTCGGAACATAATCTTCTTTTCTTGTTTGCGAAAATGCCAGAAGTAAAACTTCAATGGTAAACAAAAACATAACGACATTGAGACTGTTTAAGTGCCTTTGTACATTCACTACACTCTGGTTACTCGACCGATTGAAGTAATTGCCAGTGGAAGAAGGTTTAACTTCAGTAGAAAGAAAGACCTTTTAGAAAATAAAAGTTGTACACATGTACAGTGATAGTTAAAATAAGATTTTTCAATAGCTTTAGATGAAGGGGTTGTAGTGGTTTAGTGGTTAGCATGTTTGCTCCAAGCCCAAGTCCCCGGTTCCATTCCCAATTGGGTTTCATCCGAGTTTTGTTCAATCGCACTCCCTTGGTGCCTTATTCAGGGCTAGGTTCTGTGAAAGTCATTATATCCTTCAGATGGGATTTAAAGCAGTTGGTTTTAGGTACAAGGAGTCATACCCAGTGCATGTAAAAGATCTTACAAAACTTCTATGTTAATTGGCGACTGATGCCCGTAAACCTGCCTCAGGAAATGGGTAGATAAATATCAAGAGGGCGGTCACCTTGGCCTTGAAGGACTCAACTGAGACTGTCATGTGGCAGGACTGTTTCAAGTCTTTAATAATATGTGGGGAAAAATACTATGTAAGTAGGGGCAGTAGTGTTTGCTCGAGTTTGCATGGTACGATTCCCAGTTCAATCCAATGGCTTCTCCAAAAAAGAAACACATACATTTACCCAGGAAGTAGACTTGAGGGCGTTAATATAGTCTTTGACCTTTTTTCGTAATCAAGCTAAAATAGAAACTAAATAAACCACTTACGGTAGCTGCAGTTAGGGTTTGCATGTTTTTTAGAATCTGGAAAAGAAAACAGCTTTGTGTGCTTCTGAATGGATACTTGGTCATGATCCATCTTGTACGTCATGTCTAGATCTAACTGTGTGTCTGTGTTAGTTGACTACGAGTCTACAAATTATGCCAATCAGCATTGTACCGTCATCAGAGATCACAGGTAGGGTCATCAACGAAGTATCTGAAGTTGCTTGATGCCATTAAAGATGTTGTTGGTATTTTTATGATAATAAGTTCATAGTGTAAAGATTAATTGAATTCAAAAATAGCCAACAGATTATAACAATCTTACATGGGTTTGAGGTTGGGATAGAAAATTCTGTCCTGAGGGATACCTGTTTTGGAGGGAACAAGGTTCTGCTGAGTTCCCATGAAAACAGTTATCCCAAGCAGCGGAATTTTCTATCTGAACTGTAAAAGCGGCTTTAGCCATGTAAAATAATGGTTCTTGCATCCCAAACATATTGCATATTGATTTTAATTTAAATTATTAAATTATACCACAATATCTTTTAAAATGTCAAATTAAATACATGCATATTACATAATATTTTTTAAAACTTCACATCATAAATTGTTCAAACGTCACAGCAGGGTAGGATGAGTGCATGGAGTGGGTGTAGGATGAAAATTGTCTACCCGGTAAAATACTCAGAAATCTTTGTCTGGTATGCAAGGCATTGTACTTGTCCGGTATACATGACATTGTACTTGTCCCGTATGCAAGACATTGTATTTGTCCTGTATGCAAGACATTGTACTTGTCCGTTATGCAAGACATTGTACTTGTCCAGTTTGCAAGTCATTGTACTTGTCCGGTATGCAAGACATTGTACTTGTCCAGTATGCAAGACATTGTATTTGTCTAGTATGCAGGACATTGTACTTGTCATGAATTTATTGTACCTCACACACTCCTCCATGATGATGATCTATTGAATAGATGCCACTGGAATCTTGATCCAGCTATATTTCATTTTAATCCAGAACATATAACACCCCACTTAAATGTCAAATAAGCTGTAATTGAATTTATTCTATATTCAGATAAAGTCAATGGTGTGAAAGAGTCTCGGTGGATTGAGCCAACAGATGCCATTATTGAGGAGTATGGTGACAATCTTGGTATGGAACTGCCAAAGGAGTGGGATGGTACATGATGATTATTTATTGTTCTTGATGTGTAATATTAGCTACAGTTCTGGTAGTAAATGTACATTAATTTTTTACCTCCTAATTCACTGCTACTTTGATGCAAAAATCACATTAAAATATTCAGCATATGTGCGAACCCTCAATTTTGATTAAATTTTAATTTTGTACTATTTTTACTTCAGCGTGGTTGAGAAAGAGGAGGGATGATCCACCGACACTAGAGGCAAGTCATTGGATTCAAGTTTAATTTGATTTAGCTGATTTTCTGAATTGGTTCAAACTTATTTATTTTACTCCAATTGCGAAACCATTTGCTACACCTACCCAGTATATGTATATCTGTTTCCCTGGAGTGCAATATGTGGGGTAGTGGTCATATACAGATATGGCTGTCCTTGTTCGTCTGTACGTCACCTTTTAACTGATCATTCTAAACTTCTCAATAGATTTTGGTGATACTAAATAGGTAGGAAGATGAGTATTTCATTTTCAACAAATGACAGGTAAATCTTGTTTTATTGGTGGTCTCAAAATGAATTTGAGTAGAACCTGAGTACAATCTGTGATGATTGCTACCACATGAGAGACATGCTATAAATTATAATAAAATACAATGGGTGATTGAAATGATCCCAGACAAGTGCTGTAACATCTTTATTTATGGATGAATCTTACTGGTTAACATATTCATCCCCATATAAAGAAGTTTTTAAGCTGTAAATTATATTACTAAAAACTCCATATCTGTCGACACCATTAATTACAGCACTAAGCAGGCTATTTCACTAATGTTCCTAAGATTACAAACTTCAAGTGTAAAATTTAAAGTCCGGGAAGTTTATTTTATAAACTTTCGCTAGCATTGTGAATAGTATTCTTTTTTAAAATTTGATAAATAACACATGCAAATGAAACATTCCTAGGTGCCACAATTTGTTTGTACGAAATTCTTAAGCCTTACAAAGGTTAGTGATTGTTTGATTGATTGAATATTTAGCGTAATTTTTATGCCATCGAGGGCTTACAGACGATCAGTTAACCTAACCACTGTTTCCTGGGATTAACCAGTACTCCAGCACACCCCATCTCCGCAAGTAACTGATAACTTTCCCACTTGAATCAGTGGTGAGAGACGAATGATAATGAGACATAATATCGTATATCAATCATCATGGAGACTGTTGCCGGGCTGGGATTCGAATTCATGGGACTCGACCCCTGGATTGATACTCAGTCATGTAACCAACTGAGCCACTGTTCTTCTGTCACAGGTGAATGATTTTGAGGACGATTGTGATTTTGTTACGTCTTAGTAAGCACCTGATGGATTGAAACTTCCAAGACCACACATGTAGCTTAACTACATGCTGAAATCAGCGGCATAATTGCCTTCAGTCACATTTTAGTTTTTGTTCAAATATAACATAAATATAATATAAAACATTTTTATTTTTGTTAATAGGAAATGGAGAGAAATGAAATAAAGAGACTACAGATGCAAGAAAGAATAAAAGAGATTGAAATAAAGGAAAGACTTGTAAGTTTTGTAATTAACATTAAACATAACATGTATATAAATTTAGTAAGCTATTTTGTCTGTGTAGACAGGAGTTCACAGAGTTGCCTGTTCTTAAAACTTAGTTCTGTTGACAGCTTCTTCAATGAAGAAGTTACACAGTTTGGAAGATGTGCTTTTTCAGATTTCTTTGTTTTGTTGCAAACTGTAATCAACCATTGACCATTCAAAAGAAAATGAAAAATTGAAATACTTTTTATGCTCCCAAGAGGGTGGGCAAATAATTGTTGCTTTGTTTGTCCATCCGTACATATGTTGAAGGGAATCTATTGACACCCGGAACATGGGTAAGTTATTTATGTTTGAAAGTGCAAAGCAGAAGAACCATAACTCTATCTTGAATACTGACATAATTATCTCCTCATTGAACTTTATTTTTGGTTCATTTTGCTTGTCCGGAGCTTATCTTCAAAAGTATGTATGGGAATCCAATGTGATTCGGAACATGGGTAGTTAGTAATATTTTGAAGTGCAAAGCAAAAGAACCATAACTCTATCTTGAATAATGGCAGAATGATCTCCCTTATTATACTTTATTTTTGGTTACTTTTGCTTGTCCAGAGCACATCTTCAAAAGTATGTATGGGAATCCAATACAACTTGGAACATGGATAGCGGGCCTTGTGTGGAAATTCAGAAAGAAAAATTCATGATTTAATCTAAGAGAATTCAAGGCAATCTTCTGGGACTTAAATATATAGAGGGACAATGTGCCATATATATTTTATCTTGAATAATGGCATGATTATCTTCCTCTTTTGTTTCTTACTCTGGGTAATATTTGCTTGTCTTCAACATTATGAGTAGAAAGGTATACTTATTCAAGTACTTGTTCAGGGAGCATACATTGGTTCTATCGATACCCTTGTAGGTTTTTGTTACCAATTTCATTTGTTAGTTCAGTGACCGTTCAAACACTGCAATGATATAAAGCTACAATTATGGTATGGAAATGTGTAAACTTCTACCCGGAAGTACTGCTTCTTACAGTTTGAAAAGGCAAGGTCAACTTGTCAATTTGGTTTGAAAATGATTTTTCTTTAGAAGATTGTTTCAAGATAACTTTACGATATCATTAATTTTCTTAGATTGGAAAGAAATATTTTTTATCAAAATACAATAAATCAAATTTATTATGTCATTTACAAAATGCCACATGAAAAATATCAAAATGTTTTCATGTATTACTTACTTCAGGAGAAAGGAGAAGAAGTTGATGCAAATCCCTTAACTAAAACAATATCTGGTGATACTACAAAGAGTATGTTTAAATTGTAATAGTTTATTATTTTAAGTAGTTTTTTGTGCCTTTCATCTTTGAAAAAAGAGATTATGATAATGCTGTTACTTCCTTGCTGAATTGTCCTGGGACAGCTTCAACTGGCAAATGACATTGTGTGTTAAACTTTGAATGCGGTTTAACGCCATTTTCACTCAATAACAGGTTATGTGTCACCCTTCTGCAACTGGCAAACTTTCTTGTCATGTTTTTAGATAGAGTTGGGCTTTAACCCACATTACAAAGTTAAAATTAATTTTACTTAGCATAGTGTATGACTATATGGAAATATTTATCTCGCACTTCTTCATAATAAAGACAATTTGAGCGTCCTCAGGCTCTCCTGGGCCTCTTGTTTGAAAATAGAAATCTTGTCTACATTGCATCTCCTTGACCTGTTCATTGGATTTTGATGTATCTTTGTAGGTTTCGTAAGTATGAGGTCTGGTCATTCATATAGTTGCAGCTGTCCGGTCCAATGGCTTTTAAGACAGTTATGTCTCTTTGAGTTTAAAAAAAATCTCTGTACAACTTTTTAATTGGTGAAAGAGGGCAGTGGGTACATATGTTTTCTTTAAAAATTAACTTCAAGTTAAAATACATTTTGAATTATTTTTTCATAAATGACCACAACTGGCATTAAACCCAATTACCACCTTCCATCCAGATTTGTTCATGAACAGGAATGCAAGCAAACCACAATTTAAAACACTATATACAATCTCTAAAAGGAATCCAATGTTTTGGGGTAAAATGGTTTAAATGAAAACCAATTTTTGCTATACGTTGAAAATGTTATGTCGTCAATGTAGTTATTTTTATTTTTTAGCTCCTTTTCCCACATATGATGATTTGGAAACCAGGGCTGGACAATTTTCTACAAGACCGAAGAGAAAAAGCTGACAGAAGTAGATTGTGATGGAACATTAAAAAAAAATAAGACATTTGTGATTGACACATGACAAAGAGTGATATTGTTGATTGCAAGTCATCATAAATATACTGTATGTAGCAGTCAAACCTGTCTTAAGCAGCCAGTCAGTGGAATGAGCAAAAGTGATTCTCTTAGAAAGGTTGTTGCTTAATACAGGTTAATTTGCTCTGAAAGCATAGAAATGAGACATAGCAAATTTGGCTGCTTAAGACAAGTAGGCAGCTCAATAGAGGTGACCGGTAACAGAAGTTTAACTGTACTAGTAATAAAACGTTATAAATGGAACTAAAAGAGAAACACCTGATAAATTTGAAACAGGTATTTTAAAATGTAGAAAATTTAATTTACTGATTTCCGATACCACGTCAGTATTAGCTGCAGTAATACAGGTAGTCGCCATCAGAAACCAATTCTACAGGTGGGTATTAATGATAAAATGAATTTGGGCTCCAGTTTTGACACATGGAGCTCCACAACATGGCATGTCTTCAGTAATTACTGTTCATTGAAAACATGTCGTCAAACTTTGAACAGCACAGGCAGAAGCCACATCTCATGCAATATATTCTGTGTATATGACTGCATTGAGCATAATAAATGCTTGTTCCTATAAATCTTTTTGAATTATTGCATAAAAATTGTTTCCTTGACATCAATGTAAAAGTCTGTAAAAATATACAATAAACATCTCTGCAAAAAAGCACATGGATTACCTGGACCATGCGTGCCTGTCTGAATCGGAAATTACACTGCTATAATATATCTGGTGGTTCAAATCTGTTTTGTTTGTTTTTTGTTCAGTGCTTTAGAACTGAAATGTGTCTATTTATACAAATATCTTTTACCAGTCTCTCCACTTTTATAACTCATAGTTTCAACAGAATGACAAATCTTTATCGGTCGTTTTGGGAAATGGGATGGATTGAAAAGAAATATTGTCCACTCGGCATTTCTCACAAGCTTGATTCTATCTAGGTTATTCTTTTGTTAATTGCAATGTTGAAACTTCTTAAGAAGCATACAAGTCTGGATACTTTCTATTTTGTGGATCAGAAATTTTTTTTTCGATTCTGCAATATATTCATGATAATGTGGGAATTATAGTAACGATTTACATATACCTATTGTCTTCTTTACCATGCAATAAATTACTCTCTTTACACATTTAAAATTACAGAATTTTTGTTGTGGAACAAAATGTTCATAAATGTAAGACTTTGGAAACATTTAAAACAAACTAAAATTATGTAGTTTTTATTCACTCATAGCACATAGCTTTTCCCCATGATTATGCAAATAACGATCTTCCCTGGAAATAGGAAACCATGGATATCTGATGAAATTTAAAGTTAATAAATATGTCGACAGAAAGTCAGCAGTTCTCATATATTTTACTTACTTTTAAGGTAAACTTCTGAATTGAAGTTTTAAGTGATAATCATATGTTTATAATACCGTTTTCCTATTTTAAGGAGAAACTTGCTAGATATTTTATAAATAGTGAATCTGTGTATTGATGAGATCAGTTAAAACAACCAGTATCATTTTACTATCGTGGTGAATGTAGCCAGTCTAAGGTAGTATTATTAGTTCTACCTTTTGATATAAAATATCATTCTTTATGTATTATACAGTATAACTTCGTTGGCTTGAACACCGATGGGTGGAACACCAGATATGGCTCAAACCATTCCTCTGGTCCTGGCTGAATTCCTATTTCGATGTTTATACATGTTCATGTATGGTATTATGTTGAACACTATTTGACTCAACCAACCCTTAACTCAAACTATTTTGTCTAGTCCAATCAGGTTCAAGCTATCGAAGTTTTACTGTATTATGATCTGCAATCAAAATACAAACAAAACAAAGTACATTTGTTATATTAAAAACTTAAAAAGGTTACTTATTTTATAATACTAGTATCATTGCTTTTTTATTTATTTTATCAATGCTGTTTTGTTATGTTTTTTACATAAATCTATTGCTAACGACTGAATATTACTTCGTCTTATTTATAACACTACCACAAAGGTGATCAATATTTTCAAGTTTTTTGTTTATTTTGTGATTTTTTTTTCAATGACAAAATAAAATGCCCACAACATATGTCTGTTATATGTTTCTGCTTGCATATAATATAAAATACATAATAAAATAAAATTCGAGGAATAAAATGTAGTCGCAGTTGCACCATCAATTTGGTGTTGTTCAATTCCGCAGACCTTATCACGACAACATAAGCAGGGCTATGCCTTTGGCATAAAGCACGGTTAAATTTCAGAGTATATTGGACTTTTTTATTTTGTTCTTTAAAACAAGAGAATAATAAACCATGCAGAAATATGCAAGATTTAAAAATCCCTTAACCTTGAGTCAGCGAAAAATACCTGCTTTTACAGTAGTTTATAGTTATTTTTAGACCCACATAAAAAGACAAAATTTCTTTAATATCTTAAAATTAGTACATGTAGAATGTTTAAAATGTTTCAAAGAAGATTTTCCTTTTTTTTAATAGATGTGGTACGTGAATAGAGAAAATGTGTAACCAATAACACTTTATACACAGAGATTAATGGCTGATGAAGTTCATCAAAGGAAATGTATCAATGTTTTTCAAAACTTTAAAATTTACTAAAAACATTTTTTTCCATTATAGCATGCCTAAATATATATATTCACTGACCCCTTTTTGCAAAAAGGATGTATTATTTAACATGCCAAAATAATTTATTGAAAACGGGCTTCCCAACTTGGGCTATGCGCCTAGGATAGAATAAAATATATTTCCTTTTTAAATTGCAGCTTATTTTGTGACGTATTGAATAATTTTCGCATTTTTATTTTTATATCATTTTGATAGATCTGTTATACAGGTTTACATGTAGTAAAAATGATATAATCTTAGAATGAGTCCTCATAATGATGATGTGAAGATTATCAAGCAGTATTTAAGTACTGTTTTAAAAAATGGGATTTTGCTTCAAGTTTACCCCTCCAATTTGAATATTGATTTTGGTGCATGTCAAATACCAAACCATACAGATTTTTTTTTATTTGATAATGATATTAAAAGATGCTTAATATCCATTTTAAAAATAATTTTATTTTTAAGACATTTATAGCGTTTTTTCTCCGATATACTCCCTTTAAAATACTCATAAATAAATATTAGTCTGGTTGTTAATAAACTGTTGACACTTTATTTTCTCAACTGAGAACCCTTCAAGTAGTACATACAAGACAACCTTGATATACCCAACAGACATTTCCTACGTTACATTTTGTTGTTTACCACTTCCATTCACTGTGATATTTGCTTGAGAAGGGATATTGTTCAAAACAAAATTATGCACATGTGTCAAAAACTCGCCAATGCTTAGGCCAGAAAAAATAATACCTGTGTTTAGGGTTACTTGACCAAGAAAGATAGGTGAGGTAGGCATGCATTTTTTTATTCTAATTTTTATTTCATTGAAAGGGTCCTGCTTGGCCAAGTGTTCTTAGGCGCCGTCTCAAGATCACCTACCTCTCACCGCCATAGGTCATAGATTTGAGTCCCGCTTGCTCAAAAAAACTTGGAAAGTTTCCAGTTACTTGTGGAAGGACAGTGGTTCTACTCAGTCTGAGGTCTTTCTCAACCAGTAAAACTGGATATGCCATATATATATAACCTCAAATGTGTTAAAAATGGCATTAAACCACATTAAAAAATAACAGTTATGGAAAAAATGTCATGATTAACAATTGTAACTTGTTTTCTGTTCTGTAAAAAAAATACAATAAAATTACGATAGCAAATCAATAAGGAATAATACAAATATAATTTTCATTAATCAGATTTCGTTCAGCAATTTTTTTTAATTTATTTATTCCCCCACCCCCTCTCACCCCAAGCTGAAAAAACATTGGGGTAACCCTATACACAGGTATTTTTTGTCTGGCCTTAGTAGTCTAAAACAGTTTGCCATGGTAAACACTTATTATGCTTAATTGGTCTTAATTTAGAAAGTAACATTAAATTGGAAAAAAATCTTATTTTAGCAACACAACAGAAATTTATAAGCCAAAATAACAAAATGCTAACTGTCTGATGTTGATCAATATGGATCTGATCTATAGAATAATCAACTCAACCTTCAAACTACATGTAGGTGAATTTCACCTTGACCAGGTCTGTCGATTTGGTATATTGACCACATCATCAGACAGTAACTACAATAATATTGCACAAGTTAGATTCGTGTTTAAATGATACTGACAGTTTTTGTGTTCTCTCCTCTGCCACGACTCCTTGAGTAAGACACTTTATCCGTATATGCTCAGTACTGGTTCCACCTAGGAAGATTTCGAGCATGGTTTGTCTATCAAAGTTTAAAAAATTTGTCAAACAATTGTAAAATAAATAAGTCTGAAGTGACAAGATTATATATTTCTACTTTCAATTTTTACATCAATATACATGTATAAAAAACACAAACATACAAGTTAATAGTTCTGGAATGTTGTCAATTGTTTCTACCAATATTCAAAGCTATACAAGATAAATAGTCAATTGTGATGTAATATTGAGATTTGAAGGTGATTCCAACTCTCGACATCATTGTGTTGATAGAATTTCTGTTTGTATAGCAAGTAACAAGCAAACCTCAGACTGGAACATCCTTATCACATTATTATACATATCCATAAAATAAATTTCAACGTTTAAGCTTTAGCATGTATGCTCGATTATAATCTACATTAATTTATTTTAGTTTGAGAAAAAGCTCTCGAGTCCACTTCTTTGGTAGAACCAGTATTGAGTGTTGTATTTAGAGGCACCAGGTCAAGCTGGAGACTGAATGGTTCAACCTGCACCCTCTTATGTGAGAGCCCAACACTATATCCACTACACTATCCCTTTCATCAAGAATAATGGTTCCTTTTTCCAACAGTTGTTTACAAGTTACTGTTGATGGTAATAACAAAACTTTTTAATGAACTTACAGTCTTTAATATTAACTACCCATACACATTAATAGATAAAAATTTACATAATGATCACAACGGTTAAAATAGAACATGACCTGA
The DNA here is from genome assembly GCA_029582155.1 of Panopea generosa. NCBI lineage: Eukaryota > Metazoa > Mollusca > Bivalvia > Adapedonta > Hiatellidae > Panopea > Panopea generosa. The sequence continues at coordinate 30,184,816 of CM055901.1, read as the reverse complement.
GCATCATTATCAGTGATTGATTTGATCAATCTTGAAGTTATTGCAATTATTAAACATCACCTAGTGTGTTTCTCCTGGACTCGTACTCAAAAATACAGTTACGACCAACAAGTTGCATTTTCCTTCAAAATCAAGCTTCTAAATGAAGTCTACCAAACTCACATTGCGTACATGTAAACTTCATTCAAATCATAAACACAGATACATTTTACAGACTCTCATTTTGAGAACTGTATGTACTGCACAGTCACACACACCTACATTTAAAGACTTGTAATATTTCTAGATATCCGTTGCTGTGACCAGCCAATCAGTGACCATTCTTCCAATGTAACGATGTGATGATGACAAAATATGTACATCATGATATGACATACATGTGTCTATATTTTATGTGATTTATGTCACTAACAAGTATATTAGAATTTCATCCAACACAATATAAAACTCAATCAACAAAGCTTTAAAACATTTAAGCATATTTTAATCTGATTTGGCACGCCTGGTTTTTGCAATATTTTTCTGTCTCTTGGATATCTTTTTCTTGTCTTTTTCCTTGGCTTCAATTTGTTTAGCCAGGTTCCACGCTAGAACAGCACTGATTAAAAATAATGGAGACAAGCACAACAGCACATAGTAGATGAACTCCCATGGATTTGTAGCTGCCCACTTCAGGGTCGAAGCCAAATATTCTTGAAACCACTCTTTGTCAAACGGCCACATGCTGGATGTTTGTCAGACTCAGTATCGCAAATCTGCAACATAAAAGTTATCAATCTCATTGAACTTGTAACTGATATCAATCTTTAAACAATATCATTGCGTTTATTAAAAAATTTAAGTCTTCAAGGCTGAAATGCAAATAAAATTGATTTGACATTTATAAAATATTTAGATAAATAATAGCCTGTGATATTTTTTAATGATTTACGGGTTCATTATTTAAACAAGGAGCCTTTTTTCTGGAAACTGGGAAGAGGCTCAAGCTTGCAAGATTGGGGAAAAAAGTGCGATTTAGGGATATTTTTAGGGCTTTAGTAAACTGGCATATAAAACGTTACACTGTTAAAATCATGTTTTAACCAATAAATATCAGATATTACAATATTACTTCATATCCAGTTGGGTTTTTTAATAAAGGATTTGTTTTTAAAAAAAAAATTTTCCTATTTTCCATTTGGGGATTTTATTTGGCCTCAATTTGGCCTCAATTGGGAATAAGGCATGTTTTTTTTTAAATTGGGAAGCCACCGAATGTTGGCCTATATTTAAAATAAGGTAAAAAGGCCCTGAGACCAACAAGACCAAATCCAACAATGAATTAAACAAGAAAGACTGTCTGGGCACAGTATACATATTACAATACAATCATATATAAGATGTCAATGACAAGTTCAATGCATAGTTAATACAAATTGTACAGTATCATGCAATATCACCAAAACATATCAGATACTAATAGGGCTGTCTGTAAATTTTAGAAAAAAGTGGCAGTTCTTAATAAAAAGGTGGCTATTTATTCTAACAGCTGCAGTTAGACTCTTATAAAAGTGTAATTATGGAATATAATATTTATGGCAAATAATATCTTACTTAACAGGTGACAATACAGCATTTTATCAATGAATTTACAGATGGATATATTACATTTTCATCACAGTATTTGAATTAAAAGGTATACACAATTATAAAAAAAATGTAGTGACAGAAAGGTCTCTCAATCACAAAACGTACACCTTTTCAGTTTCATGTGTAGCTGATTTTCAAAATAATTGAGGCGCAAAGTGACAGCTATGATTTCAGCTGTGATTAAGTTTATTGAGTTCAATTAATAAAGCATGTGCAGACAATATGTATGTGTACCTAATATCAGAACAGCTACAAATTATATGTTACCCTAATCACAGCATAAATAACATCTATGTTGTAGTACAAAGAGAGAAAGACATATTTTTGAACAAATGAAGCTTCATCAAGCACTGTTGTGATATGGCATTGTCCTTGCACTGTCTTGCATAGTGATTCCAGACCCTGGTGACATCCAGTCTAGTCAATACAACTTTTTTTCATTATGTCCAGCAATCAATTTCTGATTATAACTTAAACAAAGCCTAATTTCCAAGGGAGGTTTTCGGGCATTTGAATCTCAGATTAAGAATGAGATATTTTATGACTCTCCCTGTATACGGGATCTCACCTCCGAAGCTTTGCATTCTTTCACAGTACCTTGTATGAATAAGGCACTGTGGGAGTGTGATTAAGCACATGGACAAAACCCCACTGGGAATCAAACCGGAGACCTCTGGGTCTTGGATGCTCCACCACAACTAAGCAATAGTATACTTAACTGAATCATATGAACCTGGTTCACATTCAAAACTAAATAATTTGTATAAACATATAGTGGATAGTGTAGATATTAAATGAAGAGAAAATGGTGAGGTAGTAAAAAAATAACTCTTATCAGCAGAACATGTATACCTCGATCCTGGGAACCCCTGCAGTGCTTTGGAAATTTTTGAAGATAGACTGGTTTATTGCAAGCAGAACACTGTTGGACTCTCTCCTAGAAATAATACCGTAATCATAAGAAAATCTTTATAACCTTACACAAACATTGTAGTATATAGCTGTAAGTAGATGCAAGTCTATGAAGGTCATCAGCAGAAGTTTGGTATTTATGACAGATAGATGCAGTGATCATCATACTGATGGTAGATACACCGTTAGAACCCCACCCACATTATACGTGACACTTAAACGCACAGTGGTAAAGGTTTAGTCCGTTTCAACTCTCCTTTCAATATCCATTTTACATGTAACAAAAACTGATTAACATATATGTACCTTGAATTATGCCCAACAAACACCTGTTTTACCGTACTTGTAATAGATTTTAACGAGAAGTTTGCTGTTTCTTCTGCAATTGAGCAACCGGAAGCGGGATATTTCATGGAGATTGTTGTTGTTGTTGTTGTTGTTGTTAATGGGGTGTGGTAAAAACGCGTCTTTTCAGAGACGACGACACATTTTTCCACTTTATAAACGTTTTTATACTTTGCAAATTAAATTATCTATCCATCTATCTCTCAATTCTGCTGCACACTCTCTCGGGTAGTTATGAGCAGTTACGCGCCTGTGTCTGTTAGTAGAAACAGTTAAAAGATAAAAGTAGGAATAGTTGTAAAGATAAGGTGAGGAATATTAAAATTGAGTGTGAAGTAGGTAAAATCATGTTTAAAACAACATTTCGAGGCTTACGGTTTGTTGTGGGGGATGGTGCCAACTGCGAGTTTAAACTTATCAAAGTCTCGCATCAATGTAACATCTTTTGGTAGAGCATTCAACTGAACAATGGCCAAGGGATAAAACAAATATTTGTAGTAGTCAGTTCCAGTATGAATTTGTTTATAAGTTATTGAATGGCAGTATTTTGAATTTCTATTATTTTTTTGGATGTAGTCTGGCATTGGAATGGCTACTAGGTCGTGTATTATTTTGTAAAGCAGACACAAGCGTGCATCTGAACTACGTTGTTCAAGGGACCTCCAACCTAGTTTTGTAGTCATTTTAGTCACACTAGAGTATCTAGAATAATCATTAAAAGACCATTAAAAGACCACCGGGCCGCACTGACGTTGGAACAATTCCATTTTGTCTACGTTGTGTTTGGTGTGTGGTCCTATACAGCGTTAGCATACTCCAGCTGAGGGCGTACACGCATTTTGTAAGCGCATGCTCTTACCTTGGGTGTGTTGGTCCTGATGTTCCTTTTCAGGAAGCCCAATGTTCGATCGCATTTGTGACTACTCTGTTGACATGAGTATCCTTTCAGATCAACGCCTACATACGAGCACTGCTTAACGGTCTCTAGTACTTGTCCATGTACCATGTAAGTAGTTCGAAATGGGTGTTTGCCTTTGTGGCTTGTATTACTCAATGGCACTTGGAAGGATTGAAGCTCATGTCCCATTTGAGTGACCAGTCTTGAAGTTTATTGAGGTCTGTCTGGAGTGTATTATTTGTATGTCGTTTATTGTTATACACTACTGTGTCGTCAGCAAACAGCCTTACTTGCGAGGTAATGCTTTCGGGTATGTCGTTAATGTATACCAGCAACAGGTTTGGACCAAGAACAGACCCTTGAGGTACACCTGATGTAACTGGTATTGTGTCAGAGCTCTCACCTTCCAGTACTACTGTCTGTGTCCTACCATTAAGAAATGCTCATATCCAGGACAAGGTGTGACCTCTGATACCATACTTATGTAATTTCAGGAGCAACTTCTCATGATTTACCATGCCAAAAGCCTTACTGAAGTCCAGAACTAGATCTGTCTGCTTACCTTTGCTGACTTTCCTGGTGAGATATTCCACCGACATGACAAGCTGCGTCTCACATGACCTTCGTTCTCTAAAGCCATATTGGAGGTTGTACATCAAGTCGTTGGTGTCCATATGCCTCACCAGGTCGGATGCTATAACATGTTCCTTTACCTTACACACTATACAAGTCAAGGATATTGGGCGGTAGTTTGCCGCAAGGGACTTATCACCTTAGTTATCTTGTCTCGAATGTATTAGGTATGAGAACCATCTTTTTGTATTTACCTTCCCATCCTCATTATCACCATCTACCCCAATAATGTCTTCAAGGTAGGCTCCATATGCCTTTTTATTTGTTGACGTACTATGTGCCTTACCTTGATGTATTTTTGTCTGTCAGTATGTAGACCAGTTTTATTTTGGCGACAGTAGAGTTTGTTTCTCTTTCTTATAGAGCATCTTCCAAGGGAGTGATGACCTAACTTTTATGGTTTCGGATGGGACACACTCTGTCATGTTTTTCTCCAGATTTGAGGTAAATTCATTCCATAGATCTTGGACTGATTTGCCTTTGTAATGATTGAGGAAATATTGTTCAAAACATTCCATTTTACTTTTGAATAGCTCCCAATTTTCCTTCCTGTATATATATATATATATATATATATATATATATCTTGCGGGGCTTTGTCTTAAGTAATTTGAGCCTTAATTTGGTATAAACGCAGACAATTGAATGGTCACTTACACCAGGGATTGTAGAAACAGCATCAGTCTGTAAGTGTATCATTTGTGGTAAGAAAAAGGTAAAGTATATTATTCAACCTGGTGGGTTTGTTTACCATTTGAAAGAGGTTGAAATCATCTTTAATGGATAAAAAAGATTCATATACCCGATGATGTTGACAATTTGACAATAGAAAGATTCGTAATAGGACTGTGATTGTTGAAAGGAAAGCCAACTCTACACAGTTAATACACTTATTATTGTTAGTTTTTTCTGTATGGCTATTAGTTGAAAGATTATTTCTACCTTTAATACTCCATAAATCCATCTATGGTTGCATCACTCTGAAATGATCAACATTGTCGGTTGTTGCAAAATGTGTTTGACTGATTTTGTTTGTATGTGTGTTGTTTTTTTTTCACTTACTTAATGGTGGTAACTGTATCTAATTGTTCCTTGAATCCTCTATGTGAACCAGAGCTAGACACGCGTTATCTCTGCAAGTCACTGACTACTTCCCTACATATTCAGAGATGGGAGAATCACAGCTGTAGGACAGAGGTCATGACCAGTCATCACAGAGTCTGTGATCAAACAGGGATTTGAACTGCTGGCTTGACAGTCAGGCAGGTTACCGATTGAACTAGCATGTCTGGTCTGAGTTGACACTGGAAATCATTTTAATGGTTGCTTTTTTTAGTAATTTGAGATTTTTTTTTATGGAACGGAGGCTTTACCATAATAAACAAAGAATCCTATAGATCTATAAAGGTGTTTTAAATGTCCTAAGACCAGAAACAATTTACAAACAATTGTGGGACAAAAACCTGGATTTGTTCTTTTTGTGATACTTTATTATGATTACATGACTTGCACATTATTGTTTTTGTGGTATTAAACCTGTTTTCAGATAAATCAAAGGACAAGATTCATGAACCCCACAAAATGGCCCTGTATAATTCAATGAGATTAAACCCTATATTTTTCCCCATAAATTTATCATGGTTTTAACAGTAAAGTCACTCTTGCCACCAGACAGTATTCACACCTGTTACTAAGAGTGTACCAGACAATGATCCGAATCAAATACCTATCTGATTGCCAAAAATATAGGACAAAAAAGAGGGGAAATGAGCATTTTCCCTAATTTTGCCCTCTTTTGCCCATACTGATTTTCCTATATCTGAACATTCTGATTTTCCTATATTAGAACATACTGATTTTCCTGTATCTGAACATACTGGTTTTCCTGTATCGGAACATCCTGATTTTCCTATATTGGAACAAACTGATTTTCCTATATCTGTACATACAGATTTTCCTGCATCTGAACATACTGATTTTCCTATATCTGAACATCCCGATATTCCTATATCGTAACATACTGATTTTCCTATATTTTAACATACTGATTTTTCTATATCTAAACATACTGATTTTCCTATGTTGGAAACAAAATGATTTTCCTATATCTGAACATACTCATTTTTCCATATCTGAACATACAGATTTTCCTGTATCTGAACATACTGTTTATCCTGTATCTGAACATCCTGATTTTCCTACATCCCAATATACTGATTTTCCTATATCTGAACATACTGATTTTCCTGTATCTGAACATACTGATTATCCTATATCTAAACATACTGATATTCCTGTATCTGAACATACTGATTTTCCTGTATCTGAACATACTGAATTTCCTGTATCTGAACATACTGATTATCCTGTATCTGAACATCTTGATTTTCCTATATCTGAACATACTGATTTTCCTGTATCTGAACATACTGATTTTTCTATATCTGAACATATAGGATTTTCCTGTATCTGAATATGTTGATTTTTCTGTATCTGAACATACTGATTTTCCTGTATCTGAACATCCTGATTTTTACATATCTGAATATACGGATTTTCCTGTATGCGAACATACTGATTTTCCGGTATCTGATCATCCTGATTTTCCTTTATCTGAACATACTGGTTTTCCTGTATCGGAACATACTGATTTTCCTATATTTGAACATACTGATTTTTCTATATCTGAACATACTGATCTTCCTTTATTGGAACAAACTGATTTTCCTGTATCTGAACATACTGATTTTTCCATATCTGAACATACTGATTTTCTTATATCTGAACATACTGATTTTTCCATATCTGAACATACTGATTTTCTTATATCTGAACATACTGATCTTTCCATATCTGAACATACTGATTTTCCTATATCTGAACATATTGATTTTTCCATATCTGAACATCCTGATTTTCCTATATCAGAATATACTGATTTTCCTATATCTGAACATACTGATTTTTCTATATCTGAACATACTGATTTTCCTATATCTGAACATACTGATTTTCCTATATCGGAACATACTGATATTCCTGTATCTGAACATACTGATTTTTCTGTATCTGAACATACTGATTTTCCTTTATCTGATCATACTGATTTTCCTGTATCTGAACATCCTGATTTTCCTGTATTGTAACAAATTGATATTCCTGTATCTGAACATACTGTTTTTCCTGTATCTGAACATACTGATTTTTCCATATCTGAACACACTGATTTTCCTGTATCTTAACATGTTGATTTTCCTGTATCTGAACATACTGATTTTCCTGTATCTGAACATCCTGATTTTCCTGTATATGAACATATTGATTTTTCTATACCTGAACATATTTTTTTTCCTGTATCTGAACATACTAATTTTCCTTTAAAGGAACATACTGATTTTCCTATATTTGAACATTCTGCTTTTCCTATATTTGAACATTTTGCTTTTCCTATATTTGATCATTCCACTTTTCTTAAATTTGAACATAATGATTTTCCTATGTTTAAATTTTCTGCTTTTCCTTTATGTGAACATTCTGATTTTCCCATATTTAAACATACTCTTTCACCTTTTTTGAACATACTGTTTCTCCTATATTAGAGCGCAGTGTGGTCTAGTGGTACAGCGTCCGCCTCGCATGCGGAAGGTCGTGGGTTCAATCCCTGGCCGGGTCATACCAAAGACTTTAAAAATGGTACTAGAAGCTTCCTCGCTTGATGCTCAGCATTTAGAGGAGAGTTCTAGGTCTGGTCGGCCCGGTGTCAGTATAATGTGACTGGGTGGGGTATCATACCATGTGTCTGTGGCATGATACTCCAGTGTGACAGCGCTCAGAATACTGTCTCAAGTAGACACCGTCGCGATATGATTGAAAAATTGTTGAAAGCGACGCTAAACACCATACAACTACAACTACAACAACTTCTCCTATATTTGAAAAATCCTCTTTGATTGATTTTCTGCTTTTTCTATATTTAAACATTCCACTTTTGCTATATTTGAAAATACCATTTTTCCTATGTTTGAACATTCTGCTTTTCCTATGTTTGAACATTCTGCTTTTTCTATATTTGAACATTCCACTTTTCCTATATTTGAACATACCATTTTTCCAATGTTTGAACATGCCATGTAAGTTTTTGCAATCAGTACCAGGACTTGAGACTTTGAGTCATTTGAATTTCGGAGATGTAACAGAAAACGAGTCAATGGTAATGTATAATAAGCTATTATTTCTTCATGATAATTAACACAATATAAATACATCTTTTAATATTATGTAGCTCCTTCGAACATTCATATTTACATTTAAAAGTGTCTCTGGTCATTGAATAGAAAATAACTAAACATTAATTTATACAATATTGTTTGTACATGTATCAATTGTTCAGATATAAATGAAGTTAAATAAATATAATATAGCAAACACTGAATAATGTTCCTTCTACTGTTTATATTACTCACATGAACATAAATTGTTATAACAGTACTTTCATTCCTGCAGAGAATGAACGACAAAAGTGGATATCAGCATGTTAATTTATTAAATATTATTTCAGAGTTAATACAAAAGCAGAAGTTGAAAATCCATAAAAAATTAGGTATATACAGTGATTTTTTTTACAAATTTCAATGTACGAGTCCCAGGAGTTGCTGGACTACAAATCTTTAAGTCCCAAAAATGAAATTGTGAGTCAAGACATTTTTATATACCTGGTACTATAAAATATTATGTTGTCAGTGTTTCAGTTACATATTTATGTTCCCCCCAATTTGAAAGTGTCAGTCCTCTTATTTTAGGGTCACAAAGTGGCCCGAAAATACTAGGGGTCCTGAACCACTATGAAACCCGATTAAAAACGGTATCAGTTGGAACCAATGGAAAGAAATACATAAAACAAATATGTAATTTTGTATATGTTAATTAGTACGTGTAATACAAGATATCAGATATTGCTTTGCATTTCAGTTATTTTAAATTCTTCAGTTCATAGACTCTCCTGTCTTTAGTTTTCTTCCAGTACTGCAGTGCCCCATTGAAATTGAAGGTTTTCCTATTGTCACCATTAATCTTCACACGCACAAGTTGCTGCTGTGTGCTGACATTTTTTTGACTTGCCACATTCGACTGAATGAATGACGAAAGTGTACCCTGCTTGAACTTTTTAGCAGCCGACATAGTACTATAAAGTCATCTTAATACACAAGAAGTATTCAAGGTCGGCGAGCAGCTTGCATATTTACCGCTCTCAACGGTCACAGAGACCATCTGATGACATTGATTATGCTAGATGCGCGTGCACCATTGTTTAAAAAGAGGTGCCGTAGTAACCAGATGCTCTTGAAATTCATCCGATGATGTGCGCGCACTAGTGTTTACAAAGCAGTGTGCAAGAAACACAATGCGTCAAAATTAAATGTCTGAATTTGAGATAATTGAGACGTATCGAATGTGATTTTTCTGCGTCCAGCGGATGCACATATTTCAGAATTGTGCATTTGCTGCAAGATTTATACATCTAGGACGTAGGGGTAAATGAAACACTGTATATAAACAACAGTTGTCAGAAGACAACAAAGTCTGCCCCTGGGTGTCTAAGTCCAAAAAAGGCCATAACTGTGCCAAAATGCAATCCAGAGTTATGGTTCTTGTTTGTGTGTGTTCCATTGATGATGGTGAACACACATGCAAAGTTTCATTGACATCCAATGAGTGGTTGCATAGATATCTTAAAACTTTAACGCAAAAGTTTAACCTGGGTGTCTACAGACGACGATGCCAACGACAATGATGCTGGGGTCACGGCAATAGCTCTCCTTGGACTTCATCCAGGCAAACTAAAAAGTATGATGAAAATGTAATTTTGACCATAAAAAATTACAACAAAGCACTTCCAAATGTGATTTTTAACAATTTCGGTCAAACTGAAATCCACAACCCGAGGTAAATAAGTTTTAAAGGTCTTAGATGTTATAATTTTGTAAGTTAAATACTTACCAAAATATTGACACATTGATAAAATTTCATGAATTTCTTACAAATGATTATTTAATAGTTGGAGCCGATTTTATACTTACCCAAATTAATAGAGACCTCATTGATGCACATTAGCAGTGCACATATTTAATCTTCGACACATAGTTTGTCAGGTGCATACTTAGTTTTCCCAGTATATATGTTAACCCTCTATTGCAATCTCATTCGATTTTCTTAAACTTTATAAAAAAAATCTGCAAAATAAAGTGTCTTAAAGCTTTTTATTCATTGAGTAGATATAGTAATGAATGGCTGTATAACAAAACTTAGAATTAAAACCAAACTGCGTGGTAATAACAGAGCTATGGCCAACCACCAAATATTTTCTATAATTTACATCACAAAATTTATTTTTTTAAAAATCCAAACCTACCAGGGAATCCAGAAGAACACACAAGTGTGAAGTAATTTGTTCTTTCAACACATCGCTTGCTAGACATATCTGTTAATTTCTCTCTTTCTGAGAAAGCCTTTCAACCAAAATGAAATGTTATTTACATAAATAGCTTGTAGAATAAACTGCACTGATATTTTACAAACTCACATGGCATGCATTATTTTTTGCACAACAAATAATTGTTTGATAAATCAAAGACATACAGAAGCTTCCACAAATCTTCACAATATTGAACAGCAAAATTAGTCGACTAAATGTGCACTTGGTACACTTTTTTTAAACAATATACGTTATATAAAAGCTACTGCAAAATGTCTACTTCTCAATGTTTCAGATCAAGCTGGTTTCAATCTCAGGCTATCAGTAATGAGACAAAAGTTATCTTTGGACAAATGAAGATTTATATGCCCTTTTTTTCTTCAAATCTGCTTTTGTGACATCATTTTTTGCGCAGTTAAGTGAAAACATTATCTGTTTTTCTGAAGTAAGTGACATCATTTTTAACATCTGCTTTTGTGAAGTCAGTGACATCATTTTTAACGTCTGCTTTTGTGAAGTCAGTGACATCATTTATTTCATAGAGTTTTCAGTCATAAAATTCATAAGAGATTCTAATTCATATGCAAAAAAAAAATTAAATTAAATTAACAAAACTGAAATTTCACAGACTTTCCTCAACAAAATAGACACATCAGTTTTATCACTTTTTCAAGCAATTAGATTATTCAATTGGAAGAGTTAAGAATGAAAATATCTATTATCACTTTTTGTGACTGTGCCAATCAATAAAATACCAGGACAATGATAAAGAATGTTAGTTTCAATAAATATCAACAAAGTATCTTGTAACTGTACAATTAATTACAGAACAATGTTTACCTTCACAAAATGTTTATTTAATTACAATTCTCAATTTTCCACAAACCCTCTCGAACTAACGTTATCACTTGGTTTTTGCATTTATTTTCGAAACACTTGAGATTTTAAGACATTGTGCAAGATTCTTGTACTTAAAAAGATGATTTTTTTTTCTACCTTGGTAAAGAGGTCATCATCTCTTTGTGACAATTTATAAGGTATGCACAAAATGTTACCCATCAATGTTCTTTATATAGTTCATTATTACAAATCATTATTTTATATATCACTTGAATACAACAGCATTGTAAGAGTTTATTTTCAATGCATGTCTGCTGACGAAGTGCACAATGTGCCTGGCCAGTTATATTAATAAATTGCAGCTGTCGAATACTTTGTCTTTTATTTTCCAGTATATCTGTATGTATTAACTTGTCCTCAACTGATAATCTCCATTCTGTGTGATGTAGCGAACCCATGGTAGGGCCTGGTATCCACTTTTTTCAATAATCTTCAAGTATCTCACCTGGAAATAACAGGTAAATATTGCTATCAGAAGAATAGTAATCAAAAGCCTGAAAGGCCTGAAGGAAGGCATGCTGCTTGTGTTAACTCAAAAATGTAGGTTCGGAAAATTGGAAAATTGAGTTAAGATTTCTGATATGTTAAAAGGCAATTCACTGGGATTTAGAAAAGAATGTGGTGTGTTTAATATTTCTTTTGTAAAAATAATCTCCTGCATACAATACAGAGTCAATATCAATACTTTTCCAACAGTAGCTATCAAACGGTTTTAATAATGCATTTGGAAAAAATGCAAACACCATGGTATACAACATCTTCCCTATGAAAATTGACTGAATATTTGATGACCCTGGTGAAAATATCCATTTCAGGACATTTTGTAAACTGGTAATGTGGTGGTCCAGGATTCCTTTCCACATCTCCACATAAAAGTTATCAACATGAATAACCTATATGAAAGCTTCACAAACAAACCTTCATATTCTGATGTTTCTCCAAAATCGAAAGAACTGAGTAGTGATGTACAACTGCAGTCAATTTTAATATCTCAACTCCAGTCAATTTTAATATCTCCAGTTCAATAGTTATGATTTATGGATAACAAAACGCATTCAGCACAAAATGTTCCTGATTGTCCGAGAATATACAACACATATCCATAACTCTTTGTCTAGACCAAAACAAACATGACCTATTTATAGATTTACGTGTATATTGACTTGAGTTATGTTCGATTCTCATATAGCTTTCAATCAACAATATAAATAACCAATTAATAGCATTGTAAACAGTGTTGCATGACCTAGATTTAATCAATCTAAAAAATACAATACAGAAACACAACAAACATAACGGTCAAATATATATATATAACCGTTAATATGTTCATCAAAACACTGCTTGCATAAGATGACAGATTGTCGCGTTTTTCTATAAACAACAAATGTAGCACCGAACCTAATTTCGTTATTTTACTATCAAAATTAAAAGAGGACAATCCATAGTGAATAAAATTACACTAACAATCACTATTTACTCAAACTACGAGTTATTATATAGAAAACATGTCAATATTTTACCCCATAAATGATTACATATCGAATGGTATCCCCCCCACCAGATGACGTCACTATGCATAGTAGTAAATGCATAAAACAATGTTTTTATGAATGAAAATTGCCGCATCTTTTAGTGCACAGCGAGATTAGTGTATTCTTCCGCATTTCCATGCAAATTGTATGCTTCCCGTATTGTTTTTTAGAACTTTTGTAAAGAAAAATATTCACAATAAATAAAAAAATTTGAATCTTTTGTTGTATAATACATCCTCTGCTACGGTAAATGCGTTTTAAAACTTGTGAACTACTTTATCGGTTGGATGAATATGGCAGTTCCTGCCATATGTAGTTTGTATATCAGTTTGCTAGGGCTGCACGCAGCTATGGAAGTCAGAGCTTTGCTCACCTTCCAAAAATCAACAAGAACTAACAGGTTAATATTGTAATATCAGAATGATGGTAGAAATCACATTGAAATAACAGGTAGCTATCGCTTTCAAAAGAATAGTGAAAATAACCTGGAAATAACAGGTAACAATACTACCAGAATGATTACAGAAATGACGTAAACTAACAGGTAAATATTGATATCTGGAGGATAACAGAAACTGGAAATTGTTTTTCTCATATAATTGTGAGAATTTTCTTAAATTTTAATATAATAAAATTCAAAACTGTGGAGTTTATGACTGATGATAAGGGCTGCACGAAAAACTGCACTGCACTACGATCAATCACAGCAAGTGTTGTCAAAACATGGTTGTTGGTTGTAGAAAAGAAGCATGGGAAAGATTTTTCATATGAACAAGAGGCCCATGAGCCTTAATAGTCACCAGATTATCCAAAAAACATTCACATAAGTCTATTCAGTCATAAGAAATAACGTTTTTTTGTCAATTTCTCTTATAAAGATTTAGCATAGTACTTAGTAGGACCCATGTTATACTTGGGATGCCAACAAATGGGTAAAACGAAAACTCACCTATTCATAAAATAATAGTAGTCAAGCTTAATATGTTATCCCTTTAAGGATTAATATATCAACAGGACTGAAGACAATTTGAACTTTAAAACTATACGTGTAAAGATGCAAGTAGCCGTCAGCAGAAAGCAACTTAAAAATCAAGCATACATTTTCTGTACTTTACAATGTTGGCAGCAAATGTTTGCAGTTAACAGGGTGTCATATCCCTTCAAAATAGAATACATTTTTCTTTGGGATTGATAACCAACACAGTGAACGTTAGTTATTACTGTCAGAATGCAGCCATGAATACCGTGACTTTCTAGTTATATCTGCAGCTGCATACAGGCATAAACATAAACATAGTTTATTCAGTAATATTACGGCCTTTAGCCCAAAATACAATAAACATACAATTTGTAAACAAACATTGGAATGATAATCAAGTAGAATGCAGCAAACAAATTGAAAACATATATAACTTTAAATAAAGTATTTGTAAGGTTATATTTATAGTTATATTTTTAAATTCCAGTTTTCTTTTATCAAAAGCATTTAACAAACACTTTGAGATAGAGATAATATCATGTCTTTCTCAATTTGTATGATAAATCCAAACTTAGATATGATTCAATGTTAAGCAAAGATTTGAAATGTTTGTAATGAGAGGCTTTTGATGAACTATCAACATCTTCTTGCCATTTCTGTAAATAACAATCACTCATGCACTGTTAAATATCTTGCTAATATTAATTTCCAGAAATAATCATCAAAGGGTTTACCTGAATGCCAGACACTGTGAAGTATGGAATTTCAAATTTGATGTGTATGGGTGGTCTCCCTTCACTGTCCTCATTCTCCACACTGGGCAATCCGAAATGTGCCCTCATTAAGTATTCTTTACCACCCTGAGATTAAAGACAAATTACTTAGATTAGAAACAGTTTTACATTAGGCCATTATAGATTAATTGCTAGATTATCATCCCAGTCTGCCCCTAATTTTCATGCCGCCCAACCATTTTTATTTTCATATAAAAAAAAAAAATAATTAAAATCCTCCCCTCTCTCCCTTTTCAAGAAAAAAAAAATGGATTATAATCAATTAATTTATTTTGGCCTTAATATTTTTTTTTTTTTGTAGTAAACTGAAATAATACTATAAAGCACCTAAATGCTCTATAGGATGGAACATAGCTTGCTTGATGATGGTTTCATTGTATATTTATATATGTTATTTGATTTCAACATGCACATCAATATAAGAATAAAAGTAGAAGTATTGAAGGAAATGTTGATGTTTTTTCTCTCACTTCGAAGTTCAGAAATACAGATCAATGCAAATCTCTACAACACAACATTATATGCCAATGGAATCCTTTTTTATAAAGCTTTGAACAGTTCTGCTGGAAATGAAATTTTTTTTACGAAGCTGCAAAACTCTTACCGGGAATGATTTAATTGTCCATATAACAGCACTAAGTTCTGGAGCATATTTACAACTGCCAACTGTAGTTTTAAACTTCGGGGAATCTGCATCTGTAGGTACGGGAATGACAATCTCTACGTTGTTTGCCGTTGAACGACGTTTGAACTGACTTTTTGCCTGCATTGTTGAAAGACATTACTAGTATAAGGTATGCCATTGAAATATGTTTAATAATCACACCTATATTACTTCTATATAATCTTCACCACCAAATATTCCCATATACAGAGACATAAAGAATAATCAAGAAATCCAGTATATCAAGGATTTATGTAGAAGAATAGGAAACTTACATCTCCCGACTAAATGTTGACAAAATAGCACACAAGATTCAGTATTTGGTTTAAATAATCATTCATAATTTACAGGCAACTGACTTCTTGTACATAAAAGTAAGTTACATGTAATCATAGATGTTTAAAAATGTTTCGATCACTAAAAAGATCTTGAATTAACGATATTGTGGTTTAAAGTAACATTTCTCATAATATGTTATTTTAGCCATAGTATACAAGTTTTGAAATCAGAAGTACTTCAACAATTTTAAACACAAATTGCTTGGAATGATATTGTTTCGATGAGAACTTCAGTCTGCAATATTAGAATTTTATTTGTGTTCCTGTCAGAGATGAATGAAAGTTAAGATATTTGAAAAAGAGCACCTACTGCATCTTGATCACTGAATTAATAAGTGCATGGCGATAATTCTTAAATACCGACTGAAACATAAACACAACACATAATTATCATAGAAAGAACCCATGGTCCATTCATAAGTTGTATCTCCTCCTTGCTTCAGCAGGCCAATAAAAACTACTTTAAACTAAAACTACAATTTATGCAATGAAACGCCACTTTAAATAAACAATTTCATAAGTAACAATCCTATTAATAAAGCATAAAAATGTGTGAGAGTTTATGCACTAAATTATATATCATCAATATTGGTCTCATACTATCAATCTCATTAATAAAGCATAAATATATAAATCTCAACACTGTAAGAAATAAATCCTTCAGTCATTTAAGTTATTCATGCAGGAAGTTAAGGTATGCAACCACTATTTAAATATATATGTATGTATCCCTTACTTTGATCATGTATTCAACTCTGCTGTGGGCATGCCTCTCTATCACTGACTCCACCCAGATTAATGGTTTTACCTGTAAATGGGGAGAAGACAAAGTCAGTGTTTGAAAAACAATTATCAAGTACATAAGATATATATACAGAACAAGAAAGAAAATATTCATAATTACAAGTAGTATGATCTTAGCACAAATATTTATCTCAATAAAACATACAGAAACATGTCTTTATCTACTTATATTAAAGACTATGTATTAACCTTAAATGTGTTTCACCTACCTAACATACATGCATCTTTTAAAATATACAAAAATAAGACTGTTATGGTTGACCTCCAAATGTGACCTTGATCGCAGAGCTATGGAAATGAATCTTCGGTATGACAAAGCATTGTCACACTGATCATTTGTGCCAAGTTATTTCAAAATCCTACATTGAAAGACAAAATTACAAACCGTACACAAATACCACTTTCTTTATACATATATAATACCATTTATATGTTTGACCTTGACCTATCTATGCATTAAACATTTTTACAGGCTAACTAAGACTTTGTTTACAGAAGGACAGACAGACTAACACTAGTAAAAGCAGTATACAAACTCTACAACTTCGTATATCATGTTAGCTCAATATGTCAACCATTCACTACAGTTCACAGTAACAATTTTTTCTTTATCCTGTTGTAAGGTCTTTTCTTTTTATTACATGACCATGTAGTGAATCTATAAAATAAATCTTTTTCTACTTACATGTGTGTTTAATCTGTATGACATAAGTTCGAATTCACCATCAGGAGGAACAAAGGATATTGTTCTGTCATTTTCAAACCTTGATAAACGTACACATTGATGAAATTTAACATCCTCCAAATCCACTGACTTGCTCTTTCCCCCTTCAAAAAACGTGAACAAAAAAAGAAATCTTATTAAAGAGTAGTTATAGACAAGCATGATTACACAATATTTACATGAAATGCCACGTATAGACAAAATGTCCTGTAATAATGAAATGCCAACATATAGACAAAATGTCCTGTAATAATGAAATGCCAACACATAGACAAAATGTCCTGTAATAATGAAAAGGTAACACACAGACAAAATGTCCTGTAATAATGAAATGCCAACACAGACAAAATGTCCTGTAATAATGAAATGCTAACAGACAAAGTGTCCTGATACAATAAAATGCCAACACATAGACAAATTATCCTGTTTTAATGAAATGCCAACACAAAGACAAAATGTACTGTAATAATGAAATGCCAACATATAGACAAATTATCCTGTTTTTAATGAAATGCCAACACATAGACAAAATGTCCTGTAGTAATGAAATGCCAACACATAGACAAAATATTCCATTATACTTAAATGGCAACACATAGATAAAATGTCCTGTTTTATTGAAATGCCAAACACATAGACAAAATGTCAATGTAATAATGAAATGCCAACACATAGACAAAATATTCTGTTATAATGAAATGCCAACACATCGACCAAATGTCCTGTAACAATGAAATGCTAACATAGACAAAATGTCCTGTAATAATGAAATGCTTGCACAGACAAAATGTCCTTTAATAATGAAATGCCAACACATCAACAAAATATCTTTTTATAATGAAATGCCAACACATCGACAAAATGTCCTGTTTTAAAGAAATGCAAACACATCAACAAAATGTACTGTAACAATGAAATGCTTACATAGACAAAATATCCTGTAATAATGAAATGCCAAGACATAGGCAAAATGTCCTGTAATAATGATATGCCAAGACATAAACAAAATGTCCTGTTTTAATGAAATGCCAACTAATATAGTCAAAATATCCTGCAATACTGAAATGCCAACACATTAGACAAAATGTCCTGTAATAATAAAATGCCAACAAATATAGACAAAATGTCCTATAATAATGAAATGCCAAGACATAGACAAAATGACCTGTAATAATGAAATGCTAACACATCTGCAAAATGTCCTATTATAATGAAATGCCAACACATAGACAAAATGTCCTGTAACAATGAAATGTTAACACATAGGCAAAATATCCAATAATAATAAATACTTTAACAATGTAAAGTGTATAAATAGCAAAGTAAGTTCATTTAAAAACAGTGTGTCAGGAAAAATCAATGAAATCAAGTTTAAATGGTATCACTGAAACAGATAGCAAGTAATAAGTTTCTTTTTAGTTACCAATGACACATGTTTTATTTAAGTTTGTCATCTACATCTGGAGTGCTATATGCACATACAGGTAAAGCAAGCAAGAAAATGCCATGTTTATGTATGCTGCAAAACAGTGTTGTTATTTTTTGTGAAAATGTGTATCTTACAAAGATTCTCATAGTTCTGTGTTTTGCAGAGTATATTTGTTTTAATGTATGATAGCAATAATCAAAATAAGGAAACAGTAATTAAACACATATAAGCATATTGAAAAACTCGCTTCATGGACAGAATACACAATGTACAGTTATTATAGAATGTATATATTTATTGCAACCATTATTTACCAAACACATGTAAAAATCAATTTCCTAATAAAAGGCATATATCAGAGAAAATTGCTATAAGTTCCAGAAATTATAATTATTTCTATAATGAATGCAATGCATCTTACTGCTAGTATCTTTTATAAACAAAGTGAGAATTATTTGGAATTTAAAATCCACTAAAACATGAAACAAGAGGGCCTAGATGTCCCTATATCGCTTACCTGACTGACCTTGAGTCACCCAACATAAGTAGATTATATAATACATGTACACTCAAAATTCCAGAAAGACAAGATGGGCAAGTAGTTAGAATTTTGATTTGTTTTGAAGATGAAACAGATGCGTAGAAGAGTTCAAACTTGGTAGAGGTTCACCCATGGTAAATGTCAGTGAAATTACATCAAAATCAGGTCAGTAGATTCTGACAAGAAGGCTTCTGAAGTTTTTACTATAGCTGCTAAGTCTTTGAACTTAGATAAAAATCCAGTTCTAGCACAAAACTAACCTGTAATGTTTGAGAACGGTTTCAAACTAAAGCATCAGACTAAATTATTGTGCATGAAACAATCCTAGGTTCCAGCACAATAAATATTCCTTTTGAGTTTCAAACACAAACCTTCCCAAAGCCTATCACTTGAAAGAATCTTTGTCGCAGTGCACTCTCCCCCAAAAACAATTATGCTCCTCCTCCAAGATTTCAAGTACTCCTTGACACTGAAAATCTCAAGCAGACTTCTTGCTGTGATGAAACTAGCTAAATATATGGTATTGCTTTATTATGAAGCAGCAAACCATCCCTGTCTGAACCATAAAAACTCTGACTTTTATGTTCAGAAAAACATCTATTTTAAAATGGTTCATGATATATGAATAATATTTCAATCATTGATTATATCATTATCTTTTTATGATGAAGTATCTTTTAAAACTTATATCTGGTATAATATTGTATAATAATAGCAAAAAAAAAGTTTATTTACAGAGTTTATTACCTCTTTTTATAATAATTGCTATATACAGACATTTACGCTATAAAACAAGGGAAGTAATTTGACATAAAACTAATTCCACCCCCTGGCTTCTATGTTTTTTAAGGAATCAAGATGGCTTGCACAAACTTGGTAGAGAGTCACCCAAGGAACATTTCTGTGAATTTATTTTAAAATCGAGCTAGTACTTTCTGACAAGAAGATTTTTTAAGTTTTTACTATAGCTTATAAAGTAAACTAACCCCACCCCCTGGCCGCCATGTTTTTTGACGAATCAAGATGGCTTGAACAAACTTGGTAGAGGGTCACCCAAGGAACGTTTCTGTGAAATTATATCAAAATTGGCCCAGTGGTTTCAGAAAGGAAGTTGTTAAAAGCTAAAAGTTAACGACAGACACCAGGCGATCACAAAAGTTCACCTGTGAGCCTTCGGCTCAGGTGAGCTAAAAACCAACAACATTTTAATTTGAGTGTGAAAATGAAAGGAAATCTCTATTCTGAAAATGACTGTCATGCGCATTCTGCTTGGTGATCATCACCTTATCATTCGGACACTCTTTCCAAGATGAAACAAATTCAACAATATGTCATTTGATACATCGTAAAAATAGGCTTCAAATATAAGCAGAAAACTATTTTAGTCCAACCTGGGAGCTATAGGTCAAGACTGGAAAACGCATATCAATATACAGTGAAAGGAAAAAGAAAGTATACATACCTATAAACGTCGACAGGTCAAGGAACAATAAATGTATTGCATATAAATTTTGTATATTTATATTTCATCATATTGTTGAATCAAAAAACAAACATTTAATTCATTTCAAAGCAAAACAATAAGAAAAAACATCAGTTCATTTTCCATCACATGAATAAACTTAGCCAATAATGAAATAATTTTAAAAACCAAAATGTATACTTTCTTTTTCCTTTCAGTGTATTATTTTGGCATATTTAAATGGAACTCTTACGACAATAAGGGCTTATCGAGTATATTTAGGAATGACATATAAAGACATATTGTTGTTCTTTATCAATTCCATAATTTTGAAAAGGCCAGATATACTTTCTTTATAAATTAAGATGGCTGTTTCTAGATGACAAATCTAGTATCAATATACTTTATGACTAACTTTCTCCACATTGCATCTAGAAGCTATTATGGTAACATGCTATGCTCTGGTTATTACAGGAAATGAAAATGCCATGCAGTGACTGTCTAATGTTCAGCGTGAATGACACTGGAATGTTTATTTTAAATCAATGATGTTTTCCATATTATCAATAAAGAATGGATGCAGATTCTTTTGAATTAACTACAACTTTTAATGAGAACACTGTCAAAGCACCAAGTCCAAAAAATATACAACATGATTTGAGAACAAATAGTCATGTACTGTCCAATGAAGTAGTGTTGATCAATTTTAACACATACAAACCTAAAATCATTATCCAAGTCAAAATTTATTTTTCAAGTCTGACATGGTCACCATTATCCTACATGTTACACTACTGTCTTAAATAAACACTGAACTTGCTTTAAAAATTACAATAGACTCTTCCAGACTTGAATTACAACTTGGACCATCCCAATATCATTTTAAAGGCGAGTCAAAAAACAAATTTATTGCCTGAGAAACAACTTGCATAGACTGCTGATACTGTGAATAAGTCACAGGTTGCAAATAGTATAAATGATTCAAAGAGCAGGATTTTAGTTAACATTATAAAACAAATCTGCATATAAAACTGCACATACAACTTCTGCTGGTCAACTTCTGGCAAAATCTGATTGTGAGGAGATGGATGGATTGGGGTCGCAGGGATTGTGGGTACCTGAAAATCTGTATACGGACAAGTGAGGAGGAAAATGCAAGTTTTACCTGCCGAATTTGGAGAGTTGAACACTGGGATGTCCTGAACAAAGTTTCCTGAGAGGAATATTGTGTTGTTATATATAATATTGGTTATACAGTGTAAACAAAATAAACCATATTTAGAAACAAGAATTACGCGGAATGATGTCTCCCCGTGTCCGCTTTGACCATTAATTCACACATGGGAGAGAAAAAAATTAAAATATTATATTCATGCAAGAGTTATCTTACTTAATTAATGTAGGAGGTTTAATGACTAAGAAATATTGTAGGAAGTATTGTGTGATTTTGTAAGTATGAACTTGATGTTAGTGGCACACAAAACTTTAAACCAGTATCATATTAAAAAACACACAACTTTAACCAGTATTTCTGAATAAAACATATTTATAAAAAAATATATATAAATATTTCTAAGTAAAACATATTAAAAAATAAAATAAAAAAAGAATAATTTTTTTAATAAATTAAAAAAAGAAAAGTATTCAGATTCTGCATCATGCCGGGTGTTAGTTGTAACTATGATCCAAGTATGAGTGTCCTATCTCTAGTACTTATTGAGAAATAGTGTAAAAATGAAAACTTAACATATGGAGCTAAATGCAAAATTCAGCATCAAACAATGTCAATTGACCATGAACTGTAGGTCACACTCAACATCTGCAGTATATAATGTGATGCTGGGTGTAAGTTGTAACTATGACCCAAATATGAGTGTCCTAGCACTTGTACTTGTTGAGAAATAGTGTAAAAACGAAAACTTAACGTTGGAGCTAAATATAAATGATTGACGCCGCCATCGACGGAAAAGCAACACCTTAATCTCGTCTCTCCTTCGTCGCGGCGAGACAAAAAGTAACAGTAATATAAAACACCTGTTACAGTTTCAGCACTACTTTTCTGCCTCTTATGTGTAGATATGACAAATTGAACCTGAGTGGGTGTTCAGCTCTAAACAACCAATAAACTGGTGGAAACCCTATTTTTTGTTTCAAACCCAGTCCTCCATGATGCAATAATCTCAGACACTTTCTCATCACCTTCATGTACCACTTACCTTTAAAGTCGAGGCTCGTCCAATAGAAAGGACTGGTTAAGTATAAACTTATTTTACCACGATTTGTGCATGAAGTTCTTACAACTTAGATAAATAACTCTTCAAGTCTTCCTGGATAAAACCAGTATATAAGCATATGCAGAAAAGTGTCTTGCTCAAGGACGTGTACTAAACATAGTTGTGGCAGAGGATCAAACCCACAACCTCCGATCATGGGTTTGGTGCTCTACCACTGGACCACTCACTGGTCATAACTTGTAGGACAGCAGTGTACCTTATATTCACGTATATAGGCACATGTTTATAAAATTTCTTTCATTACAAAAATGACCATCATACATTAACCTAACTGTTGTAATTTGCATTGAAACCCATTCAAGCCACACCATCAAAAAAAGAAAAGTATTTTCCATTGTCAGGTTTCAATCTGAACAAACATATTAACTGGCCAATCTACAGTGTCATCTTTTCCCTTCCAGATTCAAATATGGATTTGCTTGTGAGTGTGTGTGTGTTTAATTTCAACTTCTTTAAACAGAAGAAGTACAGCCAAACCTGTCTTAAGAGACCACTAAAGGGAAATCTGAAAAGTGGTCTCTTAAACCTTTGATATTCATTGTCTTACGTTTATTTATTTTTGTCGTAAAAAACTTTCAAACCGTCCATGAAAACAATGACAAACTGTCTTGGTCTTTAGTTTCTAATTTAATCTAATCAAAAAGCCAATCATCAAATAATCAAACGTAACTATAATTTTTAATCATATTAAAAAAATATTTAAAAAAAACAGCACACAGTCCAATCCCAATTTTCCAATTTAACCTGATCAAAAAGTCCAATCAAACCTATTTAATATTTTTTGTCGTAATAAAAACAAATAACAAACAAACCTCAAACTGTCCAATCTTTAATTCCAATTTTATTTAAGTTATTAACGATCCTTTAATGGTAATAAAACAAATAGCAAACATTTCAATTTATTCCACCCAAACAATGATCAAACGTTGATAATTATATAATTGGGGTTAAAGTGTTTTAACTCTATAACATTGTTATCGAATAATTATCGGCTTTTACCTTGAGACACTGCAGTATTTGGCCTCGGGTAATTTTTAGCATGTTACCTCGGAGATCAACAATTTTACACTAACACATTTGTCACTGTACACAAAACATGCTGAAATTTCACACCTCGTGTATTCGTAGTCGTATGGTAAAGGATATTTGTTGAAATTTGATGGATTTTAAGCGGTCGCTGGTCGCAGAGAGCAAGTGGTCGCTTATTGCATGTGTCATTATGAATGAAATTCGTTGGGGGGGATTTAATGTGGTGGCTTACATCAGGGGGTCGCTTATTACAAGTGGTCGCTACTGCAAGTTTGACTGTACATAAAACCAACTTACTGCCTGTAGATTCAAATAGCACTTTATCATTCAATCCCAGCCTCAGCTCTGGCATGCCAGACAGGTACACCCTCATCTTTATAGCTCCAACAATCTCACTCCTCAAAACGTTTCCATTAGCACTTACCTACAAGTATACATGGCAGTGATAAGATAATGTTACTCACTGTGAACTTTGACCCAAACTATTATTAGAACAAACAAAACAATTATAGCATTCTCTGTTAAGCTTTCAGGATATTAAACAATACAACTTCAAAATTTCATCAAAGCAATACAAATTTAAATTGTCATCTAAAATTATCACTTATTTAAATTGCTATTTTGTTTTATTAAGGCCATTATAAATGAATTGCAAGATTATCAGCCAAATGTTTCCTAAGAACAAGGAGGGGGTGAGGATCTTACTTTTTATTTTTATTTTTAAAATGACTGATGTCATTTTTATATAATTCTTTTTTTTTTTATTTTTTTTTTTTACGAAAAATAAAGGGTCAGGGCAGCATGAAAATTAGGGGACGGTTGGGGATGATAATCTAACAATTAATTTATTATGGCCTAATGTTATGATTTATAGAGCTGTGCTGTACAACCAG
The DNA here is from genome assembly GCA_029582155.1 of Panopea generosa. Classification (NCBI taxonomy): domain Eukaryota; kingdom Metazoa; phylum Mollusca; class Bivalvia; order Adapedonta; family Hiatellidae; genus Panopea; species Panopea generosa. The sequence goes on along the minus strand of CM055901.1, from coordinate 30,159,541 downwards.
TATGACAAGTTTTGTCAGCTGCCAAAGTCCATACTGTAGTACTATTATGAAGTTCCGATTTTTCGACGATTTCCTTAACAAGGAGTTTACAGAAATTGCTGAAGTGAATATGAGTCATTCTTTTGTGTTTGTTTACTTAAGAAAGTAATATTTTGGCTTTTTAAAGTTCTTAGTTGTCTAAATTGTAAAAGTAACACATGATTAGACCAGTTTTACCTAGTATTTTATGTTATTATTGAAAATAATCAGTACACGTGATACCATCAACTACATCGCGTGTAAATAAAATGTTGGATGAATAGGAAATTATTCACAATAAGTGTTGCATGGTACATACCGTGGTACTTATTAAAAAAACGTGGTGTTCTTTTATATTTTGATTACCAATGTTCATTTTAAATAAACCCAGTATTACATCCAAACCAGCTTGATGAAAGCCTTTATTTTTTTATGTGTTTTTTTTCAACTCAAAAGCCGGATGAATTTAGACCTTGTATTTAAGAAGTCTCATACCAGAAGGTTTACAGATTCTATAACATCTAAGAAAACTTCATTCTTCCTATATTTGATGCCCTCTGACCTCCATGACACAGCATTTGTGACAGCCATAGGTGGACGTGGAGCTATTTCTAACTTGTGGCCATCTTGGGTGATATATCTGCAATAAAGAGTTTTATTTATCTTTCCACTCAATATAACAGAAATAAATTTATTATTAGGCAAGCTTCAACACAGTATCAATCTTTTACAATAACAAAGTTTCAATTAGTGCATCATCTAAGTAAAAATGTAACTTACTTGTATTTTTATTTTCCATTCAATATAATGGCTAATATATCCAAGTCAGTATGAATGAAAAATTTTATTTTTAAAATGTGCAGAAAGTCATCGGCTAATTGCATGTTTTCTATAATTTTTGACTCTTCCTCCATAAACATTTTTTTTTAATTTCCAACTAGACATTATATTGATCTATAATATCACGTTATAATTTTAAATTTCCAGGAAGTTTTATTACAAAATTAACAGTTTTGTTACTTTAAACAAGAGTGCCACATAGGTCATATATCGCTCGCCATGGCAGATAAGACAATGCTGAAGAAGGCAATTTTTTTATAGGGCAAGGGGCATAATTGGTCAGTTGCAACATTATACATATCAAATTTAGTATGTATGTAAGTTTGGTGAATATCAAATGTATACTACAGGTGCTAGAGTGCACTCAATGTAAAAATAACACAATTTTTGATGATGCAAGGGTCACAATTACCCCATTTGGCCAATTCAAGGACCTGTCCAAGACATCATAGTTATATAGTTACTGTGCATAAGTATGGTGAGCATTTGTCAAATCATTTAATTATAACATGCATATCAATGTAGGTAAAAGTATAGCAATTCAAAAATCAAATTAAGATGTTAAATGAAACTTGGATCAGGTGTTTGGGACAATTTAATATATAAAGTACAGTCAAACCTATGTAAGCGGCCACCTCTTTTAAGAAGCCATTTGTTATTTGCTGTTTATATGCTTTAAGAGCAAATTAACCTGTATTAAGCAACCTGTCTTAAAAGGCCATTTTCGCTCCTTCCCTTGGCTGGCTACTTAAGACAGGTTTGACTTGTTATTACATTTTCACAAGAATATGTGGTTCAGAATAAAGCAAAACCAATGTAACATGTTCCTTTTTGTACGTCTTCCAGTTTTTAAATTAATGAATTAACCATTATTCTAATTTATATGTAACGGTACACACAAATCTGAAAACATATGTACAGCTTTTTTTAATGTCTTACTCTTGAAGTATTTTACTATCGGTGGTCTGTGGAAAGCCAAAGTCCATCACCTCATCCAGTAACTCGTAGATGAGAACAAAATTGTCTCTGATACTTTCTTCTTCCAATTCTTTGAAGTATTCAAGGAAGATCTGAAATAAAAAGTTATTTCAAATGTGCTACATAATATAGAAAGGTCAGGAAAGCTCCAATAAGACATATTTATTAAATGGACCAAATGTATATAAGTCCTGTTGTTTTGAAATATAAAGGCCCTACATGTATCATTTGTATACATTTTGTTAAAGTTTAAAGCAAGCAAGCAATCTTTAAACTGACCTCATGCGAGCTGTCAACCAAAAAAGTCAACAATCAGCGATTCATATTGGTTGCTTCTGTGCCATTTTCCTTAGACAAACAAATGGTAGCTAAGAAAACACTACATTGTATTACATTATATTTACTTGGACAAACAATGCCATGGTCAGAGGGAGGAACATTATGAATTACCAATATTAGGATGAATTAAATGATACTGAACGGAAGAGCTAACCCACCACCTGTTATATTTCTAACAAACCACATTACACTTTAGATGTTTTCTCACAAGCTATGAAAGCAATACTTGAATTGATAAGAAAGAACACTTAGAATAACACACAATTAGTCTAATTTAATTTGACAATAATTTGTTGTATTCACTAATTAATAACGCTACTTAATATTACAACAGAAATATTGGAAATAAAAAATGGCGGGTTAGCTGTTTTGGTCAGTAAAACTTAATTAAAGTTGAGTGACAAAATTCTGCTGGAAATCAGACAATGTACGAGACGATCAACATTATGATCATATTACACAACTCTGTCTTGGTCTAATGGTCAGGTTGGAATAATTCAGGAACATGACCCAAATTATAAAAAAAATCATGTATTATTTCATCCTATATATTTGAAGTAAAATGAGAAATGTAATGACCACTGGTATGAATAGAGAAAATTATGCAAATTTATGATGATTCAAGGACCATAGCTTTGCCTGATACAACCAATTATCCTTTTGGATCAATCTGATATCCTTTTTTATGTACTTTTTTTTATTTCATTGTAACAGTTTTAAAGAGAGTTCTGAAATCTAGCAGATATTGTTCAAAATGCATACACATTAAAAAGTAAAATAACACCATAAAAAATACTGCATGATACCGGTTATATAGCTTATCTTGAATTGCCAGATCGTGATACTAAAAGCAACTGCCTGTTTCTAAAAATAACTATAGGGCACTGAAAAGTAGGTAATGTACACACCTGCACAAGTTTATGCAAGAAGGAGAATACAAGGGCAACATTGGCGTTCTTCTTGGATGTACAAACGAGATACAAATTGTTGTATTTAATGTAGATGAATGTCGTCTCCCCATACTGGATTATGGGTGAAGTCTGGCCATCATCTTCCCTGTCCATCACCATTGTCATGAACTTGTCTATCACAGACATGTCAATATCTCCGCGATAGTTGCGGCAGATCATCACCTACAACTATTCATTGTCATCATTAATAATTCATAGTTTTTGTATAATAATGAAAATTTAATGTTGATAGTGATTGTGTTGAAAAATGAAATATCAAATGATATCTAAATCATTTTGCCTAAAAGCAAATAGTTTACCAGTATTCATGTACATTTTTGGCGAGTCCAGTTAAAGAATGTTGGGGTTTATTCAATGGTGTCGCCAGGTGATTTCTACCTATCATCACGGAGTTTGAGCCCAACTCAGTCCATAAACTTTACGCAAATAATAGAAGTTTAACATTAAGCTAAATGACACTGAATTACTCATCTTCTGCCACCAATTAATCAATTGCCCTATATAACCTGCGAGATTAATCGCAGCATTGAAAATGATGTTAAACCCTATTGCCCATGCCTTAATAGTCTAACAAAGTAGTAATGCATGTTACTTGTATCAAGGGCATGTAACTCACCCAATATATGCAATACTGGGAGGTAATAAGTTTTTGTTATATTAAGATCTTGCATCAGAATGAATATTCTAGTATTCTACTCCGATTCATTCTAAGGTGGCTTCCTCCATCAATAAAAATGGATATATTTATGCTATATTATATAACCTTTTATGTGTTAAAAATGGCAGAACAGTGACAGTTTTTTATCTAAAACAAATCATATTCCTCTCCAGGAATAATTTTTTAATTAAATAAGAGACATGGAAATTCTATTAAAATGTGGTTTCGGTCTGCAATAAATTTATTAGGGCACCAGAAAGAATTTACAAAACGAAAAAAAAACAACGCACAATTAAAACTGAGATTAAATAAATAATTACAAGAAAAAAACCTAACACTTTTCAAATCTATACATGCAACATAGACATTGTGATTCAATTTTGATTTATTTAATCAATTGTTTCTGTCATTGTGTGGAAACTGATATGCTATTATAATGTAACAACTTACATGTACTTGATTCCAGTAATCCATATTTTTGACTCAGTGAAAGCTGCTCATGCAACAAGGGCAATCCAAAATCTCATTTCTTACTTAAGTATTTGAGAGAAATCTTAAGTAACACTAACAGTTACCTCGACCCAGTGATCCAATATGCAATCCCGACTTTGATATTGGTATATAGATAAACTATCTACCATTGGTTATTTATTTTTGCAATTATTTTCTTGTGGCTATGTAAAAATAAAAAAGATTGTGTCACACCCTCTACTTATTTTTTTCTAAAATAAAGCATTTAGATTGTTATTTAAAGGCATGGTTCTATTGAAAATAGTAAAATTGTTTTAGGACAAAGACCTGATTACATTATGAACATACATTTTTTAAATAAATAGGAAAAATTTCAGATTCCATGAACACAATAATCTATTGCAAACATACCTTGCCCTTCATGTCCAGGATGTACACTGCAGAAGCAGACATCTTGTTTTTGTTTTGGCAGATTAAAAAGTCCAATAATACCTGCAAGATTATGACAATGATTAAGCATGAAGACAAAATGGCACTCGCATGTAGCTATTGTGACACATATCTTGTTGTTGTATGGCGTTAAGCGGCGCTTTCAAAAATGTTTCAGTCATATCGCAATGGTATCTTCTTGAAACAGTATTCTCAGGGCTGCCACCATGGCGTATCATGCCGGACATATGGCACCCAGTCACATTATACTGACATCGGGCTGAAGAGACCTAGATCTATCCTCATTTTTTAAGTAATTGGTATTGGGGATCGAACCCATGACCTTCAGCATGTGAGGCAGATGCTCTACCCCTAGACCACTGCTGTTGTGTTTGCATGTCTTTTAGGAGTTTTTTTGGTGATTTGTATTTTGGGTCCCCTAAGTAATGGAAATCATGCATGTGATATTTGAATGAGTTCAATTTCAATGCAAGATTATACCAACATACCGTACATTCCCTTATTAACGCCCCTGAAGGCGTTAACATTTTACAAGCTGGGGGCATTTATTAAAGATAAAAAAAGCAAATTTAAATTCGGTTTAAATCCCCAAAAAAGTGGTTCAGAATTATTTGAGAGTGAATGAAATAATAGACATAGGATGAAAAAAAAAAGCTGAAAATCTGTATGAAACTACTAGTCTGCATACTGGAATATCCGAATTTATGGTCATTGTACTCTTCACTTTAAATCACTTGGTACTTGCTCTTATCAATGTAGAACAATGAGCTTTCAGTGTACACAGTCTAACCGCATTTTCCGACATTTTATAATGTTTTAATCGACAGACGGCATTTTTACTAGTTTTAAACGGCAAATATGGGGAAGTGTATATTCAACCAAAAGTGGTTAAGCGACCCAAGATATAAACAATTGGTTAGAGAGTTCAAAGGTGATAAACACTCCTCTAATTGTTGTCTGTGTAACAAAATAACCAATCTCGGAAAGATGGGTAAATACGCACTCAACTCACATATACGTTATATTTTTTTAATTTTCCAGAAAAAAAGGTGGGGGGGGCGTTTAAAAGAGGGGGGATGGGGCTTTAATAAGGGAATATATGGTAGTTGTATTACAACAAAATATTCTGATGATAGTGCAAACTGATCAAATGAAGCAATCTTTAAAACTTCAAAGGTATACCTGAAGTGACAGAATTAGTAAGTTAGCTCAAGGAATTATCTGAGATGTTAAAAGTTTTAACTGTAAGTGATTTTTGTGGGGATGTAATAGGGTTTAGAAAATTAGAGATTCTCAATGCTGTGCCTGCCTCAGCCACCATAACTTGAGAGCTCTGAGTTGAGAAAAAATGTCGCTAAACATACTTTATTCTTATTTCTACCCTTATAACTATCCAACCTCTTCTTACTGTCTATCCTTTCATTATGTTTTTCACTTAGCAGCACCACCTGTTGCGGAACAAGTGTTATTCTTTAATGTTTGATGTAGATGATCAGCAGTGAGAGACGAATCACAATTGGATGAAATGCGACTATTGTTGTATATGAACTATCAAGGACACTTATTGCGACATGATCTTTTGACTCCCAAGACAGCAAATTGAATAGTGATTTTATGGCCATTTTTATAGCAGTCAGTACGAATAGTTACATAAAAGGTGAAGCAAATTGAAATTCAGTGTGAAGTAGGTAATAATTAGGGCCTGCCTTCAGCACTGTTAAACAGCAAACATGTTTAATGCCTGGTTCCCTAAAATTATCATGTACTGTGTGCTTATATGAAGTTGAGCCAGAGTCCAGGAAAATATGTTTGCTAACGTTTGCAAACGTTTAATCGAACTGAACACAGCCCAGTTAAATGCTTAAATGTTTTGTTGTTTGATGCGAGATAAGTTTTACACTTATCAAAGTCTTAATTACATGTTTAAATATCTCTAGTGAAAAGCAAACAGTGAAAAGCAAACACTTTCATTACCAACGTTTGACTGTAAACTGTGATTATAAAAAGATCATGACTAAAAATAGGTTATTAGTATTGATCGAGTACCCCACCCACAAAATATGTACCGGCAGGATGTATTTACAAACGTTTTTCATACATAAATAGTCAATGATATGCTTTAAGGTATTTTCAGATTTTGAAAATGTTAAATTAAAATTTAAAACATCAATGAAGTAACAAATTAAACTTACTCTTGATCTTATTTCTTATTATAATTCATAACATTTCGCACCGATATACTTACACCGGAAATGAATGGCAGACACCTGCTATCCCAGAAGTATTATTTTCATTTCCGGAAATAAATTGCGGGAAATTTAATTTTATCTAGACACACGGTCAGGGAACTCTACTTTAAACATATTTTATTGCTTTTTCATATACATGTGGTAGCAAAAGGGTTGGGCCATAAGTTATCCAACATTAAAATCGGCCCTTCCCAACAACATATTATTTACAAATAAGCAATCAAGATGGCAATAAAACATATTCATACAGGAAGAAGGGGTAAAACATGAAATAGGGTGTATTGCTTGAGTATACGTTTCCTATGCTGATCTTAAATGAGGGGCTCCACCATGAGGTAAATACTAAGATTTAATAGGATCTATTGTTTATCAAAACGTTTAGTGTCTTTAATGTAAGTTTGGACATTGTTAAATATATTAATATTTTCATTGTCTGAGATATCATCACTCCCGTGAAATAAGGTTTTAACACTTAAAGGATGAAGATGACGTGTAGCATGAAAGAGACGAAGTCGATCATTTAAAAAGAAGGACATTGCATGAAATAGTGTTCGGCGTCCTCTTTTTCATGGCCACATTTTTCACAAGTTGAAAATAGTTTTAATTTGTTAACAAATAAATCACTAATTTAGGTTACTACAACCATTTCTTAAACGTGCATGAAAAATAGATAATTTACGAGGACCTGTTAAATAGAAACATGGTATTTTGGTGGGTTTCTGTCACAACGTAGAGTAATTCGCGTCAACAGTTTGTCACAGATTCACGTCGACAGTATTATTGTTTTGTAAATTTCGTCACAGTTGTTAATATAATCAAATAGATGAAGTATATATTTGACATTCCGGGGAACGTAGTATATTATAAGTAAAAAAAACGATCAAATTGAACATCTGATTACGAATATTTCTTCAAGTTTAAATTTTTTAAAATGTCACAGGTTTGTGAATACAGGGTAACGGAGGCCTGTCGATCCTTATTTTAATGTCACGGATTCAGTGTCGATAGTTTTAACATTGTAGAATAGTTCAACCCTACGCCATTACTGCCGTTTACACTTAGAGTCTCGTACAAAGGCTGTCCGGCATATAGTTTTAGAGCATTGTCGTTATGTTACGGATTAAGTCGGTGAAAGTTAGAACCGACACATGGAAGCAAAACAATACCTCGGTACTTACAACCCAATAGCAATAGTCATGTTTCGTGAGACTTCCGCTGGTAGTTTAAAACTCTATATATAACGAATCATTTTAGGGGGAAATTGTCACTTTTGATACGTATTTCCGTATTGACGTTTTGAGTGATGTATTTATCCAGCTCATCGATTGATGCATGTCTTGTTATCAATTAACTGCCCAAGTTTGAGACTCGGATTAAAGTCTTTCCGTTATTCTTCCATTATTCGTTTTCTTTTATCTAACAAATAACAAATTTAATTAAGAATTGAACTTGGAACTTTTTCAAACTTTTCTGGATTAATAAAACACAACACATATGGTAACATTATATTCGTTTTTTTATGAAATAATAAAACAAAATGTACACAAAAACTATCATGATCTGCAGGGGAAAACATGAAAGACAAGTTAGGGTAACGTGAATACCCGCAAGTATACTTAGGATTCTAGAGATGTGCTTATTTACACATGTCAATATATCGTACATTTGACCAACCCTCACAAAAAAATAAATCTTGCATTCGTGTATTTTATACGTTTTATATGATTATATGATCATCTGAAGGGAAAAAAGATGTAGTAATGATATCTTATATATAGGCCCTACTCGGCAAAAAAAGAAACGGCCCTCTTTTTTTATAACTGATGTAGCCCTGTCTGTGTTTCATGTCCAATGTACATGCATTTTTTACCCTGGCGATGTTGAGAATAAGATCATATGCACCGTGTACATAGCACTTAAGGCCCAGAACATTCATTTCCACTTTTTTCCACGTGCACATTCGGTCGACAGGTTTTTCAGTCAACGTCATACGATTCATGCAATAGAGGCGGATTTTTTTTTTTTAGTTTTTCACAGTTTTCAACATGCAACTGATTTCGGAAATGGACGCAATAAAATGATAGTGGGTGGGGTAACGGCCATAGTGGTCGCATTCCAGTTATGGTGCTGTCGCAAATAGAATGAGCGACCTGAGGCACGTTTCCGATATACCTGAACTGTTTACAGTCGCAGCGACCTGGTAAACGGTAAACCTGGAGAGACAAAGACCGGAACCGAACGTTGAAGTGCTTACGTCAGTGTCTGTTGTCACGGCTACCATCGCTGCTGGGCAGCATGGCGTTTCAGTACAGACTATTCGTTACCGTTTGCGTCGTAACTCCCAGCTTATCCGAGTGCGCGACGCCCATACACTAGAACTGGTCAAATAATGACCCCACGTCACCTCGCTGCCATGCTTTTATGTGTGCGACGTCATCTGAACTGGAGCTAAATGACAGCCCATGTTCACCAGGCAATACTTGAACCAGGTCAATGTTTTCACATGGCCGGAAGTTTCCCTTGATCCTTGCAAAAATTGAGAATATCTGGGTCATAAAACCACCAAAATGATAATCTCTGTGATTTAGCTGAGGCGTTGCTACGGGGATCGAGGAATTTGCCAAATGCATTGGTTTTGCGTTACATTACGTTGAGGCGCCGTAAAATTATTGAATACATACCTGCAAATGGTAGATTGACAAATTCTTACTCAAACTCGATGACCTAAACGTTACATAACGAGTGTCTGATAGCTTGTGATTTTTTATTTTAACCCCCTCCCACCCTAAAACATACACACGGACTTCCATGTGGTATCACTATGAAAATGTTCGTGCTAGCCAGACTTAGCGAAATGATATCAATCCGCAAATAAATCAACTGTTTTGGTACATGCCTCATTTCTATTTTCGTCCAAAGACACATGCATAGGTAAGACATTATTTTGCTAATAGAACATACCACGTAACTTCTAAGAGGCTTAGTTGATCTACTTTCTCGTTCCTGGAACGATGTCATCGGCAGAGGAAAGAAGTCAACATCTACTGACAGTCATGACATTCAATGTAAAACGAAATATTTTATTTTCAAAAATCTGAGCGGTTTCATTGGTGGCTGAGAAAGGACATATAATCAATGATAGGCTTTCATCCAGATCACAACACAGCGAGAAATCTTCGATAAAAGATATGTCCATTCCTGCCAATAGTGTCGACTAGAATCTGAGACCCTGTAGAGAAGAATCCGTGACATTTAAATCAACATCGACACAAACCTGTGACACATGAAGCTTTTTTCAAACGGAATTTCTCACATGGTATAAGTAAACAATCAATTAGTTATAACTCTTTTTAAAACAAAATTACTTAAACAACAGTTATACATGATATTTTGCACTGATTAATGTTTTTATTGACAATTGCATCTCCACTTTCGTTTTACATACATATTTAGCGAGAATTTATTAATCTTGCGTTTTAAACATTTACTAATTCACACATGGTTGATTGGAACATTGAAAATACTAATTAATATTAGGCGAAACTCGATCATGTAAAAAGTTTAAAACCTATAGCTGTATCCAGTAAATAATTGACTTTATTACATCAGAATATGTCGTGTTTTCCCGCATCAGATCGACGTGAATCTGTGACAAACTGTCGACGCGAATCACTCTACGTTGTGACAGTGTTCCCTGACCGTGAGACAAGCAGGACGGTCTTCAGGACTCACTCCACTATTATCTAGCTTGAGTACTCCGGACCTACAAATGAAAAAGGTGAAAATAAAACTTTAGTTCTCTTTTTTTTCTTTTTTCTGGACTTTGTACTACAATGGTTTGTTTTGTGCTAGCATGAGTTAAATGGTCTTTATTTTAGAAAGCACCACTGAAAAAATTGATGCTGAGACCAGTTTTCTGGACAATTCTGTGTCATTTCAGAATTGTTGGTTCGAACCGCATCTATGGCGAATAGATTACACATTATTACTCTGGAAATTGATAGGTCTCACAAAAGCATTGACTTAAAAAAAAACCTGGTCAAAGTATGCTTTTTAATTGCATATCTTGAACCAGTGAAGAATTTGAGCCCAGACACATGCTGCAGAATTTGATTTTTTTTCTGTTTAAGACATTAATGTTACAATGGAGCCCTATGGGAAATGTAATAGTGGTGTGAGACATATATGATAAACTAGTGGAATAATTATTTATATGTGGTGTATGGCCAAGGACTTATAACAGAAAGGTAAGTATCTTTCATCTCTCTTCTAAATTTACGATTTTTGGATATTTTCAGATATAGCATGTGGGTAGTCATGAATCCTTAACTGGATCCTACTCATATAAAGCTATCACTTCACAACGGGTTTATAAATCTGTCCTTTATATAGCATGTGAGTAGTCATTAATCCTTAACTGGATCCTACTCATATAAAACTCACACTTCATGTATGTCAATTTGTCCACCCTGTCCAGATGTGTTGCATGTAATTCCATAGTATGTAAGTCATGGTCGACACCAAATTTATTGGTTTGACAGAGGCCTTGATATTGTATCTATGATTTGCATTGAAGCTAAGCGCACTCGCCGTAGTCTAGCCTGTACATTTATGCCTATGTTATTCACAAATAATTATCTCCATATATATATATATATATATATCATGCAATGTGAATGAGCATCTGAAAAGATCCCAAAAATCGCAAATTCCGTTGTTGTGAATTTAATTATCTCCCTTTAAGAAATTAAATATATATGAATTCACTGTATCTGTATGATCCAACGGGTTTATAAATCTGTCCTTTATATAACATGTGAGTAGTCATGAATCCTTAACTGGATCCTACTCATATAAAGCTTTCACTCCCTCAGCCCTTAATGCTTTAAATGATCAGCCTTTGCATACAACTTTTCAGCAATTTCTTTGTAATATACAACTTTATCTAGTGCTCATTTGCAATTGTCGACATGAATGTTTCTTTTTCCTAATGTTTCTTGCTTTAACCGTGTGACTTAGGGCACTTTCTCCCATGGCAGTAATGTCTATCTTTTTTTACATACACTGCACCAAGCTTTCATGTTATTCTGGATGTCATTGACTCGCTTCTTATGTTGTTGTTGTTGTTGTATAGTGTTTAGCGTCGCTTTCAACAATTTTTCGTCATATCGCGACGGTATCTACTTGAGACAGTATTCTAAGCGCTGTCACACTGGAGTATCATGCCGCAGACACATGGTATGATACCCCACCCAGTCACATTATACTGACACCGGGTCGACCAGACCTAGAACTCTCCTCTAAATGCTGAGCGTCAAGCGAGGAAGCTTCTAGTACCATTTTTAAAGTCTTTGGTATGACCCGGCCGGGGATTGAACCCACGACCTTCCACATGCGAGGCGGACGCTCTACCACTAGACCACGCCGCGTAATTACTACTATGAGCTTTTGATAAAAAACATTTGGTTTCCCTAGACAGAACACGGGCAGCTGTTCAAATTCATTTAGTTTAAACAGTATTTTATTGAAATGTACATCATTTTAATACATATAACATTAATCACAATAACAAGAGAGTACATATTGAAAGGGATGCAGAAGTAAGTCTATGACTTTTTTAGAAACTGTTTCCGGTTGTTACATAACTTCTATGTGAATAGTGACTCGACATTTTTCAATAACATATATTTTTACTAAAGTAATCAAGTAGATTATGTAATTCGTTGTTATCATCATGGTATACGTTTGTGAATAGTTATTTTAAAATATATAATACTTGTTTTATGATGGAGAATAATAAAAGAAAAAACTGAGAGAGAGAAAGAGATATGGGGAAAAAGAGAAAGAGATAGAGAGAAGGGGGAGAATAATTTATTTGTGACGGTTTAGACAGGACGTACCGATAACCCGGCTGGTAAATGATCTTATGCGCAGACGTTCAATTTCAGAATGTCTTGTGGGCTGATATAGTACAACATTCAGTAGACAATTATGCAAGCAATGCGGTTTTTAAATACAATCATTTCTAGAAAGGAGAGTGACAGGTGTAAGCTGCACGTGCAGTACACAACTAGGTGATACCGCATTTAATTTTAGATCGCTGACCTATTACCTTTAGTTGTGTACATAGTGTGACAAAATTTATAACGAGGAATACCAGTTTACGAGTAAAAATAGGTATGTTTGGTTTTTATTTATCGTTGACCAACTAAATATTTGTCTTAAATCGGTTTTAATATTTAACATATATAAATTTGACGATTTGTGCTCCAATATTAATGCAATTAATTAAATACTTTATTCGAAGCATTTACTTTTACTTATAAATTCCTGCACGATTTGGAATAAAGAATTATTTGTTTCAGTATTAAAATTTTGGTTTCCATACAAAATGATGTCAAGAGTTGGATTGCATATTTGAATTAATTTGTTCATAAAAACTTGTCGTTGTAATCTATAGTTATTACAATGGAAAAAATAGTGATTAATATCTTCAATGTCACCACAACTGCAGTGAGGGTTGTTTATTAAACTTTTCGAAATAGTTCGTGATTTAGGGAACTACAGCCAGTTCTTAGTCTAGTATAATAAGCTTGAGTTTTACGATTGTACGAAAAGTAATAATGTTCCGGAACTGAAGTAGAATTTCTTATTTTTCGTTTAAAAGAGTTGAGTGATGTTTCGTCACGAACAGAATATTGAAGTAAATTCCGTTGACGAATTGTTGATGGTGAAAATGAGTTAAACTATAGTTGGGAATGGCAGTCAATTGTCTGGATATCATTTGCATTTCTTAAATTATACATTGATGAGTTTCCCACTGAGTTTGGTATTAGGGATGCTAATGAATGAGGGACGAGATCATTTTTCATTTTATAAAACACGATTAATTTATGAGACTTACGTAGGCTCATTAGTGAGTCCCAGCCTGTTTCGTTATATAAATTTTAAATCGATACTAATTTAGTTGTTCCTGTAACAATACAAGCAGCCTCATTTTGAATTTTTTTCTAATTTTGATTCTTCCTGCTTAGAACAATTATCCCAGACTATGTTTGCATATTCAAGTATGGGTCTGTTAAATGAAAAATATAAATTTTTAAGATTTTCTATCTAGTATATATTTTATTTTTCTCATGACATTACACGTTTCCAAGCCTTAAAAATGATATATTCCATGTATCATTTTTAAGGCTTGGAAACGTGTTTATGTCATGAGAAAACTAAAATATATACTAAGTTAAGTCATATTGTAAAGACGGAGTTAGTGCGAGGTTCCATGTAAGATAACACTATGGTTTGCTTCATTTCTACATCGTATCCGTCTTTTGTCATATTGTAAAGACGGCGTAAGTGCGAGGTTCCATGTTAGATAACACTATGGTTTGCTATATTTCTACATCTTATCCGTCTTTTGTCATATTGTAAAGACAGCGTAAGTGAGAGGTTCCATGTAAAATAAAACTATGGTTTGCTGTATTTCTACATCTTATCCTTCTTTTGTCATATTGTAAAGACGGAGTAAGTACGAGGTCCCATGTAAGATAACACAACGGTTTGCTATATTTCTACATCGTATCCGTCTTGTGTCATATTGTAAAGACGGAGTAAGTGCGAGGTTCCATGTAAGATAACACTATGGTTTGCTATATTTCTACATCGTATCCGTCTTTTGTCACATTGAAAGACGGAGTTAGTGCGAGGTTCCATGTAAGATAACACTATGGTTTGCTTCATTTCTACATCGTATCCGTTTTTTGTCATATTGTAAAGATGGCGTAAGTGCGAGGTTCCATGTCAGATAACACTATGGTTTGCTATATTACAACATCGTATCCGTCTTTTGTCATATTGTAAAGACGGAGTAAGTGCGAGGTTCCATGTAAAGTAACACTATGGTTTGCTATATTTCTACATCGTATCCGTCTTTTGTCATATTGTAAAGACGGAGTAAGTGCGAGGTTCCATATAAGATAACACTATGGTTTGCTACATTTTTACATCGTATCGGTTTTGTGTCATATTGTAAAGACGGAGTAAGTGCGAGTTTCCATGTAAGATAACACTACGGTTTGCTAAATTTCTACATCGTATCCGTCTCTTGTCATATTGTAAAGACGGCGTAAGTGCGAGGTTCCATGTCAGATAACACTATGGTTTGCTATATTTCTATATCGTATCCGTCATTTGTCATATTGTAAAGACGGATTAAGTGCGAGGTTCCATGTCAAAAAAAACTATTGTATGCTATATTTCTACATCTTATCCTTCTTTTGTCATATTGTAAAGACAGCGTCAGTACGAGGTCCCATGTAAGATAACACTATAGTTTGCTACATTTTTACATCGTATCGGTTTTGTTTCATATTGTAAAGACGGAGTAAGTGCGAGGTTCCATGTAAGATAACACTATTGTTTGCTATATTTCTACATCGTATCCGTCTTTTGTCATATTGTAAAGACGGCGTAAGTGCGAGATCCCATGTCAGATAACACTATGGTTTGCTACATTTCTACATCGTATCGGTCTTGTGTCATATTGTAAAGACGGAGTAAGTGCGAGGTTCCATGTTAGATAACACTATGGTTTGCTATATTTCTACATCTTATCCGTCTTTTGTCATATTGTAAAGACAGCGTAAGTGAGAGGTTCCATGTAAAATAAAACTATGGTTGGCTACATTTCTACATCGTATCCGTCTTGTGTCATATTGTAAAGACGGAGTAAGTGCGAGGGTCCTCGTAAGATAACACTATGGTTTGCTACATTTCTACATCGTATCCGTCTTGTTTCATATTGTAAAGACGGAGTAAGTGCGAGGTTCCATGTAAGATAACACTATGGTTTGCTACATTTATACATCGTATCCATATTGTGTCATATTGTAAAGACGGCCTAAGTGCGAGGTCCCATGTAAGATAACACTATGGTTTACTACATTTCTACATCGTATCCGTCTTTTGTCATATGATAAAGACGGAGTAAGTGCGAGGTCCCATGTATAATAACACTATAATTTGCTACATTTCTACATCGTATTCGTCATGTGTCATATTGTAAAGACGGAGTTAGTGCAAGGTTCCATGTAAGATAACACTATGGTTTGCTGAATTTCTACATTGTATCCGTATTGTGTCATACTGTAATGACGGCGTCAGTGCGATATTCAATGTAAGATAACATATGGTTTGCTACATTTCTACATCGTATCCATCTTGTGTCATATAGTAAAGACGGCGTAAGTGTGAGGTCCCATGAAAGATAACACTATGGTTTGCTACATTTCT
Organism: Panopea generosa; assembly: GCA_029582155.1. Classification (NCBI taxonomy): domain Eukaryota; kingdom Metazoa; phylum Mollusca; class Bivalvia; order Adapedonta; family Hiatellidae; genus Panopea; species Panopea generosa. Next base: position 30,143,279 of record CM055901.1, on the reverse strand, counting down.
ATATCTTATCTGTCTTGTGTCATATTGTAAAGACGGAGTAAGTGCGACGTTTCTCGTAAGATAACACTATGGTTTGCTACATTTCTATATCGTATCCGTCTTGTGTCATATTGTAAAGTCGAAGTAAGTGCGAAGTTCCTCGTAAGATAACACTATGATTTGCTACATTTCTACATCTTATCCGTCTTGTGTCATATTATAAAGACGGAGTAAGTGCAAGGTTCCTCGTAAGATAACACTACGGTTTGCTACATTTCTATATTGTATCCGTCTTGTGTCATATTGTAAAGACGGAGGAAGTGCGAGTTTCCATAAAAGATAACACTATGGTTTTCTATATCTCAACATCGTATCCGTCTTGTGTCATATTGTAAAGATGAAGTTAGTGTGAGGTTCCTCGTAAGATAACACTATGATTTGCTACATTTCTACATCGTATCCGTCTTGTGTCATATTATAAAGACGGAGTAAGTGCAAGGTTCCTCGTAAGATAACACTACGGTTTCCTACATTTCTACATCGTAACCGTCTTGTATCATATTGTAAAGACGGAGTAAGTGTGATGTTCCACGTAGGGTAACACTATGGTTTGCTACATTTCTGCATCGTATCCGTCTTGTGTCATATTGTAAAGACGGAGTAAGTTCGAGTTTCCATAAAAGATAACACTATGGTTTTCTATATCTCAACATCGTATCCGTCTTGTGTCATATTGTAAAGATGAAGTTAGTGTGAGGTTCCTCGTAAGATAACACTATGATTTGCTACATTTCTACATCGTATCCGTCTTGTGTCATATTATAAAGACGGAGTAAGTGCAAGGTTCCTCGTAAGATAACACTACGGTTTCCTACATTTCTACATCGTAACCGTCTTGTATCATATTGTAAAGACGGAGTAAGTGTGATGTTCCACGTAGGGTAACACTATGGTTTGCTACATTTCTGCATCGTATCCGTCTTGTGTCATATTGTAAAGACGGAGTAAGTTCGAGGTTCCATGTCAGATAACACTATGGTTTGAATATTTCTACATCATATCCGTCTTGTGTCATATTGTAAAGAAGGAGTAAGTGCAAGGTTCCATGTAAGATAACACTATGGTTTGCTACATTTGCATATCGTATCCGTCTTGTGTCATATTGTAAAGACGGAGTAAGTGCGAGGTTACTCGTAAGATAACACTATGGTTTGCTACATTTCTACATCGTATCCGTCTTGTGTCATATTGTAAAGACGGAGTTAGTGCAAGGTTCCATGTAAGATAACACTATGGTTTGCTGCATTTTTACATTGTATCCGTCTTGTGTCATACTATAATGACGGCGTTAGTGTGAGATTCAATGTAAGATAACATATGGTTTGCTACATATCTACATCGTATCCATCTTGTGTCATATAGTAAGACGGCGTAAGTGCGAGGTCCCATGTAAGATAACACTATGGTTTGCTACATTTCTATATCTTATCTGTCTTGTGTCATATTGTAAAGAGGGAGTAAGTGCGACGTTTCTCGTAAGATAACACTATGATTTGCTACATTTCTATATCGTATCCGTTTTGTGTCATATTGTAAAGACGAAGTAAGTGCAAGGTTCCTCGTAAGATAACGCTATGATTTGCTACATTTCTACATCTTATCCGTCTTGTGTCATATTATAAAGACGGAGTAAGTGTAAAGTTCCTCCTAAGATAACACTACGGTTTGCTACATTTCTACATTGTATCCGTCTTGTGTCATATTGTAAAGAAGGAGTAAGATCTGGGTTCCATGTAATATAACACTATGGTTTGCTACATTTCAACATCGTATCCGTCTTGTGTCATATTATAAAGACGGAGTAAGTGCAAGGTTCCTCGTAAGATAACACTACGGTTTCCTACATTTCTACATCGTATCCGTCTTGTATCATATTGTAAAGACGGAGTAAGTGCGATGTTCCACGTAAGGTAACACTATGGTTTGCTACATTTCTACGTCGTATCCGTCTTGTGTCATATTGTAAAGACGGAGTAAGTGCGAGGTTACTCGTAAGATAACACTACGGTTTGCTACATTTCTACATCGTATCCGTCTTGTGTCATATTGTAAAGACGGAGTAAGTGCGAGGTTCCATGTCAGATAACACTATGGTTTGATATATTTCTACATCGTATCCGTCTTGTGTCATATTGTAAAGAAGGAGGAAGTGCAAGGTCCCATGTAAGATAACACTATGGTTTGCTACAATTGCAGATCGTATCCGTCTTGTGTCATATTGTAAAAACAGAGTAAGTGCGAGGGTACTCGTAAGATAACACTACGGTTTGCTACATTTCTACATCGTATCCGTCTTGTGTCATATTGTAAAGACTGAGTAAGTGCCTGGTCCCATGTAAGATAAAACTATGGTTTGCTACATTTCTGCATCGTATACGTCTTGTGTCATCTTGTAAATACGGCTCAATTGTGAGGTCCCATGCTAGGTAACACTATGTTTTTCTACATCTCTACATCGTATCCGTCTTGTGTCATCTTGTAAAGACGGCGTAAATGTGAGGTCCCAGAAGAAGTAAGAGCTAGGTTCCTTGAATATAACACTTTGGTTTTCTACATTTATACATCATATCGGTCTTGTGTCATGTTGTAAAGACGGAGTAAGTGCGAGGTTCCTCTTAAGATAACACTATGGTTTGCTATATTTCTACTTCGTATCAGTCTTGTGTCATATTTTAAAGACGAAGTTAGTGGGATGTCCCATGTTAGATAACACTATGGTTTGCTACATTTCTACATCGTATACGTCTTGTGTCATCTTGTAAAGACGGCTTAATTGTGCGGTCCCATGCTAGATAACACTATGGTTTGCTACATTTCTACATTGTATCCGTCTTGTGTCATATTGTAAAGAAGGAGTAAGATCTGGGTTCCATGTAATATAACACTGTGGTTTGCTACATTTCAACATCGTATCCGTCTTGTGTCATATTATAAAGACGGAGTAAGTGCAAGGTTCCTCGTAAGATAACACTACGGTTTCCTACATTTCTACATCGTATCCGTCTTGTATCATATTGTAAAGACGGAGTAAGTGCGATGTTCCACGTAAGGTAACACTATGGTTTGCTACATTTCTACGTCGTATCCGTCTTGTGTCATATTGTAAAGACGGAGTAAGTGCGAGGTTACTCGTAAGATAACACTACGGTTTGCTACATTTCTACATCGTATCCGTCTTGTGTCATATTGTAAAGACGGAGTAAGTGCGAGGTTCCATGTCAGATAACACTATGGTTTGATATATTTCTACATCGCATCCGTCTTGTGTCATATTGTAAAGAAGGAGGAAGTGCAAGGTCCCATGTAAGATAACACTATGGTTTGCTACAATTGCAGATCGTATCCGTCTTGTGTCATATTGTAAAAACAGAGTAAGTGCGAGGGTACTCGTAAGATAACACTACGGTTTGCTACATTTCTACATCGTATCCGTCTTGTGTCATATTGTAAAGACTGAGTAAGTGCCTGGTCCCATGTAAGATAAAACTATGGTTTGCTACATTTCTGCATCGTATACGTCTTGTGTCATCTTGTAAATACGGCTCAATTGTGAGGTCCCATGCTAGGTAACACTATGTTTTTCTACATTTCTACATCGTATCCGTCTTGTGTCATCTTGTAAAGACGGCGTAAATGTGAGGTCCCAGAAGGAGTAAGAGCTAGGTTCCTTGAATATAACACTTTGGTTTTCTACATTTATACATCATATCGGTCTTGTGTCATGTTGTAAAGACGGAGTAAGTGCGAGGTTCCTCTTAAGATAACACTATGGTTTGCTATATTTCTACTTCGTATCAGTCTTGTGTCATATTTTAAAGACGAAGTTAGTGGGATGTCCCATGTTAGATAACACTATGGTTTGCTACATTTCTACATCGTATACGTCTTGTGTCATCTTGTAAAGACGGCTTAATTGTGCGGTCCCATGCTAGATAACACTATGGTTTTCTACTTTTCTACATCGTATCCGTCTTGTGTCATCTTGTAAAGACGGCGTAAATGTGAGGTCCCAGAAGGAGAAAAAGCTAGGTTCCTTGAATATAACTCTATGGTTTGCTACATTTCTACATCGTATCGGTCTTGTGTCATGTTGTAAAGACGGAGTAAGTGCGAGGTTCCATGTAAGATAACACTGTGGTTTGCTATATTCCTACTTCGTATCCGTCTTGTGTCATATTATAGAGACAGAGTAAGTGCAAGGTCCCATGTTATATAACACTATGATTTGCTACATTTCTACATCGTATCCGTCTTGTATCATATTGTAAAGAAAGAGTAAGTGCAAGGTTCCATGTAAGATAACACTTTGGTTTGCTACATTTGTACATCGTATCAGTCTTGTGTCATATTGTAAAGACGGAGTAAGTGCGAAGTTCCATGTAAAATAACACTATGGTTTGCTACATTTTTACATCGTATCCGTCTTGTGTCATATTGTAAAGACGGATTAAGTGCAAGGTTCCTCGTAAGATAACATTATGGTTTGCTACATTTCTACATCGTATCCGTCTTGTGTCATACTGTAAAGACGGAGAAAGTGCGAGGTTCCATGTAAAATTTCACTATGGTTTGCTACATTTCTACATCGTATCCGTCATGTGTCATATTGTAAAGACGGCGTTAGTGCGAGGAACCATGTCAGATAACACTATGATTTGATATATTTCTACATCGTATCCGTCTTGTGTCATATTGTAAAGAAGGAGTAAGTGCAAGGTTCCATGTAAGATACCACTATGATTTGCTACATTTATACATCGTATCGGTCTTGTGTCATATTGTAAAGACGGAGTAAGTGCGAGGTTCCTCGAAGGATAACACTATGATTTGTTACATTTCTACATCGATCCGTCTTGTGTCATATTGTGAAGACGGAATTAGTGTGAGGTCCCATGTTAGATAACACTATGGATTGCTACATTTCTACTTCGTATCTATCTTGTGTTATATTTTAAAGACGGAGTAAGTCCGTGGTTCCAGTTAAAATAAACCTATGGATTGCTACATTTCTACATCGTATCTGTCCTGTGTCATATTGTAAAGACAGAGTAAGTGCGAGGTTCCATGTAAGATAACACTATGGTTTGCAACATTTCTACATCGTATCTGTCTTGTGTCATATATTAAAGACGGAGTAAGTGCGAAGTTCCATGTAAGATAACACTATGGTTTGCTATATTTCTCCATCTTATCCGTCTTTTGTCATATTATAAAGACGGAGTAACTGCGAGGTTCCATGTAAAGTAACACTATGGTTTGCTATATTTCTACATCGGATCCGTCTTGTGTCATATTGTAAAGACGGAGTAAGTGCGAGGTTCCATGTAAAATAACACTATGATTCGCTACATTTCTACATCGTATCCGTCTTTTGTCATATTATAAAGACGGAGTTAGTGCGTGGTCCCATGTAAGATAACACTATGATTTGCTACATTTCTACATCGTATCCGTCTTGTGTCATCTTGTAAAGACGGCTTAATTGTGAGGTCCCATGCTATATAACACTATGGTTTGCTACATTTCTACATCGTATCCGTCTTGTGTCATCTTGTAAAGACGGCGTAAATGTGAGGTCCCATGTAAGATAACACTATGGTTTGTTACATTTCTACATCGTATCCATCTTGTGTCATATTGTAAAGACGGAGTATGTGCGAGGTTCCATGTCAGATAACACTATGGTTTGCTATATTTCTACATCGTATCCGTCTTGTTTCATATTGTAAAGAAGGAGTAAGAGCTGGGTTCCATGTAATATAACACTATGGTTTGCTACATTTCTATATCGTATCGGTCTTGTGTCATGTTGTAAAGACGGAGTAAAAGCGAGGTTCCTCTTAAGATAACACTATGGTTTGCTATATTTCTACTTCATATCCGTCTTGTGTCATGTTTTAAAAATGGAGTTATTGCGAGGTTCCATGTTAGATAACACTATGGTTTGCTACATTTCTACATTGTATCCATCTTTTGTCATATTGTAATGACGGAGTAAGTGCGATGTTCCTTGTCAGATAACACTATGGTTTGCTGTATTTCTACATCGTATCCGTCTTATGTCATATTGTAAAGAAGGAGTACGTGCAAGGTTCCATGTAAGATAACACTATGGTTTGCTACATTTGTACATCGTATCCGTCTTGTGTCATATATTAAAGACGGAGTAAGTGCGAGGTTCCATGTAAGATAACACTATTGTTTGCTATATTTCTACATCTTAACCGACTTTTGTCATATTGTAAAGACGGAGTAAGTGCGAAGTTCCATGTAAAATAACACTATGGTTTGCTACATTTCTACATCGTATCCGTCTTGTGTCATATTGTAAAGACGGAGTAAGTGCTTGGTTCCATGCTAAATAACACTATGATTTGCTACATTTCTACATCGTATCCGTCTTGTGTAATATTATAAAGACTGAGTAAGTGCGAGGTCCAATGTAAGATAACACTATGGTTTGCTACATTTGTACATCGTATCCGTCTTGTGTTATCTTGTAAAGACGGCGTTAATGTGAGATCCCATGTTAGATAACACTATGGTTTGCTACATTTCTACTTCGTATCCGTCTTGTGTCATATTGTAAAGACGGATTAAGTGCGAGGTTCCATGTCAGATAACACTATGGTTTGCTATATTTCTACATCATATCCGTCTTGTGTCATATTGTTTAGAAGGAGTTAGTGCTAGGTTCCATGTTATATAATACTATGGTTTGCTATATTTATACATCGTATCAGTCTTGTGTCATATTGTAAAGACGGAGTAAGTGCGAGGTTCCTCTTAAGATAACACTATGGTTTGCTATATTTTTTCTTCGTAGCCGTCTTGTGTCATATTGTGAAGACGGAGTAAGTGCGAAGTTCCATGCTAGATAACACTATGGTTTGCTACATTTCTGCATCGTATCCGTCTTGTTTCATATTGTAAAGAAGGAGTAAGTGCAAGGTTCCATGTAAGATGACACTATGGTTTGCTACATTTGTACATCGTATCCGTCTTGTGTCATATTGTAAAGACGGAATACGTGTGAGGTTCCATGTAAGATAACGCTATGGTTTGCTACATTTCTACATCGTATCCGTTTTTTGTCATATTGTAAAGACGAAGTAAGTGCGTGGTCCCATGTACGATAACACTTTGGTTTACTACATTTCTACATCGTATCTGTCTTGTGTCATATTGTAAAGACGGAGTAAGTGCTTGGTTCCATGGCAGATAACACTATGGTTTGCTACATTTCTACATCGTATCCGTCTTGTGTCATATTGTAAAGACGGCGTAATTGAGAGGTTCCATATAATGTTACACTATGGTTTGCTACATTTCTACATCGTATCCGTCTTGTGTCATATTGTAAAGACTGCGTAAGTGTGAGGTTCCATGTAAGATAACACTATGGTTTGCTATATTTCTACATCGTTTCCGTCTTGTGTCATATTGTAAAGACGGAGTAATTGCGAGGTTCCATGTAAGATAACACTTTGGTTTGCTGTATTTCTACATCGTATCCGTCTTTTGTCATAGTGTAAAGACGATGTTAGTGCGAGGTTCCATGTAAAATACCAGTATAGTTTGCTACATTTCTACATCGTATCCATCTTGTGTCATATTGTAAAGACGGAGTAAGTGCGTAGTTCCTCGTAAGATAACGCTATGGTTTGCTTCATTTCTACATCGTTTCCGTCTTGTGTTAATTGTAAAGACGGAGTAATTGCGAGATTCCATGTCAGATAACACTATGGTTTGCTATATTTCTACATCGTATCTGTCTTGTGTCATATTGTAAAGACGGAATAATTGCTAGGTTCCTCGTAAGATAACACATGGTTTGCTACATTTGTACATCGTATCCGTCTTGTGTCATATTGTAAAGACGGAAGTAAGTGTGAGGTCCATGTAAGATAACGCTATGGTTTGCTACATTTCTACATCGTATCCGTCTTTTGTCATATTGTAAAGTCGGAGTAAGTGCGGGATCCCATGTAAGATAACACTATTTTTTACTACATTTCTTCGTCGGATCCGATTTGTGTCATATTGTAAAGACGGAGTAAGTACGAGGTTCCATTTAAGATACCACTATGGTAGGTTACATTTTACATGGTATCCGTCTTGTGTCATATTGTTAAGATGGAGTAAGTGCTTGGTTCCATGTAAGATAACATTTTAGTGGGCTACATTTCTACACCGTATCCGTCTTGTGTCACAATGTAAAGACGGAGTAAGTACGATGTTCCATTTAAGAAAACGATATGGTGGGCTAAATTTCTACACCGTATCTTTCTCGTGTTATATTGTTAATTATGAGTTAGTGCGAGGTTCTATGTTGGATAGCACTATGGTGGACTACATTTTACACCGTATCCCTCTCGTGACATAATGGAAAGACGGATTAAGTGCGAGGTTCCATGTAAGATAACACTATGGTGGGCTACCTTTCTACACCGTATCCGTATTGTGTCATAATATAAATATGGGTAAGTGTGAGGTTCCAAGTAAGATAACACTGAGGTTGGCTACATTTGTACACCGTATCCGTCATGTGTCATAATATAAAGACGGAGTAAGTGCAAGGTTCCATGTAAGATAACACTATGGTGGGCTACCTTTCTACACCGTATCCGTCTTGTGTCATAATGTATAGAAGGAGTGAGTGCGAGGTTCCATGTAAGATAACACTATGGTGGGCTACATTTGTACACCGTATCCGTCATGTGTCATAATATAAAGACGGAGTAAGTGCAAGGTTCCATGTAAGATAACACTATGGTGGGCTACCTTTCTACACCGTATCCGTCTTGTGTCATAATATAAAGATGAGTAAGTGTGAGGTTCCAAGTAAGATAACACTATGGTTTGCTACATTTCTACACCGCATCTGTCATTTGTCATAATATAAAGATGGAGTTAATGCGAGGTTCCAAGTAAGATAACACTATGGTGGGTTATATTTTTACACCGTATCCGTCTTGTGTCATAATGTATAGAAGGGCAAAGTACGAGGTACCATGTAAGATAACACTGTGGTTGGCTACATTTCTACACCGTATCCGTCTTGTGTCATAATGTATAGAAGGAGTAAGTGCGAGGTTCCATGTAAGATAACACAATGGTGGGCTGCATTTCTACACCGTATCCGTCATTTGTCGTAATATAAAGATGGAATAAGTGTTAGGTTCCAAGTAAGATAACACTATGGTGGGTTATATTTTTACACCGTATCCGTCTTGTGTCATAATGTATAGAAGGGGTAAGTACGAGGTACCATGTAAGATAACACTATGATGGGCTACATTTCTACATCGTTTCCGTCTTTTGTCATAATGTAAAGACGGAATAAGTGCGAAATTCCATGTAAGATAACACTATGGTGGGCTACATTTCTACACCGTATCCGTCTCGTATAATAATGTCAAGATGGAGTAATTGCGAGGTTCCATTTGAATGAAGCGGTTCGGCGCACCATTAAAACAAGGTTGAATATTTCAAATTGGATTTCTACTAAGGCGATTTTCTTTGTTTAATGTTTTTTCATTTCCTTATCATTGTCTAATCCGTCGTGTTCCTAAAAGCGCCGTTTCCTGTTGAACATTTTAGCGTCCCGATACAGATTTCATTATTAGATGAGCATGAAATATTTAACATGTTTTGTCAATAAACGTTTACGTGTGTGTGTTACCATTTTGAATGGTAGTTATTCATTTTGCAATTAATTGCGGTTATAAAATAGACAACATTTCTATGTAAATGAATAAAAACTAAGGAACATATATAATATACCACTATTTTATACTAATTAAATAAGATAGCCCACATATATATTTATACTATTTAAATATAAACACTATGTAACACACAGGGTGTATTTTACTTATTAAATATTGTTTTTGAATGTAAATAACTTTTGAATTTATAATAGAAAAACATAAACAGTTTTACAATGAATATATTGTAACAATAGCACACTGAGTTTTCTTCGTAAACCAGTCCAAAATACAGCGAAACGCTTGCTTAACTATGGTTAAACACCTCCATTTCGTACAGCGGAACATATGTATGGAAGGTTATCACCGCCATAACTCTAAGTCTGAAATTAGTCGTTTGTTCTTTGTGCAATGGGTGTTAATGTTTCTTTCTTCTTAGTTCTTTGTGGGAAATGAAACATTTCACCTTTGTGTCTATCCTACTATATCCTATCATTGTAAAAGTTACATAAGTCTCTTCGTGTCAGATTAAACATTACTTGCTGCGTAAAATGTATTTTTAGAATTTGATGCATGTTTCGATATGTGTTTCGGCTGCAGTCAGTCACGAATATCTTTTTATTCCTATGTTCACTCCCTTTGTAGGGAGTGTAGGGAATGTATTTGGACAGGGTTCCAGACTATTTCGACTTTGCTGCCGCTGAAAGTCATCATTGTAATAAATCCTAACTTCCCATTATAACGTTCAGTGGCGTTGCAAAATTACAGACAGGTCCCCTGTAAACAACCCAAGAAGTTGCGAATGGAAATATTTGATGTAATCAGTCATCAGAATTCGCGACTCTTCATACAGCCTTACACATTTAGATCAGCTACCACCATTGCCTTTTCCATAGACTTACATTATAACGTTTGACCTTTTTTTCACTATTTCTACTATTCGTGGACAAAAAAGTCCTACATCATATTCAAGTACTATCCTAGACTCAAATTAAAAGGTCCCCGACTTTTTTGCCCCCTGAAGTTGGTTACCCCCACTTTCTGTATGAAAAAAACAACAACTAAATTTCATCAATGTTACTTTCCATACAGTACCCTTAATAAAACGAATTTAGTCAGTCACAGAAACATAATTTTAAGTTTTTATTGACACAGACATAATAAACTTATATTTTATTGTGATCAATTGCCGGTTTGACATTTTCATCCAACCAGAAATAACCTTACTATAAAAATATATCCCCTGAACATCCCTTTTCTTTTTCAGCCAATCAGAGAGCTTCTCTCAATGTTGGTTTTGATTGTTTATTGACACAAACATAATAAACTTATATTTTATTGTAATCATTTGCCAGTTTGACATTTTCATCCAACCAAAATTAAGCTGACTATAAAAATATATCCCTTGAACATCCCTATTCTTTTTCAGCCAATCGGAGAGCTTCTCTCAATGTTGGTTTTGATTGTTTATTGACACAAACATAATAAACTTATATTTTATTGTAATCATTTGCCAGTTTGACATTTTCATCCAACCAAAATTAAGCTTACTATAAAAATATATCCCCTGAACATCCCTATTCTTTTTCAGCCAATCAGAGAGCTTCTCTCAATGTTGGTTTTGATTGTTTATTGACACAAACATAATAAACTTATATTTCAGTATAAACATCTTGGTATTTTATTTGATAAATTTAATAATTTAAGTTATACTATAAACAAAGCATGTTCAAAGTTTAGATTTACATTTTTAAGCATAATAAACTGCGGTATTTACTCTGGTGGAATACATCTAGCATCCTCTAAAACAATATATAAGACAGTTGTACTGCCAAAAACCAAAACGCTCTCATAGATGTTGTATAAAGTTTATGCAATCTATCTCTTAATATTCAATAACTGGTATAGCATTTAGTTTATTAGATTGTTTATCAGTAGAAGCAGAAATAGACAAAAGAAAATTAACATTTCTTGGGCAGTTATGTAGATTGCATCCAAAATTTCATGCAAAACAATTGTTTGCATATAGACTGTTTGATTTTCAAAACAATCCTTTGACAGTAAAAGCTTTTATTAGTGAAATATATTCTGTATGTGGAAAGTAGGAATTATCATTTTATCTTGATAAATATACAAAATCAGGTCAATTTCCATCTAAGTTAATGTGGAAAAGAATAATAAATAAATGTATTGTTGAGTTTGAAAATAAAAGAATATTTACTAACTGTCATATTGATGAAACTTTATATGGTTTTTATATATTGCATAATAATTTAAACTTGTGTGACATTTGGAAATTATCCCAAGAAGATAGAAAATGCTCATCACAATGTACCATAGCAATAAAGTTGATATGCAAATTATTCAGTAAACCATATGAGCAAACATGACCTAAGTGCTATATTGTTAATGGTTATACTGTTGAACATGTTCTACTACACTGTATAAAGAGTAACAGCAAAAGAAATATGTTACACTGCAAGTTATTTGAGAAGTTTGGTTTTGTTCTATATCGCTGTTTGATATGCATGCCACCTCGTCTGCAGTTGATCCACAGGGTTAGTGGAATGTTACGTTTTCTAAATAAAGAAGATAGTTTTTATTATTTGAAAATTTGCTTAGATATATTTTGCAGCATTTGGTTAACATGTAGTATAGTTAGAACTTAAAAGGTTCAGTTTTAACTTGTATAATAATATAACAAATCTAAATTGGTTTATAATAATATACGTATGTTGTACTAATTTAACTTCTTGCATAGTTTCCTTTTAGATAAATCTTATATTTCGTTTCGATAAGGTTCTTATTTTGGATAATTATGCACGTTTAAAAAGCTATATTGGACTGTTGTATAACACGTGTTGTTATGTTGTATATATTGTTCGCTCAGCGCAAAACCCCAGTAACTGCATTTTTCTTACTTTTCAGGAGAGACAAAAAACTGATTATATCAATAACTAGTTAAAAGACTTAAGTTTAATCTTATTATTAAGCATATTCATTAAAAACAGTTCTTCACATTTGTATCTTGTATAACAAAAAAATATTAACAAAGTATTAAAAGTGATCTGAAAAATTAAGTTGGAAATTTGCGTTGAAAAACTCGGCACAAAACTCCAGTAACAGCACTTACTGATTTTTTGCTCTGAAATATATTTGTGCAAAACTCCAGTAAGTGCATTTACTGTTTTTTTGCTCTTAAATTTTACTTGTGCAAAACATCAGTTTTTACTCTAAAAGGTATATTGTACAATTAAAATGGCCAAAGATTTACTAAACAGTACAACTAGTATAATAACATTAGTTTAATGGAAAAAAAGAGTTTATTTGACTTTTACAATAGACAATATTTATTCAAACACTATTTTATTCAAAAGTAATTCTGGCCTCTGGCCCATAATACAAATATACATGCATAGTAAACATGCACATAACAAATGACTTGCTATAACTTATAGTAACTGCTTCTTATAAAATTAATTTTGTTTTTTTATTAGTTTTTAAATTAAAAAATCAAATAATATTAAAAAGAAACATTTCTTTTCTTACGTTGATATTTATTAAGCTTCACAATAGGCATGAATAGAAAGCTCTTTGGAATTATAAACTATTTTAAAACCATTAACAAAATGATTAATATTTCTCTTTTATAAACACTATTTCTGTTCTTCATATCGCAATTAAAGAAAAAGTTCTTAACATTATTTGAGCAGTATCTATCAATTATAATCTTTAGTCATTTAAAAGAAAATGCCACAATTTTCATCTTTTAGCAGTGTTTTATCTAAAAATGTGTTGCTTTGAGTCATCGTATTATAAATAATGTGTTGATTTTCATTAATTAAAAAAACACTAGAAGTCATTCAGCATTAATAGTAACCATAACTATATTTGGCAGTTATGCTAAAAATTAATAATAAATTTACGGATAAGTTGGCTTTTTTATATTACCATTAATAAACAAACACTATTTCTTTGAAACCTTCTGAGATGTGAGGGATTAAATTCTTAACGGGTCGTGCATAGTAAATCAATGGTCTATCATCATCATCATCATCAACTGTATTCTCACTCATTTCTATATTGCAACTCTTATCACAAGTACCATCTATTTCACTATTCATCTCAGTAGAATTTCTTCTATTACTAACATTTTTACCTGACTTGCCACCACTATTCATATCACTACCATAGCCTCTATCACCAATCTTAGTTCCATCCCCTCTTTCACCACACTTACCACCACAACCACTATTCATCTCACTATCATCGCCTCTATCACTTGACTCACCAACACTACCACTATTCATCTCACTACCATTGCCTCTATCACTAACCTTACTACTATCCCTTCTATCACCAGACTGACCACCACTATCACTATTCATCTTACTACCATCGTTTCCCTCACCAGACTACTAACACGACCATTATTCATTTCAATGCAATCGCTTCTATCACCAGATTTACCACCACTATCACTATTCATCTCATTACCATCCACTCTTTCACCAGACTGCGCGCACAAAATGACCTATTTATGTGTCGATATGCCATAAAACACCATTCATTCATTCATTCTTTCACCAGACTTACCACCACTACCACTATAATGATTCATCTCACTATCATCGCCTCTATCACCAATCTCACTACTATCCCCTGTATCACCAGACTTGTCACCACTACCACTATAATATTTCATCTCACTACTGTCACCTCAATCCCATATCTCACTACCAGCCCTTGTATCACCAGACTTGTCACCACTACCACTATAATAATTCATCGCACTATTATCGCCTCTATCACCAATCGCACTACCATCCCCTGTATCACCAGACTTGTCACCACTACCACTATAATAATTCATCTCACTATCATCGCCTCTATCACCATTCTCACTACCATCCCCTGTATCACCAGACTTGTCACCACTACCACTATAATAATTATTCTCCCTACCATCGCCTCTATCACCAATCTCACTATCATCCTTTCCATCACCAGATTTACCAACACTACCACTATATTAATTCATCTCACTATCATTGCCTCTATCACTAATCTCACTGCCATCCCCTCTATCACCAGACTTACCAACACTACCATTATTCATCTCATTGTAATCGCCTCTATCACCAGACTTACCACCACTATCACTTTTCATCTCACTACCATCCACTCTATCACCAGACTTACCACCACTACCACTATAATAATTTATCTCACTATCATCGCCTCTATCACTAATCTCACTGACATCTTCTCTATCATCAGACTTATCAAGACTACCACTATAATAATTCATCTTACAATCATCATCTCTATCACTAATCTCATTGCCATCCCCTCTATCACCAGACTTACCAACACTACCACTATAATCATTCATCTTGCTACCATCGCCTCTATCACAAATCTCTCTACCATCCCCTCTATCACCAGACTTACCAACACTACAACTATAATAATTCATCGCACTATCATCACCTCTATCACCAATCTCACTGCAATCCTCTCTATCACCAGAATTACAATCAATGTTATCACTTTCACTCTCCCAATCAAGACCTCCACTAACAACATCATCAACATCATCACTTTCACATTGCATTTCAGAAGTAGGAAAATCTAATACATTTATATCTATAGAATTTAAAAACATGCTGCTGTCATTCAGATCCAGATATTTTTTTCTTTTCTAGTGGGAGGGAGTGTCAATAAAAAGTTAAAGTGCAGAAAAGTAATAAAATCATAGATAATGCTGGCTTTTTTGCATTATTGAATTTTTGTTTTGTACTTAATGCTTAAACTTAGTGCAAAATCTCAGTAAGTGCAGTTACTGGGGTTTTGCGCTGAGAAAAATCATGAATGCAGTTACTGGATTTTGCTATTTTTTAAAAAAAAACATAATAAAAAAATAATGTCAACCATCATATTTTGATAAGAGGTGTAACTTACCTTTATATACCAAATTATTTAAAAAAAGTCATTTTGGGATAAATGTCAGTTACTGGGGTTTTGCGCTGAGCCAACGATTTATAAGTGTGTGTGTGTGTGTATTTATCGGATAAAATAGGAAATCTGATACTCAGTTCGTTTTCGGTCGTTGCTGGTAATGGCGTAAGTTACGGGTATTTAAGATCTAATAAGAGCAACAAGTGTACCAAAACGAGGCTTTTCGCCATGGTTTCACATGATATTAAATCAATCGTATGAAAATGTCCTGTTCATGAATTCAAGAGATTCTATTTTAAAATGCATGCACAAGATACAAGCGTTGACGGATATATGACTGACATAAAGAAATGGTTTTGCTGCCATGTATTAATGAAGTCACATAAGAGGAAGTTAATGATCGGTGTGCTAACAATATTTCTGTTCATATTAGTGCTGTATGGATATTCAAGAACAGGTATTAGTATACTTTGTAGTTTTCATCTTTTTAAAGTTCTCTCAGTTTAAACACATCACGTCCAATGGTTTCCGATGTGATATACTTTACGTCCAATGGTTTCCGATGTGATATACATTGGTCGAATGGTCGCGATATGATATACAGTGTATAACCCGAGGTCAAAGTCAGAGGTTGAAACCCCGAAACGTTCATGTCTGTTTTCCTTGAATGAGACACGTCTAAAACTGGTGCTACCAGGGAATCTTTCATATGGGATTTGTTGTAAGGACTTCTTTCACAATTAATGTAAAAATCAGAAGTACAAACTATGGATTATTTGCGTATGTGTATATATGCAATTTATTACTTAATACACATATATCTTATACGTTCGCGTCATTACGTATGAAAGGAATTTGTCACTACATGTATGTAAATACACTATATTTGTGCCTATGTACACACACGATATTTGTGACTATGTACACACACGATATTTGTGCCTATGTACACACACGATTTTTGTGACTATGTCCACACACGATATTTGTGACTATGTACACACACGATATTTGTGCCTATGTACACACACGATATTTGGTTCTTTGTACAGCCATGATATTAATGACTATAGACATACACGATATTTGTGACTATAGACATATACGATATTTGCGACTGTACTGAGACATGCACGATATTTGTGATTATAGGAATAAACGATATTTGTGACTATAGACATACATGACATTTTTGAAACTATAGACAAACACCATATGTGTGACTATGTGCCTATACAATATTTGAAACTATAGACATACACAACAGTTGTGACTATACACATACACCATATTTGTGACTATGTACATACACGATATTTGTGACTATGTACATACATGATATTTGTGACTATAGACATACCAATATTTGTGACTATTTACATACAAGCTATTTGTGACTATAGACATTCACAATATTTATGACTATAGATTTATATTATATTTACGACTATGCACATTCACGATATTTAATATTATAGACAAACACGGTATTTGTGATTTAGACTTACACGATATTTGTGACTATAGATGTATACGATATTTGTGACTATAGACATACACGGTATTTGTGACTATGTACATACACGATATTTGTGATTTAGACTTACACGATATTTGTGACTATTTACAACACAAGATTTGTGACTGTAGACATACACGGTATTTGTGACTATGTACATACACGATATTTGTGATTTAGACTTACACGATATTTGTGACTAGTTACATACACAATATTTGTGACTACAGACATATACGATATTTGTGACTCTAGACATACACAGTATTTGTGACTATGTACATACACGTTTTTTGTGATTTAGACTTACACGATATTTGTGACTATTTACATGGACAATATTTGTGACTATAGACATAAACGATATTTGTGATTTAGACTTACACGATATTTGTGACTATAGACGTACACGATATTTGTGACTATAGACAAACACGATATTTGTGATTATAGACATACCCCATATTTGTGGCTATTTACATACACGCTATTTGTGACAATAGACATTCACAATATTTGTGACTATGTACATACACGATATTTAAAATTAATGACAAACACGGTATTTGTGATTTAGACTTACACGATATTTGTGACTAGAGACATATACGATATTTGTGGCTACAGACATACATGATATTTGTGATTTATACATACACGATATTTTTGACTATAGACATACACGGTATTTGTGACTATGTACATACACGAGTTTTGTGATTTAGACTTACACGATATTTGTGACTATTTACAAACACGATATTTGTGACTATAGACATACTCAATATTTGTGACTATAGACAAACACGATATTTGTGATTTACACTTACACGGTATTTGTGACTATAGACATACACGATATTTGTGACTATAGACATACACAATATTTGTGACTAATTACATACGCGCTATTTGTGATTATAGACATACACGATATTTGTGATTTAGAGTTACACGATATTTGTGACTATAAACATACACGATATGTGTGGCTATTTACATACACTATATTTGTGAATCTAGACATACTCGGTATTTGTGACTAAAGACATACACGATATTTGTGACTTAATACATTAACGATATTTGTAACGTTGTACATGCACGATATTTGTGACTATAGACATACACGATATTTGTGATTTGTACATAAACGATATTTATGACTGTAGACATACACGATATTTCTGACTATGTACATACACGATATTTGTGATTTAGACATACACGATATTTGACATACACGATATTTGTTACTATAGATATCACGATATTTATGACTATAGATATATATCGTATTTGTGACTATGTACATACACGATATTTAACATTATAGACAAATATGGTATTTGTGATTTAGACTTACACGCTATTTGTGACTATAGACATATACGATATTTGTTACTATAGACATACACGATATTTGTGACTATAGACATATACGATATTTGTGACTATAGACATACACGGTATTTGTGACTATGTACATACACGATATTTGTGATTTAGATTTACACGATATTTGTGACTATTAACATACACAATATTTGTGACTATAGACATACACGGTATTTGTGACTATGTACATACACGATATTTGTGATTTAGATTTACACGATATTTGTGACTATCTACATACACAATATTTGTGACTATAGACATATACCATATTTGTGACTATACACATACACGGTATTTGTGACTATGTACATAGACGATTTTTGTGATTTAGACTTACACGATATTTGTGACTAGAGACATATACGATATTTGTGGCTATAGACATACACGATATTTGTGATTTATACATACACGATATTTGTGACTATAGACATACACGGTATTTGTGACTATGTACATACACGATATTTGTGATTTAGACTTACACGATATTTGTTACTATTTACAAACACGATATTTTTGACTATAGACATACACAATATTTGTGATTTACACTTACACGATATTTGTGACTATAGACATACACGATATTTGTGACTATAGACATACACGATATTTGTGATTATAGACATACCCCATATTTGTGGCTATTTACATACACGCTGTTTGTGACTATAGACATTCACGATATTAATGACTATAGATATATATCATATTTGTGACTATGTACATACACGATATTTAAAATTAATGACAAACACGGTATTTGTGATTTAGACTTACACGATATTTGTGACTAGAGACATATACGATATTTGTGGCTATAGACATACACGATATTTGTGACTATAGACATACACAATATTTGTGACTATTTACATACGCGATATATGTGACTATAGACATTAACGATATTTGTGACTATGTACATACACGATATTTGTGACTATAGACATACACGATATTTTTGACTATTTACATACACGATATCTGTGGCTATGTACATACACGATATTGGTGACTATAGACATACATGATAATTGTGACTATTTACATACATGATATTTGTGACTGTTAACATACACGATATTTGTAACTATAGACATGCATGATATTTTTGACTATTTACATACACGATATTTGTGGCTATGTACATACACGATATTGGTGACTATAGATATACACGATAATTTTGACTATTTACATACATGATATTTGTGACTGGTAACATACACCATATTTGTGACTATACGTCTCGCACCACTATTACATTTCCCATAGGGCTCCATTGTAACATTTATGTCCAAAACAGAGTGAAAAATTAAATTCTGCAGCATGTGTCTGGGCTCAACTTCTTCACTGGTTCAAGATATGCAATTATAAAGAAAAAAATGTATACCTTGACCAGGTTGTTTTTTTTTAAATTCAATGCTTTTGCGAGACCTATCAATTTCCAGAGTAATAATATGTCAACTATTCGCCCTAGATGCCGTTCGAACCAACAATTCTGAAATGACACAGAATTGTCCAGAAAGCTGGTATCAGCATCAAATTTTCAGTGGTGATTTCTAAAATACTGACCATTTAACTCATACCAGCAAAAAACAAAACATTGCAGTACAAAGCCCTGAAAAAAGAAGAAAAAGAGAACTAAAGTTTTATTTCTACCTCCTTCACCTGTAGGTCCGGAGTACTGAAGGGAGATAATAGTGGTGTGAGGACTTTTTTTTTAAATTTAAGATTCTCAATTTACATATTATGTAACAATACTCAATACAAGTTCAATAAAGCTAAATGTATCCCCATATCTGAACTAGTTCTGAAATAAAATAAGTTTAAGTGACACATGGTTTCAGTCAAAATGCTGCTATTTCTTGTAAAAAAGCAAGAATTCACAACCCTACAGTCTAAATTTCATGATAACTTGACCAATTGTGTCTAAAAAGGTCTGAAACTTTCACAACTACATGGTAAAATGAAAAGGTGTCTGAAAATGGGAAGAAAAACAGACATTTTGATTACAAAAAAAATGATATTGTGGAACAAAACTTATTAAACATAACATATTTTAGATAAAATTTCAATATCAGAATGATATAGCAGCAACACAAGCAAACAATTTAAGCTATTTTCATGCTAAAAGTACTCCATTACCCTGTCTACACATCAATTCCAATATAAGAAGGGCAACACAGGCCCAATAGATAATGCATACATGACATTCAATGTAAAATTCTGCATATCTATAGCATTTTCTATAAAAATGGAGTACAAGCAAAAACTTCGCCAAATTCAATGATTCGACGCAGAATTTAATGCGACCACAACCGAAAACAACCAAAGTTAACCATAAACTGGCCTCTTGGCAAGATTGCAACTACTGCCTTTTCATAATTAAACGATAAAAATTAGTACAAACTCCCAGTCCACTGTAAATATGCAATTTATTTCATTTTGCAAACAATTCTATTTTTGTATGCAGAAATAAGTGGGTGGGGTAATAAATTAATGTAAAACAACAGCTTAAAATTCACAATCTGAGCAATAAGCATGTCCATTGGAATTCAGTGTGATCTTGCAGATACTTCAACCTGAATTAAGGGTTGGTAGCTCTACAAAAATATGGCAAAACCACACATGATGGTGAGAGTGTCACAAATGGGATCTGTCTGAGGATAGGTGTTCATGAAATATGAGACTAGACACTGCTCATAAACCTAAACTTAGGGCAAGGAAACACCAAAATGACCATCTACAGAGTAAACCAGCATTCTGCCATGCGTTAAACATGATGTATCTCTCTTTTTGTTTCCACATTTAACAGAATACTAAATCATACATGGATAATATGAATATCAAGAAATTGACATATACAAAGTTTGGTCAATGTGTGTAATCTCTATCATAAATGCATGAAAAAAAAATGCAAATCTGCACCATTAGTTATATTGAAATGTTTAAAAACTCTGCTTGTGTGCAACTATTCATAACATGTCCAAATTATAGTTTAATACCTTCTATTTAAAGAAATCAGCATCCCTCAACACTGGAACATGCAGATCTGTCAGTTTCTGTTAACGTCTCACACCACTATTACATTTCCCATAGGGCTCCATTGTAACATTTATGTCCAAAACAGAGTGAAAAATTAAATTCTGCAGCATGTGTCTGGGCACAACTTCTTCACTGGTTCAAGATATGCAATTATAAAGAAAAAAAAAAGTATACCTTGACCAGGTTGTTTTTTTTTAAATTCAATGCTTTTGTGAGACCTATCACTTTCCAGAGTAATAATATGTCAACTATTCGCCCTAGATGCCGTTCGAACCAACAATTCTGAAATGACACAGAATTGTCCAGAAAGCTGGTACATGTATCAGCATCAAATTTTCAGTGGTGATTTCTAAAATACTGACCATTTAACTCATGCCAGCAAAAAACAAAACATTGCAGTACAAAGCCCTGAAAAAAGAAGAAAAAGAGAACTAAAGTTTTATTTCTACCTCCTTCACCTGTAGGTCCGGAGTACTCAAGGGAGATAATAGTGGTGTGAGTCCTATAGACGGACACGATATTTGTGATTTAGACTTACGCGATATTTGTGACTATAGACATACACGATATTTTTGACTATTTACATACACGATATCTGTGGCTATGTACATACACGATATTGGTGACTATAGACATACATGATAATTGTGACTATTTACATACATGATATTTGTGACTGTTAACATACACGATATTTGTAACTATAGACATGCATGATATTTTTGACTATTTACATACACGATATTTGTGGCTATGTACATACACGATATTGGTGACTATAGATATACACGATAATTTTGACTATTTACATACATGATATTTGTGACTGGTAACATACACCATATTTGTGACTATACGTCTCGCACCACTATTACATTTCCCATAGGGCTCCATTGTAACATTTATGTCCAAAACAGAGTGAAAAATTAAATTCTGCAGCATGTGTCTGGGCTCAACTTCTTCACTGGTTCAAGATATGCAATTATAAAGAAAAAAATGTATACCTTGACCAGGTTGTTTTTTTTTAAATTCAATGCTTTTGCGAGACCTATCAATTTCCAGAGTAATAATATGTCAACTATTCGCCCTAGATGCCGTTCGAACCAACAATTCTGAAATGACACAGAATTGTCCAGAAAGCTGGTATCAGCATCAAATTTTCAGTGGTGATTTCTAAAATACTGACCATTTAACTCATACCAGCAAAAAACAAAACATTGCAGTACAAAGCCCTGAAAAAAGAAGAAAAAGAGAACTAAAGTTTTATTTCTACCTCCTTCACCTGTAGGTCCGGAGTACTGAAGGGAGATAATAGTGGTGTGAGGACTTTTTTTTTAAATTTAAGATTCTCAATTTACATATTATGTAACAATACTCAATACAAGTTCAATAAAGCTAAATGTATCCCCATATCTGAACTAGTTCTGAAATAAAATAAGTTTAAGTGACACATGGTTTCAGTCAAAATGCTGCTATTTCTTGTAAAAAAGCAAGAATTCACAACCCTACAGTCTAAATTTCATGATAACTTGACCAATTGTGTCTAAAAAGGTCTGAAACTTTCACAACTACATGGTAAAATGAAAAGGTGTCTGAAAATGGGAAGAAAAACAGACATTTTGATTACAAAAAAAATGATATTGTGGAACAAAACTTATTAAACATAACATATTTTAGATAAAATTTCAATATCAGAATGATATAGCAGCAACACAAGCAAACAATTTAAGCTATTTTCATGCTAAAAGTACTCCATTACCCTGTCTACACATCAATTCCAATATAAGAAGGGCAACACAGGCCCAATAGATAATGCATACATGACATTCAATGTAAAATTCTGCATATCTATAGCATTTTCTATAAAAATGGAGTACAAGCAAAAAC
Source organism: Panopea generosa (assembly GCA_029582155.1). Classification (NCBI taxonomy): domain Eukaryota; kingdom Metazoa; phylum Mollusca; class Bivalvia; order Adapedonta; family Hiatellidae; genus Panopea; species Panopea generosa. The sequence continues at coordinate 30,119,708 of CM055901.1, read as the reverse complement.
TTCGCCAAATTCAATGATTCGACGCAGAATTTAATGCGACCACAACCGAAAACAACCAAAGTTAACCATAAACTGGCCTCTTGGCAAGATTGCAACTACTGCCTTTTCATAATTAAACGATAAAAATTAGTACAAACTCCCAGTCCACTGTAAATATGCAATTTATTTCATTTTGCAAACAATTCTATTTTTGTATGCAGAAATAAGTGGGTGGGGTAATAAATTAATGTAAAACAACAGCTTAAAATTCACAATCTGAGCAATAAGCATGTCCATTGGAATTCAGTGTGATCTTGCAGATACTTCAACCTGAATTAAGGGTTGGTAGCTCTACAAAAATATGGCAAAACCACACATGATGGTGAGAGTGTCACAAATGGGATCTGTCTGAGGATAGGTGTTCATGAAATATGAGACTAGACACTGCTCATAAACCTAAACTTAGGGCAAGGAAACACCAAAATGACCATCTACAGAGTAAACCAGCATTCTGCCATGCGTTAAACATGATGTATCTCTCTTTTTGTTTCCACATTTAACAGAATACTAAATCATACATGGATAATATGAATATCAAGAAATTGACATATACAAAGTTTGGTCAATGTGTGTAATCTCTATCATAAATGCATGAAAAAAAAATGCAAATCTGCACCATTAGTTATATTGAAATGTTTAAAAACTCTGCTTGTGTGCAACTATTCATAACATGTCCAAATTATAGTTTAATACCTTCTATTTAAAGAAATCAGCATCCCTCAACACTGGAACATGCAGATCTGTCAGTTTCTGTTAACGTCTCACACCACTATTACATTTCCCATAGGGCTCCATTGTAACATTTATGTCCAAAACAGAGTGAAAAATTAAATTCTGCAGCATGTGTCTGGGCACAACTTCTTCACTGGTTCAAGATATGCAATTATAAAGAAAAAAAAAGTATACCTTGACCAGGTTGTTTTTTTTTAAATTCAATGCTTTTGTGAGACCTATCACTTTCCAGAGTAATAATATGTCAACTATTCGCCCTAGATGCCGTTCGAACCAACAATTCTGAAATGACACAGAATTGTCCAGAAAGCTGGTACATGTATCAGCATCAAATTTTCAGTGGTGATTTCTAAAATACTGACCATTTAACTCATGCCAGCAAAAAACAAAACATTGCAGTACAAAGCCCTGAAAAAAGAAGAAAAAGAGAACTAAAGTTTTATTTCTACCTCCTTCACCTGTAGGTCCGGAGTACTCAAGGGAGATAATAGTGGTGTGAGTCCTATAGACGGACACGATATTTGTGATTTAGACTTACGCGATATTTGTGACTATAGACATACACGATATTTTTGACTATTTACATACACGATATCTGTGGCTATGTACATACACGATATTGGTGACTATAGACATACATGATAATTGTGACTATTTACATACATGATATTTGTGACTGTTAACATACACGATATTTGTAACTATAGACATGCATGATATTTTTGACTATTTACATACACGATATTTGTGGCTATGTACATACACGATATTGGTGACTATAGATATACACGATAATTTTGACTATTTACATACATGATATTTGTGACTGGTAACATACACCATATTTGTGACTATACGTCTCGCACCACTATTACATTTCCCATAGGGCTCCATTGTAACATTTATGTCCAAAACAGAGTGAAAAATTAAATTCTGCAGCATGTGTCTGGGCTCAACTTCTTCACTGGTTCAAGATATGCAATTATAAAGAAAAAAATGTATACCTTGACCAGGTTGTTTTTTTTTAAATTCAATGCTTTTGCGAGACCTATCAATTTCCAGAGTAATAATATGTCAACTATTCGCCCTAGATGCCGTTCGAACCAACAATTCTGAAATGACACAGAATTGTCCAGAAAGCTGGTATCAGCATCAAATTTTCAGTGGTGATTTCTAAAATACTGACCATTTAACTCATACCAGCAAAAAACAAAACATTGCAGTACAAAGCCCTGAAAAAAGAAGAAAAAGAGAACTAAAGTTTTATTTCTACCTCCTTCACCTGTAGGTCCGGAGTACTGAAGGGAGATAATAGTGGTGTGAGGACTTTTTTTTTAAATTTAAGATTCTCAATTTACATATTATGTAACAATACTCAATACAAGTTCAATAAAGCTAAATGTATCCCCATATCTGAACTAGTTCTGAAATAAAATAAGTTTAAGTGACACATGGTTTCAGTCAAAATGCTGCTATTTCTTGTAAAAAAGCAAGAATTCACAACCCTACAGTCTAAATTTCATGATAACTTGACCAATTGTGTCTAAAAAGGTCTGAAACTTTCACAACTACATGGTAAAATGAAAAGGTGTCTGAAAATGGGAAGAAAAACAGACATTTTGATTACAAAAAAAATGATATTGTGGAACAAAACTTATTAAACATAACATATTTTAGATAAAATTTCAATATCAGAATGATATAGCAGCAACACAAGCAAACAATTTAAGCTATTTTCATGCTAAAAGTACTCCATTACCCTGTCTACACATCAATTCCAATATAAGAAGGGCAACACAGGCCCAATAGATAATGCATACATGACATTCAATGTAAAATTCTGCATATCTATAGCATTTTCTATAAAAATGGAGTACAAGCAAAAACTTCGCCAAATTCAATGATTCGACGCAGAATTTAATGCGACCACAACCGAAAACAACCAAAGTTAACCATAAACTGGCCTCTTGGCAAGATTGCAACTACTGCCTTTTCATAATTAAACGATAAAAATTAGTACAAACTCCCAGTCCACTGTAAATATGCAATTTATTTCATTTTGCAAACAATTCTATTTTTGTATGCAGAAATAAGTGGGTGGGGTAATAAATTAATGTAAAACAACAGCTTAAAATTCACAATCTGAGCAATAAGCATGTCCATTGGAATTCAGTGTGATCTTGCAGATACTTCAACCTGAATTAAGGGTTGGTAGCTCTACAAAAATATGGCAAAACCACACATGATGGTGAGAGTGTCACAAATGGGATCTGTCTGAGGATAGGTGTTCATGAAATATGAGACTAGACACTGCTCATAAACCTAAACTTAGGGCAAGGAAACACCAAAATGACCATCTACAGAGTAAACCAGCATTCTGCCATGCGTTAAACATGATGTATCTCTCTTTTTGTTTCCACATTTAACAGAATACTAAATCATACATGGATAATATGAATATCAAGAAATTGACATATACAAAGTTTGGTCAATGTGTGTAATCTCTATCATAAATGCATGAAAAAAAAATGCAAATCTGCACCATTAGTTATATTGAAATGTTTAAAAACTCTGCTTGTGTGCAACTATTCATAACATGTCCAAATTATAGTTTAATACCTTCTATTTAAAGAAATCAGCATCCCTCAACACTGGAACATGCAGATCTGTCAGTTTCTGTTAACGTCTCACACCACTATTACATTTCCCATAGGGCTCCATTGTAACATTTATGTCCAAAACAGAGTGAAAAATTAAATTCTGCAGCATGTGTCTGGGCACAACTTCTTCACTGGTTCAAGATATGCAATTATAAAGAAAAAAAAAGTATACCTTGACCAGGTTGTTTTTTTTTAAATTCAATGCTTTTGTGAGACCTATCACTTTCCAGAGTAATAATATGTCAACTATTCGCCCTAGATGCCGTTCGAACCAACAATTCTGAAATGACACAGAATTGTCCAGAAAGCTGGTACATGTATCAGCATCAAATTTTCAGTGGTGATTTCTAAAATACTGACCATTTAACTCATGCCAGCAAAAAACAAAACATTGCAGTACAAAGCCCTGAAAAAAGAAGAAAAAGAGAACTAAAGTTTTATTTCTACCTCCTTCACCTGTAGGTCCGGAGTACTCAAGGGAGATAATAGTGGTGTGAGTCCTATAGACGGACACGATATTTGTGATTTAGACTTACGCGATATTTGTGACTATAGACATACACGATATTTTTGACTATTTACATACACGATATCTGTGGCTATGTACATACACGATATTGGTGACTATAGACATACATGATAATTGTGACTATTTACATACATGATATTTGTGACTGTTAACATACACGATATTTGTAACTATAGACATGCATGATATTTTTGACTATTTACATACACGATATTTGTGGCTATGTACATACACGATATTGGTGACTATAGATATACACGATAATTTTGACTATTTACATACATGATATTTGTGACTGGTAACATACACCATATTTGTGACTATACGTCTCGCACCACTATTACATTTCCCATAGGGCTCCATTGTAACATTTATGTCCAAAACAGAGTGAAAAATTAAATTCTGCAGCATGTGTCTGGGCTCAACTTCTTCACTGGTTCAAGATATGCAATTATAAAGAAAAAAATGTATACCTTGACCAGGTTGTTTTTTTTTAAATTCAATGCTTTTGCGAGACCTATCAATTTCCAGAGTAATAATATGTCAACTATTCGCCCTAGATGCCGTTCGAACCAACAATTCTGAAATGACACAGAATTGTCCAGAAAGCTGGTATCAGCATCAAATTTTCAGTGGTGATTTCTAAAATACTGACCATTTAACTCATACCAGCAAAAAACAAAACATTGCAGTACAAAGCCCTGAAAAAAGAAGAAAAAGAGAACTAAAGTTTTATTTCTACCTCCTTCACCTGTAGGTCCGGAGTACTGAAGGGAGATAATAGTGGTGTGAGGACTTTTTTTTTAAATTTAAGATTCTCAATTTACATATTATGTAACAATACTCAATACAAGTTCAATAAAGCTAAATGTATCCCCATATCTGAACTAGTTCTGAAATAAAATAAGTTTAAGTGACACATGGTTTCAGTCAAAATGCTGCTATTTCTTGTAAAAAAGCAAGAATTCACAACCCTACAGTCTAAATTTCATGATAACTTGACCAATTGTGTCTAAAAAGGTCTGAAACTTTCACAACTACATGGTAAAATGAAAAGGTGTCTGAAAATGGGAAGAAAAACAGACATTTTGATTACAAAAAAAATGATATTGTGGAACAAAACTTATTAAACATAACATATTTTAGATAAAATTTCAATATCAGAATGATATAGCAGCAACACAAGCAAACAATTTAAGCTATTTTCATGCTAAAAGTACTCCATTACCCTGTCTACACATCAATTCCAATATAAGAAGGGCAACACAGGCCCAATAGATAATGCATACATGACATTCAATGTAAAATTCTGCATATCTATAGCATTTTCTATAAAAATGGAGTACAAGCAAAAACTTCGCCAAATTCAATGATTCGACGCAGAATTTAATGCGACCACAACCGAAAACAACCAAAGTTAACCATAAACTGGCCTCTTGGCAAGATTGCAACTACTGCCTTTTCATAATTAAACGATAAAAATTAGTACAAACTCCCAGTCCACTGTAAATATGCAATTTATTTCATTTTGCAAACAATTCTATTTTTGTATGCAGAAATAAGTGGGTGGGGTAATAAATTAATGTAAAACAACAGCTTAAAATTCACAATCTGAGCAATAAGCATGTCCATTGGAATTCAGTGTGATCTTGCAGATACTTCAACCTGAATTAAGGGTTGGTAGCTCTACAAAAATATGGCAAAACCACACATGATGGTGAGAGTGTCACAAATGGGATCTGTCTGAGGATAGGTGTTCATGAAATATGAGACTAGACACTGCTCATAAACCTAAACTTAGGGCAAGGAAACACCAAAATGACCATCTACAGAGTAAACCAGCATTCTGCCATGCGTTAAACATGATGTATCTCTCTTTTTGTTTCCACATTTAACAGAATACTAAATCATACATGGATAATATGAATATCAAGAAATTGACATATACAAAGTTTGGTCAATGTGTGTAATCTCTATCATAAATGCATGAAAAAAAAATGCAAATCTGCACCATTAGTTATATTGAAATGTTTAAAAACTCTGCTTGTGTGCAACTATTCATAACATGTCCAAATTATAGTTTAATACCTTCTATTTAAAGAAATCAGCATCCCTCAACACTGGAACATGCAGATCTGTCAGTTTCTGTTAACGTCTCACACCACTATTACATTTCCCATAGGGCTCCATTGTAACATTTATGTCCAAAACAGAGTGAAAAATTAAATTCTGCAGCATGTGTCTGGGCACAACTTCTTCACTGGTTCAAGATATGCAATTATAAAGAAAAAAAAAGTATACCTTGACCAGGTTGTTTTTTTTTAAATTCAATGCTTTTGTGAGACCTATCACTTTCCAGAGTAATAATATGTCAACTATTCGCCCTAGATGCCGTTCGAACCAACAATTCTGAAATGACACAGAATTGTCCAGAAAGCTGGTACATGTATCAGCATCAAATTTTCAGTGGTGATTTCTAAAATACTGACCATTTAACTCATGCCAGCAAAAAACAAAACATTGCAGTACAAAGCCCTGAAAAAAGAAGAAAAAGAGAACTAAAGTTTTATTTCTACCTCCTTCACCTGTAGGTCCGGAGTACTCAAGGGAGATAATAGTGGTGTGAGTCCTATAGACGGACACGATATTTGTGATTTAGACTTACGCGATATTTGTGACTATAGACATACACGATATTTTTGACTATTTACATACACGATATCTGTGGCTATGTACATACACGATATTGGTGACTATAGACATACATGATAATTGTGACTATTTACATACATGATATTTGTGACTGTTAACATACACGATATTTGTAACTATAGACATGCATGATATTTTTGACTATTTACATACACGATATTTGTGGCTATGTACATACACGATATTGGTGACTATAGATATACACGATAATTTTGACTATTTACATACATGATATTTGTGACTGGTAACATACACCATATTTGTGACTATACGTCTCGCACCACTATTACATTTCCCATAGGGCTCCATTGTAACATTTATGTCCAAAACAGAGTGAAAAATTAAATTCTGCAGCATGTGTCTGGGCTCAACTTCTTCACTGGTTCAAGATATGCAATTATAAAGAAAAAAATGTATACCTTGACCAGGTTGTTTTTTTTTAAATTCAATGCTTTTGCGAGACCTATCAATTTCCAGAGTAATAATATGTCAACTATTCGCCCTAGATGCCGTTCGAACCAACAATTCTGAAATGACACAGAATTGTCCAGAAAGCTGGTATCAGCATCAAATTTTCAGTGGTGATTTCTAAAATACTGACCATTTAACTCATACCAGCAAAAAACAAAACATTGCAGTACAAAGCCCTGAAAAAAGAAGAAAAAGAGAACTAAAGTTTTATTTCTACCTCCTTCACCTGTAGGTCCGGAGTACTGAAGGGAGATAATAGTGGTGTGAGGACTTTTTTTTTAAATTTAAGATTCTCAATTTACATATTATGTAACAATACTCAATACAAGTTCAATAAAGCTAAATGTATCCCCATATCTGAACTAGTTCTGAAATAAAATAAGTTTAAGTGACACATGGTTTCAGTCAAAATGCTGCTATTTCTTGTAAAAAAGCAAGAATTCACAACCCTACAGTCTAAATTTCATGATAACTTGACCAATTGTGTCTAAAAAGGTCTGAAACTTTCACAACTACATGGTAAAATGAAAAGGTGTCTGAAAATGGGAAGAAAAACAGACATTTTGATTACAAAAAAAATGATATTGTGGAACAAAACTTATTAAACATAACATATTTTAGATAAAATTTCAATATCAGAATGATATAGCAGCAACACAAGCAAACAATTTAAGCTATTTTCATGCTAAAAGTACTCCATTACCCTGTCTACACATCAATTCCAATATAAGAAGGGCAACACAGGCCCAATAGATAATGCATACATGACATTCAATGTAAAATTCTGCATATCTATAGCATTTTCTATAAAAATGGAGTACAAGCAAAAACTTCGCCAAATTCAATGATTCGACGCAGAATTTAATGCGACCACAACCGAAAACAACCAAAGTTAACCATAAACTGGCCTCTTGGCAAGATTGCAACTACTGCCTTTTCATAATTAAACGATAAAAATTAGTACAAACTCCCAGTCCACTGTAAATATGCAATTTATTTCATTTTGCAAACAATTCTATTTTTGTATGCAGAAATAAGTGGGTGGGGTAATAAATTAATGTAAAACAACAGCTTAAAATTCACAATCTGAGCAATAAGCATGTCCATTGGAATTCAGTGTGATCTTGCAGATACTTCAACCTGAATTAAGGGTTGGTAGCTCTACAAAAATATGGCAAAACCACACATGATGGTGAGAGTGTCACAAATGGGATCTGTCTGAGGATAGGTGTTCATGAAATATGAGACTAGACACTGCTCATAAACCTAAACTTAGGGCAAGGAAACACCAAAATGACCATCTACAGAGTAAACCAGCATTCTGCCATGCGTTAAACATGATGTATCTCTCTTTTTGTTTCCACATTTAACAGAATACTAAATCATACATGGATAATATGAATATCAAGAAATTGACATATACAAAGTTTGGTCAATGTGTGTAATCTCTATCATAAATGCATGAAAAAAAAATGCAAATCTGCACCATTAGTTATATTGAAATGTTTAAAAACTCTGCTTGTGTGCAACTATTCATAACATGTCCAAATTATAGTTTAATACCTTCTATTTAAAGAAATCAGCATCCCTCAACACTGGAACATGCAGATCTGTCAGTTTCTGTTAACGTCTCACACCACTATTACATTTCCCATAGGGCTCCATTGTAACATTTATGTCCAAAACAGAGTGAAAAATTAAATTCTGCAGCATGTGTCTGGGCACAACTTCTTCACTGGTTCAAGATATGCAATTATAAAGAAAAAAAAAGTATACCTTGACCAGGTTGTTTTTTTTTAAATTCAATGCTTTTGTGAGACCTATCACTTTCCAGAGTAATAATATGTCAACTATTCGCCCTAGATGCCGTTCGAACCAACAATTCTGAAATGACACAGAATTGTCCAGAAAGCTGGTACATGTATCAGCATCAAATTTTCAGTGGTGATTTCTAAAATACTGACCATTTAACTCATGCCAGCAAAAAACAAAACATTGCAGTACAAAGCCCTGAAAAAAGAAGAAAAAGAGAACTAAAGTTTTATTTCTACCTCCTTCACCTGTAGGTCCGGAGTACTCAAGGGAGATAATAGTGGTGTGAGTCCTATAGACGGACACGATATTTGTGATTTAGACTTACGCGATATTTGTGACTATAGACATACACGATATTTTTGACTATTTACATACACGATATCTGTGGCTATGTACATACACGATATTGGTGACTATAGACATACATGATAATTGTGACTATTTACATACATGATATTTGTGACTGTTAACATACACGATATTTGTAACTATAGACATGCATGATATTTTTGACTATTTACATACACGATATTTGTGGCTATGTACATACACGATATTGGTGACTATAGATATACACGATAATTTTGACTATTTACATACATGATATTTGTGACTGGTAACATACACCATATTTGTGACTATACGTCTCGCACCACTATTACATTTCCCATAGGGCTCCATTGTAACATTTATGTCCAAAACAGAGTGAAAAATTAAATTCTGCAGCATGTGTCTGGGCTCAACTTCTTCACTGGTTCAAGATATGCAATTATAAAGAAAAAAATGTATACCTTGACCAGGTTGTTTTTTTTTAAATTCAATGCTTTTGCGAGACCTATCAATTTCCAGAGTAATAATATGTCAACTATTCGCCCTAGATGCCGTTCGAACCAACAATTCTGAAATGACACAGAATTGTCCAGAAAGCTGGTATCAGCATCAAATTTTCAGTGGTGATTTCTAAAATACTGACCATTTAACTCATACCAGCAAAAAACAAAACATTGCAGTACAAAGCCCTGAAAAAAGAAGAAAAAGAGAACTAAAGTTTTATTTCTACCTCCTTCACCTGTAGGTCCGGAGTACTGAAGGGAGATAATAGTGGTGTGAGGACTTTTTTTTTAAATTTAAGATTCTCAATTTACATATTATGTAACAATACTCAATACAAGTTCAATAAAGCTAAATGTATCCCCATATCTGAACTAGTTCTGAAATAAAATAAGTTTAAGTGACACATGGTTTCAGTCAAAATGCTGCTATTTCTTGTAAAAAAGCAAGAATTCACAACCCTACAGTCTAAATTTCATGATAACTTGACCAATTGTGTCTAAAAAGGTCTGAAACTTTCACAACTACATGGTAAAATGAAAAGGTGTCTGAAAATGGGAAGAAAAACAGACATTTTGATTACAAAAAAAATGATATTGTGGAACAAAACTTATTAAACATAACATATTTTAGATAAAATTTCAATATCAGAATGATATAGCAGCAACACAAGCAAACAATTTAAGCTATTTTCATGCTAAAAGTACTCCATTACCCTGTCTACACATCAATTCCAATATAAGAAGGGCAACACAGGCCCAATAGATAATGCATACATGACATTCAATGTAAAATTCTGCATATCTATAGCATTTTCTATAAAAATGGAGTACAAGCAAAAACTTCGCCAAATTCAATGATTCGACGCAGAATTTAATGCGACCACAACCGAAAACAACCAAAGTTAACCATAAACTGGCCTCTTGGCAAGATTGCAACTACTGCCTTTTCATAATTAAACGATAAAAATTAGTACAAACTCCCAGTCCACTGTAAATATGCAATTTATTTCATTTTGCAAACAATTCTATTTTTGTATGCAGAAATAAGTGGGTGGGGTAATAAATTAATGTAAAACAACAGCTTAAAATTCACAATCTGAGCAATAAGCATGTCCATTGGAATTCAGTGTGATCTTGCAGATACTTCAACCTGAATTAAGGGTTGGTAGCTCTACAAAAATATGGCAAAACCACACATGATGGTGAGAGTGTCACAAATGGGATCTGTCTGAGGATAGGTGTTCATGAAATATGAGACTAGACACTGCTCATAAACCTAAACTTAGGGCAAGGAAACACCAAAATGACCATCTACAGAGTAAACCAGCATTCTGCCATGCGTTAAACATGATGTATCTCTCTTTTTGTTTCCACATTTAACAGAATACTAAATCATACATGGATAATATGAATATCAAGAAATTGACATATACAAAGTTTGGTCAATGTGTGTAATCTCTATCATAAATGCATGAAAAAAAAATGCAAATCTGCACCATTAGTTATATTGAAATGTTTAAAAACTCTGCTTGTGTGCAACTATTCATAACATGTCCAAATTATAGTTTAATACCTTCTATTTAAAGAAATCAGCATCCCTCAACACTGGAACATGCAGATCTGTCAGTTTCTGTTAACGTCTCACACCACTATTACATTTCCCATAGGGCTCCATTGTAACATTTATGTCCAAAACAGAGTGAAAAATTAAATTCTGCAGCATGTGTCTGGGCACAACTTCTTCACTGGTTCAAGATATGCAATTATAAAGAAAAAAAAAGTATACCTTGACCAGGTTGTTTTTTTTTAAATTCAATGCTTTTGTGAGACCTATCACTTTCCAGAGTAATAATATGTCAACTATTCGCCCTAGATGCCGTTCGAACCAACAATTCTGAAATGACACAGAATTGTCCAGAAAGCTGGTACATGTATCAGCATCAAATTTTCAGTGGTGATTTCTAAAATACTGACCATTTAACTCATGCCAGCAAAAAACAAAACATTGCAGTACAAAGCCCTGAAAAAAGAAGAAAAAGAGAACTAAAGTTTTATTTCTACCTCCTTCACCTGTAGGTCCGGAGTACTCAAGGGAGATAATAGTGGTGTGAGTCCTATAGACGGACACGATATTTGTGATTTAGACTTACGCGATATTTGTGACTATAGACATACACGATATTTTTGACTATTTACATACACGATATCTGTGGCTATGTACATACACGATATTGGTGACTATAGACATACATGATAATTGTGACTATTTACATACATGATATTTGTGACTGTTAACATACACGATATTTGTAACTATAGACATGCATGATATTTTTGACTATTTACATACACGATATTTGTGGCTATGTACATACACGATATTGGTGACTATAGATATACACGATAATTTTGACTATTTACATACATGATATTTGTGACTGGTAACATACACCATATTTGTGACTATACGTCTCGCACCACTATTACATTTCCCATAGGGCTCCATTGTAACATTTATGTCCAAAACAGAGTGAAAAATTAAATTCTGCAGCATGTGTCTGGGCTCAACTTCTTCACTGGTTCAAGATATGCAATTATAAAGAAAAAAATGTATACCTTGACCAGGTTGTTTTTTTTTAAATTCAATGCTTTTGCGAGACCTATCAATTTCCAGAGTAATAATATGTCAACTATTCGCCCTAGATGCCGTTCGAACCAACAATTCTGAAATGACACAGAATTGTCCAGAAAGCTGGTATCAGCATCAAATTTTCAGTGGTGATTTCTAAAATACTGACCATTTAACTCATACCAGCAAAAAACAAAACATTGCAGTACAAAGCCCTGAAAAAAGAAGAAAAAGAGAACTAAAGTTTTATTTCTACCTCCTTCACCTGTAGGTCCGGAGTACTGAAGGGAGATAATAGTGGTGTGAGGACTTTTTTTTTAAATTTAAGATTCTCAATTTACATATTATGTAACAATACTCAATACAAGTTCAATAAAGCTAAATGTATCCCCATATCTGAACTAGTTCTGAAATAAAATAAGTTTAAGTGACACATGGTTTCAGTCAAAATGCTGCTATTTCTTGTAAAAAAGCAAGAATTCACAACCCTACAGTCTAAATTTCATGATAACTTGACCAATTGTGTCTAAAAAGGTCTGAAACTTTCACAACTACATGGTAAAATGAAAAGGTGTCTGAAAATGGGAAGAAAAACAGACATTTTGATTACAAAAAAAATGATATTGTGGAACAAAACTTATTAAACATAACATATTTTAGATAAAATTTCAATATCAGAATGATATAGCAGCAACACAAGCAAACAATTTAAGCTATTTTCATGCTAAAAGTACTCCATTACCCTGTCTACACATCAATTCCAATATAAGAAGGGCAACACAGGCCCAATAGATAATGCATACATGACATTCAATGTAAAATTCTGCATATCTATAGCATTTTCTATAAAAATGGAGTACAAGCAAAAACTTCGCCAAATTCAATGATTCGACGCAGAATTTAATGCGACCACAACCGAAAACAACCAAAGTTAACCATAAACTGGCCTCTTGGCAAGATTGCAACTACTGCCTTTTCATAATTAAACGATAAAAATTAGTACAAACTCCCAGTCCACTGTAAATATGCAATTTATTTCATTTTGCAAACAATTCTATTTTTGTATGCAGAAATAAGTGGGTGGGGTAATAAATTAATGTAAAACAACAGCTTAAAATTCACAATCTGAGCAATAAGCATGTCCATTGGAATTCAGTGTGATCTTGCAGATACTTCAACCTGAATTAAGGGTTGGTAGCTCTACAAAAATATGGCAAAACCACACATGATGGTGAGAGTGTCACAAATGGGATCTGTCTGAGGATAGGTGTTCATGAAATATGAGACTAGACACTGCTCATAAACCTAAACTTAGGGCAAGGAAACACCAAAATGACCATCTACAGAGTAAACCAGCATTCTGCCATGCGTTAAACATGATGTATCTCTCTTTTTGTTTCCACATTTAACAGAATACTAAATCATACATGGATAATATGAATATCAAGAAATTGACATATACAAAGTTTGGTCAATGTGTGTAATCTCTATCATAAATGCATGAAAAAAAAATGCAAATCTGCACCATTAGTTATATTGAAATGTTTAAAAACTCTGCTTGTGTGCAACTATTCATAACATGTCCAAATTATAGTTTAATACCTTCTATTTAAAGAAATCAGCATCCCTCAACACTGGAACATGCAGATCTGTCAGTTTCTGTTAACGTCTCACACCACTATTACATTTCCCATAGGGCTCCATTGTAACATTTATGTCCAAAACAGAGTGAAAAATTAAATTCTGCAGCATGTGTCTGGGCACAACTTCTTCACTGGTTCAAGATATGCAATTATAAAGAAAAAAAAAGTATACCTTGACCAGGTTGTTTTTTTTTAAATTCAATGCTTTTGTGAGACCTATCACTTTCCAGAGTAATAATATGTCAACTATTCGCCCTAGATGCCGTTCGAACCAACAATTCTGAAATGACACAGAATTGTCCAGAAAGCTGGTACATGTATCAGCATCAAATTTTCAGTGGTGATTTCTAAAATACTGACCATTTAACTCATGCCAGCAAAAAACAAAACATTGCAGTACAAAGCCCTGAAAAAAGAAGAAAAAGAGAACTAAAGTTTTATTTCTACCTCCTTCACCTGTAGGTCCGGAGTACTCAAGGGAGATAATAGTGGTGTGAGTCCTATAGACGGACACGATATTTGTGATTTAGACTTACGCGATATTTGTGACTATAGACATACACGATATTTTTGACTATTTACATACACGATATCTGTGGCTATGTACATACACGATATTGGTGACTATAGACATACATGATAATTGTGACTATTTACATACATGATATTTGTGACTGTTAACATACACGATATTTGTAACTATAGACATGCATGATATTTTTGACTATTTACATACACGATATTTGTGGCTATGTACATACACGATATTGGTGACTATAGATATACACGATAATTTTGACTATTTACATACATGATATTTGTGACTGGTAACATACACCATATTTGTGACTATACGTCTCGCACCACTATTACATTTCCCATAGGGCTCCATTGTAACATTTATGTCCAAAACAGAGTGAAAAATTAAATTCTGCAGCATGTGTCTGGGCTCAACTTCTTCACTGGTTCAAGATATGCAATTATAAAGAAAAAAATGTATACCTTGACCAGGTTGTTTTTTTTTAAATTCAATGCTTTTGCGAGACCTATCAATTTCCAGAGTAATAATATGTCAACTATTCGCCCTAGATGCCGTTCGAACCAACAATTCTGAAATGACACAGAATTGTCCAGAAAGCTGGTATCAGCATCAAATTTTCAGTGGTGATTTCTAAAATACTGACCATTTAACTCATACCAGCAAAAAACAAAACATTGCAGTACAAAGCCCTGAAAAAAGAAGAAAAAGAGAACTAAAGTTTTATTTCTACCTCCTTCACCTGTAGGTCCGGAGTACTGAAGGGAGATAATAGTGGTGTGAGGACTTTTTTTTTAAATTTAAGATTCTCAATTTACATATTATGTAACAATACTCAATACAAGTTCAATAAAGCTAAATGTATCCCCATATCTGAACTAGTTCTGAAATAAAATAAGTTTAAGTGACACATGGTTTCAGTCAAAATGCTGCTATTTCTTGTAAAAAAGCAAGAATTCACAACCCTACAGTCTAAATTTCATGATAACTTGACCAATTGTGTCTAAAAAGGTCTGAAACTTTCACAACTACATGGTAAAATGAAAAGGTGTCTGAAAATGGGAAGAAAAACAGACATTTTGATTACAAAAAAAATGATATTGTGGAACAAAACTTATTAAACATAACATATTTTAGATAAAATTTCAATATCAGAATGATATAGCAGCAACACAAGCAAACAATTTAAGCTATTTTCATGCTAAAAGTACTCCATTACCCTGTCTACACATCAATTCCAATATAAGAAGGGCAACACAGGCCCAATAGATAATGCATACATGACATTCAATGTAAAATTCTGCATATCTATAGCATTTTCTATAAAAATGGAGTACAAGCAAAAACTTCGCCAAATTCAATGATTCGACGCAGAATTTAATGCGACCACAACCGAAAACAACCAAAGTTAACCATAAACTGGCCTCTTGGCAAGATTGCAACTACTGCCTTTTCATAATTAAACGATAAAAATTAGTACAAACTCCCAGTCCACTGTAAATATGCAATTTATTTCATTTTGCAAACAATTCTATTTTTGTATGCAGAAATAAGTGGGTGGGGTAATAAATTAATGTAAAACAACAGCTTAAAATTCACAATCTGAGCAATAAGCATGTCCATTGGAATTCAGTGTGATCTTGCAGATACTTCAACCTGAATTAAGGGTTGGTAGCTCTACAAAAATATGGCAAAACCACACATGATGGTGAGAGTGTCACAAATGGGATCTGTCTGAGGATAGGTGTTCATGAAATATGAGACTAGACACTGCTCATAAACCTAAACTTAGGGCAAGGAAACACCAAAATGACCATCTACAGAGTAAACCAGCATTCTGCCATGCGTTAAACATGATGTATCTCTCTTTTTGTTTCCACATTTAACAGAATACTAAATCATACATGGATAATATGAATATCAAGAAATTGACATATACAAAGTTTGGTCAATGTGTGTAATCTCTATCATAAATGCATGAAAAAAAAATGCAAATCTGCACCATTAGTTATATTGAAATGTTTAAAAACTCTGCTTGTGTGCAACTATTCATAACATGTCCAAATTATAGTTTAATACCTTCTATTTAAAGAAATCAGCATCCCTCAACACTGGAACATGCAGATCTGTCAGTTTCTGTTAACGTCTCACACCACTATTACATTTCCCATAGGGCTCCATTGTAACATTTATGTCCAAAACAGAGTGAAAAATTAAATTCTGCAGCATGTGTCTGGGCACAACTTCTTCACTGGTTCAAGATATGCAATTATAAAGAAAAAAAAAGTATACCTTGACCAGGTTGTTTTTTTTTAAATTCAATGCTTTTGTGAGACCTATCACTTTCCAGAGTAATAATATGTCAACTATTCGCCCTAGATGCCGTTCGAACCAACAATTCTGAAATGACACAGAATTGTCCAGAAAGCTGGTACATGTATCAGCATCAAATTTTCAGTGGTGATTTCTAAAATACTGACCATTTAACTCATGCCAGCAAAAAACAAAACATTGCAGTACAAAGCCCTGAAAAAAGAAGAAAAAGAGAACTAAAGTTTTATTTCTACCTCCTTCACCTGTAGGTCCGGAGTACTCAAGGGAGATAATAGTGGTGTGAGTCCTATAGACGGACACGATATTTGTGATTTAGACTTACGCGATATTTGTGACTATAGACATACACGATATTTTTGACTATTTACATACACGATATCTGTGGCTATGTACATACACGATATTGGTGACTATAGACATACATGATAATTGTGACTATTTACATACATGATATTTGTGACTGTTAACATACACGATATTTGTAACTATAGACATGCATGATATTTTTGACTATTTACATACACGATATTTGTGGCTATGTACATACACGATATTGGTGACTATAGATATACACGATAATTTTGACTATTTACATACATGATATTTGTGACTGGTAACATACACCATATTTGTGACTATACGTCTCGCACCACTATTACATTTCCCATAGGGCTCCATTGTAACATTTATGTCCAAAACAGAGTGAAAAATTAAATTCTGCAGCATGTGTCTGGGCTCAACTTCTTCACTGGTTCAAGATATGCAATTATAAAGAAAAAAATGTATACCTTGACCAGGTTGTTTTTTTTTAAATTCAATGCTTTTGCGAGACCTATCAATTTCCAGAGTAATAATATGTCAACTATTCGCCCTAGATGCCGTTCGAACCAACAATTCTGAAATGACACAGAATTGTCCAGAAAGCTGGTATCAGCATCAAATTTTCAGTGGTGATTTCTAAAATACTGACCATTTAACTCATACCAGCAAAAAACAAAACATTGCAGTACAAAGCCCTGAAAAAAGAAGAAAAAGAGAACTAAAGTTTTATTTCTACCTCCTTCACCTGTAGGTCCGGAGTACTGAAGGGAGATAATAGTGGTGTGAGGACTTTTTTTTTAAATTTAAGATTCTCAATTTACATATTATGTAACAATACTCAATACAAGTTCAATAAAGCTAAATGTATCCCCATATCTGAACTAGTTCTGAAATAAAATAAGTTTAAGTGACACATGGTTTCAGTCAAAATGCTGCTATTTCTTGTAAAAAAGCAAGAATTCACAACCCTACAGTCTAAATTTCATGATAACTTGACCAATTGTGTCTAAAAAGGTCTGAAACTTTCACAACTACATGGTAAAATGAAAAGGTGTCTGAAAATGGGAAGAAAAACAGACATTTTGATTACAAAAAAAATGATATTGTGGAACAAAACTTATTAAACATAACATATTTTAGATAAAATTTCAATATCAGAATGATATAGCAGCAACACAAGCAAACAATTTAAGCTATTTTCATGCTAAAAGTACTCCATTACCCTGTCTACACATCAATTCCAATATAAGAAGGGCAACACAGGCCCAATAGATAATGCATACATGACATTCAATGTAAAATTCTG
Source organism: Panopea generosa (assembly GCA_029582155.1). Lineage (NCBI taxonomy): Eukaryota > Metazoa > Mollusca > Bivalvia > Adapedonta > Hiatellidae > Panopea > Panopea generosa. The sequence continues at coordinate 30,101,146 of CM055901.1, read as the reverse complement.
CATATCTATAGCATTTTCTATAAAAATGGAGTACAAGCAAAAACTTCGCCAAATTCAATGATTCGACGCAGAATTTAATGCGACCACAACCGAAAACAACCAAAGTTAACCATAAACTGGCCTCTTGGCAAGATTGCAACTACTGCCTTTTCATAATTAAACGATAAAAATTAGTACAAACTCCCAGTCCACTGTAAATATGCAATTTATTTCATTTTGCAAACAATTCTATTTTTGTATGCAGAAATAAGTGGGTGGGGTAATAAATTAATGTAAAACAACAGCTTAAAATTCACAATCTGAGCAATAAGCATGTCCATTGGAATTCAGTGTGATCTTGCAGATACTTCAACCTGAATTAAGGGTTGGTAGCTCTACAAAAATATGGCAAAACCACACATGATGGTGAGAGTGTCACAAATGGGATCTGTCTGAGGATAGGTGTTCATGAAATATGAGACTAGACACTGCTCATAAACCTAAACTTAGGGCAAGGAAACACCAAAATGACCATCTACAGAGTAAACCAGCATTCTGCCATGCGTTAAACATGATGTATCTCTCTTTTTGTTTCCACATTTAACAGAATACTAAATCATACATGGATAATATGAATATCAAGAAATTGACATATACAAAGTTTGGTCAATGTGTGTAATCTCTATCATAAATGCATGAAAAAAAAATGCAAATCTGCACCATTAGTTATATTGAAATGTTTAAAAACTCTGCTTGTGTGCAACTATTCATAACATGTCCAAATTATAGTTTAATACCTTCTATTTAAAGAAATCAGCATCCCTCAACACTGGAACATGCAGATCTGTCAGTTTCTGTTAACGTCTCACACCACTATTACATTTCCCATAGGGCTCCATTGTAACATTTATGTCCAAAACAGAGTGAAAAATTAAATTCTGCAGCATGTGTCTGGGCACAACTTCTTCACTGGTTCAAGATATGCAATTATAAAGAAAAAAAAAGTATACCTTGACCAGGTTGTTTTTTTTTAAATTCAATGCTTTTGTGAGACCTATCACTTTCCAGAGTAATAATATGTCAACTATTCGCCCTAGATGCCGTTCGAACCAACAATTCTGAAATGACACAGAATTGTCCAGAAAGCTGGTACATGTATCAGCATCAAATTTTCAGTGGTGATTTCTAAAATACTGACCATTTAACTCATGCCAGCAAAAAACAAAACATTGCAGTACAAAGCCCTGAAAAAAGAAGAAAAAGAGAACTAAAGTTTTATTTCTACCTCCTTCACCTGTAGGTCCGGAGTACTCAAGGGAGATAATAGTGGTGTGAGTCCTATAGACGGACACGATATTTGTGATTTAGACTTACGCGATATTTGTGACTATAGACATACACGATATTTTTGACTATTTACATACACGATATCTGTGGCTATGTACATACACGATATTGGTGACTATAGACATACATGATAATTGTGACTATTTACATACATGATATTTGTGACTGTTAACATACACGATATTTGTAACTATAGACATGCATGATATTTTTGACTATTTACATACACGATATTTGTGGCTATGTACATACACGATATTGGTGACTATAGATATACACGATAATTTTGACTATTTACATACATGATATTTGTGACTGGTAACATACACCATATTTGTGACTATACGTCTCGCACCACTATTACATTTCCCATAGGGCTCCATTGTAACATTTATGTCCAAAACAGAGTGAAAAATTAAATTCTGCAGCATGTGTCTGGGCTCAACTTCTTCACTGGTTCAAGATATGCAATTATAAAGAAAAAAATGTATACCTTGACCAGGTTGTTTTTTTTTAAATTCAATGCTTTTGCGAGACCTATCAATTTCCAGAGTAATAATATGTCAACTATTCGCCCTAGATGCCGTTCGAACCAACAATTCTGAAATGACACAGAATTGTCCAGAAAGCTGGTATCAGCATCAAATTTTCAGTGGTGATTTCTAAAATACTGACCATTTAACTCATACCAGCAAAAAACAAAACATTGCAGTACAAAGCCCTGAAAAAAGAAGAAAAAGAGAACTAAAGTTTTATTTCTACCTCCTTCACCTGTAGGTCCGGAGTACTGAAGGGAGATAATAGTGGTGTGAGGACTTTTTTTTTAAATTTAAGATTCTCAATTTACATATTATGTAACAATACTCAATACAAGTTCAATAAAGCTAAATGTATCCCCATATCTGAACTAGTTCTGAAATAAAATAAGTTTAAGTGACACATGGTTTCAGTCAAAATGCTGCTATTTCTTGTAAAAAAGCAAGAATTCACAACCCTACAGTCTAAATTTCATGATAACTTGACCAATTGTGTCTAAAAAGGTCTGAAACTTTCACAACTACATGGTAAAATGAAAAGGTGTCTGAAAATGGGAAGAAAAACAGACATTTTGATTACAAAAAAAATGATATTGTGGAACAAAACTTATTAAACATAACATATTTTAGATAAAATTTCAATATCAGAATGATATAGCAGCAACACAAGCAAACAATTTAAGCTATTTTCATGCTAAAAGTACTCCATTACCCTGTCTACACATCAATTCCAATATAAGAAGGGCAACACAGGCCCAATAGATAATGCATACATGACATTCAATGTAAAATTCTGCATATCTATAGCATTTTCTATAAAAATGGAGTACAAGCAAAAACTTCGCCAAATTCAATGATTCGACGCAGAATTTAATGCGACCACAACCGAAAACAACCAAAGTTAACCATAAACTGGCCTCTTGGCAAGATTGCAACTACTGCCTTTTCATAATTAAACGATAAAAATTAGTACAAACTCCCAGTCCACTGTAAATATGCAATTTATTTCATTTTGCAAACAATTCTATTTTTGTATGCAGAAATAAGTGGGTGGGGTAATAAATTAATGTAAAACAACAGCTTAAAATTCACAATCTGAGCAATAAGCATGTCCATTGGAATTCAGTGTGATCTTGCAGATACTTCAACCTGAATTAAGGGTTGGTAGCTCTACAAAAATATGGCAAAACCACACATGATGGTGAGAGTGTCACAAATGGGATCTGTCTGAGGATAGGTGTTCATGAAATATGAGACTAGACACTGCTCATAAACCTAAACTTAGGGCAAGGAAACACCAAAATGACCATCTACAGAGTAAACCAGCATTCTGCCATGCGTTAAACATGATGTATCTCTCTTTTTGTTTCCACATTTAACAGAATACTAAATCATACATGGATAATATGAATATCAAGAAATTGACATATACAAAGTTTGGTCAATGTGTGTAATCTCTATCATAAATGCATGAAAAAAAAATGCAAATCTGCACCATTAGTTATATTGAAATGTTTAAAAACTCTGCTTGTGTGCAACTATTCATAACATGTCCAAATTATAGTTTAATACCTTCTATTTAAAGAAATCAGCATCCCTCAACACTGGAACATGCAGATCTGTCAGTTTCTGTTAACGTCTCACACCACTATTACATTTCCCATAGGGCTCCATTGTAACATTTATGTCCAAAACAGAGTGAAAAATTAAATTCTGCAGCATGTGTCTGGGCACAACTTCTTCACTGGTTCAAGATATGCAATTATAAAGAAAAAAAAAGTATACCTTGACCAGGTTGTTTTTTTTTAAATTCAATGCTTTTGTGAGACCTATCACTTTCCAGAGTAATAATATGTCAACTATTCGCCCTAGATGCCGTTCGAACCAACAATTCTGAAATGACACAGAATTGTCCAGAAAGCTGGTACATGTATCAGCATCAAATTTTCAGTGGTGATTTCTAAAATACTGACCATTTAACTCATGCCAGCAAAAAACAAAACATTGCAGTACAAAGCCCTGAAAAAAGAAGAAAAAGAGAACTAAAGTTTTATTTCTACCTCCTTCACCTGTAGGTCCGGAGTACTCAAGGGAGATAATAGTGGTGTGAGTCCTATAGACGGACACGATATTTGTGATTTAGACTTACGCGATATTTGTGACTATAGACATACACGATATTTTTGACTATTTACATACACGATATCTGTGGCTATGTACATACACGATATTGGTGACTATAGACATACATGATAATTGTGACTATTTACATACATGATATTTGTGACTGTTAACATACACGATATTTGTAACTATAGACATGCATGATATTTTTGACTATTTACATACACGATATTTGTGGCTATGTACATACACGATATTGGTGACTATAGATATACACGATAATTTTGACTATTTACATACATGATATTTGTGACTGGTAACATACACCATATTTGTGACTATACGTCTCGCACCACTATTACATTTCCCATAGGGCTCCATTGTAACATTTATGTCCAAAACAGAGTGAAAAATTAAATTCTGCAGCATGTGTCTGGGCTCAACTTCTTCACTGGTTCAAGATATGCAATTATAAAGAAAAAAATGTATACCTTGACCAGGTTGTTTTTTTTTAAATTCAATGCTTTTGCGAGACCTATCAATTTCCAGAGTAATAATATGTCAACTATTCGCCCTAGATGCCGTTCGAACCAACAATTCTGAAATGACACAGAATTGTCCAGAAAGCTGGTATCAGCATCAAATTTTCAGTGGTGATTTCTAAAATACTGACCATTTAACTCATACCAGCAAAAAACAAAACATTGCAGTACAAAGCCCTGAAAAAAGAAGAAAAAGAGAACTAAAGTTTTATTTCTACCTCCTTCACCTGTAGGTCCGGAGTACTGAAGGGAGATAATAGTGGTGTGAGGACTTTTTTTTTAAATTTAAGATTCTCAATTTACATATTATGTAACAATACTCAATACAAGTTCAATAAAGCTAAATGTATCCCCATATCTGAACTAGTTCTGAAATAAAATAAGTTTAAGTGACACATGGTTTCAGTCAAAATGCTGCTATTTCTTGTAAAAAAGCAAGAATTCACAACCCTACAGTCTAAATTTCATGATAACTTGACCAATTGTGTCTAAAAAGGTCTGAAACTTTCACAACTACATGGTAAAATGAAAAGGTGTCTGAAAATGGGAAGAAAAACAGACATTTTGATTACAAAAAAAATGATATTGTGGAACAAAACTTATTAAACATAACATATTTTAGATAAAATTTCAATATCAGAATGATATAGCAGCAACACAAGCAAACAATTTAAGCTATTTTCATGCTAAAAGTACTCCATTACCCTGTCTACACATCAATTCCAATATAAGAAGGGCAACACAGGCCCAATAGATAATGCATACATGACATTCAATGTAAAATTCTGCATATCTATAGCATTTTCTATAAAAATGGAGTACAAGCAAAAACTTCGCCAAATTCAATGATTCGACGCAGAATTTAATGCGACCACAACCGAAAACAACCAAAGTTAACCATAAACTGGCCTCTTGGCAAGATTGCAACTACTGCCTTTTCATAATTAAACGATAAAAATTAGTACAAACTCCCAGTCCACTGTAAATATGCAATTTATTTCATTTTGCAAACAATTCTATTTTTGTATGCAGAAATAAGTGGGTGGGGTAATAAATTAATGTAAAACAACAGCTTAAAATTCACAATCTGAGCAATAAGCATGTCCATTGGAATTCAGTGTGATCTTGCAGATACTTCAACCTGAATTAAGGGTTGGTAGCTCTACAAAAATATGGCAAAACCACACATGATGGTGAGAGTGTCACAAATGGGATCTGTCTGAGGATAGGTGTTCATGAAATATGAGACTAGACACTGCTCATAAACCTAAACTTAGGGCAAGGAAACACCAAAATGACCATCTACAGAGTAAACCAGCATTCTGCCATGCGTTAAACATGATGTATCTCTCTTTTTGTTTCCACATTTAACAGAATACTAAATCATACATGGATAATATGAATATCAAGAAATTGACATATACAAAGTTTGGTCAATGTGTGTAATCTCTATCATAAATGCATGAAAAAAAAATGCAAATCTGCACCATTAGTTATATTGAAATGTTTAAAAACTCTGCTTGTGTGCAACTATTCATAACATGTCCAAATTATAGTTTAATACCTTCTATTTAAAGAAATCAGCATCCCTCAACACTGGAACATGCAGATCTGTCAGTTTCTGTTAACGTCTCACACCACTATTACATTTCCCATAGGGCTCCATTGTAACATTTATGTCCAAAACAGAGTGAAAAATTAAATTCTGCAGCATGTGTCTGGGCACAACTTCTTCACTGGTTCAAGATATGCAATTATAAAGAAAAAAAAAGTATACCTTGACCAGGTTGTTTTTTTTTAAATTCAATGCTTTTGTGAGACCTATCACTTTCCAGAGTAATAATATGTCAACTATTCGCCCTAGATGCCGTTCGAACCAACAATTCTGAAATGACACAGAATTGTCCAGAAAGCTGGTACATGTATCAGCATCAAATTTTCAGTGGTGATTTCTAAAATACTGACCATTTAACTCATGCCAGCAAAAAACAAAACATTGCAGTACAAAGCCCTGAAAAAGAAGAAAAAGAGAACTAAAGTTTTATTTCTACCTCCTTCACCTGTAGGTCCGGAGTACTCAAGGGAGATAATAGTGGTGTGAGTCCTATAGACGGACACGATATTTGTGATTTAGACTTACGCGATATTTGTGACTATAGACATACACGATATTTTTGACTATTTACATACACGATATCTGTGGCTATGTACATACACGATATTGGTGACTATAGACATACATGATAATTGTGACTATTTACATACATGATATTTGTGACTGTTAACATACACGATATTTGTAACTATAGACATGCATGATATTTTTGACTATTTACATACACGATATTTGTGGCTATGTACATACACGATATTGGTGACTATAGATATACACGATAATTTTGACTATTTACATACATGATATTTGTGACTGGTAACATACACCATATTTGTGACTATACGTCTCGCACCACTATTACATTTCCCATAGGGCTCCATTGTAACATTTATGTCCAAAACAGAGTGAAAAATTAAATTCTGCAGCATGTGTCTGGGCTCAACTTCTTCACTGGTTCAAGATATGCAATTATAAAGAAAAAAATGTATACCTTGACCAGGTTGTTTTTTTTTTAAATTCAATGCTTTTGCGAGACCTATCAATTTCCAGAGTAATAATATGTCAACTATTCGCCCTAGATGCCGTTCGAACCAACAATTCTGAAATGACACAGAATTGTCCAGAAAGCTGGTATCAGCATCAAATTTTCAGTGGTGATTTCTAAAATACTGACCATTTAACTCATACCAGCAAAAAACAAAACATTGCAGTACAAAGCCCTGAAAAAAGAAGAAAAAGAGAACTAAAGTTTTATTTCTACCTCCTTCACCTGTAGGTCCGGAGTACTGAAGGGAGATAATAGTGGTGTGAGGACTTTTTTTTTAAATTTAAGATTCTCAATTTACATATTATGTAACAATACTCAATACAAGTTCAATAAAGCTAAATGTATCCCCATATCTGAACTAGTTCTGAAATAAAATAAGTTTAAGTGACACATGGTTTCAGTCAAAATGCTGCTATTTCTTGTAAAAAAGCAAGAATTCACAACCCTACAGTCTAAATTTCATGATAACTTGACCAATTGTGTCTAAAAAGGTCTGAAACTTTCACAACTACATGGTAAAATGAAAAGGTGTCTGAAAATGGGAAGAAAAACAGACATTTTGATTACAAAAAAAATGATATTGTGGAACAAAACTTATTAAACATAACATATTTTAGATAAAATTTCAATATCAGAATGATATAGCAGCAACACAAGCAAACAATTTAAGCTATTTTCATGCTAAAAGTACTCCATTACCCTGTCTACACATCAATTCCAATATAAGAAGGGCAACACAGGCCCAATAGATAATGCATACATGACATTCAATGTAAAATTCTGCATATCTATAGCATTTTCTATAAAAATGGAGTACAAGCAAAAACTTCGCCAAATTCAATGATTCGACGCAGAATTTAATGCGACCACAACCGAAAACAACCAAAGTTAACCATAAACTGGCCTCTTGGCAAGATTGCAACTACTGCCTTTTCATAATTAAACGATAAAAATTAGTACAAACTCCCAGTCCACTGTAAATATGCAATTTATTTCATTTTGCAAACAATTCTATTTTTGTATGCAGAAATAAGTGGGTGGGGTAATAAATTAATGTAAAACAACAGCTTAAAATTCACAATCTGAGCAATAAGCATGTCCATTGGAATTCAGTGTGATCTTGCAGATACTTCAACCTGAATTAAGGGTTGGTAGCTCTACAAAAATATGGCAAAACCACACATGATGGTGAGAGTGTCACAAATGGGATCTGTCTGAGGATAGGTGTTCATGAAATATGAGACTAGACACTGCTCATAAACCTAAACTTAGGGCAAGGAAACACCAAAATGACCATCTACAGAGTAAACCAGCATTCTGCCATGCGTTAAACATGATGTATCTCTCTTTTTGTTTCCACATTTAACAGAATACTAAATCATACATGGATAATATGAATATCAAGAAATTGACATATACAAAGTTTGGTCAATGTGTGTAATCTCTATCATAAATGCATGAAAAAAAAATGCAAATCTGCACCATTAGTTATATTGAAATGTTTAAAAACTCTGCTTGTGTGCAACTATTCATAACATGTCCAAATTATAGTTTAATACCTTCTATTTAAAGAAATCAGCATCCCTCAACACTGGAACATGCAGATCTGTCAGTTTCTGTTAACGTCTCACACCACTATTACATTTCCCATAGGGCTCCATTGTAACATTTATGTCCAAAACAGAGTGAAAAATTAAATTCTGCAGCATGTGTCTGGGCACAACTTCTTCACTGGTTCAAGATATGCAATTATAAAGAAAAAAAAAGTATACCTTGACCAGGTTGTTTTTTTTTAAATTCAATGCTTTTGTGAGACCTATCACTTTCCAGAGTAATAATATGTCAACTATTCGCCCTAGATGCCGTTCGAACCAACAATTCTGAAATGACACAGAATTGTCCAGAAAGCTGGTACATGTATCAGCATCAAATTTTCAGTGGTGATTTCTAAAATACTGACCATTTAACTCATGCCAGCAAAAAACAAAACATTGCAGTACAAAGCCCTGAAAAAAGAAGAAAAAGAGAACTAAAGTTTTATTTCTACCTCCTTCACCTGTAGGTCCGGAGTACTCAAGGGAGATAATAGTGGTGTGAGTCCTATAGACGGACACGATATTTGTGATTTAGACTTACGCGATATTTGTGACTATAGACATACACGATATTTTTGACTATTTACATACACGATATCTGTGGCTATGTACATACACGATATTGGTGACTATAGACATACATGATAATTGTGACTATTTACATACATGATATTTGTGACTGTTAACATACACGATATTTGTAACTATAGACATGCATGATATTTTTGACTATTTACATACACGATATTTGTGGCTATGTACATACACGATATTGGTGACTATAGATATACACGATAATTTTGACTATTTACATACATGATATTTGTGACTGGTAACATACACCATATTTGTGACTATACGTCTCGCACCACTATTACATTTCCCATAGGGCTCCATTGTAACATTTATGTCCAAAACAGAGTGAAAAATTAAATTCTGCAGCATGTGTCTGGGCTCAACTTCTTCACTGGTTCAAGATATGCAATTATAAAGAAAAAAATGTATACCTTGACCAGGTTGTTTTTTTTTAAATTCAATGCTTTTGCGAGACCTATCAATTTCCAGAGTAATAATATGTCAACTATTCGCCCTAGATGCCGTTCGAACCAACAATTCTGAAATGACACAGAATTGTCCAGAAAGCTGGTATCAGCATCAAATTTTCAGTGGTGATTTCTAAAATACTGACCATTTAACTCATACCAGCAAAAAACAAAACATTGCAGTACAAAGCCCTGAAAAAAGAAGAAAAAGAGAACTAAAGTTTTATTTCTACCTCCTTCACCTGTAGGTCCGGAGTACTGAAGGGAGATAATAGTGGTGTGAGGACTTTTTTTTTAAATTTAAGATTCTCAATTTACATATTATGTAACAATACTCAATACAAGTTCAATAAAGCTAAATGTATCCCCATATCTGAACTAGTTCTGAAATAAAATAAGTTTAAGTGACACATGGTTTCAGTCAAAATGCTGCTATTTCTTGTAAAAAAGCAAGAATTCACAACCCTACAGTCTAAATTTCATGATAACTTGACCAATTGTGTCTAAAAAGGTCTGAAACTTTCACAACTACATGGTAAAATGAAAAGGTGTCTGAAAATGGGAAGAAAAACAGACATTTTGATTACAAAAAAAATGATATTGTGGAACAAAACTTATTAAACATAACATATTTTAGATAAAATTTCAATATCAGAATGATATAGCAGCAACACAAGCAAACAATTTAAGCTATTTTCATGCTAAAAGTACTCCATTACCCTGTCTACACATCAATTCCAATATAAGAAGGGCAACACAGGCCCAATAGATAATGCATACATGACATTCAATGTAAAATTCTGCATATCTATAGCATTTTCTATAAAAATGGAGTACAAGCAAAAACTTCGCCAAATTCAATGATTCGACGCAGAATTTAATGCGACCACAACCGAAAACAACCAAAGTTAACCATAAACTGGCCTCTTGGCAAGATTGCAACTACTGCCTTTTCATAATTAAACGATAAAAATTAGTACAAACTCCCAGTCCACTGTAAATATGCAATTTATTTCATTTTGCAAACAATTCTATTTTTGTATGCAGAAATAAGTGGGTGGGGTAATAAATTAATGTAAAACAACAGCTTAAAATTCACAATCTGAGCAATAAGCATGTCCATTGGAATTCAGTGTGATCTTGCAGATACTTCAACCTGAATTAAGGGTTGGTAGCTCTACAAAAATATGGCAAAACCACACATGATGGTGAGAGTGTCACAAATGGGATCTGTCTGAGGATAGGTGTTCATGAAATATGAGACTAGACACTGCTCATAAACCTAAACTTAGGGCAAGGAAACACCAAAATGACCATCTACAGAGTAAACCAGCATTCTGCCATGCGTTAAACATGATGTATCTCTCTTTTTGTTTCCACATTTAACAGAATACTAAATCATACATGGATAATATGAATATCAAGAAATTGACATATACAAAGTTTGGTCAATGTGTGTAATCTCTATCATAAATGCATGAAAAAAAATGCAAATCTGCACCATTAGTTATATTGAAATGTTTAAAAACTCTGCTTGTGTGCAACTATTCATAACATGTCCAAATTATAGTTTAATACCTTCTATTTAAAGAAATCAGCATCCCTCAACACTGGAACATGCAGATCTGTCAGTTTCTGTTAACGTCTCACACCACTATTACATTTCCCATAGGGCTCCATTGTAACATTTATGTCCAAAACAGAGTGAAAAATTAAATTCTGCAGCATGTGTCTGGGCACAACTTCTTCACTGGTTCAAGATATGCAATTATAAAGAAAAAAAAAGTATACCTTGACCAGGTTGTTTTTTTTTAAATTCAATGCTTTTGTGAGACCTATCACTTTCCAGAGTAATAATATGTCAACTATTCGCCCTAGATGCCGTTCGAACCAACAATTCTGAAATGACACAGAATTGTCCAGAAAGCTGGTACATGTATCAGCATCAAATTTTCAGTGGTGATTTCTAAAATACTGACCATTTAACTCATGCCAGCAAAAAACAAAACATTGCAGTACAAAGCCCTGAAAAAAGAAGAAAAAGAGAACTAAAGTTTTATTTCTACCTCCTTCACCTGTAGGTCCGGAGTACTCAAGGGAGATAATAGTGGTGTGAGTCCTATAGACGGACACGATATTTGTGATTTAGACTTACGCGATATTTGTGACTATAGACATACACGATATTTTTGACTATTTACATACACGATATCTGTGGCTATGTACATACACGATATTGGTGACTATAGACATACATGATAATTGTGACTATTTACATACATGATATTTGTGACTGTTAACATACACGATATTTGTAACTATAGACATGCATGATATTTTTGACTATTTACATACACGATATTTGTGGCTATGTACATACACGATATTGGTGACTATAGATATACACGATAATTTTGACTATTTACATACATGATATTTGTGACTGGTAACATACACCATATTTGTGACTATACGTCTCGCACCACTATTACATTTCCCATAGGGCTCCATTGTAACATTTATGTCCAAAACAGAGTGAAAAATTAAATTCTGCAGCATGTGTCTGGGCTCAACTTCTTCACTGGTTCAAGATATGCAATTATAAAGAAAAAAATGTATACCTTGACCAGGTTGTTTTTTTTTAAATTCAATGCTTTTGCGAGACCTATCAATTTCCAGAGTAATAATATGTCAACTATTCGCCCTAGATGCCGTTCGAACCAACAATTCTGAAATGACACAGAATTGTCCAGAAAGCTGGTATCAGCATCAAATTTTCAGTGGTGATTTCTAAAATACTGACCATTTAACTCATACCAGCAAAAAACAAAACATTGCAGTACAAAGCCCTGAAAAAAGAAGAAAAGAGAACTAAAGTTTTATTTCTACCTCCTTCACCTGTAGGTCCGGAGTACTGAAGGGAGATAATAGTGGTGTGAGGACTTTTTTTTTAAATTTAAGATTCTCAATTTACATATTATGTAACAATACTCAATACAAGTTCAATAAAGCTAAATGTATCCCCATATCTGAACTAGTTCTGAAATAAAATAAGTTTAAGTGACACATGGTTTCAGTCAAAATGCTGCTATTTCTTGTAAAAAAGCAAGAATTCACAACCCTACAGTCTAAATTTCATGATAACTTGACCAATTGTGTCTAAAAAGGTCTGAAACTTTCACAACTACATGGTAAAATGAAAAGGTGTCTGAAAATGGGAAGAAAAACAGACATTTTGATTACAAAAAAAATGATATTGTGGAACAAAACTTATTAAACATAACATATTTTAGATAAAATTTCAATATCAGAATGATATAGCAGCAACACAAGCAAACAATTTAAGCTATTTTCATGCTAAAAGTACTCCATTACCCTGTCTACACATCAATTCCAATATAAGAAGGGCAACACAGGCCCAATAGATAATGCATACATGACATTCAATGTAAAATTCTGCATATCTATAGCATTTTCTATAAAAATGGAGTACAAGCAAAAACTTCGCCAAATTCAATGATTCGACGCAGAATTTAATGCGACCACAACCGAAAACAACCAAAGTTAACCATAAACTGGCCTCTTGGCAAGATTGCAACTACTGCCTTTTCATAATTAAACGATAAAAATTAGTACAAACTCCCAGTCCACTGTAAATATGCAATTTATTTCATTTTGCAAACAATTCTATTTTTGTATGCAGAAATAAGTGGGTGGGGTAATAAATTAATGTAAAACAACAGCTTAAAATTCACAATCTGAGCAATAAGCATGTCCATTGGAATTCAGTGTGATCTTGCAGATACTTCAACCTGAATTAAGGGTTGGTAGCTCTACAAAAATATGGCAAAACCACACATGATGGTGAGAGTGTCACAAATGGGATCTGTCTGAGGATAGGTGTTCATGAAATATGAGACTAGACACTGCTCATAAACCTAAACTTAGGGCAAGGAAACACCAAAATGACCATCTACAGAGTAAACCAGCATTCTGCCATGCGTTAAACATGATGTATCTCTCTTTTTGTTTCCACATTTAACAGAATACTAAATCATACATGGATAATATGAATATCAAGAAATTGACATATACAAAGTTTGGTCAATGTGTGTAATCTCTATCATAAATGCATGAAAAAAAAATGCAAATCTGCACCATTAGTTATATTGAAATGTTTAAAAACTCTGCTTGTGTGCAACTATTCATAACATGTCCAAATTATAGTTTAATACCTTCTATTTAAAGAAATCAGCATCCCTCAACACTGGAACATGCAGATCTGTCAGTTTCTGTTAACGTCTCACACCACTATTACATTTCCCATAGGGCTCCATTGTAACATTTATGTCCAAAACAGAGTGAAAAATTAAATTCTGCAGCATGTGTCTGGGCACAACTTCTTCACTGGTTCAAGATATGCAATTATAAAGAAAAAAAAAGTATACCTTGACCAGGTTGTTTTTTTTTAAATTCAATGCTTTTGTGAGACCTATCACTTTCCAGAGTAATAATATGTCAACTATTCGCCCTAGATGCCGTTCGAACCAACAATTCTGAAATGACACAGAATTGTCCAGAAAGCTGGTACATGTATCAGCATCAAATTTTCAGTGGTGATTTCTAAAATACTGACCATTTAACTCATGCCAGCAAAAAACAAAACATTGCAGTACAAAGCCCTGAAAAAAGAAGAAAAAGAGAACTAAAGTTTTATTTCTACCTCCTTCACCTGTAGGTCCGGAGTACTCAAGGGAGATAATAGTGGTGTGAGTCCTATAGACGGACACGATATTTGTGATTTAGACTTACGCGATATTTGTGACTATAGACATACACGATATTTTTGACTATTTACATACACGATATCTGTGGCTATGTACATACACGATATTGGTGACTATAGACATACATGATAATTGTGACTATTTACATACATGATATTTGTGACTGTTAACATACACGATATTTGTAACTATAGACATGCATGATATTTTTGACTATTTACATACACGATATTTGTGGCTATGTACATACACGATATTGGTGACTATAGATATACACGATAATTTTGACTATTTACATACATGATATTTGTGACTGGTAACATACACCATATTTGTGACTATACGTCTCGCACCACTATTACATTTCCCATAGGGCTCCATTGTAACATTTATGTCCAAAACAGAGTGAAAAATTAAATTCTGCAGCATGTGTCTGGGCTCAACTTCTTCACTGGTTCAATATATGCAATTATAAAGAAAAAAATGTATACCTTGACCAGGTTTTTTTTTTTTAAATTCAATGCTTTTGCGAGACCTATCAATTTCCAGAGTAATAATATGTCAACTATTCGCCCTAGATGCCGTTCGAACCAACAATTCTGAAATGACACAGAATTGTCCAGAAAGCTGGTATCAGCATCAAATTTTCAGTGGTGATTTCTAAAATACTGACCATTTAACTCATACCAGCAAAAAACAAAACATTGCAGTACAAAGCCCTGAAAAAGAAGAAAAAGAGAACTAAAGTTTTATTTCTACCTCCTTCACCTGTAGGTCCGGAGTACTGAAGGGAGATAATAGTGGTGTGAGGACTTTTTTTTTAAATTTAAGATTCTCAATTTACATATTATGTAACAATACTCAATACAAGTTCAATAAAGCTAAATGTATCCCCATAACTGAACTAGTTCTGAAATAAAATAAGTTTAAGTGACACATGGTTTCAGTCAAAATGCTGCTATTTCTTGTAAAAAAGCAAGAATTCACAACCCTACAGTCTAAATTTCATGATAACTTGACCAATTGTGTCTAAAAAGGTCTGAAACTTTCACAACTACATGGTAGAATGAAAAGGTGTCTGAAAATGGGAAGAAAAACAGACATTTTGATTACAAAAAAAATGATATTGTGGAACAAAACTTATTAAACATAACATATTTTAGATAAAATTTCAATATCAGAATGATATAGCAGCAACACAAGCAAACAATTTAAGCTATTTTCATGCTAAAAGTACTCCATTACCCTGTCTACACATCAATTCCAATATAAGAAGGGCAACACAGGCCCAATAGATAATGCATACATGACATTCAATGTAAAATTCTGCATATCTATAGCATTTTCTATAAAAATGGAGTACAAGCAAAAACTTCGCCAAATTCAATGATTCGACGCAGAATTTAATGCGACCACAACCGAAAACAACCAAAGTTAACCATAAACTGGCCTCTTGGCAAGATTGCAACTACTGCCTTTTCATAATTAAACGATAAAAATTAGTACAAACTCCCAGTCCACTGTAAATATGCAATTTATTTCATTTTGCAAACAATTCTATTTTTGTATGCAGAAATAAGTGGGTGGGGTAATAAATTAATGTAAAACAACAGCTTAAAATTCACAATCTGAGCAATAAGCATGTCCATTGGAATTCAGTGTGATCTTGCAGATACTTCAACCTGAATTAAGGGTTGGTAGCTCTACAAAAATATGGCAAAACCACACATGATGGTGAGAGTGTCACAAATGGGATCTGTCTGAGGATAGGTGTTCATGAAATATGAGACTGGACACTGCTCATAAACCTAAACTTAGGGCAAGGAAACACCAAAATGACCATCTACAGAGTAAACCAGCATTCTGCCATGCGTTAAACATGATGTATCTCTCTTTTTGTTTCCACATTTAACAGAATACTAAATCATACATGGATAATATGAATATCAAGAAATTGACATATACAAAGTTTGGTCAATGTGTGTAATCTCTATCATAAATGCATGAAAAAAAAATGCAAATCTGCACCATTAGTTATATTGAAATGTTTAAAAACTCTGCTTGTGTGCAACTATTCATAACATGTCCAAATTATAGTTTAATACCTTCTATTTAAAGAAATCAGCATCCCTCAACACTGGAACATGCAGATCTGTCAGTTTCTGTTAACGTCTCACACCACTATTACATTTCCCATAGGACTCCATTGTAACATTTATGTCCAAAACAGAGTGAAAAATTAAATTCTGCAGCATGTGTCTGGGCACAACTTCTTCACTGGTTCAAGATATGCAATTATAAAGAAAAAAAAAGTATACCTTGACCAGGTTGTTTTTTTTTAAATTCAATGCTTTTGTGAGACCTATCAATTTCCAGAGTAATAATATGTCAACTATTCGCCCTAGATGCCGTTCGAACCAACAATTCTGAAATGACACAGAATTGTCCAGAAAGCTGGTACATGTATCAGCATCAAATTTTCAGTGGTGATTTCTAAAATACTGACCATTTAACTCATGCCAGCAAAAAACAAAACATTGCAGTACAAAGCCCTGAAAAAAGAAGAAAAAGAGAACTAAAGTTTTATTTCTACCTCCTTCACCTGTAGGTCCGGAATACTCAAGGGAGATAATAGTGGTGTGAGTCCTATAGACGGACACGATATTTGTGATTTAGACTTACGCGATATTTGTGACTATAGACATACACGATATGTTTGACTATTTACATACACGATATGTGTGATTATAGACATATACGATATTTGTGACTATAGACATATACGGTATTTGTGACTATGTACATACACGATTTTTGTGATTTAGACTTACACAATATTTGTGACTATTTACATACACAATATTTGTTACTATAGACATACACGATATTTGTGATTTAGACTTACACAATATTTGTGACTATAGACATACACGATATTTGTGACTATAGACATACACGATATTTGTGATTATAGACATACCCTATATTTGTGGCTATTTACATACACGCTATTTGTGACTATAGACATTCACGATATTTATGACTATAGATATATATCATATTTGTGACTATGTACATACACGATATTTAAAATTAATGACAAACACGGTATTTGTGATTTAGACTTACACGATATTTGTGACTAGAGACATATACGATACTTATGACTATAGACATACACGATATTTGTTATTTATACATGCACGGTATTTGTGACTATAGACATACACGGTATTTGTGACTATGTACATACACGATATTTGTGATTAAGACTTACACGATATTTGTGACTATTTACAAACACGATATCTGTGACTATAGGCATACTCGATATTTGTGGCTATAGACATACACGATATTTGTGATTTACAATTACACGATATTTGTGACTATAGACATACACGATATTTGTGACTATAGACATACACAATATTTGTGACTATTTACCTACGCGATATTTGTGACTATAAACATACACGATATTTGTGATTTAGACTTACACGATATTTGTGACAATAGACATACACGATATGTGTGACTATAGACATACTCGATATTTGTGACTATAGACATACACGATATTTGTGACTAAATACATAAACGATATTTGTAACTTTGTACATGCACGATATTTGTGACTATAGACATACACGATATTTGTGACTTTATACATAAACGATATTTGTGACTTTAGACATACACGATATTTGTGACTATGTACATACACGATATTTGTGATTGAGACATACACGATATGTGTTACTATTTACATACACGATATTTGTGACTATAGACATTCACGATATTTATGACTATAGATATATATCATATTTGTGACTATGTACATACACGATATTTAACATTATAGACAAATGTGGTATTTGTGATTAAGACTTACACGATATTTGTGACTATAGACATATACGATATGTGTGACTATAGACATACACGATATTTGTGATTAAGACTTACACGATATTTGTGACTATAGACATACTCGATATTTGTGACTATAGACATACACGATATTTGTGACCATAGACATACACGATATTTGTGACTAAAGACATACACGATATTTTTTACTTTGTACATGCACGATATATGTGACGATAGACAAACACGATATTTGTGACTATGTACATACACGATATCTGTGACTATAGACATTAACGATATTTGTGACTATGTACAAACACGATATTTGTGACGATAGACATACACGATATTTGTGACTGAAGACATACACGATATTTTTTACTTTGTACATGCACGATATATGTGACGATAGACAAACACGATATTTGTGACTATGTGCATACACGATATCTTTGATTATAGACATTAACGATATTTGTGACTATGTACATACACGTTATTTGTGACTATAGACATACACGATATTTGTGACTAAAGACATACACGATATTTTTTACTTTGTACATGCACGATATATGTGACGATAGACAAACACGATATTTGTGACTATGTACATACACGATATCTTTGACTATAGATATTAACGATATTTGTGACTATGTACATACACGTTATTTGTGACTGTAGACATACACGATATTTGTGACTATTTTCATACACGATATTTGTGGCTATGTACATACACGATATTGGTGACTATAAACATTCATGTTAATTGTGACTATTTACATACATGATATTTGTGACTGTTAACATACACGATATTTGTGACTATAGACATACACGATATTTTTGACTATTTACATACACGATATTTGTGGCTAAGTACATACACGATATTGGTGACTATAGACATACACGATAATTTTGACTATTTACATACATGATATTTGTGACTGTAAACAAACACCATATTTGTGACTATAGACAGACACGATATTTGTGATTTAGACTTACGCGATATTTGTGACTATAGACATACACGATATGTGTGACTATTTACATACACGATATGTGTGACTATAGACATACTTGATATTTGTGACTTTAGACATACACGATATTGGTGACTAAATACATACACGATATTTGTGACTTTGTACATGCACGATATTTGTGACGATAGACATACACGATATTTGTGACTTAAGACATACACGATATTTTTGACTCTGTACATGCACGATATTTGTGACGATAGATAAACACAATATTTGTGACTAGGTACATACATGATATCTGTGACTATAGACATTAACGATATTTGTGACTATCTACATACACGATATTTGTGACTATAGACAAACACGATATTTTTGACTATTTACATACACGATATGTGTGGCTATGTTCATACACGATATTGGTGACTATAGACATACACGATAATTGTTACACTTTACATACATGATATTTGAAATTGTAAACATACACGATATTTGTGACTATAGACAAACACGATATTTTTGACTATTTACATACACGATATGTGTGGCTATGTTCATACACGATATTGGTGACTATAGACATACACGATAATTGTTACACTTTACATACATGATATTAGAAATTGTAAACATACACGATATTTGTGACTATAGACATACACGATATCTTTTACTATTTACATGCACCATATTTGTGACTATGTACATACACGATATCTGTGACTATATACATTCACGATATTTGTGACTATGTACATACACGATATTTGTGACTATGTACATACACGATATTGGTGACAATAGACATACATGATCGTTGTGACTATTTACATACATTGTATTTGTGACTGTTAACATACACGATATTTGTGAC
Organism: Panopea generosa; assembly: GCA_029582155.1. Taxonomy (NCBI): domain Eukaryota; kingdom Metazoa; phylum Mollusca; class Bivalvia; order Adapedonta; family Hiatellidae; genus Panopea; species Panopea generosa. The sequence continues at coordinate 30,080,770 of CM055901.1, read as the reverse complement.
TATAGACATACACGATATTTTTGACTATTTACATACACGATATTTTTGGCTAAGTACATACACGATATTGGTGACAATAGACATACACGATAACTTTTACTATTTACATACATGATATTTGTGACTGTAGACATACTTGATATTTGTGACTGTAGACATACACCATATATGTGACTTTAGACAGACACGATATTTGTGAATTAGAATTACGCGATATTTGTGACTATAGACATACACGATATGTGTGACTATTTACATACACGATATTTGCTTGATATTTGTGACTTTAGACATACATGATATTTGAGACTAAATACATACACGATATATGTGACTTTGTACATGCACAATATTTGTGTCGATTGACATACACGATATGTGTGACTATGAACATACATGATATCTGTGACTATAGACATTAACGATATTTGTGACTTAAGACATAAACGATATTTTTGACTTTGTACATGCACGATATTTGTGACGATAGACAAACACGATATTTGTGACTATGTACATACATGATATCTGTGACTATAGACATACACGGTATTTGTGACTATGTACATACACGATATTTGTGACTATAGACATACACGATATTTTTTACTATTTACATACACGATATTTGTGGCTATGTACATACACGATATTGGTGATTATAGACATACACGATAATTGTGACTATTCACATACATGATATTTGAAACTGTTAACATACACGATATTTGTGACTATTTTTGACTATTTACATATACGATATTTGTGGCTATGTACATACACGATATTGGTGACTATAGACATACACGATAATTGTGACTATTTATATACATGATATTTGTGACTGATAACATACACGATATTTGTGACTATAGACATACACCATATTTGTGACTGTGTACATAGACGACTTTTGTGCTATTTATTCTTTATTATCATGTGCACTGTATTGTAACCTATACTTAGTTCGGAGAATAGTTCATGAATTGTATTGCAGCAATCCTTTTCGAGGCACTTTTTACCACGTTGACGTGACTTTACATGATTTTGACACAGGACGATAGAACACCTGTTATCATCATTTATAATATCTCGTTCTTCACTGTACCGTTTGTGTCATTTGTAGACTACACAATGCAAACAAATAACTTTCTTGGAGCTTTACTACGCATATCTATCGTCTGTATAGTCACATTATACTGACACCGGGATTACCAGACCTAGAACTATCCTGTAAATACTGAGCGTCGAACGAGGAAGCTTCTAGTACCATTTTTTAAGTATTTGGTATGACCCGACCTGGGATCGAACCCACGGCCTTTCGCATGCGAGGCGGACGCTTTACCCCTATACCACGCTGCAGTGTTTAGGTAAATGGACATGACACCTTGATTGAGATTACTTCGCCCTTTGTCTTGTTATAGGACATGTCTTGTTGCTATGGTAACAATACTATCTAACATGACAATAATATGTATATTATTCTACCTATTACACCTATGAGTGGGTATCCAGTCAAAGGAAGAGTTTTGATATATAGTTGACTTCGGTTTATATATTAGAAGGTCTTGGAGAAGAGCGTATTTATTTGTTTATCTGTCAGGTGTAGGTGGATTACCTAAAGTAGTTTATGAAAAATTATTTTTTACCAACATTCTGTATAATTGCAATTGATAAATTAATTGCATGTATATAATTAATGTTTCACATATCTAACGCATATGTCAGACAATTATATCTTTTGTTGAATTATTAGTATTTTATAATGAGCGTTCATTTGGGTTCGTAATGCATTCTAAAATGCATCATTTTTTGCGGTCGTTAAACACCTCATACACGGTTGAGATATATATTAAAAATCTAGGTGTCTGGGACCAGTTGCACTAAATATCTCAAACTGAGATTTAACTCTACTCAAAAATATCATTTTTTCTAAAATATTATTTGGGCTCATAATCTACTAAATGACCACACGTAATTGAAATCAGAACAAATCTTTACAAAGTAAAAGATGCCATGCAAAATGATCAATGTAAATGAAGTTATAGCATTTCGAAAAATTGAGATGAGGAAATCTCAAGTTGGGATGTTTAGTGAAACTGGGGCCAGGTCACCTGTGCTGCGTTTCACAAAATAACTTACGATAAAAATAGACGTAAGTCAATTTGACAATTTTTCCGTTATGTTTTCAATTTTTGATCGATATTGAAAATGATTGTATTTTCAGAAAATATATCATTTTCGGCATAATTTGAGCCAACTTGGCTTCATTTGGATGAAAATTAAACATATAATGACTAATTGTTGGTTTACGTTTACGACGATTTTTGTCGTAATTTTTTTTTGTGAAACACATCCCAGTTTTGTTAAGTATTATGTTGTAACACCTAGGTCATGCATTTTTTATGGGAGGTAGGGATACATGCGTAGTGTTTTATATTGAAGTTATGTCGTCCTCGGCCTGGCAACATTCCCAAGATAACGAGGACATCGGCAGAGACAACTTGGACCAACCAAACGCAAACGCTTTCGCCAACCTCCTAGGTAAGTGGATACATTGTACATAGCATGTATGCCGTTAATAACGTATCAGATAAAATAGATAATGTGTCGGGTAAGTAGAGTGAACCCATTGTTCAATGGAGAGACGTAACCCCAGTAGAGAAAGGTCATGAGTCGCCTAAAGGTGTTTTTTTGTTTGAATGTCCTTATTTTTATATAAGAAGTAAAACTGCACATTTGTATAAAACATCATACATTATGGACATTCTGTACTATAACTTATACTGTATAGTGTCTACGTAGCGTAAATTTCTTAAATTTTGTTGACCAAATACTAAATCGCGGCCTGCGATAAAGTCACTGATTGGCCAGTATCGGGTTATGCTAAAACATTGACGAATAAAACGGAAAATGCCGACCTGTGATTTAACAAAATTCTCGTTAATAAGATACACTACAAGGACAGCAGAATCAACCAGCATCTTCGAATTGGACCTTCTTCTTTGTGATTCAATAAACTTGCCATCATTTACTGAATAGAAAGTTTAAGTTGGTACATCTATGACATTCATGTACAAAACGTTTATACATTTCATTACGTTTATTAAAGGGAGATCCGGCAAATTTGGATGTATTATCAATTTCCCTTTTTCTCAATGTTATAATTATATCTACATGATGCAAATATACAATTTACATACATTTGTATCCCTGTCAGTGTGCATTTCACCGAATGTATAAAATCGAAACTCATATCACCACGTACATATTCAACGGATATATGAATTTATATAAGCAAAAATTACGACGAACACCAAATTCTGAAAATAGTAGCGATTAACGGAAATAATTTTTATCGAAAAAAAATGCTTCAAATCAAAATTACCAAAAAACAAACCGAGCGATTTTGGAATAATTTTTATATGATTTCAAACAATATTCTGTACAGTGATTGTGAAATTTTTAGAACAATTGACAAACTAATTTTTTTTTAATTTTTAATTATTCAACCGCACCCTACGTCAAATAAACGCGTCAAATATCAACGTGCCGATGTGGCGTGTTAAACATGCGGTTTGTGATAATTAAATAACAAGTTTTTTTAATGTTGTACTTTTATTTTTGCACACTAGTACTATCTGTCATTGCACTACTGCCTAGTGGCAACTAATTCGTTGATAGTATTTATAATAGCATGTCTGTTTGTCACACGTACAGAACCGTCGATTTTTTCACTTAATAGGGACTGGATACCAATTTCATTGTCCCTATTGTATGCTAGATATAGCATTGAATAATTTATTCCGCTCTGACATATATTTTTTAACATTCTCGTGGAAATAACACATTTCCCTGCAATCGACAGCCTATATTCAAATACCTGTGACAATCCTTTTAATTCTATCATTCTCATCGAATACCAAATTGCATGTTTGAATTGTCTACACTGTTGTAAAATGTCATTTTCATTTACTCCAATATGCTGGACATTTTTTTCCAACGTTAAAACATCGTTTGATGCGTCATGACTTTTGAATGTCTCATTAAACAGGTCAGTGTACAAAACCTCGAGCTTATAGGTATTTTTTCTAGGAAGGTGTGTTTTAAATAACGGCAGGGTGTCACACGTTCCTGTTAATAATTGCTCTACCTCACTCAGTTAATCACAATTTATAAGAGCTTTAAATGATATTGGAAAATCAAATCGATTTCCATTGTGAGCTAAAACTATTTTTCTACCATGTTTATTTAAATTTTTTATATTTTAACAGGTATATTCCTCCTTAAGTCATATCTTTTGACATTTTATTCTGCAAAACGTTGCTATTTAATGGAGCGTAGAGAAGGCTAGAATGCAGGAGTGTCCATACTAATTTGCATATCGGATAGCAACAATGAATAATGAATAATGAATAGGGTTTTACGGCGTACCAACACATTAAAGGTTATTTGACGCCAACAGAAAGGAAGATTTCAGGTTGAGTGAACCAGTACAAAAACAACAAATAAACATACAGATAAAAAAAATACATCAACAAATGAATATGCAGAATGAACCTAGAACCTTGATACCTGCAGAACTGCAGTGTTTTAGCAAATTCTATCGTATTACTCGAATTGTCACTTCCCACGACATGCATGAGCCACAGTTATCCTACTCTTGCCATCACTCATATGGCTCCCTGGAACCACACAGGGGTTCATAATTTAACAATAATGAACATGATAAAAAATGATAAAATGAACATGACACCCATTCGGAGGATTCCTACCCCTCTGCAGAGATTGCCAGTGATTCTATTCTTACCCGGAACCACACGGGTTTAGCAACAATGAATATAGTCCTGAAACAAATGTTACCGGCTTTCTGCTTGAAAAGTTTAACCTGTCGTCAATATTGATTTCGACATTCTATTCAGAAGTGTTTAATATTATCATAGAAAAGTTCTGTAATAGGCGCTACGTCGTATAGATTCAGATTCAGATCATTTCATTTAAAAGTACATTTGTATGTAATATAGTCGCGGGAGATCGCCTCTTTCGCCGAACCAATTTTAATCGTAGTGTATAATCGAAGGCATTCATCTTGTCGCTCGTTTTTCATAGTCTATGTTAAAAGGCTATGACCAATTTTAATCGTAGTGTATAATCGAAGGCATTCATCTTGTCGCTCGTTTTCATAGTCTATGGAAATAGGCTATGGCCAATTTTAATCGTAGTGTATAATGGAGGACATTCATCTTGTCGCTCGTTTTTCATAGTCTATGTAAAGATATGGCCAGTTTTAATCGTAGTGTATAAAAGAAGGCATTCATCTTGTCGCTCGTTTTCCATAGTTTATGTAAATAGGCTATGGCCAATTTTAACCGAAGTGTATAATCGAAGTCATTCATCTTGTTGCTCGTTTTTATAGTCTATGTAAATATGCTATGACCAATTTTAATCGTAGTGTATAATCGAGGGCGTTCATCATGTCGCTCGTTTTTCATTGTCTATGTAAATAGGCTATGGCCAATCTTAATCGTAGTGTATAATCGAAGCCATTCATCTTGTCGCTCGTTTTTCATAGTCTATGTAAATAGGCTATAACCAATTTTAATCGTAGTGTATAATGGAGGACATTCATCTTGTCGCTCGTTTTCCATAGTCTATGTAAATAGGCTATAACCAATTTTAATCGTAGTGTATAATCGAGGGCGTTCATCTTGTCGCTCGTTTTTCATTGTCTATGTAAATAGGCTATGGCCAATTTTAATCGTAGTGTATAATCGAAGGCATTCATCTTGTCGCTCGTTTTTCATAGTCTATGTAAATAGGCTATGACCAATTTTAATCGTAGTGTATAATGGAGGACATTCATTTTGTCGCTCGTTTTTCATAGTCTATGTAAAGATACGGCCAGTTTTAATCGTAGTGTATAATAGAAGGCATTCATCTTGCCGCTCGTTTTCCATAGTTCATGTAAATAGGCTATGGCCAATTTTAATCGAAGTGTATAATCGAAGCCATTCATCTTGTCGCTCGTTTTTCATAGTCTATGTAAATAGGCTATGACCAATTTTAATCGTAGTGTATAATCGAAGTCATTCATCTTGTCGCTCGTTTTTCATAGTCTATGTAAATAGGCTTTGGCCAATTTTAATCGTAGTGTATAATCGAAGGCATTCATCTTGTCGCTCGTTTTTCATAGTCTATGTAAATAGGCTTTGGCCAGTTTTAATCGTAGTGTATAATCGAAGGCATTCATCTTGTCGCTCGTTTTTAATAGTCTATGTAAATAGGCTATGATTTTTTCTTGTTTAAAAATAAAGTGACGTATGGCGAGTACAAGTGGAGGAAAAAAGAGAAAATCTTCTAAAATTAATAGCATTATAAAAGCCTAAACTTTTATTACGGTCTGTGTTGAGGCTACCGTTTAAACAGACGGACATTGATTAAGTATGATAAATAAATAAGATAGATCGGACAACATTTTCATGGCCGACACCATATAACTAGAAGAAGTTGACCAGTTGAATAACGCTAAACAAGTCAATTAAACTCGCTAATTATAACTTAGAATTATCTAAAAAGATGGATTTTTTAAACAAAATACATTTCAATAATGTAAATAAAAAATGGATGTTTATGTTTATTTTAACAAATCTTAACACATACCTAATTAGAATTAAAGTAAATTGGTTTTCAAATCTGGTATAAGCAGTGTCTAAGTTTCTTTTGCAGGTGGTTCGTCAAGTATGTAAATCTTTTATTAACCGAAGAAAGACGACCAAGTGTGTACGCTTGTCCATCTTTTACATCAATCTAATGCCAACTCTGAATCATTATGTTGCAATTTCAGATTTGGAGTTGTTTGCAAAACAGCAGCATGCATCGATTGTAAAGAAAATTAGAATAATGTGCCTTATTCTGACGATGGAAAAGGATGCACGCACAAAAATGGCAGCAGTAAATAACACGTGGGCGGTGCGCTGTGATAAACACTTTTACATAATATCATCAAAACATCGGCGACACGATTTCATAAATGTCAATATTTCAGATACAAGGTTTGACCTCATACATAAAATAGAATTTGCGTTTAATTATATATACGATAATTATATAGACGAATTTGACTTTCTTCTTAAAGCTGACGATGATACATATGTTGTAGTTGAAAATTTGAAATATTTAGTTTCAAACTATGACCGCAATAAGCCCGGGTATTTGGGTTTCCGTTTTAATAAATTTGTAAAAAACGGTTACATGAGCGGCGGAGCAGGTTACGTGCTCAGTAACCGTGCGTTACGAGATTTGGTGGAGAACGGTTATCGGAGTGGGAAGTGTGTTGTTAGGAGGAGTAAGGATGACCCAGAAAATTCTGAGGATATAAACACGGGCAGGTGTTTACAGACTGTTGGTGTACCAATTCTCAGTTCACTCGATAGAGAAGGACGGGAGACGTTCCATCCATATACAGTTCATGGACACTTTTTTGGGAATTTACCAGAATATCTTTATAGCTGGGCGAAAAACCCAGTTGAAAAGGTTTGTAAACCATGAACAGATTGTCTTTGATTAAAGTAAATATCTATAGTTGGACAAAATTAAACTGCAAATATTTAAGTTGGTTATTACACTCTTTAAAAACAATAAGGACATGTGTATGATTTGTTAAACATGCTATAGCAACAGATAAGATCATATTAGTAGAAAAGAGCACACGTTTACAATTGGACAAATTAACTTCTATACTATTTATAGTTAAATCGAATACTCTTTAGACATACATAACTTAAAAGTAAAATGAAGTAGAAATAAAGAAGTAGTTGGGCAGAAATCCCCTGCTGAAAAAGTAAGTAAAAGTTTACAGTTGGTTAGAACCCCTTAAGAAAAAAGGGGGTGGGGGAGGGTAAACATTTATATACTCTGCAAAACGTTCTGCAGACTTCGGGTATTTGGGTTATAGAAGACAACCCTTTTTTTCATATGGATATGCTTTATATGTCATTATAAAATATGTCAAACTTAACAAACAGACGAAAACAGAATGAGAATCCATTCACTAAATCATTAGTATACTTATGCATATGTATGCAGATTACATCGGTAAAATGGCTAAAATACAAGTGATTACAATAAAAAAACAAATTAATAACACCAATGTGAATACACACATTATTCAGTGACAGAACTACAGTAACTGACCATTTGTGACTAGTGACCCCTGTCTACTTTGGTAATGGATTACCGTAATGAACTAGTGAATATATTTTCATTCTGTTTTTTGCATATGTTTTGTTTATTATGATACATAAGATATATCCGGCAGAAATACAGTAAACTGAGTCAGTTTTTATTTTGTAACCCAAGTACTAGAAGTGTGCAGAACCTGTTTTGCCGACGAGTGTATTTGGCTGTACATAGATCAGGCAAAGAGTTTGTTTACACAAATATCCTAAATAAACAGCTAAGCAGATAGTCATTTAAAAAGTAAACACTCACAGTGCTACAACGCACTTGAAGAAAGAATTATATTGACCAAATGAGAGAAAATAACCGCCAAACCTACTGTTACTGTTTCTGATACCTGTTTTGTTACAGCTACAGGTCTCACCGCAGTATCATTTTGTTCTATATAAAATAAGGTCTCACTACACAGTATAATTTTGTTCTATATAAAATAAGGTCTCACTACACAGTATAATTTTGTTCTGTATAAATTAAGGTCTCACTACACAGTATAATTTTGTTCTATATAAAATAAGGTCTCACTACACAGTATAATTTTGTTCTATATAAAATAAGGTCTCACTACACAGTATAATTTTGTTCTATATAAAATAAGGTCCCACTACACAGTTGCATTTTGTTCTATATAAAAAAGGTCTATGATTTCCATGGTAAAAAAAGGAATTCCAAATAGCAGGAATGTATACTTACATAAAAATGCACAATAAATGTTAAGTTGGTCAGGTTGTTGTTTTTAATAAAGGGTGCAATGACAAAGTTTTTTTGAGAAAGAAAATGCATAATGCTCATAAATACATGCATATGTTGAAATCATATAAAAGTCACATTTTTAACACCGATTATGTCTTATTGCAGTATATGCTATGTCATTTTTTGATCTAGTCATCTGCAGCAAGAAATCACAACCACTATGAACCATTTTGAAAATATTTCAATACCAAATTACATAGGATTTTTTAACGTAAGAATCACGTTACCGTGGGAGAAGGGGCGTTACTGTGGAGTGAGACGTTACAGTCGTCTATTGTTTCGCCTCACTGTTATTTTTGTAATGCTGAGTACGGTGTATCTTGAAATCATCAAATCACCTTAAGAAAAACAAGTTCAGCGCTGAAATGGTGTTTCGGAGAGAAAAAAAGAGAAAGAAGACTTTTGTATGGAATTCCCGAGTTGTTGTGGAAAATGTTGATATGACATATTAACAATCAAAGCATACCACAGACAGACTTTATGCGCTGGGACACGGTCAGTAAACGCCACCTAGTGGTAACACAGTGTAGCGCGTGGTTCAGTGGTAGAGCACCGAACCCATGATCGTAAAGTCGTTGGTTCGATCCTCCGCCACTGCTATGTGTGGTGTCCTTGAGAAAAACAATATTTCCGCATATGCTTATTACTGGTTTTACTCAAGAAGACTTCGAGCGTGAGTTGTCTTAGTTGTAAGAAATTGTTTCACAATCGATGTAAAATAAATAAGTTTAAACTTAACACAGTGGCACATCACAATACAGAGCGACTTATCTTAACAACCATCTTGTTTTTTCCATAAAAAAACAAGAAAGGTGTTAAAAAAAACCATTGCTTTTTTCCGTTTTATTTCTAAATAAAACAATTTTTCATATTTTTATCTATGGAAAAATCTACAGTGCTAAAATATCATTAGAAAAGTAGAGATTGCTATTCATACAAGATAATGATTTTTGTCTAGTTGACAGAGTGAAAGAATTTAAAAATAAATAACTTTACCCACATTTCCACGCTCGTTTTTTTAAATTCGCAATTCACAATTCAAATGGTTTTGAGGTTATAGCCTGTCAAATCGAAAAATAAGCATTTAAACAAGGAAATGCAATTATAGTAATGAAAGAGAATGATAATTTATTTCCGCTATTATAATTTCCACATCAGAATGTTCGTCTCCAAGGTGTAATAATAATAATGATAATTATAACAATAATAACATATATTAATAATAATAAAAATAGAAAAAAATAAAAAAATAAAAAAATAAAAAATAAAATAAATAAATAAATTATTCTTTTCTATAGTAAATAAAAACAGGTTTGCATGCGTTCATAAATAGAGATACCCAAATGAAATAAGGGAAACTTACATTTAATTTATTGTCAACTGTCAGAAATCAATTTCCATGCATCATTATTTTTTCTAAACATGAAAATGATTTCAAAATGTTCAAAGTAGATCAATAATGACATTCAAATAGAAAATGAGCATAAAAATTAGGAAATGCATTTTTAAAGAGGATTTTTTTTAATACTGCCGATATGCGACTATAAGAAACATGTCCTGTTTCCAATGGTGGACCGGTACTTCGCCTCCATTGGGTGTTTTATTCCTAAAGATGACCAAGATCAGTTGATATGAGAATAGTAAGCATCTAAATGACACAGACACACCGTTACATGTAGACGCATGGAAATCGCTTCATCTAAGAGAGGCATTGGCAATTTAATGGGTCTGGGGGAAGACGTAATGTACATGTATATTTTAATATTTTTGTTTTAGTGAAGTTTGCGCACCGCATGTCGATTTTAGCGGAAGAATTTAACTATATTTACGAAATTTACACCCCCCCTCTCCCCCGGAATCGCTGGGTTTTAACATAACAGCTGCTTATTACACTGCTTCTGTCGATATACACGTCTACACGTGATTAATGCACACGTCCATCTATTTGCAATTATCATTGTATATTTTGCAAATACCAATATTAAAAGCGTTAAATCATATACAGCAGCGACAGTAAAAGCCGACCAACTTAAAGTAACAGTGTAAATAATATTAATTAAGGTCCCACTACACAGTTGAATTTTGTTCTTTGTTCTATATAAAATAAGGTTTCACTACACCGTTGAATTTTGTTCTGTGTTCTATCTAAAATAAGGTTTAGAATCTCCATGGTTAAAAAAGAATTACACATATAATTTTGTATAAAGTACTTTTTATAGAAGGAATGTATACCCACATAAAAATGCACAATAACTGGTAGGTTGACCGGCCTGTTTGTTTTTAAACAGGGTGCAGTGACACACTGAATTTTTTTTGAAAAACGAGTTCTCAAATGCTCATAAATACATTCATATGTTGAAATCCTATAAAAATAACTTTTTTAACACCAGTGATGTCTTATTACAGTTTATTTTATGCCAGTTATTGCTCTACTCATCTGCAGCAAGAATCACAACCACTATAAACCATTTTGAAAATATTTCAAAACCAAATTACATAGGCCTTCTGTTTTAACGTAAGAATCAGTTACTGTGGGAAAAATGGGCATAACTGTGAAGTGAGACGTAAAGCGGGCTTGCCTTTTTAGAGTCTGTAGGTTTATGTGTGGTTACTCACATACATATTTTTTATAGTATATATATGGTCCTTGAATATGTGTGCATAATACAAATGTCATAACATAATATCGATAGTAAGACATATGTATATTATTGTATATGATGCAAATATGTAAGGAAACAACATGCATTTTTATTCTTAGTTTCATTTCTATTCGAAAGCCGGGCCCGATTAGCTCAGTCGGTTAAGCGTCTGACTATCAATTTCACTCTATATATTTATTACAATATATGACTTTGGGAAATATTAATTGAATTAAGAAAAGACGAAATAATGAAACAACGAAATAACGATGGTGAAACATGAAGTGTGAGATGGGTCAAACGTTATATTCATGGAAAACACAATGGACATTCTATAGAAAACTTGAAACTACCTCAAACTTTAACCATAATTTCCTCCATTTAAAGAGTTGCTTTACTTAAATATCGAAAATCAGTCGAATAAAGAACTAGCGGCTATACATAACATACCACGTTGTTACACAATTAATGAAAACATATCAAAATAAACTAAAATAAAATTAAACAAAGCCCTTGTGTATAAAATACAAGCGTTGACCGCTCACCCTAGAGGTCAGTAGGTCGGGAGTTCAACCCAGACTCGATGGTCATATTTACAAAGTATTACTTTATACAATATATATAATATTGTACATATCGACATCTGGTGTAAAAACTGAACTAGTTAAATCAACTTTAACATTGTCGTATGTCTATCGAACACAATAAGGAAACAAAATATAAAAAAAAACACAACACACACACGAAACAGCGGAATATAAATTGAGCAATAGGTTCGTAAACAACAAAGCAACGAAATATAAAGTTTGCTGTACAAGGTAGATAAGCTTACACTATTACTTCATGATACGAGATTGACACTAGCTTTGTCGTTTACTCTTATCTTCACGATACATCTGCACATACTGGTGATCTGTCAGACGATAATGCAGACGATTTGCATATGTTTGGTGTGCGTTTCGTAAACACTTCCTCATTCCTAAACTATGCAAGTTTGAATAATAAAATTAATACTACCTAAACATTGTTGCTAGAAAATATTGTATAAGCTCGATAATTCTGAGTTTGCTGTTTTGTTTTTGTTTTCCAGGGGGAGCGTTGCTGCGGTAGGTACGTTATCAGTTTCCACTACATGACGCCCAATGACATCCTATTTATAGACCATCTTCTGTATAAAACCACCGTATTCGGGCTACAAGACAGCGGCCAACACAGTGGCTAACCAGCTACCCAGCTAACCGTGTAAATCATGATTCTGTCGCAACATAAAACTGAACAAGACTTGGCAACAAACAGAACCAGTTTGATTTCATATCATTCAACTTCAATATCTGTAATTTGTTACAATTTTTAGTGTAAAAAGAGTTCATTTCCTGATTTACAAACTTTGGCTACCTTATGCATGAACTGTGTATGAACTTAGTTGCATTTTTGGTATTCACAGTCTTTGTGGCCTTTTATTTCCTGCATAGATATTTAGTTTGAGAATGAAAAAAATGAAAACGTGATATAAAGTTATTTCCCCACTATTTGCAAATATCACATATGTTGGTTAATTTTTGAAATTTATATACATGTAAATTGTAAAAATATTCGTATGAAAATACTTAATCTTTCTGTATATTTGTATAGTTAAGATATTAGGGACAACTTTATTAAATTTGTATTGGTAGTCCATATGTTTCTTTACCCTTGTTGAGATTGAACAAAATGTTATTGTTATTTTCCTGTTCCAAAGTTGTTCAGTTTCATGCTTAATTCACATTAAATACAGATCACATATTTCTCACCACTGAGGTTGTAGGTGAGTCTTGCTTGGTAAAAAAAACTTTTAAGTCAGAAGTTTTTTCAGTTTTTGCTGAACTGTGGTTCTACGCAGAGTTATTCTGAGGTTTTCCTCCACCAATAAAACTGAATATGCCATATATATCTTGAAATGTGTTGAAAATGATGTTGAACCCATTAAAAGAAAAAAAAGGATTCACATTAAAAAAGTAGTTTTTTAAATTTCTATTATGCGTGTTTTATATTAAACAGTTGTTTTATATCAGCTGTTTAATTATATAGAAACTGTTCTTTTATCTCGCCATAAAGTTTGATTTATAATGCTATTCCTGGAAATTTTGGAAATTTTGTGTCATCCATTAATACAAGTATTAAGAAACCATCAGCATATATTAAGTTATATTTAATTCTGTGTTGTTGCGGTGGTGCAGTTGGTAGAGACGTCGTCATTATTGTGCTAGGCGCTGACGATACGAGGGTTCTGGATTCTAATCTTGAATATTAAGTTATAGATATAACATATGTATCAGTAGTTACACACACAGGGTAGAGGGTTTGACATTTTGAAAGTTTTATGACATAATTAAGATATGTAAGGGTCCATGACTTTGGGGTTAACTTCACACACTTCTATAGTATAATTATTGTGTAGTAACATACAATATTATTTTAAGTATTAATAGTTGTAAATCACTTCAGTTTTGTTTTTAAACTAGATTTTGTGTTGGGGGGAAAAATGCAACCTTAGGAAAACTCACAGATTTCATGATTTTGCAATTTTTTTGCACACACACACACACACACACACACACACACACACACACACCTATATATATATGGAGATAATTATTTGTGAATAACCAAGACATAAATGTACAGACCAGACTACGGCGAGTGCGCCTAGCTACAATGCAAACCATAGATACAATATCAAGGTCACTGCCAAACCAATAAATTTGGTGTCGACCATGACTTATATACTATGGAATTACATGCAACACATCTGGACAGGGTGGACAAATTTACATACATGAAGTGATAGCTTTATATGAGTAGGATCCAGTTAAGGATTCATGACTACTCGGATGCTATATAAGGGACAGATTTATAAACCCGTTGTATTATATATATATATTTCTTGTTAATTTGGCAGTATAAATATGTCTTGTTCATATATTTCTTGTTACTTAGGCAGTATGAATATGTGTATTGTATATATGTGTCTTGTTAGTTGAACAGTACAAATATGTCTACTGTACGTATATTTCTTGTTACTTAGGCAGTATAAATGTATCTACTTTATGCATATTAAACAACGTTAACATAAGGAGTGTATATCTTACATGTTATAATGCAAGATAATGATGTTTAGCGCTTACCGGTATATGTTTTATCTAATTTATCTAATTTTTACTTGCAAGTTAAACAGTTGTCATATTTTATATATATATATGAAAGGTAAATGAAACAACACATAGTCTATCACATAAACTGATATACCCCTGTACCCTGAGTTGCATTTCACAAAAAAGCCTGTCGTAAACGTTATGCAAGAAACTTTTATCTTTTTTGTGAGGTTAGGTTAATCTGGATTAATATTAAAAATGTTATGAGCGATATTTGTTTACGTTTACGACCTATATTAATCGTAATGAAAAAGCAGGGAATTCCATGTCTGCCCCACAATTCATAGCAGTTGAACTATTACTAAATTGTGACGTCTTCAATCTTTCAGTTGAAAAGACTGACCATTCAACGTTCTCAAATATGGCTTGCCCCACGTTGATTTTAACGGACCCAATCAGGAAAACGGAATTTACGATTTTTGGGATCTTTTCAGATGCTCATTCACAATGCATGATATATATATATATGGAGATAATTATTTGTGAATAACCAAGACATAAATGTACAGACCAGACTACGGCGAGTGCGCCTAGCTACAATGCAAACCATAGCTACAATATCAAGGCTTCTGCCAAACCAAATAAATTTGGTGTCGACCATGACTTATATACTATGGAATTACACGCAACACATCTGGACAGGGTGGACAAGTTTACATACATGAACTGATAGCTTTATATGAGTACGATCCAGTTAAGGATTCATGACTACTCACATGCTATATAAAGGACAGATTTATAAATCCGTTGGATCATATAGATACAGTGAATTCATATATATTTAATTTCATAAAGGGAGATAATTAAATTCACAACAACGGAATTTACGATTTTTGGGATCTTTTCAGATACTAATTCACAATGCATGATATATATATGGTACGGTGTTCCGTTAAGGCCATCGTGCTATCACTTTGTCAACAAGCACACGCGATGCCACGATAGCACGATGACACGATGGTGATGACGCGATGACACGATGACACGATGGTGATGGTACGATGACACGATGGTGATGACTCGATAGCACGATGACGATGACGCGATGACACGATGGTGATGGAGCGATGCTACGATGGCACGATGACGATGCTATCGTACTATCGTGCCATCACCATCGTGTCATCGTGCTATCGTAGCATCGCCTTCCTGTATTTAAGTGGGATTCTTATAGTAGTATCGGAAGGTATAGCTATGTCTTTATATTAAAGTATGTACATGTAAGTCATTCAGCTCGTTTTGTGTTTATGTGTTTAAATATGCATATTACTGCAACATTGTACTTTGATGTGAAAATGTGTAAAGTCGTCTCCTCCTTATTTTTCTTCTTATTCTACTTCTTCTTCTTTTTCTATAACTAGAAATGGAAAATCAAGAGGAACGCTTACTCGTGTACTTTATTTTAACACGACAATGAATATATAATAAAATAATTAATATATTTAAATGAATTCCAAAGTTATAGTCTAGTCGTCTAGACGGTATTAGGTTCAGCATGATATTCATGTGTGCCAGCGCTGAACAGTTGTTGTAAACGACAATAAACACCCAACAATACAATACAATGTACATTCAGTCATATGTCACTTGAACAATGAACTTGTTCACTTTTCTCTTACCATTTGATTGTTGAGTTGAGTGTTTAGCGTAATTGTTATGCCATCGAGAGCTAGCAGACGATCAGAGGGTCGTGGGTTTGATCCCCCGCCACAGTTATGTGTGAGACGGACACTATATTCGTATATGCTTAGTACTGTTTCTGCCCAGGAATACACCGAATGTGATTTATAATAATAACTTGTGTCACAATCAATGTGAAATAAATACATTTTAAGTAAGTGTTAACAGATGATCAGTTAAACCCATTTGCGTAACTAACTGATATCTTTCCCGTTTGAAATGGTACAGGAAATAATTAATTGGGAGGACTTGTCTTTTGATGGGACGAGTTGTCTTTAAATAGGGGACAAGTTGTCTCGAAACTTGGGACGAGTTGTCTCAAAATGTGGGAATAGTTGTCTTTGGGACGACTTGTCCATAACTCTTTTGAAACAGTGGTTAGAGATGAATGACAATGAGACTGACAATCGTTTACCAGTCATCAAGGAGAATGTGTTGTAGATTACTGGCGGGTATTCAAACTCATGACCCCTGGATTGACAGTTAGACACACTACCAACTGATCGAACAGGGCCCGTCTTTACCATGTATGACCAATCCACTTTGAACAGTGCTCACTAATTCCTGACTGGGTGTTTAACTACCAAAAATATTTGTTTTTTACTCGACACTCGACTTTCTTGCTCAATACTCAATTTTCTTACTAGACACTCGTCTTTCTCACTCGACACTGAACTTTCTCACTCGACATTCTTACTCGACACTCGACTTTCTTACTCGACACTCGACATTCTTACTCGACACTCGGCTTTCTTTTTCGACACTCAAAACTCTACCAAAGGTGACATATCGCCCAGCCATAGTCTCTGTGATGATTGACTGATAAACGGCATTGCGCCTTATTGTCATTTGTGTCACATCGCTGATTCAACTGAAAAAGTCATCAGTAACTTGCAGAGATTGGCGTGCTCGAGCACTGGTTTGCCTCCTAGGATCCCAGGAAAAAGTGTTTAGGAAAACCGGTCGCCTGTTAGCCCTCGATGGGGGTAAACATGCTGTTAAAATATTCAAACGAACGAACGAACGAACGAACGAACGAACGAACGAACGAACGAACGAACGAACGAACGAACGACGACGGACGGACGGACGGACGATGGAACTACCAAACGAACACATAAACAGACAGAAAGACAGACAGACAGACAGACAGACAGACAGACAGACAGACAGACAGACAGACAGACAGACAGACAGACAGGCAGGCAGGCAGGCAGGCAGGCAGGCAGGCAGGCAGGCAGGCAGACGGACAGACCATTACGCATCGGTAATATACACCAACTATTTTTTCATATAAGATTTTGTCTGTTGTTTACCGGATCGACATCAACTTTTTTAAGAATCTGTCGTAATGACTTTAATCATAATATGTACCTTCTCAATATTTTACCATCCACGTAATAACATTTTTGCACGCATAAATAACTCATTTAAGTGATTATAATATAAAAAGAAAACATGACTGTGTATCTTATATGAATGTCCACTTTTCAGCAGCAATTGTGTCTCCGGGTATGTATCACATGACACAAAATAACCCCAAATACTTGAATCCATGATGTCTTCCATTATAATTATTTTTCAAATGTCTTACAGGAAGGCGATGCCACGATAGCACGATGACACGATGGTGATGACACGATGGTACGATAGCACGATGATGATGGTACGATGACACGATGGTGATGGCACGATGGCACGATGGCACGATGACGATGACGCGATGACACGATGACACGATGGTGATGGTACGATGACACGATGGTGATGACACGATGGCACGATGACGACGACGCGATGTAATATCGCGTCATCGTCATCGTGCTATCGTAGCATCGCTCCACCACCATCGTGTCATCGTGTCATCGTGTCATCGCGTCATCGTCATCGTGCTATCGTGTCATCACCATCGTGTCATCGTACTATCACAATCGTGTTATCGTACTATCGTGCCATCACCATCGAGCCATCGTGTTATCGTGGCATCGTGTATGCTTGTTGACAAAGCGATAGCACGATGGCCCTAACGGAACACCGTAATATGGAGATAGTTATTTGTGAATAACCAAGACATAAATGTACAGACCAGACTACAGCGAGTGCGCCTAGCTACAATGGGCACCATAGATATAATATGTGTGTGTGTGTGTGTGTGTGTGTGTGTGTGTGTGTGTGTGTGGTAATAAAATAAAAATGAAATACTGGTTCTCAACTCCGAGTCCCATTACAAAGGCAGCAAATATGACCCACCAATGACCCAGGTGCAGGTCTTCATTGCCAACAGAAGTGGGGGAAATATGAGCTATACCATTTTCTTTACCAAAGTTCTGTGATTCAGATTGCAGTTCTTAATGGTTCGAAAACGTCAATCAGCAACCTGACTTCATCATATACACCTTAGGAACTTCTATATCAACGTTATATTTTTTTTTTGGTTCCAATTCATCTCGGTATAAAACTATGTGAGAAAGTTTTCTAGTTATTTTCAAAAGGATGGTGGTTTATTTAGATTAATTTTGATTCATTCTGAGATTACTTCGTGGCTTTGTTCTAACAGCAAATGTATTCATTTTATTTTGTGCGGCTTTTTTTATCCCTACATACTATGTAAGAGGTAAAATAAATAAATTTCAGGTTTTATAAGGCATATTCATTTTTATTGGTGGAGGGCGACTGCAAAATGAATAAAAGAGTAGAACCACCATCAATTCGCAAGTAACTGGCAAACTTTCTAACATAAAGATTTTGTAGCGAACGGGACTCGAACCTACATCATAAGCGGCAAGAGGAAAGTGATGTAGAGAAGACGCCTCGGACCACTTGGTCACTGAGGAACCCCTCCCCCTGATATAATTCTCTTAACTTTTAAAGCGACAATTATCATAGCCCTGGTAGGGATAAATTGTTGGAGTACCTGTCGCAGGTGCGGAAAGCGATTTCATACACTATTTAGGAACTATTTAAGGTGCATGGACATTTAATCACAAAAATAACTTTTCTTATTCTGATGAAATTTAAATATTAGCATGCCATTTAAAATAATTATTTCTATTGTAGAGTATTATTATTATGGCAGCTCTGTTTGTGTAAAAAAAGTTAAACTTGACATTTTCCGCCTTATATTCGCACATTGCTCATAAAAGTTTCATCTTGTTCATTAATTAAGAATTTCAACACAATAAAACAACGAACAACAACTCTGTCAATGATGCAGATACTTTAATACAAGTAGTGTCAAAGAATTGCAATCAAATGAAGAAACTGATATATCCAAGGAAAATGCAAAAGATAGAACAGTTCTCTTTTATATTGTTGAATCCTTTGTAATAATATTTACGTTGTGACTATCCACAAATATTTACTTTACACAACGGATACAGATCAGATCGACAAGGAATATTTCCCATGGTCCAACTCAATTGATATGTCCAAGCTACACAAGTGCTTGATATGTATTTACGATTTGGAAACCTGTAGCCCCAGCGGAGGTATTTCTTGTCATTCTCGCAGTGTATGATTGTATACTTCCCATATATAGTCTTGCCTTGACAACCTACCCAGTATTTACTTTTTCCTGAAAAAGAAAAGTTAAAAAAAATAACGTATTCTTAGCAGTTACAGAGCCATAACATGTTAATCGCTATCAGATATCGAGATAACTATAAGTCTATATTCAGAAGTTACGAAAGTTTCAAATGCTAAAACCAAAGTTAAACTGCTAGTCACGTATGTTGCCGCATAAATGAACACCTGTGTCTACCTGCAGAGTGGATTAAATATTTATACAGTATTGCATTTGTGATTCAGACACGTTTGTAAAAAATGAAATAGGATGATTTATGCAAGAGACATATCTTTGAAATTATGATGATTTAGGATTCGTGAGAAAAAGTATTTCAGATCAATGATACTTGAACAATACCAGTATTATGCGAAGGAAAGGACGTCATATCAATGATACTAGTTGTAAAGGAACAACACCTGTTTTATGTAAAGGAAAAGGTCTCAGATCAATAATTATATTAGATGAAAAGGAATAATACCTGCATTATATAAAGAAAATGATCTCAAATCAATGATACTATGTGTAAAGGAACAATTATGGAATTATGTAAAGGAAAGGATCTCAGATCAATGATACTAGTTGTAAAGGAACAATACCTGTATTATGTAAAGGAAATGATCTCAAATCAATGATAGCAGGTGTAATAGAATACTACATGTATTATACAAAGAAAAGGATCTCCGAACAATGATACTAGATGGAAAGGAAGAATATCTGTATGATGCAAAGGAAAATATCTAAGATAAGTTTTACTAGATGAAAAGGATCAATACCTGTATTATGCGAAGAAAGGATCTCAGATCAATGGTTCGAGATGTAAAGGAACAATAACTGTATTATGCAAAGGCAAGGATCTATCATTAATGATACTAGGTGTAAAGGAACAATACTTGTGTTATGCAAAGGAAAGGATCTCAGATCAATGATACTAAGTGAAAAGGAACAATATATGTATTACGCAAAGGAACGGATCTAAAATTAATAATACTGGGTGTGAGGGAACAATACCATTCATAAAATATAAAGGAAAGAATCTCAGATCAATGATACTAGGTGTAAAGGTACAATATCTGTATTATGCAAAGGAAAGGAGTTCAGATAAATGATTCTAGGTGCAAAAGAACAACTAGGTGTAAAGGAACAATACCTGTATTATGCAAAGGAAAGGGTCTCAGATCAATGATACTGGGTTTAAAGAAACAATAACTGTTTCATGCAAAGGAAAGGATCTCAGATCAATGACACTACATGAAAAGAATAATACCAGTATGATGCAAAGGAAAGGATCTCAAATCAGTGATACAAGGTGTAAAGACACACAACCTTGCATAAAATATAAAGAAAAGGATCTCTGATCAATGATACTAGGTGTAAAGGAACACCTGTATTATACAAAGGAAAGGATCTAAGATCAACGATACTGGATGTAAAGTAACACTACCTGTATTATGCTATGGAAAGGATCTCAGATCAGTGATACTAGGTGTAAAGGAGCAATACCTGTAATATGCAAAGGAAAAGTTCTAAGGTCAATGGTGCTAGGTGTAAAGGAAGCCACTAGGTGTAAAGGAACAATACCTGTATTATGCAAAGAAAAGGATATCAGATCAATGATACTAGGTGTTAAGGAACAACTACGTGTAAAGGAACAATACCAGTCTTGTATAAAGCAAAAAAAGGATCTGAGATCAATGATACTTGGTGCAAAGGAACAATACATGTATTATACAAAGGAACGGATCTCAGAACAATGATACTTGGTGTAATTGAAAATTCCCGGCATTATACAAAGGAAAGGATCTCAGATCAATGTTTCTAGGTGTAAAGGAACAATACCTTTATTTTACAAAGAAAAGGATCCCAGAACAATGATACTGGGGGTAAAGGAACACCTGTATTATACAAAGGAACGGATCTCAGATCAATGATACTTGGTGTAAAGGAACACCTGTATTATACAAAGGAACGGATCTCAGATCAATGATACTTGGTGTAAAGGAAAAATACCTTTATTATACAAAGGAAAGGATCCAAGAACAATGATACTTGGTGTGAAGGAACACCTGTATTATACAAAGGAACGGATCTCAGATCAATGATACTTGGTGTAAAGGAACACCTGTATTATACAAAGGAAAGGATGTCAGATCAATGTTTCTAGGTGTAAAGGAACAATACCTTTATTATACAAAGAAAAGGATCCCAGAACAATGATACTTGGTGTAAAGGAACACCTGTATTATACAAAGGAACGGATCTCAGATCAATGATTCTAGGTGTAAAGGAAAAATACCTTTATTATACAAAGAAAAGGACCTCAGAACAATGATACTATATGTAATGGAACAACACCTGTATTTTGCATAGGAAAGTAGAAATACATCGAACAAAGATCTTGTATTTTAGTTTTTGAGATGGAGTCGGGTTTTGTCTTGTATCGTAACAGCAACCTCTGACTTGGGTACTTATTAATCTATCCACGGAACTACCGTTCCGCTTAATGTTACCTTTTTTAACAATGTGTATATATATTTGTCATACCATTGCTCTGGACAACCTTTAATCCGTTCATAAATTCCTCTTGTGATTCGAAAGTTGCTAGATGACTACCTTTTTTCGAAGCAGAAGAGCTGAAAATGGATTTTCACAATATACATAATATGTCCAATTTAGTAAAATATAATGTCACCATTTTGTTAGTAATGCTTATGTTTATTAACATTCTCTCGTTTTGTAAATGATCTGGAAATGTGTGATCCGCAGTTTTGATAAAACTCGCACCTGATATTGTTGACATTTTAACGACTATTACATGACCGTTTATATCAGATGACCAATCATACGCCTGCACGACTGCAAACCCAGGTGTTGAAATGGCTTTGAGTGGCTTAAAAAATCGGAGGAAAAGTTTCCCATTCAACTCACATTTTTGTAGATAGCTAATCTTCATACTTCATGAAAATACATGGCGAAACAAAGACTAGAGCCGTGAATCAAAAGTGAAGCGGCGTGTTTTGCTCTGTTGGAAAAAAATCGTAGGGAGTGGTGCAATTTACAAAATAATACGCCGTTTCACCTTCGATTGATTTTTGCATGGCCAATAAAAATAACCGATTGTTCATCTCTTTACAGAGATGGCGTTCGTCTTTCTTTCGTGAATGTTTATTAAATATTAAGAAAAGTGCCAGACAAAAATGTTATCCGAAACAGACCCTTTCGTCCGATTGTTTAAACCACTCTATACCATTTGGTCATGAGTATTGCAAAACATGACCTGGTAAAGCACTTTAATCTCAAACAATATATATATATAACTATATACATATGTATTTAAAAATAACTATTTTCAACAACTTAACAAGCTGTTTGTTTCTACAAACATACTTTAGCCGACTTTTTATGTTTTACTGGTGCATCAGACAAGATTCAAAATTAAACTCATCTGAAGACAAACATATTACAGTTGCTATGTTTAGTTTTAACTTATTTATTTTACTTTGATTGTGAAACAAGTTCTTACAACTTGGACAAATCACGCTCGAAGTCTTCCTGGAGTAGAACCAGTACTAAGCATATGCGGAGAAGTGTCTTGCTCAGGGACACGACACATAGCCGTGGCGGAGGATCGAACCCACGGCCCTCCGATCATGGGTTCGGTGCTCTACCACTGTGATACGGCTTTTATCATATTCATACTAGAAAACAGCACAGACAACTAAATGATGTGGATTATATAAACAAACGTGATTACCTTGGCATTGCTAAATGGACATCTTAGAGTTTCCTGGCAAGAAGCAAGATTTCCCCGAATAAATCCATCCATTGCGACAGTCTGGATGAGAGATGAAATATGTTTGAATATACTGGTTTTCGCCAAAAGTGTACAATGTATCAGCCGATAAACTGATATAGTTAAAACATGTTATTGCCCATAAATATACATGCATACAGCTTACAAGTTCTCGCAAGTTGGATTTGGCCCTTCTAAAATCTTACCATAAATAGAGGATTTTACATTCGTGCTCATTCCTTATTATCATATTATTTGTATCATAGAAGCCCGTGTGGTTCCTGGCTAAGAATAGAATCACTGCGGATCTCTGCAGTGGGGTAAGAATCCTCCTGAATGGGTGTACATGTTCATTTTATCATTTTTGTCATGTTCACTGTTGTGGTAAAATTATCAACCCCTATGTGGTTTCAGGGAGCCATATGAGTGATGGCAAGAATAAGACCACTGTGGCTCATGCATGTTGTAAGAAGCGACAATTTGAGTAATACGATAGAATTTGCTGAAACTCTGCAGTTCTGCAGATATCAAGGTTCTAGGTTCATTCTGCATATTCATTTGTTGGTGTATTTTTTTTAAATCTGTATGTTAATTTGTTGTTTTTGTACATGTATAGTGAACCTTGAATCTTACTTCCTGTTGGCGTCGAATAACCTATAATGTGTTGGTACGTCGTAAAACCCTATTCATTCATTCGTTCAATAGTATTATAGAAATATAGTACATTTGCTTTTTATTTAACGTTTCATGTCTATAAGGAACAAGCAAAAAGTCCGGCAAATTTGCTTCCGTCATCCGCCGTTTGACTAACTTCTCAAAATTACGTCATTTTACCTTGGCAAATCAACCTATTTATATAAAATTATACAGAAGCCGGAACATAGTTCGGTATTTTACGGCATTAGAGCCGAGTTTTACGGAAAACAACGAAGCAAAATAACACTGTGCTAACTTGCAAAAACATGTTATCGGTTTGTTCCACTCCAGCACTGTAAATTATGTAAGTAACAGTAATTAGCTAAGGTTTATGTAAAAATATTTACAATATTAGCAATAACTATAGGTGTGATAAGAACAAATGTGATGCAATAGAAATCCCATAATAAGACGTATAGCAAGAGAATAATAATATATATTTAAAAGAAGAAGAAAACAGAATGAACAGCAGATATATGAACATTTGGTCATGATTCCTATATATGGTAAACTGTTGTCAATATCCAGTATTATGGCTTACATTGGGGATAAGAAAGCAACAAAGAATCGGTTACTTACGACTTTCTGCTATTTGCTGAAAGTACCATTTATTGATAGAGACAAATTCGGAAAAACAGATATGATTAAGTTTTAAAATTAGTTACATCCTCGTAACTCTTTAAATAGCCGTCTGCGAACAGCGTCTGGACGGCGATAACTACACATTCATTACAGGACGGCGATAACTACACATTCATTACTGGACGGCGATAACTTACACATTCATTACTCGACGACTATAAATACCCATTTATTACTGGATGGCGATTAACTACACATTCATTACTGGACGACTATAGCTACACATTCTTTACTGGACGGCGATAACTACACACCATTACTGGGCAGCGTTTACTACACATTCATTATTGGATGATCATAACTACACATTCATTACTGGACGGCAATAACTGCACATTCATTACTGGACGGCGATAACTACACATTTATTACTGGACGACTATATTTACACATTCATTACTGGACGGCGATAACTACACATCATTACTGGACGGCGATAACTACACATTCATTACTGGACGACTATAGCTACACATTCATTACTGGACGGCGATAACTACACATTCATTCCTGGACAGCTATAACTACACATTCATTACTGGACGATTATAACTTCATATTCATTATTGAACGACTATAACTACCCATTCATTACTGAACGGCGATAACGACACATCCATTACTGGACGACTGTAACTATACATTCATTACCGGACGGCGATAACTACACATTTATTACAGGACGGCTATAAATCCCCTTGACTCTATAAATAGCCGCTAGTGAACAGCGTCTGGACGGCGATAACTACACATTCATTACTGGACGGCGATAACTACACATTCATTACTGGACGGCGATAACTACACATTCATCACTGGACGGCGATAACTGCATATTCATTATTGGACGGCGATAACTACACATCCATTACTGGACGGCAATAACTGCACATTCATTCAGCTTATAACTTATAACAGCTTAAAGACTGTAATTTAGATAATGATGTCCTTCTCTATGCCAGGTCCGGGTTAGTTAAGTTCGACTATCAATCCAGGTGTGGAGGATTCGAATCCCCGGACGGCCACAGGCTACGTGATGATTTATTGACTGTAGTATTTTTAACTGTTATAATTGTCTGTTTCTCTCTCTCTCTCTCTCTCTCTCTCTCTCTCTCTCTCTCTCTCTCTCTCTCTCTCTGTCTCTCTCTCTCGCTCTCTCTCTCTCTCTCTCTTTCTCGCTCTTCCTTATTTCTACTGACCTTTATTACTCGCACACTTCCCCTTAGTTTCCGACCATTTACCGTCCTGTTGACATGTTGTCGTAACGTCTTCAGGGTTACAGCGTGTTCTGCAACCTCCGTCACACTTAAGAATGGCAGTGGTGCCGACTACGGCTTGGATCGGAAACACTATTAAAATGACCGCCGGTAACATTTGGTGGTTGTGATTTACATTCTGTAAAATGTTAAAGACTACAACTAATCCAGCGACACGACATTTTATGTGAGAAACTATTAAGAAATAGTATCTGACTCCTCTTTCACCAACATATATTTCAATACTTAAAAATTTAAATGTACTAAAAGCAGCCAGGTGATCGTGATTTTTGACTGATTCCAGTGAAACTGCATAAAAAATTATGCTTTCATTGATATTGATTATATGATAGAGATATAACCAGTGAAAACTTAGTTAAGTATATAAGTAAATATTGGTGAAACAGAAGCCAGATATTCAGTATTAATCAATAAATGGAGATCAATCAAACAGTATATAAGTAAAGGAAACATATAAGCTGCGTTCAATTTGGTTAAACGTTTGCTTACGTTAGCTAACATATTTTCCTGGACAATTGCTCAATCTTCATATCCGCACGAAGTACGCGATGATTTTAGGGAACCAGGCATTAAACGTGTATGCTGTTTAACGGTGTTGAACGCAACCCAGGTTACCGATCAGACGCTGATCATTAAGAATACTGTCGCTACGTTTAGTTCTACACGGCATTTAATGAATAAGAAAAAAACTAACAACGGAAGTCTCACAAACACCTCAAAAGTTTGTATTCAACTCCAGAAGATATAAGCTTATATTATGACAAGACAAAGATCATTTTGCCAATGGTTTGTTACTTTTCTATATCAGTTCTGTGTAATCTGTCAGTATATACTTTTAAGATTGAATCAACAGATAATATAAGGAATTGTTATTACTTATAAGTTCACAGGAGGCGGCAGGTTTACTCCATTCTCCTTCAAACAGACAGTCGATAGAAGAACTTCCAGTTAGCTTGTAATTAGTGGCGCATGTTGCAGTGGCAATTTGCTCCAAACATTGTATCTCCCTTCACGGAGAAGCACCCATTTAGGAGATGTGGCGGGGCTTTACACACTAAATTTAAAATGGATTTGACAAAACTTTATTATAAGTATGTTGGATATCTTATCTGAAATGCTTTACTGAAAGAATAAAGATACGCCAGGTGAATTTCAGAGACACGATCTGAAACTCAATACAATTTTAGAATATGTATGTAAAGGTGTTGCATTAATGATTTTGTCTATACTAACGATTTACTTTACAAAATCGTTAATGCAATACCTTTACATATATATTCTAAAACTGTCGCTTACAATATTGTGATAATGGGGCTCTTAAACTGTCGCTTACAATAGTGTGATTATGGGGCTCTAATACTGTCGCTTACAATAGTGTGATAATGGGGCTCTAAAACTGTCGCTTACAATAGTGTGATAATAAGGCTCTTAAACTGTCGCTTACAATAGTGTGATAATAGGGCTCTAAAACTGTCGCTTACAATAGTGTGATAATGGGGCTCTTAAACTGTCGCTTACAATAGTGTGATAATGGGGCTCTAAAACTGTAAACTGTCGCTTACAATAGTGTGATAATGGGGCTCTTAAACTGTCGCTTACAATAGTGTGATAATGGGGCTCTAAAACTGTCGCTTACAATAGTGTGATAATGGGGCTCTTAAACTGTCGCTTACAATAGTGTAATAATGGGGCTCTAAAATTGTCGCTTACAATAGTATGATAGTGGGGCTCTTAAACTGTCGCTTACAATAGTGTGATAATGGGGCTCTAAAATTGTCGCTTACAATAGTGTGATAATGGGGCTCTAAAACTGTCGCTTATAATAGTGTGATAATGGGGCTCTGAAATTTACTCGGTATTTCTTTCATCTTTTCGATATGTTTCTGTTCTATGTTGTTGTTGTATTGATTCTTTTGCTGGTGTTGCTGTTTAAGTAATGTTTTTTCTGATTATATTGCATAGTATTGAAACAAAAATCAAACCTCATTGCTTTATTTCTGAAGCTAGTTAACAATACATTTAAAAATTATACATTTAACATAATGCCTTATTTTAAAAATAAGTATTTCTAATAATCGACATTAGATTCAATACTTCTAATATTTTATTACTTTAAATGGCTTTAAACCTCATTCAAAAAGTATATTGAACTTATGCTGATTTTTTTACATAGAAACAATAATCGTACATATGGGTTTATCTAATAACTAAATCACTTTATTTACATTTGGCATATAAAACATGAAATTTGTAAAGTAGATAAAAAAAAATATGTCTAAAAACATACAATTCAAGTCTGCTTATATTCAGCAAATGTCCAAAGTAAAATATGCACCACGTCATGTACCAAGTCATGTACTACGTCATTCGTCATGTACCACGCCATGTACCACTTTATATGATATGATCAATTAATGTCATGTGTCGATGAAGACATCATTTGTGTAATTTGCATCAGTGCAAAATGTTTTTTTTAAGAAATATTTACTAATAACTAATAATGTGACTTGTTACAGACCTCCACCAACCACACATTTCAAATGACATTTCTTCTTTCCACCTTTCGATTTACACTTTTTACTGCTTCCGGATGATTTTCCAATTGCCATGCAGAGGCCCTTTTCGCCCTTAGCGGTTATACAAGTCTGAAAATGAATTGTAGATTTCAGAATTATTACAATATTACCACGGAATTCATGTTTTAATACAGCCTATGTTTTCTGATGTTTCAAAGATTCAGTAAAATTGAATGCAGCTTCTTTTTAAAAGAGGCAATGAAATGGACTTTCTTGAATATCTATTCAGGTGTTTTTTATTTTGATATTTGCACGGTTACATTTCTATGTAGAATTTAGTGTTCATAAAATAATATCATGTTTAATAATTACATCAGCTTAGTCATTTAAATTATAAAACTTGTTTAAGTCAAATATTTAGTTTATATACTTAACGGTTTTAAAAACGCATTTTTTATATTTTATGACTTGTAAACACCTTTATGTTAGTATATACATGTTAGAATATTTTTCAGCAATCAACATACATCATGGTTTGTTACTGGAATATGATTGAAGACTAAAATGTGTGTCCTGATATAGTAAAATATAACAATCTAAAATACCAATATTATACCAAAATTTCGTTTTTAAAGCCGTTAGGTATACATGCATATATTAATTCGATTGCAGAGTAGGATTAGATTTTTTATGACTCTCTCTCGAGTCCGTTTTATAAAACCTAGTACAGAGCGTTGTTTTTGAAAGGTTTAGGATAGATCCTGAAACCTCTCGCATGAGCAGCCACATTCTATTCACTGCACTGCCAACAGTTAGCAATAAATTAACGCGGGAAGGAACCGGTATGCCAATTACATATATTACTATACTGAACAGAACAGCTAACCTGCCACCTGACATTTTATGTACCTGACATGTTATATGTTTTTCAAAAAGTATCAAAGCAATTTCCTTGAAATTTGGACTTGAATAAGAAAACATTTCGGCTATGTAAAAATGCTTCGGTATCTGTTAATGTCACATACAAACTTTACTAGCGCTTCTCTATATTTCGCGAAGATTTTGAAAATTTAAAAGTGGCAGGTTAGCTGTAAAACAGTTCCGTTCAGTATATGAGTGATAGTTTTGTGGGGCGCATGGTCTCAAAATAAAGCTACGTATCCCGGTTTAGCGGACTATGGGTTCAATGTCTCATCAGATCATAAACATTGTGTCCTTCAGACACGTTATCTGTTTATACGTGGTACCAGGACAACTAGTACATACAGGAAGACATTGAGCATGCTGGTTAGACTATAGAACTGGCCCAGCTCTCTCACTTGGGTCGGTTATATAGCAATGAGCTTTGAGAACGTCGATTGGTCAGTTGTTTTAAGAAAAGTTGAATGGCGTCACAGTTTGGTAACCGTTCAACAGCTATGAATTGTGGGAAAGGCATAAAATTTCCTTTTTTTTTCCCCGTTTGGGTTGAGCAGACCTGATTCTGAAGATACATGTATCAGAGACTGAGAAAGACCTGGTTAAGAACAAGCATTAAGCTAACTAGTAAACAACAGCTATAGTACAGAAAGATATTATCACAATGTTTTTTTGTGATGGATGACTGAACCTATATCAGGCTTCTATTTTGTAAACATATTTATATACACACGAGAAGAACTAATGAGAGACATTATTATCGTGCAAAATTAATGACGTAACACGACCTGGGCCGTTATGCAGTATTTGTCTGTGAAATGCACAGTTTTATGTATGCATTATTGAAATTTTCACATGTTAATGATAAATGATTATACTATTCAAATATCAAGTCTTTAGTTTTGATTTCAGTGTCGTTTAACTTGCCCATTATAAACCTTTTCTACACTATTTTGGGACAACCCTCGTACTTAAATTCTTAAAAACATATGTATAAGACAAGCATCCAAGTGACATGTTCCAGTATAACTGCTTATGGTTGTATTGTCATTAATTTAAGAATAAGTAACTAACCTGTTAAAATTCATTCAAAGATAGTGAAGTTCATTGTAATTAGAATGAAACGCTAGAATAAATATCTCAACTTAGATATTGTTATTAAAATTAAACGCTAGAATAAATATCTCAACTTAGATATTGTAATTAAAATTAAACGCTAGAATGGATATCTCCTTAACTTAATCTTTACAGTGCAAAACAAAAAATCAATTACATCGTTCACGTTTTTGTAATCTGGACATTTCTCCAACTTTCGACTTGCTCTTTCTGGATCCACTGGAGGCATCTCCGCTCCCAACAGTTATTATCAAAATGCCGATAATCTGCGGACGATAAAATGAGATAAAATATTTCAACATAAGTAAAGGATCTTACATGGGTGCTCATTTATTATCGAATTTATAAAACGAGTTTGCAAAAATATATTATGGTAAGCTCGTCCCAGTATTATATCAGTTTTGCCAACGAGTTTAATAAATTCAAGTAGTAAAGGAGTGCGAATGTAAGCTACTTTTACATTTACCATACATTTAACATATCATCTTTATTAGTTAGAAGCGAGAAAAGAACGGGAACACTAGTTTCTGTGAGTCATCGTATGACGTGAAGTCTTAAAATAACGTCATTTAACCATGAAAATAGACGTCATTTGTGTATTCGGGTGAAAAAAAATATCATGTTTTGTTTACACTCTTGCACCGTTAATTATGAATTATGTGATAAACTCGAATATGTATTAAGCAGATCCTCGTAACCATGGTAACGTTTTTATCCATGTTTTGTTATTTGTGTATAAATGAACAATGTTAAGTTGTCAGTATAGCATTTATCAGTTACACTTACCAAGTGCCTCACAATTTAGTCTCCACGTCCATTATATAGATTTACCTGCATACATTAGACAAGGGTTTGGACACATGCATACAGATTTTGAATTGTTAACGACGATAATAAACAATTGTTTAGTTTAGACATATTTTATTCTCAAATGGTATACTATTACATTGGAAAATGTAACATATTAACTAACGCATTCTTATACAAATATGAAAGAGATTCAGAAGAAAGTTCAAAGCTTTTATGAATCTGTCTCGTTTGTGTAAATACAGGACCAGTGGCAATGTTTGCAAGTAGACATAAAACCAACTTTAGTTCGTTTTTGGTTTTACATCACCATTATTTTCTTATAAGATGGAGATGGAAATAAGCAGTAAAATAATGTATTCTAATCAAAATGGTTAAAAAAGAAAGCACAATGTTCATATGCCCTAGATGTAAAAACAGTAAATATAAAATTAGCCATACCATAACAACAAGTGTTTTTGAAGTCCACTTCATGATTAATCTGCTTAACTGTCAAAAATCAAGTTAAAGCTTTGAAAATCTTTAAGCTGAAAATGAAAGAACATAAAACACATTAGTTTAATTGCTCAATATTTTATATTCAAATGCAAATGTAATAAGTCAATAACACAATAACACAATGTATTGCATACACCTGAACACTTAAATAGGAAACAAATCTCAATGGATCATAATTACTTAGAAAGCATTGAAATCAAATGGCAACATTTCCTTACTTAGGAACAAACCTGTAAATATCAATTCTATTTTTAAAGCGAGTATTGTATTACTAACATAAGACGAGAGTAAAGCAAAAGTGTAAATATCACGATATAGTGTAGATATAGACAAAGTAATACTGTGCTGTGAAAAAATATGAAAGACACATGTAACTTAGTACTTTTATATTAAAAGCTTTTCAAATCAGAAACATAGTCGTATATGTCTGATACACATCCTGTTTTTGGTTTTCTTATATTTATATTCTATTCATAGTATAACCAGGTAAGATCATATTATATTTTATTTGTTTTTATTATATTAGTTTTTCTGACATAATTTCTAAATATTATAAATATGTTGCTTATGCAAAACAGTGTACCACCATCTCCTTTCACCTTTACTTTCACCTTTACTTTCACCTTTACTTTCACCTTTGCTTTAATCTAAATATATGTTAAAAATCATAACTTAACCACTGTCTGTCATATGTTTTGGTATATATCACGGACATGCACCAGATGGGCCTGCTTGCCTTTTGGATATTGGAAATAAAAACTGTACATTCATATATATATATGCATACATATAATATATATATATATATATATATATATATATATGTGTGTGTGTGTGTGTGTGTGTGTGTGTGTGTGTGTGTGTGTGTAAATGTTATCAATACAACAATTCATTACATCTTTTTAAATACTAAGATAGTGTCATTCTTCAATCACGGTTGTTTACAAATATTTAAACGAAGAATAAATTATATTCATTTAAAATGTGTGTCGTATTGCAGATTTTTACATTAGAATAATGTTTTTTGTCTATAGCTATTTAACGTCCTCACTGCACTTTTTCGCCCCTTATTTTCCATGGTAACATGATTCTTACGCTAAAAAAATCCTATTCATTTGGTCAGAATGGTTCATAATGGCTGTGTTTTCTTGCTGCATATGAGTAGAGCATGTATTTATGAGCATTTGAGGACTTCCTTTTTAAAAAAAAATCTAAAGGTGTCACTGCGCCCTCTTTAAAATAACACAAGCTGGTTAACCTACCAGTTATTGCGAAGTTTTATGTGGGGATACATTCTTGCTTTGAAAACAAATATTTTAGAAATACTCTATGCCGAAAACGTTTTTACCGCGAAAATCCTAGACCTTATTTTTTTTTATAAAACAAAGAACAGAATTTAACTTTGTAGTGAGACCTATATGTCTCATTTTCAACAACAACTGCAGCTAACGATATATATTTTGAAGTGCGCAATTTAAAACAAAAACAAGTACACGTCTATGATTATAATCAATATGTACACCAGGTGTTACTGTTACATGTAAACATGATATAAAGAGCAGTCGTACAACAATATCAGAAAATTAGTTATTGTTTTAAAAACAATTTATATAGCAAATACAGTGAAACCTGTGTAAGCGGTCGCCTCTATTAAGCAGCCACTTGTCTTCAGCAGCCACATTTCCTATTTATATGAATTCCGAGCCTGTATTAAGTAACAACTTGTCATAAATATTAACTTTTGCTCCTACCTTTGCATGGCTGCTTAAGACAGGTTTGACTGTAGAATCACATGATTCAAATGAAATTACATTCAATGTCAACTCTTTTTTTACTTTTTTACAAAAGAAAATGATTACTGCTTTTCAATATTTGCGCTTAACGAAGCGTGAAATATTTAAATAAGCCATTGACAGACATTTTTTTAAGTACCATTTTGAGTATCTTTTTTTCTTTTTAATACACACCTTTAACCAATTCAGTAACTAGTCACCTGAATTTCTTAGAATCCATTACCTGGACTTTTTTTTTAATTCTGTATTTAACGAGGAAGGACATCATGAAAAATTATGAAAATCAAAGTTTAGTTTAATTTAAACTTATTCATTTTACTTCGATTGTACAACAGGTTATTACAACTTAGACAAATCTTGATTAAAGGCTTCCTAGGTAAAATAACTAATAAGTGTATATATACGATGACAACAAATACTAGGATTAGAACAAAAACAGAATACTACTGAGCTCCTTTATCATATAAATAATAGCAATGGATACTTGTACACGATACACTTCTAGTTGGTATTTTAAAATTTTGAGAAATTCTAACAAGATGTGGGTGACCAATTAGAAATTTGACTAAGTGTATTCCCTGAACAGAATAAAAAAAGACATGTTGGCAATGGTGAAAGTGCTGTAAGAATTGTTTATGTTGATATCTTCCACGATTCTTTGAACAGTTGTTGACAAAGAAATACGGACTATTAAATAAACTAGTTGAAGTTTTTTCATATTGTTGAACTGTATTAATTACCGCTCCACAGTACCTGTTATGTTTAAGATGAAAAGGTAAAACAATTATAAACCATCGATTCTTATATATTAACTACTTCAGGTAGTTTGTCAATATCTAAAACCTTCTATCTTGAAATTTCAATCAAACTGAATTCTCTATTTTGTTCGATAATTAAAGCAATGCTAACGATATAGCCATGCTATCAGACAATTATGTTAGTTACAGAAGCTAAAACATGCATTTCACGAATCCATTTCTCAAAGTTTATCTTTCAATGCCTGAATACAACACGGCATAGTTTACAACAAATCAATATCTTAAAATTATTTACAAATGTCAAAATTATCGCTTATCCTTAGTTTTGATATTTCGTCCAATGCTGTTAAATCAACAGGCACGTTATGGTGAAGCGAACATAAAACCGCCATTATATTTAAGAAAATGTTCTGCGTCGTTGGCAAAGCTAACCAATCAGAATGTTACACGGTTCTTGATACGTGACTTAACTCGTTATTGTCTCACCGCTATTGGCTAATTGTAGAGGACAATGCCACCTTGCCAGTGCATGGTGGTTCATGCTCGTTAATCATCTATTCTATGAATTCTCAGTCAGCATATATTTTTTATAAATTTTGAAACGCGCATGAACAAATAAGCAAAAACAATATTATTGTTATGTTATTTCGTATCGGCAGTGGCGATGCATTTTAAAGTTGTGTTTCTCCAACTAGTGCTTGCTTTAAGCAACCTACCTCATATTAAACCCTTAACTGGCTTATACGAGTTATTCGGTCATCATTTCACGTTCAGATTAAACGTCGTCCATCAGTATTAGATAATACTCACAATACTCATATAAACCATGTTCTATAGTTGTGACCCAGTTCTCAGATTTTAATCTTCTATTACTGTTAAATAATACAAGAGGTCCGAGATGACATGAATCGCTCTACTGGCAACAGATGCTACATGTAAAATGGCGTATGGTCTAGGTTTTAAATAGAGAAAATGTTTTTGGTTCTTTTTTAAATTTTACTTAAAATGTGCTTATAAGCCCTGTGGCGTGGGTATTTATAACCGAATCACGCTGGTTCAAATACCTGTCCGAGATCATGTAGTTATATAAATGCTGTGTAAGTTTGATCAAGATTCAATGAAAACTGAAGAAGCTATTGCGTCCTACAACATTTTTCCTATATAACTCTATGTAAAACAATTAACCCGTGTGTCGGCCCCAACTTTTGACCCAGGGACGCGACTTCAACAAATCGTTTAGGGGACCTCCATGCAATTATTACATGTATAATATCTAAGGTCAATGCCTTGAAACTTTAGAGAAAATGTTTTTTAAAGTTCCAATTAAAATGTGATTATAAGCCAGTGTGGCGGGGACATTTGTTTTCGAATCACACTGGTTCAAACACTCGTCTGAGCTCTTGTGGTTATATATCTGCTGTGCAAGTTTGCTTAAGATTCAATGAAAAATGAAGGTGCTATCGCGCCTACAAGGAAGTGTTATCTAAAGCATGTATATTTTTCATATATTGAAAGGTATAAGAAAACTAATGTCTGCTATCAAAGAGTTGGTCAATATATTTTATTCCTTTATCATACCATGGTTTGTAGAAGATTGTTTTGTTGTGATTGTTTTTATTGAAATAGTTGTTCCATATTATCTGCGTTTTTATACTGTAGTTTATATTTGACCATGATACTACTATGTCTAAAAAAAACTTAGTAGTTGATTGAGCTCCTTATTTGTCTAGTTGTTTTAAGTATATGTATAACAAGCCCCCTTTATTTTCATGATGTAACTTCTGGTACTGTCAGACATATATTAAAATAATTCACCGTGTATATTATGATGATTCATCTCCTATTACTGTCAAATAATATCCAGTTAGTTAATCAACTATCATTGTCAAATGATATTATGATAATTCATACCCAGTTACTGTCAAATAATATTGAGATAATCCATGGTATATCACTGTAAGATTATATCGAGATAGTTCATCTTCTATTTATGTCAGATTATATTCAGACATTTCATTTCTCTTACTGTCATAAAATATAATGATAATTCATCTTTTAGCACAGTTAGATAATATCCAAGTAATCCATCCTCTATCACTGTCAGATAATATCGAGATAATTCATCTTCTATTACTGTCAGATAATATCGAGATGATTCATCTTCAATTACTGTAAGATAATATCGAGATACAATGTAATTCATGTTCTATTACTGTCAGCAAATATTCAGATTGTTCATCGTCTATCACTTTCAGAAAATGTTGAGATAATTTACCTCCGATTGCTGTCATATAATATCCAGGCAATTTTTCTTCCAGTACTATCAAAAAATACTGAGATAATGCATCGTATATTACTGTCAAACAATATCTAGATAATTCATAATTTATCACTGTCAGATAATATTGAGACAATTCATCTTCTATAACTGTCAGATAATATTGAGACAATTCATCTTCTATAACTGTCAGATAATATTGAGACAATTCATCTTCTATTAAATTGACATAATATTCAGATTATGCATCTTCTTTCACTCTCAGATAATATCCAGATAAATGGTCGTCTTTAATTCTCCGATAATATCCAGATAATTCAACGTGTATGATTGTCAGATAATATTCAGATGATTCATAATCGATCACACTCTTTTTCTAACATAACAACATATCCTTTATAACTGTAAGATAATATTCAGATAATTCTTTCGTCTATCGCTGTCAGATAATATTAAGATTATTGTATAGTCTATATCTGTGAGATAATATTTAAACAATCCAACGTCTATCGCTGTCAGATGATGTTTAAATAATTCATCGTACATCACTTTAAGGTAATATAATGACAATAATAATTCATCTCCTATTACTGTCATATAATATTATAATTATAGTTCATCCCCTATCACTCGCAGCTGTTTTTCAGATAATTAATTGTCTATCACTGTTTAGTAATATCAGATATATCAGTGTCTATCACTGCCAGATAATATTTGATATATCATCGTCTATCATTGTCAGATAATATCCTGGTAATTCCTATTTATCATTGTCAGATAATATTCAGACTATCCTTCGTCTGTCACCGACATAAATATTGTAAAAATCCATCTCCTATTACTGTCAGATGATTTCCAGATAATCTCTCATCTATGACTGTCAAATAACATCAGATAGTTCATCTCTATTACTCTCAGATAATATCCATATGATTCATCTCATATTACTGTCATGATAATATTCCAGATAATTCATCTGCCTATTACTGTCAGATAATATCCAGATAATTCATCTTTGATTACTGTCAGATAATATCCAGATAATTCATCTGCTATTACTATCAGATTATATCCAGATAATCCATCGCCTATTACTGTAAGATGATATCCAGATAATTCATCTCCTATTACTATCAGATAGTATCCATATACTTCATCATCTATCTATGTAAGATTACATTCAGATAATCCATTATTTATCATAGTCATATTGTATTTATATAACTCATCTTCCATTATTGTCAAATAATGTCAGGACAATTCATCTCTATTACTGTCAGATGATATCCTGATCAATCGTATTTTACTACTGTCAGATAATACTCATAATGTTCAATTTTTATCGTTTTTTAACTATCTTCTATGACTGTCAATAAATACAAAGATTAACAATATTATATAACTGTCAGATATTACTTAGATAAGTCAACTTCTATCACTGTCAGATAATGGTCAGATAAACCATTTTCGAACGAAATCAGATACAAATCAGATTAATCAAAATAACTGGCATTATAAACAATGTATACAAATTAAACGTATCCACTTGTAATGCAAATATAGATTTACGTCCGATGTTTGAGCAACACAAGCAAAACCTACAATATTGTAAGAAAACATAATTATAAGAGATTGTTGTCCTACAGTTGAACCGTTTTGTGCATCTGTTGCAACGCAATCGATCATTATTTAAGTTTCTAATATACACAATAGTTATGAATAATTTTATTCGTTGAATTCAGTTCCAAAGCTGAAAATGGTCAGACCTAAAAGAGACATATATTGCTGAAAAAAAATTATGTTATGATACGTGTCCAGTTAATTAGAATAGGTTTCGAATCTCAATTGTACTTTGTCTAGTTGTATTAAAAGCATACCATGCATGTAAGAGTTATGTGATCTATTTTGTTTTCGTTACTTTGTTATAGAAGTGTATACAAAATATCAAGGACTTGAATTTCAATTCAAATTTTTTACTATATGAGGATATCTGTAAAGTTTTAACTTTTGTTAACTAGAGCCATTTTCAAATTCACATTTAGTTTAAAACCATTTGTTTAAATAAAATAATAAGGTATCTTCGAGTAATGTCTGTGATATAAGCAGTTTTCTAGGAAGATAGCATTTGGTGTGCTGTATGGCTTAATAAAACCTAGCAATGTGCAATCTGGTTTAATGCTGGAAAATGTGCGTATTGATTAATCAGGTTTTGTCATCGTCTTTTCCAGTTTCTAATATCTCCCTTAAGCAACTGACAAATCGACGTGCTCAAATGTCAAGTTCCCTTGGTAATAGCTATGAAAACCATAGCGTGTTTGATAATTCGAGGTAAGGGCAGTGTGCATATTGATTAATCAGGTACTTATCATCAAGTTTTTTTCTAGTTTCTGATATCTCCCTTAAGCAACTGACCAATCAACGTGCTCAAATGTTGATTTCCCAACATTGCTATTTTACTGACCTTTGTCTTAGCATTTATATGTTTTTATATGTACTGTATGTCCAGTTGACAAAATATATAACTATACTGTATAAGATATTACCATGATGGGAGTGTCGATATGCGCTCAGTTTAAGCTCAAATAAAATATTTACTCAAATCACCACATTACACTCATAAATGTTAGATCTGTTAAAAAATCGACACTCATCACGCGTTTATGAACTACGAGCTTGTTAACATGTAAAATACATGCAAATGTTTCGTTTACTATGTAACCCTATATCAACTAGCACTTTCAGGTATTCCCATCTCAAACGAACAATACAGTCTTAAAAACAACAGTAACAATACAGTATCTATTTCTACACGGTGCCGTACATCCAGCTGCTTGTTTTATCCATGACAACAAGTTTTCATCAATCCTTTTAGAAACTTCTACAGAGACGCCTTGCTGAATCGTTTCAAACATTATTCGGAGGAATTATTTTATTATAGTTATAAAATCCATGTTCTTGTAACACTATTACTAATTGGATGATTTCCCTAGTTTTCGTCTTCAATTCATATTTGGTTACGTGTTAAACCTAAAAGAGGAACCAGTAATGTTTTGATGAATTTTTTCCGGAAATCATTTTAATGATTAAATAACAAAGAAAGAGAAGCTTTTGACCTGTGTGTCAGTGGACATTTTGATCTTATAACAATTGAGTGAATAGATTGTTCACGACGTACTAAACCTAAAAAGTGAGAACCAGTAATCCTTTAATGGATTGTTTCCTAAATTCACTACATGGAATACTTGCTATAGTCAGACATTAGTGTTTGTCCTCGTAAAAGTGCATTTAAACCCAATTATTAGTATTTTAAATTTGATTCCGATAAACATGACCTACTGCAGTCTTTTGCGGTATTAAAATTCATGGACCATAGAAAACAAATTCAAACTAAAAAACTGAAAGTATCAACTTCGTTGAAAACCCATGACCTTCAAATGTATTAGTGATTATCATACTGAAAATAAGAAAACGTCACACTTGCTTCTACAAGATATTTAATGAAATAAACTGATATATTTATGTCCATGACCAGGCGTCAAATACCGCTGTTGTCGTACGTCACACGATATGAAACGGACACAAAAGGTTGTACCTATTTCTTATTTTCAACTTCTTATTAAGACCTTGACTTTTGAGCTACGGACCTGTTCTTCCGAACGCCACAATGCTTTATTATGGTAACATTTGTGCCATGTTTTTTTCAAAATATGTCAAACGGTTTACAAGATATGGAGTGGATACGAAATTGTTTTCCTAAAGTTAAGTATTTCCTTTACGTTTGAGCTACGGCCTTTGTTCTTGCACGTGACACAAATCTATTCATCGACTTGGCCATATTGTTTTTTCCTCTGGTTATGAGTGTATGTATATTTTGGATTGCTGGAATGTTCTGTTGTTCATAAAGATTTTGGTGGATTGCATGTCCGGAAAAGAATGCGTCAATGCGTTATTTTCATAATTTCTTATTTGAAGTTGCACCGGCTATCGCCAGTATACGAAATGGAGACTTAGTCAGCTTATTCATCCATTTAAAACCGACGATTGAGTGATATTTAGTATTTGACTGTTATGTTGAGGAATGACCAGGTCAAGTTGTTGTATGTAAGTTATCCACGAGGATCAAACCAAGGTTAATTC
This sequence comes from Panopea generosa, assembly GCA_029582155.1. Lineage (NCBI taxonomy): Eukaryota > Metazoa > Mollusca > Bivalvia > Adapedonta > Hiatellidae > Panopea > Panopea generosa. Next base: position 30,039,478 of record CM055901.1, on the reverse strand, counting down.
TTGCCGGGATGTACGAGGACAAGTGTATACAAAGTAATAAAGTACTTAAAGGCTCAATAAACTTCCGAAACATTTTTTTATTAATTTAAGTCAGTTTTGCTCTATCAGATGATAGAATACATGTTTATTTAATCACTTAGAAACTTTGCAAACGAAAAAATAAATATAAAGCGCATTATTAGTGCATAATTAAGAACGAGTTTTGTTTACAAATAAATGATCGTCTTTATTCGATAGACCCCTTCGGCAGAAAAACACGTTGGTCGGTAATATGTGATCAATTCACTTCAGAGAGAAATATAGTATGGGGAACTGTAGGGGATGCTGTTTGAAATGAAATAACCGCTTGTGGTTAGATAGAACCCACGACCTAATTCATTGCACAGAAGCGACAAACCGTTCATATAAAATTATAAATAAAATTACATTTTTAATAACTGTGCTAAACAAACAACTCTTGGTAACCTCTCAATATGGATCTTGACGTAGTGTCGCGTGCGATAGTAAAAAGTGTTACGAAGGTAAATCCCGAGCAAGAGTTAAAGACCAAACTAGTGTTTGGTACTCATTGTTTGTCATTCTTTATAAATGATATACTGCTTACTACGCTCGATATAGTTGTATTACAGACATCAATGTTTATTTGTAAAAAAAAAAGGAAAACCCAATAAAGATGCATAATGTTAGTCAAGCAATAACTTTTCTTATCTTGTTAATGAACCATTATCTAACGGTCTTAATCAGCACACTACCACTGCAGTTCGCTTTTTTTTAAAATAAACTGGTACGTCAACTAAATATATAACACTTCATTATGCCTGAACTGTGTAGTAAAAATCTTCAGAATTGTGAAAAGTCGAAACTACGATGGTGAAAATTCGAAAAGTCGAAATAACGATGGCGAAAAATCCAAAAGTCCTTTTTTCACCATGGTAGTTTCGACTTTTCACAATCGTAGTTTTGACTTTAGCACGATGATGAAAAGGGTGAAAAGTCGAAACTACGATTGTGAATTGCGAAACTACAAAGGTGAAAAGTCCAAACAACATGAATGTTTGAATGATGTTACAGTTTAGTAACGTTTCAATTGCTATGAATTGTGGGACAGGCATGATAGAATTACCTGATTTTCATTGGTGTTAAACAGACCTGATTCGGTAGATATCTGGTTCTGGCATGGAAAAGTACTAACTTTTGCACTACTAGACTGTATCTTGCCAGTTAATGTATTTAATATTTACACATCTATCTCCTTTAACATAAGCATGTGCATACTTTTTTGTACCCATTAATTGCATCCATGAACACTTATGCTTGCATTTTTAGCAGCTTCCATGAGCATTCTTTGCTTAAGTTCACTTTATGTACAGATTTGGATATAACAAAGAAACCATAAGTAAGTTTAAAGATTTGTCTGTTTCAATATTTAGCGTCATGTGTATACCATTGATGGCTATCACACGATTAGTTAATCAACCCACTCTTACTTAGGATTCCGGTACTCGAACACACCTGTCTCTGCAAGTAACTGATAGCTTTCTCCCTTGAATCATTGGTGAGAGATAAAGTACAATGAGACGCAATGTAGTAATATGTCTCAAGAGTAATGGTTCTTTATAGTCCGTAGAACGGACCCAGCTCTCCCGATTGGGTCCGTTTAATAACAGCATATTTGAGCACGTTGACAGGTCAGTTGCTTAGGGAAAGTTTGAATGGTGTTGGGGTTAACAGAGCTGAAGCGGGAGATATCAGGGGTGGTATTCACCAACCATTCTTGAGAATATTCTTACACTTGAGCTTGAAAAATCCAATTTTCAACCTTATATATCTCATTTACTCTGACATATATAATAATTGTGAGGGTGAATACCATCCCAGGTTCTATATACATACTGGATTCTTTTAGAACTGTCTTAAGGAATCACCATGACATGAACTTGATATTGCACCCGGTCTAAAAGACCACTCATCAATGCCGGTTACAAAGTGTGTCAAAATGTTATACCATAAATGCGGGAAATCTTACTAACATCTTGAATTTGTCGCCTGTGAAGCTGGGGTACAGCAAAACAAAATATATAATTGAAAATGATTAACCCTCTTTGTCAAATTTATGCAAAATAAACTCTGAGGTAATTTAAGTTAGATATGTGGAATTTTGCAAATTTAATTAGTTTGCATTTATGTATTTAAACTTGATTTCTAAGAAGCTCAGAGACTATATGAATCGTTTACAAGTACGCTTCTTTGGGCAGAACCTGTACTGAATGTTTTTTTATTGGAAGACATCGGGAAGAACTGGGGATTGAACCCGCGGCTCCTGGATTGAGCGGCAAACACTATATTTATTGCATTACCGCCTGCTTGTATTTGAAAATTCAATTGATATATCCGCATTAATAAAAACTACAAAATGCAATTTATTATGTGGAAAAACTAATTAGATGTATTGCAATCTGTTATTATTGCATTAGAATGTAAGTAATATTCAAACACACTTCAGAAATTTCCTTTGATTTCTTTGGTTGGTGTTCTCGAATTTGCGAGTATCAAAACTACATATACCGTCGGTAGAATCACAATGTTTTCACGTTCAATGCATTACTATATCATTTGTTTACAATGGCGAGCGCTACCGTAAACAGTGTTAACAATAGTTAAATAAATAATAATCTGTTCAAATTAACTATTTATGCGTAAAATGTAAAAAATATAAAGATGCATTAACTATTTTGAACAGTTTGGCGATTTAGTTTGATTTTCACCAGGAACTTTTTTTTTATAGCGCATTAAACGCTTATATGCGTCAATCGGCCAAGCGATAAGCTCAAATTGAACACTGATCGCTCAAGTTAAAAACTTATCAGTGCGTTAACACTTCATTAAAGTAACTTTACGATATGATTTCCCTATAAAGCCTTTTTTCATATGATTCTCATATAAAGCTACTTTCATATGATTTTCAAATGAAACTCTTTGATACGATTCTAATATTAAGCTTTTTTCATATGATTTTAATATTAAGCTTCTTCCATGTGCTTTGTATATAAAGCTTTTATCATATTATTCTCATATAAAGCTACTTTCAAATGAATCTCCATTCATATGTTTCTCAAATAAAGTTCCTTTCATATTATTCTCGAATAAAGCTCCTTTCGTATGATTCTCATACGAGTCTTTATTCAGATAATTCTCATATAAGGCTCATTCATATGCTTCTCACATAACGCTCTTTTCATATTATTCTTATATAAAGTTCCTTTCATAAAGCTCCTATCATATGTTTTTTTACCTGAAGCGTCCTATAAGCAACATTTAACGCTTTTCTAATGTATCTAGGTTACATGCATGGATATCTCCACAGATATATTTGTCTGTAATGCAAACATTGCTCTGGACAGTGCAAAACTGTTAATCATTATTGCTGCTGTACGTGGATTTATAATGAAACATATATAGAACATGATAACACATGTTACCAGTAACCATTAAGATGTAACAGAAATAAGAAAAGTTTACAACAATATTGAGAAGCTTTTAGTCACATATATATTCAGTGTATGGCTATATTCGACACTCAACAATCAAAACAAAATAAATAGATTAAAACATAAATTTACATACACACTTTAAAGTGTCAAAAACATAGACAAACATCAATATATAATGAATGTATATTCATTTGACCAGATATATTTTTAGGTATCGATTCTATGGAATTTTCCACTTCTGACCGACTTAGATGTTGATATAATTTCTCATTTTTGGCGCGATATCATTGTCTGAGGTGGTAGGTCACCATCTACTGACGGTCATGACAATCTTTGTGAAATAGATTGTTCTATTTTGAAAAATCTGAGCGATGTTATTGGCTGAAAAAGTAGGACAGCATCTAATTGCAGACAGTGAATGTTCATATTTATATGTTGACGTTGATAGATTGATTGATTGATTGAATATTTAGCGTCATTTTTATGCCATCGAGGGCTAACAGACGGTCATTTAACCTAGCCACTGTTTCCTGGGATTAACCAGTACTCGAGCACAACCCATCTCCGCAAGTAACTGATAACTTTCCCACTTGAATCAGCAGTGAGGGATGAATGATAATAAGACACAATGTCGTATATCAATCATCACGGAGACTGTTGCTGGGCGGGGATTCGAACTCATGACCCCTTGATTAATAATCAGACGCGTAACTGACTGAGCTTATCGGGCCCGGCTGACGTTGATAGCAATATACACGGTGACGATGAGATTTCGTGTTGGACTCACACCACTATTATCTCCCTTGAGTACTCCGGACCTACAGATGAAGGAGGTAGAAATCAAACTTTAGTTCTCTTTTTCTTCTTTTTTTCAGGGCTTTGTACTGCAATGTTTTGTTTTTTGCTAGCATGAGTTAAATGGTCAGTATCGAAGAAATCACCACTGAAAATTTGATGCTGATACCAGCTTTCTGGACAATTCTGTGTCATTTCAGAATTGCTGGTTCGAACGGCATCTAGGGCGAATAGTTGACATATTATTACTCTGGAAATTGATAGGTCTCACAAAAGCATTGAATTAAAAAAAAACAACCTGGTCAAGGTATACTTTTTTTTCTTTATAATTGCATATCTTGAACCAGTGAAGAATTTGAGCCCAGACACATGCTGCAGGATTTAATTTTTCACTCTGTTTTGGACATAAATGTTACAATGGAGCCCTATGGGAAATGTAATAGTGGTGTGAGACGTGTTCACGGAGACGCTCACAAAAAAGTGGCATGGTGACTTGGATTGTAAATTGGAAACACTAAAACCACGTGTACGAATTAACGGTAGCTATTCACGTGAATGGGGCATGATGGCATGAATTGTACATTGCGGCGTTAGTAGTTCTATATTTCTAAATCGGTCCCGTTTGGTTTGAATGAATGAATGAATGAATGAATGAATGAATGAATGAATGAATGAATGAATGAAAGAATGAATGAATGAATTATATGAAATGAATCAATAAAATATATGAAAAGAAATGAATGAATGAATGAAATAATTAATGATTTAATTAATTAATGAGTGAATGAATGTTGTTGAAATTTTGTGGTTTGAATAGCATTATTTATGCATTTGGAGTATTTTAAAACTATGATCATATTTGCGAATTAAAAAAGACAGCGAGGCAAGGAAATTGGGATATGAATGCATTACTTTTGGAAGTCTTCCTTCACATTTTTCAATAAAATAGACAGTGAACAGAATAAATGTCACATGGGTGACACATGACCTATTCTTCTTCTAACAATATTTTGGCACTGTAAATGTCACCTTACGGTACAATATAAGAGACCCTTCTTCACTCTGGGCCTTTCTATGAATGACAAGTCCGTTAAAATGTTAATATATATAGAAATAAAAAGCCAAATCAACGATGGTTTTGACTTCTAACCTTGCCAGGTTGGTACCATCTACTTAATTATATAGAGACATTTTACTTTTTAAGACAGGTTATTACTCATTATCCATATCAGACCGATCATTCATATATTTTAGTTTTTGTTTCTATAGACGTCTGGGGTCGAGACATGTATCTTTGTTTTTGAATCTGTAGACGTCTGGGATTGAGACATGTATCTTAGTTTTTGTATCTGTAGTCTTCTGTAGTCGTGACATATACCTTAGTTTTTGTATCTGTAGACGTCTGGGGTCGAGACATATACCTTAGTTTTTGTATCTGTAGACGTCTGTAGTCTAAACATAAACCGTAGTTTTTGTATCTGTAGACATCTGGAGTCGAGACATACATCTTTGTTTTTGAATCTGTGGACGTCTTGGGTCGAGACATATATCTAAGTTTTTGCATCTGTAGACGTCTGTAGTCGAAACATATATCTTTGTTTTTGTATCTGTAGACGTCTGAGGTCGAGACATATATCTTAGTTTTTGTATCTGTAGTTGTCTGTATTCTAGACACATACCTTAGTTTTTGTATCTGTAGACGTCTGTAGTCGTGACATATACCTTAGTTTTTGTATCTGTAGACGTCTGTAGTCGAAACATATACCGTAGTATTTGTATCTGTAGATGTTTGGATCGTGACATATATCTTAGTATTTGTATCTGTATACGTCTGGGGTCGAGACATATACTTTAGTTTCTGTACCTGTAGACGTCTGGGGCTGAGACATATACCTTAGCTTTTGTATCTGTAGACGTCTGCAGTCGAGAAATATACCGTAGTATTTGTATCTGTAGACGTCTGGGGTCGAGACATATACCTTAGTTTTTGCATCTGTACACGTCATGGGTCGAGACATATATATTAGTGTTTGTATCTGTAGACGTCTGGGGTTGAGACATATATCTTAGTTTTTGTATCTGTAGACGTCTGGGGTCGATATATATGGAGATAATTATATTTGAATAACCAACACAATGCATGATATATATATGGAGATAATCATTAGTGAATAGCCAATAAATATCTTAGTTTTGTATCTGTAGACGTCTGTGTCGCAATATATATTTGTTTTTGTTTATCTGTATACGTCTGGGCCCAGACATATATTTTAGTTTTTGAAACTGTAAACGTTTGGGTCGAGCCATTTATCTTTATTTTTGTACTTGTAAACGTCTGTTAACGAGAAATAAACTTTTTTGTCAGTTGACGCCTGAGGTTGAGACTGAAATCTTAGTGTTTGTATCTGAAGACGTCTGGGCTCGATACATATATCTAAGATTTTGTATCTCTAGACGTCTGTTGACGAGACATATATCTTAATTTTTGTATCTGTAGACCTCTGGGTTCGATCCGAATATTTTAGTTTTTGTATTTGTAGACGTGTGTATCTTAGTTTTTGTATCTGTAGGTGTCTAGAGTCGAGCCATAAATATTTGTTTTGCATCTGTGGACGTATGGGGTCGAGGCATGTATCTTAGGTTTTGTATTTCTATGCGTCTGGGGTCGAGACATATATCTTAGTTTTTGTATCTGTTGATGTTTTTATATCTGTTTACGAGACATATATATTAGTTTTTGTATTGGTAGACGTCTGGGCTCGATACATACATTTTGGTTTGTGTATCTGTAAACGTCTGGGCTCGATACATATATCTTAGTTTTTGTATCTGTAGACGTCTGTTGACGAGACATATATCTTAGTTTTTGTATCTGTAGACGTCTGGGCACGATACATATATCTAAGTTTTTGTATCTGTATCGTTTGTTGACGAGACCTTAGTTTTTGTATCTGTAGACGTCTGGGTCGAGACACATATCTTAGTTCTTGTATCTTCAGACGTCTGTTGGCGAGATTTATATTTTAATTTTTTGTATCTGAAGGCGTCTGGTTGGAGACATAGTTCATGTATCTGCAGATGTCTGTTGACAATACGTATATCTTAGTTCAGGTATCTACAGACGTCTGTTGACGAGACATATATCTTAGTATTTGTATATGTAGGCGTCTGGGTCGAGACATGTATCTTAGTTCATGTATTTGCAACGTCTGTTGACAAGACATATATCTTAGTTCTGGTATCTGCAGACGTCTGTTGACGAGACATGTATCTTAGTTTTTGTATCTGCAGACGTCTGTTGACGAGACATATATCTTAGTTTTTGCATCTGTAGACGTCTGGGGTTTGAGAATATTATATTTTAGTTTTGTATCTGTTGACGTCTGGAGACGAGGCATATATTTTAACTTTTGTATCTTTAAACGGTTGGGGTCGAGATAGATATCTTGTTTTTTTATATCTGTAGACGTCTATGGTCGAGCCATAAATATTAGTTTTGCATTTACAGACTTCTTGGGTCGAGGCATATATCTTAGTTTTTGTATCTCTATACGTCTGGGATCAGGACATATATCTTAGTTTTTGTATCTCTATACGTCTGGGATCAGGACATATATCTTAGTTTTTGTATCTCTATACGTCTGGGATCAGGACATATATCTTAGTTTTTGTATCTCTATACGTCTGGGATCAGGACATATATCTTAGTTTTTTGTATCTGTAGACGTCTGGGATCAGGACATACATCTTAGTTTTTTGTATCTGTAGACGTCTGGGCTAGATATATATATATCTTTCCCATTGTATTGGTAGACGTTTTGGGGTTGAGACATATATCTCGTTTTTTGTATCTGAAGACGTCTGGGCTCGATACATATATCTTAGTTTTTGTATGTGTAGACGTCTGGGCTCGATACATATCTTAGTTTTTGTATCTGAAGACGTCTGTGGCCGAGACATACATATTAGTTTTTGTGTCTGTATATATCTTTTGACTCAGTGTATTTTGATGTTGCCCTACTATCTCCGCCAATAAAACCGCCCAGAGTTTTCAATATAGAACATTCCATTAGACATAGAATGACACGATCGACAGTATATGTTGATATACCTTCTCAGCCAAAGGAATCGCCCAAAGAACGAGAAATGAGATCATCATCTTAGCCGCTAGGAAGTTACATGAAACTTCTATAACTGCTAACTTATATACAGAGATGTTGTGATCACCCAAGGTATGATAAGTAACGTCACTGTTTATGTATATATGCTGGTGTCATACAGGAACTTCTAACGAAGTTTTGTATATGTAGTATGTTCTTTATTTTGTATAGTCATAATTCATATCATTTATATCAGTAGCTCGTACAAATGTAACTTAAAGTTTGGTGATTCGTTATCATCTTGAAACCAGGTCGTAATTGATACCATGGTAACCTACATTGCACGTTCAAATATAACGCCAGTGTACCCCGTGCAGTGCCCGTGTCTTAAGCAGTCAGTCAAAGAAATTAGCAAAAGTAGCTTTTGAAGACAGGTTCTTTCTTAATACAGATTAATTTGCTATGAAAGCATAGAAATGGGATATAGGAAATGTGGCTGCTTAAGACAAGTGGCTGTTAAATGGAGGTGACCGCTTATATAGATTTGACTGTATATAATATTTTACGATGTGAATTTCATATTTTAAATAGGTTTCCATTACAAATGGCAAACTATCTGAAGTAAACATATTTATCTTAACTTTCTGTCAGTACTGTGCTGATACTTACATTGACCTTGAAGCCAATCTCATGAACTGTTAACGTTCTCACACAGTTTTCCTTTCGCCGATTTGTTCTCCTCAATGGGACATTCCACATTATTAAAATCAAGAATTTCTTGGAATGGTTGTTCTCATATTAATAAACACTGATGGAAAAGAAAATAATTAACGCTTTTTGTTATGATTGAACATAAATATACGAAAACGAACATACAACAATGAATCAGAATTAAGAATCTGAGGACATACTGGGATAATTTAATAATTAGGGTCTCACAACACAGTTGAATTGTGTTCTTTGTTTTATATAAAATAAGGCCTAGGATTTTCATGGTAAAAAGAATTCCACATAGAATTGTTTTATGTTTTTTCATAGCGGGAATGTATATATAAAAATGCACAATTAAGGGTAAGTTGACCAGCTTGTTTTTTTAAAGAAGATGCAGTGACACCTAAGCTTTTTATTAAAAAAGAAGTGCTCATAAATTACTTGCATATGTTGAAATCCTTTAAACGTCACGTTTTAATACCAGTGATGTCTTATTGCAGTATATGCTATGACAACATTTGCTCTACTCATCTACAGCAAGAAATCATAACCACTATGAACCATTTTGAAAATATTTTAAAACCAAATTACATAGGCCTTTTTTTAAGCATAAGAATCATGTTACCGTGGGGAAAAAGGGGCATAACTTTGTAGTAAGACGTTAACTGCCATCGTGCATGTGTTTAATTTTTAGAAAAGAGTTAAGTAAAACTTTTTCACTATCTTGTTAGTCTATATTGAGTTTCGACTAGTTTTGCACTAAGCCCTCAATGTGTTTTTATGTGGATTTTCCATAACCCTCATTCAACAGTTCATCAACAAATAAATACACATTGAGTGGTACACATTTTTCTTTAATGAAAGTCATAGACATAACGCACCATACGATACGTTTTGTTCTACTTAGGCTGTTTAATGTGTCTCTAGCCTTGTCTCTAATACTTCGTGTCTGCAGGTCAATCAAATACAAATCATGTTTGTTCTACTAAGGTTGTTCCATGTTTTTCGAGTCTTGTTTACAACACTTTGTGTCTGCAGGTCAATCAATTACAATTAATTTTTGTTCTACTAAAGTTATTTAATGTGTCTCTAGTCTTGTCTACAACACTTCGTGTCTGCTAGTCAATCAAATACAATTACTTCTCGCTTTACTAAGACTGTTTAATGTGACTATAGTCTTGTCTCTAGCACTTTGTGTCTGCAGGTCAAACATTTACTTTTTGTTTTACTAGGTTTATTTAATGTGTCTCTAGTCCTGTCTCCAATTTTTCGTGTCTGCAGGTCAATCAAGTACAATTACTTCTTGTTCTACTAAGGTTGATTAATGTCTCTCTAGTCTTGTCTCCAACATTAAATGACTGCACATCAATCAAGTACAATTACTACTTGTTCTATTATGGTTGATAAATGTGTTTCTAGTCTTGTCTCCAACACTTCGTTTTTGCAAGTCAATCAAACACAATCACTTCTAGTTCTACTATGGTTGTTTTATGTGTCTCTAATCTTGTCTCCATCAATTTGTGTCTGCAGGTCAATCAAATACAATAACTACATAGCACACATACATGTCTTAAATAAGAAGGTATTTAGGTAAATGTATTGCGTCTTGGCCATGGAAGTTGCTGCGTTAACAATCCTCCGTCAATAGCATACTGACTATATATCGACTTAGTTTGCTGTTCTATAGTAACACCTCTTCAGATTTGCTGCCCCAAGCAAACACCTTGAGCCGAAGAGAGCCGAAGTAGGTACATAATTAATAAGTTAATAACAATGAAGATACTTGTAGTTCTTCTCTGGTCAACATAATTGCAGCACCAGAAATCTACCATTGAAAACATAGCTGGAGATCGACTTATAATTTATCTATTTTCAAAAAAATGGTCATTGGCGTCCCGTTCTTCCATGAATTTTAAAATATCATTATCAGTATCCCTGGAGTTATCAATATTAACATTTTCATCTTCTATAACATCATACTGCTTTGCGATGGATCGGAATTGAACAGATTTCGTGATTTGACAAAGTTGGCAATTTGTTTCATCCTGCAACTGTCTTGCTTTGTTATTCGTTTTGTGCTTCTAACTTGATGTATACATAGCTTTTGCATATCCTGATTTACCTCAGCTAATGTCGGTGTAGATAACAGGCAACCTGTTCTTTGTATTTCAGTCATACTATTGCCCCTACTAATGAGACCACCCGTTGTTTTAGTACCCTTAATTAACATTTGCTCTATGACAAACTTTCGAAAGTCCAGGCCAGTATAACTGCTTCTTCCCAAAACAAGATACCTTAATTCAAGAAGCTTTAATATATTAAATGATAGTGTTCTTCATTCCATAGAACATATTGTACAAGTACATTATTGTACAAGTAACAGATTGTACATGTACATTATTGTACAAGTACACTTATCATTATTTCATATAAGGTGTTTGCCATGCTGCAGAAAAAAATGGAAACATTTCTGAAAATACGCAGACAGAGAGCCGAATTTCCCTTAAGTCTGAGTTTAATGTTCAACGTCTCAAAAAGTTCAAACAACTCTTAAGTATTTCATCCATAACTGTGCCGTTCTTCTACTAACCATCGTTATCTTATAGGCATCTGGTTTCTTGTTTAGCAAATGATTTAGGCTTAATAACGTTTATATCAGTGTGTGTTTCACAATCAGTTAATTAGAACCTCTATAATGTGTTCTTCCACAGAATATTCACATAGGCGTTCACTTAGAACAATATCTCCTATAATACCTATGTTGAGTGTGTCCTTGAATTGTCTCAGATACCCCACCACAGTGTCAATAGGTTTGTCCGTGTTTCGAAATTCAAAGGTTGCATTATAAGCCTTTGGTTGCATAATAATGCTAAGAACTGCTTCTTTCCGAGTATGTGCCTTATTCCTCTTAACATAGTTTTTAGCTAAAATATGCCCTACAGTTTTAGCGGCATAAACGATCTCCTAACACTCTTGTAGCTCCCAAACTTCAATCAGATGACCAATGCTCCCTAAAAAGCTCATTTTAACTTTGAATCTGGTGTCCTCCCAATCTCAGTACAACGTTTCACTTTTCAATGGTTCTTTCTGTGATATCTTTAATGTCTTCTTCCATAAAGACTGGTCAAAAGAAAGTATAAAGGTAACGTATAGCCTGCTTGCTTACAAATTTCATGTTTGAAATAATATGAGTTCCATGATAATAATCGGCATGGGTCTTATGCAATTTAAGTTAGCAAGTTTTTGTTAATCAAATAACACGGGAATGAATACTTATTTTGCAAACTTATCTTTCATAATTCACATGCAACTGACTCATATAGAGAAGTAAAGGAAACTGATTGAGATTTAGAAATGCTCCCGTATTCACGCAAAATCTCGCGAAATCTCGTTTCAAACTTTATTTACTTCCATTTAGACCGACCTCATCCGCAATCAATTTTGCAACTAGGACAAAAAGCTAAATTATTTTGCAATTAGCCTAAACACATAACGTATTTAACAACAAAACTTAATTTTATCATAACCAAAAGAAAACAGTGTTTATTACAAGTACATGTATGTCTAATTATCTATGTTAATACTTTTGAGATAAAACATTTGTCTGACAGTTTGTATTGGTCATTAAATGTAATGTATTGCATTTTGTACTCATATAGTCTTCCGTTTCACGAAGTTGAAATAATATATTTTAAATCGAGTTTAAATGCTATTTAATAATATGGAAAAGCACATAAGTATTCCTTTTTAAAACATTATCATGATATAATGAGGGATTTAGTGCTACCTTAGATTGGAACTGTCTTTGACGTAATGTATGAAATATATATTATAAATCATATAATTTAAGGTATTAAAAAACGATCGTTGTAAAAATATAATGATGAATATTATTTTTTTAAGCTAAAATAATATGTGTTTGGTATGCAAGAAATAGAAACAGTCATGGCTTTTTCGGTTCGGATAGAAAATTCCATAACTTTAATAACAGTTATTGTGGGAACTAGGCAGCGTCTCCTTCCCACCAAAACAATTATCGCTCGGGACGGAAATGGTTATATAACATTACATAATAATTATACCATCCAACACAACAATTGTAAAACCCAAAAGATCTAAAATTATTCTACAACCCGACATAGTGATATAACTACTAAACATGATGTTTATATGACCCAACAAAGTGCTTGAACAAGCCAACACACTGACAGCCTAACCAAAAACAATGGCATGACAACCAAATATGACAATTAAAACAAAAACCATTAAGATGCCAATGTTGTACATAAGACAGCTCCGGCGTTCCATATGTCTGGATAACTAGAGATCTGTAATTCTTAAAGTCGACTGCACCCTATTCTAATTGATTCAAATAGAACATTTAGCGGGAAAAGTGCCCTACGTATGAGGTACATTACTCTCGCTCGTCTCTCACCTTTGATTCAAGTGAGAAAGGTGTGCTCGAGTACTGGTTAACTTTCCCGGAAGTAGAGATCATACTAACAGGTTTTCTGCCGGCCTTCAGTGGTTTAAAAATGACGCTAAGTATAAAGAAAACAGACGTTATGTTAATGTGTGTGATACATAGGTTAGATCAATATGTCAAAATACTCATAACTAAAAATAGATACTAGGTAAAAACCTTTGTGTCCTTTTGAATGCCGTTACTGTATGCCCTGTTACTACAGACGTTTTTTTTAAATTGTGACCCATTCGCATACGATTCAAGCTGAAAACCGGGTTTAATCCAGAAACGCAATTAAATATATCTTTAAAAAATCAATTTCTGTGAATGTCCCGACTAGACGTCGAAAACATTTACATTGAATAAAACACATTGAAAACTCAACAAGGCTTTGGAAGGGACTTGCATGGAAATGGAAATGACAAAATATCACATAAATGCAGGAGAAACATGTATCAAATTATTCTGTAACAGCTGAAGTAAACAACAAAAAACATCAACCGACAATAATTACTGTACGATATAAATATATACATTCGAGCTCAACATGTTACATGGTATCTATTCCTGCTTAGACCGACATCGAACGATTAAAATAGCTAACTATATATAAACATAAAAGCATGTTTAGCTCAAAGTAATTATACAGGTTGAACGTTTGATTAAAACAAATAATGTGAGAAAGTTTACCAATTACTTGCGAAAGGACGGTGATTACACTCAGATTTATTCGGAGGTTTTCCTCCACCAATAAACTAGATATGCCATATATAACCCGAAATGTGTTGAAATTGGCTTAACCCCTTTTAAAAAAAGCATAAACAAGGAAAACTATGTAAATGGCTTATTCTCATTTATTTATCCATATGTTCATATAAGTTTGGTCTGACACTTGAAGCACTCTCTAGTAATAGCCGATACGATTTTATTAAATAAGGAAGAATGCTTTCCATAAAGTGGCTGGGAGGGTCCCCAAAAATAATTGAAATTATGAAGTGTCACGAACCAGTCAGTTATTTGTTTCATAGTACGATAAACAGGATCCTGACGTCGTCAGGGGGTTGAACATTCTACAACTCAAGGATCTAGGATGTAGAGGTGCCTTGTATGAGGATTTTTACTATACAAAGGAATTAAATTGGGAAAACAGAGTTTTTTTTTATTTATTTTATGAAAAACGTAAAATAAGATAACATAAATTGCAAATCATGTTAGAAATGGCTCAATAATAGAACATAACTTCTTTTTTTACAATTATATCTCCGTTTCCAGCCGGGTCAGAAGGTATATTCTGAGTATAATGAACGCATATCAGTGTGTCATGAGCGCATATCAGTATGTACTGTGCGCACATCAATATAAAAGGAAGGCACATCATGTGTTATGAACACACATCAGTATGTACAGAGCGCACATTAGTATATATAAGAAGGCACATCAATGTGTCATGAGCGCACACCAGTATGCACTGAGTGCACATCAGTATATAATGAAGGCACATCAACGTGTCATGAGCGCACACCAGTATGTACACAGCGCACATCAGTACATTAATGTGTCATGAGCGCACACCAGTATGTACAGAGCGCACATTAGTATAAAATGAAGGCACATCAATGTGTCATGAGCGCACACCAGTATGTACTGAGCGCACAACAGTATATAATGAAGGCACATCAATGTGTCATGAGCGCACACCAGTATGTACTGAGCGCACACCAGTATATGATAAAGACACATAAGTATATTCTGAAGGCACATCAATGTGTCATGAGTCCACATCAGTATGTACTGAGCGCACATCAGTATATAATGAAGGCACATCAATGTGTCATGAGCGTACACAGGTATGTACTGAGCGCTCATCAGTTTATAATGAAGGCACAATCAATGTGTCATGAGCGCACACCAGTATGTACAGAGCGCACATCAGTATATAATGAAGGTACATCAATGTGTCATGAGCGCACACCAGTATGTACTGAGCGCTCATCAGTTTATAATGAAGGCACATCAATGTGTCATGAGCGCACACCAGTATGTACTGAGCGAACATCAGTAAATAATGAAGGCAAACCAATGTGTCATGAGCGTACACCAGTATATACAAGCCATATAATAAAGTCTCATCAGAGTGTAATAACTCATCTCGTGAATACAAATAAAAGTCTCTAAAACTCTAGGCCATTCCAAGAAAATGATGTATAAAATTGATGAAGTATTTATGATATCAACATTTGTATACTGCAACTAAAGAAAGGTCATTACTTAAAAGTTTTATGATAACTGCAATGTTTTAATTCATGGTCGATTCGCATGATCAATACATTATAAAACTTTTAAAAAGGCATGCTATGTATAAAAAATATCGGTTGCCTGTGATTTCTACAGTGTTTCGTTAGGGTCATCGTGCTATCGCTTCGTCAACAGTCACACGCAATACCACGATAACACGAAGACACGATGGTGATGGCACGACAGTACGATAGCACGATGTAGATGGAGCGATGTCACGATGACGAAGACGCGATAACACGATAACATGATTGTGATGGAGCGATGTCACGATGACGAAGACGCAATAGCACGATGACACGATGGAGCAATGCCACGACAACACGGTGACGATGACGCTGTATTACTTCGCATTTTCGTCATCATGCCATCGCTTTATTACCACCGTTTCATCGTACTATCACCATCGTAGATTTCTGAATGATTAATTTTGCAAATAATTAATCCTTCGGGTGCAATCTTATCAATATTGAATCAGGTGATACGAGTGTCCTGTCATTCTATTTGAGTCCTTGATTTAACAAACACATGTATAATTATTTTGTCTAACTTTACCAGATTGTCAAACAGCGAATGAGAACACTAATTGCAGCGAAGAAGGAACACTAGGCGTCCTCGCACTTAGTCTACCTGAATGATAAGCAAGTGTTCGGTACTTTTATTACACAAGACAAGCACCAACTAAATGAAAACCACACGTTTGGTACATAAATTACACAATTAAAGCACCAACGGCATGACAACCACACGTTTGGTACCTACATTATGCAAGACAAGCACACAATGCATGATATGAACACTTTTGTCACATACATTAGACTATTTAAGCACTAACGGCATGAGAACCACACGTTTGGTACATAAATTACACAATTAAAGCACCAACGGCATAGGAACCACACGTTTGGTACTTTCATTACTCTAGACAATCGCTACCTACATGATAAGCAAATAAGAGTACTTAATTTACACAAGACATACACCAACCGCACGAGAACTACATGTTTGAAACCTAAATTACAAAAGACAAGAACCAACTGGTTGATATGCACACGTTAGATACCTAAATTATACTAGACAAGCGCTACCTACATGATAAGCATGTATTTTGGTATTTATATTACTCAAGACACGTACCAGCTCCATGAGAATCACACGTTTGGTACATAAATTACACAATTAAAGCACTTAAGACTTGAGAACCGCACGTTTGTTACCTGCATGATAAAATTGTAGGTGTTTGGTACTTAACTTACAAAAGACAAAAATAACTCCACGATAAGCAAACCTCTGACACCTACATTACAAAAAGGAAGCACCAATTGCATGATAAGCATAATTAGGTACCTAAATTACACAATTAAAGTACCTACGGCATCAGAACTACACGCTTGCTACCGAAATTAAACAAGACAAGTATTACCTGCATGATTAGCACGTGGCACGTATTTTTACTTAAATTTGACAAGACAAGCACAAACTACATGATAAACAAACGTTTGGTACCTAAACTACACAGTTAAAGCATGAGTGACATGAGACACATTTGTTCCTAAATTATATAAGACAAGTGCTACCTGAATGATAAACACGTGTTTGGTACTTAAATTTCACAAGACAAGCACCAATCTCATAAGAACCACACGTTTGATACCTGAATACACACGACAGTTACTAACGGCATTAACACCACACGTTCGGTACCTAAGTTACACGAGACAAGCGCTACCTGCATGGAATGTACATGTTCGGTACGTAAATTACACTACTAAAGCACCAACGGCATGAGAACCACATGTGTGTTACCAAAATTACACAATACAAGCGCTACCGTCATGATAAGCACGTGTTTGGTACCTAAATAACACAAGTCAGACACAAACCGTATGAGAACCACACAGTTGATACCTTAAGTACGCAAGACAAGCACTACCTGCATGACATGCACACATTTTGTACCTACTTTAAATAAGAAAAACACCAGCTGCATAACAAGTACACAAGTTTTGGTTAATGTTACACAAGACAAGTGCTGCATACCAGCTAAGGACGTTTTTGATACTTAAATATGACAAACACCAAAGACACAAGAGTCACACATTTAATACCTAAATTACACAAGACAAGCTTACAATGCAAACTTTTGGTTCCTAAATTTGATACCTAAAATACACAAGACAATTTACATTTTACTTGTAACTGGATTTTTTTACTTGATACTCAACATCCTTACTCGACATCAATTTCCTTATTTATCACTATTTGCTTACTCGACACTAGATTTTCTATCTATATATAATCAACATCCTTACTCAACATGTGATTTTCTTATTTCTTCGAGGCTCAGTTTTCTTACGTGACACTTAATTTTCTAACATGGCATTCTATAATCCTTCCCGACACTTGGAGCTATAGACCTGTGCTGGTTCAGAGTTTATCTTAATACCTTTATACTGGTAAAATACATATTGTATTCTTACTCGATACTTGATTTTTTTTACCTGACGCTTGACTTTCAGTTTCTTATTTAACATTCAATTTTCTTTTTAGACACTTGACTTTCTTACGTACTTGACACTTTTTTTATTTGATACTCAATATCGTTACTCGACATTCAATTTTCTTAATCGATATTAGATTTTATTACTCGATACTCAACATCCTTACTCGACATTCAATTTCTTTATTCGGCATTATAATTTCTTACATGATTCTTAACATTCTTACGTACTTGACACCTGATGTTTTCATTTGATACTCAACATCCTTACTAGACATTGAAACAAAATAGGTTTGTTTACGAGGCCTGAATTATCAGTATCAGCTAACAACAATGTAAACTATGTACATCGGTAAAGTAGAGTAGGTTTGTTAAACTTACCACCAGATAGATAGGGATAAAACATTTAACAGATATTTTTACATATTCATTTTTGGTTTAAAGAAGTCATTTTGACGTTTATTTCATAAAAATCCGTTGAGTAATGTGTATTTTAGAAAAAAGTAAATGGATTTATTATCGTAAACCGATCGTGTTTTACCATTAGCCTTTTTGTATATGGTTATATCGTCTGATATCGGATGATAATACAATGCCATTATTTCTTGAGATAAACCTGTGGTATGTGGATTTCTTGTAGAAATAAACGAGTAGAAGCTAAAATCAATATCAGTAAGCAAATTCCAACATTGCGAGATCGTATTGGCAGAGATTTCCATATAAACCGACCATTACATGCGGCATTTTTGGGTAAGTACATTTAATATTATGTTTTCTAGAAGTTTAGTAAGTTAAATGTCTGATAGCTATATTTCGGCAGAAGCTGATCTAAATATTTTTTTGTATAAATTGTTGATATATATTCAGACTAGAATGTTACGAATTTAGTTTCATATCCACAGTATTGAGAGTTGTTTATTAGGATATAGGCCGAGAAATCTGATAACGTATTCTGAGATGTTTATATTGTGTTTCTAATGAAGTATTGAAATCGGCATTTTGAAGTGTAACATATGTTATTAAATGGTGTTAAATTTATTTTATGGTTTTGCTAAACAAATAGTTACAGAATTAGTCCGTCGATATTTATATTGCATAACGTGGAAATATTTAGAGATGCATATGCTACTACGATAATTATAAGACGATGCTAAGAAATGAATGCACTGTTAGTATATACTGATAAAACTACCATGGAATGTGATAGATGGTAAGAAAAGAATGAATACACTGTTATTATATACTGATTGATTGAACTACCATGAAATGTAACAGATGGTAAGAAATGAATGAATACACTGTTATTATATACTGATTGATTGAACTACTGTTGTGATATATAATGAAACTACCATGAAATAGTTATGGTAAGTGATACACGTAATACTATTGCATATTGAGTACATAGTAAAACTGAGTTTTTATATGTATACATATTTGTAGCCGTTTTTATTGACGTATGTGCGACGTAAGCCACACGTAGAACGTTATCGACGTAACCGGAGTCAGCCGATGGTATTACCGTCATAGGACGCGCAACCCACATATTCATCATATGGATGACTTGGCATTCCTGAGTCGGCATTAGGAGCTCAGTGCTACACAGTACATGGGAAGTAACCCTCAGTGTAGTATATTGTGTAGTTTATTTTGTAGTGTACATTTTATAACATGTTGTTGAATCATTGCATACAGAATGTATGCGATTATAGTTTTGTCAATTATTTGAAACCATATATCGATATATACTCGTCGGGCATACAAGCCTATGATAGTCGGCGACAATGTATTTTCTGGATGTCAACTTTATTTGAGTATTCAATTTGTTTCACAAACCCATTCAATTATCAATATTTTATTTTAAATATCATTACAGTATCTTATATCTGGCAAGTTATTATAAATCGCGATAGTTTGTAACAGGATTATGTCATCAAATGCCTGCTCGACATTATAATGGGGTAACGTTCTAGGGGAAATAAATCCTTACAGTTTTTACTAACTGGAGTTTTCTCGCTTCATTTCTCGTTTTGTTTTGGTTTTTTTCCCAATAAAGCAAAATTGACAGACAGGGGTGTGTTTAACATTATCTATTTGTTTCTTTCATTTCTATTATATCAAAACGATAATTGAAGTATTTATTACGTATGCAATTATACATGTGTTTGTTTAATCAAGTCATATAGTGACGTGTATACCGAATTTATGCCATTTTGAATTTATACATTAATTCGATGACAAGTATTTGTGACCATATTATATTCTCGTTGGACCTACCTGTCTTTGACAGTGGGCGTCAGTGTGATTTCCGGATGTCAACATTATTGCAGTATTCATTTTGTTGCAAATCTATTCTTTTTTATATATTATTAGCGATCTTTACAGAATCTCATATAAGGCTAATTATAATAAAATCGCGAACGTGCGTTAACGGCTTATTTCATCCATTGACTTTGGTAGTGCTCTAAGGGAAATAAATCTTACTATATGATACTAAAATCGAGACAAAAGTGTTACAACAACAGTGGTAAACAATATTGCTCTGTGCTATTGTCAGGGTCTAATCATTTCTTGTATGTTGCAATAATAGATCTTTCACTTATTAAGCATATTATATGATTTTAATCATTGTTTTACAAGAGCCTGGATATAAATCTCCGTAAGTCATTACCTTTGTTGAATATTTTAAGACCTCAAGTTTTTAAAAAGTCAATAAACTTCACAGTGACCGATAATGCCAACGTGGATATTTGCTTCTATTCTGTAAACCATTGCAATTCTAAATGCTTCGTAGTTTTAATTTAATATTGTTCTAAAACCCAATGCGTATACAAGTTATTAAACAAAACCCACGTACTAAGTCCATCGCCGATATATGTGGCTTCTCTCTCTACAGCTACTCTAACTATAACTTCGTTCCGCTTCTTGCGCATTATATACCCTTATAGCTGATATATGTTGCCTTTCTTCTCTCTCTACAGCTACTCCAACTATAACCTCTTCCCGCTTCTTGCGCATTATATACCCTTATAGCTGATATATGTGGCCTTTCTTCTCTCTCTACAGCTACTCCAACTATTACCTCTTCCCGCTTCTTGCGCATTATATACCCTTATAGCTGATATATGTGGCCTTTCTTCTCTCTCAACAGCTACTCCAACTATAACCTCTTCCCGCTTCGTGCGCATTATATACCCTTATAGCTGATATATGTGGCCTTTCTTCTCTCTCTACCGCTACTCCAACTATAACCTCTTCCCGCTTCTTGCGTATTATATACCCTTATAGCTGATATATGTGGCTTCTCTCTCTACAGTTACTCCTAACTATAACGTCTTCCCGCTTCTTGTGTATTATATACCCTTATAGCTGATATATGTTGCCTTTCTTCTCTCTCTACAGCTACTCCAACTATAACCTCTTCCCGCTTCTTACGCATTATATACCCTTATAGCTGATATGTGTGGCCTTTCTTCTCTCTCTACAGCTACTCCAACTATAACCTCTTCCCGCTTCTTGCGTATTATATACCCTTATAGCTGATATATGTGGCCTTTTTTCTCTCTCTACAGCTACTCCAACTATAACCTCTTCCCGCTTCTTACGCATTATATACCCTTATAGCTGATATGTGTGGCCTTTCTTCTCTCTCTACAGCTACTCCAACTATAACCTCTTCCCGCTTCTTGCGCATTTTATACCTTTATAGCTGATATCTGTGGCTTCTCTCTCTACAGCTTCTCCAACTATAACCTCTTCCCGCTTCTTGCGCATTATATACCCTTATAGCTGATATATGTGGCCTTTCTTCTCTCTCTACAGCTACTCCAACTATAACCTCTTCCCGCTTCTTGCGTATTATATACCCTTATAGCTGATATATGTGGCCTTTTGTCTCTCTCAACAGCTACTCCAACTATAACCTCTTCCCGCTTCTTGCACATTTTATACCCTTATAGCCTTATCTGTGGCTTCTCTTTCTACAACTTCTTCGAATATAACTTCTTTCCGCTTCTTACGCAACATACACCCTTATTGCTTTACGTGTCACACAACATAATGTTTCTGTTCTGTACTATTCTACATAAAGAGAAAAGCTCTCTTGGAACACTGAATACATCAACAATGATTCTAAAAGTGCCCTCTTCTCATAGATAGTCCTCTGTTGGTCCAATTATGCAGAAAAAAAAACATGGGGTTGACCAGGTTGCTTTTTCTCAATGTCTCGATGGTTTGATGGAACCCCTTTATTTTTTCACAATTCTTCCCTTTTGTTGAAGTGTATAACTACCCATCTATAAACTGTTATAGCTTCATTAAACAGTATCCAATGTCATCCAAACTTGGCAGAAATCATGAAAATATTCTTATGTTCTCATATGGACAAAGAACTATGACAATTTTATGTATTTTCAACAAAATATGCCCAATCGCTTTAAACAGATCTAATTTCGTGGTCGTAAGAATCCTGTTACCATCATGTAAGGGAGATAATTCTCATATGATTCCTTAATGTCAGAGTCCCATAGCGGTCTCCACCTCTTCATTAAAAAATATTTCATGCACTTAGGAATTCAACTTCAACGTCTCCACTATACAAATTATATCTTCGCAAGCAACATTATTCTGTCTTCCGGAGTCTATTATACATGAAGAGCTGAGCACCTTTATTTTGCAAATGTTGATTAAAACTTTAGAGATACGTATAGACAAGTAAAATAGTTTCCAACATTAAACAAATAGCCTACGCCATTCCACCAACGGTATTAAGTTTTCGTAACATAATAAAACAATTGTTTGCGGCTTCAATTATGGTGTAAATATTTTTTCTTCCGTTACTTTCAGCAATCAATTTATGATAATTGTAGAAAGCTTCAGTTTCCGAGGGAGGTTTACAGGCATTTGCATCACTGATTAACATAAGTGTTCAGTGAGATATTTTCGTGCACTAGGTATGACTCTCCTTACACACGGATCAACGGCTTTAAATCTCCTCGAAAGATTGCATGCTTTCACAGTAGTTAAACTTGAATAAGGCACTATAGGAGTGCGTTTGAAAACTATCGGTTGAAACCCCACCGGTAATCGAATTGGGAACCTCTGGGTCTTAGAGCAAGTATACTAACCACTAGACCTCCGCAACTATTAACATGTTCTTTACACAACTACATAAATAAAACATAACGGGTTTTTTTCGCATTCACCCGAAGGAAAAAGCATGGAACGTATTTTGTGAGTTTAAGGTATTGATTATAAAACTGGATATGAACATTTTCTGTATCTTTAGAGTATTCATAACCGCCGTATATCTGGTCCATCGTTTATATCTTTTGATGATGACCAAATCTGTTGAGACCGATATATCTGTAACAATTAACAGTTTCTTTATTATTACCATGGGATGTCTATGTTTCATTAACTCTGAGGTTACTCTGCTGAGTTGTCAGACACATGAACGATTAACCTAGTTTTAATGTCTCTATTTAATTCCAAATAAAACGTATACTGAACGAACAGCTTACACGCCGCCACTTGACATTGTATGTATTTACAAAAAAAGTATCGAAGCAATTTCCTTGACATTGGGACCTGAATAAAAAAAAACCATTTAGTCTATGAAAAAAACATACATTTTAATAGTGCTACTCCGTGTTTTGACGAAGATATATGAAATACAAAAGTGGCTGGTTAGCAGTTCCGTACAGAATATTTTCATAAAATTACATTCTAGCATTTTTAGTCTTCTTTACACTTTGTAAGGATGTTGGCTCGAAAAGATTTCCATGTATGTGTTTATATCTTAAATTATAATAGTTTTTCTTTTAAGAATTCATTATCTTTGTTGCAGTCTTATGGATATGTATAAAGTGTACGATTTATGACATAGTTATGAACATACAATGTATTTTGACAAATTTTTTTCGATTTTTTTATCATGATTTTCCTAACAAAAGCAATAGGGGGTAGAGGTAACTTTAATTGGTATAACTATTTGTTCATAATAAAAAATCTTGTTTCTTTATTTCAAAAAAATTTAACGAGTGTAAGCATGTATTAGACTAATTTTAAACTAAAACATAACATTAATTATATTCTGATGATATCAAATTTAAACAGTTTTCTAATAATACCAAAATATACACTATTTAAGGTAATTTGACAAACATTTCTTTTAAAGGGACCAACACAAAAGAGATACACATAATAATGAAAACACTACACAACACTCAAACAACACGCTCTAACAAATTAAAAATAATAATTTGGATTTTGCTAGTTGATAATTTCTTGGAATTTACTAAAATAAAGGAAGGGAAGGGGAGGGTCGTGCATGCGTCACAAAGGCCAGCTTGAAGAAGTTAATCCATTACATATTTAATAAATTGAAATATCTGATATTTCTAGCAACCTCCCACTTCCATTGTCTTTTAAGTAGTTAGCAGATGTATAGATGTTTGGCTATTGACCACTGGTCATCAAATCTTTTTAAATCATTGTTTCGTAGAGCTATTGTTTGATTTAAATCATACATATATGTAATACTTCTCTGTTATCTTTGTATTGATAATTGTTTTTTTCCATAAAATCTGATGATATATCCTCATGTGTATTTTATGTTTCTAACATCTCATAACATAAACAAATGAATACTTGTTCGGGTTGTTAATTTGTTTAAATTCCGAATTTATATTATCATATTTCAGATATAATATTTTTGTTCGTGCATATATGGTGCTGTCTTTGCCATATTTCTTTTGATACTATTTTATAAATGGTCAAAGGTATTAAATTTAAAAACATGTGTAAAATTAAACAAAATATATACGCTGAAAAACAATCAGATGCATTACTAGTTAATATAAATGATTCTAAGTCATTCTGGTCTAGACTCAAATCAATGACAAAACGCGGTCGCAAAGTTGAGAACAATATAACGACTGAGGAATTGGTCAATCATTTTGATAAACTTTTGAACCCAGAAACTGGAAACCTGAATGGAGAAGTAAATAAGCCGATATACATAGAGTTCAAAGAACCAATAGATGACATTGAATATTTTATATTTAATACTGAGATAACCGAAAATGAAATTCAGTTGGCCATCAAAAGGTTTCGGAAGGGGAAAAAACGAGGAACAGACTGTTTACTGCCTGAATTTTTTATATATGGTATTGATGCCACTGTACACGTCTTAGTTAAACTTTTTAATATATTATTTTTATCAGGTGAATACCCAGAATGTTGGTGTGAATCCCTTATTGTGGTACTTCACAAAAAGGGTGATATAAACAATACAGATAATTATAGAAGTATTTCATTGCAAAAGGTTTTAAGCAAAATATACTGTGCAGTATTGGTAGCTATAGATCTGTTAAAGCGTGTGTAGGATTGAAAAGCACTAGATGTAAATATATGAACTGTACAATAGGTCTGAAGCAAGGGTGTCTGGCCAGTCCAATATTATTCTCATTTTTTATTGATGAGCTTTAAAGTATAATGAACAATAGCAATATTCAAGGTATTCAATTACGCCAAGACATTACTTAGATATTGTTGTTAATGTTCGCAGATGATCTAGCTCTCCTTGCAGACACTGTTGTTGGATTACAAAGACAGTTAAATGTGTTGTTTGAATTTTGTGATACAAATAAGCTGAAAGTAAATGAATCAAAAACAAAAGTTGAAGTGTTTAAAAATGGCGGTATTTTGTCAAGGCATGAGACATGGACTTATAATAATGCAATGCTTGACGTAGTAAATAGTTTTTGTTATGTTGGTCTTACCTTTCCAAGACAATTATCATTAACAAACATGGTTAAGGAACTTTGTATTAAAGGTAAACGTATTCTTATCTCAATCTTAAGCTCCTTATATGATTCTGGACAACTGCCCAAAATCGATTTTCTCAAAATATATATACAAAAATCTGTCCGCAGTTGTTATACGGGGCCGAAGTAAGGGGTTTAGAAACGTTTATCGAACTAGAAAGGGTCCAATATTACGCTTGTAAGCAGTTCATGTGTGTAAAACAAAAACATGTAATGCTGTTGCTTTGGGAGACTGTTTTAGATTACCCACTTTTTATTGAAACATACAAACGCTGTATAAAGTATTGGTTTAAAATACTAAAAATGCCAAAAGAAAGATTTGTTAAAAAGTGTTATTTGATGATGGTAAATGATGAAAGAAACGGTAATAAGAATTGGGTATCCATGCTTAAACATGTTCTACAAAGTAACGGTTTTGGTAATGTATGGGAAAATCAAGGTGTTGGTCATGAGATGTATTTCATAAAAAACATTTACAAGTAGATTAAAAGATCAATATCTACGAGACTGGAATTGAACTGTTTTTTCTAGCTACGAAACTCAGTACTTACTATATAAAGTGTAAATAATGTTTTGCATATGAAAAGTATCTCGATGAACTATATATCAGAAAATTTCGTCATATCTATGCAAGCTTCAGATCGAGTTCTCATGACCTTGATATTGAAAGGGGTCGTTACAGAAATATAGAAAGAGATCGAAGGTTATGTATATTGTGTGATGTAAATGTTGTAGAAGATGAGTTTCACTTTTTACTGTGTTGTAATATATATATAGATTTAAGAGAAGCATATTTGTCAGATAAATATTTTAATAATCCAACTGAACATAAGTTTACCATTTTAATGACAACACAAAATGATAGTTTGGTAAAATCTGTAGCAACTTATCTCCATTATGCCTTAAGAGACGAAAAGAAGTTCTATGTGTTACTAGTTAAAATATGCCATTATGCCTTCAAAAGATACGAAAATAAGTTATATGTGTTACCAGTTAAGCTATACATTAATGTATATGTATTATGCAATAATATTTCTGTTTTATGCATATATAACTGTGTATAAATGATGTAATACTTCGTGTAATCTTGAAAACTCACGTACTGTTTTGTTACATTTATTTGTATAAAAACATGTTGCATGGGCTGGTGGCCTTAAAGCAAATAAACTATTTGTCATTGTCATTGTCATTGTATTGTTAAATTTAAAGAGAATCACACTACTAGGTTAATAAAAAAATGTTATGAGTTTATTACACTCTTGCAGTGCAAATTATGTGATAAACAATAAATTAATATTAATACAATTGTTTGACTATTGTGAAGGGTAAAATTCTCATTACACGATTTCTGAAAAGTATTTATCTACTTAATGCAGATATGAAATTAAATATTCTTGTATGTGCAGATCTCCATACCCTTACTTTCGTTTCCTACTATAGTAATGGGTATAAATAGTCGAACAGTTTTATTTCGGACATTTGTGCGGATTATTTCAGTTTCATCTGTTTATATTGGTTTATCTATGATAGAGAAATCATCCAAAGTTTCACCTGTTTTACTGGTTTATCTACGATAGAGAAATCATCAAAAATTTTATCTGTTTATAATAGTTAATCTGTTGTAGAGAAACCATCCAATGTTTCACCTGTTTTACTGGTTTATCTACGATAGAGAAATCATCTAAAGTTTCACCTGTTTTCACTCGTTATTTATGATAGAGAAATCATCCAAAGTTTCATCTGCTTTTAATGGTTTATCTATGATAGAGAAAACATTTAAAGAGTTTTTAAAGATTTTTTTACATAAATATCTTTTTAAAGTCAGTTTATATTAAAGCATCTAATAAGTTTTAATTGTGACATTTCAGAGTTTATTATCTCCATTTAATCCAGGGGTCGTGAGTGCGAATCCCCGCCCGGCCACACTCTTCGTGATAGTTGAAATACAACAATGCGTCTCATTATCATTCGTCTCTCATCGCTGATTCCAATGGGAAAGTTATTAGTTACTTGCGAAGACGGGATGTGCTCGAGAACTGGTTAACCTTTCAGGATCACAGGAAACAGTGGTTAGGTTAATTGATCATCTGTTATCCCTCGATGGCATAAAAATTGACGCTATATTCAATCAATCATTATCTCCATTTGATAATACCTCTAAACATGCGACAATAAATTTAACTTTTAAACATTAGTTATGTTAGGTTTTAATATTTTCGGGTGTCTAACTTTCCATAAGAATAAATCTATGTAACACAAAGCTTTTCAAACTTTCAAAAAACGATACACGCAACAACATTGGTTGTAAACGTATACAAAAACACGACATAACCAAGTTCTAACCTGTTTATTATACGAATTTACATAACAAGTCTATACAGAACAGAACAGAGCAGAGCAGAGCAGACAGAACAGAACAGAACAGAACAGAACAGAACAGAACAGAACAGAACAGAACAGAACAGAACAGAACAGAACAGAACAGAACAGAACAGAACAGAACAGAACATATTTTATTATGAATAAAGTACTCTGTATACAACATAATTTGAAACAGGTCATTATGACCGTAATCAAACATTTAAGAATACTTTTATTACAAATTAACATCAAATGGCGGATATTATTATTTATTTCAAACATACAGGTTCTAACATATATGTCATATGTTATTGTAGTATAAAATACAAACACTGCACCACTTTGGTACCTGTGTGCTAGCATATTCATTTTTAAAATAATTTACTCATCAGTTACTATAATGATATGGGGAGTATATATTGCATTTTAACAGTGTAACAGTGTAGTTAAACAATATATTTAATTTGATTTACCATTTTATATAAATGACCATAGACTTCAATTTTGAGTTTAAACGCTGTGTGTATATAAATAGACATATATGATCCAGCGGGTTTATAAATCTGGCCTTTATATAGTATGTGAGTGGTCATGAATCCTTAACTGGATCCTACTCATATAAAGCTATCAGTTCATGTATGTAAATTTGTCCACCCTGTCCAGATGTGTTGTATGTAACTCCATAGTATATAAGTCATAATCAAAACCAAATTTAATGATTGGTAGAAGCCTTGATATTGTGTACATGGTTTCCATTGTAGCTAGGCGCACTCGCCGTAGTCTGGTCTGTACATTTATGTCTTGGTTATTCACAAATAATCATCTCCATATAAATAGATACACACATATATAAATAGACAGGTTTATTATAATTTGCATGCTGTCAGTTTGTAATAATTCAATAGTTTTAAACATATTTTAGGGTTAATGTAATACTAATTTTTAAAATATATAGGTCTTAAGTCCTTGTATAAACGACATTCAAACAAAAAATGATGCTCGTCTTCTAGAACTGAAAAATGGTCCCTTTAACGAGAGAAGGCGCTAAATCTTGTCTGTATTCCTGCTCCTAATAAATAATTCACGTTACACATAAAGGTACTTATTACACTTCCGAATTTGTACCCATCGCATTACCTCGAGGTCTGCATCTGTAAAATAATTGAACAAATATATTTAGCAATATATAAAAAACAATACTTTTAATAGATTAATAGATGCATCACGGAAAACTCATTCAAATCTAAATCTAAAGCTACATCTCTAGTGGCCATAGGTACCAACTCAAATACACTGTTGCAGGTCTCAGGTTTGATCACAGCTTTGTCCAAAAATACTTTTTGTGAGGACATTCTACTCATTTTCTTTCCAGGATATTTTTCAACCAATAAAATGGATGCCATATATATATAACGTAATATGTTAAAAATTGACGTAAACAACAATCAAAATTGCTGAAGACACAGTTTTAAATTCTAGCTTGTATCTTACCTGCATGGTGACCGTCTGTTAAGCCTTACACATGACCCAATTGGTACTCTCCGTGTACTGCATTGGAGCCTCGGGTGTTGTAACCTATTACGACATCTGCCGGTGGAGTCTATCTTACAGTTGTTCCAGGCTGTGACCAATCTCTACTAAAAGACACACCACGAAGAAGAAACACAATCCCTTGCTGCAACCCATCCGCATCTTGCGCCCTGAAATAAATTCAAAGAATATGTCTGCCTGTTGGGATAGTACTGCTTGTCCGTTAGCGATAAACGAGTGAGACTTAAGTCAAATTATAAACACTTTCACCATACCATTATTTATTGTCCTACACAATAGAGCGGGGCCAGATTATAAAAATCTCACATGGGTTTGAGGATCAGATAGAAATTTCTGTCCCGAGGGATAACTGTTTTATCGGGAAGGTGTCTCTATCACCTGATAAAGTTAAGACTACCCGGCACTAACATGGTATTTTTGTTGCCATAGTGACGATGGAAAAACTACTTAATTATACTAATTCGCTATCTTGTAAACTACTCAGTATCCTCAGGAGGAGGATAATGGTGATAATGATGATGATGATGATAACAATAATAAAAATAATAAGAACAACCAATGATAAAAATAAAGTCTTAATTAAACGAAAGAACTCATTTAAACAAATCAACATCTTATTAGACCATCAGCTATGTACATTATTAACAGCAATTCTCTGAAGAACACAGTCACGTGAAATAACAAAAAAAAAATCAATAACGGTATATGATTATGACGGTAAGCAATTATATCAATTCAAAGTACCAGGATACGAATTATGAAAAAGGTAATTTTGATAATGCGTCTAACACTAACCGTGGTATATCAAAGTTAGTTATCAACTTATTGCTCTGAAACTTATGTTTTATTCCACCGTATATATACAGATGGTTCACAGAACTTAACATTGTTACAGTTATTGGAATACTATTTCAAATGTTTGTTACCGAATACAGTAGAACTTCGTTGGCTGGAGCACAGCTGACTCGATGTTAAACAATGCTAGATTCGAACAAGCTTTAACTCGAACTATTTTGTCCAGTCCTGGTCGGGTTTGAGCAAACGAATTTCTACTGTATATAAAAGTTCTTTTAAACAACCCATGATTTGGCCATGGAGTATATACATGTATATTTTTGTTATATATTATATGATGATCTTATATATAGAACGTATTCCTGACATACGACGCAGCAAGGCCATGTAACGTTTGATACATAATAACTGATTTTTTTTAATTTTAACTCTTTCAAGGAGAGTAACCCAAAGTAGTGCTAGGAGAGTTCATCAGAATTTGTGTCATCTTTCTAGCAGTCTTTTTGTTAGTTTACTCGTGTAGCGTGTAGTTAAAGTAATAACAAATTCACAATCAATATGAAAATAAGCGGGGCGGTAGTCTACTGGATAGAGTGCTGGCCGCTCACGTCCGAGAGGTTGCCGGTTCGATCCCCAGTTCGACCCGATGCCTCTCATAAAACAACACTCAGTGCTGGTTCTACCAAGGAAGCGGACTCGACAGCAGTTCATATAAGCTCTGAGCTTTCATCGCATTCGAGCTAAAATAAACTAGTATAAACTAATTTGAAAATAAAATCAATTTATCAAATTTTAACAATTGTGAAAAGACACCGACGGGGGTCGAAGCCACATTACTTATACTTGAATAACGTACTCTGTTTTTGCATCAACTAAATTTGCATTGTACCTCTTTTTTCAGTATTTTGGTATGGTATATATATATATATGATATGGTATGGTATGGTATGGTATGGTATGGTATGGTATGGTATATCCTACTAATATGCTTTAAAACATAATAATAACACCACTATCTTGATGAACTGTGTGGTTTAGTATACGTTTTATACGTGGCGTCTCAAGTGCTTGATGCAGACCCTACTCTCAGTCTCTGAACATCGAATTACTGAATAATTAAGCATAATTGTGATGTGTAACCTCATTAAAATATGTTGTATACAAAACATCTTGACATTGTATCAAATGTCAAATACATTTTCCGCCCATTTGCGGCTCCATGGCGTTTTGACAGGGGATATTGTGTGGATCACAGCTTTGTTTAAAATATGTCAAAAGCGTCCTCCGCAACAGAGTGGTCTAAGGCTCCGTCCCGAGAGCATTTACCACTCACCGCTAATATCGTACGTTCGAGTCCCGCTCGCTCAAAAAACATTACCTGAGAAAGTTTGTCAGTTACTTGCGGAAGGACAGTGGTTCTTCTGATTTATTCTGAGGCTTTCTTCCTCCAATACAACTTGATATGTCATTACAACCTGTAATGGTTTGAAAATCGCGTTAACTCCCATTAAAAAAAAAGAACATTTTTAAACATAAATCTAATCTGTATATCTGTATATTTGTGATAATGTTGTCATTTGCAGATCTGAATCCCTCACGAATTATTATGTGAAACTTCATAACGTAGTATAAAAATAAAGGTTTTGCAAAACAAATCAATTTCGCTAATTTTGACAGAAAATCGTTTAGATACATAATTGATATCTCCTACCCATGTCGTCATAGATACCATAAAAGTACTTAACGCATTGACAGCCGGGATCTAATTAATGTTCCAACGCCTTCCTAATTTGATTAATATTTTTGTATCGTTTGGTTTGTTTTGTGCAACATTTTTTAAAAACCTATTTCAGTGGTCATCTCTGTTAAGCAATCACATTTACTATATCCCATTTCTATGCTTTAAATAGAAAATTAACCTGTATTAAGCAGCAACCTGTCTTAAAACGCCATTATTGCTCCTTTCATTGACTGGCTGCTTAAGACAGGTTTAACTGTAATACAATGTCCACAATATATCTTATTGTTTGATTTGTTTAAAATACATGAAAAAAAATTAGAATTAAAAAATAGTCCCTGTCGCGTATGATCATTTTGGTGGTGATTAATCCTGTTTTCAGCTGTAGCACACTGATGAAGTTAGAGCCTTACAACTATCTATTCATATAAACGCTAGAATTATTATATATCGGACAAGAATTCTTGAAAAAAAATATCGTGAAACAACAACAAATCTTCCATCTAAACTAAACTTACGGACTTTATTCAGATATAATTTAACTTGAGTCAAAATGCATAGAAAATATCAGAAACGTACAATTATTATGTTCGTCTGGATATTATGGAAATTGCGACAGACAGAGTTTTCTAAGTGGAAAATGACTTAATGAGTGAAAATCATCCTATCACAAACCTAAAGATATATTTATACAAAACTTGAAATAATGCAATAAGAAAAATAACTTCTAATACGAATATATATAAATTTAATAAACCAAATTATAAACAAAAAGCGTATTAAGTTACTGCCTTCGTATATTTGTAAATGGCTGTTGTATTTATAAAATCATAACTTGCCTATAGAAGTAGGCAGGTGGAGAATGTGCCTACACATGAACGAAATTGTTCTTTTAACCCTTTACTTCATAAAGACGCCTTTGGACACCTCTAATATAGACGCCTTTGGACACCTAATATAGAAGGCTTTTGAATTATTGGGTGGATTATGTTTATATTAACTGACAGAGTGGAAAACTGTGCTGGAAGTGTTCTGCCTGCACTGTTTTCAAAGGCCTTCTGTGATTGGTGCGGGAAAATGCGTATCTATGGAGCAAAGGGTTAACTGTCATGATATTTGTGACGAGTCGAGTCTCATTATCATTTTATCCGCCGTTTCATGACGATATGCCATTTTGCCTAAACAAATTCTATTATACAAGACATAATAGTTTAATGTTTTTAGAACTATTTAACACTCTACATCCCAACAAAAGTAGAAACCGAAGCATGCGCGAGTGGGCGTGCATCTATTATACATTTATTTTTTGTAGAAATAATCAAACATATTGTTGCTTAACCAGCTAACTTGCATTTCGTTTCGGTAAGACAGCCCTATAATAAGGAATTGAACAAGATGGCCCTATATCGCTCACCTGACTGACCTTGAATCACCCAACTTAAGTAGATTATATAATACATGTGTACTCAAAATTCCAGAAAAACGAGATGGGCGAGTAGTTAAATTTTGATTTGTTTTGAAGATGTAACAGATGCGTAGAAGAGTTCAAACTTGGTAGAGATTCACCCATTGTAAATGTCAGTGAAATTACATCGAAATCAGGTCAGTAGATTCTGACAAGAAGACTTTTGAAGTTTTTACTATAGCTGCCTATATAGGTAACTAGCACCTCACTATGGTGGTCATTTTTTTTGACAAATCACAACGGCTTGAACAAACTTGGTAGAGGGTCACCCAAGGAACATTTCTGTGAAATTGTTTTAAAATCGATCCAGTGGTTATTGACAAGAAGGTTTTTTAAGTTTTCACTATAGCATAAAACTAACCCCACCCCATGGCCGCCATTATTTTCGGACGAATCACTACGGTTTGAACAAACTTGGTGAATGGTCCTCTAAGGAACATTTTTGTAAAATTATTTTAAAATCGAGCCAGTAGTTTCTGACAAGAAGATTTTTTAAGTCTTTGCAAATAAAACTTGCCCCGCCCCCTGGCGGCCATGTTTTTTAACGAATCAAGATGGCTTGAACAAACTTGGTAGAGGGTCACCAAAGGAACATTTCTGTGAAATATTTTTCAAATCGAGCAAGTAGTTTCTGACAAGAAGATTGTTTAAATTTTTTACTAATTAAACTTGCCCCGCCCCCTGGCAGCCATGTTTTTGACGAATCTTAATGGCTTGAATAAACTTGGTAGAGGGTCACCAAAGGAACATTTCTGTGAAATAATTTTAAAATCGAGTCAGTAGTTTCTGACAAGAAGATTGTTTAAGATTTTTACTAATTAAACTTGCCCAGCCCCCTGGTAGCCATGTTTTTTGACGAATCTTAATGGCTTGAACAAACTTGGTAGAGGCTTGCCCAAGACACATTTCTATGAAGTTATATCAAAATTGGCCCAGTGGTTTCTGACAAGAAGATTTTTCATGTTTTTACTATAGTTTATATAGTAAACCAACCCGAACCCCTGGTTGCCAGGTTTTTTGACAAATCATTACGGTTTGAACAAACTTGGTGAAAGGTTCTCTAATGAACAATTCTGTGAAACTATTTTAAAATCGAGCAATCAAGATGGCTTGAATAAAATTGGTAGAGGGTTACCCAAGGAACATT
Organism: Panopea generosa; assembly: GCA_029582155.1. NCBI lineage: Eukaryota > Metazoa > Mollusca > Bivalvia > Adapedonta > Hiatellidae > Panopea > Panopea generosa. The sequence continues at coordinate 30,004,235 of CM055901.1, read as the reverse complement.
TCTGTGAAGTAATATCAAAATTAGCCTAGTGGTTTCAGAGGAGAAGTTGTTAGAAGCTAAAGTTAACGACGGACAAAAGACGACGGACGACGGACGACAGACAACTGGCGATCACAAAAACTCACCAGTGAGCCTTCGGCTCTGGTGAGCTAAAAATACAACACCAACTTGTCATGATGACATGCGAACCATTCGTACTTTGTTATATAGCCATTTGTACATGCTTATTTATTTTAGCTTAAACTTATTTTTGCTAATATATATATATGTTTATGATGTTCGTTATTTTTTAAATCAAGCATTTTATAAATGAAAACTGAAAGCGAGTTACATTGGTAGTGAAATATTAATAATCAATATTAAAAATAAACCAATTAAATAATAAATTTCAAACAATTTTCAAAGACACCGACTGGACATAACTTATATTTGAGTAATAAAAGCACACATACATGGATTCACACTCTGTATATGCATAAAGCTAAATTTACATATTTAATTTACCTGTTTATCCTTTCTAGAATAAATAAAAAATCCCAGCAAACACACCGCTTTATATAAACTAAAAATTGTCCTGTGGAAAATATTTCTGTGTGGTATATTATGCTGTGTTTTTACGTATGCATGACCGTTCAAAATAACTATCCTGCTGCGCCGATTGGCTCGTGATATGTTTTATGCGGATTCCTAAGTGACTCACAGATATACTACACGAAACAGCTGAGGCGCCACTTGGCATTTTACGTGCCTGACATTGGTCGAGGAATCTGGGAACGTATTTTGAGATGTTTATATTGTGTTTATAATGAAGTACCGGAAATCGGCATTTTGAAGTGTAACATATGTAATTGAATTGTGTTAAATTTATTCTGTGTTTTTGCAAACCAAGTAGATACAGAATTTGTCCTTCAATATTTATATTGTATAATGTGGAAATAAGTAGAGATGTATATCCTACCACAAAATTTAATAGACGATCCTAAGAAATGAATGCACTGTTATCATATACAGATAAAACGACCATGAAATGTGACAGATGTTATATACTGACTGAACTACCATGAAATGTGATAGATGATAAGAAATGAATGACTGTACTGTTATTATATATTGACAGAAATACCATGAAATGTGATAGATGGTAAGAAATGAATGAATGTACTGTTATTATATACTGACTGAACTACCATGAAATGTGATAGATGTTATATACTGACTGACTGAACTACCATGAAATGTGATAGATGTTATATACTGACTGAACTACCATGAAATGTGATAGATGGTAAGAAATGAATGAATGTACTGATATGATATATAATGAAACTATCATGAAATAGTTGAATGTTCAGTGATAAACGTATTACAATTGCATATAGAGTAAATAGTCAATTTGTGTGGCATATATAAATGAATATATAAATATATATATATATATATATATAGCCGTTTTATGGACGTATGTGCGAAGTAAGTCACACTTAAGACGTTATCGACGTAACATGAGTCAGCCGGTGGTAGTACCGTCATAGGACGTGCAACCCACACAATCATCATATGTTCGACTTGACATTCATGACGTCAGATTGGAATCAGCATTAGTAGCTCAGTACTACACAGAACATGGGAAGTAAACCCTGTGGATACATCAGTCGCCAGAAGGGACGATTGGAGACATAACCTACGCATCTGGAGCGGACGTAGTGTTTTAATAAATATAAATCTTATTTAAATTGTTCATTAACGTTGCAGAGAAGTTTGCATCGCGACATCAGTGATATATAATAGTTAAGTAGCAGTGTGTATCACGACATAAGTGATATATTAGTGAATAGCAGTTTGTATCGCGACTTCAGTAACATATTACTGTGTAGCAGTTTGAGTCGCGACTTCAATTAGGCAAAAGCTGATTAGAGTGAACTGTATTAACACGATTACGTCCTAGAACACTATAAAACCCGTATTTTTTCATGTTGAGTAAGTCTTGTTGATTTGTATATATTGTATAATTGTATAATTGAGATTAACAATTAATTTCTAAGTTTAAAAATATTGTTACTCAATATAAAACTGTTTCAAATTATGTTGTTATTAATCCAAAACTAATTTTAAATTTATTAAAGGTTAACACAAACATAAAAGAAGTATTGGAAATAAAGAAAAACATATACAAAAGTATATTAAGCTGTATTATCTATGTTTTAGCCTATAAATACAATTTAATTATGTCATTAATATTGTAAAGCATAATATTTCAGTTATGAAAGTATTAAATTATTTTAATAAAGTTAATATATATAATTATATTTTTAAGAATATGACATTTTGATATTTATATACCAGTAAATATCAAACAAGATTATAAGCTGTTGTTTTCAGTCTTATAAATTTATTGACGAATTTTTACCTGGGATGCAATAGGCAGTTGAGATCATATTGAATATTACATGATTGTTTTTGTTAAAACTTCATTTTTAGACAAATAGAGAAAAAGATACCTGTGTTTTATTTACAGTAGTACTTCGTTGGCTCGAACATGGATGGCTCGAACACTATATATAGCTCGAACCACTTATCTGGTCCCGGACGAATTGCTATTTCGATAAATATATATGTCTGATTTGATGTCAGAGGTTGTGGGCTTGATCCTCAGTTCGATCATATGCCTCTAAGAAAAAAACAACAACACTCAACAACTTAGCTAACTCAGTGTCTTCCTCAGAAGAGAACCAGTTCTAAATAAACATTGGCTAATTAAATGTTCAAGGACACAAAGCGAAATCGCAGTGAATGTCGGATATCATTCTTCTAGATAGTGACAACGAACATGATATCAATATTGTCTTTGATTGTTTCAAAACAACGTAATATTCATAAAACAAAACTCCTAATACTAAACAAAACAATTCACAAAATATTAATTAAAAACTCTAAACTCTTTGGCAAAAATAGATTTTAATCTTATTGCGATTGCACTTTTCACTTCAAAATCTACTTAAGACATGAGCTGAATGGAATATATACAATTTACCAGTTTTAAATGTGAGTTGGCTAAAATTAGAGGCAATAATTGAAAATTGTAAATGAATGCAAATATCTCTTTTTTTCTTCAGTTAAACGAATCGTTCGTTTACAGAAAAAATCAAAGCAACAAAGCAATTTTTAGTTTATTAAAAAAGATTTAAACATTTTCAATTCCATACAACATAAAAATCTTTATTGAAAAAAATGGAACCAATAATTTTATGTAGTTTCAAATATTGGACTTTTGAAAGAAACCAAATCCATTTAATACATTATATTTAAAAAAACACACTACTCAGTCAGAACTATCCTCTAAATTCTGGGCACCAAGCTTCTAGTACCATTTTCAAATATTTAATATGGTCCTCCGACCAGATATCGAAGCCAGAATCTGTCGCATACGAGGCGGTCATGTATGGAAGGGTATCACCGCCATAACTCTTAGTCTGAAATTTGTCGTTTGTTCTTTGTGCAATGGATGTAAATGTTTCTTTCTTCTTAGTTCTTTGCGGGAAATGAAACATTTCACCTTTGTAACTTTGCTATTTGTCTATCCTACTATATCCTATCATTGTAAAAGTTACATACGTCTTGTCTGTTCGTGTCAGATTAAACATTACTTGCTGCTTAAAATGTATTTTTAGAATTTGATGTATGTTTCGATATGTGTTTCGGCTGCAGTCAGTCACGAATATCTTTTTATTCCAATGTTCATCCCCTTTGTAATGAGTGTAGGGAATGTATTTGGACAGGGTACCGGACTATTTCGACTGTGCTGCCGCTGAACGTCATCATTGTAATAAATCCCAACTTCCCATTATAACATTCAGTGGCGCTGCAAAATTACAGACAAGTCCCCTGTAAACAACCCAAGAAGTTGCGAATGGGAATATTTGCTGTAAACAGTCATCAGAATTCGCGACTCTAAATACAGCCTTACACAATTTAGGTCAGCTACCACCATTGGGAGGAGCTCTCTGATTGGCTGAAAGTGGGGATACCCAACTTAAGGGGGCAAAAAGTGGTAAAAAGTGGTACTTTTGACGCTATTTTGGGGACATTTTAATTTGATTCTAGGATAGTACTTTAATATGATGTAGGACTTTTTGGTCCACGAATGGTAGAAATATTGAAAATTAGGTCAAACGTTATAATGCAAGTCTATGGAAAAAGCAATGGTGGTAGCTGACCACAAAAGGTAAGTGTGAGGTTTCTTCTGGGCCAGCCACCACCATTGCGCTTCCCATAGACTTACATTATAACGTTTGACCTAATTTTGACTATTTCTACCATTCGTGGACCAAAAAGGTTAGTTTATAATTCGATTGTGAAACTAGTTATTACAACTTATGTAAATCACGCTCGAAGTCTTCCTGGTTAGAAACAGTGCCAAGCATATGTAGAAAAGTGTCTTGCTAAAAGACACCACACATAGCCGTGGCAGAGGATCGAACCCACGATTCTCCGACCATGGGTTCGGTGCTCTACCACTAGACCACGCACGTCACCAAAACAAAAAGTCCTACATCATAGTAAAGTGTTATCATAGACTCGAATTAAAATGTATCACTTTTTAGCACTTTTTGCCCCCTGAAGTTGGGTACCTCCACTTTCAGCATGAAAAAAAAAGTAAATTTCACCACTTTTACTTTCCACACAGTTTCTTTAATAAAATGAATTTAGTCAGTCACAGAAACATATTTTTTTATTATTATTGACACAAGCATAATAAACTTATATTTTATTGTGATCATTTGCCAGTTTGACATTGTCATCCAACCAAAACTAAGCTTACTATAAAATTATATACCCTGAACATCCCTATACTTTTTTCAGCCGATCAGAGAGCTCCTTTAAATGGTGGTAGCTGACCATATGTTCCATATCACCAACGATGAAAACAAAGCAACGCCGATTCCACTAGGGACCAGTCGTTATTCTTTCATATACGTCTAGCGGCATCTGTCGTCATAATTGACAATGCCAACTGTGTATTTCGCATTGTTACATATGCCTAAGTGCGTTGTACAACATGCTTATTGTATAGTTTAACGTTTGCAATTCGAATTCTTTGAAACACGTGATTATACTGAACTCGTTATATTATGACAGGAAGTATGTAACTTTTACAATGATAGGATATAGTAGGATAGACAAATAGCAAAATTACAAAGGTGAAATATTTCATTTTCCACAAAGAATTAAGAAGAAAGAAACATTTACACCCATTGCACAAAGAACAAACGACAAATTGCAAACTTAGAGTTATGGCGGTGATACCCTTCCATAGTCATGTGCTATAGTAAAGTTAATGCCTTGACAATCAGTTGATATGAATTGGCGAAACAACGATAAAAATGTATATATTATATTGTTTGCTATACAAACTTTTTTAAATCATATCAAATTGAATAGAAATCGTCAAACTTCAGAACGTACAGTTAAATAAAGAGATATACAAATTTTGTGAACACTGATCCCACTGCAACATTTAGACGAACCGGAAAGTAAAATCAGAATATGGTGTTCCTTCTATAAGGCGGGGTTGTGTCATCTGTCTCAGATTGATCCCACTGCAACATTTAGACGAATCTGCAGGTAAAATCAGAATATGGTGTTCTCTCCATTGGCAGGAAATTGCCATCTGTCTAAGACTGATCCCACTGCAACAATTAAAGAACGTTCTGTTAATCTGAGTATAGTTAAACTGGGGACAACACAATCATCTGCAATCAGATCGGGGAACAATATCACTATTCAGATATTCAGTTATAGCAACTCAGTGTGTGAATTGTGTTTATTAATAATTAAACTTTTGTTGAAACTGCTTTTATTTTACAAGCAACCATTGCCATGGTTACTACTTGCTTTCCGTGGATTTATAGTTCGGCACATTATGGCAAAATATCATCATTTGAAACAGCAATTGCTTCCCTGGGTTAATCTCATAATAGCATTTATAAATAATCCTTGTTTCTTCTTATTAAAAATGCAGTTTCCTTTCTTTACTGTTCAATTTTAATTTGAATGGCATTTTGGATGTATTTTGAACATTTATTTTGAAAGTTTTGTCATGTTTAAAATTAGAAAAAAATTGACGCTTGGAAATTGGTGTATTGATACATGATTTCGGAAGTATTCTTTCACTTTGTCAATAGGGTACACACTGAGCAGAAACAAATACATCTTAAATGACACACGACCCCTACTTTTTTCATCATATTTTGGTAGTGCAGAAGATGACAAACAATAACATGTAAGTTTCACTTCTTTCATTTAGATCTCCCTGTGAATGACACGCCTTCAAACTATTTTTATTTACTATAGAATAAAGATAAAAAATCAATGGTGGGCTTACACCTCATCATCGCTATCATCTCTTATGATAAATGTTAAGTATTTACATATATATATATACATGCAATTCTGCTATGTATAATTCGTACAAGCATCCTCACATATGATAATCATTAAACGGAGTCGCATATGCTCACTCGTAATAGCATGTTGTATAAAATGACATACGATATTACACTCTGCTTACATTGATTTACACATTAAAATTGTAATATTATGATAGTTAGAATATGTTCCATATCATATGTGCATCATTTGTGCTTATTGTTTCATATCGTTATCTCAAGAAATATGTGAAACATAATACTAATTATTCCATGTCTTTCCATATCATATGAGAATCATATGTGTATTTTTCATATCATTTTCATATAAGAACCATACGCTTATTATTTCATATCATTATCATATACGAACCATACGCTTATTATTTTATATCATTAACATATACGAACCATAATTATGCTTATAATTTCATATCATTATCATATACGAACCACATGCTTATAATTTCATATCATTATCATATACTTACCATATGCTTATAATTTCATATCATTATCATATACGAACCATAATTATGCTTATAAGTTCATATCATTGTCATATACGGACCATAATTATGCTTATAAGTTCATATCATTATCATATACGAACCATAATTTCATATCATTATCATATACTAACCATATGCTTATCATTTCATATCATTATCATATACGAACCATATGCTTATAATTTCATATCATTATCATATACGAACCATATGTTTATAATTTCATATACGAACCATATGTTTATAATTTCATATCATTATCATATACTAACGATATGTTTATACTGTCATATTATTATCATATACGAACCATATGCTTATAATTTCATATACGAACCATATGCTTATAATTTCATATCATTATCACATACGAACCATATGCTTATAATTTGATATCATTATCATATACGAACCATATATTTATAACTTCATACCATTATCATATACGAACCATATGTTTATAATTTCATATCATTATCATATACTAACCATATGCTTATAATTTCATATCATTATCATATACTAACCATATGCTTGTAATTTCATTTCATTATCTTATACGAACCATATGCCTATTAGTTCATATAATAATCAAATGCGGAGCATCAGCTTTTTGTTTCATATGACTATAGTATGCGCAACATATATTTGTAGTCTCATATGATTATGAAAATCGAACCATGCAATTATTGTTTCATATTGTTATGGTGTCGTCTTATACTATTGTATCGGCTTTCTTTGCAAACAGAGATACGTTCATTGTAGTCAATATATTTTCAATTTTTAAGAAAACATAACGGTGTAACTGGCAATTTCAACGATTATGTGGACAAATTTAAAAACGTTGCTTTAAAAATTGATAAAAGTGCCCGAAATGCATCTAACAGAGACCCGTACAACTATAAACAAAATACAGGTATGTAGTTACAAAACGTATACAGAACAGCAAGTTAACGAATTTTCATCATCGTAAAAATAACTTTTACAAACACAAATTTATGTAAATCAATATCAACGGACATCACCGTAACCAGCAGTAGCAAACGCAACATCAACCAATACAATAACAGCAACACCCCAACGTCTGCACCACTACCAGGGTGATAGCAGCAGACAGCCACTCAATTCCCTAAACAATATTATCAACATCATATGTAGCAGCAGCAACAACCACCAGTATAACTGCACCATCGCTAGGGTACAAGCAAACAACAAATCCACTACCACCACAAGCAGCAGGAGTAGCAGCAGCAGCAACAACAACACATCCACTAACAACAACAACAACAACAACAACAACAATTACACCACCACCATCAACACCACCATCATTACCACCACCAATAACAATAATATTAACAAAACCAATAACAACAACCACTACCACAACTGCACCACCACTAGGTTTCCACTTCAAACAGTAGTAGCAGTAGCAGCAGCAACAACTACACCACCACCAATCAACACCAATAACAACCACAACAGTAACAAAATCAATAATAACAACCAATACCACAACTGCACCACCGCTAGGGTACAAACAATACAACATATCCATTACCAGCAAAAGCAGCAGCAACAACAACACCACAACCATCAGCACACATACCAACAATAACATTAACAAAAACAATAATAACAACCAATACCGGAACTGCACCACCGCTAGGGTACAAACAATACAACATATCCATTACCAGCAAAAGCAGCAGCAACAACAACACCACAACCATCAGCACACATACCAACAATAACATTAACAAAAACAATAATAACAACCAATACCGGAACTGCACCACCGCTAGGGTACAAACAATACAACATATCCATTACCAGCAAAAGCAGCAGCAACAACAACACCACAACCATCAGCACACATACCAACAATAACATTAACAAAAACAATAATAACAACCAATACCACAACTGCACCACCGCTAGGGTACAAACGATACAACATATCCATTACCAGCAGAAGCAGCAGCAACAACAACACCACCACCATCAGCACACATACCAACAATAACATTAACAAAAACAATAATAACAACCAATACCACAATTGCACAAACGTTAGGGTACAAACAATACAACATATCCATTACCAGCAAAAGCAGCAGCAACAACACCACAACTATCAGCACACATACCAACAATAACATTAACAAAAACAAAAATAACAACCAATACCACAACTGCACCACCGCTAGGGTACAAACAATACAACATATCCATTACCAGCAAAAGCAGCAGCAACAACACCACAACCATCAGCACACATACCAACAATAACATTAACAAAAACAATAATTACAACCAATACCACAACTGCACCACCGTTAGGGTACAAACAATACAACATATCCATTACCAGCAAAAGCAGCAGCAACAACAATACCACAACCATCAGCACACATACCAACAATAACATTAACAAAAACAATAATTACAACCAATACCACAACTGCACCACCGTTAGGGTACAAACAATACAACATATCCATTACCAGCAAAAGCAGCAGCAACAACACCACAACCATCAGCACACATACCAACAATAACATTAACAAAAACAATAATAACAACCAATACCGGAACTGCACCACCGCTAGGGTACAAACAATACAACATATCCATTACCAGCAAAAAGCAGCAGCAACAACAACACCACAACCATCAGCACACATACCAACAATAACATTAACAAAAACAATAATAACAACCAATACCACAACTGTACCACCGCTAGGGTACAAACAATAAAACATATCCATTACCAACAGTAGCAGCAGCAACAACAACACCACAACCATCAACACCAACAACAACAGCAATAACATTAACAAAATTAATAATAACAACAAATACCAGAACTGCACCACCTCTAGGGTAAAAACAAAAAAAACATATTCATTACCAGTAATAGCAGCAGAAACAACTACACCACCACCCTCAACACCAGCAACAACAATAATAACAGTAACAAAATCTATAATAACAACTTACAACATATCTATTATCAGCAGTAGTAGCAGTAGTAGCAGCAACAACTACACAACCACCATCAACACCACCACCAACAATAACAGTAATAAAACAATAATTACAACCAGTAACACAACTGCACCACCGCTAGGGTACAAACAATACAACATTTCCATTACCGGCAGTAGTAGCAGTAGTAGCAGCAACAACTACACCACCAACATCAGCACACATAACAACAATAACGTTAACAAAAACAATAATAACAACAAATACCACAACTGCACCACCGCTAGGGTACAAACAATAAAACATATCCATTACCATCAGTAGTAGAAGTAGCAGCAGCAACAACTACACAACCACCAACAACATCACAACCAACAATAACAGTAATAAAACAATAATAACAAGCAATACCACAACTGCACCACCGCTAGGGTACAAACAATAAAACATATCCATTACCATCAGTAGTAGAAGTAGCAGCAGCAACAACTACACAACCACCAACAACATCACAACCAACAATAACAGTAATAAAAAAATAATAACAACCAATACCACAACTGCACCACAGCTAGGGTACAAACAATAAAACATATCCATTACCATCAGTAGTAGAAGTAGCAGCAGCAACAACTACACAACCACCAACAACATCACAACCAACAATAACAGTAATAAAACAATAATAACAACCAATACCACAACTGCACCACCGCTAGGGTACAAACAATAAAACATATCCATTACCATCAGTAGTAGAAGTAGCAGCAGCAACAACTACACAACCACCAACAACATCACAACCAACAATAACAGTAATAAAACAATAATAACAACCAATACCACAACTGCACCACCGCTAGGGTACAAACAATAAAACATATCCATTACCATCAGTAGTAGAAGTAGCAGCAGCAACAACTACACAACCACCAACAACATCACAACCAACAATAACAGTAATAAAACAATAATAACAACCAATACCACAACTGCACCACCGCTAGGATACAAACAATAAAACATATCCATTACCAGCAAAAGCAGCAGCAACAACACCACAACCATCAGCACACATACCAACAATAACATTAACAAAAACAAATATAACAACCAATACCACAACTGCACCACCGCTAGGGTACAAACAATACAACATATCAATTACCAGCAAAAGCAGCAGCAACAACACCACAACCATCAGCACACATACCAACAATAACATTAACAAAAACAATAATTACAACCAATACCACAACTGCACCACCGTTAGGGTACAAACAATACAACATATCCATTACCAGCAAAAGCAGCAGCAACAACACCACAACCATCAGCACACATACCAACAATAACATTAACAAAAACAATAATAACAACCAATACCGGAACTGCACCACCGCTAGGGTACAAACAATACAACATATCCATTACCAGCAAAAGCAGCAGCAACAACAACACCACAACCATCAGCACACATACCAACAATAACATTAACAAAAACAATAATAACAACCAATACCACAACTGTACCACCGCTAGGGTACAAACAATAAAACATATCCATTACCAACAGTAGCAGCAGCAACAACAACACCACAACCATCAACACCAACAACAACAGCAATAACATTAACAAAATTAATAATAACAACAAATACCAGAACTGCACCACCTCTAGGGTAAAAACAAAAAAAACATATTCATTACCAGTAATAGCAGCAGCAACAACTACACCACCACCATCAACACCAGCAACAACAATAATAACAGTAACAAAATCTATAATAACAACTTACAACATATCCATTATCAGCAGTAGTAGCAGTAGTAGCAGCAACAACTACACAACCACCATCAACACCACCACCAACAATAACAGTAATAAAACAATAATTACAACCAGTAACACAACTGCACCACCGCTAGGGTACAAACAATACAACATTTCCATTACCGGCAGTAGTAGCAGTAGCAGCAGCAACAACTACACCACCAACATCAGCACACATAACAACAATAACATTAACAAAAACAATAATAACAACAAATACCACAACTGCACCACCGCTAGGGTACAAACAATAAAACATATCCATTACCATCAGTAGTAGAAGTAGCAGCAGCAACAACTACATAACCACCAACAACATCACAACCAACAATAACAGTAATAAAACAATAATAACAAGCAATACCACAACTGCACCACCGCTAGGGTACAAACAATAAAACATATCCATTACCAGCAGTAGCAGCAGCAACAGCAACACCACAACCATCAGCGCACATACCAACAATAACATTAACAAAAACAATAATAACAACCAATACCACAACTGCACCACCGCTAGGGTACAAACAATAAAACATATCCATTACCAGCAGTAGTAGCAGTAGCAGCAGCAACAACTACACCACCACCATCAACACCACCAACAACAATAACATTAACAAAATCAATACAAACAACCAATACCACAACTGCACCACCGCTAGGGTACAAACAATACAACATATCCATTACCAGCTGTAGTAGCAACAACAACTACACCGACACCATCAACACCACCAACAACAATAACAGTAATAAAACAATAATTACAACCAATACCACAACTGCACCATCGCTAGGGTACAAGCAAACAACAAATCCACTACCACCACAAGCAGCAGGAGTAGCAGCAGCAGCAACAACAACACCTCCACTAACAACAACAACAACAACAACAACAACAACAATAAAACCACCACCATCAACACCACCATCATTACCACCACCAATAACAATAATATTAACAAAACCAATAACAACAACCACTACCACAACTGCACCACCACTAGGTTTCCACTTCAAACAGTAGTAGCAGTAGCAGCAGCAACAACTACACCACCACCAATCAACACCAATAACAACCACAACAGTAACAAAATCAATAATAACAACCAATACCACAACTGCACCACCGTTAGGGTACAAACAATACAACATATCCATTACCAGCAAAAGCAGCAGCAACAACAACACCACAACCATCAGCACACATACCAACAATAACATTAACAAAAACAATAATAACAACCAATACCGGAACTGCACCACCGCTAGGGTATAAACAATACAACATATCCATTACCAGCAAAAGCAGCAGCAACAACAACACCACAACCATCAGCACACATACCAACAATAACATTAACAAAAACAATAATAACAACCAATACCGGAACTGCACCACCGCTAGGGTACAAACAATACAACATATCCATTACCAGCAAAAGCAGCAGCAACAACAACACCACAACCATCAGCACACATACCAACAATAACATTAACAAAAACAATAATAACAACCAATACCACAACTGCACCACCGCTAGGGTACAAACGATACAACATATCCATTACCAGCAGAAGCAGCAGCAACAACAACACCACCACCATCAGCACACATACCAACAATAACATTAACAAAAACAATAATAACAACCAATACCACAATTGCACAAACGTTAGGGTACAAACAATACAACATATCCATTACCAGCAAAAGCAGCAGCAACAACACCACAACCATCAGCACACATACCAACAATAACATTAACAAAAACAAAAATAACAACCAATACCACAACTGCACCACCGCTAGGGTACAAACAATACAACATATCAATTACCAGCAAAAGCAGCAGCAACAACACCACAACCATCAGCACACATACCAACAATAACATTAACAAAAACAATAATTACAACCAATACCACAACTGCACCACCGTTAGGGTACAAACAATATAACATATCCATTACCAGCAAAAGCAGCAGCAACAACACCACAACCATCAGCACACATACCAACAATAACATTAACAAAAACAATAATAACAACCAATACCGGAACTGCACCACCGCTAGGGTACAAACAATACAACATATCCATTACCAGCAAAAAGCAGCAGCAACAACAACACCACAACCATCAGCACACATACCAACAATAACATTAACAAAAACAATAATAACAACCAATACCACAACTGTACCACCGCTAGGGTACAAACAATAAAACATATCCATTACCAACAGTAGCAGCAGCAACAACAACACCACAACCATCAACACCAACAACAACAGCAATAACATTAACAAAATTAATAATAACAACAAATACCAGAACTGCACCACCTCTAGGGTAAAAACCAAAAAAACATATCCATTACCAGCAAAAGCAGCAGCAACAACACCACAACCATCAGCACACATACCAACAATAACATTAACAAAAACAATAATAACAACCAATACCGGAACTGCACCACCGCTAGGGTACAAACAATACAACATATCCATTACCAGCAAAAAGCAGCAGCAACAACAACACCACAACCATCAGCACACATACCAACAATAACATTAACAAAAACAATAATAACAACCAATACCACAACTGTACCACCGCTAGGGTACAAACAATAAGACATATCCATTACCAACAGTAGCAGCAGCAACAACAACACCACAACCATCAACACCAACAACAACAGCAATAACATTAACAAAATTAATAATAACAACAAATACCAGAACTGCACCACCTCTAGGGTAAAAACCAAAAAAACATATTCATTACCAGTAATAGCAGCAGCAACAACTACACCACCACCATCAACACCAGCAACAACAATAATAACAGTAACAAAATCTATAATAACAACTTACAACATATCCATTATCAGCAGTAGTAGCAGTAGTAGCAGCAACAACTACACAACCACCATCAACACCACCACCAACAATAACAGTAATAAAACAATAATTACAACCAGTAACACAACTGCACCACCGCTAGGGTACAAACAATACAACATTTCCATTACCGGCAGTAGTAGCAGTAGCAGCAGCAACAACTACACCACCAACATCAGCACACATACCAACAATAACATTAACAAAAACAATAATAACAACAAATACCACAACTGCACCACCGCTAGGGTACAAACAATAAAACATATCCATTACCATCAGTAGTAGAAGTAGCAGCAGCTACAACTACACAACCACCAACAACATCACAACCAACAATAAAAGTAATAAAACAATAATAACAAGCAATACCACAACTACACCACCGCTAGGGTACAAACAATAAAACATATCCATTACCAGCAAAAGCAGCAGCAACAACACCACAACTATCAGCACACATACCAACAATAACATTAACAAAAACAAAAATAACAACCAATACCACAACTGCACCACCGCTAGGGTACAAACAATACAACATATCAATTACCAGCAAAAGCAGCAGCAACAACACCACAACCATCAGCACACATACCAACAATAACATTAACAAAAACAATAATTACAACCAATACCACAACTGCACCACCGTTAGGGTACAAACAATACAACATATCCATTACCAGCAAAAGCAGCAGCAACAACACCACAACCATCAGCACACATACCAACAATAACATTAACAAAAACAATAATAACAACCAATACCGGAACTGCACCACCGCTAGGGTACAAACAATACAACATATCCATTACCAGCAAAAGCAGCAGCAACAACAACACCACAACCATCAGCACACATACCAACAATAACATTAACAAAAACAATAATAACAACCAATACCACAACTGTACCACCGCTAGGGTACAAACAATAAAACATATCCATTACCAACAGTAGCAGCAGCAACAACAACACCACAACCATCAACACCAACAACAACAACAATAACATTAACAAAATCAATACAAACAACCAATACCACATCTGAACAACCGCTAGGGTACAAAAAATACAACATATCCATTATCAGCAGTAGTAGCAACAGCAACTACACCGACACCATCAACACCACCAACAACAATAACAGTAATAAAACAATAATTACAACCATTACCACAACTGCACCACCGCTAGGGTACAAACAATAAAACATATCCATTACCAGCAGTAGTAGCTGTAGCAGCAGCAACAATCACACTACCACCAACAACATCACAACCAACAATAACAGTAATAAAACAATAATTACAACCAATACCACAACTGCACCACCGTTAGGGTACAAACAATACAACATATCCATTACCAGCAGTAGTAGCAGTAGCAACAGCAACAACTACACCACCACTGTCAACACCACCAACAACAATAACAGTAATAAAACAATAACAACCAATACCACAACTGCACCACCGCTAGGGTACAAACAATACAACATATCCATTACCAGCAGTAGTAGCAGTAGTAGCAGCAACAACATCACCACCACCATCAACACCACCAACAGCAATAACATTAACAAAATCAATACAAACAACCAATACCACATCTAAACAACCGCTAGGGTACAAACAATACAACATATCCATTACCAGCAGTAATAGCAGTAGTAGCAGCAACAACTTCATCACCACCATAAACACCACCAACAACAATAACAGTAACAAAATCAATAATAGCAACCAGTACCACAACTGCACCACCGCTAGGGTACAAACAATACAACATATCAATTACCAGCAGTAGTAGCAGTAGCAGCAGCAACAACTACACCACCACCACCAGCACCACCAACAACAATAACAGTAATAAAACAATAATAACAACCAATACGAGAACTGCACCAACGCTAGGGTACTAACAAGACAACATATCCATTGCCAGCAGTAGTAGCAGTAGCAGCAGCAACAACTACACCACCACCATCGGCGTCACCAACAACAATAAGTTATAAAACTATAATAACAACCAATACCACAACTGCACCACTGCTTGGGTACAAACAATACAACTTATTCATTACCAGCAGTAGTAGCATTAGCAGCAGCAACAACGATACTGTAAGAATTTTTCTCGCAATCTTTGTAAAATATATAAGTTATATATACTACATAATATAGATATATAGGACAAGTCATTTTTTATTTTAGCTATTTTTACACTTATCTATAATTTAGCTATTGTTACACTTATCTATAATTTAGCTAGTGTTACACTTATCTATAATTTAGCTATTGTTACACTTATCTATAATTTAATTTAGCTATTGTTACACTTATCTATAATTTAGCTATTGGTACAATAATCTATATTTTAGATATTGTTACACTTATCTATAATTTAGCTAGTGTTACACTCATCTATAATTTAGCTATTGGTACACTTATCTATATTTTAGCTATTGTTACACTTATCTATAATTTAGCTAGTGTTACACTTACCTATAATAATACATATTTGTAAATGGTTAACTTTTCTTGTTGTTCATTTTTTTTAGACTTAACTTTGACTTCTGTCACGAGTATGGAACATTACGACGACGTAATTCCCCAAATCCATACCAGTTTCATCTGGTGGTCACCAAGGGTATACAAGTGTATCGCGACTGTTTTCAACACCATTCAGTTAGAAGTTGCGTTTACAACCAAAGTTTATACAGAACAACTTAAGTAAGGTTTAATCTGTAAAATGGCACGTGCTTATGATATTTGATCTTAACTAACATTGCATGGCGCAATGCGCTGTTTTTATATACTGAATACATGGTTGACTAGGTGAGGGTTGGTACCAAGTTCAAGCTTCTCAGTGCAGCTGACCGAAGCAACTACCATTGTTGCCACACATACATACATAAGTCTATTTTTAAGAGCATGGTACATTAATATGTGTAGCTTATCAAATTAGACACAGAGGGTTAACTACTGTATAAATGGAATCGGCATCAACCATTTGCAAATATACCGCTATTAAAGTAAAAGATGACAACGAGGTCCTAAATGTATTTAGTCTTCATCCATGCAATGATAGGATGCACATAATATGAGCCATCTCTATTCGATTTAGTCGAACTGGATCATACAGCAATTGTAACTGTTTATTGCCAGATTGAAAAGCAATGTAACATATGTGAGCCTTTCGTCAGTCGGTGTGCTTCAGTTAATTAAGTTTCTCGTCAGCTGATGATTGATATGTAATGCTAACAGCACAATTAATTACCCAGGTGACCTGGTATGAACTGTTAAGATGCTAAAACTCTCAATGATAAATATCATACATAACAGTGTCACTTCCTTGTACACTTCCATCAACTGACTAGTGTACGTACCTTTATCATCTCACTCGCTAAGATGGAGATTTCATGTAAGGTGATAAAACTTATATTAGACTTAGGGATACAAGAATTACTCATCTGTTCGCATAGCGTATCTGACAGTTTTCATTAACATGATTTGACAGCACTGCTTCCATCAACATGATTTGACAACGCTGTTTCCATCAACATAATTTGACAACACTGCTTCCATCAACATGATGTGACAACGCTGTTTCCATCAACATGATTTGACAACGCTGCTTCCATCAACATGATTTGACAACGCTGCTTCCATCAACATGATTTGACAACGCTGCTTCCATCAACATGATTTGACAACGCTGTTTCCATCAACATGATTTGACAACGCTGCTTCCATCAACATGATTTGACACGCTGTTTCCATCAACATGATTTGACAACGCTGTTTCCATCAACATGATTTGACAACGCTGTTTCCATCAACATGATTTGACAACGCTGCTTCCATCAACATGATGTGACAACGCTGTTTCCATCAACATGATGTGACAACGCTGCTTCCATCAACATGATTTGACAACGCTGCTTCCATCAACATGATTTGCCAACGATGCTCATGATTTGACAACGCTGTTTCCATCAACATGATTTGACAACGCTGCTTCCATCACTGCTTCCATCAACATGATTTGACAACGCTGTTTCCATCAACATGATTTGACAACGCTGTTTCCATCAACATGATTTGACAACACTGCTTCCATCAACATGATTTGACAACGCTGTTTCCATCAACATGATTTGACAACACTGCTTCCATCAACATGATTTGACAACACTGCTTCCATCAACATGATTTGACAACACTGCTTCCAGCACCATGATTTGACAACGCTGTTTCCATCAACATGATTTGACAACACTGCTTCCATCAACATGATTTGACAACGCTGTTTCCATCAACATGATTTAACAACACTGCTTCCATCAACATGATTTGACAACGCTGTTTCCATCAACATGATTTGACAACACTGTGACTTGACAACACTGTTTCAATCAGCCTGATTTGACAACACTGTTTCAATCAACATGACTGACTTGACAACACCGTAGCAATCAGCATGAATTGACAGTACTGTTTCCATCAACATGACTTGACAGCACTGTTTCCAGCAACATGAAATGACAACGCTGTTTCCATCAGCATGACTTGACAACACAGTTTCCATCAGCATGACTTGACAACACTGTTTCCATCGACATGACTTGACAGCACTGTTTCCATCAGCGTGACTTGACAACACTGTTTCCATCGACATGACTTGACAACACTGTTTCCATCCACATGAATTGACAACACTGTTTCCAACACCATGATTTGACATCACTGTTTCTACTAACATGATTTGACATCACTGTTTCCAACAACATGACTTGACAACACTGTTTCAACCATCATGACTTGACAACACTGTTTCCACTGACGTAACTTGTTGTCAGCAACATGATTTGACAACACTGTTTCCAACAACATGATTTGACAACACTGTTTCTATCCACATGATTTGATAACACTGTTTCCATCCACATGACTTGACAACACTGTTTCCAACACCATGATTTAACAACACAGTTTCCACCATCATGATTGGACACCACTGTTTCCACCAACATGAGTTGACAACACTGTTTCCACCAACATGAGTTGACAACACTGTTTCAACAAACATGAGTTGACAACACTGTTTCCAACAACATTATTTGACAACACTGTTTCCAACAATTTTATTTGTCAACACTCTTTCAATCCACATGATTTGACAACACTGTTTCCAACACTATGATTGGACAACACTGTTTCAACCAACATGATTTGACAACACTGTTTCTAACAATATTATTTGACAACACTGTTTCCATCCACATGATTTGACAACACTGTTTCCAACAATAATATTTGACAACACTGTTTCCATCCACATGATTTGACAACACGGTTTCCAACACCATGATTTGACAACAGACAACACTGTTTCCACCAACATGATTTGACAACACTGTTTACAACATCATGATTTGACAACACAGTTTCCATCCACATGATTTGACAACACTGTTTCCATCCATATGATTTGACAACAGTGTTTCCATCAGCATGAATTGACAACACTGTTTCCATCGACATGACTTGACACTGTTACCATCCACATGACTTGACAACACTGTTTCCATCAGCATGACTTGACAACATTGTTTCCATCGACATGACTTGTTGTCAACAGCATCATTTGACAACACTGTTTCCAACAATATTATTTTACAACACTGTTTCCATCAACATGATTTGACAACACTGTTTCCAAAACCATGATTTGACAACACTGTTTCCACCAACATGATTTGACAACACTGTTTCCAACAACATGATCTGACAACACAGTTTCCATCCACATTATTTGACAACACTGTTTCCATCCATATGACTTGACAACACTGTTTCCATCAGCATGACTTGACAACACTGTTTCCATCGACATGACTTGACACTGTTACCATCCACATTACTTGACAACACTGTTTCCAACACCATGATTTGACAACACTGTTTCCACCAACATGATTTGATAACACTGTTTTCATCAGCATGATTTGACAACATTGTTTCCATCGGCATGACTTGTTGTTAACAACATAATTTGACAACACTGTTTTAAACAATATTATTTTACAACACTGTTTCCATACACATGACTTGACAACACTGTTTCCAACACCATGATTTGACAACACTGTTTCCACCTATATGATTTGACAACACTTTTTTACAAACATGATTTGACAACACTGTTTTCACCAACATTATTTGACAACACTGTTTCCAACAATATTATTTAACAACACTGTTTCCATCAACATTATTTGACACTGTTTCAATCCACATGATTTGACAACACTGTTTCAAACAACATGACTTGACAACACTGTTTCCATCAACATGAATTGACAACACTGTTTCCATCCACACGATTTGACTACACTGTTTCCAACAACATGATTTGACAACACTGTTTCTATTCAGATGATTTGACAACACTGTTTCCATCAACATGATTTGACAACACTGTCACAAATTCCAATCACAAGAGTTCTCATCACTGTTTTTAATAACACGACATGATTTCTCTCTTCACAGGTACAAATACAGCTTGGCATATACTTCATATTTTGGGCGGAGCTCATGACAATCTTTCCCAGAGTTCATATATATATAAGTTTTACAGAACAAAAATCTTCGTGACAAAGGAAAAACTATGGAAAATATTTACAACTTTTAAGAGATGAATAAGTCAAATAAAATATTTTTCATAACTGGGACATTGGCTATGTGGTAATTTAACGTTATGGTATAAGAGCTTACACCACGTTAAACATTATACTAAAGTTATTATCTGCTTCATGCCCGCTTTATCAAAGTTTAAGTCAGTTTCTGTTTTTATTGATATTATTTTTTGAGTTAATTGGTTGATCAGATACATGTTTATGTTTTTGTTTTCGGTTGATTACATCTCGGTATGCTAGGTGTAACACACACATTGGAAACTTGAATGATGTCCATGGAAAAGTCATAAATAATCTTTGTTTCGTTTTATTTAAGACTGTATTCATTCTTTATTTCAAAAGTTATTTTCTATTGATGAATTTGAAACATATTAAGAGCATTGCCATGTTTGAACTATATAAACTGAGACTACGAGATAATAAATCTATGAACGGTGCCGTATTCAAATCCTGGCATAGTTCATGTATTGTTACTTGGCGGTCCTTGTCTTCAAGATCTTTGACTAATTTAACGGCACATTGACGTGCTTTTGACGTTGGGATACCAAACCTTCCATCGTCCATTATGGTTTCCCGACCATCACTGTATCACTTATGCCATTTGTAGACTAGAGAACGTGCTACAGCAGGTTTCTTCGAGGTTCTGTTGAAAAATCCATCGTTTGTATCGGTGTATTCCCGAGATTTTCGCAGAATTGTATTGCCGCTCGTTGTTTTAACCGTTCTTCATACGCCATTTTACTCACGCTGGCGAATACCTCCTCAATGAAATCTGCGCTGAATTCAAATGCGTGCACGTAAAGCAACAAATGATGTTAAATTTAAAGACGTTAATGACGTTGTGTCAGACATGTCTGTTTTCCCGCGGAATTGAAGAAATATATTTTTAATAATTAACATGTATAAATTTGAGTTTATTAAAAAAAATTGAGCTGCGGCACTTCATGTGCATGCACGTTACTATGGTAACTATAACTTTATAATGGTTGCATGAAAAACAATAAATTACTTACTATAGATGTGGAATACATAAATGTTGTGTAATTTACACTTATGAACGTGTGCACAATAATTTTTTATAACAGTTGTCCACGAACTTCCGGATAACCCTCGTATGCATGTTGTACCATCACCTTGTCAACAGTATATCTAACGTCCATAAAAATATCTTTGATTAAACATGACCCTTACTTTTACAATAGTACACTGAACGGAACAACTAACCCGCCACTTTGGTATTTCCAATATCTTCGTCAAAATATGGAGTGGCAATTGTATACGACATTAACAGACAATTATGTATTTAAACATAGCCTAAATGTTATTTCTTGTTCAAGTCCATATTTCAAGGAAATTGCTTTGATACTTTTTGAGAAAATACATGAAATGTCATGTATATGAATGTCAGGTAGCGTGTTAGCTGTTCCGTTCAATATATTTGGCACTATAGAAAAGAGTCTCTCAGGAACAGATAAATGACTTGATTTCAAAATGGCCTTTAATTCCATGCATATTAACATGTGTATTAACAGCAGTTGTAGCATTAATGTGATAGTCATTATGTGTCGTCAAAAACACTTAGTAAACTGTCGGACATACATGTTATTGATCTAGTTTTCATTACAGAACATATTGCTGTAACGTGGGCTATCAGAGGAACTATGTCCTCTGCCAAAAGTCTTAGCTAATTGTTGGATATATGTGATATTGATCTAGCTTTCATTACAGAACATAATGTTGTAACGTGGGCTTTCAGAGACATTATGTCCTCTGCCAAAAGTCTTAGCTAATTGTTGGATATACGTGATATTGATCTAGCTTTCATTACAGAACAGAATGCTGAAACGTGGGCTTTCAGAGACATTATGTCCTCTGCCAAAAGTCTAAGCTAATTGTTGGACATACATGATATAGATCTAGCTTTTATTGCAGAACATAATGCTGAAACGTGGGCTATCAGAGCCATGTCCTCTGCCAAAAGTCTAAGCTAATTGTTGGACATACATGATATAGATCTAGCTTTTATTGCAGAACATAATGCTGAAACGTGGTCTATCAGAGCCATGTTCTCTGCCAAAAGTCCGAGCCAACTGTTTGACATATATTATATTGATCTAGCTTTTGTAAATAATTAAAGGATATTACATTATTTGAGCAAGTTTTATAAATGCTACATCTATGACAATTATCACAAGTAAGAACGTGTTTCACATTCAAAGTAAAATAAATAACTTTAAACTATAAGCTAGAACGACTGTAACCATATGTGACTTCCAGTCAGACTCGTGATTGTTCTGTGTTTTAGGTATCTTTTGAAGTGTTTCATTTAAACGCTCGCATGCTCCATTACATTGAGAGTTAAATGGAGTTGTACGGGTTTTCTTGTTTGTAAAAAAATGATGCAAAGAATTTTGAACTGAAGTTTATGCTTGAAAATACGCCCCTAATCACTTATAGCTGTAATACAAAAATTGATGACCATAAGCTGCCATGACAGTTGTTTGATTGGTCTAATTAAGACAACGAATAGCTAGAGCGTACCTAGTGGAGCAATCAAACGAAAACTAAAACATGAACATGTATCTGATCAACAAATTAACCCAAAATAA
This sequence comes from Panopea generosa, assembly GCA_029582155.1. Classification (NCBI taxonomy): domain Eukaryota; kingdom Metazoa; phylum Mollusca; class Bivalvia; order Adapedonta; family Hiatellidae; genus Panopea; species Panopea generosa. The sequence goes on along the minus strand of CM055901.1, from coordinate 29,980,244 downwards.
TGTCAATAAAAAAAACAGAAACTGACTTAAACTTTGATAAAGCTATCACGAAGCAGATAATATTTTTAGTAAAATGTTTAATATGATGTAGACATCAGAGCAGAATTCTAAAAGAAAAAAACAGATGTGTGTTAATGCTAATCTACATGCTTGGTATCTACTAGCTTCTTTTGCATTAAGTTCTTTCATATTCACATTAAAAAAACGAATTCAACATTAGTATTATACATGCTACTTTACATGCTAGTTTACATACTAAAATATATAACAATATTCATTATTTAGAATTTGTGAGAGGGTCCTCTGCGACCGAGAGGTCTAAGGCGCCGTCTCTAGATCACTTACCTCTTATCGCTAATGTTGTAGGCTCGCTCCAAAAATAACAACAACGTAATGTGAGAAAATTCGCCAATTACACTATACTTATCTTCCATTACCAGTAAAACTGGTTATGCCATATATAACATGAAATGCGTTGAACCCCATTTAAAATGTGTTTTCTGTATGTTTTCATTTTATTAATCCTAACAATATGCACGATAAATGTCCATGTTTTTTTTATATATAATAACACGAGTTTATTTTTTACAGGAAAGCTTTCTGATAAGGAGATGTACATAAGTCATCAACAAAAAAAGAGAAATAGTCAACGAAGACCATTCTTTCCAGGTACAAGGACCTATGTTAAACAAGACATTTAATATACTGTATCAGTTTTACAAACCATTTAATAAAAAAATGGCAGCTTTGACAGGAGATCGTGATTTTCTTTATGAGCATGATTTCATGAGATAAAAAATAACGTTTGTTGTTCAACGAAAGGTGTTTAGACAAGATTTTGCAGTTTACAAATAATTGCTAAATATGTATACAGATTTTTTTTTTTGTAGTTTTGTAGTATGTCTTTCCTTAATGTTATATTAGTCCAAAGCCGTGCTATAGATATAACTATTATCGTATCAAAATCATTTTTTTCAAATTTGTTACCCCTTAAGCTGGGGAAATAAATGAGAACAAAACACTCTTTAAACACGCTTTTAAAACGTCTATACTTAACTATAATAGCGAAATAGGGGGTTTTACTAAATCAAAAGATAATGATGAAAGGGTTTGCCAGATGTGTGACAGTGCTGAAATTGAAGACAATTTCATTTTGTATTACTGTGTCCTGTTTACCATGAACTTAGATGCAAATATCTTCATAATCATTATATCCGCAGACCAAATATGTTTAAGTTTATTAATCTTCTTCAATCAAAAAATAAATCGAAAATTGTTAAATTAAGTAAATTTATATCCGAAGCATTTGTAAAACGACGTTCCATAATAAATAACTGATAAATGTGTTCATCCTAAAAAAAAAAAATTTTATGTAAAAGAAAATATGAGTATATTATACAATTTCTAGTAGATATGAGTATTGAAATGTCGATAGTAAGAGCGAATACGTGTGGTGGCGTGCGAGCGTGTATGTGTGCGTGGGTGCGTGCGTGCGTGCGTGCGTGCGTGCGTGCGTGCGTGCGTGCGTGCGTGTGTGTGAAAATATGTGTTTGCTATTTACTCAACTTAGTTATGTGTTTATGTGTTTAATTATTTACATGTTATTACAACTTTGCAATTTAATGAGAAACTATGTATAGTTTAAATCAATAAATTCTTCTTCTTCTCCTTTTCTTCTTCTTCTTCTTTTTCTTCTTCTTCTTTCTTCTTCTTCTTCTTCTTCTTCTTCTTCTTCTTCTTCTTCTTCTTGTTTAAACATGGTTTAATAATAAGAAAAAATAATTATATAAACAACATAACGGTTTTTAATGCGATCTCAGCACCGTCGTTGAACACGCTCAAGAAGAGTTTGAGATCCCTACCTGATGGCGAAAGGGATACTCCAGTAAAGTAAAGATGTGATAGATTGGTTTGACACTTCGGTTACACGCTGAATGTGTTATTCTTCTGAATCTTTTAATTTCCTTTGTGCAGGAAAAATGCTATTTTGAGGTCGTTTTGTTCAGCGTATGAGAGGAATGACGAATGAAATTATCATTACGATATTATCCAAAGTTTTTTTTTAATACATTTTGCTTGCCCCGGTGAAAATATCTTGGCTGAAGTTAACCCATTTGCAACACAAAGTTTACATTAACATCAACTCTTTACTACCTGAATATGACATATATGAAGTTTCAGGCGCAGGTGATGAATTTATAAAATTTACATATCTTTTTAATAAAATATAAACGTACTCACGATAGAGATAACCGATGCGCTAGAACCAAAATCAGGATCTGCCATGGACTGAAAGGGAAGAAAAACAAAAATGATAATTTAAAATTAAATGCTTTTTTGCCAGAGCTAGTAAGTGAATGTAGATCAAGACATTAAAAAACATTCAGAATTAATATGGATGGAGTACAAAATTTGCAATTTAAATTTTAAACGTTACAGTAGTGTTGAGAGGTAAATATTATAATTCACTGTAGAAAACCGGAATTAAGAATCAAAACTGTCTTTTAATGCACTGTATCAGATATATTTTTCTCGAACATCAGAGATAAAAAAAAATAATTTGCGTTGAATTTTCGTTTTTGAATTGTTTCAATCTAGTCCTTTTGCTCATATTTATTGAACTGGCACTGCATTTAATTATTAAAAACTACAAACAGGTAATTACCACTGCACTGTCTGATCAAATTCTTTTTGAAAGCTTTCCGATATCTTTTTTATTAAGATAAAGTGATGAACTATATGTAATGGTTGATGTCAACAAAGGATGCCATAAACCTGAACTGTTCACAAATGTGCCACCTATTATCAGGGGAAGTAATTCATGCTCAATTGTAGAGCATAACTCTTGATATCGGTAGTACCCCATTGTCAAATGATTCCTTGGTCTTTTCTACTGATTAACTGATCGATTATGATTCTGTATAATCGAGCAATGACCATTCTTATTTTTATCTTTATAAGAGTTTTTAAATTTTCTAGGTTCACTTATATAATATTTATTAATTTTCGTTAAGTTTAGAAGACAAACATGTAATAGTAGGTATATCTAAAGTACGTGTTCAAACTGCTGAATAATTGATAAATAAAATAATATAGACTTACAATATATTCTTATATATTACATAATCAGACATACATTGAAGAGATATATGTTTCAGATATGACGAAATACCATTTTCTCGCGATAAGGGATAAAACAATTACTCGATCATTGATCGGTTTACAAAATCCAGTGACTTTAAAATCAATTTGAACCACTGCCTATTAAACCACAGGTTAGCGACAGGAACGTTTATCTTTTTAAAGGCTGTTTAACGCCATTTTCAAAACGTTTCAGGTTATATATGGCACACCCAGTTTAAATGGTGGAGAAAGACCTCACCATGAATCTGAATAAAATCCCTATTCGCAAGTATCTAGCAAACATTCTCACATAAACGTTTTAGACCGAGTTAGGACTCAAACCTACGACCTTAACGGTGAGAAGTAAGTGATCTGGAGACGTTTAAAACACATTAACTGTAGTATGCGTGTATTGATTGACGGAATTGTAATTTTGATTCGTATAGCAGTTAAATACTTTGGTTTCACTTATTCACAGTGTACCCTGTTTTGCTATAATGCCTCCCTCACAGTCAGACGAAAACCATGAAGACCGCACTGCGTCCTAAAAAATCGATGAATGCAGCGGGGACGTGGTCAAAATGGGAAAAAAGTGCAAATTACAAGTTCATACTTAGTCTACGTCCTTACTAGGTCCCTGCCAGGTTCTCACTTCGTCTAACATGTCCCTACTTATTTCCTACTATGCGCATGACCACGCGCACATTACGCCCAATGCGTTCCTTATACGTCCTTACTACGTTTTACTACGACCAATCAAATCTCAGCACGCGCTTACCACGCTTATAACCCAGTGACAACGCAGTGAAAACGCCATGCAATCTTTTCCCTCGACGCCACGCTTGTACTATGGCAATGAAGTCCCTACTAGGTTCTAGTTATGTTGATACTATGTCAATGCCGTCGTTACTACGTCCTTATTAAGTTCTTACTGCGTCCTGATTTGACCACATTCTTACTGTGTTTTTTTTTAACATGTCAAAAGTTTGACCACTTCCTCTACGTCTGTGGAGACCATTCCACGTTCTTATCGGTTTCTACTGCGTTCTTACTGCGTCCACCCAATCTTTTGAGGACGTGTTGGGATCGTGGCTGAGTGTGAGGGGGATTTTAATGTTAAGCACATACCAATCGACTCTGTGGACTTTGCTCCAGTGCGAACTTAATACTACATGGTCGGTAGTATAAAAGAGCTTTTCATATAGTTTTTGTAACGTGTATAATTAATTTTTGAAAAGAGGTAAAACTATTTAATTATTTTTAGATGATAACCCTACGGTTTGTTTTTTGTACTATTATGATAAAATATCGTTTATTGATATCCTTTTTATTGATTCCTTCATTATTTATTAATTTCTTAATCATATCTATCTAATCTATTATTGTCATCATCACATTCATTAATCTTTGCGCGCACAAAATGACCTATTTATGTGATGAGGTCCCGTAAAACACCATTAATTAATTAATTAATTAATTCATTCATTCATTCATTCATTCATTCATTGTTCATAGCGTATGTGCTATACTTGTAAATGATTCGTTTGTTACATTTTGATAAATTAAGAAGTTAAATAAAAAAAGTAATGGACATTATTCACATCCATATGTTCAATTGAGAATAATGTCTCGATGTGTTTGTTTGTTTGTTTTTTCAAAAGCCATGAAGTGTAAATTGAAGTCACACTATGTTTCGAGGTGAAATGTCAACATACAGTTTTAACGCACTAAGATTTTAAAGTGCTGTCGCAGATGGCTGTGCAAGATTTAGCTGACATAGGTAATTTACCCACTACATATGTGCCAATTAAAAATATGACATACTAGAATTTAAGTTGATAATGAGTGGGTACTTAAACTATTAAAGGAGCTTTATCCCCCACAAAGTTTGTGGCCCTGTCTAACTTATACCACTAGACAGAGACTCTTGCCTGGTCGTTACCTTCTTCCAGAATTTTGCGGATACAGGCAGGGTGCCAAAAGACTGAAACAATGCATATATTGCCCCACTTTTTCAACTAAAAAAAAGTAGCAAAACGTCGGCTGTGAATTATCGTCCGATATCCTTGACATACATACTCTGCAAAGTGTTAGAGCTGCTGTGTCCTCAAAGCTTGTTTCTCACTCGGACGCAGGCAATATTATTTATGTTCGTGTGAGACTCTGATATGCTTGTGGAGTATCTCGCTCGCAATTATGGGCAATACCAAGCATGTCCCTTATATGACAACCTCACTCGACCCAAGAGAGTGAATGAGGGACATATTTACTTTTCTATAAATTAAACGAAGAAAGAAAAAGCCGTGTAAACAAGGTGCTTTAACATTTAGAAAAATGAGATGAAAATCACCAATGCTGTTAGAAATAAAAGTACAGCGTGCTTACGAGATAGGAACATTTGATCAAGACAAGGTCATCCCATTGATCTCCAGATAAAGAAAACGTTAGAAAGTCGGCTTAACACTACAGAATACTAACTATGGCATAAGTGAGCAGTACCCAAAGCAGATAATTGACGTGCACTGGAAGCTTACACCGATCACGAAATATGCCAAACAGGAAGGAAAATACGCGTTTTTCATGAACGACAAACTGTATATAGAGACACAGCTGTATGGGAGTGACATCTAGGATAATTATGAGAGTGGACTAAAGTGTTTATAAGATATCCCGTTTGTCTTATAATATATGTAACATATAACTCTCAGCTAGAGCCACAATGACTATATCTATAGGCAGACACGAGGACGTGCTCCACAAGAATTTTTGCAAACACATGCAGGTACAATTATTTGTGGTGAACGATGTGCCTCCCCGCGTGGAAGTGGTTATTTTGATACTTTCGTAAACGTATGCCCAGATCATATTCAGTAGTGACAAATGTACAAATCCCTATCTGGTACCACGGGGTACTCAGATTACGCAAACGAATTTACATTTTTATCTATATATTTATAAGCACAAGTCTATAGGGCTTACGCGATTAGATATAATATCTAAAATGTATAAGGATATTGAAGGAATGTATAAGTATATTATGTCAATAATGGATAAAAATATAATTTAAGATAAGCATGGAAATGTACTCTTTCGATTTTTGTTCACACTTAAAATCTGAACTCTCAAGCTTTCAATCGTAAGGCCAAAAATGTTTGTGTGGGGTAACATCTTGAAAAAAATGGTAGGTATGGATTTTTTTAAACCACTATGAAGTTGCTAGATTCGAAAATTGCAGCTATTTCAAAACATATAGAATGAAAGACCATAATATATAATAGTTAATATTTTATTATTAAATACCAATTGCTTAAAAAAAGTATTTTTTGAAGATGTTACCCAAACAAAAACTCCAGTTTCTCAAAAGTTGCACCATCGTCCAAAACTTTGAAAGTGCGCAATTCTGATGCATAGCCGCATTTGGTGCGCTACAGATTTAAAATAAGATAGGTTTAGCATACACACTGCACAACATGGAATCCATTTAATGCAGTGTGTGACATTAACTCTTTTATGATCATTGGCACAGGGCCATGAACTTTTCAATTGCCATGGCTTCAGCTATTTTTAATAAAAATTATTAATTTCAATATTTTATATTTCAACTGAGCTACATTTTAAGCGTTACTAAGCATACTACTCGTTGGAAAACAAAACCATGTTGTTGTTGTGTTAATTTTCCATTACCTCATAGCTAGATTAATTTGAGAGTAATGCTACCTAAAATTAAAAAAATATTACTGAAACATTTTAATGGTAACTTAAGAAAATCAACTAAATTCCACAAATTATGTAAACATTTGTTTAGCATAATTTGTTGGGTTTTTTTTCAAAATGTATATAATTTTCTAAAAGTTAATTTTTTTCCCATCACCATTTTAACGTCCGTTAAAAGAAAAATAAACGGCACCGGGAAGACCGAAAAGGGCGCTGTAAAAAAACATGGACCGGTGTTACTGGTATTAGAAAGTCGTGCATGCGCGTTTCGATACCTTACAAGAAATGGGACTTCAAAATAAAATGATTCTCAGATTATATCGTCTGCACAGGAGCTTTGGGGTGGATAATAACGTTAAATGGGAATGGGCAGGTCGCCTAGCGTAAATATAGAGACAAGGAAAGAAACAAATGTGGACCCCTTCCCCGATCAAAATTAGACTTTCTAAGTCACTAGGCCATCAATTTTAACAAACCCGGTCAGGTTCTATCGCTGAATGATTTATTTGTTTCTTTCCTTGTCTCTGTATATACGCAAAGGGACCTACCCTACTCCTTAAACGCTATTATCCACTCCCAAAGTTATACGAATCATCTCTTTTGAATAAACATGGACCCATACTATGACACTGAAGACAAACAATCGAGAATGTGAAAAAAGACAAAAGTTATAAATTTTGTCGATCGATAGATTTGCTATGTTACTCAGCCATGCTGTGCTATAGGCTCAGAATGTGATTATTTTTAGAGAAGGACCCACATTTATACTTCTGCAATTCCCAGCATAATTCTACAGCTTCGTTTAAGGATAAGAAATTAATTAAAAGCATGCAGTATAGATGATCCATATGATCATGCTTGATCACATGAGGGGACTATGGTCTTTTGAGTCCAGTAAGAAGACTGACATTTATATAGAAATACTATGAGAAAACATTTAAAATCTGTTTTATCCAACAATGTTTGGAGTTATCTATATCATCTTCAATTTTAGAGCTTCGTTTAGTCATAACAGTTTAGACTGTGTCTTATAAAGACGATTTGCTATCTAAAATTGTGAATACTGAAAACTCTTCTTCTCATACACCGATCAGCCAAATGTGTTTATTGGGTCTCCTGATGCTTTGTTTCAAGGGACTTTTGCGATCGCCTTTTGTCCGTCGTTGTCATTCGACTTTCCGTAAACAACTGACACTTTCTTCCCAAAAACTGTAAGCTCAATCGTGATAAAATGTTGTATGCAGCTTTGGTACCTGAGGGTGAATCAATATTGTGAATTGCATGGTCCCAACGCCCCTTGGACTCTGAGGGCGGGGCCAAAACAGTCAAATTCAAGCTAATTTTTAAACATCTTCTCAATATAGGAATTACTGGGAAAACAAATTGTGAGCATGATTATAGACGTCTATGGGTCCTTTATATAAATTGTGTTGTTGTTGTTGTTGTATGGTGTTTAGCGTCGCTTTCAACAATTTTTCAGTCATATCGCGACGGTGTCTACTTGAGACAGTATTCTAAGCGCTGTCACACTGGAGTATCATGCCGCAGACACATGGTATGATACCCCACCCAGTCACATTATACTGACACCGGGCAGACCAGACCTAGAACTCTCCTCTAAATGCTGAGCGTCAAGCGAGGTAGCTTCTAGTACCATTTTTAAAGTCTTTGGTATGACCCGGCCGGGGATTGAACCCACGACCTTCCGCATGCGAGGCGGACGCTCTACCACTAGACCACGCCGCGGTCATATAAATTGTGAATTGTGTGTCCCTGGATCTCACGGTTTGGCACTAGGGATGGGGCCTACTTAACTAAATCTATATAAGAGATATTGACAAAAACCGTTATTTCTAATGACTGAATAGTCTTCTTCTGCAAGACATTGACCATATATATTTTACATGTAACATTGGTTGACGGTCCTCTATTAAGTCTGTTCAAGCTGGGTCCATGTCCATCATAAATGTTTCCTCATCTGATTTTATAGCCAGTTGTAAATGCTGGCAAATGAGAAAATATAATAATATACATCTGAATCACGTTTTATATCCGCCAAAAAATAACGTTCAAAATTTCAACACTGGGAATCATAAAGTTCCTGTCCTTGCGATTAAAATTTACGCTTCATCTCGGTACTTTTTTGTATATAATAACTTAATTCAATAAACACATTCATTAATCTATAAAATTCACGTCGTCGTAACTTTCTCAGAACTCCGGAGTAAGCTAATAAAGATGCACAAATTGTTTTCTGATTCTAAATATTTCGTACTTAAAAAAGTTCACTAGTCATAGGCTCTTTCTTACTGACACGTTGTGCAAGTTTGACTCTTGCTGCTTCTAGAACTTTTGAACTAATTTGAATCAGTAGGTGGCTTGAGATCAAATAACTCATGGAACTATTTCATGCTATAAAATGCAATACTTGTCAGACTAAATGAATTGGTTGAAACCAAATATAATGCTACACGAAATGCCCTAGCAGGCAAAAATTTCCCACTATTAAGCTCATTACTTAAAGCGCAATTGTTCTAACGTTTGAAATCACGTGTTTATCATAAACAAGTGTTTTTGCTCTGGAATGCTTGAGCAAATCCAGGAGTAGTGAGATTTTGTCTTTAGGTAGCTTCTCTACTTCTTTAGCGTATGGATTGAAGAATAAACGAAAACTATTTTAATAAGATATATTACAGAACTTTTCATTATCATTTAACAAATCATAAAATGTCAGTCAAGTGATACATGCAGATACTCGCACTGTATAACCCAACAAGCCCATACCAGTTCATTGTACAATGCTTTACGTCTTCTGTCAAATATTACAACATTATATAATAAAATGTTTACAGAACGTAATATATGCTCTCTTATTCAGGTACCTGCACATAGTAATGAGTATAAATAAAACATACGCCAGTGCCGTCTTATTATAATATATGTTTTTTTTGTAAATCATCACAATGCTACATGTAGCCATCTGTTTATAGAACGTAATATTCATCATCTCATTAATGCAAATACTTGCAAATCATGCCAGTATATATGCGATACATGTCTTCCCTGTATAATTATACATCTATACACATGTCTAATACAAGCGTGATAACTTGATACCATTACTTCGCCACTATATACTAGCAGTTCTCTCCCTTGTCCCATTAGAGCTCTCTGTGCGAAACATAATTTATGCTAACATCGGAAACTTCAAATCTTTATAGCCAAAAATACATACACTATTTTTACAGGATATGTAAGAATCCTTGTTATTTGGTAACACTATAACATCTTTAACCAATGACCTGAATTTCTCATTTTTCACAACATTACAAAGGTCAGCATTTTACAGATTTCCACTCGGGCACGACTAAAAAACCTTTTCCATTACAGTATTCCAGTTTCTTTATTACTCTTGAAGCTAAAACAATGTTCCAGTCATATGTGAATGCATCAACACCCGACGAACGATGACAACGGAATCTCTAGAATAAAATAGTGGAAGTTTTGCGGTATGCTCTGATGCAAAATGATTAACCTCTAGTTCTCTCATCTGTACTGAATCAGGTCAAATATGTTTTGACCAATTGATCAATCGTCAACTTCTATGACCTTCGACCAATAATCTGCCCTAACATTTTGATCACGTGGGATCTATTCTATTTCTAAATGATTATAATTTGTAGAAACAAAAATAAAAACCTGTATAGCCAATGCCTGCAAATCAGACTTCATTAACTCTTTGTTAACTATACTACGGACACTTGTTCTATCAATAAACTATTTTAATCTCTGGTTTCTGATACTGTGTTAGCACAAAGATCCCTTCAGTCGGAGGACTTGCACGCTTTTTCAGGAAAAAACATACCCATGCGATGCCCCATCAATGTAGCAGACGCATCGCTATATACAATTCTAGAACAAGTCCTGATGAATTCAGATACTTAACATTAAAATATAATAATGCAATAATTTATAATGGCCTAAGGGGCAACGCTTATTTGAAACGAAAACACTAAAAACTTATAAGTTACCAACCCACTTTTATCTGCAAAAAAAAAAAGCCAAATAGTCTGTATCTGTATAACAGATGTCTTAAAATGACACGCCGAATGTATATCAAATTTTATCATCCAGCCACCCATTTTAATGTACAGTAGGCAAGTCTCAAATCTTCATATTTGATAGATTGCTTCCAGACATGTTTGTTATCAACCCTCAAATCCAAATCAAACGTTTTTACCATTATTTTTGATTTTGAAGGTGTTGGAAGAACGGTTAATGGGTAAATCAATTTAGGAAGTGCAAAGGTTTTGATAACTGCAATTTTAATTTTAAACCTAATAAGCTAAGTTTTCTGTGTCGCCAGCTTTTTAGACAGTTTTGAAATTCTCCGAGTTTTGTATCAAAATTTACATTAAGTGTTTTGTTTCTGTTATTATAAAAAACGATTCCCCATGCTTTTGCTTTTTCTGAACTCCGTTGGAATTTTTTATCTTGAATGTTTTTGATATCTGTTGATTTAAGTGATCCCGCACGCAGGATGTTACATTTCCCTATATTTAATTTAAGTCCAGATACATAACTAAAATGTTCTAAAACATCGATAAGAGTTTCAAAAGAATGTTTGGAACCATCTGTTATGAAAGTGGCATCGTCAGCAAAAACAGCATTTTTAACTTCTATTCCTTGGAGGTTGACACCTTTTATGTGTTTGTTATTATATATTTCATGTGATAAAAGTTCGATACAGATAATGAATAAATATGGCGATAAGGGACAACCTTGACGAACACTCCTTTGAACAGTAAAATTCTGTCATGCCGTTGTTTATCACACTACTTTTAGAATCTGAATAAAACAATTTAACCCTGTTACATAGATAGTTTCCAAATTAAAGTGTTTTAATGTTTTAAGCATAAAATTATGGTCTAGACTGTCAAAAGCTTTCTCGAAATCAGAAAAGAACAGTAGTGCAGGAAGATTTTCATTTTCGACATAATCAATTAATTCACAAATTAGTCTTATATTTTCGGCTATATAGCGGCCTTTTAAAAATCCAGTTTGAGAGCTGTTGATGATATTATTTAAAAATGGTTTAATTCTATTGGCAATTGCTTTTGTTGCTATCTTATAGTCTGTATTTAGTAAACTTATAGGCCGCCAATTACTTAGATCTGTGGTATCTTTTCCAGTTTTGGGTATTAGCGTTATTAGACTTTGTTTCTGTAATTCCGTCATATTTTGAATTTGGAAAGAGTGGTTAATTAATGCAATGTAGTGTTGTTTTATATTAGGCCAAAATATTTTGTAAAACTCAGTAGTAATCCCATCTGAGCCAGGACTCTTTTGGTTTTGCATTTGTTTTAGAGCTGCAGAACTTTCATATTCTGTTAAAATTTCCTCACATTGATATTTGTCATCTTCATTTAATTTATTTATATTTTCATTAAAAAAATTATAGTGTGAGTCTTGACATTGTCGTTTTGTATATAATGTTGAATAAAATGTTTTTTGAGCGTTCAAAATTTGTTCTTGCTCATTTATATATGTACCGTTTACTTTTAAGTTTGATAAAATTTTACACTCTGCATTTTTTCTTTTTTAGCATTGAAAAATATTTTGAATTATTTTCGTTAAATTCGACTTTGTCTGCTTTTGATCTTATTAAAATTCCATTTATTTTATTTTCAATTATTTCATTAAGTTCCTGTTTATTCTTTTCTAATTCTGACTTTAGATTGTCCAGTAGTTGCTGGTTTAATGTATTTTGCATTTGTACTTCTATTTTTTCTATATTTGCTCTAAATTTATTTTCATTTTTTCTTTTTGATTTTTTTTTAACACTTGCATATTTTATTGTTTCGTTTCGTATGTTTCCTTTTATTATTTCCCATAGAGTATTTGGATTTGCTTTCTTGTTAATGGCTAAAGTGTCTAGAATACATTTTTTTATTATGTCTTGATATTTATTGCAAGATTAAACTGTTGTTTATTTTGAAAATGCCAGGTCCTCTACTAAGATTAATAAAATCTATGTTAATATTTACAATGGAATGGTCTGATCTAAAACCGTTTTTTATATAACTAGATTTTGTAACGTTAGCCAAATTTTCAGATATTAAAAAATAATCAAGTCTTGAAAAAATTGGAGGTTTTTTTTGGAGTGCCAAGTGAATTTCCTTTTTTCCGGATAATGTGTTCTCCAAATATCTGTCAAATTTTGAGAATCAATGATAGAATTTAATTTATTTCGAACTTTTTTTGTTTGTATCGTCTCTACCGTTCTTTTTATCAATGTTTATATTTAAAACAACATTAAAATCACCGCCTATTATAAAATTATTTTCTTCATTATTAATTAGATATTGCTCTAACGAGTTAAGGAGTGTAATGTCATCTTTGTTTGGGCCATAAATGTTTATAATTGTTACTGATTTACTGTTTATAACCAGCTCTATTGCCTGTAGGCGGCCTTCAACAATATCTGTATAACCAGTCATGGTATATGAAAAGTTATTATTTATTAGAATAGATACTCCTTCGCTATTACTACTATTGTTACTAAAGAATGCGTCCATACCCCATTCATTTTTCCAGTAGTCATGTAAATTATTAACAGAATGTGTTTCTTGTAACAAACATATAGAGAATGATTGCACTTTTAGCCAACAAAATACTTTTTCACGTTTTTCTCTATTTCCGAGGCCACGAACGTTAAAAGAACATATATTCGTGTTCATAGTTCCTTCATTTTTAAAGAAAAATAACAACAAAAATCTGGTAAGGCTACATATGGAGATGCGAGAGAGATAAAGGAAAGCATAGTCATTATGATTGAATAAAAAATTAAAATGGTGTAAAACCATTTTTTAATTAAAGGAAGTTGTTGATTTCGGGTCAGTGTGTTATATCTTAAATAATTGAAAACATTTTTTTAAATACACTACTGTTCTAGCTAATTAGTTTTGTACAAAAGTTACACAACTTTAAGTCTGTACCTATGGAGTAAAACTCCTAGTTTTATTTTCAAAAATTTGGAGAATATAATAGTTTGTTTTAAAATGTTGCCATATTTACATGTTTGAGATAAATATGTATAATTTATGTTCTGTTATTAAAGACGTATTGAAAAATGTATTTTTTTTACAAAAATAAAAATTCTTTAGACAGACGTTCTTGGTAAAAATGTCACTTTTATTAGTTTTATGAGTTTTATTTTATTATCTCCCTTTTAACAACGATATTATTTTCTTTTTTCTTTTTTTCCCCATCACATTCATTACTAATCTTCTTATTGCATATACATTTTACAACTTACTGGCTGTAGTTATCAAGATATGCACACATAAAAATTCAAAAAAAAATTGTACAAAAGTTACACAACTTTAAGTCTGTAGCTATGAAGAAAAAACTCCTAGTTTTATTTTTAAAAATTTGGAGGATATAATTGTTTGATTCAAAAAATTGCCATGGTTACATTAAGTCATATGTTTTGAAAACAAATATGTATAATTAATGTTCTGTTATTAAAAACGTATTGAAGAATGTATTTTTTTACAAAACAAAAATTCTTAAGACAGACGTTCTTGGAAAAAAGGCACTTTTGTTAGTTTTATTATTTTTATTTTACTACCTCCCTTTTAACAACAATATTTTTTTTTCATCACATACACTACTTTTCTTCTTATTGTATATTAAAATTATACAACTTACTGGCTGTAGCTATCAAGATATGCATACATACAAATTCAAAAAGTTGGAGGATATAATAGTTGGTTTCAAAAAATTTGCCATGGTTACATTTAGTCACATGTTTTTTAAACAAATATGTAAAATTTATGTTCTGTTATTAAAGACGTATTGAAAAATGTATTTTTTAACAAAACAAATATTCTTTTGACAGACGTTCTTGGTAAAAAGGGCACTTTTGTTAGTTTTACGATTTTTTTTGTATTACCTCCCTTTTAACCACAATATCTTATTTTTCTTCTATCACATACACTACTATTCTTCTTATTGCATATACTGGCCGTAGTTATCAAAATATGCATACATACAAATACCAAAAGTTGGAGGATATAATAGTTTGTTTCCAAAAGTTGCCATGGTTACATTTAGTCACATGTTTTTAAACAAATGTGTATAATTAATGTTCTGTTATTAACACGGTCAGGGAACTCTGTCACAACGTACAGTTTGTCACAGATTCACGTCGACAGTATTATTGTTTTGTAAATTTTGTCACAGTTGCTAGTCGATAGCGGGGATATAATCGCTGATATGTTAATTTAATCAAACGTATGAAGTATATATTTGACATTCCGGGGAATGTAGTATATTATAAGTAAAATAAGATCAAATTGAGAATCTGATTATGAATATTTCTTCAAGTTTTAAATTTTTAAAATGTCACAGATTTGTGACAACAGGGTAACGAAAGCATGTCGATCCTTTTTTTAATGTCAAGGATTCAGTGTCGATAGTTTTAACATTGTAGAATAGTTCAACCCTACGCCATTACTGCCATTTACACTTCGAGTCTCGTACAGAGGCTGTCCGGCATATAGTAAGAGCATTGTCGTTATGTTACGGATTAAGTCGGTGAAAGTTAGAACCGACACACGGAAGCAAAACAATACCTCGGTACTAATTATTTTAGGGGAAAATTGTCACTTTTGGTACGTATTTCTGTATTGACGTTTTGAGTGATGTATTTATCAAGCTCATCTATTGATGCATGTCTTGTTCTCAATTAACTGCCCAAGTTTGAGACTCGGATTAAAGTCTTCCGTTATTCCCCATTATTCGTTTTCTTTTATCTAACAAATAAGAAATTTAATTAAGATTTGAACTTGGAACCTTTTCAAACTTTTCTGGATAAGTTAATTAAACACAACACATATGGTAACGTTATATTCGTTTTTTTTATGAAATAATAAAACAAAATGTACACAAAAATATCATGATCTAGAGGGGAACATGAAAGACAAGTTAGGGTAAAGTGAATACCCGCAAGTATACTTAGGATTCTGGAAATGTGCTTATTTACACATGTCAATATATCGTACATTTGACCCACTCTCACAAAAAATAAATCTTGTATTCGTGTGTTTTATACGTTTTATATGAGTATATGATCATTTGAAAGGAAAAAAGATGTAGTAATGATATCTTATATATAGGCCCTACTCGGCAAAAAAGAAACCTCTTTTTTTATAACTGATGTAGCTCTTTCTGTGTTTCATGCCCAATGTACATGTATTTTTTACCCTGGCGATGTTGAGAATAAGATCATATGCACCGTGTACATAGCACTTAGTGCCCAGAACATTCATTTCCACTTTTTCCACGTGCACATGCGGTCGACAGGTTTTGCAGTCCTATTTATACGATTCATGCAATAGAGGCCGATTTGAATTTTTTTTTTAGTTTTTCACAGATTTAAACATGCAACGGATTTCTGAAAACGGACGCAATAAAATGATAATGGATGGGTTACGGCCATAATGGTCGCATTCTAGTTATGGTGCTGTCGCGAATAGAAAGAGCGACCTGAGGCACGTTTCCGATATACCTGAACTGTTTACAGTCGCAGCGACCTGATAAACGGTAAACCTGTAGAGACAAAGACCGGAACCGAACGTTGATGTACTTACGTCAGTGTCTGTTGCCACGGCTACCTTCGCTGCTTGGCAGCATGGCGTTTCAGTACAGACTATTCGTTACCGTTTGCGTCGTAACTCCCAACTAATCAGAGTGCGAGGCGCCCATACACTAGAACTGGTCAAATAATGACCCGACGTTACCTCGCTGCCATGCTTTTATGTGTGCGACGTCATCTGAACTGGAGCGCCAGGCAAATACTTTAACCAGGTTAATGTTTTCACATGGCCGGAAGTTTCCCTTGATCCTTGCAAAAATTGAGAATATCTGGGTCATTAAACTACCAAAATGATAATCTCTGTAATTTAGCTTAGGCGTTGCTAAGGGGATCGAGGAATTTGCCAAATGCATTGGTTTTGCGTTACGTTACGTCGAAACGCCGTAAAATTATTGAATACATACCTGCAGATTGACAAATTCTTACTCAAACTCGATGACCTTAACATTACATAACGAGTGTCTGATAGTTTGTGTTTTTTTATTTTATCCCCCCCTCCACCCCCGCACCCCCCCCCCCCCCCCACCTTTCCCTTAAACACACCCACCGACTTCCATGTGGTATCACTATGAAAATATTCGTGCTAGCCAGACTTAGCGAAATGATATCAATCCGCAAATAAATGAACGTTTTTGGTACATGCCTCATTTACATTTTCGTCCAAAGACACTTGCATAGGTAAGACATTATTTGGCTAGTAGAAAATACCACTTAACTTCTAACCGGCTTAGTTGATCTACTTTCTCGTTCCTGGATTGATGTCATCGGCAAAGGAAAGAGGTTAACATCTACTGACAGTCATGACATTCAATGTAAAATGAAATATTTTATTTTCGAAAATATAAGGCTGTTTCAATGGTGGTTGAGAAAGGACATCTAATCAATGATAGGCCTTCATCCAGATCACAATACCGCGAGGAATCGTCGACAAAAGATATGTCCATTCCTGCCAATAGTGTCGACTAGAATCTGTGACCCTGTAGAGAAGAATCCGTGACATTTAAATCAACATCGACACAAACCTGTGACACGTGAAGCTTTTTTCAAACTGAATTTCTCATATGGTTTAAGTAAAAAGTCAATTAGTTATCACTCTTTTTTAAAACAAAATTACTTTAACAACAGTTAAAAATGATATTTTGCACTGATTAATGTTTTTATTCACAATTTCCTCTCGACTTTCGTTTTACATACATATTTAGCGAGGATTTATTAATTATTGCGTTTTAAACATTTACTAATTCACAATTGGTTGACAGGAACATTGAAAATGCGAATTAATATTAGGTGAAACTCGATCATGTAAAAAGTTTAAAACCTATAGCTGTATCCAGTAAATAATTGACTTTATACATCAGAATATGCCGTGTTTTCCAACATCAGATCGACGTGAATCTGTGACAAACTGTCGACGCGAATCACTCTACGTTATGACAGAGTTCTCTGACCGTGATTAAAGACGTATTGAAAATGTATTTTTTTACAAAACAAAAATTCTTTTTGTATTACCTCCCTTTTAACAAAAATATATTTTTTTTTTCATCACATACACTACTATTCTTCTTATTGCATATAAAATTATACAACTTACTGGCTGTAGCTATCAAAATTTTCATACATAAAAAATAAAAAAGTTGGAGGATATAATAAACGTTGCCATGGTTGCACTTAGTTACATGTTTTGAAACAAATATGTATAATGAGTGTTCTGTTAAGACGTAGTGAAAAATGTATTTTTTTTTCACAATGTAAATTATCCATATTTACAGTTTACATGTACCTAAGGCTACCGTTGACATGCATAAATATATAAGGTTTATAAAATATGTCTATCTGATAAACATGTGTCCGGTTTATTTTCGAAAAAATCAATTTGCATTTTACCATTCGTGGTTGACTTGTGTACACAGTAATTTGATATACAATATAAACCCTTCGTTACTTAATAACAGAGCGCTTTGTACGCATGTGGTCATTGTTTGATTAATTGATATAAAACGTGATAAAACAGCAAGATATTTGCCTTTGGCCACTTACAATTATGGAAAAGACATATACAATGTGCAAACAAAATATACAAATACAATTACAAACAGTCATACTTTCAAGTGTTTTGTTTTAAATTTCGAATGCTTCTTTTATGAAGTTAAAAATAGTAAACAATGCTTTTTTCCGTTTTTAGAATACATTAGCCAATTAAATTCATGAGCTATTACCCAAATATCTATAGCGGATATCCTTATACCTGGTACAGTATAACATAAAATGTTTTTGTGACTCAAGTAGATTTTGATTACATTGCTTACTAGGAGATTTACTCTATAAGTATCAATATAACTTCCAACTATTATTTCCATGTTGTGAGAATATAATCTGACACATGTAAGTTGCTTACCATTTACTGACAATTTGTATTTTTCTGATAGACACGTTTCTGCTATAACCGCTTCTTTGTGAAACGCAGTTTATCCAAATAAAAAAAAAATACTATATACAGGTTAAACCGCAGCAGGCACACAGTTCTTCAGTTCAGCATACAGCAATTTGATCCAGCATACATCTGATTTAGCGTACTGTTATTTGAGATTACAGCCGTCACATAATTAAGCACACGTTAGCTAAGCGCACATCTTATATTTCTATTTTTTAATTTTTTTTTTGGTGTTTTATCATCAGGGTCATCCTCTCCCGCTCGAAAGAAGAAAGGCGAATTACGATATTACAAGATAGTAATGGTGATATTACGACATTATCAATGTGACAATACGACAGCTTGAGACAATGATGGCGACAAAACGAAACCATGTCACCACGACGTGTTAGAGACGAACTTAATTAAATCGGAGCATCGCTCGGCCATTTCCGTCTAAGTACGAAATAATTTGAGCATAAATAATTATTTCGTACGTAGGCGGAAATGACCGAGCGATGTTCAGATTAGAAATTAATGATCGCATTAACACCGTCGTATCTTAGCTATGCCATAACCGCGCCCACGCAATGCAATATTGTTTTGACCCTAAAAGGACACCGTACATATGATTAGTTACTATACAAGTATTTTCGAACAGTGACTTTGCAAATATTGAAAACCATTTTTAACAATTCAAAAAGGTAGTAACTTGGTTGTCAAACACTCGCACAATCCAAAACGAATTTCATTGGTTTACACATAACAGCTGTGTATTATTTATCTATTAAACAAAACGTACAGGAAGTTATATATTCCGAAAGTAGTCATGTTTAAACATGCGATTTAGTAATTAGTAAGTTAAAGTGATTTAAACCTAAAACGTTTCAAGTAAAGAAAAAAGAAGTGAAACTGTTAAAAGCAGCTTAACTAATGTTTCATCAACACATGTAAATCTGTAAACGATTTTTAAACAGGTAATGGCTCAGGTATGGTGTGGATCTTAACTTGCACATGTCAGTACTGCTAAAGTATAGTCGCCTGTAGCGCACTAAATGAAAAACAAGAACCCCAATGATAGGTTGTCATCCTGATACAACCGTCAATGCATTGTTGTTGTTTTTAAATAATTTTGATATCGGTCACATTTAAAGCGGACCGAAAGAAATCTGGGTCTCTGAAAGTTCGCTCTACGACTGCTCTAATTTCTTATTTTCATTAGTCACATTGACCACATGTATGTCACATGTACCGCCGAGCCGTTTTGGACAGTTTTCCGGCTCAAGCAGAAATTTCTTTTCGTAATCATGAGATTTTATAGACACTTTAAAAAATATACAATCAGCACTTGAGATATCTTCCAACAGAAAACCTGAACATGCGAGAAATCCGGAGATAGAACTGTCTTTAGCATGTAAAATGTCACTTTGTCCGACGATTTCCTCATCTACGTAGCAGATATCTCAATTATTTAATCATTTCTAAAATTACTAACAGGGAATAAACTTATACATCAGATGGGTCGAATAGCATTTCCAGATTTCTAATAAATTGTGTCACAATAAAATAATTACCTAAAGAATTTTATCACTTACCGGAATTTCGACGGTTTTTACCTGTCAAATGTACCACCGGAAGCTGGTCACATTGTTCTACGCGAACCACCGACGGTGGCCATAAAGTGACTATTACCCAGGCGTGGTTTAGTCTCAATCATATTTTCTTTTTAAATTAATTGTTTAAAAAATGGTATTCGTTATCATCTACTAGCTTAAAGCTTTGTTAAGCAATGCAATACTTCCAAAATGTGCCCCTTTTTAGCATCGGTAACATGATTCTCGCTCTTAAAAAAATCCTATGTAATTTATTTTGAAATATTTTCAAAATGATTGATAATTGTTGTGACTTCTTGCTGTAGATGAGTAGATCAAAGGCTGACTTATCATATATTGCAATTAGACATCACTGGTGTTAAACAGTGACTTTTATAGTATTTTAACAGTTGCATGATTGAATTTATGTGCATTATGTGCATTTTTTTTAAAAATAAAAGGATGGTTTACCTGCTATGAAAAAAGAACAAAACAGAACTGTGTAGTGAGACCTATATTTTCACATTTCATGTACCAACATGAACTTCCTCATTGTTCGTATGTTATTTTTATCTTTACCAACCACGTAGTTTTATTTGACATCTTTTGTCAAGCGCACCAAACTAAAACTACAAGATCACCATCAAAAATTTAAATCAGCAAAAATAAGAGACATGAAATGACAACACGTATACAGATCATCTGCATTAAGTGACAGCAGGATGATTGTGAAAGAGATTGTATGTTTTATACTTTTGATTTGCGCGCTAGAAAGGTATATTTTGATTATTTTTGCATTGTTTTTAAATAAATTATGTTGTTATTCATTGATTATTTCTTTCTTTAGATATTTCATCGTACGTTCGCATACATTATACAATCATTTTCTAGGTATCACCTTTTTGAAATTTCTATGTGTCACTATTTTGAATTTTCTAGGTATCATTTTTTTTAATTTTCTATGTATCACTTCTCTGAATTTTCTATTTATCACTATTCTGAATTTTTTACGTATCACTATTTTGAAATGTCTATGTGTCACCATTTTAAAATTTCTATGTATCACTATTCTGAATTTTAAATTATCGCTATTCTGAATTGAAAAGGTACTGCTATTCTGAAATTTCTATGTATCACCCTTTTTATTTTTCTATGTATAACTATTCTGAATTTTCTATGTATCAGTATTCTTAATTTCCTATGTATCACCATTTTGAATATTCTAGGTAACACTATTCTGAATTATCTATGTATCACCATTTTGAAATATCTAGTTATTACTATTCTGAATTTTCAATGTATCAATATTCTGAATTTTCTGTATATCACCATTTTGAAATATCTAGGTATCACTATTCCAAATTTTCTATGTATCACTATTATAAATTTTCTATGTATCGCTATTCTTAATTTATTTTCTAGGTATCACCATTTTGAATTGTCTACGTATAGCTATTCTGAATTTTCTAGGTATCTCTGTTCTGAATTTTCTAAGTATCACTATTTGGAATTTTTTATGTACCACCATTTTGAATTTTCTAGGTATCAATATTCTGAATTTTCTAGGTATAGCTATTCTGAATTTTTATAAGTATTTCTATTCTTAATTATTAAGTATCACTATTTTGAATTTTTATGTACCTCCATTTTTAATTTTCTAGATATCACTACTCTGAATTTTCTATGTATCACTTTTCTTAGTTTTCTAGGTAGCACAATCTTGAATCTCAAAGTATCAGTTATATCTCTACATAATTTCAAATTTTAAATATAAATTACCGACCAATTCTGTATCTATTCACATTGTGAATATCAGAATAAGCATCAACACAATTTAATTACACATATCAATCAATTCTAACATTGTGAATTTCTATACTTCATCTTAAACACGAAAATTCGTTCTCATATTCCTCGGCCTATATTCTAACAAAATGCCTCTCCATACCGCGGATGTGTATTAAATTACAGACATTATCGCTGGAATGGATATGAACAATTTATACAACTTAACTTTGATCTGATTACATCAATATATATATTAGATATTTAAATGCAACATAATACAAAATTCACATACCCATCTGCCGTTATGTACTGGAACAGTAACATGCTCAATCCTTCTCGTCACAGCCACTCCAAGATGTTTTTACTAATAGTGGACAGTGCTTCCACAATACAGTCAGAATATATAGTAAAACAGACCACAGACCTTAGTGAAATTTGTGCCAGTTATGAAAGAACAATGTTTCATGTGTCGTACGAGAATCGTACGATCCGGATTTTACGCTAGTAAGCCAACGCACTTAAATTAGTTTTATGACAAATAAACCTGTTTAATTATTCTAACTTTCTAAATATTTAATGGAATTTGATGAAATAAACTTCAAAATGATTTATTCTTTAATCAAAGAATGCAAATGTAAAACGATCTTAAAAAACGTTACTCCTATCGAGCTATCGATATGTTTTAACAATTCCACCTGTTCTAAATATAGCCTATATCATTACAATGGACACGTACTAGCTGACACTACTATTAGGTCACAACACCCTAACTATTTTGTTACATTCACAAATGTTATAGATAAATTTGATGCATTCAATTGTATATATATATTATACAAGTACAAATGCGAAACTATTGCTAAAAATTAAAATGATCAAGTTAAACTTATGTATATTGAACGATAATAAGTCACATAATTATAAGTTGCAAAGATCTTACCAAAACCATAAAGTTTATTTATAAATGTTTTAAAAATGTTTATTTTCTTAACTTCTTTCCTGAACCTATCATATTTTTTAATTGTTTGAACTTTCTCAGACAGAGTATACCATATGAAGATACTAGTGTAGTAGAAATATGTCAAAGACACATTGTTGACTTTGGGGAAATGAAAAAATAACTTACCTATCCGTATCCGTCCAAAAAGACAGCTGGCCGCTTCATGAAGTGTTCCATCATATATGGACGCGTGTCCTACTATATTTATATGGACATTACTCATTTCCAATTGTTTGACACTGTCCTCTTATTTCAATATACCATGTTTTGGGTCACTATATTTAAAATGAATCTGATAAACTTATTTTGGGTAACATTAAGTTTAGATTGGAGTGTTTTGATAAAGCTGTTAAACCAAGCTGAACAAACATAGTCAAACTGACATAAGATGAAGGAATTACAAAGATTTTTCCTTATATTAAATTCAAGAACATTATTATATATGTAGAATAATTTCAAAATGAATATATATTTTATCACACCTGTTGCACCTGGCAGAGTATTCTCTTGGACAAGACCTAAATATTTTACAAAGCTTTGTGACCTTAAATTGTGTGGTCATTGTAACTCACAGACAAATTGTTAACTTGTGCTTCTTTCCTTTTTCGACCGAAAAGGCTACACTCAGTTGCCCTTTAAATGTAGGGATAACTTGTTATCAATCAGCCATTTATTAAAATATATATATATATAATTCAGTGCCTAGTTTCTGACTATTTGTTACAGGGGGGGGGGGGGGGGGGGGGTGGAGGGGGGTGATGTTACTGTCATCCGCATAAAGTAGAAGTTTACAGTATTTACTAATGCTTATCTGCAGGTCATTAACATAGCATTTGGAACGTCAAAAGAAACATTATTTATAGTAATGGTTTACGTGAACATTTTGTTTTCTGTTAGACAGATACGAACGAAACCAATCTACAGATGCGACATCCATAGCTTCCAATGTTTTACATAAAATAGTATGACCAGCTGCATCAAGCGTTTTTTATGACAAGCATGATCATATCAGCGTAGTGACATATTTGAGATTTGAGATTGCATGCAGTCAATTAGATCTGTAGAGAAATTTGTTTAAAAATATTCCAAGCTGATCAAAAAATTTGGACACTTAGCAAAGGATGTTAAACGTTTATAGTTGCCTATCTCAGTCTGACAATTCTTTTTTAAAGGGAATATTTCATGATTTCTTTAAAATTAAGATAAAATGGATCAAAAGCTTTTCATTATCATTAATTAATAAAATCCGAATGGTTTGTATGTCAAATCCACCAAAACGTGACAAAATCAATATTTTTATTGGAGTGGTAAACTTGGAACGAAATCCCCGTTCTTAAAATAGACAGCATTTAAATACTGTTTGATGTCGTTCGGACTCTTTCTAAGATATTACTATGCGCAAACCTGTATCAGTGGCAGATCTACTCTTTAAAAAATCCGGCGTACTTCCCTCATTACCCCTAAACTCCCATATTTTATTAAAATTGACTATATTCCTACTGAAAAACATGTGTGACTGTTCAGAATTTGTATTGCGCCCACTCTGAACTGAAATCCTTGATCCGTCCCTGTGTATAACCGATCAAATTGAAATTAAAAGAAATCACGTAACTCATTTGATACGTCACAAAATATGTTGCACTTTTAAGCGGGACATCTATTAAAGTATAGCCTAGGCGCGTAGCCTTAGTTAGGAAACCTCTTTTTATATCATTTTACCATGTTTAAATATAAATCATTTTGGCAACACAGGGTCAGTGATATCAAAGGCATGATATATTTGATGAAAAAAATGTTTTAGTCAATTTCAAAAGTTTGATAAATAAAAGATAAATTCCCTTTAAAGAGAAGTTTAACACTTACTTAAGCTTAATTAGGACTTTTTTCTACAATTGACTTGTTAATAATGTATGATATTGGATGCTTTATAAAATTGACACCATCCTTAATAACTCTTGCTGGAATGTTATCTACTTCGGTGGCTTTAGCAGCATTTAAATAACTTAACTCTTTCAAAACATATTTTTGCTGTTTTAAGTGAAAAAGATTCAGTTGTCGGTTACCTCTCCTCATAAAATTGTTTTAAAATATCTGAATCAAAAAGTTTCGGACAGCTGGCTATATCAAGTACAGAAGCCATGTTTGTGGAAAACAACGATTAAAATGATTTGCGATCTTCTTTTCATCAAAACATACGAACTCATCTACAAATGTATAAATCATTACAAATCCTTGTATAGAACTTGTATCATGTTAATATTTACAAACTGTCATGATATTTGCTGAGTGAGGATCGATGAAGAAATATACAAAATAAAAAAAAAACAAAAAAAAACAAACAACAACACTACACATTAAAATCGTCAAACGTGTGTACAAGCAATTTTGACCTTACCAATACTGATATCATAACAACCAGCCAAAGTTGGAATTAACTTTGACACTACCTACATTTTATTGATTCCACTCAGAACACCCATTTAATATATTTTCCACATTTCTATTATAACTTTTTTTGAAGAAGTCAACATGTTCCTGACAACTATAATGTTCCCAATTCTTGTAATACATCACGCTTGTGTTTTCGTATGTATGGCTGTTTCAGATTTACTGACGCAGGATATTGCGGAGAATATTTTTCATGTTCTTATACGTGTTACCAGAAAAGAAGTTCAACATACAGATGCAATTTATTCTTAAGGTGCAGAAGATACAGGTATAGTCAACATTTTACATACGTATGCATACTTTAAACAATATCTAAATCGCTTTGTAACATAATATAAGTTTTAAACTTACATCGCAATCGAGCTAAAATATATTTATTTTCGTATAAATAAAACAAGAGGTAACAACAATTCGAACCATTCTTTATAGAAACCAAATAAATATGTACTAATTCCATGTCAATTAGGTTATCGTTACCTGCAGGTCAACGTTGTTGTTGTATGGTGTTTAGCGTTACGTTTAAATTAAACCTTTTTCAGTCATATCGCGACGGTGTCTACTTTAGACAGTATTCTAAGCGCTCCCACACTAGTGTATTCGCACACACATTATATCATACCTCGCCCGCTCACCTTATACTGACACTGAGATGGACTATCATCTGAACACTGAGCGCCAAGCGAGGAAACTTCTAGAACAATTTTTGAAGTCTTTGGTATGACCAAGCCGGAGGTCAAATCGACCTCTCGCATGCGAGGTTGATGCTCTACACCCAGGCCACCTGAAGTCATAGACACAGTTTTGTTAATAGTCCGCTGTTTTATCCAGGGGTGTAACAAATAAATAATCCGCTAACAGAAAAAGGACGGATACTTTCTTAAGCAAAAGAAACTAAGGGTATTTGGCATAGACATAAGTTCATCAAACTATCATGTGGAACTTATGAATAATTTATCAGTTTAAAATGCATAGATGCACCTCATTACAGGTCAGTCAGTTATTCGTGCACTAAAAATTGTTTAAGATACATATGCTGTTCCGAATATGCTGGATACGAATGCGCAAGTCGTAAGTAATCAGCTGGTTGGAGTAACATTCGTACAATTTAGGACGGACTGCGTTTCACAAAAAATCTTACGACAAAAATTGACGTAAATGTAAACCAACAATTATTCAAAATATTTTTATTACTCATTCAAATGAACCCAAAGTTTGCTTAAATCATGCAGAAAATGATATATTTTCTGGAAACAAAATCATTTTAAATGTCAATCAAAGTTTAAACATTCCTCGAAAAAAAATGTCAAATTGATATACGGCGATTTTTATCGTAAATTATTTTGTGAAACGCAGCCCTGGTCGTGTCTAACTTATACTAATGTGTTAACAAACAAATCTTATTCACTTCTTACAGATTAACTTGTAGAGTATCAACATTTACAGTTTATGAATACGACAAATTCCATCTCTACTACAGCTGTTGTGGTTTTATTGTTATAAAAATTCTTAAAAATGACAAATGTTTTCTTTGTCATCAAAAAGTTATTTCACGACAAAAACTGCTTAAAAAAGCCGACATTGTTTATAACAGATTTCGTGTTCCTTACATCATTGCATTTTCTTTTCTTACAACATTTCTAATTGAATCGATATACGTGTGTTGAGATAAAGTTAAGTAATGAGTTGTTCAGGCAAATTTCAACAATTGTTACCCCTTTCATATCGTCGATCATGTTAAATACTACCATGCACATATTGATTCATACCAGTCTACTTCAATAGGGAAGTTTTCTTCTTACTTATATAGCTTTAACACAATTCGGCTGTGTGGCAGTATGTGTATTTTGCACAATGCCATCAAGAACAACTACATTTTTATTTTGTTTTCCTATTTGTACAGGACCTAATTTCAAACATTTGGCTCCAGTATTTTAAATGTGATCATCTTGATGAAGATAAGCAAGCTATGCTTTTATGTCAGAAAAAAACTAGGCAAGATCTGCATTTCCTACTTGGCTTGGCAAGCGGGCTGTTAGTGGTTTGGATGTTATTGGCCGAATTCGTCCCTCTGGCCTCTCGAAAAAATCTCTACCTGGGAAAAGGACGCTAGAGCGTTTCATATACATTCTGATCTTATATCACAGTCTAACAAGTAACTAAACCTATACCATTAATATATACCCGTGTTTTATACGAATATAGTCATAATGAACTTTAAAATGAAAACCAGTGGAAACCAGTGGTGCTTTTGTATTCTAAATTTGTAAAATAATGAATAAGTAACAACTGAAACAAATAGTTTTCAGAAACAATCCAAATGGAAAATATGACATATTATGTTGATATTAATTATTACATGTACTATTTAATGGCGGGCATTTCTTCAAAGTAATTTTGACTGGTTGATGCGTACATTTTTATTAGCCGCATTCACCTTAACATATATATTAATCATTGCAGCAAAGCAGTAAAATAATACATACATATATATATATATATGTGTGTGTGTGTGTGTGTGTGTGTGTGTGTGTGTGTGTGTGTGTTTAGTTTAACCCTTTACTTCATATGTACACCTTTGAACACCTCTAATATAGAAGGCTTTTGGAAACAGTGTAGAACTAGTTCTGATTGCTCGTGACGAGTAATTAGAACAGGTTTTGCACTGTTTTCTGCTGTGTCAGAATAAATAGGTAAAATGTATCTTTTCATGGAAATTGACTATGTGTGGCTTTTGAGTTTGAAAAAGTCCAGTTAAAATGTATATGGAGTAAAGAGTTAAACTTATTTATTTTACTTCGGTTGTGAAACAAGTTCTCAAATATAAACTTCAAATACATTTCATTATATTTGGGTTTATTGAATGAAGTTATCTAAATAATGTAAATACAAGGTCAAATCTGTACTTTGATAAATTTCAAATCGATTTACCCACCAAGTTTAGTTTGCGTATAGATACAAGGATTGGCTCTATATCATGCATTATCATAATAATTCAGTTTTTATGTGTCTATCAATATTGTTATTTTTTAAAATATCTATGATATAGATGAGTAAAATTAAAATAGAATAATATTCAAATTATATAAATTGTTGCTTTTTTTAAGTTTTCAAGCCTTTATGTTACAGATTTTTATCTTTTTAAATATTCTTTCACAATAAAAGGATTAACGCTACTGTTCTATGTTTGTAACAAGTCTTACAAAGGTACATCTTTCTCCAACTATGACTCCGCTAGGTCTATAACGTTAAAGCAGTTTGTGAATATATCTTATTAAGTTAAAGTAGTACGTGAAACTAGTTTTATTATGTAAGCAGTAGGTGAAACTGGCTTTATCATGTTTAAGTAGTAAATAAAACTGGTTTTATCATGTAAGAGTAGTACATTGAAACTAGTTTTTTTATTACGTTAAAGTAGTACAGAAAACTAGTTTTACCATGTTAAAGTAGTACGTGAAACTAGTTTTATCATGTTAATGTAGTACGTAAAACTAGTTTTATCATGTTAAAGTAGTACGTGAAACTAGTTCATTATGTTAAAGTAGTGTATTGAAACTAGTTTTATTACGTTAAAGTAGTACGTAAAACTAGTTTTATCATGTTAAAGTAGTACGTAAAACTAGTTTATCATGTTAAAGTAGTATATTGAAACTAGTTTTATTACGTTAAAGTAGTACATTTAAACTAGTTTTATCACAGTTTTATCATGTTAAAGTAGTACGTGAAACTAATTTAATCATGTTAAAGAAGTACGTAAAGCCAGTTTTATCATGTTAAAGTAGTACATTGAAACTAGTTTTATCACGTTAAAGTAGTACATTTAAACTAGTTTTATCACGTTAAAGTAGTACATTGAAACGAGTTTTATCACGTTAAAGTAGTACAGAAAACTAGGTTTATTATGTTAAAGTAGTATGTAAAACTAGTTTCATTACGTTAAAGTAGTACTTGAAACTAGTTGTACCACGTTAAATTAGTACTTGAAACTAGTTTTATCACGTTAAAATAGTGCATAAAACTAGTTTTATAACGTTAAGCAGTATGTGAATCTAGTTTATCACGTTGAAGTAGTACATGAAACTAGTTTTATCACGTTAAAGTAGTACATTTAAACTAGTTTTATCACGTTAAAGTAGTACATTGAAACGAGTTTTATCACGTTAAGGTAGTACAGAAAACTAGGTTTATTATGTTAAAGTAGTATGTAAAACTAGTTTCATTACGTTAAAGTAGTATTTGAAACTAGTTGTACCACGTTAAATTAGTACTTGAAACTAGTTTTATCACGTTAAAATAGTGCATAAAACTAGTTTTATAACGTTAAGCAGTATGTGAATCTAGTTTATCACGTTGAAGTAGTACATGAAACTAGTTTTATAACGTTAAAGTAGTACATAAAACTAGTTTTATTACGTTAAGCAGTATGTGAAACTAGCTTATCACGTTAAAGTAGTAAGTTGAACTAGTTTTAATACTTTGTAGCACTACGTGACACTAGTTTTATCACGTAAGCAGTACGTAAAACGAGTTTTATCACGTAAAGGCAGTACGTGAACCTAGCTTATTACATTCAGTTAAGTACATAAAACTAACACATAAAACTGTTTTATCTCGATAAAGTATTATTTTAATAAAATATTCACTTAAATTGTCAGTCAGTTTAACTCGTATTTGACTTCATAATGTATAGGTAACAATTTAGGTATTTTAATGACTAGTGTTTGTTATACGTAGCATTATGCTCTGGGAAAACAACGTGTCCTTATGGTGGAACTTGTGTAAGTCCAAATAGATGTACCTGTCTGACTGGCTATTTGGCAAACGGTGGAACATGTACAGGCAAGTATCTTCTCTAAATGTTTCAGGATAAGATCATGCACGAGAGGAAGTTGGTATTTCAAATTATTTTATCTGAAGGTATGACAAACAAATGCTGATAAATATAGCATCTTTAGTTTAAAATACACTAGAGATTTCCATCTTGATGTAATCGGGTAGAAAATCGGCAATGGATACGTGCAGGGTGGTTAATTATCAAACGTCCTGCTTTTTTAAAAGGTGTACAGTTGGTTATAGTGATGTTAAAACACCTCACTTCACACATTCTTTAAATAAGTTTTGCATTGATGATTCTAAAGATGTTGTTATTGTTAGTTTAAATGCATTTGTGATGCAATCTTTGTGAAACATTCTTAAAAACTTTAAACAAATCATCCTTGGTGACCTCCTGGACAGAACCAATATTAAGTAGAACAATTTCGGGTGTTGTATTTGAGAGGCCAATAGATAAAACGTGAGGTTTAACCCACATTTTCTGATATAAGCGTCAAACATCAAGTACAGTGTCTCATCATTAGGCTTTTCCATCTAAATCTTTTTTATATACTTTTTTTTTCTATTGTGTTTCTTGTTTTCACAAGAAAATGTTTCCATACGGTTTTCAAATTGCAGTCTTCCTTTCAAAATATTGAATAATATAATAGCATTAAAATGTATACATAACTACTAAATCACTGCTAAGTAACACACTTTTAATGCATTGGTGAGTTCATCGTCAATATTTGGATGCATAATAATGTGAAACTGATATTCTGTTTTCCAACTCCGTATCCCACGTTCCAATTGCATTCATTATGACCCAGGTCATTTACAAATTTAATGTAATGAGAGGCAAATTTTTAATTATTGCGTATAGTGATATGTATTTTTTTCGAACATTTAACTAAGACCTAAATAACGTTTCACACACATACGGACACATACGGACACACACACACAAACTAACACACACACACACACACACACACACACACACACACACATACGAACACAGACACGCACACACACGTACACAACAATACGAATACCTTAAATGTACTGCTTACTCATATTTATGTATATAATAATAATTTCAAATAAGATACAATAGAAATTGTATTAAAGGGAACTGAGCTCGACCCTTATGGTACTATTATCTTGTGAGAAAATAAATACAATTTTCATCTCGACTGTGCATACTGAATCCATAAAATGGCACAAATACATCTAGATAACATCAATAGTTCTAATACGTCGTTTGTATTGCTAGACATAGACGAATGTCAGCTAGGCATAGCATCATGTGGTCATAATTGTACCAACACTGTTGGATCATACCAGTGTTCTTGTGGGGACGGATATGCCTTAACTTTAGATGGACACACGTGCGAAGGTAAGATAAACAAGTCCTTTAATATTTTCATTTTCATAAAATCACCATTTGATCATTCTGGTCAATGCTCCGTACATATAAACTGATGCAAGCCAATACATGTATATTTCTTTAAAGAATATACATCTTGATAAACTTAGTCTAACAATATTTGAAGTAAATCTATTGTGTATGTTTTTATATTTACTTCAGATTGCTCTAATAAGTGACACACACGTTGATGTGTTTTGTTATAGATATTGACGAATGTAGCTTTCTAAATGGTGGTTGTCAAGAAATATGTACCAACACTATTGGGTCGTTTGAATGCAGCTGTACTAATACGAACACGCTCGAAGTCAAAAGCGAAGAATGCATTGGTAAAGTTTCATTTTATTTAGAACCATTTTTGTACCAGTGTCAACTCGTACTACTAGATATTTGTTCTCAATACAGTAACAATAAATCTTTAGATATAGGTTCCTGAAAACTCGATTAGACGAATAATATGCATATGTTAAAAATATAAACTATAATAGACAATTAAGTATAAACTGTAATTTTATATTATTATATTTGAAACGGTGAGTACCATTTGTTATAGTTAGCTCAAAATATGTTTGTTTTTAAATTTCATCCAATTAAATGTTTTGTAAAAACCGAAGATTCTTAGACAATTTTAATAAACAAAACATTTAGTTTAAATATTAATTTATTCAGATAATTCAACATCCAGTAGTATTTTTGAAAGATACGGAATTCCTAACCATCTTCTTCCGAATGGCTGTTTCACCATTTTACTGACGGAGTACACATATGATCGACAAACGATAGACGTTTTTCTTTCTTCCACGTCACCTTGGTACACGTTGAAAACCAATTCTAACATAACCTATACTGTTGGTATTGTTTTTGTGGAGGTCACCTCTTTATCCTTGCCAATGTCGTTAAATGGCGTGACAATTATTCATGACAAGAACAATTCAGTTTTTTCAGTCGAAAATGGAGCAACTGAATCCGTGGAGAATGGTGATACTTTAGAAGGTTTTATAAAAAGAATAAGTTGCATTTCATTTAATATAACCACAAGAGACGTTTTTGAATTGATTTCCGCAAATGCTTTTATGAACTCATTCTTGACTAATTCTCTCCCTGAATATCCTGTGTGGCTCAAAATAATGAGCAGCACTGATAGCATTTTAAAAGTACAAGACCTTAGAACAAACCTCATATATGGACGTGATGTGGACACTATTACTTGGTGTCAGAATGCAGCTGTCATACCAAACCATCTTTATAGTGTGTTCAGATTTGATACAGAATTCTCTGTCAGTATTTACGACAATACCGTTACCATTCCAAACCACTAAACGGAAACAAGTTTTGCATGATCGTGGACATATGTCAGAAAAACGGGGGGTCGATATTCCTTATGGTGCCCAAAGAGTCAAGGAATGCGCTGACAGAGCTAAAAGTTATCCAAAACTTATACGATCAACACAAACTAATGATAAAGCCAGAAGGAATTGGAATATCTGTTGATAAAGGCATTAACGTCTATCAGAATCAGAGTACCTTGCAGCTGTGGAATGGTGTTAAACAGTTGGGTTACCCGTAAGACTATATATTATAATTTTACGAACTATGTATAACTCAGCTCAGAACTATATATTTAGACAATAGCATACATCTGTGTCTTTTCATCTTCCAATGCAAATAATTCAACTTATTTTGTAATTGTTTGTTATTTTACAAAACAATTATATAAAATAGGTCAAATCTAAAGTGCCAGTGCCAAGCGTGTCATGACGTTTGTCTTCTAGGCAAACGTCCAGATGATCAATACAGTTTGGTTCTAGTCTTGTATCCTGATCAATTTTATTACTTCCACTCAATGCCAATATCCTCTCAATGTGGATCAGGGTACTATAATAATTTTGAACAGGTAGGACAACGGTATCATCAAATTCTGCAAAGCGTTGTTTGGCGTAGAAAAAACGAAAACAGTTTTTAGACTTTCTTTCAAATATTTTTTATATTTTTATTCCCATTGTGATTGTTTTAATACAGTGCAGTTTTTATTTTAACATTAGCCAAAATTTGGCTCCCATGAAACAACTTCTGGAACCAAACCAAGGGTTTTCAATCGGGAAGCGATTTTAATTATTTCTAGCAAACCTGTTGACATATCTGCTCTCCTTGTTCGCGCCCTCGGAATAGAACCTTGCAAATAACTAAAATCTAACCTATCCCGAACCTAGACAATATTCATTAAAAATTCCGTAATCACATTCATGTTTTGTATTTTTGCCATATTATTAAAATATTTGCCATGCTTGTGAACATATGTTGATATGTTTTAACAATCATTCTGATATTATTTACAAGTTGCATTTTTTCAACTTACAATAATATATCTGTTTTCTTTTTGAAAATTTAAATTATAACAAATAATAAAATACATAATATATACGAATAATTCAGCTTGTAAGCTATAAAAAGACGAAGAAACATAAACTTCACTGGATATACGTGCCATTTCAGCGAATTTAACCGATCAGACGTTTGGATAGGCGGTGAAATTACTCAAGAGTCTGATATTTTCGCAACGGAAGGTCATGTTGATATCTATATATCAGTACCTACTCCGAAGAGGGTATTATAATTTTGTTATTGAAATAAATTAGTTTTGATGATGTGATGAAACAGTTCTTAAAATATTATCATAGCAGCCTTTCTAGAAACTGTTATCAGAAAAGTTATACTACAAAACTCATGAGAGTGCTTGCATCAGTCCAATGTAATGTCATCAAAATTAGTTCACACTTCAAGAGGTTAAGCGCTTTTAATTCATAGATTTTGTGAAATTTATTTAGAAATGTAGATTAAATAATGAGAAGATGTACTCGACTCTTTACCAAATTTTAAAAAATAAAATATCAAATTAATAGGCTTTTAATACAATCTAGTATTTATAATTATGATCTAATGTAATCAAATTTAATACTATTAATTTTTTGTTTGCGTTGAAGGTAATCTTGGCAGCATTTCTTGATGAATGGAACATTTTACTGCATGTACATGAAGCAATTTCGACATTTAACATGCAGTTACTTGGACAATCTGCAAGCATACATTTACAGGCAGATCTTGACGTTTTTGTATCAATAGGAGGTACTTTTATATATGTCACATTGCTAAATCATAAAATCATAAATAGACCTCCACATAAATAATTTATTCTTTCAACATGTAATATTAATATGTTATTTTGTCTATTGTTAATGCGAATACTTGTAAGATTTTACTTTTTATTAATACATTTTTTGTGATATATTTGTTCTATATAAATAATTTACAGTTGAATCATTGAGCACCGAAGACAACACGACCTTTGCAACATACAAGTATTTAAATAATTATTAGTACATTAAATGCCTGTCAATTCAATGAAGGAGTTCAGTTTCTGGATAATATTTTATATTAAAGTGACAAAGTTACATACATAGACATTTAAATATTTATTACCGTTCTTTTTGAAATTTTCTACTAATCAAAAAATAAATTTATCATTAATTCACCGAAGATCGAATAAAATTGTGTTCATATTCTGTAATGTTTTATGTCTAGGTATTGCAAAACAGGAATGGTGCCTAGAATCAGCGGAGGCACATGGAATATATGCATCAGCGAAAGTCGACAGAAAAACAACGATTTTGCAAGATATTTCTATTCTAACTAAATGGACCATTGACACAACCAAAGATATACACATTTATATAATAAAAGATCCCTCCTCAACGCTAGATCAAAGCTTGACATTGAATGATATACAGTTAAGGCAGCTTAATGACATCATGCAGCGATTAAAAGTCTTTTTGGACAGTCAAGAAAAGAAATATAGTACATTTCTTTCAAATGAAACATATGCTTTAATGACGAACATGAGAGAGCATATCAACTCTATTGACTTCATATTCAACGCAACTATAAATGGTAAGTCAAATGATGTCGTTGAGGTTCTACACTCGCTATGGGCAAAAGTACAACAGATGGAGAAAACAATAATAGAGTTTGAAGGAACAATAGCGCTTACTATAGATCTCGATAACGACGAATTTACCAATCACATTAAAAATGAGATTTCTTCTCTTCAAACAACGATTGGTTATGCAATCGCAAATCTGTCAACGGAGATAAATAGTAATGTAAGCCATTTCGCCGGATATAGTTTAAGATTAAGTCTAACCGTTGCACCCTTCTTTGGACTAGTATTTAATGGTGTTGATATTGAAATAGTGTATTCAAAATACAATTTAGACGGATGCAGTAAATTCAACAAAGTTAATAAACTTTTACCACACGAAGACGCTGTCCTGATGCTTGGCAAGATTATTCGAAATCAAAATTTAGGTTTTTTCTACTTATTGAGAGTGTTGACATTGTTCAAGGCGCATTTGGAGTCAACGATTCTTCAATGTATGTTCTTCGTTTTCCGCCATACGCTAAATTTCTTGGGTTAAATGTTAAGGGAGAGATGTTCATAAACAAAAGTGGTTTATATTCTTACCTAGAAGGTGAAGTTTGGGGATTATTTCCATCTGAAATCAATATATCAGCGGAGCTTCTTGGAAAGTCATGGCATCAATTGATATTCAACCTTCGAGGAAAACTGTCTGCAAAACAATTTGATACTAAATCATTCCCAGCTAGTTATTTGAATGCTTTAATAAAAGCAGTACAATTGGTTTCGGATAACGCAGAAAAAAGATTAAATTTTGCCAAACTGGGTATCACCGCTGCCCAGGATGGACTATCAGAAGCTGAAAAAATGCTAAATAAAAGCACTTTTGGTTTTCAAAACGCAAAGGCTATATTCACAAAGATCTTAGCTTCTTTTAAATCAGCAAATGTAAATTTAAAAGAAGCAAAAGGTCCATTTGATGCTGCTGTTGCAAAGATGAAAGAGACTGAAAGAGATGTTGACAACATGTGTAAAATACAAAATTGTAAACAGCTATGCTTACAAGGAATCAAATGCTCAATTTGCCAAAAGAAGATTTTTGGAGAATTCAGTATGGCACATCCTTGTTGCACAAAGGCAAGCTGTATGGTGTCATATCCTGATCCAGCTTGTGTCGCCAAGAATTTCATTTGTAGACATCTGAGAGATATTGCATTTACCTTTTTGGAAGTTGATAACATAATTACAAAGGCTTCTATGTTAGCCTTTGATGTTTCACAAAATGAAGCATCATTAGCAAAATTAAATCTCGATAAGGCACAAATAAAATCAGATGTTGCAGAGGTCGAACTTGAAGTATCTAAAATAAGGTATAAGGAAGCAAACGGCACTCAACAAATGGCAAAGTTTGCATTCGAATCGGTGAAAAGGGTTATAGCAGCTGCTTTGAGAGTGCATTATTTTGTTATTGAAAAACATCTTGTAAATGTTATTGATGTTAAAAATTGTGAGTTTGAAATTGAAATGTTTACCGTAAACTTACAAGTATTTAATTTACAGTGCTACGTTAAAGCCTTCAATTCAGTGTGGAACATGTTTCATATACCTGTAAATTTTAACAATCATTTACAAAGTATCTGGCAGGTGGCAAAAGCTACTATAGCATTTATTATGGAAAATTTGGAAGGCTTCATTATTCCGAATGAACAACATATTGATGATATAATAGCAAACGAAACGATAAATATCATAGAAAATACGGAAGGATTTACGGCATCGACAATAACAGATTACGAAAACAGAGTAACATTGTTTCATAAAAAATGTAACAATATCACCAATATTCTAGCATTTCTACAGCAAACATTTGCTATTTTGTTTGATATAACAAACGAAACATCAAAATTGTCTGAAATAGCAAAACAAAGTAAAGAAGAACTTGATGAGCTCAGCTTCAGCAGCACTGTGCGTAACATAACAGTAGATAATGCAGATGTAAACGCAGACTATGCCCTGAACGATTATAATCTGACCGCTGGTGATCTTGAAGAGACTGTAAATCTCGCTACATCATCGATATATTCAGATCCTTTTTTTCGGGAATTATCAACTGTAACTGACTTTGCCACTGAAATTATACAACAACAAGTTGAATTAGTTAATTCGATCAGTATTTTAAATCTTTGGACTGTTGCAATGGAAAATATAACAGAATTATATCACTTTGACGACGGTGAGTGTGCTGGTTTTCGTGACTGCGTTTTGCTGACCATATCCTCTTTATATGATTTATATACATATGAAATACACCTAAATATCACAGATATCGAAAATACACTGTCTGATTTACAAAATAACATTTTTGAATTGTTTAAAGCTACGTCTAACGATACGACAACGGTCTATGCTCTTTCATTTGCCATTGTTGAGAATCTTCGAGTAATTTCTAATCTCAATTACTACTGCTCACAACCTCCCCGACTGCTACATCTACTACCTAATCAGACAATAGTACGTGGTACAGATGTTGAGATTCGATGCAGTATGACTGCCGACCCAGTTCCTAATTTCTGGTGGTACAAAAACAACGAACCATTGCTAAATGAGACCTCAGATGTTCTGGAGATTACGAATGTTACAAATGAAGATGAAGCAGTCTACAGCTGCAAAGCGGGAAACATAGTCGCTAATTTGAGTTCGAATGATGTTTATCTCTTTATCTTATGTGAGTAAAAACATTTGAATTTAACGTAGTAATAGAAATCTGTCTGTTGCATAATATTTATCTGAACCGTTTGGTTCAAGTCCGTTCCTTGTTTTGCACTTTTGGGAACAATCGCTTCTTGAATATGTTGGGGTATTTCGTATAGTTATTGTGACATTTTCATCATGAAATCGCACTGAGACCTATTCGCTCCAAGAGTAAATTCATCCAGTGAAAAGAAAACGTACCATACAATCAATGCCCATTGTCAAGCTAAAGCTGTTTTTACTCTGACTGCGTGTGTGTTCACACAGAGATCACTTGCTTCATAAAATTAACACTTGCATGTAGCCTTCAGTCTGAGGGAAATTAAAAAAAAATGTTTTTATACTAAATTATTTGATATAGAGTCTATTTAATTTTATAATCGATGCATAATTCATTTATTGCCATACTTTATATTCATATTTCAGCTTCTTTGCCATCAAACGAACAAAGAGGTAGGTAGATTAAAAAAAATATATTATTCGTATAGATGGCAATATTATACTTCTATTACAAAAAGTATCCTAATTCAGATTTACCAAGTCGTATAACAAACGCGACCTTGGCAAGAAATATAAAGCCGGAAGACGCAAAGTACAAGCGCGCGAAAAGATGCATTAGTCAACAAGGCGTCATCAAACTATTCAGGTTCTTGCAAACTTGTAGTATATGTTATCTTCGAAAGAACACATGCCCTTATTAAGCTATTTTTTAAAAACTTTGTTACACATAGAAAACAAATTGAAGATAATGATAAAATTTAGCTGTGAAAAGTAACAAGTATTGTGATAACTTACATCAACAGAAGCATGGGTTGAATGACCAAGTGACAGTTTAGCTACTGGTTATTTGTAAGTGGATTCTTTTGTTTGCTTAATGACAATCCCTAGTGTTGATTGTGGTATTTTGTGGTGGAAGTGTTCTTCCAATGCGCGTTTTTGTTAAATATTGTGAGTTATTTGTTAATTTCATATCTCCAAGAAAACAGCCTTACGCCAATACTTGCAAGCACAGGATGTGTTCTCCTCGCAGTGGTCATTGTGGTTGTTGTAATTGTTTTGCGGAAGAAAAAGAGGTAATAAATATTCATTTCAAGCTGTATTGTTAGATTCTTCAATTATGTAACATAAAACTTATACTAGTACCATCACCATTTTAACACAATCAAGGTATAGTATCAAAATCGTCAACTGAAATAAACAACATGCCAATATGATGCTTTATGAAAAGATGTAACAATTTAAAATTACTCATTTTTACTTATGAAACAAAATCCTTATCATACCAATATATTTATTATTCCATATTTAAAATTGATTTAAATGATACAGATTCCGATATGGACAATTCAATATTTTCATGTTTATGTTGTATATAGATTAACACGAAATGACATCAACGAACGGTTGTTGGCATTGAGGCAGTACATTGTGAACGGATTCAACAATTCCAGTATAAAGGAGTGCCTTTGTGACAGGTAGTTTTATTAACAGTTTGTTGACAAAATAAGATACACACAGTAGCGAAACCACGTAACCGTAATGCTATGTAGTGGTGTAAAACAGATTGGTGTATGCCGTTACAGTGTTTGCAAAAGTACGAGTATTGCATGGCCACATGACAGCACCGTTGGTCCATCTCTATACAGAGATGGCATTCTTCTTTATTTCCTGAATTTTCATAAAATATTAAGATATTGATATTCAGTTATCTGCAAAAATATTACCTGAAGCGGACACTTTTCCTACGATTGTTTACACCACTTCATTACCTGAAGCAGACACTTTTTCTACGATTGTTTACACCACTCCATTACCTGAAGCGGACACTTTTCCTACGATTGTTTACACCACTCCGTTACCTGAAGCGGACACTTTTCCTACGATTGTTTACACCACTCCATTACCTGAAGCGGACACTTTTCCTACGATTGTTTACACCACTCCATTACCTGAAGCGGACACTTTTCCTACGATTGTTTACACCACTCCATTACCTGAAGCGGACACTTTTTCTACGATTGTTTACACCACTCCATTACCTGAAACGGACACTTTTCTTACAATTGTTTACACCACTCAATTACCTGAAGCGGGCCCATTTTTTTCGATTGTATTCACCAATTCAATACCTGAAGCGGACATTTTTCCTTTGATTGTTTATACCACTCCATTACCTGAAGCGGGCAATTTTCCCTCTATTGTTTACACCACTTCATTACTTGAAGCGGACACTTTTTCTTCGATTGTTTACACCACTCCATTACCTGAAGCGGACACTTTTACTCCGATTGTTTACACCACTCCATTACCTGAAGCAAGCACATTTCCCTCGATTGATTACACCACTCCATTACCTGAAGTGGACACTTTTATTTCGATTGTTTACACCACTCCATTATCTTAAGCAGGCACTTTTACTTCGATTGTTTACACTACTCGATTACCTGAAGGGGACACTTTTACTTCGATTGTTTACACCACTCCATAACCTTAAGTGGACACTTTTCCCTCGATTGTTTACACCACTCCATAACCTGAAGTGAACACATTTATTTCGATTGTTTACACCACACAATTACCTAAAACGGGCACTTTTCCCTCGATTGTTTACAACACGCCATTACCTGAAGTGAACACATTTATTTCGATTGTTTACACCCCTCCATTACCTTAAGCGGGCA
This sequence comes from Panopea generosa, assembly GCA_029582155.1. NCBI lineage: Eukaryota > Metazoa > Mollusca > Bivalvia > Adapedonta > Hiatellidae > Panopea > Panopea generosa. Next base: position 29,938,925 of record CM055901.1, on the reverse strand, counting down.
CTTTTCCTTCGATTGTTTACACCACTTCATTACCTAAAGTGGACATTTTTTCTTCGATTAATTACACCACTCCATTACCTGAAGTTGACACGTTTACTTCGATTGTTTACACAACTCTATTACCTAAAGCAAACACTTTTACTTCGATTGTTTACACCACTCCATTACCTGAAGTTGACACTTTTACTTAGATTGTTTACACCACTCTATTACCTAAAGCAAACATTTTTTACTTCGATTTTTTACACCACTCCATTACCTGAAGCAGGCACTTTTACTTCGATTGTTTACACCACTCAATAACCTGAAGAAGACACTTTTACTTCGATTGTTTACACCAATCCATTACCTTAAGTGAACACTTTTACTTCGATTGTTTATACCACTCCATTACCTGAAGCAGGCACGTTTACTTCGATTGTTTACACCAATCCATTACCTTAAGTGAACACTTTTACTTCGATTGTTTACACCACTCCATTACCTGAAGCGGACACTTTTACTTCGATTGTTAACACCACTCCATTACCTGAAGCAGGTACTATTACTTCGATTGTTTACACCACTCCATTACCTGAAGTGAACACTTTAACTTCGATTTTTCTCGTCCTGTAACATTGGCACCCAACGTGGGACTGTGACTGATATATATTCCGAGAAACATTTCACATGATTCTCTGTTCTCTATTGAAATTCGAGACGAATTCCAAATTTGTGAGGGAATATGTCACAGTGTGTACGTAACGTAATAGGAGAGGAATTTATGTAAGCGGTTCGGTTAGCTAAGACGGTAGAGCATTCGCCCTGTGAGCGAAGGGTCCCGGGTTCGAATCCCAGACTGGCTGCATATTTGTCTCGTCCTGCAACACGGGCACTTGTATTTCGACTGTTTACAACACTCCATTACCTGAAGCAAGCACTTTAACTTCGATTGTTTACACCACTCCATTACCTGAAGAAGGCACTTTTACTTCGATTGTTTACACCACTCAATAACCTGAAGCTGACACTTGTCCCTCGATTGTTTACACCACTCCATTACCTGAAGCAGGCACATTTCCCTCGATTGTTTACACCATTCCATTACCTGAAGCGGGCACTTTTACTTTGATTGTTTACACCACTCCATTTCATTATGTCACATTGGCTCGCCACCGTGTTATAAGTGTCCTATTAGATAGACACCAGTTTCCGTAATATTGATAACGAATACATTATGTTTGCGGTATGTTTTATCTCTAATAATATTTTGTGTAAGCATCATTAATTCATTTTTTTTTACAGAAAGTTTACTCTTAGTATCATGTTTTTTAATAAATCATTTTGAATTGAATTTCAAACGCTAATAAAATGGTTAAGTGGTTAAACAAACATGGTATATCATTTTGCATTGAATTTTCAAACGTTGTAATGGCGTGGGAAAGAAAAAAAAACAATTTTGTAGAATTTATTAGATGCCTATATATATATGAAACTGCTCCAGTGCTGCTTACATACATACTTTTTAAAAGATCACGTGACGAGTAGTATGAGTCACATTATTCTTTTTTCTTTTCAATGAGCTAGCCTATCTATATAATAATAAACAAGATATGTCACTGTTAAGTGTCACATGCCCCCAAAATGGTCTGTGAAAAATAAAAATATATGATATAATAGGAAGCGATGTATCCTTGAATATCAAGAGTAATGGACTTATGTTTCAGACTAGACATGCAATTTCTTTTTTTTTTTACATTAAATCATGGCCTTGACCTTTGTGTAACCTTGACCTTGACATCTGATGTAATGGTCTGGGTATATCAACAGTTTAATGCAGGTGAAACATTATCATGGCATGCTGATCACTTGTGTCAAGCTATTTTAAAATCCCTAAATGTAAGTTACAGATCAATTGTTGATCAACTGATAAATGAAGCCAGGTGTTTTTTTAAATCCATCCTTGTATGATAAAGTTAAAGGACAGACTTGAAATCTTAAACAAATTCAAAGTGTTGTCATACATACTCAAATTGTGACCTTGTCTAGATTTTACCAATGACACGTCGTCATGTCTTCTTGATAAATTGAGCCAAGTTAAAGACAAATTCATAGACCAGACACGCAATATCAAACATATTGAAAGTGTGACCTTGACCTTTGAGGAAAGGTTCTGGGTCTTACATGCGACACTTAATTATGTCAAGTTTATCAACTGAGCCAAGTGTTTTTAAAATATATCCATAGATGATAAAGTTATAGATCGGACAAGAAATCTCACACAGACTGAAAGTGTTGTCAAACAAGCTCAAAGTGAGACCTTGACCTTTGAGGTACGCATGTGGGTCTTATACGTGACACTTTGTAATGTCATGCTGATGAATTGAGCCAAGTGTTTTTGAAATTTATCCTTAGGTGACAAAGATTCAGACCGGACACGAAATCTCAATCAGACTGAAGTTCAATTGTGACCTTGACCTTTAAGTGGAAATCTGGGTGTAACGTGCAACATATCGTCATGTTGTGTTGGTCATTTGTAACTAGTATTAACAAATCCATATATGCATGACAAAGTTACAGGCCAGACACGAAATCTCAAACAGACTGATAGTGTTGTCAAACAAAGTTCAATTTTGACCTTGACCTTTAAGTGGAATTCTGGTTGTAACATATATGCATGACCAAGTTACAGGCCAGACACGAAATCTCAAACAGACTGAAAGTGTTGTCAAACAAATTTAAAGTGTGACCTTGACCTTTGAGGTATTGGTATGGGTCTTACTCGCGACACGTTGCCATGTTATGTTGATCATTTGTAGCAAGAATATAAAAAAAAACATCTATACGTGACAAAGTCACAGACCGGACACGAAATCTCACACATACTCAAAGTGTTGTCAAACAAACTTTAATTGTGACCTTGACCTTTGAGGTACAGGTGTGGGTATTACTAGAAACATGTCACGATGTTATGATGATCATTTGTAGCAAGTATCATTAAAATTCATCTATGCATGACAAAGTTACAAACCAGAAACGAAATCTCACATAAACACAAAGTTTTGTCAAACAAACTAAAATTGTGACATTGACCTTTGAGGTACGGGTGTGGGTCTTACTCACAACACGTCGTCATGTTATGTTGATCATTTGTAGCAAGTATCGACACAACCCATCAATGCATGACAAATATACAGGCCTTACACGAAATACCGGACGGAAGGACGGACGGACAGATGGAAGTTAGGACGGACAGACGGACGCTGAGGTACGGGTTTTGGTCATACTCGCGACACATCGACATGTTATGTTGATCATTTGTAGCAAGTATCAACAAAATCCATCCATGCATGACAAAGTTACAGACCGGACACGAAATCTCACACAAACTCAAAGTGTTGTCAAACAAACTCAAATTGTGACTTTGACCTTTGAGGTGCAGCTGTGGGTCTTACTCGTGACACGTCGTTATACTATGTTGACCCTTTGTAGCAAGTATCAACAAAACCCATCTATGCATGACAAAGTTACAAGCCGGACACGAAATACCGGACGCAAGGACGGACGGACAGATGGACGAACGTTCCGCTGGAAGTGATGTTGTTTGGTGCGGTTTTTATATGTTATGAAAACATCTTTTTTTTCATAAAACAAAACAAAACTATTTTCTTTATAACCCTTAATGTCACAAACCTTGAGATCCAACCCTAATGACACTTAAAACGAATGAAAAAAGGTGAAAAAAAAGTAAAAGAAAAAAGTGTAAAAAATGGAATTAACCCCACAATGCCATTCTGTACGCATATGGCACTCGTGGGGTGCACATTTTAACCCCACAAGTACCAACGCACCCCACAATGCCATTCTGTACTGGTAACGGCAACCCACAACTCATCCCCGACACGTACGGACAGACGGACAGACAGAAAGACGGAAGGACGGACGGACGCTGCGTTTACTATATGCCACCGAAAAAAATTGTTTGGGGGCATAAAAAATAATTAACAAAAAACAAGAGAAAATGAACAGAAAATGTCCTAAATTGCTTAAGAGGCAAGTTTAGCTCAAGTATTTAATGTTTGTACGAGTGTTATCATCAACCATGCTTAACCTAATTCACTTTTCTGTGAGAAAGTAATGTAGTTAGTGCTTGTTTTATGATTGACCGTTGAATTGGTTTATTTAACGAGTGAATCAGTAAGTGCTTGATTGATTTAATGGGTGAGTGAGTTTAGTCAGTGATTTTGTGAGTGAGTGAGTATGTGAGTGAGTGATATTCAGAAAATAGAATATTTCTACTCAAGTTTTTATTCTCTCAACATATATCTTTTTCTTGCCTTATAGGCATTTTCCAGTGCACCATCAGACAAACAGGACAATACGATGACATGTGTGAAAACGAACCTAATACAGAAGACGGTTACGATGTAGTATTTCACAACGCTACATACGAAACTAACGAGAACTTTGAATCTGAGGATGAGAACTTGGCACCCGAAGAAGAACCTTATGTTAATCTAGAATTCTCAAGCCAATGCAATTTCAAAACGAAATAGCTTATATGAAACCTCCATGATAGTGTTAAATGCTTATTGACATTTGATTATTTATTAGAAGTATTTAACATGTTTATATCTATATATACTGACCGGAACAGGTAACCCGCACATTTTGTATTTCAAATATTTGCATCGAAATATTGAGTAACGTTGTTAAACGTTGTATACGACATTAACAGACAATGATGTATTTATTTTACATAGTCCTAAATGCTCTTTCTCATTCAAGTCTAACTTTCATGAAAATTGCTTTGATATCTTTTGAGAAATTAGCTAAAATATCGGATGGCGGATTAGTTGATAGTTTTGAATACATGTCAGATGGCGAGTTAACTCTTCCAATCGGTATATAATCGCATAATTATTATGTATAATGTATGTGTATAGTTGCATTAATAAAATAATAGTTTCGGGCAAAACGCAGAGTTTTTTTAAAGGCTTTTGTGCTCAGAAAAACTACCTTGAGTACAATTACTAATTTACTACCTATTTAATAATATGCACTGAATCCATCTATTATAAATTTACTGCTTAGATTAGGCATGTAACAATGTTTGACAGCACACTAATTTGTCTATTAGCCACACACACACACATACACACACCAAACACACACACACACACACACGCAAACCCACTCATGCACACATATGAATATATATTATATATTTTCTTATATTTATATAGTTTTTATTTTTATATTTTCATAACAACTTATAAAACTTATTAAAAAATTATAAATAATATGTTTATAGGTAATTTGTCTATTTGATGTATTGTACATATTGTTAAGAATCCTGTTTAAAATACTGCATTAGCACCAAGTCACCAGACGTGTAAGTAAGATGTATGTATGTATGTTATAAGGGAAGAGTACATTGGACCTGATTTACTCTGTCAGTAGCATGTCACGCTATCAAAACAGGGGTCACGAGTTCGAATATACGCCGTGCCATAGTCATGACGAGTAGCATATGACATTGCGTCTCATTGTCATTCGTCTTTTACCGCTGACACAGTTGAGAAAGTTATCGGCTACTTGCGGAGATGGGTGTGCTGGGTTACTGGTCAACCTTTGAGGAATCCAGGAAAGAGTGTTTATATTAACCGATCGTCTGTCAGTCTCTGATCGCCTGTCTGTCCTATATGGCATAAAATTGACACTAAGTAAACAACCAAGTGAAAAGTTGGATATCTTTTCTTGTGTGCATGACTGAAAGTTGAAATGTATACTGTAAATATTTTATTTTTTTAAAAATTATACCCCCCCCCCCCCCCCCCCCCCACACACACACACACCCTTTTTTGATAAAAGTACCGGGATGCAAAACTTCATTGACACAAACTCAATCAATTGGTAAATTTCTTGAATTCTGATAAAAAAATAAATAAATAAATAAATAATGCATGTGAATGCATTGTACAATATACAATACATTTTATATGAATTATGATAAAACACAGTTTATGACATAGCAGACGTAGAAGCAGGTATTTTGATTTTTTAAATTTATTAAAAATCCGCTACTAAAAGCTCTCACTTTATAACATCATGGCATCAGACTGAAGGCTACAAACCACAGGTACCGGGGTCAATATCGTTTTAGTCATATAGTTTCCATTTTAATACATGTAATCAATTGTAAATTTTGTGATGATATCAAATGAATGATCATGTTATGTTTGTTATATTTCAGTGACATTCCAATTTATTGTATACTGAAATGATAAAGAAACGCAGGATGAATTTCAGGGTCACTTTATCTATTGTAAGCGATATTTACATTTTTAGACTATGTATGTTAAGGAATTTCACCAATGGTTTTGTCAATGATAATGATCATATTGACAAAAATCATCAATGGAATTCCTTTATATACTTATTGTGAAACTGTAGATATCGCTTTCAATACTTGAATAATGCGGCTTTAAAATACCCCCTGGCGTTTCTTTATCATTTCAGTATATATAGTATAGAATACTATGCATGGATGAGACTCGAATGGAATGTATAAATATATTGTTAATAATAAAGTTAATTATAAAATTTGTCTTTTTCGATACCTATTGAAACCAGAAGGTACACGAGAAGTTCATGTCTTGTTAATCTGAAAATATAATGTGAATACTATGACAGACAGACACATATATTTTGTAATTACTTGATACACATTTTCGCCATGCCAAGCCGAGGTGCAGAGCGCGGTTCCAAGCCATGTCAGTTTAAGGTATAATTAGGACAGAGAGGCATATAACGTTTTGTGATTTCTCAGTCATTGCCCTAAATGACAAGGGTAGTTTGGCGAGACAGAAAAGTATATAAATGCAGCAAATTACATTTTTCATCTTAGATTATTTTACACTAGATTAAGGTAATATGTTCATCAGTTAAAATTGAAACTGAAATAAAATTAAAAAGGAATTGACAGATTTGTGTTGCATTTCTAGAGATATAGAAGATTAATTCCACTTCTTGTGTATAAATCCCTGTTTAAACAATTTATGAAAAAAAAAATGAACAAATAGTACTATAAAAGACCTTCTGTGTTCAAGTTTTACTTAAGAGTTACTTAAAAATCGTTTTATATAACATTTCAAGATATATAAATGAAGCATTGGAAATTAGAAAAAAACCCTGATCAAGCCTACTGGTCATCATTAGCATTAGTGACTTGAAGACCCACTTGTTATCGTCTGTAAGTTTATAAATGTAAACTTGTGTTTATAATTGAACAAACGGTTTTTAATCATTTCTGTCGGTTTATATTGAAATCAATGTTTCAATTGTTCGTTTGTTTAAAGTAATACCTGTAAATGTGTAATCTCTATCTTGTTATCTAGCAGATCATTCAATCAAAAAGTTATCTCATAGTTGCTTTAGTAAGATAGATATGATAAATGACTGGTTTTTTTTAGTTGATGGACAATCAGATATCACTAACGTGTACCGAAAAGAGTATCGGTAAATAAATGACTAGGTGAACTGAGTAGGTTAACATTAATATCTCCAGTGAGTGCCTTTTTGGTTGAAACGTTTTTTGATAGCTAGAAAATTTGTTCACAGAAAAAAAAATGAAAGATCAGGTGGTCAAAAGTATGAAGCGGACACATATGAGACAGACGGATAAACGGACAGATGGACGGGCAAATGGAAGGAAGGCACGTTCGGCACATTGGCGTTGATTCTGAGAACATTAGAGCCAAACAATGAAAGTGCTGCGACGAATGAATACGTAAAAAAATGTTTATTACTAACTAGTGTAAACATAATAAACACAGATACCAAACTGTGATGTTATTGAGCGTGTAAGACAGCAGCTTTATGTCCAAGTTTGTCCATTTCTTCGTGCAATATTTTCACTATACTTGTTCATTACTCCTTCTGAATAATAAAATCAACATTAACTTCAAACGTATTTGAATATTTATTCAAACATGTGGCGGAGAAGTTGCGTATTGACCGTTTTATGTTTTCAGTATAAAAAGGTAAATATTTTGCACACTTTAGTGTGTTGTATGGGGTTTATCGTAGCTTTCAACAACGTTTCAGTAATATCGCGACGATGTCTACTTGAGACAATATTCTGAGCTCTGCTAAATACAGATACTCAACCCAGTTTAATAAAACTATGAATGTGAATAAATATATGAATAAACTAAAAATTAGAATTAATAAACTATTGGTAAAAAGAAATGAAAGGTAATATATTTCAAACATCGCTACTTTACAAGAGATATATACGTACCTGATATAACTTATCTTATGATAGTACTGATGTCCACTGTTCTAGCATACTAGCATAGTATACGTTTCTAGCAATTAAAACTGTCAATATATGTCAGAGTATGTAAATTATCAATCAACCAGGACTACGGTACGAATCAACCAGCGCTAATGTAAGAAATGTCCAAAGTTGAGTACGAATTGACCAGGGCTTAGATACGAAATGACTGTAAGTCAAAGCAATTAAGCATCATAAAGTCCACTAATTATTAACGCTACGCTCGCCTTCAAAAATCGATAGATGTCAGAGTATGGAAAATTATCAAGTGTACGAATCGACCAGCGCTAGGGAACAAATCAACTATGGTTAAAGTACAAAATGTCCAGGGTTGAGTACGAATCGACCGTGGCTAAGATACGAAATGACTGTAATTTAAAGCAATTAAACATCGTAGAGTTCATTAATTCTTCAAGCTACGCTCGCCTTCCAAAAATCGATAGATGTCAGAGTATGGAAAATTATCAGGGGTATGAATCGACCAGCGCTAGGGTACAAATCGACTATGGCTAAGGTACGAACTGTCCGGGGTTGAGTACGAATCGACCGGGGCTAAGATACGAAATAAATGTAATTTAAAGCAATTAAGTCATCATAGAGTCCACTTATTATTAACGCTACGCTTGCCTTCCAAAAATCAATAGATGTCAGAGTATGAATAATTATCAAGGGTACGAATCGGCCAGGGCTAAGGTACGAATCGAATATGGCTTATGTACGAAATGTCCAGCGTTTGGTACGAATCGACTAGGGCTAAGATACGAAATGGCTGTAATTCAAAGCAATTAAGCATCATAGAGTCCACTTGTTCTTTCAAATAACACCTCTAGAACAATGTGACAACTCGTGCCACTATACAGTTTACAGTGTACATACTGCGACTGTATTGGATATCGCCGAGGTACTCTGAATTTCAGCATATGCAGTAATTATAGAGATGCGATAACGGGGAAAATGAGACAAGCCCAGTAACGAAATAAGGCACCACGCTCTCTTTGATTATGAGTTTCAAGCACCCCTGATCGTATGTTAGACGTCGATGGCATAAAAATGTCACTAAACATTCAACAAATCAATTTCAACTTGGATGTTTTCCATTTTCAATCATAATTTGCAAAGATTGTGTGTTCCATTCCAGCAGAACCTCCACACTATATCAATCTGTTGTATGATGGTCTCGATGAAAGACATTATGATTGCATTCAGTTCTTCATGCTTTCTCCCGTTCATTAACAGATTGTCGCAATTAATCATCCCAAACTAACTACAGCTTCTTTCGTCAGCCGTCATCTTGATTGCCGACAGAAGAACCAATGGCTGGTCTTAATTTAGAAATATTGGCGACACACACTTCTGCAGTTCTGTACTCGCTCGGGTAATACCGTAACGGGTTCGTAACAAAACTCGATTTCGACTACTATTAAATTAATGATATTTCTTATTGTAACAAAATAGTAAGGTTGTTGTGGCCTAATTTGGTAGTGTCAGCTAGTACGTGTCTATTGGAATACTATAGGCTATATTTAGATCGGGTTACGTGGGTTTGTTAAAACGTATCGATAGCTCGATAGGAGTAACGTTTTTTAAGATATTTTAACATATTCATTCTTTGATTAAAGAATAAATCATTTTGGCGTTTATTTCATGAAATTCCATTAAGTATTCAGAAAGTTAGTATAATTAAACAGGTTTATTATTTATAAAACTAATTTAAATTTGCATTGGGCCTAATAGCTTAAAATCAGCATCGTACCATATCGTACGATATGTTGAAAGTTTGTTGTTTCATAATTTGCACGAAATTCACTAAGGTATGTGGAGTGTTTAACTATATATATATCTGACTGAATAATGGAAAGTCCGTCCAGTCTAGCAGAAACATCTTTCGGAACCGTTGTGACGAGAAGGATTCAGAATGTTACTGTTCCATTACATAACGGCAGATGAGTATGTGAATTTTATATTGTGTTGTATATGGTTGAGTTATTTAAATGTCTGATAGATATATTTTGACGTAATCAGATATAAGTAAAGTTGTATAAATTGTTCATATCCATTCCGACAAGAATATAGGCCGAGGAATATGAGAACGTATTTTGAGCTGTTGATATCGTGTTTACAATGAAGTATTGAAATTTATCATGTAAGAATTGATTGATATATGTAATTAAATTTTGTGGATGCTTATTCTGATATTCACAAAGTGAATAGATATAGAATTGATCCGATATTGTTTATATTATAAATGAGAATTTATGAAGAGATATAATTGCTACTTGGGATTTACGGAAGTTCATATCTTATTATTATTATTACATGATATGTTGTTTAAACTACCATGAAACTACAGATAAAAAGAATTGAATGAACTGTTATCATATATTGATAAATCTACCATGAAACTGCTAGATGGTAAGAATTGAATGCATTGTTATCATATATTGATAAAAATTCCGTGAAATTGATAGATGGAAAGTAAAAGACATCATGTCATTACGTATTGAGTAACTAGTAAATCTGAGTTTATATATAAAGTGTAGCCGTTTTAAGACGTACGCGAGACATGTGTCCGCTACGTTATCGACGTATCTAGACGTGACAGGAAGTCAGTTGGTGGTCGAACCGTCATAAGGACAGCAACCCACAAACTCGTTATATGGACGACTTGACGACCCTGGCGTCGGAGTACAGTCGAAGAAAGTCTGTACGAGGCGACGTAAAGCCGGATAACTCAGTATAAACTTCTAGGGAAGATAACCCTGTTTATATAGCATCGCCACGAGGGCAATTGACGCAAAATCTACGATAATCCAGACGCGGTAGTAGTATCTTAAATACAATATTAGTGTATTTTAAAAACAGTTATAGCCTACATACGACGTAAGCAGTTTGGATCGCGATAAAGATATACAGAACGTGTAGTAGAAAGAACTTGTGATTAGGAAAGTGTTAATTCCATCATAGGATAATTTTAAACCAGCTGTGTTTATTTTTGTTAAGTAATTAGCTAAGTAATATGTCAGTGATATGAGAAGATAATATATCGCAGCTAAATATTAAGTACACATTTAGTAAACAATCGCCTGAAACAACTTTATTTAGTGATTTGATTGCAGATTCTACCTCGGCGACTCTAATCTACTTATCCAGCTCTTCGAAAACAAGATCATTATTTAAGATCTGTGCTTAATTTATACTTATAAATACGCCTTTTCCTTTTGATAAGTTTCTAATATTTTTTTTAAGTCTGCTAATGAGACCCTTTTTTCATCCGGTTTTACTCTGTTAAATTCATTTAACGCATTTTTATATAATCGTTTTGCTTCATGGCAATCATGGTCAAACCATTTTTTCGTATCGCTATTTAAAACACGGAATCCTGACTGATTTACATACGCTTCATATACCATACACAATGGATCCGCTACCTCTCGAATGTAGTTAGTAAATTGATGTATAAGGTTATCCAAGCTATTGACATCGTCTGATTTATAATTGAATAATAATGCATTGAACTTTGGAAGTTTACTAATTAAACCCCTCCGAAATTGTTCTTCCCACTTTATAACCTCAGTTTCGTGCGAGAGACATACTTTCCCGGTTTACTTTTTTCCTATAAAAGTGAACGATAACAGGGCATGGTCACTAAATTCATTGAATTCATAACATTTAAATTATTTACCCACGAAAAGGTGCCCTCTTTTAACAAAGATTCAAGATTCAAGATTTCTTTATTTGTTACTTAAACATATAATGTTTCTCATTACATACATTTATTATACATACATTCAATATATTTGTTTAACAAGTGACACATTTTATGAAACAATTCGTAAATATTATTAAATATTTGTAACATATAAAGTAGCATCTGTACATCTGTAGTTAGTATTTCATAAAAAGGTTGGACTTATTTTAAATGAATTTTGTTAACAATTTACATTTAAATAGATATCTACAATTCCATAAATCATCTAGGTTAGATGATATATATGTACACTCATATTTACACACACAAGGCCTTCAAAACAATGCTTCGTTAAAATATTTCTAAAAAAACTATATACTTGACATACGTAAATTAAATGCTGTGTATATGTATTTTACCAATTTTAAAAGTTCTTTGATATGCTTAGATTTCATAAATTCAATCGATTTATAAACGCTGGGCCTATTGTAATAATATGGTTTTGTATACAATTTGCGAATATTGTTGTACAACGGACAGATAAGGATGAAATGATACTCGTCTTCCAAATCTTGTGTATTACATAAAATGCAATATCTTCGGTTGTGGTCAATTCTGTTCTGTACGTAACGACCAGTTTCAATTCTAAGCTTATGAGCGGATAGTCTTAGTCTGGACATAGTTATTCTAAACTTGCTTGACAAGTCTAGATATAATTCAAATTCAAAATGAAGTTTGTAGTTACTTTATGTACATAACGATCTGGAATTGGATATGCTAGTGTGCCATGTTTGCAAAAATACATCAACAACTCTCTGTCTTAACACCATATGAAAACTATGTAAATTATGATTTGCAGGGTTGCTCCAGACATAAGAAATGTCATACTGATTCAATAGTGTTTTTATGTGCGCAGCCCATTTTTTTTACAACTTTTTGACAATGTACCCTTTCAATTTCTTTGGATTTAGAGTACCCCAAAATTTCACATGCATAATTGAGAGTTGAACATACAAATGCATCAAATAGCTGACAAATAGTTTTTGTTTTAAGAATGTATTTGCGAGTACTTGCTCATAAAATGTTTAAAGTCCTTAGACCCTTACCTGCTAAAGTTTCCTGGTTAAGGGAAAAATTACCGATGTAATTAAAAACTGTTCCGAGATAATTGAAGTCATTTACTATTTCTAAAGCATTATTATCGTGTGTCCAATTTTCGTGTTTATTAATATGTCCCCGTTTCTTAAACACAATAATTTTCGTTTTATCAGTGTTTACTTGTAAACCCCACTTATCACAATATTTCTTTAAAAGATCAAGGCTATTTTGCAATTATTGCAATTTGTTCCTAACAAAATCATAACATCAGCAAACAACATTAAGATAAAAGTGATATCATCCAGGGTTAATCCGCTGCTTATATCATCAAGTAAGAATAATTCCAAATATTCCAAAAATAAGTAGAATAAAACCGACGAGATAACCTCCCCTTGCTTCAAACCAATAGCAACTTCGAAAAAATCTTAATAAGATTTGCACCGCTTAACACATGCTTTAACTTTATGGTACATTAATCAAAATACAGTCAATTAAACTACACAACCGTGCCTGTTTACATACGTCTGCGCACCCACATTATACTCTGGCCCTAGTCTACCATTGGCTAGCCGCAATGACGTCGTTTTACACAAATCAAGCAATTTGTTACCTTGGGTATTCACACATGTATCATGAGATACTCGTTTTAATGGATTGTCCGGCATAAAATGGGAATAACAATCAATTACACTGTCACACACTTTAAAATCACTCCTACTCGCTACTCTACCGTAACAATCACCTGAAGCAAATATTTTACCTAATGAATCAAAATAATTAATATCGTCTTGTAAAAGCTGAAACAGGTCTGCATTAACAATAGTTGATGCAGATGAGTCTTCAGTCAATAGATAGACTCTACACAAAATATGTCTTCCTCATTTTCAAAATATTGTTTATCGAGTTTTAGCCATAAAATAGTATCGAAGTGATTTATAACCACACTTATTCCCCTTCTTAAATTGTTTTTTTTTATATAAATTACTTTACCCCCGCTATTGCGTTAAGCTCTTTTGTGTCTGAACTTAAAGCACTGATATCCAGGAAGTTCTATTAAACTGTCCTTGCAAGTCCAACTTTCTGATGAAATGATCAAATCAAGTTTTATTAAAATATTTACATATTTTTTATCCTCTCTTTAACATTCAGATGAAGCGTTACAGTTCAAGACTAATACATTTAGCCCACCTTTCCCCTGCCCTAGTCACTGACAACCTTCTCGTTAATATACAGGGTGTCGTTGCTGATCCATGCCTTGTGTCTCTCACGTTTTGTGTCCTTCATCCTAGGAATCAAGTTTCTGCGTTTTGCTGATATTTCCGATGGGAACAGCTCATGCATGTAAAACTCACTACCTTCACGTTTTATTCCCTGCCGACGAACCATTTTTCTGTCATTAAACATGTTGAACTTACACACGATTTACGCTTTAATCCTTGTGCATGCACTCCGGTTCTGTGATCTCTCTCAAATTTAAGGTTCGATACTACATCTTGTGCTATGTGTAGCTTTTCATGCATGAACTGCCTTAACCCTTTACTCCATAGATACGCGTTTTCCCACACCAATCACAGGAGGCCTTTGAAAACAGTGCAGGAAGAGTTCAGATTGCTCGTAACGGGCAATCTGAACACTTCCTGCACTGTTTTCCACTCTGTCAGTTAATATAAACATAATTCACCCAATAATTCAAAAGCCTTCTATATTAGGTGTCCAAAGACATCTATATTAGAGGTGACCGAAGGCGTCTATATGAAGTAAAGGGTTAACTTTGTCTCGGTTTCCTCAGTTTTTTCGAATGGAGACTGCGATATTTACAAATATCAAGTTATTGCGCATCGATTGGGAGTGCAATTACACTAACGAGTCTTTAAATTTGTCATTGGCCCGTTCCATTTGTGACAACTTGTCCTGTGCCATTCCAATTGAAAATTCTGTAGCATCAACATGTCCTTCCATTTGTGTGATTTTTCCGTGGCGACGATGTTAAGTTTATCTATATGTGTCCACATTTCTTTATACCTGCATCTAAGCTATCCACCTTTTTCTCTAATGACTCAAGTGTTACTAAGCGGTTGTCCATATTATTTATTTTTGATTTTATTTTGTTTAAAACTACCATTAAATCAGCATTTGTAGGTGAGGAAGCTTGCCCGGCCTCGTTCATATTGACCGTTGTAGCATTGGCGTCGTCCATTTTTGTTTGTGGGGTTGTCAAATTTAGACAAGTTGTATTCTGTGATAAATCTCTTTCCAAGCAAGTCTTTCTGGGGGTTGGAAACACTGTAGGATAGCTAGTGTCTAAATTCGAAGGTTTCCCGACGTCATATTATAACAATTAGATATGTCCATCTGCTAGAAGCCAAACAGCGTCCTGGTACGTGTAACAGGTGCGTCTCGCATTTAATATCTGAAGGTGATACTGAATAAAATCTATAGAGCGTAATAGAGAAAGAGCGCGCACAAGAAGGTTTATAATTCTGGTAAGAGTATATGAGACTCACGGGTTGGACAAACGTGTGTTGCAAAATTGGGATTATCGAAATACTACAATAATGAAATTGTTATGGCTTTTATTGTGTGTCGGCTTGCCTATTGAAAGTGTCCTCGGATGCTGCTCTAAGTATCATTAATTGGAATTACACCGTTTGTGTATTTTATTTCTTGGACATTTTAATGCGTTAAAAATATTCTCCTATTTCTAAATTAATGCTTTTAACAAATTAAACAATATTAAATCAGCAAATATTAAAATGATATATAGACGTAAAAATACAGATTTAGCATAACAGACACAAATTAATGATACATGCTTTAGCAAAGACTGGGGAAAAATACCAATCGATAATGGTATCGTTTTATACAATTAAATTCTAATGATAATAAGGTCAATTGCCAGTGAAATGTTTATGTTTAATGTAAGTGAAAATAATGAATATGTAGTTAAATACATGTTGTTTTTTTCATTTTCTAAATGAAAAAATAAATCTCACTAAATTCGCCTCAAGGATTTTATTTACTTTACTTTCTGAACTTAAGGAAAACGAATGGCAATTAAAGCTTTAGTAGTCTAAGGGGATGTCAAGAGATGCGTCGCGTATAAAGGAATCAGCCCCATTTAACTGGGAAAAATCGAAAGAACTATTCTGAAAAATCGTAACAACGAAACTACAATGGGGAAAAGTTTTGTGTTAAAACAAATACTTTCTGATAATTCCATTCAAAAAGAAAATTTAAACGCGTTTAGAGAACATATTTTAACAAAAACTTTATTATTAAGAGGTTAAGGTTATTAATACAATTCAATAGTCTTGTTCCTGCATAAATAAATCTAATTTGTGTCAGTTTGTTGACACCTTTTAATTATTCTTTTACAAAAAATAAGTGAAATTATTATATGAAATTAGTATTTAACTTTACTAAGAGTAGCATCGTACATTTCAGACCATTGTCAATTGCTAAATCAGATATTGTATTTACTTGCGGTGACAATGTTCTAACTTATACTGATAAATATGTATATCTTGGATTAACATTGACAGAGCATCTAGATTTTAATGTAACTGCAAAAATAGTGGCTCAAAGCGCTGGTCGTGCTCTAGGTTTACTTATTGCCAGGTATAAAAGCTTAGGTGGAATGCCCCATAAAGTATTTACAAAGTTGTTTAATTCACTTGTTTGGTCTGTTATATCGTATGGAGCTACAATATGGGGCGTTAAGTCTTATTCGTGCATAATTTTTTCTGGGAACTGGCAAATGTACACCTACTGCAGCCATTTCAGGCGATATGGGTTGGGTCCCTCCAATAGTCAAACAATGGAAATGTATAGCCAGACATTGGGTACGCAACATCTATACAATTGATACAAGATTAAATAAAAGAATATTTATTTTGGCACGAAATAAAGCTAATAACTCTTGTAAAAATTGGGTTTTCACAGTTATAAATCAATTTGATAGTTTACAGCTTCATATTCATACATACTCAAACATTAACAAAATTAAATTTGTTGATACTGTATTTGAAAAGATGATGTCTATATATATTACGGAGTGGAAAGCAAGTGTAAATCAAACAACTAGTATACGTGGTAATGGACGTAACAAATTAAGAACTTATAGGCTTTTTAAAAATGATTATGAAGTAGAAAATTACTGTAAAATTGTGCTACCAATGAAGCATAGATCAGCGTTTGCAAAATTCAGATGTGGTGTTGCGCCATTAAAACTAGAAACTGGTCGATATGAGGGTATTAATGAGAATGACCTGTTATGTCCTTTCTGTAATGATGCTATAGAAGATGAGTTTCATGTTATTTTAAAATGTGCCTCTTATAAAGATATTAGGACAGATCTGATGCTTAAAGCAGTAAGCATAGATGCAAACTTTAATAATTTTGATGACTGTAATAAAATGAAGTTTCTCTTTTCCAATAAAGATATGATAAGAATATGTGCCAAAACCTGTTTTACAATACTACAAAAACGTAGAAATATTTTATATAAATAATGTATTATATCTTAAATGTAAAACAAATTAATTTTATATTATGTTGAGAAATCGGTGCTAATCAGGTCATTCCAGATCTGATCTGGGGTGATAACTGATCTTTTAAAATATTTTTTAAAAAGCTTTTGACTATATAGCGATGCATTTGCATTTATTTTTCCTTTCACGATTTAACAAAAGTTATTTTAATAATCTTTTAGGTCTCGAGCCAAGATTAGCGCCGGTGTCTCAATTCTTAGTGTATAATGCTTTATAGTATACATCTTTTTCAAAAGTGATGCATGAATAATCTGTGATAGTTGTATATATTTTATGTCAATATTATAGCGATAGTCTCTTGTAATTCTAATATTGAATGGCTATGTACGTTGTATGTGTTACTGTATGTTTTATTTATATGTTTGTACATAGATGAGACTTAAATAAAGATATATATATGAAAAATATATATTATGAATCGCTTTCAGTGATTGTCCAACAACCGTTTTGAGTGATTGTCCCAACAACAATTTTCAGTGGTTGTCCCAACAACAATTTTCAGTGATTGTCACGATAACAATTTATCGGTTTAATTAAAATCACCAACTTGAGTGAAAACAACACCAGATGACCTTTAGTTTAGTACTTGTTTATTTCACTGATATATCAAATATAACCCGATCATTTTTTCTAAATGTTTAATTTGTATTAGATTATGGAGATTTTATCATCGGTTGCAGAGTTTGTACCTGACTGTTTAAGAAATATGTGTGATATACAAACGTTTTCTTGCTCCATTGATTTTCAAACGTGCTGTCCTACCCCTTTCGCGCCAGCTCAAGGACGGGCCATATCTGTTTGAGTTTCACACTCAAAAAGCCACATACATTTTATTTATTTGTTCATATTTTATACATTTTAAGTCATGTTAATTATCCGATTATAACAAATATTTTCATAGCGCGCTCAAATTTTATAACTACCATATACAAGCGCGTGGCGCCACTCTAATTAGACAGCTCAAATTGTCCTGGAGCATGGTAACAAAGTATTCTTTGTCCGTTTCATAAAGCGGGAAATTTAAATGATCATGGTATTAATATAACTGAAGAAGTTGAAGATATATATGTCATTTGGTATGCTGATGACATTGTCAACTGCAGTGATACTATTCGCCTTTACTGTCGCAGAGTAATATAATTTTAAATTTTTGTAACCACACAGGTATGAAAATTAATCTTAAGAAAACCAAAATCATAGTGTTTAGAAACGGCGGAATGAAATCTGGACATATAATGGGACAAATATTACAACTGTTCCTTGCTACAAATTTATGGGCTTATGCTTAACACCAAAACTTATATGGTCGAAAACTAAAAATATACTCGCCGTTCAAAATAAAAAGGCCATATTTTTTATTTATAAACTTCAAATAATGTTGGATATTATTCAACACTATGGTCACACCAATCCTCACTTATGGATCAGCGTTATGGGGTTTTGAGTATGCACCACAAATTGAAAACGTACATAATAAATTCTGCACTCGCTATTTAAACTTGTACAAGAATACATTTAAACAACGTGTAACAGATTGTGCTCTGCAAACTTGGCACGCTGATATCCATGAATCAAGAAAGCTATTAATTATAAGCACTTTAAAACGCAACTTAACGTTGAGCAATACCTTACTTTGAGAATCCCTTTAAAATATAAAATTGCACTCTCAAAACTGCGTTGTTCAAAACATTCGTTATTTGTTGAAACAGGGAAACATACAAATGTTGATTGTGCTGATAGATCATATATTTTGTGTAACTCACAAGAAACAGAAGACGAATTTCACGCTGTCATGACATGTACCGTTTATAACGATCTACGTAACCAATATCTTGCTGATATTGTTAACTATAACGATCACAACTATCATAATGTATATGGATTCTACAATTTGATGAGTACAGCCAATTCTGACAAGATAGTCAAACTGGCAAAGATAGTATTTGAGATATTTGTTTAAAGAATTCTTTACCTCCAATCTTAAAATAAAATATATTGTCTAAAAAAGAAAAAACTACACGGCAACATCATTTAATAATGGAGAACATTATTCCTATTCATATTATTACTAATAACATCATAAAGCTAATATGTCATATAGTCGTCTGTTATTAGCCAATCCGCACTCCTCTACGTGTAACCAGTGCGTCTGGCGTTTAATGCCTGTGGTTGATTATGAATGAAAACAAGAGAGTGGGTGTTTAATAGCGAGAACGAGAATAAGAGAAAACGAGATAGTTTTAGAAAATGTGCTCTCAAACAAACGTCAAACAAAACAGTCATAATACTACAATAATGAAGATACTAGGGGTTTCATTTTATGTCAGTTTGACTATTGAAAGTGTCATCGGAAGCCTCTGTAATATTATTTTTCGGAATTAAATCATTTATATCTAGTTAATTTTAAAGAGTTCACAACCGCCAAATGTATATGCTTATACTGAATTAAATAGTATTAAATACAGTAAAGGTGAAATACAGTAAATAGAAATTGTACATCAAATAAATTGAAAAAGTACTTTTTCAGTGTTCTTGTATAATTTTCTCCATTATAGGAATAACAAATAATAATTCAAAGTTTTTTTCAATAAGATATATTGATAACATTTATATACAATGTAAAATCAAAAGAAGAAAGTGTTTCAGATTCTCTTGTTGAACTGAATTATCAGAAAGTTATTTGTTTAAACATTTCATAACCCACCACCCCAGGTCTAACCAAAGTTTGACTGGTGAAGTCTAATTTGTTATATGTTCGTGCTTTTTACTGACAGATCAAAGCGTGATTTGACTCGTTCAGAGAACATATTTTAACCAATAATTTATTATTAATAGGTTACGTTTATTAATACAATTCAATCGTCCTGTTCTTGCATAATTTAAACTTATTTATGTCAATTTGTTTTCACCTATTATTTTATTACAAAAAATAAGTGAAATAAGTTTATCAAATATATATATATATTATGAATCGCTTTCAGTGGTTGTCCTGACAACAATTTTCAGTAATTGTCCCAACAACAATTTTCAGTTATTGCCCCGACAACAATTTTTAGTGATTGTTCTGACAATAATTGTCAGTGATTGCGCAATCCCGACAACAATTTTAATGATTGTACCGACAACAATTTTCAGCGATTGTTCCCTACAACAATTTTCAGCGATTGTTCCGATAGCAAATTTCAGTGATTGTCCTGACAACAGTTTTGAGTGATAGTCCCGACAACAATTTTCAGCGATTGTTCCGACAACAATTTTCAGTGATTGCGCAATCCCGACAACAATTTTAATGATTGTACCGACAACAATTTTCAGTGATTGTCCCGACAACAATTTTCAGTGATTATCCGGACAACAATTTATTGGTTAAATAAAAAATCTGGAGTAAAAACAACACCATATTACCTTTTGTTTTGTACTTGTTCATTTGACTGACATATTAAATATAACTCAATCATTTTTTTCCAAATGTTTAATTTAGTATAAGATTATGGAAATTTTATCATCGGTTGCAAAGTTTGTAGCTGACTGTTTACGACATATGTGTGATTTACAACAGTTTCCGTGCTGCGTTGATTTTCAAACATGTTGTCCTGCCTCACTCGCTCCAGCTCAAGGGATGGACCATATTTGTTTGAGTTTGACACTGATAAAGTCACATACATTTTATTTATTTGTAACCGTGTTTATGTTTTATATTCATTTTAAGTCATGTTATCCGATTATAACAAATATTTTCATAGCGCGCTCAAATTTCATAACTACCGTATACAAGCGCGTGGCGCCACTCTAATAAAGGCTGTTTCAACTTTTATATATTATTTTTTTGATATTTCGTTTCCATGTATGTGTTGTTTCCTTTGTTAGATTTATCAAACTATCGTTGTTTCAATTTTAACTTTAAGGTAGTTCGCGGTGTTCCCATCGGATATTTTTTATATCTGACGTAAATTATCAAATATCATCTTTCATGTTAGCTTATTTTTTTTTAACACAAGAATACAGAATAATACAGAGTCTAGTTCTCACTGCCTCCTAGCGATACGTGTTTTTCGGACGATTTTCGCCGTTTTATTCTTATAAAAAGGCCAATATTGTTTTAAATCATATTATAAAATTACTTATTTTATTTCCTAAGAAAAGTTTATAATCATAATACAGATGAAACGCAATTTATGTTACCTTTACACTGATTATTACGACGGTGTTAATTAAAAAGCGGGTTTAAAAACAACACATTTTGAATATTCACACTTAATTGCGCAAAAATGAATTGATACAAGTTTTTGCATATTACTTATGTTAAACTTTATTCATTTCACTACAATATGACTGAATAAAAAGAGTTTCTTCATAGATTCGGATTCAAATAAAAAATGAAACACTTAAAAACACACGACGTTTGCCTGCAATTTCGAACGACATCGTATTTTTCGTTAGTATTATATGTTGTTCGATGGGCGTCGTGCGAAATCACAAGGAAACGCCGTGTTTTTCAAGTGTTTTATTAAATTTAAATTCAAATGTATGACAAAAACTAGCATGAACACGCCTTCATTTTATTCATTGATATTTTGGTGAAATTAATAAAGTTTATCATATATGAAATTCGAGAACTTGTACAAGAGCAGTTTCGCGCAATAAGCTGTGAGTGTTTGTGACCAAGCTAAATGTTGTTTACAATTTATATAAAGGTAACACTATGCAAGTTTGGATATACACTTACTGCACATATTGCTTTAAACCAGCGTTTATATCAACCATTCATAATGATTAGGTGTAAAGGTAACATAAATGGTATTGTATCTGCATAAAATAAGTAATTTAATAATGTTATTAAAAACAGTTTTTAATTAATATTGATTATTTTACAATGAAAATATCGTCCGAAAAATACGTACCGGAAAATGGTGCTTTTAACAAGAAACTATGGTACCATCTTAAATAATACAAAACTTTAACGAAAGCTGAGACTTCATAGATCAATTGTACAGACTTTTGATAAATTACGCCAGATGTAAAAAAAAATCCGACAGGAACGCCGCGAAATACAATAAACCACCCGTCGTATACATATACATGCAAATAGTGTTGTTTCACATATGACCGTTATCACATTAGTAACACAATAACAGAAGTTACATACACTTCAGCATTATCTAAATGAATAAGATGCAAACAGCCTAGGCAAAACCAAGCTGTTTATCACCTCAAAATACATCTCAGGTTTCCATGAAAAGCCACGGGTGACACTTTTCCTAAAACCAAATATTGCGATTTTTTTGTTTTATTGAAATCATCAGTTGTGCAGATGAGTGTCACATATTGTCAACATGAATACATGAGATTTCCAAATACATAATTACCTGAGCTGCAGGGAAAACATCATTTATTAACAAATCGTTCGACTAATTAAACCTTACAGCAATGCGCAATATGCATAATGCCGATGTCGTTTTCAACATCAAATACGCAAATTATAACAATTAAATATGTTCATCTGCCAGACGCAAAACAGCGTCCCGGTACGTGCAACAGGTGCGTCTCGCATACAATGTCTGAAGGTGATACTGAATAAAATATATAAAGCGGAACAGAGAGAGAAAAAGAGAGATAGAAAAAAGAGAGAGAGAGCGCTAAAATGTTTATAACTCTCGTAAAAGTATACGAGATACACGAGTCTAACAAACGTGTGTTGCAAAATTGGGATTGTCGAAATACTACAATATTTAAATTGTCATGGCTTTTATTGTGTGTCGGCTGGCCTATTGAAACTGTCCTCGGAGCCGGCTGTAAGTATCATTAATTGAAATTACATGATTTGTGTATTTTATTTTTTGAACATTTTAATGAGTTCAAATTATTCTACTATTTCTAAATTAATGCTTTTAACAAATTAAACAATATTAAAGCAGCAAATGTTAAAGTACAGTAGACATAAAAATTACAGACTTGTCGCAACAGACACAAATTAATGATATATGCTTAAGTAATGACTTGAAACATACCAATAGATGAAGGTATCGTTTTATACACTTAAATTCTAATGATAACAGGGTCAATTGCCAGTGAAGTGTTTACCTATAATGCTAGTGTAAATAATGATTATGTAGTAAAATACGTGTATCTTTTTTGTTCTAAGTGAAACATTAAATTTCACTAAAATCGCCTCAAATATTTTCTTTACATTTCATTTTCACTTTTGACGTGTAATTTCTTATGTATTATTTATGATTTTGGACAGAATCCAACATTTTATTGAATAAACAGGAATCAGAACCATTTTATAGGAGAAAATCGAAAGAATCGTTAAAACGAAACTACGATGGGGAAAAGTTTTTTGTTATACCTCGCGATGACCAAAACTTAACATCGTAATATTATATAAATCTAGAATCTATAAAACTGCAAGAGTTTCAGCAAAAATATTAATATCTTATATCATTTCAAACATCACATAAGCTAACAAAATGTATAATGAACCAAGCAGCATCGTGGCACGTGTAACGATTTATGTCGTGGGGTAGATTGTACTGTAAATGAAAACAACCAGACAACATTAGTGGTAAACGGACGAGTGACAGCAGATGAATTCCCCGAGTGGCATGAAATTATGAACCTTATGATCGTTGTTCAATATTCAAACAAACAATTAGAATGGAATAACACCGCTTTCTCGGCCGGTACAGAAATAGACGCGAGTAGCTCGCAGTCTATCCAGCATACGCATACTTCAGTATCGACATGTACTTAGTCACCAATTGCACCGCATATTGTGTCCAATGCTAATAACGTTGTCTCCAGATCGCATAAAGACACAGTATCTAACCAGGGATCCAGACATCACGCCTACGCAGACATCGCCTTTCATATTACGGGAACCAAAGCTGAAATGGCCAACCGTTACTAGCACAGGAGCCCCTTCAGATTCGCGTACCAGCGAGCAGCTTCGTACATCGACGCCCACGACGACAGGTAGCGGTAATCCTGCACGTGCTCACCACACTATTAGAAAATAGGACAAATGGGAGGGACCCTTAAACTGTGTATTTTAAATGTGCAGGGATTAGTGACAAAAAAACGTTAATAAGCTGGAGACGCCTGAACTAACCGATTTATTTTTAAAAAATGATATAATGTGTTTTATTGAAACTTGGGTCGTATGAATCAACAATTCAGTTGGTATTGCCTGTTATGTTAAAAACTGCTTATTAAAATATATCGACTTTTACGAAAGTGATAGCGATGACATTTTATGGCTACGGTGCAAAGGTGATTTATTCAATACGGACAGTGACGTATATCTATGCTTATGTTACCTAGTTCCGAAAAATAGCTCAAGGGAAGCTTTCATTAAAACAAATGTTTATACCAGAATTTTGAACAAAATGGTATTGACAAACGAACATTGTGCTTTTATGATTCTGGGAGATCTAAAAAGCCGGGTTGGGCAGTTAAAAGATTATGTAGAAGACGATTATATTGATATACATTTTGATGTACTTCCAGACGACTACCAGCAAGACTAACCATTATCGCGGATTTCTGAAGATAAATTCATAAATCAAAACAGAAATTTATTAATATATTTTTGTAAAGAATCATGTTTAAAAGTCTTAAATGGACAGGTAGGTCTGGATGGTAGTGTCGGAAAGTATACATTTGTCGGGTCGCTAGGAAATAGCGTTGTAGACTATGTGCTAGCTAATCAGTTTATATTTAAATTATATGGTAGATTCGCAGTTAAAGAACCCAATATCTTATCCGACCATTTCTGCAAATTAGTTCTCAATGAGTACAACTATGTAAACATAAAGCTATACAAGTGACGCCAGTACTGGCAATACGCCGACAGAAAAAAATAATTTTAATCATAAATGGTTGTCTGACAAAAAAGATTCGTATATAGACAAAATAAACAGTGACGAAATTAAAATTCAAATATATTACTTGATAAACGACATCGACGACTGCAGTGATAAAAATATTAATGAAAATATAAAACGTTTTACTGATATTATGGACGAGGTATGTTCTCCTATGTTCCAGAAAAAAAATTATATATGACTTAAAACATTACCAAAAACTCTTGGTTTGACGACGAATGTAAGATTGAAAGGGATACTTTTTTATTATTTAAATAATACAGAAAATTAAAAGTGATACAAATAGGATACACATGTGCAAAGCGAGGACGAAAAATAAACATAAAATAAGAAAAAAACGTTTTGAAAATCGAACAGAAAATACAAATAAATTTTTAAAAGCTAGATAATCAAATGTTAAGGATTACTGGAAACTATTGAAAGGTGTTTCTTTTCGTTCAACTTGGACCACAACCTCAGCTGACTCGTTTGCTAAATATTTTAGGGATATAAACAATCCCGAGAGCGCTTTTTTATCAACCAGATGATGACGTAATTCAGTTTAATGATAGGTACCTAAATGGAGAACTTCAAATCATGTTTGAAGAACTAGATTTTGAAATTACAGATGACGAATTGCTTAAATCAATACAACAGCTTAGGAATAATTCAAGTGGTGGGCCAGATTTACTATTAAATGAGTTCTTTAAGAATGGTTCAAATGTTTTATTACCCTACTTAAATAAACTATTTAACTCCTGTCTTGTTTGTGGCTACTTTCCAGATAGTTGGAGCGAAGGTCATATAGTGCCTATTTTAAAAAGTGGGGACACGAGTGATCCAAGCAATTATAGGGGGATTACTATATTAAGTGCATTGGACAAACTGTTTACAAGGGTTCCAAATAACATATTTATATATTGGGCAGAAAATTATCGAGTCTATGTAGAGGCACAAGCAGGATTTAGAAAAGGTATGAGCACGTCAGACAGTATTTTTGTTTTACACGGGCTTATTTCACAAAATTTAAACCAACGAAGGAGTCTATACTGTGCATTTGTAGATTTTAAAAAGGCTTTCGACTTTGTCGGCATACTTTGGTATATACTGATTAAATAATTGGTTGGGGGGGGGGGGGGGGGGGGATTTTGAAGGTAATTAAATCAATGTATAAATGCATAAAATCAAAACTAAAATATATGAATACATTAAGCAGTGAATTCTCGTGTTATTTCGGGGTCCGTGAAAGTGAATGTCTTTCGCCATTTCTGTTTAGCATCTATTTAAATGACTTAGAACAAGAATTTATACAAAAAGGGGTTGATGGAATTGATGTCGGTATGTTTAATCTATGTTTACTGTTATATTATGATACTATTATTTTATTAGTAAAATCGGCAGAAGATTAACAAAACGCATTAAATGTTTTAGCAGAGTATTGTACTAGGTGGAAATTAACAGTTAAAACTAACAGGCAAAAACTAAAATTATGGTGTTCAGAAAGGGAGGAAGTTTACCAAAAAACTTGAAATTCAAATATAATGGTACAGTCATTGAGATTGTAAGTAAATTTAAATTTTTAGGGATTATATTCATATCAGGTGGATCTTTTAATGAAACCGATAAAATACTTTCGGGGCAAGCCCTTAAGGCTATTTTCAAACTAAATGGCTACTTAAACAATTTTATTAATATTTCTTCAAAACATATTTTAGAGTTATTTGATAAGCTCATTACGCCTATTCTGAACTGTTCATCGGAGGTATGGGGGTTTAACAAAGGTGCGCACGTAAAAAGAAAACATTTAAGTTTTTGTAAGAGGCTTTTAAACGTAAAGCTATCGACAAAAAATAATTTCATTTATGGAGAGACAGGAAGGATCAGTTATATAAATAAGCGATATTTAAACCTTATAAAATACTGGTTAAAATTTGTAGCTCAAGCAATATTGAATATATTAAAATTGTATACAACATGCTAAAAACTGAAAACGAGAGGTTCCGAAATAGAATTAACTTGGTTTCACAAGTATAAAATTTATTATCTAAACTAAGTTTTTATGATGTATGGCAAAGTCAAGGAGTAGGAGATAAAAAACTGTTTTTATCAGTTTTTAAGCAAAGACTTAATGATATTTTCATACAGAGTTGGACCGCAGACCTAGATGATTCATCGAGAGCATTATTCTTTAGAACGTTTACTTCTTTTGAATTTTCAAATTATCTGAATGTTATGAATATAGAAAAATATTGGAAAGCTTTTTGAAGATTACGACTATCTTCTCATAGACTTGAAGTAGAGTGCGGTAGGTGGCGAAAACATGTTAGTGTTCCATTTCAAGATAGAAAATGTAATATTTTAGAAGACGAATACCACTTTCTAACAGAATTTAAAAAATATAGTGAACTAAGGAAAACATTTATAAAACCATATAACTGGACACACCAAGCTATTTCAAATGCACACAGCTATTAAAGTGCACAAACCAATCTGAATTAAGAAAACTCTGTGTTTATATATACAAAGCACTTAAATTAAGAATGATAACAACTTAACATACGATATAGAATCCTTATTATCGCATATTTATTGTATAAATAGTAACAAATACTCTATACATGTTTTAAAATGACTTGTATCCCTTGCAGTCTATTTCATATTGTATACCTCCAGCTCAGGAGTGGTACATGATTACCGACTATGGACTAGTAAAACATATTGTTATTGTAAGCCGCTAACATTTGAACAAAATAATAACGCTTATTTGCAAACGACTTTTGTGACAAAAATGAATAAATTATTTACATCTGTGGATAAAGGGAATCATTTCGCTTTGAAAGATCACAAACCCACAGCGACAAGCTTCTCTCCCATTGGACCGAATTTTGATAATGTTTTGATAATGTACCAAACCATTAACAATGACACTAAACATCGTGAACTCCATGCTAATTAATAAGCCTATATATTATTTTAAACATTGCCATACGAACTAAGTTAAAATTCATGCATATTACCACTTGCCATGCATCAATAACATATATATGTTTGTAATTAAGATAAATATACATGGGCCATAGTTTGCTTAATAAACGAATAAACCTATAATAATTAAACATTCATGAACATATACTACATATACATGTACTTATTATTAACTATGATGAGACTTAAATAAAGAATAAAAATAAAACCTATGTATTTATCTAAATAGATATGATTGTACGTGCAATACATCTGTATGAAAGGACAGTGTACATAAATATATGTTTGTTTATATGTATATGATCCATATAATGAGTTATAGCAGTTGCTATACAAAAGTCATGCAGAAGACGAAAACGGTTAATTTATAGGATAATGAAAAACAATACATAAATAAGTACTTTATAAAACATTTTAAAAAGATGAATAAACAATATATCTAGAGTTTTTTTATGACATCAACCTTGGTAAGAGCTTACCCCTACATCCTTCTAATTCCAATACAATAGCAAACTTTTATTTAATATTACTTAAACCAAATGTTTATTTCGGTCAGTTTACACTGCAATGCGATTGGTAAGCAAATAGTATAAAAACAAGAAACCACTAACAACCAATTCCAGTTGCTTGTTGTGTAGGGATTTAATATGCAAGTACTTTTTTATATTTGATATAATGTAACAGAATCGGACGCTGCATGCGATTGTGACAGGAAATTCGGCGACGTCATTTACCAACAGAGTCCGAACACAAAGACTGTGGTAAATGAGAAGAATGTCATCAACACATTATTCATGTGTAATGTGTGTATCATGGCTAAGCAGAAGTGTGAAAAGTATTGAGCTAAATGTGATGATATAAAAGTGAGCTTTATTACGTGTAAGCGACTGAGATACTTCTCATTGTAACGAACGTACATATTTTACTTTCCATCAGGTCTGTATCATAAGACGTCTTACTTAAAGCATTTTATGACACAGACGTGGAATTTACAGATAAGACTATTCGAAACACAGAGGAAGTTTATATCATCTGTTGAATAGTTTTAAAATCTTCTTGCGTTGCACTACAATACGCTGTTATTGTTTTGTCTAGTGTGTTTTTATCATTGCCTGTGTCTTTTAAATTGTTTTCATGCACCAACTGTACCATTAATATATTCATATTTACTTTTAAACTCCAATTCTAAGTACATTTATATAAGTTATTTCATCAACTTTGAGTGAAATCATTTAAATACATTTACATTGATTTTCATAATATAAGACAAACTAACCTAATTTAATAATGCTTAATAGTGTCGTAAATATATAAATATATATATGCATTTCTAAAATTTACTAAATTTGCTTACGGTATTTAAATAATCATGGTTTTCAATACACACACATTTTGATACATTACTAATAAAAGTTTTGTTTCTTTTTCCTTTCTAGGTCCGGTGGAAATTCCAATTCAATCGACATGCCAACCTGGAAGAACGCTTATCAACGACTTCGTCAACGTGGCCCTAAACAAGAAAGTGACGTCAGATGGTGCGTTAGAGAACGAGGCAATGTTGTTGGACGGAAACATGAATGATACGTCTCCATGTGCGCGCACAACATCCGACGATTACTATCTAAAGTATATGTTAGTGGATCTTGGCAAGTTGTTTAATGTGACTGGAATTTACCTGCTAAATGAATTTTTTGGTAAGTTTTCATTTGCTTGTGGTCAAATTTTTGAGGAGCAATTCATTGATGATTTTAAAATTAAACCTTAACCAATCTTTTAATAACATAGAGGATCTCACATAATTTAGTGCTTATTTATTAATGAATTATTACACGATTGAATGATTGATTGATTGATTGATTGATTGATGGATTGATTGATTGATTGACTGTTTAGCGTCATTTTTAATCCATCAAGGGCTTACAAACGATCAGTTAACCTAACCACTGTTTGATAACGAATGATATTGAGACACAATGTCGTATATCGATCATTACGGAGACTGTTGCCGGGCGGGTATTCCAACTCACGACCCCTGAATTGATAGTCAGACGCGTAACAGACTGAGCTAATCGGGCCGAGTAAGCAAAAATGTATTATGCGAGACACTGCCGAGCGTCATATCATTTTTTCCAATAAATTTAATCAATTCAATGATATGGAAGCACACATATAAGATTCTTTTGATCATAAACTCATAAAATTGTTACATCTACTAATTTTTTTTAGATCAGCTGTATAAAGACTGGGAAAAATCACGCATAACGTC
The DNA here is from genome assembly GCA_029582155.1 of Panopea generosa. NCBI lineage: Eukaryota > Metazoa > Mollusca > Bivalvia > Adapedonta > Hiatellidae > Panopea > Panopea generosa. Next base: position 29,908,153 of record CM055901.1, on the reverse strand, counting down.
ATATTATCATTACAAATCGACGTCAGTTAAAATTTTACGTACATAATTTATTCATCGATCAATCTATTGATTGATTGATTGATTGATTGTTTTTATTTATATACCTAGAGTAGCTTTAAGTTAATATTACAGTTTATAAACCCCACTGCGTACCCCAAAAACAGATAGCATACAGTTACTTCCCTTTGAGATACCGCTCATTTGTTTATGCGCGTCATGACGCAGCCGCGGTGTTCATTAGTTTACAAAGCAATATTAATTCAAAGATTAAAACTAATTATACTTGCACCAAGGTGTGAATTGCGAGAAAAAAAGGCTTAAGGCATATTTAGTTCTTCCAGCGATATTTGGTGCAACTTCTCCGAGCCAGTTACACAAAAACTTTTTCACGTCGTGTTTTGTTTTGCATTTTTTTTATTCTTCATGTCTTCAAGGACTTATGGATATAGACTCTATATAATTCTATTGATGTCTTCCACAAATTGCACAGTTCCAGCGCGTACTTCGCTTGCACAATCATTACTTCTATTCTGTGCTATCGATTAGTCTAACTCCAAAATTGTGTTAGACAGAGAGGAGACGAGTTTGGCATATATCCCATTTATAATTAGCTAAGCATTAATACTAAGCACTTTAGCACAGACTGAAATTAATATGGATTTTTGGCCCTTGCATGTGGATTTTTGGCCCTGTCGTGACACATGACATTTAATATGCCCGGTAGACTAAAACTATATCATGCAAAAACAAGCTTATTTTGTTACTATATATAGTTACACATGTAATAACAGGGTTTATTTCACTCGTGCGCATTAAATAATGTGATGAATAAGGATAGGTTCATTGAGGACAATAATAATTTTGTAAAATGTGCTTTGCAGAATGTATGTATATGTATATTCTTTATTTCCACCTTTTGCTCGTGAAACAGTTTCCTAATGATTTTATCCATAAAGGTAAAAACGAATTTAACATTAACAAATGTATATTTGGATGATGTTGATAAGTATCTAACGCAAGGTTTGAAAGCGAGAAAGTTTGAATTAATTCTTCATGCGGCATATAAATGTATTAATACATTATGCTTATAAAAACATATATATTAATTGACCAAGTTATAATGCAAGTTTTATGATGAAATATATATTATATATAAAGTTATTTGGGTTTCATTATTTACGATATACATGAATTAATCATTTTGTTAAATACTATTTGGCATGTATCAAAATATATTGAAATACAAAAGTATCCGCAGTTCACCAGATATGTCAATACAAGTAGCATAGCAAATCCCAAAGACATATTTTCCGGACATTGTCAGTTAAAAGTAGGTTTCTTTTCTCTATTGCTGGAACAATGATTCGATGTATAGTTTACTGAATTTAATGCTAGTAAAACTTTTACAAAAATCTAGCATAGAGAATGAAACCAAACTTCGAATTTTGCTTAAAACAATTTTGATAGCTTTTCACTTAATTATATAATATCAATATATATGTATTTTGCAAATATGTAATAAAAATACTACCGTTAATTTTGATTGTAGACAATGGAAATATTCTGCACATTGATGAATGGTATTACACTCCGCATATTTGTGAACATGTATGACAAAAGTGTAATAAATATACTTAATGGTATTATACTCCGCATATCCGTGGACATGTATGACAAAAGTGTAATCAATATACTTAATGGTATTACACTCCGCATATCCGCGAACATGTATGACAAAAGTGTAATAAATATACTTAATGGTATTACACTCCGCATATCCGTGAACATGTATGACAAAAGTGTAAATAATATACTTAATGGTATTACACTCCGCATATTCGTGAACATGTATGACAAAAGTTCAATCAATATACTTAATGGTATTACATTCCGCATATTCGTGAACATGTATGACAAAAGTGTCATCAATATACTTAATGGTATTGCACTCCGCATATCCGTGAACATGTATGACAAAAGTGTTATAAATATATTTAATGGTATTACACTCCGCATATCCGTAAACATGTATGACAAAAGTGTAATAAATATACTTAATGGTATTACAATCCGCATATTCGTGAACATGTATGACAAAAGTGTAATAAATATACTTAATGGTATTACACTCCGCATATTCGTGAACATGTATGGCAAAAGTGTAATAAATATACTTAATGGTATTACACTCCGCATATCCGTGAACATGTATGACAAAAGTGTAATCAATATACTTAATGGTATTACACTTCGCATATCTGTGAACATGTATGACAAAAGTGTAATAAATATACTTAATGGTATTACACTCCGCATATCCGTGAACATGTATGACAAAAGTCTAATAAATATACTTAATGGTATTACACTCCGCAAATTCGTGAACATGTATGACAAAAGTGTAATAAATATACTTAATGGTGTTACACTCCGGATATTCATGAACATGTATAAATATACTTAATGGTATTATACTCCGCATATCCGTGAACATGTATGACAAAAGTGTAATAAATATACTTAATGGTATTACACTCCGCATATCCGTGAACATGTATGACAAAAGTCTAATAAATATACTTAATGGTATTACACTCCGCAAATTCGTGAACATGTATGACAAAAGTGTAATAAATATACTTAATGGTGTTACACTCCGGATATTCATGAACATGTATAAATATACTTAATGGTATTATACTCCGCATATCCGTGAACATGTATGACAAAAGTATAATAAATATACTTAATGGTATTACACTCCGCATATCCGTGAACATGTACGACAAAAGTGTAATAAATATACTTAATGGTATTATACTCCGCATATCCGTGAACATGTATGACAAAAGTGTAATCAATATACTTAATATCTTTTTTTTCGAACATTGAATATATTTCTATCCTAGATGTACCATCATTTAAATCGTGTTATACATGTCGATCGCAATAAATATGTTAAATTTGTGTTTTAAAGTGTTGAATAAACTGAAAAATCAAAGTAAATAAGTTTTGTCTTGGTTTATCATTCATGCCATATCTAGATTTAATACAATGACCATACTTACGTTTTAAAGGTGTTCAGTACAGTTTATTTTCTTAAGTTTCTATCGATGCAGTGATAGAGTATTCCGCAAAAACATCAATGTGTACTTCTTTTAATGATTATTTATATTTTTAAAACTGATTTTTAAAAATAAATCTTTATTACTTTCTTAAAACTTAGACAATAACTCTTGGAGAATAATAAATATCTCCATTTACTTGTATGTTCGCAACAGTAAATATTTGTTCGATGCGTGATTATTCTATTAAAATTTTATTTCAGCATTGACATATGTTGCTTTTTACGTTTACTCTGGGTTAATATATGAATTTATTGTGTAACATATGTTTGCATTCCCCATTTCAGAACACGTAAATGATAGTGTCTGTTACGCATATTGTTATGTAGTTGGTATATATATATATATATATTCAATGCTTGTAGGTACATGTAATACATGTTGTATAATCAATTGTCCTATATAAAGAGAGGGCTATGGAGCATTGTATGTTTACAAATAAAATAAACAAAGGCCACTTTCGGGGAAATAATATAAGTACAGCAGATATAGAGGGATAGATCAAAATAGGAGATAGACAGTAGTGTAACAGATCAGAGAGATGCATGGGAAGTTATAGTTAGACGAAATTGCTAATTACTAATTTGTTTGATAATTATGATGGAGACTTCTGGAGTGTGAAGTTATTTTGAGTAGAATTATATATCACGATGTAGGTTGTTGAATTGATAAACTAATTGTGCAACCATATCTATAGTCTCTATAGTTGATTATGCCATAGTATAGTTATAATTTAGGTACAAGTTACATGTTAGTTGTAATTGTTATATGTGTATTTTAGGTAAGGACTCGCGTGACATAGAAGTATATCTCGGCGAGATACCAGAAAGAATGGCAATGTACTTTTATCATAAAAACAAACTACCAGTCGAGTGCTCAGTTGCCTTCAAAAGTCCTGTCCATGCAAGATACCTTAAAGTGACCAGACGTGGAATCGAAGACCTGCTACTGTGCAAGATGGAGGTGTATAGTGCGGTATAAATGACAGAATCAAAGATAAACATAAATTATCTGCAATAAATGAATAAAATTATGCTTGACAAACAGAATTTCTGATAAGTTATCTATACTTTGTTTGTTAGTGTGTTTGTTTGTAAGGAGTCATGTGCTCTTTTCTAAATTTTAGTAATATAAAGGAGGTCTGCGCACCTTATCCGCTAGGTAGTTAACAATTATCAGAAACATATTATCCAGGAAAACCCCTGACTACTTCCCAACATATGCGGTTCGTTCCTGTCCATGAACAATCATTACAGAGGTTGTGGCTGGCTGGGAATTCAAACTTACGACTCCTCATTATATTGCGCATCATTGCGAACAATTTTATTTAATTTTAGACACAATTTTCTTACATGTTGCTTCTTTAGTCGACCAGATTTTGCTTATTTTTCTGCATTTTTAACTGCATCTACACCAGAATCTTTGTTCTTTGTTCTTTGTCCACCTAAAATTGTCTCATAAGACACTTTTGTTAATAAATAAACCCGTGTGATTTTATCAAAATGACCGTTCATTTTTTTAGGGGTGGGGCGTGACTTTAGCAGTTGCGCTCAGAGCTAACATGAGTTTCCTATACCATGTTTAACGTTTCCTTACTACCAACCTAATAACAGCCCTATAAACCCAACCTACCCCCACCCAAACATAAAGTAGTTATGCGGTCTTAAACGATAACATGAACTTACTATGCATTACGTGCATTTTTGGTTAACCTATCAGATAAATATATGCAATTATATAAATTCATGTATTTAATCAATGTTAAAACCAGCACTAATTAATATTACTTAACTGATAATTAAGCACATAATTACGTGTACCAAAGTTTTACAATTACGTTTGAAAACATAATAACCGCTGATTCCCCCTTTCCCCCCCCCCCCCCCCCCCCCCCACCCTCACGGGCACGCACGCACACATCGTTATACACACAAAAGTAGTTTCGCGTATAACACACACAACGTAAAATTATGTTTAATCAAGCAGATAAATAATACAAATTGTATATCATATCAACCTAGTGTCATTAAGTAACACCTATTAAAAGTTGCAAATCTAGGTCACAGAGTATATATCACTTCGCACGCGATGTGTTTGAAAGTCAGCGCTTTTAATGTTTTGCCGCCCCGCTTATGAGCGGCGTTTTAGGGCCATGGAAAATATAAGTTTAAGAATTAACTATTAATGTCGACATACACATTTTGATTTTTTCTGTTTTTAACAAAATGTTTCACTGTTGCTCTAGGGAAATCAATAAATAAAATAGAAAAAAGAAAATACTAAAGTATGCAGATTTTGTACCCTGTATTAGAAACAATGGCAATCGGGAGTATTCTACTTTAACGTGTGCAAACTGACCTGATTGTCTATACATAAAAAAAACAACAACGGCATTTTACATCTTATATGCTCCGCCCCTATCAGTACTTTACTGCTTTGATAACAACAGTGGTCAAAGACTGCCTATATTGAAATGACTATAACTCTGGAATCTCGTGTTTCAGCAGATATATGTATATACAGTATGCAAACGACCGCAAAGCAGAACCAGTTTCGCAACAATTCCGAGAACAAGACGGTATAAAAACAAACATTGCCCGATTACTTGGGAAACCTTAAATGCAATCGCTTGTCTGCGGCCAGGATGCAGTACCTTCGCACAAAGAGCCTACGTCATTGATTTTTGTCGTGTGCTCACCCAGACGCTTGTACCCATTTTCGAAGCTTTTGATTGACGAAGATTATTGTAAGAGGGTCTAAAGGGAAAGGTGGGAAATGTAATATATAAGGATATCAAAGTAGAAATAAAATTTAGTTATTAAATTGTTTTATGGATAAATGATTAAGCGAATGACACCAGTGTCTTAATTACAGAGACTGGAAAACTAATATCAATTCAACATGCACGGCTGAAATTTCTTGTGGCACCTTTAGTATTTATATGTGATCACAACTTCACAAGTAAAATAAGGGTCGGACTACAAGTTATACCAACAATAATTGAGGCCTTTCGCAACACAGTTTTTTGTATACAAATGTTGGTCAGGATGTATTACTTTACTTTTAACATAATTTAAGTATTGAAATATTGTTACAAGTCACTTTTTGTAATTCAGAGGCTGTGGTTTAATACATTAAAAAAACATATCTGTGGAACAATTCTTTTTTCATAACGTACTTTACTATTCAGAGAATGCTTGAGAAGTGATTCAAAACTACAAATACATCCCAGAGAATCATAGAATAACATAGTCTCCCCATTCTAATTATTGTATACTAAATAAAAACAAATTTAATTGGCAGTTGGCAGTGATTAATGGTGCATAAACACACACGTTTGGAAACAGAGGACATTAAGGTATAGGTCAAGCTTGGGTCTCACACTCTCGTAAATGTCAGCTGACAGTCTTAAAGTACAGTATTTTAACAAATATGTAAGAATTATTTGATGAAATAATTAAGGAGAGAAGTACGATCAACGGAAGGGTTTAATCAATGTCTGGCAAGTGTCTATGCATAACAAACGACTAATTAATTATCAAATTTAAATTCTGAATGTGATTGAATAAAGTGATATTATCATGTTCTGCAAGCGTATCTTTAATAACTTTTTGAACCTTGGTCTGAATATAAGTTTGGTACTTAATTAAAGCTGATAAAAAATTATCAAAAATGCTGACTATTTCCAATTATCAATTATTTAATATTTTTCTCCAGAAGTTAAATTATTACAGGCGGAATTTTTACGAATTTTTTTTTTTAACAAAAATGTAGTGTAAAATTTACCCGTTTTAACAAAAACATTTTAACAACACATCATTTGCATGTATTCATGGGTGGCACAAATTTGACATAGATGTTTGAAGATTTTCTATTTATTACTTCAAAAATAGGCTAAAATGAGAGAATGATCACAAAAAAACTGTACACGTAAAAAAACAGTACTTAGTATCTGCACTTCGAGACCCATTTATTGGTGCAATTCGCCATTGGACGACATCTGATATTGAAATATACAGCAGTATCTCCATTTCCGGGCCCATTTATTGGTGTAATGAGCCATTGGACATAATCTGATATAGAAATAGATATTTTACCTAATAAAAAACTGAAAAATTAAGTCCATAAAGGGCCAGAACTCTGCCAAAATGCAACCCATAATAATGGGTTTTGTGTCTGTGTGTTCCATTGATGATGCTGAACACACAAAAACTTTAGCTTTGAAAACCAACGCTGACACTGTAGCCAGTACAATAGCCTTCCTACCTCCTATTCTACGAATAGTCGAGCTTTTCATCATATGGATATTTATGCCAAATATGAATTAAGTCGGCTTATCAGTTTTGGAGAAGAAAAATTATTAAAAATTGTATCCCTTTTTTGGCCCCTGCTGGCCCCTTAAGGATATTAAATTCCTTTTAAAAGGCCCAGTCTCAACTGTTATGACTGAACAATGCTTCTGACAGCCTTATGATTGGAATAATACCAAAAATATATGATAAAAAAATATAATTTCCTGTTTTCTCATACTCTTCCTATGTAAACATCAAAGTCCCCTTACTGGGCCCCCAATACATCATAACCCCTTCATTTGAACAAAATTCAAACGCTTCATCATATGGAACATTTGTACCAAATATGAATGAATTTGACTCATCAGTTTTAGAGAAGATTTTTTATTTCATATTGTTTTCCCGTTTTAGACCCCACCTTGCCCCTTCTGGATATCAAATCCCCTTTACAGAACTCAGTCTCAAAAGTTATGACTTAACAACGCTTCAGACACTAATATGATTGGAATAATTCCAAAAACCGATGAGAAAAAACACAATTTCCTGTTTTCCCTTACTATTCCTATGTAAACATGAAAGTCCCCTTTCTAGACCCCAATATATCCTGACCTCTTCATTTGAACAAATTTCAAACTCTTCATCATATGGATCATTTGTACCAAATATAAATGAATTAGACTCATCAGTTCTTGAGAAGATTTTTGAAAACGTATCCCTTTTGGGACGTTTATAGCTATTAAATCCCATTTAAAGCTCTTAGTCTCTACTGTTGACTTACAATGCTTCAGATACCATTATGATTTGAATAATACCAAAAAATGGAAGAGAAAAGCATAATTTCCTGTTTTCCTATACCATTCAGTAATGTTACCTTAAAATTCAAAAATAAAGTATCATTAAAACATTTTAATGGTAACCTAAGAAAAAATAATAAAAATTATTTCCCTTAAAATAATTTGGTTTATTTATTTGAGAAATAATGTTTGACCGTTACTACGGATTCGTAGCTCTTCAGATTTTATCGTCCGATAAGCTGGTTCCCCTTTCAATAAACACATTGTTTAATAATACAATACAGAATCGGAAAACAAGCGGTCCAACCGCGGTATATAAACGCAAATCCCGTGCAGCCTTCTCACTTTTATCTACACGACACAAGAGTTTACAAAATTAAACTGAATAGCTTAGAATGCCACGTGGAAGAGTGAGGCGACGAGTAGCCCGCAGAGAGGGCCAGGAAAGTAACAGGCAAAACGCTAGGCTGGCAGCCCAGCCGCAACAAAACGAGGACAACCGCCTGCGGACGAGAGGCAGGAAAAGGAATGCCGACGAGGTACAACGGCAGGACGACAACGCGGCAGGTGCGGAGAGACACGTGGGCGCGCAAGGCCAGACGCACGAACTCGACGCTGGTGACAACAGGCTGCTCCAGAATGATGCCGACGTCTGGGTACTTGGTGACTCTATACCGTATTGGGCCGGTGAACAGGTTAAAGCGACAGGAAACCGAATTTTCGTCTAGACAACAAGATAGCTTGGTGGGGTATAAGGGGTTTGCGGTGGAATGCATTTCGCCAGTCGATCCAGAGTCAGGCGCTACTGTCACCTCCTCCAGCAGTCATCGTAATACATTAAGGTGGTAACGATTTACACTCTATTTCCATCTGCAAAATTAAAAGAAGTATAACTTCTGAGATACGGTATCTTAGGGAAGCCTTCACCAATACAATGATTACATGGGTAGACATTTTGCCTAGAAGTGCCTGGAGAGGGGACTTCAGCCTTAAACTTATGGACGCAAAACGCAAGCGGGTTAATAGATTAGGCTGCACCAGTGTACCTAAGTTTGGGAAAAGCGATGTCATAAGTCCAGACATTGATACCAAAACCAACTTCTTTCGTGCCGACGGTGTACATCTAAACGAGGTCGGTCTCGAATTTTACCTTGATTTTATAAGAGAATCGCTATTGAAAAATATGTCTTCCGTTCATTAGAATTTTTGGGGGATAAATTCTATCGGCCGAGGGTGACCAGGTGTAAAATAAACAGTACAGTCGTCGGCACCCCTTTTAGCACCGGATGTTTGGCGGTAGACCCTAACTTTCAATGTGGCACTGGTTTCCGGTGCGTAGCCGTTGTAAGCTGGGGCCTATGGTCATGCATTCGGGTGGAGTCTGTTGTTGACTTGTGTTGTATTGCGTGTTGCTTCAATTTGCTTTCATTGTAATCAAAAGCTGGGTCTCTGTTATGGGAGTTTGCCTGTAGCGCCTGGTCGCCTTTCGGTGGCGGAATCTATACACCATAGAGCGGCCTAAACATGCCAACCTTTATTTACCTTTTAATAGTATAGATTATGATTTTTTATTATCTCAAAGTTTGTTACTGCACAAACGTAACTATATATGTTCAATAAACATAGAGAATGCTGCACGTTTTCCTTTTATTTCGAGTTATATTAAATAATTAAATTTTTTTCAAATTATGTAATCATATTTTTAGCATAATTTGCTTCTTTTAAAATGAACATAATTTTCTTAACGTTTTTTTTCCCGTAACCGTTTAAACATCCATTAAAGAAAAATAAAAGGTGCCGGAAAGACGGGAAAAGGCTTCGTAAAAATATATGACCGGACGATGTTTAAACTGGTATTAGAAAGTCGCGCATGCGCGTCTCGATATCTTACAAAACAAGATGGGACATTCAAAATATAAAGTTTCTCGGAGTATATCGTATGTATATTTTAAACAATAAAATAACATGACTTTTTAAGAAAAAGTTTCACGATTCCACATTTCATCTTATATACCATCAACCTAAAACCGGGTATATAGCAATGATATTGTTGCAGCATACATTTGTTTTCAAAGCTATTTTCTTCAAATTCCAAAAAAATAAATTGTCATGGCGTAACAATCGTTTATGATTTACCCCGACGAGTGAGCGTATATTACATAAAAATAACCTGAACATGTTGTTGTATAGGATTTTTAACCAGCGATATACTTAAAATATAGAGACAGCTCTGGGAATTACAGGTATCCCGCCGGAACACTCCACTTTCCAAAGTTGGTGTCCCGTCAAGAAAAAAATCAAGCATCTTAGCTGCATTGTTCATTAATTACACAGAAACATTGACATTACATTGAAACAAGTTTAATTGAAACCATTCAGCTATTTTTATTTACGCAGATAAGTAAGAAATTAGTGAAATGAAAATCGATTTCAGAGAATGTTTACTTATTTACGCAATAAAGAAATAGATTTAAGCGCAAAACTTGTTGCTTATGCGTAATTAATACGCACGTAAAACAAATCTGGTGCGTATCCACACAATTTTAATGCGTCATATACGCAGATACGCATCTTATCTGGGGCTCTGCTATTCAAATACAGGCTAGATAAATCTTTTTTAGTCTTACAGACGGGAACCACAGACTTTTTACAATGATTTAAATTTTGTTTGTTTTCAAAATATTTGGCTTCATTTTTACGCGGGTTTACAATTATATATATTGGTGTCCAACTGATAGTTATTTACTACAAATAAAGCATTTAGCTGTTCTCCCTAAGCTTTGATTCCCAGTAGACTTGACATGTTTAGAACAGAGATTTGATATTGGTGTAGTATTTGTGATTTGTAGAAATGTATAAGACTGAACTGAAGGTAAAGCATGAAATTCAGAACTGTTATCAAGGTCAAAAACTAACTGGTCTGGTTTAAAACAACTCATATTGAACTGTAATCTAATTGCAAAATTGTACACACTTTTAAGAGAACTATAGCAAAATATATTTAACGTAAAGCAATATCAAATAATGACTGAAAGGATACTAACATAGCGGCTAGTCATTAATATAAAAGAGAAAAAAACTGATACAAGGTAACAGGGGACAGGATCTCATATATTGAGAGACCTCTATTTCATATTTTTACATAATGAAACTTACATTTACAATGTTCATTTTTGTAATAAAATCGTTAACTTTATTTGCTGATTTTTAAAAAAAATAAATCAAAATACCCCATTGATGGGTTCTCATATTGACCTCCAGTCTCTCATCTTGAGAGACCCCTATTTCATATTTTTAAATAATTAAAACTTTAATTTACAACATTTTTGTTATAAAACCACTGACTTAATTTGCTCCTTTAAAACAAAAAAATGTTCAAACTACCCCATTCTTTTAACAAAGTACTAAAACATTTATTTCTAGACTAAAAAACAACAAATAAAATAAAAACAATTACAAGTCTTGCAATAAATTAAGGTGGGCTTTAAAAATCAATACAACTCAAGTGCATAATGCCTTCAAATTACTTTTGAGTCAACCCTTAATTATTCTGCTGCCTATCTTCAAACGACCAAAGTTTTTTAGCAAAGAAATTTATTTAAAAGCGTTAACGTACATTTTCAAGTACATAAGTATTGAATAATGATGATGCTATGTTTCTTAAGGATCAGCTTGTATTTTAAACACGTTACTTTGAATTAAATTTTACTTTGATTTCAATCAAATGAATTCTTCAACAGCACAAATTCAACTTACTACGACACCGGAGGTACGAAAATGGCAATATTTTCAAACAAATAACGGATTTGAAATTTTCAGCCAATCAAAAATCATTTTTTATACTAACTCTGATGAAACATTATGAAAAAGACGCGATTTTCATAAAAGAAATCACGAAAAATGAGAAAATGTTTTCATTTCCGATTCCGCCAATATTTTAACAATCAGTTTTCTGTACAACGGCATTATATTTACATTTCCTTCCAAATTAAATAAATTAGAACATCACTTACCTTTTGTAGATAATACTCCATCTTATCGATGAAAAAATACACACATTTGCCAAACATTTTAGAGAATGTAATATGCATTGTTGTATATGTCCTTCGTCCTGACACGCAAAATATACAAAACGGTGGTTGACAATAGACGGCTAACATTCGAGTTTTTTTTTCGAGAAGCGGTTATTGGCCTGGGAAATTAAATACTTTTACTCTCCTTTTTTGTAGAGTTTATGGACATTTTAAAAGATATTCGAGGTAAATTCTTCATATATAGATATAATATTGTACCTTTATAAAGTAACTTTGTGGTTGATGTCCATTCCATATTTACTTCGCTGTTGAGATCTTTGATGTTACCGACACCCGCTCTAATAGTTGCCATCTTTCAAAACGGGCAGTGGAAATACGACGTTCGTCTTGTAGCTTTTCAAAAATTGTAGTTAAGATATTAAATCAGTTATATTACAAATTTCAAGAAAATTTGAAGAAACCCATTTTTGCTGCCCAATTTGAAGTTTCAACAATTTTACGTTAAAATAAAACAACAACAACATAATTACGAAACAGCCGCCGACGCTACAAAAATCAAATACCGCAAGCTTTAATGCAGGTAAGTTTATACATTGCGTCATTTTTCCTATATTTTGAAATATGTATTAAAATTTCGAGGACGTTGGTTATGCCACTATCTCAATATATTGAGTTTAATATGGCACTACAATTTCAATTTAAAACGCGCGCTCCTTTAATTGGACTTATTTTGTTAAACTTCTGTGCAAAAATGAGCAGGTATTTCGATGAATCCACGTTATTTTTTGTTCTCGTGGGTCCCAACTGGTAATACCTTGTGGAATAAAATCACTTTATATGAAATCAAGAAAAACTATATTTTTTCTTTATTTATTCTTTGAAATATAAGTTCATCAGACAGACGATACTTTACATGAATAGCATTCATGCAGCTTTAACTAGCAGTTCAATTTAAAATGAAATTTTCCGTACATTATTTCGTCACAATTGTTTTCAACATTTTATGATAATAGAAGTTTATTAAATAATTAAAATATTCAAACTCATTTTCATATGTATTGTAACATGAAACTTATGTTTGTTTAGTGATTTTTTTTATATTGCTACGTACATATTCAACATTTTATAATATTAAAACTTTGTCCAAAAAAATCAGATATTTAAACTCATCTGGAACATTCCGTTCATATGTATTGTTACATGAAACTAATGTTTGTTTAGTGTGTTTTTTTATATTGCGACGTACATTTTAAACCTTTTATAATATTTAAACTTATCAAAAATTATATATTCAAACTCATCTGGAACACTCCGTTCATATGTATTGTTACATGAAACTAATGTTTGTTTAGAGCGTGTTTTTTATATTGCTACGTGCATATTCAACATTTTATAATATTAAAACTTTATCAAAAATTAAATATTCAAACTCACCGGGAACACTCCCTTCATATGTACTGTTACATGGAACTAATGTTTGTTTAGTGTTTATTTTATATTGCTACGTCCATGTTAAACATTTCATAATATTTAAACTTATCAAAAATAATATATTCAAACTCATCGGGAACACTCCGTTCATATGTACTGTTACATGAAACTAATGTTTGTTTTGTGTGTTTTTTATATTGCTACGTACATTTTAAACATTTTATAATATTAAAACTTTATAAAAAATAATATTTTCAAACTCATCTGGAACACACCGTTCATATGTATTGTAACATGAAACTAATGTTTGTTTTGTGTGTTTTTATATCGCTACGTACATATTCAACATTTTATAATATTAAAACTTTATCAAAAATAATATTTTCAAACTCATCGGGAACACTCCGTTCATATGTATTGTAACATGAAACTAATGTTTGGTTAGTGTGTGTTTTTATATCACTACGTACATATTCAACATTTTATAATATTAAAACTTTATCAAAAATAAGATATTCAAACTCATCGGGAACATTTCGTTCATATGTATTGTAACATGAAACTAATGTTTGTTTAGTGTGTGTTTTATATTGCTATGTGCATATTAAACATTTTTTAATATTAAAACTTTATCAAAAATAAGATATTCAAACTCATCGGGAACACTCTGTTCATATGTATTGTAACATGAAACTAATGTTTGTTTAGTGTGTTTTTTTATATTGCTCATGCATATTAAATATTTTATAATATTAAAACTTTATCAAAAATAATATTTTCAAACTCATCGGGAACACTCCGTTCATATGTATTGTTACATGAAACTAATGTTTGTTTAGTGTGTTTTTTTAAATTGCTCATGCATATTAAATATTTTATAATATTAAAACTTTATCAAAAAAAATATATTCAAACTCATCGGGAACACTCCGTTCATATGAATTGTTACATGAAACTAATGTTTGTTTAGTGTGTTTTTTTATATTACTACGTACATATTAAACATTTTATAATATTAAAACTTTATCAAAAATAAGATATTCAAACTCATCTGGAACTCTCCGTTCATATGTATTGTTACATGAAACTAATGTTCGTTTTGTGTGTTTTTTATATCGCTACGTGCATATTAAACATTTTATAATATTAAACCTTTATCAAAAATAATACATTCAAATTCATCGGGAACACTCCGTTCATATGTATTGTAACATAAAACTAATGTTTGTTTAGTGTGTTTTTTTTTATATTACTACGTATATATTCAACATTTTATAATATTAAAACTTTATCAAAAATAAGATATTCAAACTCATCTGGAACTCTCCGTTCATATGTATTGTTACATGAAACTAATGTTTGTTTAGTGTGTTTTTTTATATTGCTCATGCATATTAAGTATTTTATAATATTAAAGCTTGATCAAAAATAAGATATTCAAACTCATCGGGAACATTTCGTTCATATGTATTGTAACATGAAACTAATGTTTGTTTTGTGTGTTTTTATATCGCTACGTACATATTCAACATTTTATAATATTAAAACTTTATCAAAAATAATATTTTCAAACTCATCGGGAACACTTTGTTCATATGTATTGTAACATGAAACTAATGTTTGGATAGTGTGTGTTTTTATATCACTACGTACATATTCAACATTTTATAATATTAAAACTTTATCAAAAATAATATATTCAAACTCATCGGGAACACTCCTTTCAAATGTATTGTTACATGAAACTAATGTTTGTTTAGTGTGTTTTTTTATATTGCTCATGCATATTAAATATTTTATAATATTAAAACTTTATCAAAAATAATATATTCAAACTCATCTGGAACACTCCGTTCATATGTATTGTTACATGAAACTAATGTTTGTTTAGTGTGTTTTTTTATATTGCTACGTACATATTAAACATTTTATAATATTAAAACTTTATCAAAAATAAGATATTCAAACTCATCTGGAACTCTCCGTTCATATGTATTGTTACATGAAACTAATGTTTGTTTTTTGTGTTTTTTATATCGCTACGTATATATTCAACATTTTATAATATTAAATATTTCATCAAAAATAAATATTCAAACTCATCTGGAACACTCCGTTCATATGTATTGTAACATGAAACTAATGTTTGTTTAGTTTGTGTTTTTATATCGCTACGTACATATTCAACATTTTATAATATTAAATATTTTATCAAAAATAAGTTATTCAAACTCATCGGGAACACTCCGTTCATATGTATTGTAACATGAAACTAATGTTTGTTTAGTGTGTGTTTTTATATCGCTACGTACATATTTAACATTTTATAATATTAAAACTTTATCAAAAATAATATTTTCAAACTCATCGGGAACACTCCGTTCATATGTATTGTAACATGAAACTAATGTTTGTTTAGTTTGTGTTTTTATATCGCTATATACATATTCAACATTTTATAATATTAAAACTTTATCAAAAATAAGATTTCAAACTCATCGGGAACACTCCCTTCATACGTATTGTTACATGAAACTAATGTTTGTTTAGTGTTTTTTTTATATTACTACGTACATATTAAACATTTTATAATATTAAAACTTTATCAAAAATAAGATATTCAAACTCATCTGGAACTCTCCGTTCATATGTATTGTAACATAAAACTAATGTTTGTTTTGTGTGTTTTTTATATTGCTACGTGCACATTAAACCTTTTATAATATTAAAACTTTATTAAATATAATATTTTCAAACTCATCGGGAACTCTCCGTTCATATGTATGTTACATGAAATTAATGTTTGTTTAGTGTGTTTTTTATATTGCTACGTGCATATTAAACATTTTATAATATTAAAACTTTATTAAATATAATATATTCAAACTCATCTAGAACACTCCGTTCATATGTATTGTAACATGAAACAAATGTTTGTTAAGTGTGTTTTTATATTGCTACGTACATATTCAACATTTTATTATTTTAAAACTTTATCAAAAATAATATTTTCAAACTCATCGGGAACACTCCGTTCATATGTATTGTTACATGAAACTAATGTTTGTTTAGTGTTTTTTTTTTATATTACTACGTACATATTTAACATTTTATAATATTAAAACTTTATCAAAAATAAGATATTCAAACTCGTCTGGAACATTCCTTTCATATGAATTGTTACATGGAACTAATGTTTGTTTAGTGTTTTTTTTTTTTTATTGCTACGTACATATTCAACATTTTATTATTTTAAAACTTTATCAAAAATAATATTTTCAAACTCATCGGGAACACTCCGTTCATATGTATTGTTACATGAAACTAATGTTTGTTTAGTGTTTTTTTTATATTACTACGTACATATTTAACATTTTATAATATTAAAACTTTATCAAAAATAAGATATTCAAACTCGTCTGGAACATTCCTTTCATATGAATTGTTACATGGAACTAATGTTTGTTTAGTGTTTTTTTTTTTTATTGCTACGTACATATTCAACATTTTATAATATTAAAACTTGATCAAAAATAAGATATTCAAACTCATCTGGAACTCTCCGTTCATATGTATTGTTACATGAAACTAATGTTTGTTTAGTGTGTTTTTATATTGCTTAGTACATATTCAACATTTTATAATACTAAAACTTTATCAAAAATTAGGTATTCAAACTCATCTGGAACGCTCCCTTCACATGTATTGTTACATGAAACTAATGTTTGTTTAGTGTGCTTTTTTATATTGTTACGTATATATTCAACATTTTATAATATTAAATATTTCATCAAAAATAAATATTCAAACTCATCTGGAACACTCCGTTCATATGTATTGTAACATGAAACTAATGTTTGTTTAGTTTGTGTTTTTATATCGCTACGTACATATTCAACATTTTATAATATTAAATATTTTATCAAAAATAAGTTATTCAAACTCATCGGGAACACTCCGTTCATATGTATTGTAACATGAAACTAATGTTTGTTTAGTGTGTGTTTTTATATCGCTACGTACATATTTAACATTTTATAATATTAAAACTTTATCAAAAATAATATTTTCAAACTCATCGGGAACACTCCGTTCATATGTATTGTAACATGAAACTAATGTTTGTTTAGTTTGTGTTTTTATATCGCTATATACATATTCAACATTTTATAATATTAAAACTTTATCAAAAATAAGATTTCAAACTCATCGGGAACACTCCCTTCATACGTATTGTTACATGAAACTAATGTTTGTTTTGTGTGTTTTTTTTATATTGCTACGTACATATTAAACATTTTATAATATTAAAACTTTATCAAAAATAAGATATTCAAACTCATCTGGAACTCTCCGTTCATATGTATTGTAACATGAAACTAATGTTTGTTTTGTGTGTTTTTTATATTGCTACGTGCACATTAAACCTTTTATAATATTAAAACTTTATTAAATATAATATTTTCAAACTCATCGGGAACTCTCCGTTCATATGTATTGTTACATGAAATTAATGTTTGTTTAGTGTGTTTTTTATATTGCTACGTGCATATTAAACATTTTATAATATTAAAACTTTATTAAATATAATATATTCAAACTCATCTAGAACACTCCGTTCATATGTATTGTAACATGAAACAAATGTTTGTTAAGTGTGTTTTTATATTGCTACGTACATATTCAACATTTTATTATTTTAAAACTTTATCAAAAATAATATTTTCAAACTCATCGGGAACACTCCGTTCATATGTATTGTTACATGAAACTAATGTTTGTTTAGTGTTTTTTTTATATTACTACGTACATATTTAACATTTTATAATATTAAAACTTTATCAAAAATAAGATATTCAAACTCGTCTGGAACATTCCTTTCATATGAATTGTTACATGGAACTAATGTTTGTTTAGTGTTTTTTTTTTTTATTGCTACGTACATATTCAACATTTTATTATTTTAAAACTTTATCAAAAATAATATTTTCAAACTCATCGGGAACACTCCGTTCATATGTATTGTTACATGAAACTAATGTTTGTTTAGTGTTTTTTTTATATTACTACGTACATATTTAACATTTTATAATATTAAAACTTTATCAAAAATAAGATATTCAAACTCGTCTGGAACATTCCTTTCATATGAATTGTTACATGGAACTAATGTTTGTTTAGTGTTTTTTTTTTTTATTGCTACGTACATATTCAACATTTTATAATATTAAAACTTGATCAAAAATAAGATATTCAAACTCATCTGGAACTCTCCGTTCATATGTATTGTTACATGAAACTAATGTTTGTTTAGTGTGTTTTTATATTGCTTAGTACATATTCAACATTTTATAATACTAAAACTTTATCAAAAATTAGGTATTCAAACTCATCTGGAACGCTCCCTTCACATGTATTGTTACATGAAACTAATGTTTGTTTAGTGTGCTTTTTTATATTGTTACGTATATATTCAACATTTTATAATATTAAATATTTCATCAAAAATAAATATTCAAACTCATCTGGAACACTCCGTTCATATGTATTGTAACATGAAACTAATGTTTGTTTAGTTTGTGTTTTTATATCGCTACGTACATATTCAACATTTTATAATATTAAATATTTTATCAAAAATAAGTTATTCAAACTCATCGGGAACACTCCGTTCATATGTATTGTAACATGAAACTAATGTTTGTTTAGTGTGTGTTTTTATATCGCTACGTACATATTTAACATTTTATAATATTAAAACTTTATCAAAAATAATATTTTCAAACTCATCGGGAACACTCCGTTCATATGTATTGTAACATGAAACTAATGTTTGTTTAGTTTGTGTTTTTATATCGCTATATACATATTCAACATTTTATAATATTAAAACTTTATCAAAAATAAGATTTCAAACTCATCGGGAACACTCCCTTCATACGTATTGTTACATGAAACTAATGTTTGTTTTGTGTGTTTTTTTTATATTGCTACGTACATATTAAACATTTTATAATATTAAAACTTTATCAAAAATAAGATATTCAAACTCATCTGGAACTCTCCGTTCATATGTATTGTAACATGAAACTAATGTTTGTTTTGTGTGTTTTTTATATTGCTACGTGCACATTAAACCTTTTATAATATTAAAACTTTATTAAATATAATATTTTCAAACTCATCGGGAACTCTCCGTTCATATGTATTGTTACATGAAATTAATGTTTGTTTAGTGTGTTTTTTATATTGCTACGTGCATATTAAACATTTTATAATATTAAAACTTTATTAAATATAATATATTCAAACTCATCTAGAACACTCCGTTCATATGTATTGTAACATGAAACAAATGTTTGTTAAGTGTGTTTTTATATTGCTACGTACATATTCAACATTTTATTATTTTAAAACTTTATCAAAAATAATATTTTCAAACTCATCGGGAACACTCCGTTCATATGTATTGTTACATGAAACTAATGTTTGTTTAGTGTTTTTTTTATATTACTACGTACATATTTAACATTTTATAATATTAAAACTTTATCAAAAATAAGATATTCAAACTCGTCTGGAACATTCCTTTCATATGAATTGTTACATGGAACTAATGTTTGTTTAGTGTTTTTTTTTTTTATTGCTACGTACATATTCAACATTTTATTATTTTAAAACTTTATCAAAAATAAGATATTCAAACTCATCGGGAACACTCCGTTCATATGTATTGTTACATGAAACTAATGTTTGTTTAGTGTTTTTTTTATATTACTACGTACATATTTAACATTTTATAATATTAAAACTTTATCAAAAATAAGATATTCAAACTCGTCTGGAACATTCCTTTCATATGAATTGTTACATGGAACTAATGTTTGTTTAGTGTTTTTTTTTTTTATTGCTACGTACATATTCAACATTTTATAATATTAAAACTTGATCAAAAATAAGATATTCAAACTCATCTGGAACTCTCCGTTCATATGTATTGTTACATGAAACTAATGTTTGTTTAGTGTGTTTTTATATTGCTTAGTACATATTCAACATTTTATAATACTAAAACTTTATCAAAAATTAGGTATTCAAACTCATCTGGAACGCTCCCTTCACATGTATTGTTACATGAAACTAATGTTTGTTTAGTGTGCTTTTTTATATTGTTACGTATATATTCAACATTTTATAATATTAAATATTTCATCAAAAATAAATATTCAAACTCATCTGGAACACTCCGTTCATATGTATTGTAACATGAAACTAATGTTTGTTTAGTTTGTGTTTTTATATCGCTACGTACATATTCAACATTTTATAATATTAAATATTTTATCAAAAATAAGTTATTCAAACTCATCGGGAACACTCCGTTCATATGTATTGTAACATGAAACTAATGTTTGTTTAGTGTGTGTTTTTATATCGCTACGTACATATTTAACATTTTATAATATTAAAACTTTATCAAAAATAATATTTTCAAACTCATCGGGAACACTCCGTTCATATGTATTGTAACATGAAACTAATGTTTGTTTAGTTTGTGTTTTTATATCGCTATATACATATTCAACATTTTATAATATTAAAACTTTATCAAAAATAAGATTTCAAACTCATCGGGAACACTCCCTTCATACGTATTGTTACATGAAACTAATGTTTGTTTTGTGTGTTTTTTTTATATTGCTACGTACATATTAAACATTTTATAATATTAAAACTTTATCAAAAATAAGATATTCAAACTCATCTGGAACTCTCCGTTCATATGTATTGTAACATGAAACTAATGTTTGTTTTGTGTGTTTTTTATATTGCTACGTGCACATTAAACCTTTTATAATATTAAAACTTTATTAAATATAATATTTTCAAACTCATCGGGAACTCTCCGTTCATATGTATTGTTACATGAAATTAATGTTTGTTTAGTGTGTTTTTTATATTGCTACGTGCATATTAAACATTTTATAATATTAAAACTTTATTAAATATAATATATTCAAACTCATCTAGAACACTCCGTTCATATGTATTGTAACATGAAACAAATGTTTGTTAAGTGTGTTTTTATATTGCTACGTACATATTCAACATTTTATTATTTTAAAACTTTATCAAAAATAATATTTTCAAACTCATCGGGAACACTCCGTTCATATGTATTGTTACATGAAACTAATGTTTGTTTAGTGTTTTTTTTATATTACTACGTACATATTTAACATTTTATAATATTAAAACTTTATCAAAAATAAGATATTCAAACTCGTCTGGAACATTCCTTTCATATGAATTGTTACATGGAACTAATGTTTGTTTAGTGTTTTTTTTTTTTATTGCTACGTACATATTCAACATTTTATAATATTAAAACTTGATCAAAAATAAGATATTCAAACTCATCTGGAACTCTCCGTTCATATGTATTGTTACATGAAACTAATGTTTGTTTAGTGTTCTTTATATTGCTTAGTACATATTCAACATTTTATAATACTAAAACTTTATCAAAAATTAGGTATTCAAACTCATCTGGAACGCTCCCTTCACATGTATTGTTACATGAAACTAATGTTTGTTTAGTGTGCTTTTTTATATTGTTACGTACATATTCAACATTTTATGATATTAAACATTTATCAAAACTTATATATTCAAACTCATATGGAACATTCCGTTCATATGTATTGTTACATGAAACTAATGTTTGTTTAGTGTGTTTTTATATTGCTTAGTACATATTCAACATTTTATAATACTAAAACTTTATCAAAAATTAGGTATTCAAACTCATCTGGAACGCTCCCTTCACATGTATTGTTACATGAAACTAATGTTTGTTTAGTGTGCTTTTTTATATTGTTACGTACATATTCAACATTTTATGATATTAAA
This sequence comes from Panopea generosa, assembly GCA_029582155.1. Classification (NCBI taxonomy): domain Eukaryota; kingdom Metazoa; phylum Mollusca; class Bivalvia; order Adapedonta; family Hiatellidae; genus Panopea; species Panopea generosa. Next base: position 29,885,564 of record CM055901.1, on the reverse strand, counting down.
ACTTTATCAAAAATAATATTTTCAAACTCATCTAGAACACTCCGTTCATATGTATTGTTACATGAAACTAATGTTTGTTTAGTGTTTTTTTTATATTGCTTAGTACATATTCAACATTTTATAATATTAAACATTTATCAAAACTAATATATTCAAACTCATCTGGAACACTCCGTTAATATGTACTGTTACATGAAACTAATGTTTGTTTAGTGTTCTTTATATTGCTACGTACATATTTTATATTTTATGATATTAAAACTTTATTAAAACTGAGATATTCAAATTTATGTATCTTTTAGATTAAAAGCCTTTTTTGAATTCTCATTTTTTGAATATAAATGACTGAATGCAATGTATTCAAAAGAGTGATCATTTTAAAACGTAAATCAAGTGTTGTTCGCATTACATAAAACTATTCATTTTAACAAAAACTTTTTTTTTTGCTCGATCTAATTTCAAGTTGTTTAAAAAATAAAGATTTTCTGTTTTGTGTATATTATCATTGACTTGCATGATTGACTATGACCCTGATTGTCTTCCGCAATGTTGATCCCGTTCTATCACTGTTTTGCGAGACCAGGCGAGATTTAAACATATCTTTTATTCTGTTTATTTTTGCAATTAGTTGAACATTCAATAAAGGTAAACGTTTACAATAAGTGATTGAGACTGGTGGATTTATTATAAATACTTATTTTAAAACAGGTTACTATTTTACCGAATGATAATAATTGATCGATTGAATATTGAGCGTCATTTTTATGCCATCGAGGGCTAACAAATATCAGATCAGATCAGCCTAACCACTGTTTCCTGGGAGCCTGAAAGGTTAACCAGTACTCGAGCACATCCCCATATTTGCAAGTAACTAATAACTTTCCCACTTGACTCAACGGTGAAATGGAATGAAAATGAGAAGCAATGTCGTATATCAATCATCACGGAGACTGTTGCCGGGCGGGGATTCGAACTAACAACCCCTGAATGATAAAGCCTAGTATGATTATAAGAGTCGCTAAATTTCAAGACAACGTGACCACCATAAGCGCTCTGTCATGAGATTCTCATGAGAAAGTACATATACAAAGTCAGATTAGAAACAGCCGTATGAGAAAAACATTATAAGTAAGTTACTTCTGGCGTGAGCGACCAACACTCTATCCATTACGCCACCGCCACAATAAATATGATTAACTTTAACATATATCATATCATACTTTAAGAACGTTTTTATTACAATACTTTAAAACATACATCGTACTTGTACATTAATTATTACTAGTTCTATGATTCCTCGTCGGTAATGGAGAATCTTAAAACACCACATAATGTCAAACAAATATTCTGAAACCATGTCGCATTTGAAAGCTAGACTATTAAATCGAAAAACAACGTTATCAGTTTTTATATTTGAAAATCTGTTTCGTTTCAGTTGCTTCAGTCGAAGAAAAACTCCTCTTACTTTATATTATTTGTTTTTTAGTAAAGAAAAGTATTTTTGCGGACATTTTTGTGCATGTTTCTTGTTTTGTACTCGGATTTATCTTTGACCTGGCGTTTGCCAAACAATGTATCTCTTTAGGCATTGAATGTTTATATTTGCCGATATATCTGACACCTTTTTGATACATACAGTGTGGTATTTTCTGTATGCAATTAACAATAAATACATAACAATACAATTAACATTTTTATTTCTTCTATATTTACAATGAAAAATATGTCTTTATTCTATTCCAAACCTCCTTCTCCGCCAATCCAGGCATTCAGCACTCACATCGATTAGTTTTGTTTCGATTCTGTATACATACACATTGATATTGCTTCACTGCAGATAACTGCAACAATATTGTTACAACGTGTAGCTTATGTATTCGTTATCATGAGATGATCGTTTGTATATGCCTGTAAAAGTAGTTTTAGATTACAAATGCCTGACACTTGATATGACCAGTTACTGTGTCCGCAATCAGTGATATTTTAAAACACATTAGGCGTTTTGTACCTCTCGTAGTAATAATTGTGTAAATGGGTTATATACAAATATACTTGAATTTACTTTCCACTCATTTATCTAACACGAGGTGAGGGTTGATTATTTTAACTAAAGAATATAACTAAATACATTATGAAATGTAGTCTCCATTTAACAATAATAATGGATGCTGACGAACTAGTAGAAACGGTGAACCCCGAGTCTGACAGACATATCCTGACTGTGTGATTTCCATCTGGATGTTTGATGAGAGCGAACTGTCCGTTATTCAAATATATATTTCGCTTTTTGTAGTAAACTAAACTATAATCGCCATATTGGACAATTTCTTTCTGTGTCAATTCAACTTGATTACAGAAAAACATTTGCGTAATAAAAAGAGGTTTGTATTTCATGATCCGCCATCTATCTTTGAATTTGAAGTATGTTCTTTTAAATATATGGTCTGGAACACCGTTGGAGGATAATTGTTCCATAACTGAAGACTTGAACACTCCGGTTTGCGATGATATGTAATTAAATTTTGTAAATGTCTGAAACAGTTTCATTGATTTATTTCCGATAGCGAGGAACATTTCCTGAACGTTAATCGCCTCTTGTATTTCTCCAATCAGCTTCTTTGGTTGCACAGAGTACGGTTCAAACAACAACTGAGCAACAAAGCGCTTTACAACGGTATTTTCGTCATTATTGTTATCAAGACTTTCAATTCCTATCTTTGTTAGGAACCAATGAGTTTTCCAGGCGCGTTTTATCGTATCAGAAAGTAAACCTATTAGTTTGTTTGCAGAAAGTCCACTCAGGTCGGATGCCATTAACGGCGTGCAAGTATCCAGCTTAAGTGATAACCAGATATTGTAGCTCGTCTGTTGTAGCTGTTTGCTTATGAAGTCACAAGAGCCGTCGACAACCACTTGACCTAAAGGACAATAAATCCGTTTGCACTCGTATTGATTCTGAAAAACAAACTACTAAGCTTAAAAATAAATATAAAGTATCCAATGCAATTTAAAAATATTGTTCGACTACGTCTTTATAAAGACAATTTATAAGTTTATAATAATTATTATATAATTAAAAATCCAGGAACACAAATAAAAGAATTTGTTTGTTATATATTAATATTTGATACTTTAACTTTATTTATTTAAAAGTCTTTGATCAATTATTATGAATTAGATCATTATTTAACAAATAAAACATATTGAATCTCATATGCAGGTTTTCGGACTTGGCAGTCAGACCTACAGTGTTATATGGACTGACGAGAGCCATGCAACATGTGTTATATCATATCGAATACAACACATTTGAAGTCTAGACCAACTTTCATAAGAATTCCATATGGGATGCAATGATTTCGTGGAAGTCTTTATATTCTACATAGTCTGCGTATTTTATCTAAGGTAACCTCTAAATATCTTAACATCTTGTTTTGTATTAACGGATTCTCTAGTATTAGTTAATGTTGTCATTTTATTTATTTAATGAAGAATATCGTTTGACAATGTGAAGGTAAACAAATCTGCGTAATACTCAATACGCACACTCGTAATATTTACACTTTTTTAATATTGAACCGCGGCAGTTCATATACTATTATAATGAACAGCTGACGTCATAAAGAACAGAGAATGAAATGAGAAAATAATGAACCACTTACCTTTGTTATGTTTAACTATAAACTATCGGAAAGTAGTAAAGAGAGAACAACAGTACCTTTTTGGTAAATGCAATGCATGCCAGGTCTTCATCTATGTTGTGTAATCTGCGCGAAGACAACATGTTATCAATTTGTTTGAAATTCAAAATAGAAACAAAACCTCGCATAGATGTTTTTTGAAACACGGAATTCGAGCAAATCTTACTTCCAGACACATAATGGGCATTCCCATTACATAGGAAACAGAAGACGTTGGCATACATCACATTGTGCAAATACGGTGAAAGGAATCCACTTGTACATGCCATGTCCACGTCAGTCGGTCTCAAAGACGTATAACCCTCTGGAATCGAAAATGTCGGCTTAGCACACGAATTTATAGTATCCCTATAGCAACGTTCACTTTCCATTTCTTGAAGAATGTTGCTCGATGCAGTAAATTCTATAAAACAGTCTTCTTCGGTATACATTGGCAATATTTCTCCAACTCTATATGAAACCCCCATAACTGTTTCAAACACAGTTTTACAAATCTGACGAATAGTAAAAAAAATTGAATCTGTTACTCCATGGCAAATTGCACAATGAATGTTCCTGTATATTCTACTTTTCTCGTGTGAAAATACGGGATAAAGACTTCCTATCCCGAATTCCCGTCCAGTAACATTTATGTTTCCACATACCCCGGTAAAATCAACGTTTGTTTTATTGTCGCATCCTAATGGTGGATTTTTATCAACCATATAATAAGAAGGGAACAAGAAACGGGTGTCCATTTTTACGAGCGGAGTGTGCGTATATGTACACGACATCTGTGACCTGTCCACTATGTCGAACTCCGGGAAGCAGCAACTTCCATGCTCACCACACGTTTCGTCGCATGAACAATCTGTAATGTATCGATATCAGATGGATACTTTTTTAACATTAGTGTGCCTTTAACTTTGATTCTATCAGCATTTAACAAGGAGTTCAATGGCAAAGGTTTTTATCACGAGCATTTACTCATATTAAAACGAATAAACATTCGGTAAACTACAACTACGACTTTAATACCACAACACGGCTCTTGGATAGGAGAGCAACCCTGATAAGGACTCGACTTGAAGAGCTAACTCTACTATTGTATAATGTTGAAAAGTCTATTGTGTTTTCATTACATGTTAATATTTTAAATGTTCCAATAAAAGGTAAACCATACAATATATTTAGTTTATATACATGAAATTCAATAATCAGACCACTTCACTGTTAAGACTATTTTGTCCTTTTAAGAGGTGTTTTACTGTATGTAACAAAAAAGCTAGTTTCAGTGACAAGTTATTTACATTGCATATTCATGTATAACGTCAGATAGTACAGGTGTGTTAAACGTATTGCTGGGTAGATATGAATATAATATTCATTTTTGGGTCGAAGAATAAATTATTTTGACATTTATTTCATAAAAATCCGTTGATTAATGAGCATTTTAGAAAAAATAAACGGGATTATTAATGTAAAACTAACCATATTTTACAAGTAGCCTTTTTGAACAGTTTAGATCGCAAGATGACTGGGTGACTGGTTAATTCATGTTTTGCTTGAAATCCACGTGGCATGTGGTTATGTTTGTATATATACACGTATGAATAGCATCATAGTAGTCGTATCCGCAATATTGAGAGTTGTTTATTAGGATATATAAATCTTGAAACATATTTTGAGATGGTGATATTGTGTTTATGATTAAGTATTGAAAATCGGCATTTTAGAATTGTATGATATGCGTTATTAAATTGTGTTAGTTCAGAATTTTTATTTGCAAAGCGAATCAATACAGAATTTGTCCTTCAGTGTTTATATTATAAAATGTAAAACTATGTAGAAATGTTTTTGTTACCGCGAGATTGATAGATGGTGATTGATGAAATACTATGAAACTGATAGATGGTAAGTAATAAACGTAATGTTATTACATATTAAGACATGGTAAATATGATTTTATATATATTTGTAGCCGTTTATTGATGTATTTGAGAAGTTGGTCCCGTAACGTCATGCACACAACAAATTGCTGTATATTTCGTTATTCATGGGTATAAATATATACATAGTTGGAATGAACTTGACCTTATATGTCTTTCTTTGGTATTTTGTACAAAATGCAGCTGCATGTAATTTAAAAGATTTGCTGTATGTAGCAAAATGTTTAACACAATAAATATGGCATATGGTTTGTCCAATGGCATAACAGCAGTATATCTCAATAACAGTTAAGCTTTACCACAAACTGCCTAGCACATTGAATGCCCTGGTCCTCGAAATCTTTGTATAATCAGGTTGATAGCAATACAATATCTGAAATTAAACACTACCTGATGTTTGGCAAATGAAATGATAACTCTCATTTTTAACATTGAATCTGATTTATTTGTATTAAAGTTGTCAAATATGATTATTAATAATTAAGTCATAAGCATAAACTAAATGGCAAAATCGAGCTCACAAATTAGATTGAGCAACGCGCCCCTTCCCCCACAGCATCATACAATTATCGTTTATACAGCCTTAACATATAACATATCAAATAAATATTTGAAGATGGGTGTGTCAAATCAATCATTGAAACTGTCTCTGGGAAATGGTGATAATACGCTACTAGCAACGGATAATACTGAAAACAAGAAATTTAATACCCGGACTTGGTAGCTATAAAAGTATTGGAGTTGAAAATTTATCTACAGTACTACCTGAAAGTTTATATTAGTTAAAAACAACTTTTTTCTTGATGAGGAGTATGATGGGGATAAAGAATTCGATTTGTAAACATATAATTCGGGGCTCAATATCACCCGAGACGTTGTATTTATCACATGAAAAGATTAGTAAATTATCACGAAATTATATTAAATATTGCATTAGTATCCACCAGGCTACACAGCTAAAGTCACTAGTAGAACAAGTTACCTCACTGCTGACTCCTGTAATGTATAATATGGTCCATATCATTGTTACCACTATAGCCAACACAGCACTCAATTACATGCTGCAGAGTGCAATAATTTGAAATATAGAGCTTGGTCACTTTTTCATAGAAAATAATTTAATTTGAAAAATAAACTTTGAGCACTGAGCATCTACTGCTCCAGTAAACATTAAAACCATGAAACATTCAGCAACTTAAGATATCTAGACCAAAACCTACATTTGAAAAGCAATTCACTCGTTAGGCAGTTATCTTGGCATCATTATTATATCTAGAGCATTTCCAGGCAAAGGTATATAAGGCTTCTTTTCTCAGCGCAGCAATACATATAGATGAAACTATATGGATGGTTAAATTCCTGCGTATGTTAAATAATAGCTCTTGAAAAATCAGTGATTAGTTTGCCGAATCTGACTGTTTAAAGTCTGAGCCAAAGTTCAGTTTGACCAGAAATGAAGCCGATATGATGACACTGAATTCAAATTAAATGTATATAAGGATAGCTAAATTAATTATTGAAGTCCTAATCAGATGTCAATAAGTAGTATTGGAATGTATATACCAACTACTAATACATGTTTAAGAAGAACGGCTGTTATCATTTAAAAAAAAGAATAAATTGAATGTCCTCATGTATTTCCCTGCAGTTGATACTTGTGGTATATACAATGCAAAGTAAGTAAATTGTAATTCAAATCAAATGTACATGGTCTAATTTATGAAAAGTAGACTATCCAAAAGGCATGTCTTAATATTCTTACAATGGCATGTCAATGTAATGTGATGTATTTAGAAAGCTCATAACTTAACTTATTATATGTTACACGTATGTTGTTGCGGTCTTGATGATAGCTGTCGAAACAACCTATACCTGCGTATTTTTTAGATATATTATTACATTCTTCCAGTCAGTAAGTTTGGTTGAAATACAGAACTATACGGTTTGTCTAAGGCCACATGTGTACATGTTGATCAGATTTATCAATTGTATTATATATAGAAAATATTTGGTTATTTTAATTAAGGTTAATTATTCTTCGCTACATAAGGTTTTGTTTTATTGCAAAAACTTCTTTAATCTTTTTTCCAATCAAATTGCATATTGACCAATATTATATTACTGTAAAGGTAACAACTATAACCGTCTTAAAATTATTTTTAAATGGAATAAAAAGCATCGAATTATAACAATAAAGGAAATGCGAATGGTTTGATAAATCAAATTCATCAAAACATCACAAAAAAGTGGTAAACTTGAAATAAAATCTCTATTCTTAAAATAGATATTTCTTAAATATTGCTTGACGACCTTAACATCGTCAACCAGACTCTCTCTCTAAGATGAAACATATTTTTACACCGTGATGGATCAAATTGAAATCAAAATTAAATCACGTGATTCATTTAAAATGTCACAAAATTAGTTGGAATTATTAGCAGGAAATCTATTTCAGTTTAATAAAGGCGCATAGGAAATATATTTTTCAACATATTATATTGGCATGTATGAAAAGATATTCCTTTGACAATGTGGCGTCAATGAGTATATATATAGGCCTGATATATAGATGGGGAGAGTATTTTAGTTATTTCTAAAAGTCTGATTCACTCTCTTTAAATGCCTGTACAGGGTATTTATATATATATAATGCTTATTAATATGTAAATGAAAACAGAGTTATATTTAGATTAAAAACAAAATTATGGAATTACATTTAAAACATCATTAATAAACATCAACATAGTCGAGCCATTTATCGGTTCAATTTCTAGTGTACATTTTTACGGGAAAACTCTCAAGCCAACACTCATTTTGTGTGTGCTATATTGTCAGATAATTAGAATATGTTTGTCAATGTTTGTATGGTCCATACATATACATACAAAATTATTATTTTTGTTTAAACCATTCAAAGCAACTATGTTGTTAAAAATCCGTGATATCTAAATCCAGTTTTCAAAAGAACTTTTCATACTTTGGTCATTTGTTTTATTGGTTAAGAGATTCCCATATAAAGATAGTTTTGCAAAATAATGGTATTATATATGTATTTCAATGAAATAAATACTCAGATGCAGTCTCTGTGTTTAAATATATCGGAAACATCGAGACATTCAAAATGTTAACATTCGTTTTTTGCACCTAGTGACCTTTGACTCAAATTTTGGCGTTCATAATACTTTTTTTTTCTTGGCAACCGATGAAATATGGTCAAGTACAGTCTAAAGTCACTTTCTAATACAACAGACTTCTATGAACATTTCGTACCTAATGCCATAAATTTTTGGAATTTATTTTACCAGACTATGACAACTACTTCCAAAATGTTCCGGCAGGGAACGGCTGAAAAAAAATGTTTGACTGTATAATGCATACAAATCTAAAACTACATACCCTTGCAGCAATACGATGTTTCTGACGGAACTGAAGAAGTCATTGACTTGTTTTTCCACATACACACGTCACTGTAGGGACACAGTTCTCCCGTTATATTAGGCAAAAGCAACCATGGATTTTCGAGTGCCGTTATCGACTTACATAGCAGAAGAATACCAATAAATGTAACTCTTTTACTTCTTAGCTTACATCGCTTATCCATTTTACAACATGCAAAATACTACTATTCACAATAGTATGTTGTCACTGTAACAAACAGTCAATCCTGCAAATAAACAACATATTGTTTAATTTCCTTTAAACCTTATTCCATCTATGTTTTCATTAATTTGTCTTGATAATATTAATTTTAGTGTAAATCAGTTCACAACAAATCTGATTTTAGGTGATATAGGAATCCAAAACAATTTAATTATACACTCTTGTGTCTGCTTTGCATCTCGGTTTATTATAATTCTCTTTGTTTAATAATTTTAAGGCCAATGGTCACGATTCACATAATTTTCTCAGTTTAATTATATATATATAACTTGCTATTTCCCCACGTTGTACGGCTTTATCATTGATGGAAATCTGGCACGTATATATGGTTAAAAGAGTTTATTCAACACAGTTTTTCCTTTTGTGGGTAGGAATTAGTAAATACCGACTGAGGGTTCCGAGCAGAGGGGAAAGATCTCCCCGAAAGAACGCAACCTGTTGACCATTGCTCGGTGAAGCAGTTCTGGGGAGCGCTTCACAAAAAAAAAATGAAAAGACAATTTGACAGTTTCTACGGTGTATATTCAAAGTTTGGTTGACATTAAAATTGGTTGTGTTACCAGAAAATATACCCATTTTCTGCATCATTTGAGTCACATTTGGATTCATTGGATGAATATTAACGATATTCTGAATAATTATTTATTTACATTAACGACATTTCTTTCGGAAGTTTAATTTTGTGAACTCCATCGGGCAATCATATACTGATATGAGTAGAATTGCTGAGAAAGGGTCAGCTAGATATATGGAAATACAAACTGACATTGCCTGGTTCAATGTAAACCACACACATTACGTTACTGCCATAGCTGGTATGTTGAAGGGCTCATCTGAGATACAGACATCCTCATCTATATCTATTGCTCTAAACATATAATATTTGTCATCGAATCTAATAAAAGACGATGATATTTGATTCTCTTCAGCAATCGTCTATGTCGGTAAGCTCTGGGAATTTCCTAAGTTCCTAAAATGTGTCGGGTCTTGTATAACCAATGGCACCCTCTTAAACCTAGCCATTTTGAAATTGTGTCGGCCACGGAGGCATCTAATGGAGCCATATGACTCCATTAAGTTGCATAACAAATGCTCACATCTTGATATGGAAACCGATGATGCTCTTTCAAAGTCATAAGACTGAAGGCTTTTTAGCACTCACAGTTCCACCAGATAAATGGACAACTGAAATAAGATCATGAAATGAAAACCCAAATTAAACTGAGATATGTTCAAGTATAACACCATGTGGACTTTCTAAAATTATTGCTATGAACCCTTATTAATATTTAAGTTATTGCAGTGAAGCTTACAACATTTTGTTAATTTTATTTGATATAAAGTAGGAATATATACCCTACGGCTCTTAGTTATTATAATGCTCACATACTTTTGTGCAGATGTAACGACAGCGATACAGCTCTGTGTTCAACTAAAGCCATGGTAAATCCATTCTTATTTTCATCCAATCTTTTTCAAATAATTGGGTTAGGGACGGGGTGCAATTACACTTTTTATTTTTTCTTATTTTAAAACGAAATGTACTATTAGAAATAAAACAACGTGATTATTTATTATGACTTAACAGTTAACTGAATCAAGTTTCTTTTTTATAATAACAGTACAAACTACACATGGTTACATCCTCCTTCCGGTTAAGGAACGTTGATTGATTTGTCAATAACTGCCTCTTCATTATAAGAGAGTTCTTACTTTCAGTATATGTTTTTGCAAAATATGTCTACATGTACTTTGGTGTTTCTACAAGCAGAATATGATTTAGATTAAATACTTGTAACTTTTATATTTTCGTGGTTTTCTACGTTTCCGTACATACACATGCGTACGCAATGCGGTCACGATGATGTATTTTACCATATGATCGGTGCATAAAACGAAATTAAAACGAAACCTGATGTTCTATAAGCTGAATGATTCATACTGTATAAGTATGAATTTTATTCTTTATTTAAGTCTCATCATGGTAAATACACATTATGTTTATTTATTTATATTCATATATATATATATATATATATAGAGAGAGAGAGAGAGAGAGAGAGAGAGAGAGAGAGAGAGAGAGAGAGTTATTTACATTTAACAAATAATTACGTCATTCTATAAAATATTAAAAGAGACTTTATTTAAAACAACATAATTAAAACCAATGTATCACATATTTATACCACATTACTAAATATATATGTGCATGCTTATTGATAAACCTGCAGAATACTAAACATAAAATGTTTAACAATACAAGTGTTAACGACTATATACTAATAATTTTTTTGAAAATAAAACAAAAACTGTACTTACCTTCAAGTCTCTTACTACTCGGGTAAACATGGCCAATCATTCGGATTACGGCCTCTATATATACATTTTATTTTATATATGTTAATTCTCATAGAGTCTAACATTATGAATATCTTGAAACCCAGGAAGTAAAAAATATATTTTTTTTTATTAATCAACCTTTGCTATACAAATATAGAATAAAGAGTGTTGTATATCAGAATTAGAGTTATGCTGCTAAGTGTTGTATAACCCTTTGTACGTAGTCAGTATTTTATATATATGTAATTATAATATCGAAATAAAAATATTCAAATTCAGATAAAAAGCTCTAATGGTATTTGACACGTGATCACATGTGTACGTGTAACAGATCCATTTCATTTAACGCTCTTTTACAATTAATAAAAATATAACAAAATGTTTCTCACTGAATCAGATTGTAGAAGAATGAAAACATTGCAAAAAAGAATAGAAATTAAATACAAAATGTATAAATTACTATATAAATGAAATAATAACTATTCAGCGATGTGATATATCAAGTATATTTGACAAAGCCCGGATGCTAATTAATAAAAAATGCAATACGATCTAAAATTAATTACAAATCAAATACGAAATATACATACAATTACTCGTATTACAAATTAAAAATGAAGAAAAAAATACACATTATTCAGTGATTTGTGATAGAGTTAGTTAACTTTAACGGAACGTAGGTTCTAATTACTTTTTCAATACGAAATATATTTTTAATGTGACACTGTTTATTCACTTCTTATTTTTTCTTTCCTGAGTGGCATATTTTTTCTAACGTGTTGGCAGTGAATTTGATATTAAGATTGGAATTAACAGTGGTTCCTTAAACATTATTTTTACTGAAAAAGATTGAAAAAAATATAAATCTAGTGTTGCTCGCATTACATATAAATACTTTTTTTAAACAAAATCTTATTTTTTTTAGTAAATTTAATTTAAAAAAAAAATAAAAAATAAAAAATCTCTGTTATTTTTTGTGCTAATCATCGTTGCCCGTATCAAAGACTCGTGGGCTTTGGATCTCGTTACAGGGCTGACGAGACCAGACGAGATTTAAAAGCATTCTAAATTCAGTTTAGTTTTCAATTAAATATACGCAATAACGATTAATATAAGTGCTTGTTACCCTGAAATTTATGAAATTAATAAAACTTTACTTTCCCTTTATCTTTGAACTGGCAACCGATGACGTCTTAAGCAATCTACCATTATATCTCTATCAAATTCAGATTTGATACCTTGCAAACGTTTGAGAACAGAACAGTAAAACCGTTTTATACTTATTTAAAAATACTATTTTAGATAATAAAAAAAAATGAACACAGACAGACTGCTCTTACTTTTTTGAATAGCAATGCGTTATTAACGCACAATCAAATCTCGGTTAGACCGTTCCACAGCCTCAACTGAAATTTACGACTTCAGAGAATCGCCATTTTGAAAAATTTACCAGATGTGTCTTTAATACATTGTTTTGCCTTATGTCTTCTTTTAGCATGTGTATGGCATGTCCTGATGACCGCCAGTGAAATCATCACATAGTTAGCAAATTCTTCAGTGAAATAACTTCTGACCAAACAGATCTTCATTTGGTTATGTGCTACTGGTTCTCAGTTGACATGGGAATTTACCAGTTGGTTGTGTGCTGCTGTTTCTCAGTTGACATGGGAACTTACCAGTTGGTTGTGTGCTACTGTTTCTATGTTGACATGGGAACTTACCAGTTGGTTGTGTGCTACTGGTTCTTATTTGACATTGGAACTTACCAGTTGGTTTTGTGCTACTGGTTCTCACTTAACATAGGAACTAACCAGTTGGCTGTATGCTACTGGCTCTCAGTTGACATGGGAACTAACCAGTTTGTTGTGTGCTACTGGTTCTCAGTTGACATGGGAACTTATCAGTTTGTTTTGTGCTACTGGTTCTCAGTTTACATGGGAACTTACCAGTTGGTTGTGACCTACTGGTAATCAGTTGTCATCGGAACTAACCAGTTTGGTGTGTGCTACTGTTTCTCAGTTGACATGGGAACTTACCAGTTTGTTTTGTGTTACTGGTTCTCAATTGATAAGGGAACTTACCAGTTAATTATGCGCTGCTGGTTCTCAGTTGACATGGGAACTTACCTGTTGGTTGTGTGCTACTGGTTCTCAGTTGACATGCAAACTTACCAGTTTGTTGTGTGCTAATGTTTCTTAGTTGACATGGGAACTTACCAGTTGGTTGTGTGCTACTGGTTCTCAGTTGACATTTGCTTGTATTTATCATAATTATGAACATTTTTAATCATGCTTATAATTGGGTTTAATTATTGTTATAAATGTTCTTAGACACTAGATAAACGCACATGCTGCTCACTGAAATTTAGAGACAGACTTCACAATAAACTTAAATTGTCACTGTCATCCAATAGATTTGAGAACGTTTACAAAATTGAGACGCACTGTCCTCTAACAGTTCTTGTTTTATATTCAATCAACAGAGTCGTAACTTGTCTGAAAACGATGTGTAGGCACAGTTGAAGGGTGGTCAAAGGGTTTGGTCCCCACCTTCTCCCACAAAAAAAACAAATCAGTTAGACTGCCGTACGTGCGTTTTGTCGTATATTATGTTTTAAGAGATCTGGTTATCCTTGATATCAACATTGAATTCACTGTTTTATAACACATTAAATTGATATTAAATCTAATGTTTTAGGTATGTTGACTTTAATAAAGGGAACAATGAAATAGTTTTCCTGGGCGTCCGATTATTATTGTATTTTGGCATTTTTATATTTTTTATTTCTTAGAATAAAATGTCTTTAGAAAGCTACGCACTTTGTCAAGCAAAGTGTAAGTTAACAGAAAAATTTTGAAATTTTGTTTTTAAAAATAGATATTATATGATGTTTTTATTTTGTAGATTTGTATAATGTTGCTTAGGTTACTCATCAACCTACGAATAATCAATCGTGCGTATCATTACTTTAACGGATAACTTCATTGTGTCTCTCGCTATGACACAAGACATTTTGCTACAATATTTGACTTCTTTAACCTGTAATTAACATGGACTGGATAGAAAGCAGAAAACTCAATATCATAAATAAATAAAATCAGAAATATTTTGCATATCAAATCCAACAAAACGTGACAAAATCCATATTTCAATAGGAGTTGTAAACTTTAAACGAACCTTCCATTCTATAAATAGACTGCTTATAACTACTGCTTGATGACCTTCACTTCGTCATTCGGACTCTTTCTGTGATGAAGCAAATGTTACAATGTGTTAACCTGTATGACGGATCAAATCTGAAATCAAAACGAAAGCACTCATTTGATACGTCACAAAATATGTTTTAAGCGGGAAATCTATTACAACCTGGGCATTAAAATATTTCAATATCTTGACCTGCTTCAAATTTTGGCAATACTACTTTAGCTTTTGTAATTTCTTGTATGGATTGTGCTTGTTTAACATTAGTCTTTAACTCTAATTCACTCAATCTTATTTCGATCTCCATCTCGAATTCTGCAGCAGCAGCTTTTTCGGCGCATTCTGCAGCAGCACCTTTTTGTGTACGTCCTGCAGCTTTTTCATCGTGCTCTATTTCTTTTAGCTTCAACGTTTCTTCCCGTTTAGCCTTCTTCTTTAAATAGGTAAGACTTGACTCAACATCCCCTCCTTTTTATATCACTTTTTCAAACCATTCGGGTACATTTTCAGTCATATTAACACTTTAAAATAACTTGAATATTGCCAAGATATACAAACAAATGCTGATTAAGATATGTGTTTATGAAAAATATCTCAGCTAAACCGCTGCCACCATTGTAACAACGTTTATGTTATCATTTTGTTAAGTAAAGATATCGTTACCATAAATAACCTAAACCAGTAAAAATTGGTTAGAAAATCAGTCGGAGAGATAGTTAGATAGAACAGTTTGAGACAAATAAAGAAGAGAATATATGAAATAAAGAAAAATATAATGCATGACAGTATAGGAATAAATTAAAATATTATATTAATTTTACTCTCAAAACAGCCTAAACTGTAATAACACAAATATATGTCGTGAAATGTTAGTCTTTACGCCACTTCTGCACGCACTCCCGTATAAATGTTTTATATTTCTTATTCACTTTACACTTTTATACAATAAATACAATATCATATCATATATAGTTCCATTCTTTAATGAACTGACGTTTCGGAAAGTCTTGTCCACCATAGATTCAATATGTACGGTAGATTCTTGTAATTTGCATCGTCTTGGTACTTCATAATTGTATGGTTCATGGATTGGTATTTCATCCAAGGTAGTACCATTTATTACCGCACCGTAACAAAAAAGAAGGAGACATTACTATAAGTAAAGGGAAATTGCATTTACTATATAGAAATCGTATTCAATAAGAATTTGCTCACGTTAATCGTATTAACATATCAACTTTATATTACACCGCGAAAGGCATTTGAGTTTATGTGATGTTCAATATAAAACAAAACGCATTCAAGCAAAATAAAATATTAACAATATATCACTCACCGAACTTTACTAGAATTATCAAACAACCACTTTATATTATCATATAGATAGATATATAGGTAGGTAGATAGGTAGGTAGGTAGGTAGGTAGGTAGGTAGGTAAATAATTGCACCCTTTCCCCTACACATTTTGTAATTGATTTGGATGAAAATGAGAATGGACTTACCATGACCTTAGTTGAACACAGAGCTTTATCGATGTCTTTACACCCGCACAAAAATGTGTGAGCATTATGATAATTTAGATACTTACGGTAATCTTTCCCATTTGATATCAAATAAAATGAACAAATTGCTGTAGCTTAACTGCAATAACTTGAAGATTAATATGGGTTCATATCAATAGTGTTGTAAGCAATATTTCAATTAAGTTTAGAAAGTCCACATGGTGTTATACTTGAACGTACAGTTATCTCATTTTAATTCGGGTTTTCATTTCATGATATTATTTCAGTTGTCCATTTATCTGGTGGAAGCTTAAAAAGATTCAGTCTGACTTTGAAGGTGTGAACATTTGTTATGCAACTTAAGGGAGTCATATGGCTCCCTCAGATGCCTCCGTGGCCAACACAATTTCAAAGTGGCTAGGTTTAAGAGGGGACCATTTGTTATACAAGATCCGACACATTTTAGGAACTCAGGAAATTCCCAGAACTAACCGACATAAACGATTGCTGATCAGAATCAGATAGCGTCGTCTTTTTATTAGATTCGATGACAAGTATTATATGTTTAGAGCAATAAATGAGGATGTCTGTATCTCAGATGAGCCCTTCGACATACCAGCTATGGCAGTAACGTAATGTGTGCGGTTTACATTGAACCAGGCAATGTCAGTTTGTATTTCCATATATCTAGCTGACCCTTTCTCAACAATTCTACTCAAATCAGTATATGACCAACCCGATGGAGTCGATAGGATTGCGATTCAGATAGATATACAATATGTACGAGGGGGAATCAGAAAGTTCATTGACTTTTGCCATAATTTATTTACATCAATTAAGCTATGCACAATATTATTATTGTGTTTGAAATAAATGTATATGAGACACATTTTGAAAATTTAGGATGATACGTCAACTATTAAAAAATAAGGCGATATTCAAACCTAACCATGTCGTTGCAAATTGATGACGTTTAATGTTGGCAGAATTTGTGACCCGATCTCATTTCGAGATGTATTAAAATAAACAATGTTTATACTATGTCAATAAGACCCCGGAGAAGTGTTATTGCTAACTAAATAAAGAAACTTAAATCGTCAATCGTCATTATTTGGTAGATTGCACTCTGACATCCATTTTTTCGTTTGATCCCCATCAAAACTGGCACAATGTATATATCTAACCGTATGACTTCGACAAAAAAATTGAACCGGCGAGGCCGGCCAATCATGGTCCTTGAATTATCAAAAATTGCATTTGCGTGCATCCTAGAATTTCACAAAACGTGGACACTTAGTAAAATGTCAATAAAGTATTGGAGACAGACTGTTAAACTGTCCAAATCGGTTCAGTGATGTCAGAGATATGACTTATATGAGATCTTCACCGAAATTAAATACATAACAACCATGCCGCACAGTAGTATGCCTATGGCACAGCCATAAAAAGTAGCACGGAGGCAATTAATATACACTCGTAATAAATATCGCAAGTACAATAAATACATAAGAGAAACTATTTCAGGACGTCATTTAATTTTTGAAAGTTGTTACTATTTATAGAACATTATCCTACGCGACAACTAAACTTGGGCAAATTTGTCCAGATTATAATGAAGCCTTCGATCATGTTGTGAACCTGTCAATCAATTGATATATAAAGTTCAGTTTTATGCGCGTTGACATACTGAACGCGGTGATCCTTTGGTCAGAGTTATCATTAAATAAACCAATCAATAAAATGTCCTAAGGCCATACATCCATATTTTAATTAAAATTGCCTGCCCTTGAATATTGGTATTTATTACAAATAGCTAAACACTCATTCTTCAA
The DNA here is from genome assembly GCA_029582155.1 of Panopea generosa. NCBI lineage: Eukaryota > Metazoa > Mollusca > Bivalvia > Adapedonta > Hiatellidae > Panopea > Panopea generosa. Next base: position 29,867,399 of record CM055901.1, on the reverse strand, counting down.
ACTATTGAGATATTAATGTTTTATACGAAACACAGAGTTTGTAATAGATACCGAATAAGGCGATGCGACTACTGTACACTCTTGCGTCCTGGATTTGGTTTGTGACGTCATGGATTACCGCCGTCTTTACTATCGCTCTTGTGAAGTTTTTCGTCTGTAAGTATTTTCATCACCTAAACGGCCTGGTAAAGTGTAAAGTATGTCTTCTCTAAATATTTTTTTTAAAAAAAAAAAAAAATAGCCCGTTGTTCGGAAATGCGAACCATCTTTAGATTTTATTTAAATGTCTCGATTATATAAAATCGGATTGATCAATACGTCTTCGTTTAAACTAATCTTTTTCTATTTAAGCCCAATTTTGAAGTAAATTTAGGGCTTACATGAACCGCACTTGATTCGACTTCCTAGGTATAACTGAACGGTGTTTTTGAGAGGTTATCGGGGTCGAGAATCGCTGGGAATCGAGCCTAAAACCGCTAGCGCGAGCGGTCAACACATTGTCCACTGAACTTAGCTCCATTTATAATCTTCTTGCTAATAAGAGTTAATAATGACAATCAAGTTATTTTCAGTTTTTTTTTTTAATAGTATTCAGTATCAATGCGAACGAACGAATGTTTTCTTAAACAGTCGTCAATACAAAACTAGTTGCATGTCAAAGTGATTTTATCCGATATTCGTTACTGCATGCTTCCCATAGCATAACAAGGACTTTAACGATTAAAAAAAAAAAAAAAAAAAAATACTTCTACTTTACTATTTCAGGTTCGAGTAAGTAGATACTTTCATAAAATGGTTATTCTTAATAATTACTAACAACTTTAAGTGCATGTAATAAAACTCTTGCTAGGCTTTTTGCGTAATTTGAACTTGGTATACTACCGCTTGCCACTTTAATCAATTACATAACTGGGCTGTTAGCTGAAAGGCCGAACTCACAGTATAGTTAGCAGCACTGATAAATGGCAACTTATACTGAATTCTCTGTATTCGCTGGAAGCAAAGCATCAATGGATGATTTTTTTTTAAATTTCAAAGTCGTACAAAACAGATTTGGTTGAAACTTGGCATATCTGTTATGTATGATCTGTATGTCATGTGCATTTGGAAACAATATGTACTTTATCAGTTTCACATTCAAAAAAATATTTTTTTAATCTGTTGAAAAATTCAAATTTTCCTCTAGTTGTGATTGACAGCTGGTCAGAGTACATGATCCGACTCTCCAGTCAGCTACATACATTTGTTCAGATATTGCCATCCTATTTCAAAGAAAGTTTATATACGCTTAGATTGCTTTCTCTGTTTTTTCTCTTCCATTTTTTAGTATTATTCCAATCATAATGGTGTCTGAAGCATTGTTCAGTAATAACAGTTGAGACTGAGTTCTTTAAAGGGATTTAATATCCATAAGGGGATTTGAAATTTCAAAAATTTTCTTCTCCAAAACTGATGAGCCGACTTAATTCATATTTGGCATAAATGATCCATATGATGAAGAGTTTGAATTTTGTTCAAATGAAGGTGTTGGGGTATATTGAGGCCCAGAAAGGGGACTGATATTTACATAGAAATAGTTTTGGAAAACAGAAAATTATGTTTTTCTCATCCATTTTTGGTATTATTATATTCATATGGTGTCTGGAGCATTGCTTAGTCATAACTAATAAAAAAAATCGTAAAAGTAGGAGGTTCACTATTGTTCAAACGAAGGGGTTAGGATATATTGGAGCCCGGAAAAGGGTCCTTGGTTTTTACTTATGAATGCTATGGGAAAATAGTAAATTCACTTATTAGCTCGACTATACGTAGAATAGGGGGTAGGGGCGCTATTGTACTCGCTCCGGCGTCGGCGTTGGTTTTCCAGGTTAAAGTTTTTGTGTGTTCAGCATCACCAATGGAACACACAGACACAAGAAACATAAATATGGGTTGCATTTTGGCAGAGTTATGGCGCTTTATGGACTTAATTTTTCAGGTTAAAGTTTTTTATCAGGTAAAATATCTATGCAACCACTCATACAATATGAATGAAGTTTCACATGTGTGTTCAGTATCATCAATGGAATGCACAGAATTAAGAACCATAACTCTTGGCTGCATATTTAAAAAGTTACGGCCCTTTTGGACTTGGAAACTTTGGTTAGTGATTTTTAGAGGTTAAAGTTTTTGATTTGGTACTTATTTCATCATCCTATTATTGGACATGAATGGAACTTCTCATATGTGTTCAAAATCCTTTAGGAAACTCATAGAGATAAGAACCATAACTCTTGATTGCATTTTTGCAGAATTATATCCCTTTTAGACTTAGAAATTTTGTTTTTAGCAGGTTAAAGTTTATAGTACAAGGCCTTGATCTTAGATGTTTGAAAAATAGGGTCCGTTTGTGGTAATCTCTCAAATTTGTTAAAAACTATGACCCTGGGGGCAAAATATATTTTTTTGTCCGCTCTGAGTGGTAAAAAAAACACTCTTCTTTACTGTAAAATTTAATCCTTTTTTTTCTCTTTTTTTCTTTATTTTGATGAAAGGGTATCCAACTGTGATAAACTATGCATACTGGTACAATATTATTTCAACTTTAGATCCATTTTCATGAACTGGTACCGGTATTTGTCCTCTGCGGTGAAGTTGGTGCATAGGCCTATATGTCATCCATTCCCTTTGTTGTTTTCAAAAAAAAACAACTGTTGATAATGAAAATGAAAAGTGTTGGTGAATTATTTTGCTCATTTATTTTTAACAGATAAGCAATAATTATAGTTCAATTTCTCCATCCCTGAGTTTTACTTGTCTTCTATTTGGTACTTATTTCCTGAAAAAGCTGTTATTTTAGAACAGCATCGAAATAGTCGAGTGCACTGTCCCTCTGGCAGCTCTTGCTATCATCTTTTGTAGGAATTGTTTTATGTATACATTTTTAGATGTTGTCAGTAAAATGAAACCTAATTGTAGTGTTTCAATTGCTTGTGAAACAATTATCAAACACAATATTGTTTGTAAATCTCTTAAAAAAATAATTTTAATTTTTTTATCCCCCTTTTGAATTCAATGGGCCACACAGTGCCTTTTTCTAGAGTATACAATACTAAGAGGCCAGTAGAAACCCAATACTGGTTAAAATTGTGAATTTTAATAAAATGTTTTTATTTTGTCATGGAATGCTAAAATATCTTTAGAAATAAAATCAAGCTCTCAGTGAAGTTTCATGCACAGGAAAAAAAGTTATATCAGTAATACTGATGCATTGGGCTGCTTGTTCACGAAATAAATCCTATTGGTGAAAATTAAAAAAAAATGTTTTTAAGACAATGAAAAAATAAGCCTAAATAAAACAATGATATCAATATACTAATTGTTCTTGTGAGTGTTCAGTGTGTATTTTTATACATTTAATAAAGAAAAGAAAAATGCATAGCAATTCAGTGTTTAGTGCACTTACTGATTCAATGCAACATCATAGATCAGACATTTTGATGTTAATACAGATTTTTTTAACAAAAAATAAAAAAAGGTTAGAAAGAAATTTTAAATTCTAAATGGTGAGTACAAAACAGTATACAGTTTTAATTATTCTATTAATTGTTTCATAAACAAACCTGACCTATCAAACACATTATTAGGCTCTATATATCTTTATGGTAATTGCAACTATAGTCTACCAGATAAATGAAGCTATTGTCGTGAAAACCTATAAAAATGAAATATTTGAAAACGGACATAATTTATTTTATAAAAACTCGTACAATAAAGTGCCTCTGGGTGATAGCTTTAGTTGACAGAAAAAGGGAAGGAACAAATAACAATGTTGCCTTCCGTTTACTTTTGAGACGACCCCCATATAGAATCGATCTGCGTGAACCCGCCACTTTCACCACCGCAAAAATCGAGCAAGTGGTGTTAAAAAAACTAGTATTGTGCATGTTTTTCGTATTTATAAATAATAGTTTAAATGTGGCAGACTTACTTAAAGCTCTGATTTTATAGCACATGTATAAAAAAAAGAAAAAAACACATTCGTATAATAGCCTAAACGTGAATCACGCAAGTATTCTACATTTTTAAAGTATTCCAGCATTTCTTTTATTATTATAAATTTTTCCGAATCGAACATCAAGCTGAAATCATGGTATTGAGACCACAATTTCAATTTCCCCCCGTAATTTACCAAAAAAAATGGCGACCAAAATAGCTTGCGATGCTGAAACTGGACTATTTTCACCGTTGCTACGCTGTCGTTAAGTGAGCAGGGTTGCGTACTAAAATGAAGTGTGGGTCCTGACTGAATTTGTGGCTTTTAAAATCCCTTGGTGGCTTTAAGATCGTCGCATTATTAAAGAAGAAGATGTGATGATATAGAGTAAAAGTCATATTTACAACATACCATGCACTGAAGCAGCACAATAGCCAAGCGTCTTAAGATAAACTTCTTCATATTTTTTCAAATAAAGATTTAAAGTGACACTGACCCAGTATTTTATATACGAGGTCTGAAACTGATATCTCAGGCAAAGACAAATAGAGCTGCAGAGTTGTTTTTAATTCGGTGTTGTATTTTGAAATGGCTGAAAGAAATACTTAGATAATTTGACTGACTCTCTCTCTCTCTCTCTCTCTCTCTCTCTCTCTCTCTCTCTCTCTAACTAATATCTACCACAATAGCATTATTAATGAATTATCGATATAGTCAAGATGTATATTTAAGACATTATCATTAGGCTCAGCACAGAATCCTTGTCATAGTACGCTAGTCTTGTTATGAAGCACGTGTCGAAAATTAGCCTACAGTATCACGTGAATACTGTAAGTTTTATCATTTAGAACAACGCTTAGCCATTTTCTTTTACGTTTTAACGTAAGCGGAAATGGCCTTGCGTTATCATTATTATCTCATTAGATTCAAATTGATATATTAAACACTTTTATCGTGTGCAGTTTTAGTTTATGTGATTAATCACATGTAATTGACACTCGCACTGAACAGTGCCCTAAAGACATATTGGTGTTACAATTTTAAAGCATGTTTCACATATCACGGTTTGTAGTTTTTATAAGGAAGTTTTAGCCTCACTCTTCAATTTAGAAAAGTATTCAGATCGGGAAGGTCATGAAGATCGTCGGTTATATTAAATCTTCAATTTGGTCTACAGCGTCATGGGTGACCTCTGTTTCATCTACCGCTATGTTTAAGTTGTTAATATGTAAGTGTCTTTCAACAGCATTGTTTTTTCTTTAGTTTATTTCGCATACTATTTTTGATAAATAAAACACAACGTCTTTTAAACTATAAATCCTAAGTGTGCATCATCTCATATTGTAACGTATATTTAAATTTTTTATTTAATATTTTCGAAGTGTAATTATAACATCGAGTTTGTATCTGTGGTAAACTTTATCTCTTATTGTAAATATACGTTCAATATAATTAAAGCTATTGCTTTTATTAAAACTTGTTTTCATAATTCATTCCATTTTATTTGTCTCTCCAGCTGTCTTGAACACGTGCAATGTACACCACGAAGAGAGACTGTATGACGCAGTAGTTAACAGGTCACGTGGCAGACCGCTTATCACAATAATGAACCATCGTAGTTTCTTAGATGCACCTCTAATAGGAAGTAAGTTTTGTTTATTGTTTTAGCTGTTAAAGGATTTAACATTATTTATTTGTGTCAATAATATGTTCGTGACCAATTAGTGAAATTAGATATATGTTGTACTATGTTGTACTATGGAAAGTTAACGGGGTCAAATTCCTCTTGTTAAATGCTTAATTCTTATTTTTAATTGATCAATTGGATATTCTTAATGTTTAATTCTTTATTCCTATTTCTTAATTTTAAATGATTAGTTCAAACTAATTCATGCCAAATGCCTGATTCTAGATACATGTACTTTATTATCATTTGTATACAATTTGAAAACTGATTTAGTTCTATTTTTAGTTCTGAATGATAAATTATTAATGTCAATTGAATGATTTATTTCTTATTTCTATTGAATATTTTTAAATTAAAAATGCTGGGTGTTTATATCTATCTCCTAATTCTTAATACGTAATGTATAACTCTTATGCCCTCTATTTAAAAATACGAATATGTAATTTGGAATATTGAAGTTGCATTTAAATTGAGCTAAGATTTTTGCATCCCACAATTCACAGTGAGTTCGATTTTTGTTCGTAAGACAGAACTAGCAATTGCTGCCGTTGATGGTAAAGCTTCGAACCAAACCGCATCGCATCTCAAAATTATGCAATAATGTACAATAATACCGTTAACCAGGTCTTCTTTACCCGCGAGAAGGAAGTTAATAAGAAAAAAAGATAACCTTGAGCTTTAAAAAAACTATGGAAATACTTGGTTTGTACTTTTCTATGAGTTTTATGAATCTGTTTTGTCATTAATTCTAAGGGGCGTAGCTTGGTCGTTTTAAAAGTGCAGACCTAGACATTTTTATATTGGGCCTAGTGATGCTCCGTCCAATTATTTTAAATATGTAACTCTTATGCCCTCTATTATCGAAATACGAATATGTAATTTGGAATATTGAAGTTGCAATTAAATTGAGCTAAGATTTTTGCATCCCACAATTCACAGTGAGTTCTATTTTTGTGATACCTATGTGTAGCTACGCCGGTGACACCCATTTATTAATTCAATCAGTAACTCAGCTCAAATTATATTTTTGATTTTATCTATCTATCTTCCTGATAACTTTTATTTTGGATCTAGACTTACGTCAACGTATGAGAATGAAAATAATAAAAGCTTTAAATATTAAGGAGACACATGTTCTACCTGGTAAATTGCTTGGTTGAACTTGGGGCATCTAGTGTCAACACATTGCCAGGAAAAGAATTCCAATGTAGAGTGGCGCATGGCAAGGAGCATTTTAAAAATCTGAACCAGTCTGAATTTAACGGTAAACAATAGAATGGCATACACGACTGGATCATTTATTTGTGATGAGAAAATGTCCATATTGAATTGCATCTTCGTTACGAGAGGTGTTTTGTAACATAATCTGTCATAATCAATACGACGGAGGTCAAGGCGTCCCAAGTGCAATTAACAAATCATATTTGTGACACTGGACGTGCGGCTATAGTCACGCATCTCCCAGCCAGCAGCCCATCTATGGACATTCTCAGTTTTTCCCATACAAGAATTTGTGCGCGTAGTTCAGATAGAGTACACGTATTTATGAGGGTATGTTAGTGTTTTTATTTGCATATGCCATATGGTCCCATTTTTTTTTTGAATATGAAATATAGGCGAAATATTTTTTGGCATATGCCATATCCGGTTATTGATTTTTTTCCTTATGCTATTCGAAAATTGAATTAAAATTCTAATCCTTTTTCCTATTTTGAGTATTTTTATCTATTTTCAAGCCTCTTTAAGATACTTACACGATATGTGATAGTTTAAGCATATCTGATTATAACTGCAGATCAGTACATGTGCACCGATTCTCAGATAAAAGCGTAACAAGTATAAACACATAACCTTTAATGACCTTTAATGCAGTTTGACCATTTTCCTACTCAAAACTAGAGATAAACATGCAATTAGACTCTCGCAATCTTAAACTTTAATTTCTCCATATAGAAAAACATTAAGAATAGCATTATGAATCAGGATCTTGGCATTAAGGATTTCGAACTAATCATTTAGAATTAAGAAACAGATATGAAATAATATACATTTAACATATTATATTCGACATTTATAATTTAGCATTAAGAATTTTGACCGCGTTGGATTTCCATATTGCAAGTGTATAAAGACTTTATCTTCAATTGATTATAATTTTTGTTTCGAAAACATACATTCAAATTAAAATTCGACATAATTTAATTGGCGGAGACTAACGTTTGTGTAAACTATGCTGTCATAGTGCTACTGTGTAAACTATGCTGTCATAGTGCTGCTGTGTGAACTATGCTGTCATAATGCTGCTGTGTAAACTATGCTGTCATAGTGCTGCTGTGTAAACTATGCTGTCATAATGCTGCTGTGTAAACTATGCTGTCATAATGCTGCTGTGTAAACTATGCTGTCATAGTGCTGCTGTGTAAACTATGCTGTCATAGTGCTGCTGTGTAAACTATGCTGTCATAATGCTGCTGTGTAAACTATGCTGTCATAGTGCTGCTGTGTAAACTATGCTGTCATAGTGCTGCTGTGTAAACTATGCTGTCATAATGCTGCTGTGTAAACTATGCTGTCATAATGCTGCTGTGTAAACTATGCTGTCATAGTGCTGCTGTGTAAACTATGCTGTCATAATGCTGCTGTGTAAACTATGCTGTCATAATGCTGCTGTGTAAACTATGCTGTCATAATGCTGCTGTGTAAACTATGCTGTCATAATGCTGCTGTGTAAACCATGCTGTCATAATGCTGCTGTGTAAACTATGCTGTCATAGTGTTGCTGTGTAAACTATGCTGTCATAATGCTGCTGTGTTAACTATGCTGTCATAATGCTGCTGACACTGAGTAACATTTTATTTTTCTAAGTCTTCAAAATATACTGAAATGCTTTGTAAAGTTCCTAATTACATGTAATATGTATGATATATGTATCAATAGTGTATGTATATTGCATGTAATATTAGTGGATGTATAGTATATGTAGTATTAGTGTCTGTATATTACATGTAGTATTAGTGTATGTATATTGCATGTAATATTAGTGTCTGTATATTACATGTAGCATTAGTGTCTGTATATTACATGTAGCATTAGTGTCTGTATATTATATGTAGCATTTGTGTCTGTATAGTATATGTAGTATTAGTGTACGTATATTATATGTAGTATTAGTGTCTCTTTATTACATGTAGCATTAGTGTATGTTTATTATATGTACCATAAGTGTATGTATATTGCATGTAGCATTAGTGTATGTATATTACATGTAGCATTAGTACCTGTTTATTATATGTAGTATTAGTGTCTGTATATTATATGTAGTATTAGTGTCTGTATATAATATGTTCTATAAGTGTCTGTATATTACATGTAGTATTAGTGTCTGTATATTGCATGTAGTGTTATGTTTGTATATTTCATGTATTTTAAGTACCTGTACATAGCATGCAGTATAAGTGTCTGTATATTACATGTCGTATTAGTGTCTGTATATTGCATTTGAAATTAATATCTGTATATGACATGTAGTATTAGTGTCTGTATATTACAATTCATATTAGTATCTGTATATTACATGTATAATTAATGTCTGTATATTACATGTAGTATTAGTGTCTGTATATTTCATGACATATTAGTGTCTGTATACTATATGTAATATTAGTGTCTGTATATTTTATGTATTATTAATGTCTGTATATTACATACAGTATTAGTGTCTGTATACGGCATTTCGTATAAGTGTCTGTATATTGCATATCGTATTAGCGTCTGTATTTTGCATTTGATATAAGTGTATGTATATAACATGTAGAATTAATGTTTGTATATAACATGTAGTATAAGTGTCTGTAAATTTCAAGTGTACGATGTCTTGGTCATATTTCTGTTATTCTTTGTAAATGTCTAAAGATAATTGTTTTGATGTGAGATGTGTTCCTAATAAACTTTGAAAATTGAGCTTTGCTGTTAACATGTGTGTTAATTAGTTTGTTGTTTAAATCGGTATTTGTGGTTTAAATCAGTATTTGTGGTTTATAATCGATATCTGGACGATAATTATAACAAATATTGTCCGATTGTCATTAAAATTAGCTTGAAAGACGTTGGCCGAGTTGAAGATAATTCATTAAAAATGCTCCATTTATTTTTTAAGGTAATACAATATTTTTGTATAGTCTTTTAATGGCTTTGAGGAATATTTAGAATTGTTCTTTCCGAGCAATAAATAGATAATAAAAGTCTTTAAAAACGCAAGCACGTGTATTAATTGTATTAAATCTAGATATGACATGAATAATTAAACCAAAACAAAACTTTCTTACATTACAATTCTATTATGTTATCTTTCTCACATTATTTTCAATATTATTCCAACAATTTCACAAATGAATTGAACTTGTTGCATATATTTGAACCGATAAAAATGATAGCAGTTCTAGGATAAAAATATATATTCATTATATTCTAAACTTTCGTTTTAAAGGCGTTAAAAATATAAGTTTTCCAAACACAAAATTATCAAAAAAGAATATTTATGAAAAGCCACCTAATAAAAAGGCACAGCACTATGCGTTTTGTAAAACATCTTCATCTAAAATAAACCATAATTACGTCTTTTAAAATATAATTATGATTACCAATTACAGTTTGATAATGATTTTATTAACAAATAATACCTAAGGTCCATAAGCAAGTATACTGACTGGACAGTCAGTTCTGGAGTAGTACATAGACCGAAGTGAAAGGAAACACCAAGCGGTGAATCGATAGTAATATTACTCTTAATATAAAACTATATATCATGGGTTTATAACAGGTATGTTTCGTAGATTATGTGATAAACTAATGTTATATATTGACCTGAAGACGTCATATTGAACAAAGAAGGAAATAAATGAAGTATAATATTTCGTTTAAAACTGATATAAACATATATAAATTTGATTTTTCGTCTGATTTTTTTTTTGTCTGGATATTTGATATTCCGTCATAGATATAACGTATACTTTGTCATGATTAAATATATACTCTGCCTACCTTTAGTCTAAATGGATATATCGTCTATCTGGCTTTATTTATTTCATTAGTTATATTTAAGATATTTTGAAATGGGTGAGGATCATACGTTCTTCCTTCTTAGATTCGGACCATTGTCTAACGTGTAACAAGTTTAAATGTTTAGTTTCTTTGATTCTATATGGTTTCAGAATTGCTTAGGTGGCGATACTTCATGAGATTTTATAGCCAAACTCCTTGGATCCCTCATGCTAAAGATATTGGATATCGAAATCTCGTCTCATCGACTTACTTTTCACTAATCGGAAACGTACCAATGAGCAGAGGTGGTGGTATTTTTCAACCGTCCATGGACTTTTTAATCGACAAGCTTAGCAATGGAGGCTGGGCTGTAATATTTCCAGAAGGTTAGTTTAAATTGATTAAATTCATCAGAACAGAGAGTTTCATGGTTAAAACAAGAATAATTAAAACATGTTTATTGTTAATTCAATCTTTGTTGAACCATTGAAGTCGATCATCCACAAGATATCAATTGCTTTTTTCAGAATTGTGTTGTTATTTTTACTGCTCTAATCGCAAAGGTTTTCATTTTATTACATGTAAGATCTCTTATACCAAAGTTAACAGAAGCGAGACTTTTAAACTCCAAATTTAGATAAAATTTGCAGCCTTAGCTTTTTCAGAGACCAGGTTGGATGAGTCAATGATAAACGTGTCAAGGTTATTTTCAAGATGGCATTGTAAGTGCGAATTCAACATTTTGCAAGAAACGTGTTTATAATTCGAACACACTGTATAAGCTCTGGATTGCTTGAGTGACTCCGACAGCAAGGAAATTTTAGCAACCAAGACGCCCGATAGCTCTTCTATATAGCACCGTTGTGACTTTAAAAAACAAACATATAAATCTGTATAAGTCCATGTTAAAAAACACATCAACAACAACTTTAAAACAAATAATCTAATCAATAAAATGTATACATACACACAAACGAGTACACACATTTATTTATGTATGTAAACATCAACACATAACAACATATATACATATATATGAGAAATGATACATTACAAAATACAATGTTACCAATATAAATCATATAACACAATGTAACACAACATAGTGAATTTCAGGAAAAACTTCCATTATTAACTTTAACACTATAAACTTAATATTTTGGATAATTATAACTATTATGAAGTTAAGTTCAAAATTTCAGCTCAAAAAGTTCGTAAAAAATGATATAAATGGCATTTAAGTAGTACAAAACCCACCCTGTCCAATTGGAATTCTTATAAATCAATTGGCATTAATTTCCAATGGGCAATTACGATTTCCAACAGGTCAATTGCAATTGGAAACTTTTTTTAGATCAAGTTTCAAATTGGAATATAAAACTTCCAATTGGACGATTATATCTCTGTATCAAATATGTTGTGTACATGTAAAGAAGGTAAGTGTGTATGTGTGTGAGTGAATGTCGGCATGGGTTTGTTTGTGAGTGCAGCGTAGGTGTTTGTGTATCTGTATGTGTGTGCGTGAAGCGTACGTGCGTGCGTTTGTAGGTTTGTATATGCAGCATGCGCGTGAATGCACGTGCGTGCATAACTGTGCATTAAAACTAGTAGTGACAGTAGCAAAAACAAAAGAAGCATTTTTATGTATGCATGCATGTAGTGTACACAGTGGCAGAAATAATAACAACAGCTGTAGCAGCAGCACCAGTTGTAAAGTGGTAGTAGTAGTAGTAGTAGTAGTAGTAGTAGTAGTAGTAGTAGCAGTAAGTGTAGTGGTGGTGGTGAAAATAGTAGTAGTAGTAGTGGTAGTAATAGTAGAAGTAGTTGTAGTGTTAGTAGTAGTAGTAGTAGTAGTAGTAGTAGTAGTAGTAGCAGCAGCAGCAGCAGCAACAGTAGTAGTAGTAGTAGTAGTAGTAGTAGTAGTAGTAGTTGTTGTGGTAGTAGTAGTAGGAGTAGTAGTATGAGTAGTAGTATTACTGGTGGTGGTAGTAATATAAGTAGTAGTAGTAGTAGTAGTAGGTGGGGGGGGGGGTAGTAGTAGTAGTAGCAGTAGTGTTGATATTATGCAGATCCCTACATACATATAATTGCCGATTGCGCATGTTGGCATACTCCTTAAGTACATAACTGGTAAGAATGTTTGCATACGCTTTCGGTGCCTAACCAATACTTTAGTTTATATTATCCATATAATCACTAAAACAATCGCGTCTGTCTTACGACAGTTGAATGCCTTTCTCCGGCTAAACAAAGCGAATCGCATCGGGAAAAAAGTATCAAAGGAAAATCTTTTGGACAAGTAGTTTATTGTTCCTTTTAATCGTCCTTACTAAGTATAAATGTGCGTCTCTTCAAGATATAAGCGTTCATTTAATCACATGATACTTAATCTGGATCGATCACTTCATGTCATCGTTTCACTTTCATAGTACTTCTCTTTTTAATCTATTTTTGCAGGAAGGATTAATAGGACTAAGGAGAAAATCGACTACAAGTTAGGTAAGAGGAAAAATTTAGGTGCCTTTACTAATTAATTTGTTAAATAATAATGTGAGCAGAAGTTATGGTAGTGCAGTGGATAGTGGTGTTGGCTGATGTCGCTAGTTTATTTCCAAGCTCGACTTTATGGTCTCTCAAACATCACTCAATCTCGTTTTACCTAGGAAACGGACTCGAGAGCGATTCTGAGCTCTCATCAAAATCGAGCTTAAATTAATATTTTTTTTATTATTATTTTATTAAATTAACATGACATGATTACAATATAATACAAAAACTGGACAATCAGACATAATATTTGTAATAAGTTTAACGATGCCTCATGTGTCAATTTTTATTTTTTAAATAGCACAATATATAAATTCATTTATAATTTATAAAAAGATGAATGGTGTTTTAAAAATTGAAATTCATTCAATGGTAAAAGTGATATAAACATAATACAACCTCGATCTTTTTTCTCGTCGTCACATCATAAAACAAAAATACGACAGCATGGGCATGTTTCTATAGTAAAACAAACATGCTCATGGCTATATACATAAAAGAAACAAACGTTATAATACAAATGAACTGGTTGACCTTGCAGGAGCTGGAGCAGCAAGAGTATAATAATTAAGATAAAGATAAGGATATGTATCCAATTAGAAATGACATGGCACTTATTGGTGAATTACATTACAGGAATATCCAGGCTGATCGTGGAATCTAAGGAACGTCCAATAATTCTCCCTATATACCATTTAGGTAAACATTACTCTAGATTTAATTTTATTTATTTAAAAATCGTATAAAATCATAGATAGTGGTATTTATTAAATGTTGATGCGATACTGTGAATATATAAATTCACAAAAAAACTATTTTTAAAGAAACAAAGAAAAGTTATGTTAATAATACTTCATATCATTTTTGCTTCTTAATACATCTTCATAAATATTACCATCTATATAAATATTTCTTTAATGCATTATAAAGTGAAGTTGGCTGTTTAAGTGAATTTTTACAATTTCAAATTCAGATGCAGATACCATAATACCAAATACAAAGCCACTGTATCCCCGAATAGGCAAGGTAAGACCTGGTAACAATGGTCAAGTTGGGGGTGTGGACTTTGTATGAACTTCGTACGGTTTATTATAAGAAAAAAAAATTGGGATACATATCAGCCTCAGAGTTAAATAAGAATACCAATAGCCGATGGTTCAAACTGTTTTACAATATCAGCGATAAACACAATTTTGATGTCCATACTTTTGTCTATTAATGAAAATATTGTTATAGTATTAAGTGATTGTTATTGCAATTCACGACCTTCCTGGTCATTTTTCCGTAATACGTATTACACTCGTACCAAAATTATGAATAGAAGGTAAAACGACGATAATGGTTGTAATTAGACAATGCATCCATGTATTGATCAACTAATTCAATGCTTTTAAAATAACTCAAGGTCAATGTGTTAACAAACTATTTGGCTAAAAAATTGCATAATTTTTATTTTAAATATGTTCGCTTAATAAGTTTGATTGAATTGTGGATATCTTTTAAACATAATAAATACACGAAGAACATACATGAATCACAAATGGAATGTAAAAGTCGTACAAGGATCATAAATTGGATCTAAATAACATACTTAATTTATATTTTGCCACTATTTTTATTTCAGGTTTACAAATGTGTGGTGACAAAATATGAATTCAGTTTTTTGTTTAGATTCAATTTATGATTCCTGTATGACTTAACATTCCATTTGCGATTCATGTATGTTCTTCGCATATCATTTATGATTTATTTATGATTGTTACATTCCATTTGTGATTCATGTATGTTCTTCGCATATCATTTATGATTTCTTTATGATTGTTACATTTCCTTTGTAATTCATGTATGTTCTTCGCATATCATTTATGATTTCTTTATGATTGTTACATTCCATTTGTGATTGCTGTATTTTCTTCAGACAGAATTTATGATTCCTTCGTGACTTTAACATTCCATTTGTAATTTCTGTATGCTTTTCACATAGCATTTTTGATTTTTTTATGACTTTTAAATTACGATCGTAATTGTTTTATGTTCTACACACAGTATTTATGATTCTTTAATGACTTTTACATTCCATTCGTGATTGTTTATGTTCTTCATACAGTATTTATTATTCCTTAATGTCTTTACATTTCATTCCTGATTGTTTTTTGTTCTTCGCACAGTACTTATGATTCCTTTATGACTTTTACATTCCATTTATGATTCTTTAATGTCTTTAAAATAACATTTGTGATTCCTGTATTTCTTAGCATATAATTTAATATGATTCCTTTATGTCTTTTACATAACATTTATATTAGGTCTGCTCATTAAGTTCATGAATTGGAAAGAAATGATAATTTGTAAAACAAATCAATTAATGTTAATTATCAGCTACAGAGGTGAAATACAACATTTTACATGCATTATAAATATATAAGCATGTGGCAGTACTTTAATTGACCTGATACAGAAATGCAATGTCTGTGAAACTAAGAAAAGGAAAATGAGGGAACACACTTAACCATTATAATGCGAATTTAAAGACAAAACAAGGGTAATAGTCCGTAACTATTTTACTAAATTACATTACAGAGAATGAGCGTTCTGATTGGTGAGCCAATACATTTCTGTGCTGAACTGGAAGAGAAAATAAAAAATAAAGATAAAAGTGTAAGTAATAATGGCGAAATTAAACAAGATAATTATCTGATGTATTTACAAGAGGAAATGCTAATATTTTATTAAAGAAGTACTGCAATGCCGGTTTGTAGGTGATAAATCACTGTAGGGGAGAGACAGAAAGTCCAGATAAAAAGGTTCTCGAAATATTATTTATTAACAATCTTTGTTGGTAAACTTTTACTTCCTTGGTATTTCGTGACCCCTTCTGAATGAAAGTCTGGATACGCCTACGGTAAAACAATCAAAGTTAACGAATGTTTTGCTCCCAATATGTACTTTTGGAGTTAACGAATATCTTACTCCCTATATCGCATTTATGTTTGTACTGTTGTAGTTAACGAATATTTTACTCCCCATATCGTAATGATGTTTGTACTGTTGTAGTTAACGAATATCTTACTCCCCATATCGCATTTATGTTTGTTCTGTTGTAGTTAACGAACGTGTCTTACTCCTCATATCGCATTTATGTTTGTACTGTTATAGTTAACAAATATCTTACTCCCCATATCGCATTTATGTTTGTTCTGTTGTAGTTAACGAACGTGTCTTACTCCCCATATCGCATTTATGTTTGTACTGTTATAGTTAACGAATATCTTACTCCCCATATCGCATTTATGTTTGTTCTGTTGTAGTTAACGAACGTGTCTTACTCCTCATATCGCATTTATGTTTGTACTGTTGCAGTTTACGAACGTGTCTTACTCACCCACTTTTATTTGTGTTTGTACTGTTGAACTTAAAGAAATTGTCTTACTCCTCATGTTGCATTTATGTTTGTACTGTTGCAGTTTACGAACGTGTCTTACTCCCCATGTAGCATTTATGTTTGTTCTGTTTGAGTTAACGAACGTGGCTTACTCAGTCAATTGTATTTGTGTTTGTACTGCTGCAGTTAACGAATGTGTCTTACTCACCCGGTTGTATTTGTGTTTGTACTGCTATAGTTAACGAACGTGCCATACTCACCCGATTGGATTTGTGTTTGAACTGCTGTAGTTTACGAACGTGTCTTACCCAATTGTATTTGTGTTTATACTGCTGTAGTTAACGACTGTGTCTTACTCACCCGATTGTATTTGTGTTTGTACTGTTGTAGTTAATGAATGTGTCCTACTCCCCATATTGCATTTATGGGTGTACTGTTGTAGTTAACGAACGTGTTTTACTTGTGTTTGTACTGCTAGAGTGGAGGATACTATATTATTATATATTTCCATATTCAAATTTTGGAGAAAATACTAGTCTTATATAAAGAATAGTTTTTTAGTTAAGTTTTGTTGTTTCACACAAAAAAATCAAATCAACATTTTATATTACGCTTGTAATAACTGAAATATGTTTTAAATATTTACTTTCCAGCACGAGGTATGGACGGAAATAGCACGTGCACTTCATGTAGAAATGGACAAATTAGAGGATGAGTTGGCTAAGCTGCATTGATAGATGCTTAAACGATCCTAAAACTAAACAGAAAATGAAGTGTACTTGATTTGTTATATATGGTTTGTGTAAATGATAAAAACTTAAATTAAATAGCTACTATGTGTCGATCAAAATAAATAAGCAAATATATGATCCTAAGAAAATGTGAAATCACAATAGCAAAATGCCAACGCATTTAACATGCAAAATAAGGGGCAACAGTGTGTTACGAATCCGGAATGGTCAATGGCTAATCAACACTTGGACGGTTTAGCCTGCCTTACGGATTCACTTCCGATCTCGAAAGTCATCATATAAATCAAGTTGGCTACTTTTAAAAAGCATCCAATGGTTAGGTCTTATAAACGATGTTGCAATTAAAGTGAATGAATGTGTAAGTTTTGTTCCTTGTACACGGTACTAAATAGACGGGTTATACCAAATCCCGACACGGTTCCGGCTGACACAGCAAATTCAAGGCTGCAGGTGTGTCTGATAGTAACTTTGATGTTTAAATGTACTGATCTCAATATAATATGTATTGCCATTTGCATATTTAAAAAGAAACTTACTTTATATATTGTCTAACGAACTTACTACTATGTTCTTTACAATTTACTACTGTGATCATAATGTATTTTAAAATAATTCGTATACATTTTCTAAATTAATTTGTGGATATATTATTTTTAAAAACAACAGTTAAAAAATTGTCCATGCATGTTCGGCGATAAATCTGATTCTGACGGCGTGCTGAAATTATGTCACACCGGTAAACTATCTTTTATATTGCTGTTTTATGGAGTAAAACAAACAACTGTAGCTGTTTAATTTTGTTATCATTTCCATTGTTAAGGGTTCAGCATGTTATTATAATTGAGTAAATACATCGTTATTTGAAAATTATATACATTAACACGGTAGGAATCTGTCAGAAATGGCAATAAATTGTCAAAAAAGATAAGTTTCAAGACCTCATTTAAGAAAGGAGTTTAAAAAATTCCTTGATAGTAATTAAGCATTATCATTTTTTCCCCTGATTAAATATGCAAAGAACAATTCATAATGATCTCAATTAGTGCATTAAAACGTCAAAGTCAATTATTACACACACCGCATTTGAATTTTCCTTTTAGCCGGAAAGTGGTCGCAACATGACTAGGTTTTAATCTCAATAGCGGTTTGTACATTCCCATGATGCACTGTTTAGAGAAAAAAAATGGCGACCTCCATGTGGCGAATACCGTGTTTTGAACACTTGATCGTGACGTTTCAATATGACAGCGCCTAGGGTCAATTTTTTAACTGGCCCTTATATAGCGTCCGGTCGCTAATGCGACCTAACCAAAAAACAAGACGATGTACACAAGTTGTAGGACCTGCAAAATGAACAATTCAAAGCGCGGAGGTTAACAAAACCTTTAATATGTAATTGTTGCCACAGCATGGGCAGAATGTAAGCCCCGGCGGACGATAATTTTCTGGAAATCCACATAACGGTCAAATATGTCAACATTTTAATACAATAAAATGCCGGAAATGAACTAAATCGTTCAATAATACAGAAATAAAGGACGAACAGTAGGAAAAATCTACTTGTATTCACGCAATGAGACGAGGAAAACCAAATTACGACCAGCGGACATTTTTTAATGTTATATCTGCAGGGACCATTTCACGGATTTCTCTTTAATTACTACCATTATACTTTATCGATCATTATATTTTATGTTTGATTCATTCCATTTATTTATTTTGGTCGTTTGGTTTACAGAAAAAATAGTACCGACAGTTACAGATACATCTTATTTTAAACGAACACGGAATGTTTTGTAATGATACATATATACTAGTGTCCGGATCAACATTCGGATACAACGCCAACTGCAATTAATCCTTTAGTATAAGTCCACGATTCTGACAAATCTCTTACATGTGATTTCATGTCAAAATAAATACACAAAATCTCTTTTGTCCATTTTTATTCTTTTAATTGGTGATATTAACTTATATGTTTTAAAAAAAGACAATCTCGGGAATATAAGTAGTGGTTTATAGTGGTAGGCTATTAAAAATGATGAAATATACACCAGAAAACTGAATATTAACATTGACTGTCGCCTCGGGCAATATTTTATTTTTCTGGTTCATATCTCATCAACATCTGAAAATTCAATATTAGTATCAAGAAATAATTATTTCCAGAAGTTACGTATTGTTGTTTAACATCATTATGTACACTGCTTTCAAACAAAATATGAAATTCGTTCTTCGAGATGTAACATATTCGGCATTTTCTGTTTTCACTAGGAAGTTTTATTGGTATTTTCCAATCTTCCTGTTTCTATTTTAAGCCTATGCGCAGAAACTCTAAGTTGAGCGCATGGTCCAGTGGTAGAGCACCGAACCCATGATCGGAGTGTCGTGGGTTCGATCCTCCGCCACGGCTATGTATGGTGTCCCTGAGCAAGACACTTTTCCGCATATGCTTAGTACTGGTTCTAACCAGGAAGACTTCGAGCGTGATTTGCCTAAGTTGTAAGAACTTGTTTCACAATCGAAGTAAAACAAACAAATTCAAACTAACTCTTAGTTTCATTAACGCTTTTCTAAATTCCATAACGTTGAAAGTAGGAAAAGCCCTGTAAATGTTGCTCTTGAGAAGTCATTTAACCGTTAATTAACCGTTCATTCCAATTTTGAATATAATAAGTTCGCAGTCTTTGTTTGAATGTAGAAAGAAATATATTTGTATCACATTCCTTGTGCTTACCACTCATAATAAAATCTTAATTTACATAGTGTATCTTTGACAAGCGAGGCTCATTTGGTAATACATGTATGTACAGACTCTTCTACATCTGCCAATATCATTAAATAAATATGACGATATTTAATAATCATATATATTCGTTTTGTTCTTCCTAACTCGCTATTAATAAAGTCATTTTGTGTCGTATAACGATTTGCAAAATTATAAATGTACCCGTTCTATTTTCTATTTAATGGCTCGAATAAACTCCAAATTCCGCTTGTATAATTTATTACAAGAGGAAGTAGTTTATCATGTAACTCAAGAATATTTTCTGGAAATACATGTATATTAACACATTTATGCAAGTAATTAGCTTTTTTGGGCTTGACGAGACAAATAGGGTTGAGCTTCGTTAAAGGTCAAGCAGTAGTGAAAATGTACGAGTATTTACTGACTGTGTCCATCTTAGCATTATTCAAATAAAACTCCATGCTGCTGGGTGCCATACCCACACCCTCCCTCTCTAAAGATCATTAACGTTTTAGGGTTTTTACTGTGTATATATTAAGTTTGTAGCTATTGCAATATCTTTTTCAAATATTTAGACCTTTCTGCAGCTCTAAAGCACTTGGAGCGAATTTTATAATACCATCCGCATGCAATAATAAGAATAATTTTAGTAGTCCTATATCTACCCTGGTACTTCTTTTAAAAGGTGTATTAAAGATTAGAACAGCGACAAACGTCCACATTGCGTTACCCTAAATTAACATTCGAAACTATCACTAAGTGTTGTTGCTATTCGTTGATCTCATGATATTTAAAATCTTAAGTCTTATCCGTAGTTTAATTCTTTAATGACAAATACTGTATCTAACGACATAAACAAAAGCTGTACAAAAATGTAACATTGCACAAAATAGCTAATGACCATTATTTAACATACGACTACCAAAGCCATGATTAAAATAAATATTGTTTGTCGTTCCCATTTTTCATGTAAATCCAGCCTGTGATTTAACATAAATGGTATGTCGTTTTGGCCACTACGTTAGTCTGTTATTAAGGATACCAGTAAACATGTTTCCTAACGTACTCAGTAAAGGGATACCTTCGAATTTTCCACATTCCCTAAACTACCCTCTTTATGAATAGGAATGATAAAACCACCACATCAGCTATCAGAGAAATAACCTTGGTCAAGGATTTTATTCAATATCTTTATATATTGATTGATTGATTGATTGATTGATTGATTGATTGATTGCTTGATTGATTGAATATTTAGCGTCATTTTATGCCATCGAGGGCTAACAGACGATCAGTTAACCTAACCACTGTTTCCTGGGATTAACCAGTACTCGAGCACACCTCGTCTCCGAAAGTAACTGATAACTTTCCCACTTGAATCAGTGGTGAGAGACGAATGATAATGAGACGCAATGTCGTATATCAATCATCACGGAGACTGTTGCCGGACGGGGGATTCAAACTCACGACCCCTGTATTGATAGTCAGACGCGTAACCGACTGAGCTAATCGGGCCCGGCGTTAATAGTATATGGAGCTAAATAATTCACTCTATGGATAAAAATTAATTTAGGACCATGTCTGGGCCTAGTTCAAAGACTGCTGACCTCAATGCTAATACTGATATAAAAATAGTCAGTTCGTCAAACATTATTTGTAATTCAGAGTTTTAAAAGGTTTTATTAAAACGTCCTCATTGGTTTGAAATATGAATCTGTTGGGTTATTAGTCGCCTTGAAGTATTTACAAATGTTTTAGAGACAGTCTAGGATTGCTATAAACTGTAGATATTTTCAGTAAGTCAAGTATTGTTAAATATTTTATCATTTTGCGTATAATAGTTCTTGAATACGTGTAGTTATTCTGCTCAAGATGAAAACTTCGAACATTGAGAGCATTGACTATGTTGATTCTTTGTTCACCTGTTTTCTTTACGATATTCATTTAAAAAATGTAAAATGTTTTATTACATTCATCATTTAAAAATGAGTTACCTCCCTTTGACTGCATACATCTACTGTCAGTATCTGACCACGATCATCTCTTACCAAAAGGGGACTAGGCATCTTATCAATATCAAATTCGATAATTATGTATTAATATCGTCTTTAGAATAAATATATGAATGACAATATCTTAATCCTTACTAAAATGATAATTTCTGAGACGATAGCTTTTATTTATATAAATCTTTTTTAAGGTTATCCTGTTTATTTTAAAAACGTTTGCATGTATCCGATGCTCTATCCTGTGTGGCGAGTATTTAAAAAAATCGTGCTCGCCAAAGAAAATTCATTTTAACAGTGATAATTTAGGATATTACGTTCATGGGTATACAAATATGTATAAATGAAAGAGTGTCAGAATCAACTAATAATACTAATTTGATACATTATTCTCGGAGCTACCAACATAAGTAATCTCTACAGTGTTGGTATACTCAAATACTCTCCCTTTTACTATCATAAGATCTGTTTGTTTAAGAAAATAGAACAGTGAATGTCTATTTATATTTACGATTTTATCCAGTGATTAACGTGGCAATTCTATAACAACTTCATAAACATCGGGGAGTATATCTGCATAGTAATTGTTTTCTGTGGTAACATAAGTGCATTCCTCACCAATCTTAAAAAAAATCGAACAGCGAATGTCCATTTATATTTACGATTTTATCCAGTGATTTACGTGGCAATTCTATAACAACTTCATAAACATCGTGGAGTATATCTGCATGGTAATTGTTTGAATTTACAATTTTATCCAATGATTTACGTGGCAATTATATGACAACTTCTTTACCATCGGGGTGTATATATGCATGGACATTGTTTTCTGCGGCAACATAGGCGCATCGTTCACCAATCCAAGAACAATAATACACTACTGATATAAAATTATATCGGTGTTAATGTTTGTATATGTATAATGTTTTCAAAGAGAACATCACAAACATTTATCTCTTTCATTAAAGCGTTTTTATTTCAGTAAGATGGGACTGAGTTTATGAAAATATGTTGTGTTTTATAGAATTTGTTGAACATAACGTTGAGCTGTTTAAAATTGCTTATGCTAATTAGAATGCAAGCATTGTTCTCTTTACTATGATTATTTTATTGAATTTCTTATTTATTTATTTTTAATTTGTTTGTATGGCCATAACATGGTTATGTTGTAAAAATAAAACAAACATGTTTTAAGCTGGGTTTATTTTACATATATTTAAATGGCATACATATATGAATCATATTTGAATTTGAAATTAAATTTTTTGTCATCTGAATTAACCCACACATGTGAATTATTACAATTTGAAATAACATTTTTTTCTAGTTACATACTTACTTTTGACATATAATATAAGTTCATGGGAGGTTCTAGTTTTAGTCTTTTGATTTCGATTGGGTGTGTGATTAGTAAAACCATTAATAACAAAATAGTGACTTTCATCTCCCCAAGTTTTAGTTAAACATATAATGTCGTTATTTTCAAATAATTGTTTATTATATCTTAAGATTGTTATATATTTACTATTTTAGTAATTAAGCCTTGAATGTTAATAACTGCAAAACCAATGTTGTGTGCAATGTCTGTAAATCTCTCTCCTGTCCATTGTCCTATTGCAAATATTGACTGATGTAGTCTGCTCATTTTCCGAGGTTCTCCGTGGGCAGCGGAGGACCACTCTCTCTTCTTGACGTATTACTGCCATTTTCTGACGACGTTCCGGTGAGGTACTACTAGTGATTGGCTCAGAAACTGTTCTCATGCTCCGTGCCTTTCCTCTTTCCTAGTTTGCTAATTTACTGGGTCGGCCACGTGGTTGCACTGTACCCATTGCTCTGTTGGTCGAAACGGTCTTCGCACGCGATTCAATGTCTTGTTTTTTCCCTATGGCCGTAAAGTAAACTTCATGACTAACACTTGAATTTTTATGCCTTTTTTTCTCCATTTTTCGATGCTACCCCTAAAAGTGAAAATTCACAATTCTCAGTCATGAAATATTGACGGTAGAAGACAGAGATGGCACTCTTAACATATATAAACTTACTTTGAAATCGGGTGAAATTTTCTGCATTCAAATTAACTGTAAGTAAGTGCTGAGTTTTCAAAGTCCTTGATTGTATGTTTTAAAGAAAATGAACTTTAGTTATTAGTTCGATTCATCAACAACACAACGAACAAACAACAATAACAACATTATCAACTACAAAACTACAGCAGCAACAAGTTCGAATAAGAAATTAATTCAGAGCAGCGAAACTACCGTTGTGAAAAGAATCATGTGTTATCGCTTTGGAGCGGTAAGTGACAAACCATTCAGTAGGTAAACACATATGGATTACTTCAGCACACAATCTCGTTTATGCATTTGCTCATCATAAAATGAGAATATGTAAATGGTATGACCTCGTCAAAATATTCTCTTATAAATAGACAGCATCGAAATGTGTATAGGGTAAAATACAAATATGACAGTATCAACATGACATGTGTATGGGGTAAAGTACAAATATGACAGTTTGACAAGTGTATGGGGTAAAGCACAAATATGACAGACTCGAAAGATATATGTAGGGGTAAAGTACAAATATGACCTTATTGACATG
This sequence comes from Panopea generosa, assembly GCA_029582155.1. Lineage (NCBI taxonomy): Eukaryota > Metazoa > Mollusca > Bivalvia > Adapedonta > Hiatellidae > Panopea > Panopea generosa. Next base: position 29,842,655 of record CM055901.1, on the reverse strand, counting down.
TGTATGGGGTAAAGCACAAATATGACAGTATCGACAGATATATGTAGGAGTAAAGTACAAATATGACCGTATCGACATGCGTATGGGGTAAAGCACAAATATAACAGTATCGACATGTGTATGGTGTAAAGCACAAATATGACAGACTCGAAAGATATATGTAGGGGTAAAGTACAAATATGACAGTATTGACATGTGTATTGGGTAAAGTACAAATGTGACAGTATCGACATTTCTACGGTGTAATGTACAAATATGACAGTTTCGACATGTGAATGGAGTAAAGTACAAATATGACAGTATCGACATATATATATGGGGTAAATTACAAATATGAAAGTTTCGACATGTGTCAGGGGTAAAGTACAAATATGACAGTATCGACATATATATATGGGGTAAATTACAAATATGACAGTATCGACATGTGTATTTGGTAAAATTACAAATATGACAGTATCGTCAAGTGTATTTGGTAAAGTACAAATGTGACAGTATCGACATTTCTACGGTGTAATGTACAAATATGACAGTTTCGACATGTGAATGGAGTAAAGTACAAATATGACAGTATCGACATGTGTATGGGGTAATGTACAAGTATGACAATATCGTCATGTGTATGGTGCAATGTACAAGTATGACAATATCGTCATGAGTATGGTGCAATGTACAAATATGACAGTATCGACATGTGTATCGGGAATAGTACAAATATGATAGGATCGACATGTGTATGGGGTAAAGTACAAATATGAAAGTTTCGACATGTGTCAGGGGTAAAGTACAAATATGACAGTATCGACATATATATATGGGTAAATTACAAATATGACAGTATCGACATGTGTATTGGGTAAAGTACAAATATGACAATATCGTCATGTGTATTGGGTAAAGTACAAATATGAAGGTATCAACATATGTATGGGGTAAAATACAAATATGACAGTATCAAAATGTGTATCGGGTAAGTCCAAATATGACAGTATCGACATATGTATGGGATAAAGCACAAATATGACAGTATCAACATTTGTATTGGGTAAAGTACAAATATGACAGTATCGACATTTGTATGGTGTAATGTACAAATATGACAGTTTCGACATGTGTATGGGGTAAAGTACAAATATGACAGTATCGACATGTATATGGGTAAAGTACAAATATGACAGTTTCGACATTTGTATGGTGTAATGTACAAATATGACAGTTTCGACATGTGTATGGGTTAAAGTACAAATATGACAATATCGACATATGTATGGTGTAATGCACAAATATGACAGTATCGACATGTGTATGGGGTAAAGTACAAATCTGACAGTATTGACATATGTATGGGGTAAAGTACAAATATGACAGTATCGACATGTGTACTGGGTCAAGTACAAATATGACAGTATCGACATGTGTATGGGGTAAAGAACAAATATGACAGTATCGATATGTGTATTGTGTAATGTACAAATATTTCAGTATCGTCATGTGTATGGGGTAAAGAACAAATATGACAGTATCGACATGTGTATTGTGTAAAGTACAAATATGAGAGTATCGACATGTGTTTTGTGTAATGTACAAATATGACAGTATCGTCATGTGTATGGTGTAATGTACAAATATGACAGTATCAACATGCGTATGGGGTAATGTACAAATATGAGAGTATCGTCATGTATATGGGGAACTGTACAAATATGACAGTTTCGCCGTGTGTATGGTGTTAAGAACAAATATGACAGTATCGACATGTGTATGGAGTAATGTACAAATATGACAGTTTCGACATTTGTATAGGGTTATGTACAAATATGACAGTATCGACATATGTATGGGATAAAGCACAAATATGACAGTATCAACATTTGTATTGGGTAAAGTACAAATATGACAGTATCGACATTTGTATGGTGTAATGTACAAATATGACAGTTTCGACATGTGTATGGGGTAAAGTACAAATATGACAGTATCGACATGTATATGGGTAAAGTACAAATATGACAGTTTCGACATTTGTATGGTGTAATGTACAAATATGACAGTTTCGACATGTGTATGGGTTAAAGTACAAATATGACAATATCGACATATGTATGGTGTAATGCACAAATATGACAGTATCGACATGTGTATGGGGTAAAGTACAAATCTGACAGTATTGACATATGTATCGGGTAAAGTACAAATATGACAGTATCGACATGTGTACTGGGTCAAGTACAAATATGACAGTATCGACATGTGTATGGGGTAAAGAACAAATATGACAGTATCGATATGTGTATTGTGTAATGTACAAATATTTCAGTATCGTCATGTGTATGGGGTAAAGAACAAATATGACAGTATCGACATGTGTATTGTGTAAAGTACAAATATGAGAGTATCGACATGTGTTTTGTGTAATGTACAAATATGACAGTATCGTCATGTGTATGGTGTAATGTACAAATATGACAGTATCAACGTGCGTATGGGGTAATGTACAAATATGAGAGTATCGTCATGTATATGGGGAACTGTACAAATATGACAGTTTCGCCGTGTGTATGGTGTTAAGAACAAATATGACAGTATCGACATGTGTATGGGGTAAAGAACAAATATGACAGTATCGATATGTGTATGGTGTAATGTACAAATATGACAGTTTCGACATTTGTATAGGGTTATGTACAAATATGACAGTATCGACATGTGTATGGTGTAATGTACAAATATGACAGTATCAACATGTGTATAGGGTAAGTACAAATATGAAAATTTCGACATGTGTATGTGGTAAAGTACAAATATGACAGCATCAACATGTGTTTGGGGTAATGCACAAATATGATAGTATCGACATGTGTATCGGGTAATGTAAAATATGACAGTATCGACATTAGTATGGGGTAATGCACATATATGACAGTATCGACATGTGTATGGGGTAATGCACAAATATCACAGTATCGACATATGTATGGGGTAATGCACAAATATCACAGTTTCGACATATGTATGTGGTAATGCACAAATATGACATTATCGACATGTATATGGGGTAATGCACAAATATGAGAGTTTCGACATGTGTATGTGGTAAAGTACAAATATTTCAGTATCGACATTTGTAAGGGGTAAAGTACAAATATGAAAGTATCGACATTTGTATGGGGTAATGCACAAATATGACAGTATCGACATGTGTATGGGGTAAAGTACAAATATGACAGTATCGACATTTGTATGGGGTAAATAACAAATATGACAGTAACGACATTTGTATGGGGTAATGCAAAAATATGACAGTATCGACATGTGTATAGGGTAAAGTACAAAAATGACAGTATCGACATTTGTTTGTGGTAAAGTACAAATATAACAGTATCGACATTTGTATGGCGTAATGCGCAAATGCAACTCCTTATTTCACACCATTACATTTAAGTGAACATATCAAACACTTTTAAGGTGTACAGTTTAAGTGTATATAGTTAATCATAAGTCAGTAACACTCACGTTTTGGATCAATATTTAAGTTTGCCCTTAAGATATATTGGTGTTACAACTTTAAAACATACGTATACACGTTGAGTTTTGTATTACGATATAAAGTTCATAGGCGTAGGAGCCGGGGACGGGGGGCAATATGCCCCCCCCCCCCCCAATTTTCAGTTTCAGCATATACTTTGGAGCCTGGAATTACACCTTCATCCACTCTTTCCTCAGGTTGCATCCAACCCCCACCCCCTCCCCCGCCCCAATAATTGAAACCCTCCTACACCCATGAAGTTTATAGTGAAATTTTATTTTTTATCGTCAATTTGGAAAAGTGTTTAAATCGGGAAGAAATGAAGATCTTCGGTAACATTGTCTCTTTAATTTGGATTATATCATCATGGGTGGCATGTGCCAACGCGAAAGTCTTGATTAAGTTATTAGTATGTAAGTGTCTTTCAAAGGCTTTGTCGTTTCTATAGTAATGAATTGTTTAAAAAATTAATTTTAAAAAGCTACATGTACAATGAGATGTTTTAACTGTGGGAATGAGAAAATGAGTGTATAAAATACGTCTTACATAAATAAATATATATATGTCGATAACAGCATTTGTTTTAATTATGTGCTATGTACAGTAGCGTACCTTTTGTTTTACACAAATGAAACGGTATCATAACATTCGATTTCTGTAAGTGAGACATTATCAAATCAGTCGTCTTGTGTAATTAAGGGTATTTAGTGGTCGTTTTTGTGTAATTGCACTTTTTAATAGTCGTCTGTGTAATTGAGCTTTTTAATACTCGTCTGGTGTAGTTGAGGGTATTTAATTGTGTAAATGAGATTTTTGTTTATAGTCGTTTTGTGTAATTGAACTTTTAAATAGTTGTCTGTGTAATTGATCTTTTTAATAGTCGTCTGGTGTAGTTGAGGGTATTTAGTTGTGTAAATGAGCTTTTCTATAGTCGTTTTGTGTAATTGAACTTTTACATAGTCGTCTGTGTAATTGAGCTTTTTCAATAGTCGTCTGGTGTAGTTGTGAAATAATTAGATCAGTCGTTCTGTGCGACTGAGACTTCATCAATAAATTGGTATTGTGAAATTGAGATTTTTCGTGGATCGTAGAATATGTACGCGTATTGTGTAATTGAGACATTATTGTTAAGGTCGTACTGTGTAATTGATACATTATTGTAACAGTCGTATTGTGTAATTAAGACATTATTGTAACAGTCGTAATGTGTAATTGAGACATTATTATAACAGTCGTATTGTGTAATTCAGACATTATTATAACAGTCGTATTGTGTAATTGTAACATTATCATAAGAGTCGTATAGTGTAATTGAGACATCATTTTAACAGTCGTACTGTGTAATAGAGACAGTATTAAAACAGTCGTATTGTGTAACTGAGACATTATTATAACAGTCGGACTGTGTAATTGAGCCATTATTATAACAGTCGTACTGTGTAATTGAGAAATTATCACAACAGCCGTCTTGTGTAATTTGGGTATTATCATAACAGTCGTATTGTGTATATTGGATATCATCGTGACATTTGTAATTTGTATATTGGATATCATCGTGACATTTGTAATTTGTATATTGGATATCATCGTGACATTTGCCATGTGTAACTGAGAAATTATCATATGATTCGTCTTGTGTAATTGAGGAACCATTTCAACATTTGTTGTTTTTGCTTTTTATTCAGCATTTAAGAATGTGTACGTTAATAGATATCGCTTGTCGAATTGTCTAAATAAGATTAATTAAGCATTAACCTTTGCCTTATGCAAATGAACTTTACATAACATTTGCCATGTGTCACTACTGAACAAATATTTACATTACATGTGTCTTATGCAATGGAGAAAACACTGAACTCAACATTTGTTTTTTGTGTATCATTTATCTGGTGTATTTGAAATAAGCTTTATTTGGCATTACCTTTTTTGATAAATAAACAAAAATTACTTTAGTATATAAACCTACGTCAGGCTTGTCTTATTTGTAACCGCATTTAAAACATTGGATTAGATGCTTTTAACATTTCTGTTATTTATAATTCTGGTTATAGCATCTAGTTTTCTATCTGTGTTGTTGATGTCCCTCATATACTTCATATTTCATATTGTAAAATATACTTTCCTTACTATCAAACCGATGCTTTTGTTAATATTTATAATAAAAACTCTATTGCACTATTTATTCCGTCTAATGTATCTCTCCAGCTGTCTTGAACACGTGTAAGATACACCACGAAGAGAGACTTTATGATGCAGTTGTTAACAGGTCACGTGGCAGACCGCTTATCACAATAATGAACCATTATAGTTTCTTAGATGGAATTCTAATTGGACGTAAGTTTTGTTTAATGTTTCAGGTTTTTCCTGTATTATAATTAATTATAAGTATTTGTTCAAAATGTTTGTACATGGTAAATAACTGTAATGAATGACATATGTGTTGTACGTGTTCAAAGGATGTATCTTAAAGTGATTAAAGGAGTTTTGTTACGAATTTTTTTTTTGTTCAGATTGAACTTTGGCAGAGAAAAGCTTTAATGTCAACTATGCTGTGAGAATGCGGTTGACCCTGAATACCATTTTGTTTTTGGTCTCCAAAATATACGGAAGCGCTTTGTAATGTTCTTTAATTGTAATTGCAATAATTCTTTATAAATGTCCAAAGGTAGTTGTGTTTTTTTACGTTTTCCTACTCACTTTGAACTTTGTTATTAGCATGCATTAATATTCTGTCGTTTAAATAGTTCTGTGTGATTTCAGATTGATAAATATCATCATAGGTTGTGGCAGGTGTTCATTTAAAATTAGTCTGAAAGAAGTGTGTCACTTTTTAGATAAGTTGTTCAAAACGCAACATTTTTTTAGGGAATGTAATCTATTTTCAAAATAATGGGATATTCCAAATTAGCCATTCTCTTCGATAAATATACTCAACAACTTTTCTAACTACACAATTGTTCTTTTCTCTTTGTTGATAACATATTCAAATATTGACATATTTCATTGAAAATTGGGCAAAATAAATATTGAAATGAAGTATGATGAATAACACAGCTACGCTGCTAACCACTGATGCCATCAGCTGGGGACCACCCGTCATCACTTGTGTCGCTCCTTTATTCCCGGGACAAGCTCGGGGTGGTGGAGCGATAGTGTTGGCCAAACACTACCCATCAGTGGTTAGCTTTCAGCTACTTGCGTCTCTTCTCAGCCATAGCCAGCTGGAGCTCTTTACTGCAGCTTTGAAGATTCTTCCGACTGCCAGCTTCTTTTAAAGTCCTGATATTCCGATGCCTTAGAGTAGTTTCCATAGGGACAAAGCTGTGAATCCGTGCGTTTCTACTTCTATGGGATAGCTCCACACTTCCCAGCCCTCTTCTCTGCACTGCTGGGCAAGATTGTCATACTTAGTCCTCTTCCTCACATTTGCCTGGTTGCATCTTTCTTTCCCACCAAGGCACCGGAAACTAATATTCACATTCAATATATACAGTAGAACTTCGTTAGTTCGAACACGGATGGTTCGAATACCACATATAGCTCGAACCACTTATCTGGTCCCGGTCGATTCCTGTTTTGATGTATACACACGTATGATATGATGTTGAACAATACTTGGCTCGAACAACCTTTAACTCAAACAATTGTGTCAAGCTCCGCCGGGTTCGAATTATCGAGTTTCTACTGTATGTATAAACGTATACTTTATCAAGATTAATATATATTCTCTGTTTGGCATTATCTTTGATAACTTCACCGTCTGTCTGTGTTTTATTGTTTTTATTATGTGCACGGTATATTTTCCTCAGATGCATATTTAGTTTATCTTATTCTAAATGGTTTCAGACTTGGTGAGGTGGCGATACCTTTTGAAATTTGACAGACACATTCCTTGGATTCCTCATGCTAAAGATGTTGGATATCGAAATCGCGTCACATCGACATTATTTTCTCTCCTCGGAAACGTACCAATGAGTAGAGGTGGTGGTATTAATCAACCGTCCATGACATTTTTAATCGATAAGCTCACCAATGGTGGCTGGGCTTTGCTATTTCCAGAAGGTTAGTTCGAATTCATTCAATTTGTCAAAATGGAGGAGCTATTCAGAATATCCTTAGATTTTAACTCAAGACTGAATATTGAAAAACACATGTAGCTTAAAACATGTCGGGACCCCTTATATATAGTCAAATAAATTCTCATAGTTTATTCTATCTGTCGTGGTAAACTAGATATCTAAAGTTTGGATTTTCAAGTCTGAAAATATTCTTAAGAATGGTTGGTGATGTAACGTTCCCAGAAGGTCTATCAATTATACCATTTTCCCCTTGAAACAACACCTCCGATAGTAAACTAAATTTACAAAAATAACAGACACCAAAATTATGTTTAGAGACGATGGAGCACTTCTAAAATTCTGTATTTTATTTTCTATCTGCAATCATGCCACTAAAACGATCTATAATCATAGGCGTAGGGGCCAGGGGGGCGACCAATGTTCAGGTTGTGGGGACCAGCATAAACATTCTCATACATCATCATACACTCTCTCCTTATGTTGCCCCAAACCCACTAATTGAAACGGGCTTACGCCCATGATAATGCATTTATAAACTATAGTATTACTAAAAAGAAAATAACAAATCTTGATAAACTTGGGCCTAACAGGTGCATAGCTTCCTATAGGCCATGTAGACACGTGCCTACACATTTTTCTGAGAAACAAAAATGGCAAAATGCAACAATAATCGGACCACTAAGAAGGCTGTGACTTCATTTTCCCTTTATTAAAGTGAACACACATAAAACATCACATTTAATATCAATTTATTTGGTTGTAAAACAATGAATTCAATGTTAATAAATTATTAAGGATAACCAGACCTCTAAAAACATAATATACGCCAAAACGCAGTCTAGCTGAATTTTCTTTCGGAGGACCTTATCCCAGGACCACAAATGTGCCTACACATCCTATTCAGCCAAGCTACACCCATGCCTAAAAATCTCCTTACGACCGAGGATAACTCTTATTACCAATAAAAACACGTCTGCTGTATCGGCCTAATCAAGGCTGAGTGATTTTCTTCCATTAAAACAGTACGATTATACCGTGCACAAAGCGAACCATACTGGAGCTTAACTTATCAATGGTAAATCAATTTTCATTGTATTCGCTTCAATAAATGCGTCCATTGTAACCAATCAGATAGGAACATGATGTTCTTTTGATGCTGCTTCATCACTAAAGTAAACGTGTGTCTTATCAAGATATTAGCGTCCGGCAAATCACATAATACTTACTATGGATCGATCAGTTCATGTCATCGTTTTATTTATCATAGTAACTCTCTTTTTGTTCTATTTTTTGCAGGAAGGATTAATAAGAATAAAGAGATAATCGACTACAAATTAGGTAAAAGGAAATAATTATTTAGTTGACTTTACTAATGACATTGTTACATACTAGTGCTAGTAGAAATGGCGGTAGCGCAGTAGGTCGCTCATGCCAGATGTCGATATTTCGTTATCAAGCTCGACCTGATGGTCGCTCAAAACATCACTCAGTCTCGTGTTATCCAGGAATCAGACTCGGAGCGATTCTGAGCTTCATAAAAATGAGTTACCAATTAACATAAACTTTTTTAGGGAGACAGATTCACAAAAGCTGTAAGCTTTCTTCTGAATCCCTTTCATAATTGTATACACATGTGTTAACTAATATGTGATATTTTCAATGTAACTTGTATACTATTTGTGAATGAAACATGTTTAAACTTATATAAACTTACAACAACAATGTAGTTTATATGAAAGAAGGTAGATAGCACAGGAGTGGACTTTCTTCTACCTTTTGATATGATGGTTGCCATTCGATATGCACAATAAGAAATAAGTATTATTCAATACAATGCTTCCGTAAAAGCTTCGAAAGGGTCAGTACCACATGACGATAATGGGGAGCTCATGCCGTGTTATTGGTTGCAGCCACATCCTCGCGCATTCCTTTGACGGCACATCATTAGGTACTTGTGAAATATACTAGTGTTAAACATGCTCATGTTTGTATACATAAAACAAACAAGTGATGCTATACACAAAACTGGAAAGGGTCGTCATTGGCCGAGTGGTCCAAGGTGCCGTCTCAATATCACTTACTTCCCGCCGCTTAAATACGTAGGCCCGAGTCCCGCGCGATCCAAAATCTTAATGTAAGAAAGTTTGCAAGTCATTTCCGTAAGGACGGTGGTTCTATTCAGATTCATCCTGAGGTCTTCCACGACCAATAAAACAGGATAAGCCATAAATAAACTGAAAATGTTGAAAATACCGTTAAACCCCATTAAAAAATAATACACAAAACTGGTTGACAATTAAGAAATGACATGACAATTATTGGTGAAATATATTACAGGAATATCCAGGCTGATCGTGGAATCTAAGGAACGTCCAATCATTCTCCCTATATTCCATTTAGGTAAACATTTAAAAACTCTAGATTTACTTTTTTATATAAAAACGTATATGTTTTAATAGAGCCAGGTGAAAATTCATTAATATTAGTAACTTTTAAATGTTGATGTGTATATCACTATTATAGCAAAGTTATTATTTTTTAAAGAAAGAAAACATAGTTTAATTATACTTCATATATATCATATCTGCTTCTTTTATCCACCTTCATAAAACATTAAAATATGTGTAAATGTTTCGTTGATACATTATAAAGTGAAATTGTTTGAATGAACTTTTACAATTCCAAATCAGGTGCAGATAGCATAGTTCCAAATACGAGGCCAATTTATCCCCGAATAGGCCAGGTAAGACCGGGAAACGATGGTCAAGTAGGGATGTGTTCATTTCAGCTAACTCCGTGCACAAGAAAGTATTATTTATTTTGTATTATATTTTATGATCGGATTTGAAAAATTCTTAAAAGCCGACGGTTCAAACTTTCTAAATATCAGCGATAAACAACATTTCGAAGTCCACACTGTTGCTTTATAACCATTAAAATGTTTTAATATATACACAGTATATGATAATGTTTCCTCGACGTTAAAATATTATTTAGCTATAAAAATTGTTATGGTATGACGTTCAATGTGTTAAAAACAAATCTTAATACGTAATAGGTGTTAATGCATCTGTTATAGGTATTTATATAACCATAATGACAATAATTTAATTAACATGCTACAGGAATGCAATATCGGTGAAACTTCGGAAATGACAATGATAATGGTCGGTTGTTTATCATTACAGAGAATGAGCGTTCTGATTGGTGAGCCGATACATTTCTGTGCTGAACTGGAAGAGAAAATAAAAAATAAAGATAAAAGTGTAAGTAATAATGGCGAATGTAAAGAAAATATTTTATTCATGTGTTTGCAAGAGAAGAGACATTGTTAATCGTAGAGGTGTACTACAATGATGGTTTGTGATACAATCAGTGTAGTAATATATACACTTGACAGGACAGAGAAAGGACAGCGAATACATATCAAAACACTTTAAGTTAATATTACTATTTAGCAACCTTTTCAGCTTAACTGTGAATGGATTCTTGGTTAATTCTTGAAACCAGTCCGATTCGCCTACAATTTATCAAAGAATGTGTCTTACACCCCATGGTGTACTTGTGTGTCTACTACTGCAGTTAACGAACGTGTCTTACTCCCCATGGTGTACTTGTGTGTCTACTACTGCAGTTAACGAACGTGTCTTACTCCCCATGGTGTACTTGAGTGTCTACTGCTGCAGTTAACGAACGTGTCTTACTCCCCATGGTGTACTTGTGTGTCTACTGCTGCAGTTAACGAACGTGTCTTACTCCCCACGGTGTACTTGTGTGTCTACTGCTGCAGTTAACGATGTGTCTTACTCCCCATGGTGTACTTGTGTGTCTACTGCTGCAGTTAACGATGTGTCCTACTCCCCATGGTGTATTTGTGTGTCTACTACTGCAGTTAACGAACGTGTCTTACTACCCATGGCGTACTTGTGTGTCTACTGCTGCAGTTAACGAATGTGTCTTACTCCCCACGGTGTACTTGTGTGTCTACTGCTTGCAGTTAACGATGTGTCTTACTCCCCATGGTGTACTTGTGTGTCTACTGCTGCAGTTAACGATGTGTCCTACTCCCCATGGTGTATTTGTGTGTCTACTACTGCAGTTAACGAACATGTCTTACTCCCCATGGTGTACTTGTGTGTCTACTGCTGCAGTTAACGATGTGTCCTACTCCCCATGGTGTACTTGTGTGTCTACTGCTGCAGTTAACGAACGTGTCTTACTCCCCATGGTGTACTTGTGTGTCTACTGCTGCAGTTAACGAACGTGTCCTACTCCCCATGGTGTACTTGTGTGTCTACTGCTGCAGTTAACGATGTGTCCTACAGCCCATGGTGTATTTGTGTGTTTACTACTGCAGTTAACGAACGTGTCTTACTCCCCATGGTGTACTTGTGTGTCTACTGCTGCAGTGGTCGAACGTGTCTTACACCCCATGGTGTATTTGTGTGTCTACTGCTGCAGTTAACGAACGTGTCCTACTCCCCATGGTGTATTTGTGTGTCTACTACTGCAGTTAACGAACGTGTCTTACTACCCATGGGGTACTTGTGTGTCTATTGCTGCAGTTAACGAACGTGTCCTACTCCCCATGGTGTACTTGTGTGTCAACCACTGCAGTTAACGAACGTTTTACTCCCCATAGTGTACTTGTTTGTCTACTGCTGCAGTTAACGAACGTGTCTTACACCCCATGGTGTACTTGTGTGTCTACTGCTGCAGTTAACGATGTGTTCTACTCCCCATGGTGTATTTGTGTGTCTACTACTGCAGTTAACGAACGTGTCTTACTCACCATGGTGTACTTGTGTGTCTACTGCTGCAGTTAACGAACGTGTCCTACTCCCCATGGTGTACTTGTGTGTCTACCACTGCAGTTAACGAACGTCTTACTCCCCATAGTGTACTTGTATGTCTACTGCTGCAGTTAAAGAACGTGTCCTACTCCCCATGGTGTATTTGTGTGTCTACTACTGCAGTTAACGAACGTGTCTTACTACCCACGGTGTACTTGTGTGTCTACTGCTGCAGTTTACGAATGTGTCCTACTCCCCATGGTGTACTTGTGTGTCTACCACTGCAGTTAACGAACGTGTCCTACTCCCCATAGTGTACTTGTGTGTCTACTGCTGCAGTTAACGAACGTGTCTTACACCCCATGGTGTACTTGTGTGTCTACTGCTTCAGTTAACGAACGTGTCTTACTCCCCATGGTGTACTTGTGTGTCAACTGCTGCAGTTAACGAACGAGTCTTACTCCCCATGGTCTACTTGTGTGTCTACTACTGCAGTAAACGAACGTGTCTTACTCTCCATGGTGTATTTGTGTATCTACTGCTGCAGTTAACGAACGTGTTTTACTGCCCATGTTCTACTTGAGTGTCTACTGCTGCAGTTAACGAACGTGTCTTACTCACCATGTTCTACTTGAGTGTCTACTGTTGCAGTTAACGAACGTGTCTTACTCCCCATGGTGTACTTGTGTATCTACTGCTGCAGTTACCGAACGTGTCTTACTCCCTACGGTGTATGTGTGTCTATTGCTGCAGTAAACGAACGTGTCTTACTCCCCATGGTGTACTTGTGTGTCTACTATTGCAGTTAACGAACGTGTATTACTCCCCATTGTGTACGTGTATACTACTGCAGTTAACAAACGTGTCTTACTCCCCATGGTGTACTTGTGTGTCTACTATTGCAGTTAACGAATGTGTTTTACTCCCCATGGTGTACTTGCGTGTCTGCTACTACAGTTAACAAACGTGTTTTACTCCCCATGGTGTGATTGCGTGTCTATTACTGCAGTTAACGAACGTGTCCTACTCCCCATGGTGTACTTGTGTGTCTACTACTGCAGTTAACGAACGTGTTTTCCTCCCCATGGTGTATTAGCGTGTCTACTACTGCAGTTAACGAACGTGTTATACTCCCTATGGTGTACTTGCTTGTTAAATACTGCAGTGAACGAACATGTCCTACTCCCCATGGTGTAATTGTGTGTCAACTGCTGCAGTTAACGAACGTGTCTTACTCCCCATGGTGTATTTGCGTGTCTGCTACTACAGTTAACAAACGTGTTTTACTCCCCATGGTGTACTTGCGTGTCTACTACTGCAGTTAACGAACGTGTCCTACTCCCAATGGTGTACTTGTGTGTCTACTACTGCAGTAAACGAACGAGTCCTACTCCCCATGGTGTAATTGTGTGTCAACTGCTGCAGTTAACGAACGTGTCTTACTCCCCATGGTGAACTTGTGTGTCTACTACTGCAGTTAACGAACGTGTCCTACTCCACATGGTGTAATTGTGTGTCAACTGCTGCAGTTAACGAACGTGTCTTACTCCCCATGGTGTACTTGCGTGTCTGCTACTACAGTTTACAAACGTGTTTTACTCCCCATGGTGTACTTGTGTGTCTACTACTGCAGTTAACGAACGTGTCTTACACCCCATGGTGTACTTGCGTGTCTACTACTGCAGTTAACGAACGTGGCTTACTCCCCATGGTGTACTTGCGTGTCTGCTACTACAGTTAACAAACGTGTCTTACTCCCCATGGTGTACTTGTGTGTCTACTACTGCAGTTAACGAACGTGTCTTACACCCCATGGTGTACTTGCGTGTCTACTACTGCAGTTAACGAACGTGTCCTACTCCCCATGGTGTACTTGTGTGTCTACTACTGCAGTTAACGAACGTGTTTTCCTCCCCATGGTGCACTTGTGAGTCTACTACTGCAGTTAACGAACGTGTTATACTCCCTATGGTGTACTTGTGTGTCTACTACTGCAGTTAACGAACGTGTTATACTCCCTATGGTGTACTTGCGTGTTAAATACTGCAGTTAACGAACGTGTCTTACTACCCATGGTGAACTTGTGTGTCTACTACTGCAGTTAACGAACGTGTCCTACTCCCCATGGTGTAATTGTGTGTCAACTGCTGCAGTTAACGAACGTGTCTTACTCCCCATGGTGTACTTGCGTGTCTACTACTGCAGTTAACGAACGTGTCTTTCTCACCATGGTGTACTTGTGTGTCTACTACTGCAGTTAACGAACGTGTCTTACTCCCCATAGTGAACTTCTGTGTCTACTACTACAGTTAACGAACGTGCCTTACTCCTCATAGTGTACTTGTGTGTCTACTAATGCAGTTAACGAACGTTTATTACTCCCCATGGTGTACTTGTGTGTCTACTCATGCAGTTAACAAACGTGTCTTACTCCCCATGGTATACTTGTGTATTTTCTACTGCAGTTAACAATGTGTATGACTCCCCATGGTGTACTTGTGAGTCTACTACTGCAGTTAACGAATATGTATTACTCCCCATGGTGTACTTGTGTGTCTACTAATGCAGTTAACAAACGTGTATTTCTCCCCATGGTGTACTTGTGTGTCTTCTACTGCAGTTAACGAATATGTATTATTCCCCATGGTGTACTTGTGTGTCTACTAATGCAGTTAACAAACGTGTATTACTCCCCATGGTGTACTTGTGTGTCTACTTATGCAGTTAACAAACGTGTCTTACTCCCCATGGTATACTTGTGTATTTTCTACTGCAGTTAACAATGTGTATTACTCTCCATGGTGTACTTGTGTGTCTACTACTGCAGTTAACGAATATGTATTACTCCCCATGGTGTACTTGTGTGTCTACTAATGCAGTTAACAAACATGTATTACTATCTTGATTATATTTGTTTGTAATGCTATAGTGGACGACGCCTTTAAATTGCGTGTTTGCCATTGGGCAATATATAAGAATGTTCTGCCAAATCCAAGTTTTGGAGAAAATACAAGTCATTTATATCGTATAGTTTTTTTAGTTTCACACAAAAATATAGTCAATACTTATAGTCAATACTTATACTATTATTTTACAAACTAGTTTTTTATCTTTTTTAAATATATTTATTTTCCAGCACGAGGTATGGACAGACATTGCACGTGCACTTCGTGTGGAAATGAACAAAGTAGGGGATGAGTTGGCTAAGCTGCACTAATAAATTCTTCAACGGCATTTAAACTAAACAAACTATGGAATGTGTTTTATTTGTTATGAATGGTTTGTCAAAATTATAAAAGCTTAGGTAAAATAGCTTCTATGTGTCAAAATATGTTCCGTAGAATATGTTAAATCGCACTAGCACAAATACAAAGTATTTAACATGCAAAAGAAGTGACATGAAGGAATTATGGCCCTGGAATGGTTAATAGCAATCAACACTACGGAACTTTTCGTTCTCCTTGACCCTAGGCACCACAACAAAACATAAGATGATATAAATTATCAGCATGCGCGCTAAAGATTACCAGTCAGTTTAAACACGAGGGTAAACAAATCTTAAGCATACAAGTGGTGCCAAAACATGTGCAACTAGTTCCAAAGCTGCAACTGGGCAACTGAATCCTGGTTAATTGACGCAAAAATCCTCTTCATGTTGATCCATCGAGGATGTAAATATCAATATACACAGACTACAGAGAACAGAAATCGAAAAGAGGGACATGAAGAACGTCCAAAGAAAACAAGACGACTTTGATATCATGCAATGTTCCGATGATGGAAATGCTGCCTATTGTAACAAGACAACTTTGATATCATGCAATGTTCCGATGATGGAGATGCTGCCTATTGTAACAAAACGACTTTGATATCACGCAATGTTCCATTGATGGAGATGCTGCCTATTGTAACAAGACGTCTTTGATATGACGCAATGTTCCGATGATGGAGATGCTGCCTATTGTAACAAGACGTTTTAGATATGACGCAATGTTCCGTTGATAGAGATGCTGCCTATTGTAACAAGACGTCTTTGATATGACGCAATGTTCTGATGATGGAGATGCTGCCTACTGTAACAAGACGACTTTGATATCACGCAATGTTCCGATGATGGAGATGCTGCCTATTGTAACAAGACGTACTTTGATATGACGCAATGTTCCATTGATGGAGATGCTGCCTTTTGTAACAAGACGTCTTTGATAACACGCAATGTTCCGATGATGGAGATGCTGCCTATTGTACCAAGACGACTTTGATATCATGCAATGTTCCGATGATGGAGATGCTGCCTATTGTAACAAGACGTCTTTGATATGACGCAATGTTCCATTGATGGAGATGCTGCCTATTGTAACAAGACGACTTTGATATGACGCAATGTTCCGATGATGGAGATGCTGCCTATTGTAACAAGACATCTTTGATATGAAGCAATGTTCCGATGATGGAGATGCTGCCTATTGTAACATGACGTCTTTGATATCACGCAATGTTCCGATGATGGAGATGCTGCCTATTGTAACAAGACGTCTTTGATATGACGCAATGTTCCGATGATGGAGATGCTGCCTTTTGTAACAAGACGACTTTAATATGACGCAATGTTCCAATGATGAAGATGCTGCCTTTTGTAACAAGACGACTTTGCTATCATGCAATGTTCCGATGATGGAGATGCTGCCTATTGCAACAATAAGACTTTGATATCACGCAATGTTCCAATGATGGAGATGCGGCCTATTGTAACAATCTTGCGATTGTTAAAATCCCCGACTGTGACTTATCTTTAGATTTAAAGTAGGAATTTGTATTGGTTGCAATGGCGACTGAAGTTAGCAATTGTACTCAATGAGAATTTATGATGAGACAGTGTTGCTATTAACTTGTAAGGATTGAAACATTTTCATATCAAGCAAGTGTTTATATGTATTATGTGTATTATGTGTAATTCACTGTGGTAAATATGTTCCGGATCAGTTTTTCATCTTTTTAATGAAATTACGAAAACACAACACCAATTTTGAACTTTCTAGCATATTTGGCATATCAGAAACAGTTAAGTTAGATATTATTAAAGAAACAGTTAAGTTTAATATTACTACAGAAAATTACTATTGCATGACTTAATTTTTATGTCGAAGCAATGGTGTGAAAATAACATTTAGTCATCTCAAGTACTGATAAGATATTTTGCACAGACAGGTTTTTAAAAGAATACTACCTAAAGCCACTTGTGACTGTTGATGGTACTGAATGTAAAATTAAAAAGTAGAGTTGCCCTAAAGCTCAACAGAAGGAAATAAAAAGAAATAAAATAAAACATTGTTAAAGTAGTAGATCAGCGTTGGTGTCATTTGTCTTAGCAGATTACATAATGGCGAAGTGCTGAATAAACTCTCCCCTTGCGTACGTTTATTCTAGAGACCTAAAGAGACCAGAAGAAGCCCAATACTGGATAAGTGTGAATTTAAAAAAAACAACAACAAGAAATGTCACTGGTAAGTGTCACATGCCCCCAAAATGGCTGTTGAAAAATAACAATACAATTATGTTATAATAGGTAGCGATGTATCCATGAATATAAAGAGTAATGGACTAAGCTTTCAGACTAGACATGCAATTTCATGTTTTTTTTTACATTAATGCATGACCTTGACCTTTGTGTAACCTTGATCTTGACATCTGATGGTCTGGGTATTTCAACAGTTAAATGCTACTGAAACATCATCATGACATGCTGATCACTTGTGTCAAGCTATTTTAAAATTCCTAAATGTAAGACAAAGTTACAGATAAATTGTTGATAAATTAAGCCAAGTGCTTTTGAAATCCATCCATGTATGATAAAGTTAAAGGACGGACTTGTAATCTCAAACAGATTCAAAGTGTTGTCATACATTCTAAAAGTGTGACCTTGACCTTTGAGATATCGGTCTAGGTCTTACTTATGACACCTCGTCATGTCATCTTGATAAACTGAGCCAAGTTAAAGGCAAAGTCACAGACCAGACACACAATATCAAATAAATTGAAAGTGTGACCTTGATCTTTGAGGAAAAGTTCTGGGTCTTACATGCAACACTTAATTATGTCATGTTGATCAACTGAGCCAAGTGTTTTTAAAATTAATCCATAGATGACAGACCAGATAAGAAATGTCAAAATGACTGAAAGTGTTGTCAAACAAAGTTAAATTGTGACTTTGACCTTTGAAGTGGGAGTTTGGGTATTAAGTGCAACACGTCTTCATGTCATGTTGATCATTTGTAACAAGAATTTATAAAAATCCATCTATGCATGACAAAGTTGCAGGCCGGACACGAAATCTCACACAGACTCAAAGTGTTGTCAAACTCCAATTGTGACCTTGACCTTTGAGGTGCGGATGTAGGTCTTACTTGTGACATGTCGTCAGGTTAATGTTGATCAACTGCAGCAATCATTAAACTACATCTATGCACGACAAAGTTATAAGCCGGACACAAAATCTTACAGACTCAAAGTGTTGTTAAACAAACTCAAATTGTGACCTTGACCTTTGAGGTACAGGTGTGGGTCTTACTCGTGACACATCGTCATGTTATGTTGATCATTTGTAGCAAGTATTTGTAAAATCCATCTAGGCATGACAAAGTTACAGGCCGGACATGAAATCTCACACAAACTGGAAGTGTTGTCAAACAAACTCAAATAGTGACCTTGACCTTTGAGTTATGGGTGTGGGTTTTACTCGCGACACCTCGTCATGTTATGTTGATCATTTGTAGCAAGTATCATTAAAAATCCATCTATGCATGACAAAGTTACAAACCGGACACAAAATCTCACATAGACTCAAAGTGTATTCAAACAAACTCAAATTGTGACCTTGACCTTGGCGGTACGGGTGTGAGTCTTACTCGTGACACGTCATCATGTTATGTTTGAACCAAGTATCAACAAAATCTATCTATGCATGACAAAGATAAAGGCTGGAAACGAAATACCTGACGGAAGGACTCTGCTATTACTAAATGCCAACCCAAAAATTTGAAGGTGGGGTGGTGGGGTGTGGGGCATAAAAATTTGTCATGGGATATTATATATTTAGAAAAAAAACCAAGCTCTCACTAAAATTCTATGCACAAGTAAATAGTTAGATAAATCCTATCGATAGTTAGCATCTTCAATGAAAATTAATAAAAATGTTTTAAAGACAATGAATGTGGGTTTAATGCCATTTTCAACACATTTCAGGTTATATATGGCATATCCAGTTTTACTGGTGGAGGAAGACCTCAGACTGAGTTAGACTAATTAAAACCACTGTCCTTCCACAAGTAACTGGCAAACTTTCTCTTAGCGGTGAGAGATAAGTGATCTCAAGACAATGAAAAAATAGGTCGGAAAAAAACAGTAACCTTGTCAATGTATGATTTTTAACAAATCTTGGAGCCGTATGGAAATAGAGGTGTGGAACGTTATAAGGCATCTATACATACCTGCCCCTTGGTTTGCACAAACGTCGAAGGATAATTCTTATCAAATGTGTACAAATTTTACTGACAGGTTGAGATTTTTTTTTTACAATTTTCAATTATACCCCTTTTGCACCGCCATCTGGCCCCTAATAGAATCCTGCTTATTGAACCAAATCTTACTCTCTACGACTAGAAGATGCTTCAGATCTCAAACTCAATAATTCTTTTGCACAAATGGATGAATATCAAAGTACTTAATGGGCGGAAACGTAGAAAAAAATGATTGAGTAGATATAAAATAATGAAGTGTGTGACAGATGTAGCACAGCACCTGGATGAAAATTGATTTAGTAGAGGTATTATTATTATTATTTAAAAAACGTCCATTGTGGGTGTACAAAAAATACATAAGACACGATAATCATTGATGTCAATTAAATTTTATTTAGAATGTTTCACTGTAAAATAATTTTTTGCATTTCAGTCCCAAAAAAGATATATATTTGCATATACTTCAAAGAAAGTACAATATCCAAGTTAAATATTATATTCAAAAGACAGTTCAATCTCCAAACTAAATGTTCTATTTCAAAGACAGTTCTATCTTTAAATATTAAATTTCAAAGACAGTTCAATCTTCTCGATGATCCACATAAGTTTACATATAAACAAGAGGCCCAAGAGGGCCTGAGGATACTCTATTGACTCATAGTGGCCATAGCACTTTTTGAAATTCCACAATATTTACCCTCTTTTGGGGTTCGTCTTAACATACTTGAGAATAAATACCACTGAACAAAAACTTAATTGCTATAAAAAGGAAATACTTTAAATTCTCGTACCATTCATCTGTAAAAAAAATATAGTTCCCTGTACAGAACCATTATACAACCCAGCCCCTTAATTTGTCAGAACTTCAATCAACCACTCTTGCACATAGGGATAATTTATACCAATTATAAACAAATCTGACATACCGGTTTTTAAGAAAACAATTTTGGTAATTCCCAATTTTTACCCTTTCAGGACTCCTCCTGAACTCTTAAGACAGTGGAACCCATTCATTTTTTTGAATCTGAACCTCCTTCACCAAACAATGCTTCTGTGAAGATATAGGCAAAATCATTTCTATTTAAAGAAAAAATTTTTTTTTATTATAATGACATGTGTCCCCTAATTGAACCCTTGGGTTGGGGTCATTTTTTAACCCTAGGGAAACCATTTGAAAAAATCTAACAAAACTATAGTTGGTTATCATTACTGCCTTTAACATTCTGAAAAATCTGTTGGGCCGTTCATGAGAGGAAGATTTTTTAAATTTTGGACTATTTTAAGTAATGGCAGCCATCTTGAATTTCAAATCGAAAAAAAAAATCTTCTGTATAGTATCCTATGCAATAGAATCATCCATGTGAAGAAGTTTCAATTTAATTGGCCTCGAGGTTTCAGAGAAAGTGCTACTAACACACTTCAGAGACGACAGACGACGTACAATGCACCATCGCATAAGCAATTCTTGCCTTTGGCCAGTAGAGCTAAAAATCAATATCTAAGTTTATATTTATGTGTATATTTAAATAAAATCTCCAAGATCTCATGCATAAATATAAATATAGACATTTTATGAATAAATTAACAAATGAATGAAAGAATTACAGGTGCTAATTAATTAACAATGTCAGTAACCTCACACAAAATAATTACATATTATATTGTATTTGCAGTTTTGAACTATACACTAATACATTTAAAAATATACATCAATAAATAAAAGTATAAATAAGATTTCCAACTTTTCTTTTGAAGATAAGTAATTGTTGCAAATATTAACATTATAACAAAATTGGCAAATCAGACTAACTGTTTTCTCAAGCTCCAATTTTTTGGGGTTCATTGATGACCCACTGACTAAAAATCTGGGGGTCATTTACAAAATCTGGGGTCATCAATTGTCTTAAACTTAATCAACTTGAATAAATGGAGGTAAAAGAGTACATATTTTACTAAAACAGTTTGAATTCCTGTTTCCCACAAATTTCTCAATCAAAGATGCAACTACTAAGTTAACAACTTCAAAACAATTTAACTTCAAATGAATGTTTAACTTTTGGCAACAAGTTACAACAACTAGAAACTAGTTGTTTTTATGATCATGGCCACAGGGCCATGAAATTTTCAAATGTCATGGCCCCAGCTTGATCACCATGGCCCTGACTATTATATCGCCATAAAACTTGGACCAGTCGATGTTTAAACTGGTATTAAAATGAAGCTGCATGTGCGTCTCGATTTCTTATAGAAAACAAAATAAAAAGTTTTTGGTTAGGTTGCATGAACACCTGAACCTCTATATAAGGGCGAGTTAAGAAATTGACTCTGGGCACTGCCATATTGAAACGTCACGATCACATGTTAAAAACATGGTATTTGCCACATGGAGGTCGCCATTGTTTTTCTAAACAGTGCATCATGGGAATGTACAAACCGCTATTGAGATTAAAACCTAGTCATGTTCCAACCACTTTCCAGCTAAAAGGAAAATTCAAATGCGGTGTGTGTGTGTGTAATAGTTGATTGTGACGTTTTAATGCATTAATTGAGATCACTATGAATTGTTCTTTGCATATTTAATCAGGGAAAAAATGATTATGTCTTAAATCAAGGAATTTTCTAAAAATATGGTTAAATGAGGTCTTGAAACTTACCTTTTTTGACAATTTATTGCCATTTCTGACAGATTCCTACCAAGTTAATGTAAATAATTTTCAAATAATGATGTATTTACTCACTCAATTATTTTAATATGCTGAACCCATAACAATGAAAATAATAACAAAATTAAACAGCTACAGTTGTTTATTTTATCTGATACAACAGAAATATAAAGATAGTTTACCAGTGTGACATATTTTCAGCACATCGTCAGAATCAGATATATCAGCCGAATGCGCAAGTTTTGGAAAAACAGTAATATTTAACTGTTGTTTTTAAAAATAATATATCCACAAATTAATTTAAAATATGGATATGAATTATTTTAAAATATACTATTATCACAGTAGTTAATTGTATAGAACATTAGCAGTAAGTACGTTAGACAATATATAAGATAAGTTTTTTTTAAATATGCAAATGACAATACATAATGATTGAGATCCAGTACATTTAAACATCAAAGTTACTATCAGGCACACCTGCAGCCGGGAATTTGTTGTGTCAACCGGAACCAGTGTCGGGATTTGGTATCACCCGTGTATTTAGTACCTTGTACAAGGAACCAAACTTACACATTTATTCACTTTAATTGCCACATCGTTTATAAGACCTAACCATTGGATGCTTTTCAAATGCAGCCAACATGTTTCTGATAGGCCTAGAGTAGGTAGTCCGTAGTCCGTATATTGTAAACAACTTTTTTGGAAAGTTTCATGATTTCAACATTTCATCTTTATATACAGACAACCTAAAACTGGGTATATATCAGTGCTATTGTTGCAGCTAAGTTTGTTTTCACTGATGTTGTCTTCAAACTACAATAATGCTTCGCGGAAAATTATGTATGTGATCATAATCGTCTTTGCAATTACATCAATATAGCGTAAATAACCAATTAAAGCGTTTATGTAACATAGTAGAACTGCGTGGCCGGGATTTCCCTGAATCACACCACATGATCTGTCAAAACAGCTAGCATTGTTAAAATAACTCCGAAACAAGCTTGCCGAAACAAATATGCGTAATTTGAATTTCAGTATTTTTAATGTTGCGTCATAGTGGACGCACTGAACTTACTTGATTGCGTCAAATATGATTTAATTGCGTAAAAAAAATCAAGAAACACTGGAATAACATGTTTACATTAATGCTTCAAACAGTAGCATTCAAAAAACATAGAGTGCATGTAACAATGAAAAACATAATGCAAAACAAATTAAATACAATCTCCAAACATTTTAATATAACACGTAACGGTACGTAATCATATAGCTTTCTAATGTTACACATTACAAGTAATGCTTCTGAATATTGAATTTAAATAACCTAGCGTTTAACATATTAATAGCAATGCTTCCTAGTTTTACATTAAAACAATCTAGAGTTTAACACATTAATAGCAATGTTACCTAGTTTTACATTAAAACAATCTAGAGTTTAACACATTAATAGCAATGTTACCTAGTTTTACATTAAAACAATCTAGAGTTTAACACATTAATAGCAATGTTACCTAGATTTACATTGAAACAATCTAGAGTTTAACACATTAATAGCAATGTTACCTAGTTTTACATTAAAACAATCTAGAGTTTAACACATTAAGAGCAATGTTTCGTAGTTTTACATTAAAACAATCTAGAGTTTAACACATTAATAGAAACAGCAGAAAGTACAGAAAAGCAACATAGAGTACAACAAATTAACAGCCAAGTTTCCAAACGTCACAGAAAAACAACAAACCGAACAACAAATTAACAGCCAAGCTTCCAAATGTCACAGAAAAGCAACATATTGAGCAACAAATTAACAGACAAGCTTCCAAATGTCACAGAAAAACAACATACCATCAAGGACTTGTATAGAAGGATAGGAAACTTGCATCTCCTGACTAAATGTTGATGAAACAGTACATGAAGGATTCATAATTTGCAAATTAATCATTCATAATTCACAGGCAACTAAAATGAAAGTTTTATGTAATCTTAGATGTTTAAACATGTTTCGATCACACTAAATGCTCTTGAATTAAAGATATTGAGGTTTTAAGAAAAAAAAATCAGAATTTGTTGTTATTTTAGCTGCAGTATACACATTTTGTAATCACAAGTACTGCAACAAATTTAAACACAAATTTCTGGGAATGATAGTTTTGATGGCAATTTCATTCTGCAGTGTAAGAATTTATATTTGTGTTCCTAAGATGAATGGAAGAGAAGATAATTAAAAATGAGATATTTTACGTGAATATGCGAGCATTCACAAAATCACAATCAGTTGCCTTTCATTCTCTATATAATTCTTGATTCCATACAACAAATAAACAGCCAAGCTTCCAATCTTCCAAACATACAGTATAAGTAACACTCATGTTTCCAAATGTTACATAACAAATTGATAGCAAGGCTACCAAATGTTACAATATAACATCATAGAATATAACAAAAATATGGCAATTAGGTTCAAACCTATTTTATTATGGCAGTTGTATACATATATATATATAAATGGCAATGTTTGCAACTATATCAAAACACAACATAAATATTATATATAAGGTACCGAAATAATACGAAAATGTACATCTGAACATCACAGAGCACAGCAATTAAATAACAATGCTTCCAATGTTTCAAACAAACACTTTATATTGTGTCGTGTATCACAATGCATGCAAATGTGCATATATCAAAGAGCATTAAGCTGTAAATATTCCAAATAATACAAAAGAACAATACAGTTAAACCTGTGCTAGCAGTCACCTCTTTTAAGCAACCACTTGTCTTAAGCAGCCACATTTGTTATTTCCCATTTCTATACTTTCAGAATAAATTAACCTGTATTGAGAAACAACCTGTCTAAAATGGCCACAACAGCCCCCCTCCATTGACTGGCTGTTTAAGACAGGTTTGACAGTATAAGCTGGACTAGATGAACAACAAAACCTGAATATATAAAATGAGAACAAAGGACTATAACATACCAATTTCAATGACTGGAAAATGAACAATGTAATACTATACAGGCAGGGAACTGATCTAAAGCAACTCTTGTAGCAGTCTTCAGCTAAAAGAATGTACAGCATACTAAACCAAGAGCATCAATTTCAATGCCAGCAAATAACAAATGGTAGATTCAGTATTAAAAAGATATATATTGTAACAAGAAAGTAATTAATTATTGTGTACACTTATATAGTGAATGGATAAAGAAGCACTGGGTAAATATTAGAACCACAATATCAAAATACAATGTATTGTAAGGCCATAATAAATGAATTGCTGGATTCTCATTCCCATCCCCTAATTTTCATGCTGCCACGACCCATTTTATTTTCATAAATTATAAATTTTAAACAAGAGGGCCAAGATGGGCCTATTTTGCTCACCTGACCAACTTGATTCTCCCAACTTAAGTAGATTATATAATACATGTACTCTTAAAATTTTAGAAAAACCAGATGGGCAAGAATTTGATTTGTTTTGAAAAATGTAACAGATGCGTAGAAGAGTTCAAACTTGGTAGAGGTTCAACCATGGTAAATGTCAGTGAAATTACATTGAAATCAGGTCAGTAGATTCTGACAAGAAGGCTTTTTATGTTTTTACTATAGCTGTCTATATAGTAAACTAGCACCTTGCTGTGGTGGTCATGTTTTGTAACAATTCGTAACGGCTCGAACAAACTTGGTAAAGGGTCACCCTAAGAACATTTCTGCGAAATTGTTTATGACTGATCCAGTGGTTTCTGACAAGAAGATTTTTAAGTTTTTACTAAAGCTTATATACCGGTAGTAAACTAACCTCACCCCATGGCCGCCATGTTTTTTGACGAATCAAGATGACTTGAACAAACTTGGTAGAGGGTCACCCAAGGAACATTTCTGTGAAATTATATCAAAATCACTACCGTATGAAAAAACTTGGTAGGGGTTCCTCCAAGGAACATTTCTGTGAAATTATTTTAAAATCGAGCCAGAAGTTTCTGACAAGAAGATTTTTTAAGTTTTTACTATAGCTTATACAGTAAACTAACCCCACCCCATGGCCGCCATGTTTTTTGACGAATCAAAATGGCTTGAACAAACTTGTTAGAGGGTCACACAGGGAACATTTGTGTGAAATTATTTTAAAATCGAGCCAGTAGTTTCTGACAAGAAGATTTTTTTAAAGTTTTTACTATAGCTCATTAAGTAAATTAACTCCACCCCCTGGCTGCCATGTTTTTTGACAAATCAAGATTGCTTGAACAAACTTGGGAGAAGGTCACCAAAGGAACATTTGTGTGAAATTATTTTTTAATTGAGCCAGTAGTTTCTGACAAGAAGATTTTTTAAGTTTTTACTATAGCTTATACAGTAAACTAACCCCACCCCCTGGCCGCCATGTTTCTTGATGAATCAAAATGAATTGAATAAACTTGGTAGAGGGTCACCCAAGGACCACTTCTGTGATATTATTTTGAAATCGAGCCAGTAGTTTCTGACAAGAAGATTTTTTAAGTTTTTACTATAGCTTAAATAGTAAACTAACCCCACCCCCTGGGCGCCATGTCTTTTGATGAATCAAGATGGCTTGAACAAACTTGGTAGAGGGTCACCCAAGGAACATTTGTGTGAAATTATAACAAAATTGGCCCTGTGGTTTAAGAGGAGAAGTTGTTAAAAGCTAACGACGGACGATGCACACAAGGCCATCACAAAAGCTCACCTGTGAGCCTTTGGCTCAGGTGAGCTAATAATTCAGGACTGTTTAGTCCAGCGCCAGTATTACGTTACTGAGTGAGGGTATCATGCCATGTATCTGCGTTGGATGATTAATTTTTAACAACACTTAGATAATTACCTTAAATTGCCTACTTTTCATATACAGGGCAGTGTCGAAAGTGTCACCACCAAACACTTTACAATACAAGCATTGTTTAAGTGTAGTCTTCACTACGCGTATTAACCACATTTAAGTGTAGTCTTCACTAAGTTTATTAACCAAGTTTAAGTGTAGTCTTCACTACGTGTATTAACCACGTTTAAGTGTAGTCTTCACTATGCGCATTAACCATGTTTAGGTGTAGTCTTCACTATGCTTATTAACCACGTCTAGGTGTAGTCTTTACTACGCGTATTAGCCACGTTTAGGTGTAGTATTCACAACGCATATTAACGTTGTTTAGGTGTAGTCTTCATTACACGTATTATCCATGTTTAGGTGTAGTCTTCACTATGCGTATTAACCACGTTTAGGTGTAGTCTTCACTACGCGTATTAACTACGTTCAAGTGTTTATCCTCTGCTTCTGCTTTCAGCCTAGCAAACTCATCTTGAATTCTGTCAGTGACATGTTTTCGGATTTCATCCTGCAAATAAACAAGAGGACCAAGATGGGCCTATATCGCTCACCTGACTGACCTTGAGTCACCCAACTTAAGTAGATTATATAATACATGTACACTAAAAATTCCAGAAAAACAAGATGGGAGAGTAGTTAGATTTTTTTATTTGTTTTGAAGATGTAACAGATGTTTATTGAATTCAATTTATGAATTCAAATATAACAGTCCATTCATTCCACTACTTAATAATTCGTCAACTTTCATATATTGTTAAACACTGGCAACAGTATCTGCAATTGGATTATCCCTACACCTATTAACCTATTAATGCAGACAATAATATTCTATACCCAATAGCTTCTACCTCCTCCCACATCCGGTCAGCATAAATCAAACCACGATGAATACCTTAATAAGAGTCCATCTCAACAAGTACTTTAAATTTGTACTTGAAACATGACTAGGAATCAAAACTGAATCAAAGAAAATTTGAAAATAAATGTTCATACAAAACACATGCGCACATTATTTTTTTTATTCTTCTTTATTTTCTTATGGAGCGGCTGAAAGAGTGACAGGCCAAGGACTTATATATAGAAGGATAGGAAACTTGCATATCCTGACTAAATATTAATAAAATAGCACACAGGAGGATTAATTACATGTATTTGACAAATTAATCATGCATAATTCACAGGCAACTGATTTCTTGTATTTAAATGTAAGTTGTATGTTATTCTATACATCTTAAAATGTTTCACGCAAAATGATCTTGAATTTAAATATTGAGGTTTGAAGTAAACTTTCTCATTATTTGTTGTTATTTTAGCTGCAGTAAATTTTGTAATCAGCAGTACTTTGACAATTTAGAATTATTTTGATAATTTTTAAACATAATATTTTATCATTTTTATATACCCCTGCCGGGCTGGATTAGCTCAGTCAATTACGCATCTGACTATCAATCAAGGGGTCATGAGTTTGAATCCCCGCCTGGCAACAGTCTCCGTGATGACTGATATACGCTTTGTGTCTCATTATCATTCATCTCTCACCACTGATTGAAGTGGGAAAGTTATCATTTATTTGCGGAATATGGGGTGTGCTCGAGATCTGGTTAATCCCAGGAAACAGTGGTTAGATTAAATGATCGTCTGTTAGCCCTCGATGGCATAAAAATGATGCTAAATATTCAATCAATCAACCATTATTTACCTCTGTTTTGTTTTGTTGTCTCATTTGTTTCAAAATCATTTCAAAGTCCATCGGGTCACCTATAACAACTGTCACAACCTATTGAAAAAGTTCAATATAATAGAAGCTGATTTTGAAAGTGAATATATTTAATTTAATTAGTCATAATGGATAACTTTTGTTGACTAAACTGCAACAGTGAATCAACATAATGCATAAAATTATGTAACAAAACAGACAATTGTAACTGAACATTACAAAGCAGAACATATGTCTATATCTTTTTCATTTGAGTTTTCCCATTGTCAGATATAACTAAGCTATAAGCATGCATCACTCGCTAAGAGTGGAAATAATGAATATAATTCATCATAAAGTTCTGTTTCATCTGATACATGTATGGTAGTATTACACAAGTTGCAGGCCAACTAAACCATTTAAAAACTGTGCTTGAATGTTTTAAAATTGAATTGATTGAATAGTTATTGTCATTCTTATGCCATTGAGGGCTAACAGATGATCAGTTAACCTAACCACTGTTTCCTGGGATCCTGAAAGGTTAACCAGTACTGGAGCACACCCCATCTGTGCAAGTAACTGATAACTTCCTCACTTGAATCAGTGATGAGAGAAGAATGATAATAAGACAAATGTCTTGTATCAATCATCAAGGAGACTGTTGCTGGGGAATTTGAACTCACTACCCCTGGATTGATAGTCAGATGCGTATGTCTTAAAAATATTTATTCTGTAATAAAATATAAAAAAGATTTTGTCAGGGGCCAACATTTATCTATCAAAGGACCAATTAGCTTGAATGGGCTGTCCTAGATATTATTTTAGAAAGAGCAGAAAGTTTAAAAAAAACATATATATTACATTTTTATACATTTTCGATAATACCACACAAATTTTGAATAAATGGATTTTGTACTGTGATATTTTATAATCCAGATACTGTTTTATCTCATTCATCTAATTTATTGTATTATATATACTGATCTTTTATGCCTGAATAAAACAGAATTTAACTGAATTGAATAGAACATATGTGTTCACCTTCCCAACCTGTGGCACATATGGTTTTTTGTTGGGTAGTATGTTGTCCATTCCCACGTGCCAATATGGCAACACTACAGGTGATATCTTGCTGTCTGCAATCAATCTGCCAACACCTATATCAAAAGGGAAGTAACTGTTGTTATTAAAGCATGGTAATGTTGGTATTTATGATTGTTTTGTATTACTGTGACAAATATATATTCTTTTCTTATTTTCATTGATATTTTTGCCAGTTTCTAGTATATGTTGTATGATAACTTCCAACTATTTTCGACTGGCATATACTGTGTTGTTATTTCTGCCTGTTAACACTGGCATATACTGTGTTGTTATTTCTGCCTGTTATGACTGGCATATACTGTGTTGTTATTTCTGTCTGTTATGACTGGCATATACTGTGTTGTTATTTCTGCCTGTTATGACTGGCATATACTGTGTTGTTATTTCTGCCTGTTATGACTGGCATATACTGTGTTGTTATTTTTGCCTGTTATGACTGGTATATACTGTGTTGTTATTTCTGCCTGTTATGACTGGAATATGCTGTGTTGTTATTTCTGCCTGACATTACTGGTATATACTGTGTTGCTATTTCTGCCTGACATTACTGGTATATACTGTGTTGTTATTTCTGCCTGTTATTACTGGTATATACTGTGTTGTTTTTTCTGCCTGTTATGACTGGCATATACTATGTTGTTATTTCTGCCTGACATTACTGGTATATACTGTGTTGTTATTTCTGCCTGACATTACTGGTATATACTGTGTTGTTATTTCTGCCTGTTATGACTGGCATATACTGTGTTGTTATTTCTGCCTGACATTACTGGTATATACTGTGTTGTTATTTCTGCCTGACATTACTGGTATATACTGTGTTGTTATTTCTGACTGACATTACTGGTATATACTGTGTTGTTATTTCTGCCTGACATAACTGGTATATACTGTGTTGTTATTTCTGCCTGTAACAACTGGCATATACTGTGTTGTTATTTTGGCCTGACATTACTGGTATATACTGTGTTGCTATTTCTGCCTGACATTACTGGTATATGCTGTGTTGCTATTTCTGCCTGACATTACTGGCATATACTGTGTTGTTATTTCTGCCTGACATTACTGGCATATACTGTGTTGTTATTTCTGCCTGTTATTACTGGTATATACTGTGTTGTTTTTTTCTGCCTGTTATGACTTGCATATACTGTGTTGTTATTTCTGCCTGACATTACTAGTATATACTGTGTTGTTATTTCTGCCTGACATAACTGGTATATACTGTGTTGTTATTTCTGCCTGTTATGACTGGCATATACTGTGTTGTTATTTCTGCCTGACATTACTGGTATAAACTGTGTTGTTATTTCAGCCTGACATTACTGGTATATACTGTGTTGTTATTTCTGACTGACATTACTGGTATATACTGTGTTGTTATTTCTGCCTGACATTACTGGTATATACTGTGTTGTTATTTCTGCCTGTAACAACTGGCATATACTGTGTTGTTATTTCTGCCTGTTACAACTGGCATATACTGTGTTATTATTTCTGCCTGCAACAACAAGTGTATATTTTATTGTTATTTCTGCCTGTAATAGCTGATATATACTGTGTTGTTATTTCTGCCTGACAATACTAGTATATACTGTGTTGTTATTTCTGCCTGACATTACTGGTTTATACTGTGTTGCTATTTCTGCCTGACATAACTGGCATATACTGTGTTGTTATTTCTGCCTGACATTACTGGCATATACTGTGTTGTTATTTCTGCCTGTAACAACTGGCATATACTGTGTTGTTATTTCTGCCTGTAACAACTGGCATATACTGTGTTGTTATTTCTGCCTGTAACAACTGGCATATACTGTGGTATTATTTCTGCCTGCAACAAGTGTATATTTCATTGTTATTTCTGCCTGTAATGGCTGATATATACTGTGTTGTTATTTCTGCCTGACAATACTGGTAAATACTGTTTGTTATTTCTGCCTGACATAACTGGCATATACTGTGTTGTTATTTCTGCTTGTAACAACAAGTGTATATTTCATTGTTATTTCTGCCTGTGATGGCTGACATATACTGTATTGTTATTTCTGCCTGACATTACTGGTATATACTGTATTGTTATTTCTGCCTGTCATGACTGGTATATAGTGTATTGTTATTTCTGCCTGTTATAACTGGTATATACTTTATTGTTATTTCTGCTTGTTATAACTGGTATACAGAGAATTATTTTTTCTGCCTGTTACAACTGGTATATAGCCTGTTGTTATTTCTGCCTGTTACAACTGGTATTAAGGGTATTGTTATTTCTGCCTGTTAAACTGGTATATAGAGTATTGTTAACTGGTATATAGAGTGTTGTTATTTCTGACTGTTATAACTTGTATAGTGTGTTGTTATTTCTGACTGTTATAACTGATATATAGAGTGTTGTTATTTCTGACTGTTATAACTGGTATATAGTGTGTTGTTATTTCTGCCTGTTACAACTGGTATATAGTGTGTTTTCATTTCTGCCCGTTATGACCTGTATATATTGTGTTGTTTTTTCTGCTCGTTATAACTGGTATATACTGTATTGCTATTTCTGCCCGTTATTACTTGTAAATACTGAATTGTTATTTCTGCCTGTTATTATGTAAACTGTATTGTTATTTCTGCCTATTATTACTGGTTTATAGTGTGTTGTTATTTCTGCCTGTTATGACTGGTATATATTGTGTTTTTATTTCTGTCTGTTCTAACTGGTATATACTGAATTGTTATTTCTGCCTGTTATAACTGGTTTATAGTGTATTGTTATTTATGCCTGTTATAACTGGTATATAGAGTATTGGTATTTCTGCCTGTTACAACTAGTATAAAGTGTATTGTTATTTCTGCCTGTTATGACTGGTATATATTGTGTTCTTATTTCTGACTGTTATAACTGGTATATAGTGTGTTGTTATTTTTGACTGTTATAAATGGTATATAGTGTGTTGTAATTTATGCCTGTTTTAACTGGTATATAGTGTGTTGTTATTTCTGACTGTTATAGCTGGTATAAAGTGTGTTGTTATTTCTGCCTGTTATAACTGGTATATAGTGTATTGTTATTTATGCCTGTTATAACTGGTTTATAGAGTATTGGTATTTCTGCCTGTAACAACTAGTACAAAGTGTATTGTTATTTGTGACTGTTATAACTGGTTTATAGTGTGTTGTTATTTCTGACTGTTATAACTGGTATATAGTGTGTTGTTATTTCTGACTGTTATAACTGGTATATAGTGTGTTGTTATTTCTGCCTGTTACAACTGGTATATAGTGTGTTGTAATTTCTGCCTGTTATTACCGGTATATATTGTGTTGTTATGTCTGCTGTTATGACTGGTATATACTGTATTGTTATTTCTGTCTGTTATAACTGGTATATAGTGTATTGTTATTTCTGCCTGTTATTACTGATATGTAGTGTATTGTTATTTTTTGCCTGTTATTACTGGTATATACTATATTGTTATTTCTATCTGTAATGGCTGGTATATAATGTGTTGTTATTTCTGCCTGTTATGACTGGCATATATTGTATTATTATGTCAGTCTGTTACGGCGGGCATATATTATGTGGCTATTTCTGCCTGTTACAATTGGTATATATTGTATTGTTATTTCCCCATATTATGACTGGTATTTATTGTATCATTTTTACTGCCTGTAACAACTGGTATATTTTTGTATTCGATGCATTACTTAAGTTTGTTTCAAACATAAACCCTAAATAGTCAGACTTGTCCAAAATCATTTTTGCAAAATTAAATATATGAAATAGATAATGCTTTTGAAAGCTTACTTTTACGTTTTTAACATAAGCTTCCACCATACTATTACAATATCCCTATTACATGTAAGCACGGCTCTGATTGACTATCAGCTCATATTAAACTTCAATAACCTAAATTAATCTAACACATTTGTGGTCATGATGTTCAATGTTTTTTTATTCAAGACAGCTTTTACTTCTCTGATCTTTGTATATAATCCTAAGTAATTCAAATAACATTGTCTGTTGATAGTTATCATGTTTTTAAGGGGGTTTAATGCCATTTTCAACACATTTCAGGTAATATTATGACATATCCAGTTTTATTGGTGGAGGAAGACCTCAGAATGAATCTGAGCAGAACTACCGTCCTTCTAGCAATTAAATGACAAACTTTCTTACATAAACAGGTAAAACAATAAAGAGCATAATTAGAAGTCTGGTGTGTTATGGTGATGGTACATCTATATGATTAACTACAGAAACACTGTATTTGGTATGAAATGTGTGAAATGGATTTATGATAATTGACTGAAATTTTCAAGGTTTTATCTTTAATCATTTAACAGAACCATCGGAATCAATGGGGAAAATCTGGCTGTTTTTTGTCATTATGGTGTTGCACTTGAAAGATACCCTTTTTTTGAAGAGTAACTTCTTAATAAAATCAAATGATATATTAGAATTTAAATACATTCAAATGGCAATTTTAACCTGATTATTTTGATATAAAGTTCATAGCTGTATGACAAACTTCAGTAAAGATATGCTAGTTTATGTAAAAGTTTTACTTCGTTATAGCTTTTCTCTCATTGTTACCTAAGCTTCATTATACTTTGAAAAAACATGCAATTAAAACGTTATTCTTCACTGTTATAATGCATTTGTATCTCCATATAATGGTTCAAGAACAAAATCCAAGTTTTATTGTCTCATAAAAAAATGTTATTCAAGTTTTAAGAACGAAATAAATTGTTCCCAGATACATGTAGTGTCTGTAACCAGCCTAAAACTTCAAGAATTAAAGTAAGCTACCATATACATATAGCATCAAACTTATTTCTGACACTAACCTCTTAGATGAAGACTTAAAATATAAACAGTTTCAGGCTGTAGATGATAAACTGTCTGAGTGAGGGGAACAAACAGGTTACTGACACTACAAAAAACCTGTAGTGTCCGTAACCTTTAATTTATAGCCGCACTTCATTGCTCAATAGTAAAAAATTCAATATAAATATGTCAGGTATGTTTGTATTCTTACACCACCATTACCTTTGGAACTTTTATGACATTTAGATGATACAAATACTTGCTGACAAATGACTGCATCCGATTTTTTAATCATAATTGTCTTTGCGATTGCATCAATATAGCGTTAATAACCAATTAAAGCGTTTATGTAACTTAGTAGGACCACGTGACCGGGGTTTCCCTGAATTTCACCACATGATCTGTCAAAACAGCTAGCATTGTAAAAATAACTCTGAAACCAACTTGCTGAAACTAATATGCGTATTTCGAATTTCTGTATATTAAGGTTGCGTCAAAGTGGATGCACTGAACAAACTCAATTGCGTCAAATAAGATTTAATTGCATCAAAAACGCAAGAAAAGCGCTCTGGAGAAAACACTGGATTTTAGTGGCATTGCTATAAATCTTTTTTTTTGTATTTTCTCATATCCCTTCATACAGGTACCATCTTAAAAGCAAAATATCAATTTTAGTTGAGTAAAATGGTCTAGTTTTGTCAATATAATGGTTTGCATATTGTATTTAATGCCAAAATGACATTAAATCATGAATAAAAATAATTTTTAATGAACAAACGTTATATGTAGTGTCCGTAACCGAAAGGTACAGTACCAAATATAACATATGTTTAATTACGTTTCCTGTGGTTCATCCTTCAATCCGAAGTAGTTTTATTAACTTGAGTACTTCAATATAAAAACACTATTGTGTTGTTTCATTAACCTTCATTTTTTACCCACGAGTGCAACACAATTGTGCTCTTTATTGCATTTTACCCGAAAGGTTTTGGTGCTAGTGGGACTTGAATATACAACCTTATCCATGAGAGATAACTGATCGCGAGGTGGCGCTTTAGACCACTTGGCCACAGAGGACCCCTTGTTGATTGTTATCAAACCAATGCCATACTTGTGTGATGAGACAAACATTTGTAAGAATTTATTTTATCGTTACATGTATATAAAGAAAACTTAATGAGAATGAATTGTTATTACTTTATTACTTACCCCATTTTATCCGCATAAATTCTTTTGTAGGATTGATTTTTGCCTCCGGATACAGATGCACCCAATCGCCTTCATTCAACCTGTCTACACAGAAGTCCATGCCGTATTGATAAACGCCATCGCCACGTACAACCGGGAGTACTTTTCCAAGTTGAAAAAACAGGGAACTTTTGTATGATTGATAACACACATTTTTGGCCCCCAGGAGCCACCTTATTGCAGATCTGCTGAACACCTGCCTCCATGTCATCATGTCTAGGTAAAATATTATCGAAATTAAATGCTTAATACATTTATGTAACACGGAAATGTCCTTGAACAGATCATTCATTTATCAGTGGTAATTTATTAAGTTTTGTAATACTAAATATTAACAAGCAGTATTTATGCAAGCAAATTTAAGTCTGATATTCATTATTGTAGGGACCTCCCTGGCCAAGTGGTTTAAGATGTTGTCATCTAATAACCAATAACCTCTCCCCACTGTTCTTAATAACCTCTCTCTACTGTCCTAAATAACCTCTCCCCACTGTCCTCAATAACCTCTTTCCACTGTCCACAATAACCTCTCCCCATTGTAACCAATAA
The DNA here is from genome assembly GCA_029582155.1 of Panopea generosa. Lineage (NCBI taxonomy): Eukaryota > Metazoa > Mollusca > Bivalvia > Adapedonta > Hiatellidae > Panopea > Panopea generosa. Next base: position 29,805,816 of record CM055901.1, on the reverse strand, counting down.
CCTCTACCAACTGTCTCAATAACTACTCTCTAATGTAACCAATAACTTCTCCCCACTGTAACCAATAACCTCTCCCCACTGTCCTTAATAACCTCTCCCCACTGTAACCAATAACCTCTCCCAACTGTTCTCAATAACCTCTCTCTACTGTAACCAATAAATATCCCCACTGTAACCAATAACCTCTCCCCCACTGTCCTCAATAACCTCTCCCCACTGTAACCAATAACCTCTCCCCACTGTCCTCAATAACCTCTCCCCCACTGTAACCAATAACCTCTCCCCACTGTGGTCTCCAGTTGGAGACCAGCTTTGTACAAACACTCTAAGCAGGGGTGGCAAAATTTGTTGTCCAAGTTGTCCGTTTCGTACATTTACAAATAGGGGCAAGTGATTTGTTTGAGTTCACTTATCCGTGGACAAATGTATATTTCAGTTTAAAAAAGCAAAAGATGATAGACAAAGGTCATGAGAGCATGGTTCATTTTATAAACAAGTGTTCAGTTTTTATGTTTCAAATAAGTACTTGAAATCATTTCAATTGATGGCATTGAAAACACACTTTTCGCAGAGTGACTTCTTTAAGCTATAAGCAAAAAGGTAATTGGTCATTTGTTTAACTTTCTTAGGCAGAGAAGTAGATTTCATAAATTTTTGCTTCAGGTGAGCTAAAAATGTGTTTGATTTTCACCAGACATGATCGAAAAGACAAAATACAAATATTTGTTTTTTTTCATTATTTAGGAGTGAGTATGTGAGTGAATGTACTTACAAGCCAGTAGGGGGTCGTCTATGAGACTGTTGTGGTTACAAACAGTTATGAGTGGTTTGTTTGCCGGCCTCTTGTCTATGGCATCCATCAGCACATTCAATCTGTGAACTACAGGTCTGTTGAAAGATCCTGAAATAATAATTGTTTACTGGTTTTACTATCGATAATCTAGTTTTGATATGCCCAGTATGTACATATTTTACTGACCCAAAATACAGATAAAACTAATTTTATCAGAAATTGTCAAAATGCAGTCACTATAAGGGACATTCAATAAGTAATGTTAAATTGGTAATAAAATAATATCTTGATGACATTTAGTCCACACCTACAAAGTAATCCTTTTAAACAGACCATGTCCTTTTTCGGTAATTTTAACCACTTCAGTAATATGTCCTCAAAGTCCATTTTGTCTTTACCCATCACATGCTAAAAAACAGCCATCCCACGTGCTTGTTGGGAAGTGTAGCTGTGTTCAGCATAACATTTCTTTAATGTTTGAAAATTCAGAATTTTCACACTTCTTTCGACAATGCCAATTTTGCTGCATATCTTTTTATGGAGCTCGAAATAGTGAACTAATATTTTATTGTCTTCCTATTACTAAATATATCATGATCATCAGTGTTGCACATACTCAACTTGTACAACTCGCATTCATGTAGCTACGTATATAAGCTCATTTAGCAGATATGATCCAACCATATACGGACTGGTCAATGTGGTCAATAAAATGATAAAAAGTATTCTGGAAATCACACAATTTGTTTGCTGGTATCTTTGGAGGCACAACAAATAAATCTATCCAACAAAAAAATTTCACAATTCACATGTTCACAGTTCATAACTTATGTCAACAATAACATTACTTATTGAATGCCCCTCATATTATTAATAATAACAAAACAACAACAGTACCTTCAGGATTTCTTCCTTCTTTTTTCTAAAGTAGAAAATAAGTAAACAAAAAATTTTAACTAGCAAACACTGTCAAGTACACAAATAAAGATTAAAGTCGACATTGGTCAAGAACAAAACTTATTTTCAAACCTTGTTGTTTTTAACTCTACTTCCCAAAGACCTGAAGGGTTAATGATACAAGAAGAATGTAAAAGAATCCTTCAATCACTCCTATGTTTTGGTAATTTTTACCAGTTTAAATGAAGCTCACTCAGGACCATATACCTGATATCCTGGAGTCAAACTGACTAATGTGCAAGGAGCTTTTCAATTTACTTTCTTCTCTGTAATTGCAAGGCATAATGTTCTGTCCATAGTAGACAAGCATTTATAATAACGAGAAAAGTTACTAGTAAGTGACAAATGCTGCCAAAGTATTCTATGAATGACATATCACCATATGACCACAGTGATGGTCTAGTGGTAGAGCGTCTGTGAAGCGGGAGGTCATGGGTTTAATCCAAGCTGGTCATGCCAAAGACTTAAAAACTGGTACTAGAAGCTTTCACACTTAGTGCTCAGCATTTAGAGGATAGTTCTAAATCTGGTCAGCCTGATGTCAGTTATGGTATAATGTAAATGGCGGGGGGGGGGGGGGGGGGGGGGGGGGGGGTACCATACCAATGCGTCTGCCGCATGATACTCCAGTGTGGCAGCGTATTTTAGAAAACTGTCTCAAATGAACACTGTCACGATTTGACTAAAGAATTGTTGAAAGCACCATATCATGGAGATCATTATTTGTGCCAAGTGATTTCAAGATTCCTTAATGAATGACAAAGATACAGACTAGACACGAAAAGCACTTTCTACATAGATATATGAACTTTGTGCAACCCATCCTCATGTCAAGGTGGTTATTTTAAAATCCTTCCATGTAACAGAAAGATTCAGACAGGACAATGTTGGACAGGGGCAGACAAATGTGGGGACAAACTTTCAGGCAGACATTGTGATTTCTATATGCCACCCATTTGGGTAAAATAAACTACAATATATTTCTGTTAAACTTCAGTGCACACAGCTTAGTACTTTACAATAAGAAAAATTTAACCGTCCTCTTTACCTGCATATATATACACCATTGATGTGTTTTACTATGTTAACTATGTGGCAAGCATTTACAATATTTGGATTCAAACTGAAGTGCTCATGAGAGGACATCCAATGGGTTGCACCAAACCCACATGAGATTCTGAATCTGCAGCTGGAGTCTGTATGTGTTGAAAACTTTGAACCACATGTTTATGAATAAAGTCCCCGCATTAAACAGAATGTAAATTGGCGAATGTACTTAATCGTGAATGTTTCAGACATTCAATTAATGTGATCATCAACGTATGTATCATTTAAAATGTGAGTACAGAAAAATTTATATATCAGCTCAGAGAAAAAATCCAGTTGTCAACTGATAAATATGCATGTCCCGCGCCTCAAATGCCATTTTTGGTAAGCAATACAAATGGTCCCCTAACTTTTCGTAAAAAAAAAGTTTTTTTAATAAACATTATTAATTTCCTTTTATATGCATTTAAAATTTCAAACCAGTATCAGCATTCTATGAAATCAATTGATGGATTCCATGTATGTCTGTAATATCATTGACGAAGTAAGCTATGGGCAAGAGGTTCTGACCGCCCCTGAGATTGACTTAAAGGTCCATGTTTCAATTAAAATGGTGAAAAACATATACTTATGACCACCCCTCCCCAAGCCTTCTTAATTAAAGGACCCATCTGAAATTTAAAAAATAGATCTGACAATGTGTTTATGTCCAATGCTTTATATTATTATTGTGTGATTTTCAGGTGTGTGTACCATAAACAATGTCATTAATTTAAAACTTGAAAGTGAGTGGTAGTGTAATTGACCGAGTGTTGGCTACTCATGCCAGAGGTTGCTGGTTTGATCCCCAGCTCAACACAATACTTCTCAAATAGCAACATTCAGAATTGGTTCTTCCCAGAAGAGCGGTTCATATAAGCTTTGAGCATTCTTCACAATGGAGCTCAAATAAATTAGTATAAGCTAAATAAATATAAAACAATTTCTACAAACCTATCCACAGTTTACTGCAAACAGACACAATCACCAGCACTATATTACTTGATAAAGACCAAGCCCTCGAAGTCTTGGACGGTAGTGGTGTCAGCCAAACATCCTTTACTGTCATTCTCTATTAAATATCAGAGCACCTAGATGCCACTTGAGATGCAATTATCCCTGAATACTTTTTCAGAATTATTCCTTATTATATTGTAAAATATTTAGTTTGTTTTTAAATTGCAATAAAATCTATAATCTATAATTTTTTAACTGATTCTTGATGACCACTTTTATTCTACGCCTGTGTCAAATATGACACTATTATTTACAAAATAAAGTAGCCAGTCCTAAATTCATTTGGCAAAATATCACTTGAATAATTGTCTGATGTCATTTGTTACTCATATTCATAACTGGCCATTCCTTGACTGGTCACTTCTTCCTAAATTGTTATTCATTCAACGGCCACACACCCAACTGATTGTTTTAGAAATGCTGAATTCTTATCTCAGGTAAAAGCACCGGAATTATGCTGTTTAAATTAATTTATCCAAACATATTCAGGGTATCTCATATGCATATCAAGATATCTCTAGATAACAATTAATGTGATATCTTTTGTCTTGAATAATTATATTAATCACTGCTGATATTACAGTAGGTGTATACTACCCAGCTATAAAGTAAGTTAATAAATCTGAAAATATCTATTTGCCAGTGCAGGGTTAAGTAATGACAAATACAAGATAGGTAAGTGTCTGATGCAGATGATATGTAACTAATGTTTCAATGTACAGACAGTTTTACAAAATCTCTTCTTAAATTTTATATATGCATTTATGTTCATTAAACTCCTATGCCACTGACAAAAAAATCAAGATGAAGGAAAACAGATATGAATTCAGAAATTAATTCTGGTGTTGTTTCCTTTAAGGTGATGGCAGTTATATTAACTTAAAATTCATATAGATATAGGAAGTTGTTATACGTGCCCACAGGCAGGTATTTACTTCCTGATCAATTTGATTTCTAATATTTTAATGTGTACGCAATCTGTAAAAAAAAAACTAATGTCCTGTTCTATACAGCTACAAGATCACTTTGGATAAAGACGTCTAAAACGTTCGTCTCAAACTTGAATCTAATGTTAACACTCGTTAAACCAGCAACTGTCTCAAAATCATTACTGTATAGATCTACATTAGGGACTGTTTCTATCTAATAAATTAAAAAAAAACAACATATTTACACTGGTTATGTATATAACATAATAAAACTAGAGATTAGCCCGCCTATAGGTAACGTTTCTATTTGAATATAAGTGATCATAAGAGAAAATCTACCAAAAAAATAATAATATAAAAGTTTCATTTGACCTCCGCGGAGGCTGCCATTTTTAACCGGACGCTCATTGGTTAGTGTACAGTAAAGCGTCTAATATGTTATTGAGTTTTATTGGGCTAACCTAAAATACAGACTTTTCTGCTGACAGCAGTCGTGTGTTGGTCAAATTAAAGGATGCGCTAAGCCGCTAACCAGTTGGAAAAAGTTGAACAAGTAAATTGAAATCGATAGGTTACGTCTGCATCTGAAAATAATAATTGAAAATGTACCAAAATTGAGTAATACTATACAAATGAAAAAAGTTAATTCGTCCTTATAATGCTAGCAAGGACTTATATCTCTATATAATTCCTTGAATGCTAGGTACTACAGTGTGTAAACATTTATTTTATTTGATTGCAGATTGTTTTTAATGAACCAGGGATGTAACATTTCCATAGGGCCTTCTGTAAGACTCGAATGTCGCACACATTTTCCTCTAAATATTCATATTGCACGAATCACCTGTCTTATGATATACATTTTACCATAGTTTTATTATATTTATAAAGTAATATATATCTATAGACGAACAAAGCCTGAAACTGAGATCTGCATATTTGTACACAATATCATAGAATCAAGTGCTTTATGATCGTATATAATTATGTTTTATGAAGTCACAAGTTATTAAATGTGATTTGTCGCCATATTTGTAACCATTAAATATATGTGACTATTCCTCATGGATTTCAGACCTTCTAGAAATTATGGAAATAAATTTGTTACACTCTCTTTCTCGAATTTCTTTGAAAATCATTGGAACTGACCGATTAGAAATTTCCTTGGTTTTATCCCCATGAATCATTTTCCGTATTTGTAAAATTCTCGCTGTACTTTTCTGGCCTATTCTCCACTGGGAAATGCAACAAATTGTTGTAACAAATGGGAATCCCTAGGCATACTCCTATAAGCCCGGGCGTATAAGCCAGAGGTTTATTATTCTATCACAATTCTATTATTGTATACACTTGTAATACTGTATAAAATGTACTTATATTGAGAAATAAAATATGTTTAAACTAAGCCAGAGGTGAATGTTGAAAATAAAAAAATGCAATAAAATCGTGCTTTAGGAAAACCGTATAATTTCGGACAAATTGAATGACTTCACAGTCCGTTTCAAAATAGCTAAACACTAGTAATTTGCAGTTCTATTCAAACAATCTCGGGGAAGTATCCTCCCCGGGCCCAGCAAGTAGGAGGGGGACAACTGTCTCCCACACTCTTCTCCGGTCGTATACATAAAAACCATCTCGGAACGCCCCTGATGGGTGATGTACGTTACAGAGCATTTATATATCCAGACGGAGGTCAAGTCTTCTCCAATTCAAGGTGGCCATTGTGCCGGCAACACTGCCAGTACAGCCATAGTCGTGCATTGCTCAGAGGGCAATTTCATGGGCGTAGGGGCGTTTCACTTATTGAGGGGTGATGGAGGGGCAACCTGAGGAGAGAGTATATGAGGGTGTATGAAAATGTATATGTTGGTCCCCGCAACCTGAACATTGTAGGGGGTGTGACCCCCGGTTCCTACGCCTATGCATTTGTCCGATTCCAGCACTGGTGTAAGGGGACCAGACAGAGGAGCAGTACTCGAGCTGGGGCCTCACAAGTGTCGTGTATGCACAACCACAGGAGCTTGGGGAGTGGATAATAACGTTTAATGGGGATGGGCAGGTCCCTGCCCGCCCCATAGAGACTTTATATACGCTTGGGGACCTGCCCCCCCCCCCCCCCCCATTTAACGGCTATATATACGCTTGGGGACCTGCCCGCCCCCATTAAACGTTATTATCCACTCCCCAAGCTCCTGCGTGCAGAACAACATTTAGTTAAGATGATCTGAGTGAACTTTGATTTTTCTGATTATTATTACAATTATCATCATCATCATCATCATCATCATCATCATCATCATAATAATCATCATCATCATCATCATCATCGTTATTATTATTAATTGCTATCATTATCATTATACTACATGCACCTTTCCGTATATACGTCTGTACTACGTTTTAAATAGAGATTATGATGTTAAACGAATTTCGAGATATTCTAAACTCTCATATGAAGCCTTTAATATGAGAATCATGCCAGTGAAGCAAAACGTATATGATTCTCATATGAGTTTCATATGACTTTTATATGTATATTCTTTCAATAGCCTATGTGCAATCAGGGAATTAATGACACGTTTATATGGCTCTGGTATAATAAATATGCAACATGAATTCTACTAACGATATACACCTTATTTTAAACCAAACAATATAATAGAAATATTAATTTCCTATCATGAGGTCACAAAGAATTATTGTACAAGTCAATTCAATATCTTATGCCACTGATGTCAATAGTCAGTATATCTGCGTTTTAGTGTAAATTCTGCGTAAATAACTGGTCAATTGTTTATTAATGACTTATTGACGTCACATTGCAAAATTCATGATTTAAATAAAATTAGTTCAAATTAATCTTAGTATAAAAAAGCTTTTGTACAGGTTCATGAATGGAAACCTAAGAAGAGTATGTGATATTATAGTGTGTGTTTTTTCCATAAACCCCATTACGTGCGCTCGCCTTATTTATTTAAGGGATCCCAACTGTATGCCGCATGGCATGGCAGAGTTTTCCAAGATATTCCGGCGTCACAACTTGCTGTCTAAAAACATGTCACTCCTCACAGTGAGGATCTTGAGTTCCAATCAATCTCGGTCTAAAGACACTATATATGTATTCGATTATCATAACGATTTATTGCTTAATATTAAATTGAACAATCATCTGCGAGTATATACACAAAGTTATTAATGTTTACCGAATATCCAAACGAATATGGGACTTACGAGACTTAGTTAAATAAGTAAGTAGAACGCTTTTCTATAAGTATTTCCTTTTACCCTTTTCATCATTATTTGTCCGTGAGGGACTTCGAACAAACCGTTACCATGATCACATTTTCAAAACAGTTAACTAAACATGTCATTATTATCTACTGATTATGAGTTACTGTTGTCTTATACTAACGGTAATTAGAGACCGACAGACCGACCGAACGGCAGACAGACAGACAAGACAGCTGACGATTCGGCTGTTTAGACAGACTGGGTACCTTGGGGATCACACGATAAGATCATGTTCTCATAAGCAATTAAATCGTAACTGAGAACTGAAAGCTTAAGTCATATTACAGAATATTTGAAATAAATCATAAATCGATTAAGACGGCCGGTATGTATATACATATTTGGATACATACAGAACAATAATGTGTGCTCAATTGAAAAATTAATGGACAATAACGGTTTGAATATAATACCGACCTTTAATATATTAAAGTTGAAGCTTAATTTTTTTTTATTAAATTATAAAGATAATTATGATAGATAAACACATATAATGTGTTGATGTTCGGTTGTTGTAATTTAGTGTTTTAAGCTGTAAATATTATCAAAATTAGTAGTTCAAGTATTTGCACGATTAATGTTTTTTTTTTAAAAAATACATAATGGCTGAATTTTCAGAAGTGCCACCAAATGGAAATGTTACTATAATTAACGGGACACTTGTAAGAATACCGCAAGTTACATCAGTTGTCGGTGAAAACAGTAGTGTTCAAACACAGGACACAAAATACGACGCACCCGGGGCAATGAGATTCATCGTTGTGACGGTGTTCGTATATTCTGTATTCGGCGTATTGTGTACTTTAATTACCAAAATAATGCGGACGCAGGGGAAGAATCAGAATGCTTACTTGCAAGACGAAGACGTCAGCAATTACCTCAAAAAAGAGAATTTCCTTAAATTTGATGGACATAGAGCTAAACTTGTGCATGAGTGTAAACTTATATCGGAAAAATTGAAACTTTTCGAAGAAAGGCAGAAATTCTTACAGGGTGAACAAGAACTAAGCTCCGGGAGCACACCGGAAGTTAAACGAACAAAGAAGCGGAAGCGGAAAAAGAAAGGATTGCGCGATGCGGGTTGGACGAAAGGATCATCTCCTTTGCAGAGAACACGTGGTCAGAGATTGGTGCCACCCCGTACAGACAAATGGACGAGTCTTAACGAAACACGGCTGACTGAGGTATCGGAGACGGAAGTCGATGACATTGTATTTATCGGTACAGGCTCAGGTGACAATTATTGCAGTAAAATGGATAGTACCTAAACTATCTTAATGCCGACAATATAAACTGATCGCCGACGAACAGCATTATAGAAATGTCTGTTAGATGTACACTGCTTCAATAAACTATGTTTATATGAAATCAGTTCTCTGCCGGGTGTATAAAACAAGATTAATTTAACGAAAATGATCAAATGGACTCGGTCTAAATAATACGGTGTTTTGTTAATGCCTTCGTGTCATCGCTAGCGCTTCGTATCTGTGTGAGGATTTGAACTTATTTATGTTTTAAATCAATATGGCCAAGATACAATACAATTACCATACAAAATCATAAATATCACACAAACAAAGCTTTGTACTGGGCTTCAAAATATGAGAAACAGTTACGTTCTATAGGGAAGATCCCACTAACTAGAGGCAGTGCGTGAATTAATCAGTCAAATATGACTAAAGAACTTGCATATTACTAGATGGTTGTGATTTTGATTGTTCAAAATGTAATGGATGCATTGTTATTTTTATTTTACTGAATAAACAGTATTGAACTTTTTTTAAAAAAAAAAAAAATGCTTGTATGTTATTATAAATAAATATGCAAATATGAGTTTCAGGCTTTGTTCGACTATAGATATATATTATTCTATAAAGGAGATAAAACTAGAAAAAAATGTAAATTATAAGACTTAACATAAAGCCGTGCAATATGAGTTTGTAGGTAAAAAACTATATCCATTTGCTCTTGTCCGATATCGAATCATATAATTATTACAAGATCAAACAATGGAGCATATACATCAAAATTTAGATTTTATTAACAAGTGCCTATATCCATGCAGTTGATCTTGTCACTGGCTGTATAAGATCAACTTTAAAACAACACGTAACATTCTACACAGTATATACTTGCTTGATTAAATGTTACAACCAAATGACATGTTATTCATTACGCACATTATTGTACAATATACGGGTTCTAAGGTCAAAAGATTTATGTTAAAAGCATTCCTAGAATTTTATAGCCTGTACTTTATCAATATGAAACTGTTCTACAAGTTTTTGCAGATTTGGTATTTTCCACTAACAAGTTTTCTTAAATCATGATATTAATAACACTAACATAAAATGAAATTCTTCCTCTAGAATATTGCATGTACTTTTTTTTCTGGTGTGCTTACAGGTTAAGTACATCTATCGGTTTCAATAGAAAGTCTATAAGATGAGACTTAATTTAGTAAAAATAGTACGGGGTTTTCTTAAATTTAATGTAATATATTTTTACAAATTGATCTGTAATTCTTTGTTTAACATTGCATTAAAGTAATCAGCATTTCCACATTTGTCAAGTCTCATATAAACGAAGATTACAGAACACATATTTTAATAATGAACATATTTTTTACTTATCTGGGTTATTTCCAAATCATTTTTAACATCAAATAAACATTTTTAGCAATTTTTGTCTCATTTATGTTTGATAATTTTACCAAAATTTTGTATAATAATGTGTTTTTTTCTTCAAAATTCGTTATGATGTTTAACAAATACCATGATGTTCTCAACATGAAAATACTTCAACATGAAAATACTTCTTAAATTTGTCAGTAATATATTATGTTTAACCCCTAGGGGAGGGGGTCTTCATCCGCTGGTCCCTCTAAACCTGCCAATCGTGGGAACATCACCGGTGGTGTTAATTACTATATCGGTATGCTGGGTCCACCACCGGTCGCTTTTTCCGTAAAATCGATTTCAAGGCGTAGCGCCCTTTTGTTGAAAACAACAAGAAAATGATAGGATCCGCGGCTATTGGCACGTACATGAGCGACATGGCTAATATTCTCAGTTCAGCATATATCCATAACTCGTGTTGTAGTGTGACACTGTACAGTACCACCCAGGGCAGAGTGCTTATAACTCCAGTGAATACAATAGCGAACATGGGTTTTAAGATGGCGGTAGTGACTTTCTGTCTTAGGTGAACGTAGTTCTTGATCTTGTCAGCAGCTTTGTCACGTGGGTGTCCTGTAAATAGAGTCATTAAGAATATAATTTTGACTAACAAATTGTTTTTAAAGTTTCTGATCAAGATACTCGATGTCACTATGGAGTGTAGATACATTTCGTAGACTTCTATATCGGCGTTCGCTGACATTGATAGTAAATTAACAGATAAAATAGGGAATGCATAATTGTAGTTAACATTGAATGCCGACACGAAAATGTTTACATTCACTTTACACATGCATGCAATTAAGACAATTTCACACATATAAACACATGGCGATATAGAGATTAGGACAATATGAATAAAAAGCTTTAACACAAAATGATATTCCTCTGACATGCCTCTATCTTAAGGATAAAAAACTTACTAGAATACTTGGTAACGCACCTGACTGTCAATCAAGACTTGGTAACGCACTTGACTGTCAATCAAGACTTGGTAACGCACCTGACTACCAATCAGGACTTGGTAACGCACCTAACTGTTCATCAAGCCAGCCTTGGTATCGTAGCTGACTGCCAATCAAGACTTGGTAACGCACCTGACTGTCAATCAAGACTTGGTAAAGCACCTGACTGCCAATCAGGACTTAGTTACGCACCTTACTGTTCACCAAGCCTCGGTAACGTACCTGACTGTCAGTCAGGACTTTGTAACTCGTCTGACTGTCAATCAAGACTTGGTAACGCACCTTACTGATCATCAAAACTTGGTAACGATTCTAACTGTTCACAAGCCTCGGTAACGTACCTGACTGTCAATCAAGACTTGGTAACGCACCTGACTGTTAATCAAGACTTTGTAACGAACCTGACTACCAATCAGGACTTGGTAACGCACCTAACTGTTCATCAAGCCAGCCTTGGTATCGTATCTGACTGCCAATCAAGACTTGGTAACGCACGTGACTGTCAATCAAGACTTGGTAAAGCACCTGACTGCCAATCAGGACTTAGTTACGCACCTTACTGTTCACCAAGCTTCGGTAACGTACCTGACTGTCAATCAGGACTTTGTAACTCGTCTGACTGTCAATCAAGACTTGGTAACGCACCTTACTGATCATCAAGACTTGGTAACGATTCTAACTGTTCACAAGCCTCGGTAACGTACCTGACTGTCAATCAAGACTTGGTAACGCACCTGACTGACAATCAAGACTTTGTAACTCGTCTGACTGTCAATCAAGATGTGGGATCGCACCTAACTATTCATCAAGCCTCGGTAACGTACCTGATTGTCAATGAAGACTTAGTAACGCACTTGACTGTCAATCAAGACTTGGTAACGCACCTGACTACCAATCAGAACTTGGTAACGCACCTAACTGTTCATCAAGCCAGCCTTGGTATCGTATTTGACTGCCAATCAAGACTTGGTAACGCACATGACTGTCAATCAAGACTTGGTAAAGCACCTGACTGCCAATCAGGACTTGGTTACGCACCTTACTGTTCACCAAGCCTCGGTAACGTACCTGACTGTCAATCAGGACTTTGTAACTCGTCTGACTGTCAATCAAGACTTGGTAACGCACCTTACTGATCATCAAGACTTGGTAACGATTCTAACTGTTCACAAGCCTCGGTAATGTACCTGACTATCAATCAAGACTTGGTAACGCACCTGACTGTCAATCAAGACTTTGTAACTCGTTCTGACTGTCAATCAAGACTAGGGGTCGCACCTAACTGATCACCAAGCCTCGGTAACGTACCTGACTGTCAATAAAGACTAAGTAACGCACCTGACTGTCAATCAAGACTTGGTAACGAACCTAACTGTTCAACAAGCCTCGGTAAAATACCTGACTGTCAATCAAGACTTGGTAACGCACTTGGCTGTCAATAAAGACTACGTAACGCACCTAACTGATCATCAAGACTTGGTAACGAACCTGACTGTCAATCAAGACTTGATAACGCACCTGATTGTCAATCAAGACTTGGAAACGCACTTGACTGCCAATCAAGGAGTCTTGAGTTAGAACAGCCACCCAACCAAAGTATTTGTAAGGATTGGCAATGAACTATGTTCGACGGACATAGATCTCCCACCTCAAAATATATTGGAAAAAAAGGCAAACGACCAGATAAGGTGTACCCAGCGCGTGTTACCCGCTTAGCGGATCGTAGGAACGATAATAAGGTGCGCCCAGTACTTATTAACCACGAGCGGATCTTAGAAACGATGATTAGGTGTGTCCAGTGCGTGTTAACCGCCTAGCGGATCTTAGGAACTATAATAAGGTGTGCCCGGTACTTGGTAACCGCCTAGCTGATCTTTGAAACGATGGTAAGGCGTGCCATAACTTGTAAACCGCCAAGCGGATCTTAGGAATAATGATAAGGCGTGCCCAGTACGTGTTAACCGCCTGGTGGATCTTAGGAACGATAGTTAGGCGTGCCAAGAGCTTGTTAACCGCCTAGCGGATCTAAGAAACGATGGTAAGGCGTGCGTAGTACTTATTTACCACCTGGCGGATCTTAAGAACGATAGTTAGGAGTGCCAAGAACTTGTTAACCGCCTAGCGGATCTTAGAAACGATGGTAGGGCATGCCTAGTACTTGTTAACCGCCCGGCGGATCTTAGGAACGATGGTAAGGCGTGCAAAGAACTTGTTAACGGCCTAACGGATCTTATAAAAGATGGTAAAGTGTGCCTAGTAATTTTTAACCGCCTGGTGGGTCTAAGGAACGGTAGTAAAGCGTGCCAAGAACTTGTTAATCGCCTGGCAGATCTTAGGAACGATGGTAAAGTGTGCCAAGTACTTGTTAACCGCCTGGCGTGTCTTAAGAACGATAGTAAGGCGTGCCAAGAACTTGTTAACCGTCTGGTGGATCTTAGGCACGATGGTTACTTATGCCCAGTACTTGTTAACGGCCTAGCGGATCTAAGGAACGATGGTAAATTGTGCCCAGTACTTGTTAACCGCCTGGCGTGTCTAAGGAACGATAGTAAGGCGTGCCAAGAACTTGTTAACCACCTGGCGTGTCTTAGGAACGATAGTTAGGCGTGCCAAGAACTTGTTAACCGTTTGGCAGATCTTAGGAATAATGGTAAAGTGTGGCCAGTACTTGTTAACGGCCTAGCGGATCTTAGGAGCGATGGTAGCTTATGCCCAGAACTTGTTAACGGCCTAGTGGATCTTAGTAACGATGGTAACTTATGCCCAGTAATTGTTAACGGCCTAGCGGATCTTAGGAACGATGGTAAATTGTGCCCAGTACTTGTTAACCGCCTGGTGTGTCTAAAGAACGATAGTAAGGCGTGCCAAGAACTTGTTAACCGCCTGGCGTGTCTTAGGAACGATAGTTAGGCGTGCCAAGAACTTGTTAACCGCCTGGCAGATCTTAGGAATGATGGTAAATTGTGCCCAGTACTTGTTAACGGCCTAGCGAATCTTAGGAACGATGGTAGCTTATGCCCAGAACTTGTTAACGGCCTAGCGGATCTTAGGAACGATGGTTACTTATGCCCAGTAATTGTTAACGGCCTAGCGGATCTAGGAACGATGGTAGCTTATGCCCAGTAATTGTTAACGGCCTAGCGGATCTTAGGAACGATGGTAGCTTATGCCCAGTAATTGTTAACGGCCTAGCGAATCTTAGGAACGATGGTAGCTTATGCCCAGTAATTGTTAACGGCCTAGCGGATCTTAGGAACGATGATAAGGAACACTGATCGCTGTTATATAACTGAAATACTGTTGCACAAACTACCAAACAAACATACAAATACACTCAATAGATATGAAAACGCAACAGTAATAAATATGAAAACACAACACAGGATGTATAGGGAACTTGCTTAGAAATGAAAAGTGGCACCAAATACATGAGGTAACAAGTTATTCAAAAACATCTCAATAACAACCAATAACATCACTAGTATGTAATTACTATAGGATATTGATATATACACTTGTGCTAAAAATGTTGGTTTTTCATATCTCTTTCTGTATTGCGTTTTCATATCTCTTTCTGTATTGCGTTTTCACATATATCTGTATATCTGTAATGTAATACTAACTGGTAGATGTTTCAGTGTAAAACGTGTTATCCAGCTGCCCTTGAACTTTAGTGACCGTGGCTCGAGAATCTCTTGTATGTTTGTATATTAGCATATAGCATGTCACTATGGTAGCTAGTGCTAGAAAACTGACTAATCCAATGGTGTATATGTAGGTGAGCACGACGGCATCTACTCTGTAAGACCATAAATGACATCCGTGAAAATCACGCTGCATCTCGGACTGAAGACCCAGTAAAATCGCCGCTATCGGAACAAAGCATAACACCAATTTAATCCTAGTTTCGCCAATTAATAAATTATGAGGCCGCAAAATATGATCGCATTGAACAATACTCAGCACAGCCGGGAACAAGAAACCGGCAAACAGTACAACAAAGGTCACGTTTTCTTGTATTATGCACGTGGCGAATTGAATAGTGGTGGGTAAACTGAGCATCATGGTAGCTAGGGGTATGCACGTGGCTATGGCGAAAGCATTCTTTATTGATATGGCTAGAAGAACTGGGTTAATGTAGTCGGTGCCAATTTTCTGCCAGTAGATGCAATGGAAGATGAAAGAGTTAGCAACCGTCCCGCTGATGATTACCATCCACAAAATGATCAAAGATGGTACTTGGTTCCATTGATGAAATTCGCTGCAAATATAAAATTTTACAAATTTTGTTTTTAATTTTGAAGGGTTGGCGATACATGCAGTTCTTTAAAGTGCCACCCGTAATCGAATCAAAGGACAATGAAACTCCATTCGTGAAATCTAATTTACTTAAAAGAATAAATACCAGTCACGTGATCAAACGTGACCTCATTTCGACTGTGAGGTAAGAACACTGAACAAATTTTCAAACCGGTCACCTTATCAATATTGCAACATTTTTAATACATTCTATTTGAAGTTTTCTCAGACAATTTCATTAAAAATAAATGAGCAGTGCAATCGTAACAATTGGTTTATTAATATCACCTTCATAATGAAATGTCACACAATCAGTAATAGCGTCGTTCTGCTCGTTAAGTACCTCGTATGCGCCATTCCTGTAGTAACAGAAGTTGCCCGGACTCAACAAGAGAATGGTTGTCGGCAGGAGTGACGTCATTCGGTCATGGACGTACATTCCACACCAGTAGTGTGTCCACGCCACCGTACACCGTCATTCTTCTGTATTAGATAATCGGTGAGGTGGTCCGAAAGTGTGTCCATGACGGCGAAATTTGCTGTTGTTGTCAGTGGGGTGGGGTATATTTGGGGTAGTGTGATACGATGTATCGAAATAGCTGAACGACGCTGTAAACATTCAGCGGATTTTTAACACCAATAGTAATAATGGGGATTATGGAAGTAGGAAACTCATAAATCTTTCACCAATCAGTCAGTCCTCTTAGGAGTTACAATGTTTGTATTTCCATTACTAAATTGTTCCTGAACAAGAGAAGATCTGATGACAATTTGATAAATTGGAAAACTATAAATGTAAACCAGACATATAAAATGATATTTATCTCTGGTTTACCCCTAAATGATCAATACCTAACTGGCTAAACATTCCTTTAACTCAACACTTTTATTGATTTTGCAGAATATCAATGTTCTGTATTTGAATCAATATCGGCAATGCTTATCGTCCTTTTGAAAAAAGCAAGTTTCGATGTCAACACGTTATAGCGTAATAATCTTTCACGGTAAACAATTAAAACTGCCAGGCGATTATTAACGAGCACTACTGACAAGCTTTCCTCAATGTTTACGAAATCCTCCGTATACCCAATGGCAATCGGAACATCGCTCGGTCATTTACGTAAACGTTCGAAATGAAAAAACTTCGAACGTTTACGGAAATGGCCGAGCGGTGTTCCGATTGACCCAATGGTTATCACCCTGGTGCGGAAAATCAAATTAGTTGTGAAATCACGAATCTGTTATCATCTGGAAAATTGTATTTATTTTACTATCAGATAGTATATGTAAACGAGGTATGTCAGAGTGTGTTGTTTAATAGTAATTAAAAATGGTTTTCTAAAATTTTAGAATATATCTATTATTGTAAGCGGGGATTTCAAAATAGCCATATGTTTAAGAGTTATCTGTAAAGATATCTAATAAATATTTATTTGTAAAATGTAGGTTTTAAATAATTATCTTTGTGGTAGCTATTTGTAAAGGATTATCTGTTTGGTAGCTATATATAAAGGATTATCTGTTTGGAGGTTATTTGTACAGTTATCTATTTGGTGGTTATTTGTAAAAAGTTACCTGTTTTGGTGGTTATTTGTAAAAAGTTATCTGTTTGGTGGTTATTTGTAAAACATTATCTGTTTGGTATAGTCATTTGTTTAATGGTTATTTGTAAAGGATTCTATTTGGTGGTTATTTGTAAAACGTTATCTGTTTGGTGGTCATTTGTTTTGGTTTTTTATCCATATGCTGTATAAACACACACACACACACACACACACACAAGTTGATTTAACTTATAAATATATTTATATTAGATGTTAGGTTTATATTGTACAATTCTTGATTATATCATGCTCTTCTCACATTTGTTGTAACTTGCCGCCTATACATATGTCAAGGCGACGAACATGTATGTTCATATGCCGAAATAAACTATTGAATTGAATTTGTTTAATGGTTACTTGTAAAGGATTATCTATTTGTTGGTTATTTGTAAAAAATTATCTGTTTGGTGGTTATTTGTAAAATACCATCTGTTTGGTGGTTATTTGTAAAAAGTAATCTGTTTGGTGGTAATTTGTAAAATGTTATCTATTTGGTGGTTATTCGTAAAACGTTATCTGTCTGGTGGTCATTTATTTAATGTTTATTTGTAACGGGTTATCTGTTTGGTGGTTATTTGCAAAGGAGTATATGTTTGGTGGTTATTTGTTAAGGGTTGTCTGTTTGAGGGTTATTTGTAAAACGTTATATGTTTGGTTGTTATTTGTAAAGGATTATATTTGTGGTTGTTATCTGTATTGGGTTATCTGTTTGGTGATTATTTGTAGAGGGTTATCTGTTAGGTGGTTATTTGTAAAGGGTTATCTGTTTGGTGGTTATTTGTTAAGGGTTATCTGTTTGGTGGCTATTTGTAAAGGATTATCTGTTTGGTGGTTATTCGTTTAGGGTTATTTGTTTGGTGTTTTTTGTAAAGGATTATCTGTGTGTTGATTATTTGAAAAGGGTTATCTGTTTGGTGATTATTTGTAAAGGATTATCTGTTAAGTGTTTTTTTGCAAAGGGTTTTCTGTTTGGTTTTTTTTTTTTTTGGAAACAGTTATCTGTTTGGTGGTTATTTGTTTAATGGTTATTTGCAAAGGGCTATCTGTTTGGGGATTATTTGTAAAGGGTTATCTGTTTGGTGGTTATTTTTAAAGGGTATCTGTTTAGTTGTTATTTGTAAAGGGATATCTGTTTGGTGGTTATTTATTTTTAAAGGGTTATCTGTTTGATGGTTATTTGTAAAAAGTTCGAAGTCTTCTTGGGTAGTATAAGTACTATGTTTTATTCGGAAAATATGTCATGCTCAAAGACGCCACAAATAGCCGCAATAGAGGATCGAATCCGTAACCGCTGGGTCAAGGGTTCGGTGCTCTACCATTGCACCACGCGCTCAACTTGTTTATCAATATCTCAAGTGAAAAAAAATATATATGCATGAACAGTATTAAATCGATCTCAGCAGCCGTTTGTCGTTTTTTGGTTTCAGACATGTTAATGCTTTCAAAATAGAAAGATAATATCATTAAAACCACTAAATCTGACCATTAAATAAGGAGAATTGCTTTTAATAAATGAAACTACACGTGGGTTGTATACCCTTTTCATGATTCGATTGCGTATATCTTGGGCGCTTTACGGATGGTTTACGTTTACTAGTACAATTTGTATTATACATTAAACATTGATGTTTATTGCTTTGGAATTGATTTTGTAACGTGTCAATGTGCATTTATTAAAATAACGTATACTGTTAATATAATATTTTAGAAATCTGTGTCTAGTCTAGACCTTGCGGTGCTTTCATTTTATATTTCAAACATAAAAACGAAAAACAAGATTAACCTAAGCAGTATTTATATGGGACACCGATTAACTATTGAATTCCAGTTTGGTGAAATCACTAAATTTGAATACATAATATCATATATTTCAAAATTGATGTTATCATTCAAATACGTGGTTTATACCGTTCAGACTGAATATCATGATATCACATATTTGTCTGAATTATTGGTTTTGGCAAAATCGAAATACAATACCGGCATATGGCTATAATCACGTACCTGAACACTGTTTTAGTTTCGATGTGGTCTTGCGCAACCATGCTGCCTGTTCCGCCAACAGGCGATGTAATTACGCAATCCGTCAAGTCACGTGGTAATCGAACCCGTTGGAACTGTTAAGATGTGATATTTAAAAGCACATAACATTATTTCTGAAACAAGCAAAAGATAGCTGGCATATTACATTCAGATTTCCATGTACAGTTTGATTTGCACACGAGGTTCAAATTGTTCACTACGCTGTCGTTGTCTCTTTTTTACCTTTAGTAAGAAAAATTAACTATTAGATACGGCCGCTGTTGGCATCCAGACCGTATGTAGATGCTTCAGCAATGTGCAAATTATCGTTACCACGTGATTTGAAAGTGTATTAATTCACGCATTCACGAGCTCCTGCAATTTGTCACTTGTAGTTTATCTTTCTATGCTTCCGTGTGCTCCTTAATTTTGTCCATTACAATTTACCATTTGCTACATTCACTCGCTCCTGAACTTTGTCACTTGTAGTTTATCTTTCTATGCTTCCGTGTACTCTTTAATTTTGTCCATTACAATATATACCATCTGCTACATATACTCATGAATGTTGTCACTTGTAGTTTATCTTTCTAAGCTTCTATGTGCTCCTTAATTTTGTCCATTACGATATATACCATCTGCTACATTCACTCGCTCCTGAACTTTGTCACTTGTAGTTTATCTTTCTATGCTTCCGTGTACTCCTTAATTTTGTCCATTACAATATATACCATCTGCTACATATACTCATGAATTTTGTCACTTGTAGTTTATCTTTCTATGCTTCTATGTGCTCCTTAATTTTGTCCATTACGATATACCATCTGCTACATTCACTCGCTCATGAATTTTGTCACTTGTAGTTTATCTTTCTATGCTTCTATGTGCTCCTTAATTTTGTCCATTACAATATATACCATTTGCTACATTCACTCGCTCATGAATTTTGTCACTTGTAGTTTATCTTTCTATGCTTCTATGTGCTCCTTAATTTTGTCCATTACAATATATACCATCTGCTACATTCACTCGCTCATGAATTTTGTCACTTGTAGTTTATCTTTCTATGCTTCTATGTGCTCCTTAATTTTGTCCATTACAATATATACCATCTGCTACATTCACTCGCTCCTGAATTTTGTCACTTGTAGTTTATCTTTCTATGCTTCTATGTGCTCCTTAATTTTGTCCATTACAATATATACCATCTGCTACATTCACTCGCTCATGAATTTTGTCACTTGTAGTTTATCTTTCTATGCTTCTATGTGCTCCTTAATTTCGTCCATTACAATATACCATTTGCTACATTCACTCGCTGCTGAACTTTGTCACCTGTAGTTTATCTTACTATGCTTACGTGTGCTCCTTAATTTTGTCCATTACAATATATACCATCTGTTGCATTCACTCACTCCTGAATTTTGTCACTTGTAGTTTATCTTTGTATGCTGCCGTGTGCTCCCTAATTTTGACCATTACAATATACCATTTGCTACATTCACTCGCTCCTGAATTTTGTCATTCGTGGTTTATCATTCTATGCTTCCGTGTGCTTCTAAATGTTCAATTAGTAGATTGTATTTTTGTAGTTTGCCAAGCGTGTGTGTGTGTGTGTGTGTGTGTGTGTGTGTGTGTGTGTGTGTGTGTTTTAAATACTGTCTCTGAAATTCATACCCGTGCACGTAAATGTTCCCCGGAACTGGGTGTTCATATTTTACTATTTGGTTCATATTATAAACTACCCACAGAGATTGGATGCATTGATTTTCACATGACGCTGATAAGCAGTAAATTATTTATTGAAAAAACTCCATTTGTTGCTAGCCACCGAAGAATTATTACTGCAAAATGATTGCTTTTAATATTAATAAAATCCAATTTCATCATCCAGCAGGATTATTGAAATTTCATTCACGGAAACAAATTAACACGATACTGGCAATGAACCGTTGTCGTAAGCTTATAACCTCACGGTAAAGAGCTAATAGAAAAAAATGTGAACGTTATTAAAAGTAGTTAACTTTTATCATTTATCTATTATAGTTCCTTTTTTTTTTTAACGTCCGTAAGGTTGCCCGTTTATTACCCCGTAATGGGTCTGCAGGGATCGGGGCCATCCTGCTGCAAACCGCACAATAATAGCATGTATACAAGTTTAGCAACATTTTGCAAAACATATATTGTCAAATACTATTAAATCACATTTATTTGTTATTCGTTTTGACTTGTATAGGTGCAAAAAATTAAACATACATATTTCAAAAAAAGGATAGTTATACGTTAAATATTCATTATATATACTGGAATGTCGGCTCAGACAAAACGTACAAGCTGATCCTTACTGATATCCCAGCATATATCGAAATTGTTTATTAGAATTAATGTTTTTCACATTTTATAGAAGTTATGTAAACTTGAAAAAAAGCGAAACGAAAGCATTAAGGAATTTATTATTACGTTCTTTTCGATTTTGCATAATTGCAATACGTTAATATTCACTATATAATGGAAAATCGGTTCAGACAAAACGTACAAGCTGATCCTTACTGATATCTCAGCATATAGCGAGAATGTTTAGTTGAATTAATGCTTTTACACATTTCATAAATATATATATTAACTATAGGACAAAGGGGTAATCTTATAATACTTATAAGCAAACAACTGCCACCCTATATAGATACCGTTTGCACAGGCCTCTCGTGTGTAAAGTAACCTTCACGAAACGAAACAGAAGAGTTAAGCTATATTTCAGATATGTTGTTTTTAAGGAATGCAATATTCAACAAATCAAAAATTGTTTGTGTCAATTCTCAAGGTAATTTATAGTGGCAATGTTGGTTTTTTCTTGGTTGTAAATATACAATCTGTTTTTATACAACGTATTGTATTAAAAAAATAATGTCACTGAAATATGTATTTGTTTATCAAATTTACAGCTATTCCTATACTTCCATATATTCCATTTCAATTCAAATACAATAGTGTTTAATAAATTACTATAATCTATTATAGGTCTTATATAGGCTATTGAATTAAACATTACGTTCACGTATTGTTAAAAGGATTGTGTCAGGAAAAAACGCTACAAATGTCTAAAATAATAAAGTTATTTTTTTTAATAGATAGAAAAACACCATCTCATTATCATTAAGAAATAAAATCCAAATGGTTTGGTATGTCAAATCTACCAAAACGTGACATAATCGATGTAAAAATTGAAGTGGTAAACTTGAAACAAAATCCGCATTCTTAAAATAGACAGTTCTTACATACTGCTTGACGTCAGTCGGACTCTTTTTAAGATGAAACAATGACCTGTATTAATGGCGGATCTACTCTTTAAAAAAAAGGCGAATGCCTCTAACCCCTGCGCCCTTAAACTCCCAGATCTTATTAAAATTCACTATATTATCACCGAAAAACATGTGTGCGTTCCGATATTTTGTTGCGCACCCTTTTAACTGAAATCCTGGATCCGCACCTGTGTACCACGGAAAAATTGAATTTAATACGTCATAAAATATGTTGCACTTTCTAGCGGAAAATCTATTTTAGTCTAACCTAGGTACGAAGCCCAAGTTAGGAAATCCCTTTTTAATATAATTTTTTGAATATTTGAACATGTTTAAATAGATATCCTTTTAGCAATACGGAATCGGTGAGAAAAAATGTTTTCAGCCATTTTTTTAAATCCTGATATATTCCCTTTAAATACAAAACTAGCTCCAATAATACACATTTACCCTTGAAAATCGGCTAAAATAAGGAGAAGAATATTATAAGATTGTATCTTACGTTCTAATCCATACATGTGCTTAGACTGACGTGTATGTATGTAATTTTGAATAAATAAATGTGATTAAACTAAATCGGCTATATTCTTTTTAAATGGTCAGCTATTTGTACGTCCGGTGTGTTCGTTAATTTTTTGCTTCCCATCATAAAATAGTGTATTAAAGGTTATTTCTACCCGGCTATTCAGCGTATCTGTGTATTTAATCGCACAATGACCATTATTATGTGAAAAGGGCCCTGTTTCACTAAACATCTTAAACTGAGATTTTCAAATTTTCTAAATGGTTATTTAAGGCATAATACCACCATTGGAGACAAGAAATGCTTCCGTGGGGTAGTCGCAAAAATTGCGGTTGTAAATAATTCTTGTTTCTTCGTCTTTAAAAAGGCATTTTCCTTTTAAATGCTCATTTGTTTTTATTTCAATAGCATTATTGATGTATTTTGAACATTTTGAAAGCATTGTCATGTTTGAAATGTGAATTTAAAAAAAAATGATGCTTGGAAATTGGGGTATGAATACATGATTTCGGAAGTCTACTTTCACTTTGTCAACAGTGTATGGGAACATGACCGTTGCCTCAAAAATTCGAGAAAAGTGACGGATCGAAAAATATTCAGTTTGAAAACAGCTCAAATTATTACTTCGGAAGCATCTGGGACTACTTTATGTATTTTACATTTGTTTTATGTATTAATATACCAAATTCACTATCGTGAACGAGCTCCGGCATGTCTTTTTTTTTTTAACCGGCACAGACTACCCAAGGTAGCGGACGATAAAAATGCCCAAAGGTTACTAACAATAGGGATTATATGACAAATATGGCGTTAATATTTGGATGCTTTGTTGGTGTGTATTCGGAATAGGTTGAAAAAATACCCGCACTTACAATTTTATCAACACATGAAGTGTAACTGTTGAAATTCTATCCTAAAAAGCCACCTCGGTCGATTTTTGTAAATTGAAGCGGTGAGGTCATTCTTTTCTCAATTCTCGCAAGTAAACTACATCGACTACATACTTTATTTTTTTATATTTTCGATGCAACAGTATAACGTCTCGCAATCCCCGAAAACTGCATTAAATTATGAGAAGTAATAATTAAGATATTGTTATTTTTAGCGAAAACAAATTTCGGAAAAGGTACCGGCACAGCGGGTATATTTTGCGCCTATTTTTTAATTCAAAAGAGAAGAATGTCAACGGTGCATTCAAAAATATATTTTCGTAAATACTATATGAAAATAACATCATCGCATATCTAAGATATCTTCGAATACATTCATGTAAACACGAAATTGAAAGCTTTATGTTTTATCTAATCGATGTCATTTTTCATTACGTTGTTACCATTGCTCGTTCGGAAGCCATATACTCCAGGATGTTCTAGACCACTCTATTGGAAAAAATTACAATAGTGCATTATAAATTAAAACTGGGTGCATAAATGAGAGGAAGGGGTCATTTGAATACCAGACTAAAAGTTTTAACCTTATACCTTCACTTGTACTGCAACCGGGTCAGAAATGGTATATACTTGAGGACACGAGGTGATTTTTTTTATTAAATCTGAAGGACAATACAGAAACTGAAAAGTTGCTCGAATTTCACAATCTTTCCATCAACGAAACTCAAGCTGCATTTGATAAGAACATTGATAGTCGTTTGCATTAAAAACGAAATGTTCGACACCAAGCACAAAACAAGAAAACTCATTTGGAGAGTAAGCAGTCAAAGAGGATGCTGAATTTACAAGGGAAATTATTGATATGACACGCACCGTTAGTAACGCTCTAAAAGAAGCCGTCATCTAAAGAAATGGGTACATTTAAATCGTCAGATATATGATCGCACTTTCAATTTGAACAAAATAGCATTCCTGTTGATTATGATGTTTGCAAGTTTTATAGCTGTACTAACACATAATGAAATATAGTGACCAGGTCAAGAAATTTTGGCGAATCAGGTTCAGGTTATTCCATGGGAAATGGTTGAAATTTATGGGAGGACCGAAACTTGGAGGAATGTTCCTATCTGGCGAATCTGAAAAGCGATCATATGATCAGAAAGAAAGTAGCATAAATTTCGCTGTTCCTATTCGACAAATCGTATCATCGGATATGTTTCCTATAGCTGCTTCTTATGCCTGGCATCTTGAAACCATTACTAGACCGCATTGCAGAGCAATCGTCTGAAAGAAGTTATCCAAAATGCTCTTGATTAAAAAATCAACAATCTGTCTGACTTTGAGAAAAATCGAAATACAAAAATCAATCTCATAAGTCCAATCATCCCGATAAGTAAACGAATAAAGGTATAACGATTGTTGTTCAAAGAATAATAGCAAAAGATAAACTACAGGGGCAGGTTGTTCATAGCAGGGCATGACCACGTAATGTTGGCCTTATCAGGTCCTCACCAAGCAAATCTTCTAAAATAATCTACACTGGCATTTCCAAATCTGTATCTGGACCGCATTTCTTCCTCAGACAGTCTTTCTAGATGTTCACTTTTTCTATGAACTCTCTCTTTGCGCACATTGGCAAGAACTAAAGCAACAATCTTGAATTTTGATAACGCTATCGTTAAAATTTAATTGTGGTTTAACATCACAATTAAATTTTGCAGCATGGTTTCTGAAATTAATGTTTCATGTGTCATGAAAGAAAATACAGTAAATTTAAGCTCACAAAGAAACTACTTGCATCTTACCGAATGCAACATTGATACTAACAACGGAAGTAATTTTCAAAGAAGTGAAATGTGGCATACAATCCGTATCACTGCTCGGGTCATGTGTTTTAGACTGGTGTTCATTGCAGCTGGAGAAGAGAATGACATAAAACTTAAATTTCGAGTTTTATATGCTTTTAAATCTTCTATTAAGATACAGCGAGTTACAAAATCAGAACCCAACCAGACGAATACGATATTATATATAGAGTCGCTGTGTCCCCTTTCCTCGATCTTACATTGTATTATAAATGTCCCCATTAATGTTTACCTCTACCGAAAGCGAAGTAGGGCGGGGGAGGCAGCGACCACACCCGCGGAATTGGACAAACAACGACGAGCCTAGGTAGGAAATCACATATTTGAATAATCCAACCCTGTGGATTTTGACTGGGGCGTTAACCTATATCTAGCAGTTTGACTTAGATGGCTACGTTTGAAATAACATTTGGAATAACATTGATCTATCTAGGTGCATAAATAGATTCTATTCAAATTGTCCATATAAATAAATTAGACGTCCAACGCCTTGTATGGTACTTCGCACATAACACAATGATGCTACGTGATATTAGATAATTCTGCATAATTTTCTTCATAAATAATGCCGTTTGTTTTTTTCGAATATGACCGACGCGCCGTATATAAAGTGTTTTATGCCTAGCGTTAAAAATGTAGGAACGGTTACTATACAACACTAAACCCGAACAAACAATGAATGGCGAATCCCAATGCAAGCTTAGTGGATCATTCGGCGACGACAATAAACACAAGCATGTGCACGACCTCATTCACGCAGACATGCCAATGTGCGCACACACACATGGAGCTGTAACATTATAAATAGTAAACATTGGCATATTTACCAAAACATGCAATACGATGGCTTTGTCACACTTTATATGATAATCAAAAACTTCTTTCCCCGTGATGTCTACTGGCATACTGATCCTATTTATATTCAGCGGGTAAAATATGCATTAGAGGGAGTGTATCAGGATGAAACGCTACAAATGTCTTAAAAATGAAAAAAAAGTTGTCAAAAAAGACAAAAAAGCATCTCATTATCATTAATAAATATAAACCGAATAGTTCAGTATGTCAAATCCGCCAGAACGTGACAAAATTGATATGTAAATTGGAGTTTTATCACTTGAAACGAAATCGAAATATTAAAAAAAAAATGTTTTTAGCAAATCATAAAATTTTCATAAATCCTGATATATTCCCTTTAAATAGTAACTATTTGACTTACGCCTCCAGACGCCTCCAGACGCACATGGCGTTCCCTCCTGACAGCTAGTTAGTACCGATAAGTATTCATGAATATACGGCACTTTAAAATATGGATTTACCACACTTTTGCACCAAAATGTTCTAAAGCAAGCCTATGAATTGCATGTATGTGCCGGTGACATTTAGGGCAACTGTGTACCGTAGTCATCTCTCTTGTTTTTACTCCAAAACTCTATGACAAATATACCAGCTGTGCCGGTGCCTTTTCCAAATTTTGTTTTCAATAAAAATAACAATATCTTAATAAATACCTCACATAATTTAATGCAGTTTTCGGGGATTGCGAGACATTATACTGTTGCATCGAAAATATAAAAAATAAAGTATGTAGTCGATGTAGTTTACTCGAGAGAATTGAAAAAAGAATTGCCTCACCGCTTCATTTTACAAAAATCGACCGAGATAGCTGTTTTAGGACAGGATTGCAACAGTTACACTTCATATGTTGATAAAATTGTACGTGTGGATACATCTTCAACTTATTCCGAATTCACACCAACAAAGCATTCTAATATTAACGCCATAGTTACCGCATAATCACTATTGTTAGTAACCACATACGTTTTGGTATTTTTATCGTCCGCCATCTAAGGTAGTCTGTGCCGGTTCCAAAAATAGGACGTGTCAGAGCTCGATCAAGACAGTGAAATCATATCAGTAAACAAGAAATGTCACTGGTAAGTGTCGCATGCCCCAATAATGGTCGTTGAAAAATAACAATATAATTATGTTTTAATAGGTAGCGATGTATCCATGAATATAAAGAGTAATGGGCTGATGTTTCAGACTAGACATGCAATTTCATGTGTGTGTGTGTTTTGTTTTTTTACATTAAAGCGTGACCTTGACCTTTGTGTAACCTTCACCTTGACATCTGATGTAATGGGTAATGATCTGGGTATTTCAACAGTTAAATGCTGCTGAAACACCATCATGATATGCTAATCAAAGTGTTGTCATACATACTAAAAGTGTGACCTTGACCTTTGAGGTATGGGTCTAGGTCTTACTTATGACACGTCGTCATGTCATCTTGATAAATGGAGCCAAGTTAAAGGCAAAGTCACAGACCAGACACACAATATGAAACAAATTTAAAGTGTGACCTTGATCTTCGAGGAAAGATTCTGGGTCTTACATGCGACACTTAATTATGTCATGTTGATCAACTGAGCCAAGTGTTTTTAAAATGTATCCATATATGACATACTGGACAAGAAATGTAAAAATGACTGAAAGTGTTGTCAAACAAAGTTAAATTGTGACCTTGACCTTTGAAGTGGGAGTTTGGGTATTTAGTGTAACACGTCGTCATGTTATGTTGATTATTTATAACAAGTATTTATAAAAATCCATCTATACATGACAAAGTTGCAGGCCGAACACGAAATCTAACAAAGGCACAAAGTGTTGTTAAACTCAAATTGTGATCTTGACCTTTGAGGTACGGGTGTGGGTCTTACTCGCGACACGTCGTCATGTTATGTTGATTAATTGTAGCAAGTATCATTAAAATCCATCTATGCATGACAAAGTTACAGGCCGGACACAAAATCTCACAGAATCGAAGTGTTGTTAAACAAACTCAAATTGTGACCTTGACCTTTGAGGTACAGGTGTGGGTCTTACTCGCGACACGTCGTCTTGTTATGTTTATCATTTGTATCAAGTATCAACAAAATCCATCTATGCATGACATAGATACAGGCCGGAAACGAAATACCGGACGGAAGGACGGACAGACAGACGGACGCTGCGATTACTATATGCCAACCCAAAAATTTTTGGGGCATAAAAATACAATTTAATGTTATAAGGCTGCTAAACGCCAAAATTTGCTTAGTACGTAGCATAAGTAGGTGCCTTGCATATAGTACACTACATAAGTCGGTGAATTGTCATTTAGCGGTATTCTAATAACATGAAATAATACTACTATATAACTATTTCAGGGTTGTTTTAAAGTTGTATCGTTGATTACATTTCACAAATAAAGTAGGGTTGTTTTAAAGTTGTATCGTTGGTTACATTTCACAAATAAAGTAAGTATATTTTTTTTCCGTTTAAGAACATTATCGTCCATCTCACTATTTTGTTTGACATATCGAAGCTGTTTCAGACCCGTAGTCCATTATCTGGTCTTCATGTTATACATGTACAATATTTACATTATATTATTCGTCTTTTAGCCCTCGATGGCATACAATGACGCTATTTATTCAAACAAAACATTAATCTTTCTTTTAGCTGTTAAGAGTCGAAGAATATAATTATATATTAGCCGCACTGATGCAAACGCAGGCACTTGTAAAAATAATAAAGTTATTCCAAAAGTATGAATTACTCTTGCAAAAATAAGACATACTCTTCACATATAATTTATGCAGTATGAACGTATAATATTACCCAGCAAGTACTTGTCTTACATTGTATTGCTATGAGGTGATATTTACTGTAATGTCGGGTCTAAAACGCCACCAATGTGTATTCAAGATAATAGTGTAAAAATAGGCAATTGTATAAAATGCAGTTTGTTTTATAGATTTGAACGGCTTAAAATGTGTGAAATATCAGAAAAATGCAGGAAATGCATGCCAATAGCTAAATATCTGTTCGTGGTAGCATGCACCCGGACATCCCTAGCAAAGTTGTGATTGTGCCGCCTGTAAAATCAAACAGGACAATATAATAGAATAACTACTTCAACATGTCCGAAACCTCAGCATAATAATATTACATGTATAATTCCACATCACAGGATTTCGAGAGAGATTGTGATTTTATCGTTGCTTTAAGGTGATATATTTTTCAAGTGTGTTAGTTGAATACCGGTAACAGTTTCAATAAAAATAGATAAAAAAGAATAAAATAAATGTATTATTATTTTTGTATTTTTCTTAGCATTGACTGCGGTTTGAACCTACGATATCCTGAGTGACAGTCAAAGGCGTACATAATAAGATCACTTTGGAGCCTTATAATAGGGTAAGAGTTGACACCTTTTAAAGCTGTTAGGTCTTGAAAAGGGTGTCATTCTAGTTGACCGGAACTAGAATTAATTCATATGTTTAATAAACGTTTTATGTTATGCAAATCGTTATAACCAACTAAAAGTTGTGCTGGTGAATTTAAAATACCACGAAATGTGTATGCTGTATCCATACATTTCGGCGGTTTGCTAGTACTGCGAATAGCCTAATTTTGAAATCCTCTTTGATTTGAGGTCATTTGGGATGTGGTTGTCTTACAAATGTTACAATCACTGGTCGTGGAAGATTGAGTGCCTTTTACTGTCTTCCCTCTATATTCCATATTTAATATGGATGACATATTTTATAACTGGTTTTTGATAACACTTTTAGTACTCCGTTCTGGTTTCAGATTTGTATGATAAAACGTTCGTGCTTCATTGTAAAGCTTTTTATTCTGTACACTCCCGATACAAACCGTCCATATTTCTTACCATTCGCTTGTTTACGGTACAGTATCCTGTACAGGTGACCAATATAGTGACCCGTTTAATGTTCAGGTTAACAGGTTAGGTGGGCCAGCATATACATCCTCATACACTCTCTCCTCAGATTGCCCCACCCCACTTAAATAATTGAAACGCTCCTACACCCATGAATATATGATCACAATGAATACAAAAACATTTAGTGTTGTACTTAACAAGCACTGCTTCTAAGGTAGATCGCTCTGTGGTAACATTAATTGTCGCACCGAGGCTAAATGTCGCAACGCTGACACTAACGCTAAAGGACTCACACCGCTAGTATCGCCCTTGAGTACTCCGGACAGATGAAAGAGGTAGAAATTAAGCTTTAATTCTCTTTTTCTTCTTTTCTCTGGGCTTGTATTGCAGCAATTAATTTTTCCTAGCATGTGTATTAAATGGTCAGTATTTAAGAAATCACCACTGAAAATGATGCTGATACCAGATTTCTAGGCAATTATGTGTAATTTTAGAATTGCTGCTTCGAACCACATGATATCACAAAACCATTGAATTAACACAAACACCCGGTCAAGGTAAGCTGTTTTTCGTTTATAATTACAGATCTTTAACCAGTGAAATTGAGCCCAGACACATGCTGCAAATTTTGAGGTTTTTTTCGCAGTGTTTTGGACATAAATGTTTCAATTGAGCAGCCCTATGGGAAATGTAATAGTGGTGTGAGACGTTAATATCGCAAACACATCTGCGGCCAAATGTCGCACATTTAACACGTTATGGCATAACACCACATTAGGAACAGGGTGCGCTTCCGTGGGGTATTCGCGTAATGGTGTTTATAAATAATTAAAAATAAAGAATAACAACCCTCAAATAGCTGGACAGAAGTAGTATTTCATGTAATTAGAATACCGCTGAATGACACAATGCCTCAACTTATGTAGCGTACACTATACAAGGCACCTACTTATGATACGTACTAAGCAAATTTGGGCGTTAACCTCAACTTGTATTTTTAACGATATAACTTGGTGTTTTGATATATAAAAGAAATATTAAACACAAAAAGTTGTATCAGAATTGCTTCCGAAGTAATTAATGCATCTGTAAATTACGTGTTTTCAATCTGAAAGTAGTTCATTCCGTCACTTTTCTCGAATGTTTGAGGAAACGATCAAGTTCGTATCGGCTATATCTTTGATTTAAAACGAAATAATTATACGAAAATAAAGGGGTTTTCCAACTTCACTGCCCAATCGCACTGGATGTACCGGTTTATCGTGTTTAGTTATCACCGGAAATGCGGCGTAGTAGCCGCTTAAGTAACGTATACGATGGACGGGGTGGTTTATAATTATGTAAATACGTGTTTGCATTTGCATGTACATTATTTAACCTTGTCTGTATGTTTATACCCTCCTGTATACATTTATGGAGGAATAAAAGAATCAATAAATCGTTCAAAGGGAATTGCCGTATCTAAGTCATGACCAGGCTATTTTGTTTGCAAGGATTGTAATCGGATCAAACAAATTAGTTTTTCTTCACTACCTTAATAAGAATGTAGGACGGAGATCACTCGAAGCCCGTAGACGTGGACACAAACTTAAAATGTTTTACAAAATGATAAATAATAAAACTCCCTCGTATCTTGAATTCTTAGCAATCACCTTTTTGTAACTTAAAGTTATACTAACTGTCAAACAGTATTTATAATGTAAATTACCGCTTTTTCTATGTAAACAAATATTTTGAATTAGAACTCCTATAAGCTCTAATTTATCGTTCAGGTCCTTTTAATTTGTGTACAAATATATCGTATTGTTGTATTATACGGAAAAAATATGTTTAATCTAACATAGTGTATGAATTGTATGCACAATATGTAATGCAATATGTATTTATAAGGCAATGCAATATGTTTAAACGAAATAAAAGTCTGAGACGTTATTTATTAATATGGAGTTGATATCTAAATAAGGGACTGAGATGTTATGACGAAATAAGATAAGGAGTTGGGGTCTTTAGATTAAATAAGGTATTGCGATGATATTAAATTATTATAAAGATAGATAATCATTCAAGTCAAGATTATGCCATTAAAAGCTTCCAAACAACATTAATGCTTTTTATGTTTTATAACTTTAATTGTACGAGTTCCAGTCCAATAGTTTACGCATACGTCTGTTCTGCACCAAATGTTTGGCATGTAGCACTTAGTTACGTAAAAGAGTTGACATCTATTAAAATGGAACCAGTGTGGTATTTTGTTTAAATACATTTAGAAATATAGCAAATGTATGTATCTATATAAAAACTGTTTTTAAGGTTTGTGTAATGCTTCAAATATATTTCAATATTTGTTCGTTGCAACCAGAGGCGTAGCTGCCTTAAGGCCGTGTAGGCCTTGACCTACACCTTTCTCTGAAAAATGAAAAAAAATAAATAAAAAGGCCAAATATGCAATAAAATGTGATTGTGGGGTAGGCCTTATGTGTGAAATGAATCGATACGTTATGTTTATTGTATTTAATGCTGTAATAAAGTTTTTGTGTACTTTTTGCATGCTCAATCATCATGTGACCCATGATTACTAGCTGTAAATGTGTCTTGAAATGAATCAGAAACCACAATATCAAGTTCATATTTAAAAGTGTTGACATGATCTGTCTATGGTGTATACTTAACTTAATGAAGAGACTTGCAGGCACGCATAGTAAATACAACACTAAATTATGTGAGATGGTAAGCGGAAAAGGGGAATCGGTAGAGCCCCCCTACATCATCAGCTCATTTAAATACGCTTACCGTGTATCTCACAGTGCGTTAATGCAGACGTGTACCTCATCCGAAAGCTGCGATATTTCGGGAAGCGTAGAAGGCATAATTTCGGTAACTATTGTTTGATTTTAATATTTATAAAATAAAGTGTTTAACATCATCATTTAATACGTGTAACATGGAATAATTTTTATACCATTTTAAACTAGAGTACTCTACAAAAAAGAACCGATATCATTGATTTTTATCGAGAAATGAACGTAACCTAGTGATACAAATGTACCTGTACCTGGGTGGGGGTGGAGGAGGGGGGACTGTCTGCCTAGCTGAGCTGTTTATTATAAACAATATATGATAGAGAGAGAATTTATAGTATTATAGGATTTTTGTGCAGCTGTGGAATTTAAAAAGAAAACTCGCAAGGAGTTTCATAGTCTAGATCATCCGCGACGTTTGCTTTTCTTAAAAGACAAAAAGGCAAGCGTCGCAGATGATCTAGACTGGCAGTCACATAGTTATTACTCGTTCGTAACTACTTGGCGATCTCCGGCATGCTCGGATAATAACCTTGTAAATAATTGTAGGAATACACCAATTGGTAATTTGCCCCGGCAAGTTACTTCCCGTTATTATCGTAAACAAAAATGGCTGACTTTTCGACGTGCATTCAGTATTCTTTGGACATAATGGAAATTAAACATTCTTTGAAAAAATAGCAGCTTGAAGCGTTGCAGAATATCTTCAGTTTAATTGATACGCCATGTGTTAGTCTGGTACTCGGCAGAAAGGCCGGGTCGCAGCAATATGGCGACCCCCCGTATTATTTCCGAGGTTATTACGTAGTAATAGCCAAGGTGTTCCGAGTGAGTTACTACTATGATACTAGGTACTCTTCATTTCAGGTAGGTATGGACAAGGCAAATGTCGTCCGCTGCGGTGCCAAATTTACAGAGGGAATTCAGGGATGTGTTCACTAAGGCAAACTATGTTTATTTTTTAAAAAAATGTTATTATTACACATCTATCTGGAATATTCTTTTGCAATAATGTACAGCCATTCAGTCTGTTTGAAATGACAGAAATTAATGAACAGAGACCAATTTCAGATAACATGTCATTCAGTTCAAATATATAACACATTAAATTTATTTTCAGAAATCACACGTTTGATGAACCGCGAGTGCGATAAAATACAATCTGAAGAGATAAGCAGACAGGAAATGACGTGATGGATATATATTATGCGCGCCAGCACAAACGGTGTGATGCGCCGAAAGTTCTCCCTCATGAAAAACTTGGAATATCATTACTAGAATAACCATTTGACAGAGCTATATGACTGCGTGTTTGAATGCATGCAAGAGGCTGTTATTACGGCGGTTATCAATGGCCAACAGCGACAATTTCATATCAGAATTAAGAAGTGAAATTTAAGTTTTATGGTAATCGTAAACAGTGATTTTTAAAAACATCCGTTGCTTATAATGTAGATCATTGTAAATTTAAAGATATCCTACGCATGATATTATCTTGTCTTAACTGAACGTTTCTGTACTTTTTCATTTGCATGTTACTCGCGATTAGTGTTGTTATATTACAGATATGTAAACATGTTATCATATCAAGACAACAGAAACATATTTTAACAGAACTGTTTTCTTGTATTTCTATGTATGTTTTTGGTACAGAAACTATACCGCAGTAATGATTACTTAATTGTGACGTTAATGAATAAAGCCATATCATTTAATGTCGTCATATAGTTCTATTTCATATTTTAATCCGCCGCAAGTTCACATTTGACAAAAGTTTTGCTTTGTTTTTAATAAACAAAATTCCTGGTAGTCTTTAACTTTCAATTAACAAAATAGTGTTGAAACATAAATATTTATTCATAACAATAACAAGCGTTCATTGAACTAGATTTAAAACAAAAAAACTTACCAAGCAGTTTAGATTTTATTCGCCACAGTGTATATGCACGTTGTTTCTGTATTGGTGTGCGACATATTGCACGTCTCTAAGATTTTTAATTTGCGTCACTTATTGTGGGCAGCAGATCGATATCCAATTTTAGAAAAGCTGTCCATTCACGCCTTATTTAAACATGCTAGCTGCGATGTACATGCACATTGCAATTGATAGCTACTTGCAGAATTGATTACATCAGACAACCGATAGTCTAGGTAGATGTGCTGTATAAGAAAACGAACGGGATTAAAATAAACCTAAATGTCTAAGTATAACAGTGAACTTAACAAAAAAATGGTGATCCAATTTGCATTGTTCAATTATGAAAATCGAGGTTCAATATAGCTAAAATCATCGAACGCGTGCATTATTTGTACAGTGTCCAAACAATCCTGTCAGTTGATGGTCAAAAACACCTCTTTAAAACTTTCTTGTCATTATGGCCATGTTTCCCATGACGAGCCCAGCTGGACCTCCATTTAAACCTTTTGTTGCATTTAGAGCAGTGGAAAAGAATTTGATCATAGATATCCCTTGCGTGTTCACTCAATAATCGCGGTGACGCGAAGTGTTTATATTTTATTGCAATCGTTCTTGTTACACATAACATTAACATGTTCATTTTCGACGTGTTGCTGTGAACTGGTTGTATACTGAAACGCTGCGGATCATGTATTGCGTTTTACCCGGAGAATCTTTACACGAGCGGCTAAATGTCCTTTGTAATTATATATAGCATTAAAGCATTTCAAGTGAATTTAAACGTTGAGAGGTGTTTTTGTTGTTGTCATTTTGATATTGGGAAAGACCAAATTGTATCTTCAAAGATTTCACGTAAACATTGCATGTATGTATACTTATATGTTGAGATAGTTACACTTCTGTCGCAATGTACTTTCATATATTTTCACTTAAACTAACACATTTCACATGTCAAATCAAATCAAATCAAATTCAATCAAGTTTATTTACAGCAAATAAGGGCTAACGGCCAATAATACACAACGACACATTTGAACATACAATGTCATTTGAAAAAGAGTAATGTGAGACATATTATAATTGTAAAGGTACTACATCAACATTGGTTTGTGAATTGTGCATTATGGTGTATATTTCACAATCATCGTAAGTGTTCATTTATCTGTAAAAATGGTATAAGGTTTTCCCAGGTAAGTACAGGTTATATAGATTATGTGTGCGAATAGTATTATATTTCATACACTTAAAAAAACATTCTATAACAGATATAATAAAAAAATACAACATCTTTGTTCTCTTTGTATTAGTTTATCGTCCAGTTTTAATATGAAGTCTATGGTTTGAACAACGGAAACAAGCACTTGTGAGCAATTTTATACATACGCGGCATTTATTTATTAAAATATCTCTCAAGTAATGTCTTGAAATATTTTGAAATGTGTTGATTACTACCGCAGTGTGGTATGATCTTGGGGCGTGTTTATTGCAATTGGCTCTCCAAACCGATCACAATCCCCAATATATCAAATGGCTCGTTCACGGCTGAAATAAAAAAGAAATAATGCTTTAAAGACAAGTTCACCTTAAGGTTTTCATTCGGAAAACCTCTCCGATTATCTAAATACTGAAAGAAGAGGGAATTGGCCGAGAAAGAAGACTAAATTTTGTTGGCAATAAAGAGCACGACAGTAGAACTACAACAATAATATAATAGAACAGATAGGCATCTGCAGCTAAGATACAGTTCCTTTCCAACTACACGTAAGGGAAACACTACCACTTGATCACAAATGATGTCACCACACCGAATATCTAATGAAAACGGAGGAATATAGATAAAAATATTATTTTTATTAAAGAAGAAATTTACAAACAATCAAGCGCAAAAAAGGATGCTATGTTTTCTCTTTCCAATGATGTTATTACAAATAACGAAATGTTTTCTTTTTTAGAACACTTGAATAGTATCAGACAGTAACTTACAAACAACATACACCAGTACATTTTATAAAATACAGGCAATACATTGAGCATATTTTAAGATGATTGACATAAGAGTTTTAAAAATGATATGTAACATATATTCATTAATGAAACCATTCACCAGTACAAACTAACATTAGTATATACATCTCAACAAAATCATGAATTATGTAACGTTCTTGAGATTGCTTTATGGTGAAGATTATGATTTCGTGTTAATTTAAGATTAATTGTCAACTTTTGAAGTCCGATATGTTACAAACTTTCATAGAAATATTAAGGCATTAAACTTTATTGTGTTTAAGTCAACTTAAACACCTCGATAGTCATATATTTACATAAAATAGGAGCTTGATACAAATTTACACGCTCAAATATGTAAACATCCCCATATTAATACAAACAGAATCCTGATGGGGTTCACCATATATACCAGTCTGGATGCTTCCGTAAAATACAATTCAACAAGTGACTGTACCAAGAAGATAATGAGTGAAATGGTGTCGACTTAATGAAAGGCTATGTGACTATCATACTGGCTTAACTATGCCATCGTAAGTATGAAAATACGATATTTTTACAAAATATTTCCACATATGGGGGAATTGGCAAACGTATAACATTCAGTAGCATCTGGAAGTAAATAAAACTTCGTAATTAATTCCGAATAACGACGGATTTTGCCAATAACGTAAATGAACTCGAGCGAATGAATATTTCGTGAACTGGAGGGCATTTGTGAAGGACATTAATCATATAAACATGTTTCTTCTACCGGCCATGTACATGTTTACCCACGCTTTGTTTATTTATTTTTATAATGTTAATATATAAATGCATATCGTCAAAATATAAGTTAATATAACTTTGTTCTGTATCCTTTTCACGTGTCACTAAGTATGCATGCTGAATGCATGATTACCATGTGTATTGTGAATAAACTTCTATTATTAAAACTAAAATACATGTACAAATATCATATAACGGATATTGATGAAACGAACACGGATGTAAAATGAAAAATGGGTGTAGAGAATTGATTACTAGTATTAATTTTTTCATTTTGAAAAAAGGAATATATATATGATTATAAAGGAAAAAAGAACAGAAGAAAATAGCGAGGAGCTGCACATGTGAGTATTGAATGATAAATATCACGTGACATCACGTGGAAAGCTGTGAATATTTTATTAATAATAAAAATTAACTGATCTTGTAATATCTTTTTGAAAATATAATACAATAAACAAATCTTGCCATAAACTAGTTTTGTCGGAAATTTCATTTTTATTTAGTCTTAGACAATGACTTATACAGACCTCATACTTCCTTGTCTTAGACTACCTCAGCAAGATAAGCTCCATATTTTTAGTATATTATATCGCATTAAATGTCTGTCAATAGGCTATAGATAGCTTATATTTAGATTACTAAAACATCTAGAGAACGAGGGTGAATCATCATACATTATTTGAGCATATAATGGTGTATAGATATTTGAAATAATAATGTCTTGCTCATTTGAACTTATAAATAATGTTCAACTACGACATAAAGTGGTAAAGTGTTTCTCACATTTGTGCTGTTTGCACGTAAGACCGATATCGGCGAATAAAATTATTTGTCACATTAAATCACTTTGTTGTAATAAATATGTCATTGAATTATCATTTTCCACAAATATATATCTTGTTTTGCTGTATATTTGGTGTATTTTATTATATAAACATGTATTAGGAGTGTATTTGGGTATATTTCGATACATTTCGGAAAATTGTTCTGCCCGGCAGTACATTTTGAACATCCCTTTAAACAAAATAACTGGAAAGGGGAGATCACTACGGACAGCCCACATTACTTCCTGATTCGCGAAACAGGGAAGTTTGTTATTATTTTCCTGCTTTGTAAAGCTGGTGTAAAATGAATGTTTGTAGATGTATCAACATCGGATGAATTTGATTCAAAAAGTAAATCGGCATCATAGAAGTTCAAAGGGGAAACTGCACTATCGATATTTTAACCGACAGAAACGATCAACTTCGTCGTACAAGTGAAACCGCAAATTGTACATGATTGACAGGTCCCAGGTGACATTCATTGAGTGATGGACAGGTTACACTGATTTATAGCATGTATGGTATCTGATGTGTCGATTATTTAAGAGGAATTAAACGTGGACATGGTATGCATATTTACAGATTTATTTTGTTTCTAGATGTTAATTTATCATTTATGAATTCTTCTTCAAACACAGGTCAGTGTTTTGATGATGATGAGGGGGTGTTTTTGGTCGGGATCATTAGTTAGGTGTGTTGTTGGGATATGGTTGTGGACTGATCCACAAAAAATGTATTCCGTAACACTTAAATCTTTACATGAATAATAAATAAAAATTGCATTGCCATAGAACTTATTTGTGAGCTATCATGTCAGATATCGAAATAATAATAATAATAAAAAAAAAAATGCCATCTTTATCATTTAAACAGGCTAAGCAATATTTTATAAGCTTTGATGTCCTACCAATGTTAAATCAATATTTGTATACAAATATTTCATTTACTAGGTACAACACATGCATGTGTTTCTATTAGTTCTAGTAAACAGCTGTTCCACCCTTAGTAGCAAACCCAGGAAATTAGACAAGATACAAAGACAGCATAGAGACAGCATAGAGACAGCATAGAGATTACACAAATGTGGCTAACTATATTGTTAGGATATTTTACTTAAATGTCGTTCCTTTCAATGGATTTCTAAGACAATCAATGTGAAAATTGGTATAATTCCCCTCAGACCACCATCTTTTGTTGTAATGTTTTGGTTTCCTTCATCTTGGGAATCCATCTCTAAATTCTGAATTCATGTAAAAAGATAGATCTTGTGCATAATGATTACAACTGTTTGTCAAGAGGTAGATATTTGGTGGTGACAAAAGAGTGATTACTCATTTTACAAGCCACAGAGACTGATGATTGCTATACAACATTGCGTCTCATTGTCATTCATCTCTCACCGTTGATTCAAGTAGAAAAGTTACTTGCAGATGGTGTGACTGAGTACTAGTTAACCTTCCAGGATCACAGGAAAGAATGGTTAGGTTAAAAAACAAAATTCTGTTTTTATTATAATTATAATGGAACTCAAAAACCAACACCTGCAGTAATGAACATTAAATTACTCTTGGGAAATCTCAGGAATAAATGGGTAATTACAGCAATGTAGCATTAAA
Source organism: Panopea generosa (assembly GCA_029582155.1). NCBI lineage: Eukaryota > Metazoa > Mollusca > Bivalvia > Adapedonta > Hiatellidae > Panopea > Panopea generosa. The sequence goes on along the minus strand of CM055901.1, from coordinate 29,764,935 downwards.
TGATAATTGATAACCAGAAGAATGTCTAATTGGATCATTGTGTTGTACTTTTTCATGATACTGCAATTTGTAATTGTGATTAATTGTCATATATTACAAGACTGTGCATTTGATGGTATAACAGTCATGGCTAAATGGGAAACAATATTAAACTAAATGTAGGTGAGTTTTTGATAAAGATGTGTTGCAATGTTCAAGTGACATTATACACAGGAACATTGACATGCCTTGGGAGTTACCTGCATGTGGAGCGCATGGTCTAGTGGTATAGCACCAAACCCATGACTGGAGGGTGGTGGGTTCAATCCTCTGCTACTGCTATGTGTGGTGTCCTTGAGCAAGACACTTTTTCCTCATATGCTTAGTATTTGATCTGCCCTGGAAGACTTCGAGCGTGACTTGTCAAAGTTGTAAGAACATTCTTCACAATCAATGTAAACTAAATTAGCTGCCAGGATGTAATATGAGTGATCAACCCAAAACCATTTTTACATGAGCTTATACTCAGTATATGAATATATCTGCACCGGGCCCCATCAGCTCAGTTGGTTACTCGTCTGACTATCAATCCAGTGGTCGTGAATTAGAATTCCCGCCCCAGCAGCTGACCGTGATGATTGATATATGACATTGTGTCTCATTATCATTCATCTCTCACCACTGATTCAAGTGGGAAAGTTATCAGTTACTTGGGGAGATGGGATGTACTAGAGTACTGATTAACCTTTCAGGATCCCAGGAAACAATGGTTAGGTTAACTGATCATCTGTTAGCCCTCGATGGAATAAAAATGACGCTAAATATTCATTCAATCAATCAACTGAATATATGTACTTTAATCCTGTATATAAATGGTACCAACAAGATCTTACCAAACTATTCCATAGTTTTTATCAAGGAAGTTAATTGGTTCAATACACATTCCAGTTTTTATCAAACAGGTTTGAAGCGAGTTTTTGCCACAGCTACCTGCAAATTATAGGTTAGATAAAATAGAAATCTTAACTAGATCAGGTTCTCTAGGTATGAAAAGGTTAACAGACATAAAAATTACCAAGCTGACATTTAAATTTTGGTTTAATACTGTTTCTAAAAACTATTGTCATTGATCTCAACCAGCTTTGATGCAAGTAGGTTTACCTTTGTAAACTTTGTATATTTATTATATAATAGTCTTAGTCTGTAAGATGACATAATCACATAGAATCTATCTGTCTTATGGTATTACTTTTGTAAAAACAATTTACTTACTGGGTTAGACTAATAACCTGCCTCAGAACCATTTTGCGGCCTTTATATGGCAGTTGGGGCTTACTTTCACCCCAACTTTTACTGCCAGTGTAGTATTACAGTGCTACACTAGGTTATCCTGCTCATGATTTAACCCTGATCCATGTGTATAGAGTGCATCTTCCTCAAATTACAAATTTTTGGCAGATCAAGTTAAACTTTTTTTTTTCAAACTGCATAACTATAACAGACACTTTTGTGAAATTTTTTATGCCAATTAAATGTATCAAAAATAATCTATAAGTATGCAACATTATAACAAAAACTATGCATTGATGACTGTGAAATTTTGAAAAAGAGTTCTCTGATTTGAATCATGTACGGAATTGTATAAACATGACTCAGAGTCATGTTACAGCTGCCAATGATAGACTTTTCAGACTGTCCAGTTTTAATGTTAGACATATTTGAATTCCTCCTAATTCATAGATATGAGGTTTGGAACAAGGGAGGGATGGATCTATGAATACAAGGACACACGGACAAACATGCTGCTTCTGAATCAGTATTTTAGCCATCCACAAAAATCGCCACACATTTAATACACAACCAAAGACACATACTTTTGCATTTTCCCTAATATAATATTTAGACTGTCATATTTGTGAACCTGGATGGAATGCCTGAGTTAGAACATGTGAGAACACATTTATTGCTATGGCTGTGGTAAGTATAAATTCCGCTGATGTGATATTTATCGCTGATCAATGTGAAATTTACAGAAATCAAATGGTCAATCCTGATATCATTAAATCCCAGGTCACTACAATCATGTACTAAGATAAACAGAAAGTAAGTATTAACATTGGCTAAAGATGCTCAGGCAACTAACCTCATTGGTGTAAATATGATATGCAAACTCAAACAAACAAAGAAAATGAAGAATAAATCTCGGGGAACAAAAATCAGTTTACCATGTAACAGAGTATTTTTATTTGTCATGATGATGTTTTAACTTATTTTGGAATTGACCTGATGGGGCTGTCAGTTAAACAAGTTGATAAGCCAATCAGTTATAGATATTGTTTCCACATCAGCTATTTTCCTTAAACAAGCTAACAGTTTCTAAGTAAACAATATATTTTATTATTTTATTTACTTGGACAAACAATGCCACATGGCCAGTGGGCGGAGAGATAGTCATTCTCATTTCATGTCAGTTAGAGCAGGGTATAAATGGATTGCGATCACCTGAATCGTATGTTTTACAATGGGAAGATAATGAATATATTGTATTAACTTGGACAAACAATGCCACATGGCCAGTGGGTGGAGATGTCTGGTCAATTAGGGCAGGGTATAAATGGATTGCGATCACCTGAATCGTGTGTTTTACTATGGGAAGATAATGAATATATTGTATGACAAACAATGTCACATGGCCAGTGGGCAGAGATGTCGGGTCAATTAGAGCAGGGTATAAATGGATTGCGATCACCCAAATCGTGTTTTACTGTGGGAAGATAATGAATATACTGTAACATGAATTCCCAGATGAAACATGGGGCAATTTTAATAAAAATAGTGCAAATCTGAAATTGTGAGCCACATGTCGTGGTATATAATTTATTACCGGTATATAAGATATAAGACAAACAACCTCTATAAAAGTATGGTACAGAGTGTCATGAACTCACATGTACATGTACTTAGTTACTCTTTATTTGGTGAGTAAGTATAATATGCTCTTTCATCCTTGATTGTATGTAACATTCAGATGGGTTAAATTCAATGTTGTTATGAATTTACCTTGAATCTTACATGTTTTTTTGGGGGTTTAGATAGAAAATTCCTTCTCATGGGATAACTGTTTTCTGCTGAACAAGGCTTGTTTCTTGCATATTAAACACATTAAATATTTATTCCAATTTAAATTATTATTATTATATTTTGTCCATGATCAAATTAGATATGTTAATTACGTTTTATGTTTTAAAAGTTATAAGTTTTATTTCCCAAATACCTTTGCAAAGACTTATTAAATTGTTTACTTTAGTATTAAATAATATTACTGAGTTTTAAATAATATATTGAAGCGGGCCAGTAGTGCAGTGGATAGTGTGTTGGGCGTTCACACTAGAGGTTGCGGGTTCAATCCCCATCGGGGATCATTTGACCCGTTGGCCTCTCAGAAACAACACTCAGTACTGGTTCTACCCAGGATTAGGACTCAAGAGAAGTTCATATAAGTTCTGAGCTTACTTCACAATCGAGCTAAAAAAATTAGTATTTTCCAGGCCTGACTCCAGCATATGGTAATAAGATTACATACAACTTGCATTTTATGTGCAAGAAATTAGTTGCTTGTAAATTATGAATAATTATTTACGAAATAATTTATCTATTTTATCAACATTTAGTCAGGAAATGCAGGTTTCCTTTCTTTTTATATAAGTCCTTAGTCCTTGGTACAGTTGATGAAATAAGGAAACGTGGTAACCCTAGTGTCTGCACAGTCATGCTTCATTCCCCTCTATTCCACAGGGGTAGTCTACTTATAGTATTTATATCTGGGCAGGACATACAAATGGCTTTTAAAAATGGTACATTTGTGGCTTCCTCCTCACCTTGCACTCAGCATTTAAAGGATATTGCTTGAAATGGTCAGCTCTGTGACTATAATAAAAGGATTTCAATATATCATGCCTATATATACTCACTGTCAGTCGTCTGTATTTGGGAGCAAAACTAGAGTGGAAGGTCATGTGTTCGATCCCCAGTCCGGGTTATACCAAAGACTTAAAAATGGTACTAGAAGCTTCCTTGCTTGGTGCTCAGCATTTAGAGGATAGTTCTAGGTCCGGTCAGCTCGGTGTCGGTATAGTAACTGACTGTGTGGGGTATCATTCTAGTTTCTGTGGCATAATACTGCAGTGAGGCATTGCTTAGAATACTGTCACAAGTAGACACCATCACAATATAACTGAAAAATTGTTGAAAAAGACTACTAAATATCGAACAATCATATTTAGATGTCTGTATTTGAGACCAAATTCAAGCTTCAATTCCACACCCATAGGATCCCCTATTCACTTTCCTCATATAATTACACTTTCTTATTATTTCTTCTTATTTATTAACTGAAAAGTACATGTACATATATATCTTTTGATGCTTTGAGTTTGCAAATCATTTATGTGTAACTTGGGTATAGCCTGCTGTGTCAAGCTTGTCTTGTGTTTGGCTGGTTTGTAAAAATTTGTAATACCCCATTTTATGTTTTATACTTGCTAATGTAGGGGCGCTTATTTTATTGGAAAGTTTTCAGCTTTTCTGATCTCAGATGAGTTGTTCAAGTATAACTGTATGTGAGCATCGGAGTTATGTCCTCTCTAATATCACGCAAACAGATAGTGTTACTCATTATCTGATATGGCTGCTGTTGGATCATACAATTCAATTGAATTTATATAAATCCATGTGTTTTATTTAGCTTAAAAACCATACTTAAGGATTAAAACCCGAATTTGAGTTTTCATCAAGTGATGAAAAACATTAGGATAGTTTCATGTTTGTGAAGTCTGAAGGGTTTCTCGGCAACATTAAACTAGGCTTATGTTGTTCATCACTCAATAGAAATTAAAAAATTTGACTTTTAATTCTTACATTTAGGTTTAATTTTTCTAACTATTTTAGTTAAAACTGTTACGTTATTTTTTTGCCATTTTGAGATTTAAAAAGCAAATTATACAAATTAAACATATCATGAATGTAATGGGGATGTGTCAACATACTGAATAAGTGCAAACATTTGTATGGCAACTTAGGTGAATGTCACGTAATTTTAACCTGACATCTCACTTACAAAACAAAATCGTGAAACCAATGAAATGCAAACTGGACCTTTATAGCTTTGCTCAGCTGCAAATATTATTCATTGGGAAATGAAATACATTTATTCTTATATTTATTTAGGCTGATTGCAGTAAAAATGTAAATATCGCATGTCATTAATTGTGTTCACAATTACTGACAGTTATACAATGAGATGAGTATGACAATTATAACACAGAAGTCTATATACTGAATGAAACAGCTAACCTGCCATTTTTGTATTTCCAATGTCTTTGTCAAAATATTGAGTAGCGTCATTAAAGTTTGTATACGACATTAACGGACAGTTATGTATTGATTTTATATAGCCTAAATATTCTTTCTTATTCAAGTCCAAATGTCATAAAAATTGCTTTGATACTTCTTGAGAGAATACATAAAATGTCAGGTACATAAAATGTCAGGTACATAAAATGTAAAATGTCAGGTACATAAAATGTCAGGTGGCAGGTCAGCTGTTCCGTTCGGTATATTTAGTTACAGTAATGCATTCTGAGATCTGTTTCATTTCATATTTTACATACATGGTTGTGTCATTTTATAACAATTAAATTATAATAATGCAATACCGGTAGTATTAAAACCAGTTTCCTGTATTATATTTGCTAAATGTCATAAGAATACATTGTTGTTTTCAGTTTTGGTGATAATAAATTTGCTATCTTCAATTTTATCTTCCATTATGTGAAACAAGAATTTTAGTCATTGTTATGAAAAAACATTTGATTGTTATAGCAATTATATCATTTGAAAACTCCTTGAATCAATTTTATAATATTTTTTTTTGTCCTGGTAAATATTCACAATAGCCTTCAAAGGGACATGAAAATAACCATGAAAAATTGTTAAGGGGAGTTAATTGATTTTTCTGAGTAAGACTTTTCCGCAATCCTGTATTGATTCTCTTTGAACTTTGTGTCTTAATTTCATCAGGGTCCTCTGTGGCCAAGTGGTCTAAGGCGCCATCTAAAGATCACTTACCTCTCACCACTAAGGTTGTAGGTTCGAGTCCCGCTCGCTCAAAAAAAAACCCAACTTTATATGAGAAAGTTTGCACGTTACTTGCAGAAGGATGGAGGTTCTACTCAGTTTCTTCCTACACCAGTAAAACTGGATATGCCATATATAACCTGAAATATGTTGGAAATGGCATTAAACCCCATTCAAAAAATAATTTAATTTCATCATCTGTTACTGACGTAAATAGTTCCTGAAACCATGTTTTCGAGCTATTTAAATTTCTTTCTTTAGGATTGTTTGTTTTGGTGGTTTTGTCTTCGTAAAGTACTTAGTGTGCAGGTAGTTTTTAGGGAAATTTAAGATGTATAAATTTTTAAAAAATCCCTTAAACTGATTTAAGTATTAAGATAATGTCAAGCACACATGTCCTTCCTTATGTGATGCCGTTTTATATTTTTGTGTGTTTTTTTATATCTTTGTCAAATATTCAAGATGATTACCATAGGTTAGTTTACCAATTTTTGTGTAAAGAGTTATTGACACAGCCTCTTACATATTGGTGTTATTAGTTTATCAAACAAAACTAAACAGTGATTCATAGAAATTCCTGGGAATTTAAGAAGGTAGGTTTCAAGTTTATCAATTACCTTTAGAGCTTACGCCGGGCCCGATTAGCTCAGTCGGTTACACTGTCTGACTATCAATTGAGGGGTTGTGAGTTCGAATCCCTGCCCGGCAACAGTCTCAGTGATGGGATATTGTGTCTCGTTATCATTCGTCTCTCACCATTTATTCAAGAGGGAAAGTTAACAGTTACTTGCGGCGATGGGGTGTGCTTGAATACTGGTTAACTTTTCAGGATCCAAGGAAACAGTGGGTAGGTTAATTGGTTGTCTGTTAGCCCTCGATAAAAATGAAGCTAACTATTCAATCAATCAATTTTAGAGCTTGCCCGCTCAGTGCATTATACGTTGATGCAAATGATCCACCAGGTTGCAAACACAATTCTTAGATATGTGAACTTATCTACAATTCCTGCTGCTTCCTTGATATATACATTTCTTATTTTGCCTGATGACAGCCTCGTTTAAATATCATGATTTTGTTTTCATAACATTTTCATTTAAACTTCCATCTTGTAAAATATTCACCCAATAAATCTGGTCCTTTCTGTAAATCTTCTACTGTTTCAGATATATGTCATATAACGTATATATATATATATATATATATATTGGTTACATATTGTTGAAATTGTTTCATTTTTTTATGATAAGGTTATTTTAAGAAAAGAGAATTTGTTTTATTTTCAGCTCTCAGATTAAAATAAGTTTTTTTCAGATTTTAAATATGAATTCAGTCGTATTTAATTACAAAATTTTATGGTGATGATATGCTTTCAGACTTTGTGGTCCTTTAAAACTTTTTTTTTTCAGAGATTGATAGTGATTCTTCTTGACATAGTGCCTTTAAAGTATAGAATAAGATTTGTCTGATGAAACTGTTGGAAGCGACATGAATATTTTGGTTTCCATATGATTATACCTTATTATATTTAGCTCACCAATGAGGTTGAAAACAATGCCCATGGTCGTATGATGTATTAAATTACAACTAACGTTTTATTTGTTGATTTTTTATTAAAATTTAAATGTCAAATAAATGTTTCCTTGGCAAAGTGATCAGCGAGACACTGTCTCAAGATCTTTTATATCACTGCTGAGGTCCTGGGTTTAAGTCCCACTTGGTCCAAAAACTTTATGTAAAAAAAGCTTGCAAGTCACTTTTAGAGAATGATGGTTCTACTCATTCATTCTGCCAACTTCCTCAACCAAAAGATTCAGCAATGAGATGAAAGTTGTCTTGAGGTGGCAGATGGCAGCTCTAAGACCACTTGGCCATGGAGAACTTATATATTGAGCAGTATTGTATGAACAAGACAGAATGTAAAAATATGTTTTTTTTTTGCATAATTTTTAAAAACTGAAGCTACTGTAGTATATTAGACTAATTGTGCACACTGAGAGGCTTTAAGAACCTTGAAGTTCTTGTATATTGGTTTGTGGGCTTCTCTCATTTGTATATTTGTTTAACTACAAGAGCTCCATGTATTCACATCTGCTGCTATGTGACCCATATCAGGCCATTTGGCCCATTGATTCTGCCATCTCCAAATTATACTACAGTTTAAAGACAGGGAATGTGAGACCCTACCAATGAAAATATTATAAAAAAAAGACATTTTATGGGCTTCCTTGCTTGATGCGTATTACTAAGAAAATTGTTCTAGGGCTTGTTTAAAGTTTGGTCTTTGTATAATTGGTAGTTATAATAAAATTGCTCTGGATGGAGTATATGCTACGCCAATTGTGTGCTGCATTATACTTCAGCGTGTCAGCTTTTACCGGTAAAGTAATATCTCGAGGCAGACTAAAATAATTGAAAAATTGCTAAATACGAAGTTTGACACCATAAAAACAAGCAAGGCAATTAGTTGCTTTATCATTACTTGAAAGCAATAAATAGGTTTCTCTTTCTTTATTATTATAACTTACAGCCACAGAGATCAATGCCACACTATTTGATGCTTAACATAATATATGGGACTGTATATTGTGTGGACATTGATGAATAATATTGGAACAATAACAGTAATGGTGGCAGTAAAATAATATTCTGCTTTGTGAGGAAACATGTAATGAAACACTAATATGTTGTAATGAAATATTAGTATTTTGTAATGAAAAACTAATATTTTATAATGAAACACTAGTATTTTGTAATGAAATAATAGTATTTTGTAATGAAACACTAGTATTTTGTAATGAAAAACTAATATTTTATAATGAAACACTAGTATCTTGTAATGAAATAATAGTATTTTGTAATGAAACACTAGTATTTTGTAATGAAATAATTGTATTTTGTAATGAAACACTAGTATTTTACAATGAAACACTTGTATTTTGTACTAGTATTTTGTAATGAAACATTTGTATTTTGTAATGAAATACTAATATTTACACTAGTACTTTGTAATGAAATAATAGTATTTTGTAATGAAAAACTAATATTTTGTAATGAAACACTAATATTTTGTAATGAAACACTAGTATTTTGTAATTGAACACTAGTATTTTGTAATGAAATACCATATTCAACATTTTAATGAAACACTGAGAAATACACTGTAGTACCAGTGGTATTTTGTGATATTTAATTACTGAACTACTGAACAGTTGCACTCTTTGTAATAAACTTTTGGAGAGGTATTGAACTATTTTGATAATGAAACACTGTATACTGTCAGTCTTTTGTAGTGAATTAATGTTTTATTTTGTGGTGAAACACTGAGCTGTTTTTATAGTAAGCCATTGTAGTATTTTGTAATGAAAAAGTATTCAATTTTGTAATGAAACACTTGAGATCCTCAATGACTGAGTAGTTTAAGGCACTGTGATCTAATGACCACTTAACTCTCATGGCTGAGTTTGTGGGTTTGATCCCTGCTCGGCGGAAAATCTTTATACAATAAACTTGACCAGTTACTTGCGGTTACTTACTAGTTCTTCTCAGGTTTATTCCATTATGATATCCTTCACCAACATATCAGGATGTGTCACATATGCATTATAACCTTTCATGTTTTGCATTTAATGTCATTTAACGCAGTTATAAAGAAAGAAACACGTTACTATATTTTACATGGAAACATAATGTAATAACTGTTTTATTTTTTTCCACAAGGTGCAAAATGCAAATATGAAATTAAATTACCCCAGTGAGTAATCTATATCTTGTAAACAGCATTACTTTAGTAAATGGTGGAAATGCATCCTATTTCATACATTAATTTTTGTGGCCGTCAATACGACATTAATCCCATCAATAGTTGACGGCATGATGGAAAATATTCAAATAAATATCAATAATTGTATTTTTAAAGAGTTTTAATCACATTTTCAAAATTAGCATGGCAAATTTAAGTTACATAATAGTATGGTTTACTTACTGTTAATATTTTCTTAAATATAGTATGATGTTACCAATAAAATTGCGTCAAGATTAACATCTGTATATACTTCCATATTCTGAAGTTTAAAAATTGAATTTCTGAAAAAAAAATCAATTTGAACATTTTCTTACAATAATTTATTGTCCTTTTTAAAAATAAGTAATGGTTAGTAAAGGAATTGTACATTTAAATTGTAAAATTATAAATATTTCTGTTTTTGTTTACAGGAAGAGATATATGATGACACTGCAGTTTTGGACGAGCCAGTAAAAAGCACGGAAGAGCCAGTTAAGAGTGCTATCAGTGCCCTCAAATCAAAATTTGATGTTCCTAAAAATGCAGCTTCCCCTGGTGGCAGACCTTTTGTGACGCCAAAGCCAAAAGTTGCCAATAGATGGGGAGGGGGTGGCAACTTGAATGTGGTGGGGGGTGTTGATAAAAAAGACAACGAGATAGTGAAAGCAGGATTTAACAAACCGGGTAATGTAGGATTACAAGGAAAAGAAAATGTTTTAAATAAAGATAAGAGTTCCAATAGTGCTGCAGTAAATGGCCTAGAAAAAAGAAACAGCAAGACTATTAGCATTCCAGCTGCTTTTATTCAAAAACAGGAACCACCTGTTGCGGACAAACCAAAACCTAATTTAAAGATAAAGCCTCTCTCACCAAGATGGAAGACTACCAATGATACAAACAATAATAACCCAAAACTTCCAGAATCACAATCTCCAAATAGTCTCAAATCTGCTCCATTTGAGTCTAAAAAAGAGCAGGATAAAAATTCCGAAAAAACAGGCAATATATCTCCAAGAGGTATGCCTGAAAATTCAATTAAAAGCCCAGGCTCAGCAACAAAAGACAAAATGTTCCATAAAAATCCCCTTCCAGTGTCCAATATGTTTGGTGGTCAATCACCTAAGGACATGCTAGCTCACCTAAAGCATGTCACTCCGGCAACAGAAAGTTCTGTGCAACCATCATCTCTAAGAAAAACATCTCCATGGAAACCTCCAGCAACAAACACTGAATCTACAGGAGGAGTAGTTTTAAGAAACGATGCTTTTAATATGTTCGGACAACGTGTATCAACAAAACGAAAATCCATAAAGTCTGTGATACGAAAGATTGATGATAAAAAATTCCACAAGCAAACTGACAATTGTGAAAAGGACTGGGGTGAAGCACCAGCTAAACCAGACAAACTGGATTGCGAAATAGACTGGGAACACCTTATTCAGGAATATGATGGTGCTAAACAAAAAATAGGTAAGTACAAAAAAATCATGGTATACCAATCTTATGGACTTGTTTGAGAACGACTATCACTCTGCCCACTGGCCATGTGGCTATTTTTGTCCAAGTAAGAACAATATCATGTTTACTTAGGGGGTGGTGGGGGTGGGGGCGGTCTTGGAGTTGGTAACAAAGGGGCAGAATAGTATTTAATTTAAAACAAAACAAAATTTAAAAGAAAAAAAAAATGGGGGTGGGGGAATGTCCTTGGGATCAGTAACAAAGTTGAAATGGGGCAAAGTATTTAATTTAAAACAAATCAAAATTTAAAAAAAAAAAGAAATGGTGGGGATAAGGATGTAGTGATGTGGGTCTTGGGGTCAGTAACAAAGTTGAAACGTGTCAGAGTTTTTGATTTAATACAAAACAAAAATTTAATTATTTTTTTTTAAAAATGGGCAGGGATGGATGAGGGGTAGGGGTGAGGGTTTTTGGGTCAGTCACAAAATTGAAATGGGGCAGAGTATTTGATTTAAAACAAAACAAATTTAAAAAAATAGAAAAAATGGGCGGGGATGGATGAGGGGGGTGGGGGTGAGGTTCTTTGGGCAGGTAACAAAGTTGAAATGGGGCAGAGCATTTGATTTAATACCAAAAAAAATGGGTGGAGATGGGGTGTGGGGGAGGGGGAGGGGTAAGGGTGAGGGTCTTTGGGTCAGTAACAAAATTGAAATGGGGGCAGATTTTTTTATTTAATACAAAACAAACAAATTTAAATTTAAAAAAATGGGCAGAAGGGTGGGGGTCTTGGTTGGGCTTGGGCTGGAAAGTCCATTAAATAGGTAAAGGTCAGTGATGTAAAAAAAATTTAGTTGATGGTGATCAGCTTACAGAATTAATAGTATTACTGAAAAATAAAATTGATTAGAAAAATAAATAAATTCGAACCCAAGCTAAACATTAAACTTTAACCCAAGGGTTTAGAGCCCAAAGTATGGACATTTATGTAAGTTAGCTATATACATTGTTTCTACAACATAATATAAATGTGTTTATGACGTTTAGTCACCAAAACATGAGTAGTTTGTTCAGAAACAGAGAAAATGCTGAGCTTAACATAAAACTTTAACCAAACCCGAGCTAAACAAAAAACTTTAACTGAAGGTTTTAGAGACCAAGTATGTAAATTTAGATAAGTTAGCTATATACATTGTTTGTAAAACAGGATATGAATGTGTTTATGAAGTTTATTAACCGTAACATGAGTTGTTTGTTCAGAAACAGAGAAAAGGCTGAGCTAAACATAAAACTTTAACCAGCAGGCGACAACAATGACGACGCCTACGATGCCAGGGTCATGACAAAAGCTCTTCGGTTTTTTTTTTACAAAAAGACGAGCTTATGATTCTATTTTAAAATGTTTGTAAGTTCGAATCCCTGCCCAGTCACAATCTCCGTGATGGTTGATATACGACATTGTATCTCATAATCATTCATCTCTCGACACTGAATGGGAAAGTTATCAGTAATTTTTGTGACCGGGTGTGTTCGAGTACTGGTTAACCTTCAAGGAAACAGTGTTAAGGTTAACTGATCATATGTTAGCACTCAATGGCATAAAAATGATGCTAAATATTCAATCAATCAATAATTTAATGTTCAAGTAGTATTTAAGACCCTTCTTCTAATTTTTAAATAATTTTATTTTCCATAAAAAAAAGCTGGGGTTGCATTTATTCGAAGATCTACAGTATATATGTTTAATCTTTAAAACACTTTGGATCATCCATATAACACAATATGAAAGTTTACTGACAAAGTGTTAAGCAAGATTTATAAAAAACTTGATAAATTGTAAGCATAGTTGAAATGTAGAGTGAGTTTGAGTTACACAAGAATTTAGGTGTTACTTACAATTGTGCACCGTCTGACATGTTTTATATAATATCTGTTTTTATGTTCTAAGTATACATGTTAATATGCATGTCACTTCATCACTTCCTGATATTAGATATGACTAGTACTATATCCGCTGCACATTAATTGGGGGAATTTCCCAAAACTTAGAGGGTTTTCAAAGAAAATTGCCGTATGTTGAAATGGCTGCATACATTACACCCCTTTGTCTCCAAGCAACCATTGTCACACATATGCAGTCTGTTGTAACACTCACCTGACAAATGAAGTAAACATGATATCAACCATCTTTGTGGAACAGGCAAAATAATGACTCACATCAGTTCACACACTTATTTCTCCAAGACCAGATATGTTATGGCTGGTGTTGCATAGAGAAATACATTAATGGTCTGTCATTTTGAGTCTCTAACATTCTGTCTTCTTGTCACACAAGAGATAACTGATTTGTGTACCAAAATGGTCAATACCTTGTGTTCAGTGTTTGAATCTACAGGCCTTTTGTTCTCCATCGACCTAGTTTTAAATATCATTTATAATATGAACATATTGGGTAAAGAACAAAATCTGATAATCTGCAACAAAAAAGTTTGGCAATTTAAAGTAAAAGAGTTGTACCCAGATGAACTTTATCTTGGTATGACACAAAGGGTAGCTTAGTAATGTACTGGTGCTGCAATACTGTGTGTTTATTTTGTAAATTGTATACATGTTGAGGAGGTAAATCCACAAACTTCCTCAGTTACCATCTGCGGCAGCAAATCCACAAACTTCCTTGTTACCATCTGCGGCATGAATCAATGTGTTAAGATTTCTCAATTGCTTGTCAAGTACTTTCCTGGTCATTTGTAGCTGGTGAGACAAAATCACTATTATAAACACTTAGATTTGTGTATGAATAACAGTTTGAATTTTGTGGAAGGTGTAATAAGTGTGTGAGTTTCTCATAGTTATTAAGTGTTGTGCTTTTGAGTTTCAATGTGGGCATATTATACAGAGTGTCATTGTGCGAATATGTAGAGCACATGGTCCAGTGGTAGGGCACGAACCCATGATCTGAGGGTCGTAGGTTCGATTCTCCCCCATGGCCATGTGTGGCATCCTTGAGCAAGACACTTCTGCATATGCTCAGTACTGGTTCTATCCAGGAAGACTTCAAGCGGGATTGGTAGAATGTGTTTGAGCTTGTTTCACAGTCGATGTAAAATAAATACGTTCAAACTAATATGTGGACTGAGTTTTTAGCTCTGCTGGCCTAAGGTCTGAAGGACTTTTGTCATGTTGGTAGCTTGTTTGTCATCCATCCTTTCATCTGTCTCCCTTCCATTAACTTTTCTTGTAACCATTGTAGCTCCTGACCAGACTTGGTCAATATTGTTTATGTCCATGTAAGCTTAAGAAGAGTTTTTGAACCAGCTTAACTGTACTATGGTTATGGCCTTTAATATAAAATGCTGATTTTTGTCTTGTAAACACTGTAGAGCTTTCAGTTTTCATCTGAATTTGACAAGTTTTTATTTAATTTATGGCCTTTGATTGATGAAAAATAATGTTGCGTGGAATTGATTTGATATGAATTGGATTAAAATCCCTCTTAATGAAATAGGAAGATTAAGTCTAAGATATTTTGATGAAATTGTGTGACAGTGTGTGTATTTGGATAGGTTTTGAGGTAAATCAGTTCACAGTCAAACAGAAAGCTAACTCTGCCTTGTATAACCCTTTACTTCATATAGACGCCTTTGGACACCCCTAATATAGAAGGCTTTTGACACCCATACTATAGAAGGCTTTTGAATTATTGAGTGAACTATGTTTATATTAACTGACAGAGTGGAAAACAGTTACGAGCAATCTGAACTCTTCCTGCACTGTTTTCAAAGGCCTTCTGTGATTGGTATCTTTGGAGTAAAGGGATAATACCAATAGAACCTTTTAACAAAACTTGTCAGGGATGTTTATGAAGCTATTTATAAACCAGTTAAAGTGGACCCATATGAAGAACCTGAAAATCCGGATTGGACCTCTTCTTTGTTATGAACTTACCTCTTACAGCTAAGGTCGTAGGTTTGAGCCCCACTTGATCCAAAAAAACTTTATGTGAGAAAGTTTGCCAGTTCGTCAAAACTATTGAGTAACATTATTAAAATTTGTATATGGCACTAACAGATAGCTAACTTTCAAATAGCCGAAATGATGTTTTTTCAAAGATTGAATATTTAGCGTCATTTTTATGCCATCGAGGGCTAACAGACGATCTGTTAACCTAACCACTGTTTCCTGGGATTAACCAGTACTCGAGCACACCCCATCTCCACAAGTAACTTTCCCACTTGAATCAGTGGTGAGAGAAGAATGATAATGAGACACAATGTCGTATATCAATCATCATGGAGACTGTTGCCGTGCGGGGATTCGAACTCAAGACCACTTGAGCTAATCAGGCCCGGCTTCTTTCAGAGAAATTGTTTTGATAAATTTTGAGAAAATACGATGTACTATTGGGTACAAAAAATGTCAGGTGGCGGGTTAGCAGTTCTATTCAGTATATAACTTTTTTTGAAAAATTGTAGTTAAGTGGTAAAGACTTTGTGATTATTATATTTGTGCATTTTGAATGCTTAGGAGAAATTTGTATCACATTTAAAAAATTGAATATGAAAACTTCCATAGATTATTTCATATAATTACCTGCATCATCTTAACCCTTTACTCCATGGATACGCGTTTTCCCACACAAATCACAGAAGGCCTTTGAAAACAGTGCAGGAAGAGTTCAGATTGCTCGTAACGAGCAATCTGAACACTTCCTGCACTGTTTTCCACTCTGTCAGTTAATATAAACATAATTCACCCAATAATTCAAAAGCCTTCAATATTAGGTGTCCAAAGCCTTCTTTATTAGAGGTGTCAAAAGGCGTCTATATGAAGTAAAGGGTTAAATCTGTTCCCATACTTGTTTGCAGAACCAGTGCTCAAGATAAGCACTATTTGGAGGTACTTAAGCATTGAAATTTCTTAATAAAGCATTAAAATTCAAATTAAGGGGTAAAATAAGCATTGGTTATTCTCAATTTCAGCGTTTATTAGTTTGTTTAAATGGCAAGTTGATAAAAATGTTCATGTTTACCCTTACATTTTGAAAACCAACATTGCATACTAATTTTAGGGGTAAAAAACTCATTAGAAGAAAAGCTGATCTTGAGCACTGCAAAACCAAGAGATGTTAACAGAAAAAATGATTGTTTTAAACATACATTTATCAGAAACCAGTCTTGTGTATAGTTGTGATGTTACCTTAGTAGAATCCTTCATGCAGCTATCACCACAATCTGGGGGGTGAGAGATAACAATCACATTAATTGCTACATCTTTCATAGCATCCATTTAATTTTATCAGCATTTTATCAACACAAAATATATTTAATTTCCATGCCGGGTTTATTTGCTGATCTTTACATTTTCCACTTGGGAAAATGTTATGATGAATTTATCTGTTTGTTTAAAGTAGTCGAATTTCACAATTTTACATGAGAGACCATCTTTTTAAGAGTAGTGATTTTGTGTACAGAGAATACTGAGTTAAATATCACTACAATATATTATTCAAAACTTGAATAATGCAAATTTATAATATATTTTAACAACCATGCAGATATGCTTTAATATAATCAAATGACTTCTAAGTAAATGTTGGTTAGTAGGTTAGCCAATCCGCAAACACTCATTAAGTCCAAGGACAGATCCAGGGTTTTGAGTTAGCTGGGGTGGAACAATTTCATCTTATTTTGAAATAGAAATTTTGCTAGAAAATACTGCCATGTGAAGTAAACTGACTCCAGACAGACCAGTTTTAGAACTTAACACCCCATTGGTGCAAAAAGGTACTAAGTGCCTTCTTATTTCATAATACAATTGGATGAATTGGTACCCTATTGGTCTAATGAGATGTTATTATCTCATAAATATTGTACCAATTTACAGAAGAACTTCTTGCAACTCAGTAGGCCATTATATAATTATTAGAGTCTTGTGTAGACAAGACAGATTTACATAATTATACGTACATAGAATATTTAAAATGTGTCATCTGTAGAAAACAGTAAAAAGAACTAGATGTTACGTTACGCCAGTGAAGATGTCAACATATGATTTTATGACATCGTTTCATCCATATGAGACAAGCCGGAACAGATGTATAAGATTATATCTTGGTCTTTCACCTGACCAGGATATCCCTGTCAGAGTGTCCGGTAGGCAAGTATATAAGAATCTTACATGGTCCAGAGTTTCAGATAGAAAAATTCCATCACCAATGGATAACTGAATCTAAGGTTCAGATTTGTAAAAAGGACTAGGTTCCACTGTCTTAAGGGGTCAGGAGGGGGCCCCAAAAGGGTAAAAATTTGGAATTTCATGTACTAAAGTTGTTTTTCTTAACAACCGGTATGTCAGATTTGTTCATATTCAGCATAAATTAATCCAATGACTGTAGGGGTTTGATTGCAGGTTAGAATTTAGGGGCTAAAATTTACATAGGTATATTATAGGGAAAACTGATTTTTTTCATTTGCACCAATGTGTATAAAAAAACTTCTTTTTAAAATTTTAATCATTTCTGCTCATAACAAATCACTAAGAGTGGGTGATTGAAGTTCGGACAAATTAAGGGGCTGAGTTGTATAAGGATTCTGTACAGGGGACTATTTTTAGCTCACCTGAGCCAAAGGCTCACAGGTGAGCTTTTGTGATCGCCTGGTGTCCGTCGTCCGTCTTCTGTCCTCTGTCGATTACTTTTAGCTTCTAACATCTTCTCGTGTCAGAAACTACTGGCTCGATTTTAAAATAATATCACAGAAATGGTCCTTGGGTGACCCTCTACCAAGTTTATTCAAGTCTTTTTGATTCGTCAAAAAACATGGCGGCCAGGGGGTCGGGTTAGTTTACTATATTAGCTATAGTAGAAACTTAAAAAATCTTCTAGTCAGAAACTACTTGCTCGATTTTAAAATAATTTCACAGAAATGGTTCTTGGGTGACCCTCTACCAAGTTTGTTCAAGCCATCTTGATTTGTCAAAAAACATGGCAGCCAATTGGTGGGGTTAGTTTACTATATAAGCTATAGTAAAAACTTAAAAAATCTTCTAGTTAGAAACTACTGGCTCAATTTTAAAATAATTTCACAGAACTGTTCCTTGGAGGATCCCCTACAAAGTTTGTTCAAACTGTAGTGATTCGTCAAAAAACATGGCGGTCATGGGATGGGGTAAATTTACTATATAAGCTATAGAAAAACTTAAAAAATCTTCTTGTCAGAAAATGCCAGTTCAATTTTAAAACAATTTAGCAGAAATGTTCCTTGGGTGACACTTTACCAAGTTTATTCGAGCCGTTGTGATTTGTTTAAAAACATGACTGCCACAGTGAGGTGCTAGTTTACTATATAGGCAGCTATAGTAAAAACTTCAAAAGCCTTCTTGTCAGAATCTACTGACCTGATTTCAATGTAATTTCACTGACATTTACCATGGGTGAACCTCTACCAAGTTTGAACTCTTCTACGCATCTGTTACATCTTCAAAACAAATCAGAATTCTTGCCCATCTCATTTTTCTGGAATTTTGAGTGTACATGTATTATATAATCTACTTAAGTTTGGTGACTCAAGGTCAGTCAGGTGAGCAATATAGGGTCATCTTGGCCCTTTTGTTTTTTTACAGATGAATGGTATGGGAATTTAAAGTAATTCCTATTCATACCCTAGGAATTAAGTTTTTGTTCAGTATGGGTGTTGTGGTGGTCTTTATCCATAATTTGTTAAGACCACCCCTCAAAGAGGGTAAATATTGTGAAATTTCAAAAAGTGCTATGGCTACTATGAGTCAGTAGAGCATCCTCTTGCCCTCTTGGGCCTCTTGTTTATATTATGTCTTGTATTTTAATGCATCATGTCATAAATTGTCCCAACTTCACAGCAGGGTCGGATGAGTGCATGGTGTGGTGTAGGATGAAAACTCCGTACCTGATAAAAATATGTCGAAATCCTTGTCTGGTATGCAAGAATATCAGAATCTTGCATGGGTTTAAGTTTCAGAATGAACATTTCGTCCTGAGGTATAACTGTGTGGATTTCACACAAAAATAGTTAAATCCTAAGGAAAAATATTTTTTATCTGAACTGAAAAAGCCATGTAAGATTATTTTTCCTGCATACTAAACACCTTGAATAATTATTTTGATTTCAAGTGTCATTATAGTTTTACCATCACAATATTTTTTAAGACGTCAATTTAGATATATGTTATGTGATATGTTTTTATACGTCCCATCATAAATGGTTGGGGTGTAGGATGAAAAATTTGTACCCTGTAAAACCATGCAGAAATCCTTGAAAGAGATATCTAACCCCTGAAAAAATACTGTCACAGATTTTCTTATCGGGTTTGCAAGAACATTGTCTTATATTACAACATTTTCAGGTGTAAAAGCTAGTAATAGCTACTGGCACCATTTTCAATGTCTTTGGCTACAATAACCTAAGGTATGAACTATCAAAATTACAACTGCCCTTTAACCTCTAGTTAAGCTTGGCCATAGTGTAGTGGGTAGAGTGTTTGCTGCTCATTCCAGAGGTTGCAGGTTCGATCTCCAGCTGGACCTGATGCTTCACAAAAAACAGCATTTAGTATTGGTTATACCCAGGCAGCAGACTCGAGAGCAGTTCATGTAAGCTCTGCGCTTTCTTCTGAATCAATCTAAAATAAATTGATATAAATTAACCTCCAGTTATGATGGTTGCGATATATAAAACAACATTAAAGTAATCATCAAGTGCTGATGTATACAAAACCACATCAGCAACACGTCCGTGATGACAATCGGAAGTCATCTGCGTGTACTAATTGTAAATCGTGTAGATTGCCAGTCATACTTTATAGTAGTACAAGTCAGGCACTTTGGACTTCATTAATCACTGTAAAATCACAAGTGCATTATAACACACTTTTATGCTTCTACTGTACTTAGATTTTTTCATCATATTGCAATGTACGTTTTTAAAGGGAGTGTATCAGGAAAAAAAACAAAAATGTCTTAAAAAATTAAAATATTTTTTAAATAGATAAAAAGCATCTCATTATCATACATAAATAGAATATGAGTGGTGTGGTATATAAAATGCACCAAACTGTGACAAAACAGATATTTTAATTATAGTGATAAACTTGAAATGAAATCCCCAATTTAAAAAAGACAGCACTTGACGAAATTCATATCGTCATTTGGTCTCTTTTTAAGATAAAACAAATGTTAGGTGTTAGCCTGTGTGACAGATCAAACTGAAATTAAAGTAACATCACGTGACTCATTAAATACGTCACAAAATATGTTGCAATGTTAGCAGGAATCTATTTCAGTCTAGCATAGATGCGTAGCCTAAGTTAGGAAATCCCTTTTCAATATTTAATTTTGGCATGTTTAAATAGAAATCCTTTGGTAATAAGGGGTCAGTGAGTATATATAGGCATGATGTATTGGAAATAAATGGGTTTAGCTAATTTTAAAAATCATTAGTTATTCCCTTTAAAGTTGATCTTGATGTATTGATCATTCCTGAAAGCAAAGTTACATATATTGTGGCTAATTGGTTAAGGACTTTAAATTTCTTGGAATGACTCTTATTGCAAAACACTTATTTATAGCATGACTGTAACTTTAATGGAACAAGTTTGATATATTAGTGATTTAAAGAGAATGGGAACAAAAGGCTTTATATGAGAGACAACAGCCTTACCATGGTTATACTAAGAATTAATTAATATTTCTAAATCACTTGGATTTAAGCTTATTTAAAAACTTAAGTTCCAACCTATCAAAAACCTTGGGCCCTGGGTTCATGAAAATAATTAAGTATGTTATTTTTACTTAAACTCAATAGTGTGCTCAATTTCATATACTAAAATTTAGCACACTATTTGAGTTCAAGAAAATAATGGACTTGCATATTTTGTGTAGGTGTTTACTGAGAGCTGCAATAGTTACATCAACCCATTAAAAAAACAAACACTTCAGCCATTGTGTTTCCCCTGGCCTCTTTCCCAGCCACATCTACATGATCGTCTGCCTTGATATTACTGCTAGATAAATGTGACTTCAAATACTTGGGAAAAAAGTATAGATTGACACCTTTGATCTCATTTCTCAATATGGCCATCAGGAAAAAAATTATTTGTTTGATATGTTTGTGATGAAACTGTATCTGAACTGAAATATGATAATGAACTTGTCTCTCTATCAGGGTATTCCCCAGGATTTCTTGGATGTCATGTTGCATTAGCTACTGCAGTGGAGCTTCACAGGGGTACAGAGGGGTTTTGTTAATAATTTTAATCTAATTAGCTCATTTTAAAGGTACACAAGGCAGTTATGATAAAAAAATATTTTCAATCAATTAATTTATCTTGTATTTACATGATGCGATTTTGTGCAATTATAAAGATGGCAGTGAGTCATGTAAGATTGCCTTAAGATTATGCAAGGTCAATGGTTCTTCGTTTAATCAGTCTAGTCCAAAAACCTTGTGTTAAAAAGTTTGTTAATTATTTGGACAGAATTAAGGATCACTAGTCTGTCGATTCATGAATCTGAGACATAATGAATATCCCATCCCAAACAACTTGCAAATGCCTGAAACCCCATTCCTGGAATAAGCATGTGTTAATTATTCTTCCAACAATAGCCACAGCAGTAGTCTAATGGAAAAGCATCAGCCGTACATGTAGAAGATTGTGGGTTTGTTCCTCAAAGACTTGAAAAATGGTATTAGAAACTTCCTCTCTAAATGGTGCTCAGTATTCAGAGGATACTTCTAGGTCTGGTAGGCCCAGTTTCAGTATAATGTGACTGTTGGGGGGGGGGGGGGGGGGGGGGGGGGTAACATACCGTGTGTCTGCAGCATGATAGTTCAGTGTAACAGCTGTTTAGAATACTGTCCCAAGTAGACACCATCGTAATATTGACTAAAAAATCATAAAAAGTGCGGCTTAAAACATCATTACAACTTCGATTTTACTTTTCCAATGATAAGATGAAATACCCCTTATGTAACCTTTAAGGGACATTTTATCTTTGACATCCTAAAATTGATTGGAATTAAGAATCTACCAACATTTAACACAAAATAAATAGTTTTGGCCTCAACAGAGAAAAATGTATGTTATAATTTTGTTCATGAATCTGTCTGCTACTATCTTATCTGTATCAGCATGTGCTGGCGAAGGTCACGGAGTTCACTGGAAACATTTTATTACTTTAACATACCATGGAAATGTTTTAGGAACTATATAGAAACAATATGATTGATTCCTGGGAATTTAACCATCACATAAAATGCAGGCCAAACATTCTTGGTCATTCTTAATCTACCGCATATCAATCATGTTGTGCCATAAATCTAATACAGGGTCAACATGGGGGAGGGGGAGGGGAGGGGTATTGATAAAGATAATGAGTGAACTTCAGATTGTTTTGACCATTTTCTGCCATGTAACATCGACATAATTGATTCATTGATTAAATATTAAATATTAAGTGTCATTTTTATGCCATCTAGGGCTAACAGACAGTCAGTTAACCTAACCACTACTTCCTGGGATCCTGAAATGTTAACCAGTACTCGAGAACACCCCGTCTCTGCAATTAACTGATAACTTTCCCGCTTGAATCAGCGGTCAGAGACGAATGATAAAGAGACACAATGTCGTATATCAACCATCACAGAGACTGTTGCCGGCGGGGATTCAAACTCACGACCCTTTGATTGATATTCAAACAGTAACCAGCTGAACTAACCAGGAAACTCATCTTTATGTATATATCTTTCATATAACTGTTGCTTTCGTTTACAAAACAAAGTATAAAATGATGAAAAGAGAAAAGAAACTACAATGTAAATGGAAAAGAAAAGCACTAAACTTGATCCAGACTGGAAAACATTTTATGATATCTTGCAATCAAATAGGTCATTCCCTGCTGTTAGAATTACTCTTAAGTTATTGAGCTAAATGCTGCTATACAATATCTTTGTTTAATTTAGTGATTCATTTCTTTCAACTTATATCTGAACAAAGGCTCCTTGATAAATCAATATTTTTCTTGATAACCAGAAAAGATAAAAGACTTGTTTGTACAAGTTACCTGCAGTAAGCTAAGTGAGAATATATAAAATATCCCAGAAATAAAGAAAAAACACACACATTTATTGTCTGGAGTCTTTTTATTAGGCGGGTTTATTATAAGAGTTTGTGGAGTTATTTTTACAAAAAGCTAATTTATTCAGTCTTGCTTCTGAAGAGCATTTTTTAGCTGAATTTTTAAAAATAATAAAGCTAATATTAATTTGTGTCTGTTGCTGTCGACATAGTTTTTTAGTTGCCTGGTGGGAATTTGAACTCACGACCACTGGAATGATAGTCAGATGCGCTAAGAACTGATGTTGTTGTTGTTGTATGGTGTGTAGCATCGCTTTCAACAATTTTTCAGTCATATCGCGATGGTGTCTACTTGAGATGGTATTCTGAGCGCTGTCACACTGGAGTATCATGCCGCAGACACATGGTATGATACCCCACCTAGTCACATTATACTGACGCCAGGCCGACCAGACCTAGAACTGTCCTCTAAATGCTGAGTGCGAAGTGAGGAAGCTTCTAGTAACATTTTTAAAGTCTTTGGTATGACCGGGCCGGGATCGAACCCACGACCTTCCGCATGCTAGGAGGACGCTCTACTACTAGACCACGCTGCGGTCCTGCTACGGACTGATTAAAACAGTGGATTGTATTTTCCCTTAACATTTTGAAAAAAAACCACATCAGCATTGCAGATTATTAAAGGAGTAAAATATGCATTGCAAAAAAGTTTGACTGGTGCACTTGGTAACATTTCAGTTTGTATCAGATTATGTGTCCTCAGAAATTGATATATAAGTACGTCACTACTTAGAATATGGTGTCGCTAGCTGAGCCATCTTTGTGACATGAGGAAAAGTCATGCGTCATGGTGACATAAGAGAAAAATGCCAAAAGCTTCACATCTATATAAAAACACCAAACAATACAAAATATAGTTAAATATTCCCCATCTAAAAATTTAAGTTTGCCCTCATTTTGTATACAGGTGTTATGTGTTCCTCTAGATTATATAATCATGATACCAGTCTAGCTTACTCCAGAAACATGCTTGTCTGCCAGAATTTACAATTAAGCAAGCACCTGGGTTTATAATTAGTCTGTGTTTATTGACTTAAAGTACCTTGTAGCTGTAAAGATATGTATCATGATTAACTATTATGACAAAAATATTATCATTATATCCCTCCCCCACAAATGGAATTCTAGCGGGGAGTCACAGTGTTGGTTGGTCTGTTGGTGACTTGTGGAGGGAACTTCTTCGATAGTTTTCAGCCAATTGACTTGGAAACTTTGCATACATAATCAGCATCAAGTGTAAATGTGTGTGGCACAAATTTTGCAGAGTTTTGCCCATTGTACTTGATAAAATTGCTTTATTTACCATTTTGAAATTATTGCAGAGTAAAAATTTACTTGCACAATATTGCAGGTATTGCCCTAGTGTGACATTGCATGTTTCTAAGGAGCCTTTTAAAGATTTTTATTTTGCGTCTCCCGAACCATGCGTTATGGACAGTGGATTGGATATCTAAATATTAAAAAAGCTTCCATTCATGCATTATTTAAGCAGGCTAGCATTGCCCATCACAAGAAGGAAATACCTTACAATCTGCGATCTTGAAACTGTACATACATTATTAACATCAAGTGTAGATTGAATGACACAAATTTTGAAATGCTGACTTAATTCCATGCAGAGTTATTGCAAATGCACTTAGTAAAATTGCTGTATTAACCATATTGTTGCAATTATGCAGAGTGAAATACTTACACAGTCGTTAGGCGACTGACCTGAAACTTTGCAAATATGATCTGAACACTGTTCTTGTGGAACAAATTACTTGTACAGTATTCAAGCATTCTCATCAGTAAAATTTAAAGTGCTTTAATACTTCAATGACTTTTAATTGTTATACAACCTAAATTCATATTCCTCAGATTGGAACTAAATCCAGAATTGTAACTTATTATGGTACAACATCCTCATTCAATAAAATGCAAAGACTTCCCAAATGGAATTTGATGGGTTCCCATTTTCCAGAAATAAAATGACAATTGTTTTGCATTGAGCAGGAAAAAGGCAGAAAACTTCAAACTTACATATATTATGATGGTGTCATGTACTTCTCCGATAAATGGACAGTAAAATTTCCATTAAAAATGTTAGGATGTGTGATTTTATTAAGTTATAATAAGTATTTCTGATGAAGTTTGTCATTTCAATTACTAATCAAGAATGGTGGTTTATTGGGGCATTAAGGAATTAATTACTTAGAAGGAAAAATGTCATTATTTATTGCATTTCCTCCTTCAAGCATCTCTACTCTTTGACTTATAGCATTCTCATACCCCCACCCCCACCACCACCACCACCACCACCACCACACACACATTTTAAACATTTCAACATTCTTTCATTTTAAAATAATGGTTATCAACATTAAAAGTTTACAAAAGTATAGAAATGGAAAATGGAAAATGTGGTTTCTTAAGACAAGTGGCTGCTTAAGAGAGGTGACTATTTACACAGGTTTGACTGTGAATTCAGTAAAAATTCAAGAGATCATTACCATTGGACACAACTACAATATATGATGGAAAACAGATCATATTTGTTTTTATTCAATTATTTCTAGGGCTCATTATGTTCAGCAAATGTGACACAAACTTATTATTCTGCGGCATGTATAATAGTTATAGAATGAGTTTTTATTTGCTTCAGAAATTGTAAAAAGCATTTATAATAGCTCTTTTAAACAAAAGCTCATAGTTCCAAGCTGACTAATCAATTACCAACATAGTGTCAGTCATCCAGGTGTGCTAGCATGACTTAATGACTCGTGTATGTGTGTCTGCATGTACACATCATGCATGCATTCCAATGTAGCTGTGTGCAAAACAACATGTTTGAAATATGTACAGTTTATGTTTAAAGGGTAATAACTGACAATTTTGAAGTTAAATTTCACATAAATAAGCTCCATCTAAATTGTGTTGTGTAGGGTTTCATTGTAATTATTATTTTAGACAATTCTCACAAAGGTGTGTCTGACATTGTCTGAGACAGTCTTCTGGACACTACCACCAATGACATTGGACACTACCACCAATGACATTGTCTGAGACAGTTTTCTGGACACTACCATCAATGACATTGTCTGAGACAGTTTTCTGGACATGCCACCAGTGACATTGTCCGAGACAGTTTTCTGGACACTGCCACCAATGACATTGTCTGAGACACTTTTCTGGACATGCCACCAGTGACATTGTCTGAGACAGTTTTCTGGACACTGCCACCAGTGACATTGTCCGAGACAGTTTTCTGGACATGCCACCAGTGACATTGTCTGAGACAGTTTTCTGGACACTGTCCACCAGTGACATTGTCCGAGACAGTTTTCTGGACATGCCACCAATGACATTGTTTGGGACAGTTTTCTGGACACTACCACCAATGACTTTTTCTGAGACAGTTTTCTGGACACTGCCACCGATGACATTGTCTGAGACAGTTTTCTGGAAAGCCTGCCACAAACGACGTTGTCCGAGACAGTTTTCTGGACACTACCACCAATGACATTGTCTGAGACAGTTTTCTGGACACTACCACCAATGACATTGTCTGAGACAGTTTTCTGGACAGCCTGCCATCAATGACATTGTATGAGACAGTTTTCTGGACAGCCTGCCACCAATGACATTGTCTGAGACAGTTTTCTGGACACTGCCACCAATGACATTGTCTGAGACAGTTTTCTGGACACTACCACCAGTGACATTGTCTGAGATAGTTTTCTGGACTCTGCCACTGGACACTACCACCAGTGACTTTGTCTGAGACAGTTTTCTGTACACTGCCACCAATGATTTTGTCTAAGACAGTTTTCTGGACAGCCCGCCACCAATGACGTTGTCCGAGACAGTTTTCTGGACACTGCCACCAATGACACATCAAGAAATAAATCACAATGTTTATTTACCTTAGTTTCCATAGTGCAGGCTTTAAAACCTAAGGCACTGCAGCAATGATCTAGAGGTAGAGTGTCTGCCTCGCATACGGAAGGTTGTAGGTTCAATTCCATCGGGATCATACCAAAGACTTGAAAAATGGTACTAGAAGCTTCCACGCTTGGCACTTAGCATTCAGAGAATAGTGCTAGGTATTGTCAGCCTTATGTCAGTATACTGTGACTAGGTGGGGACTATCATTCCATGTGTCTGTGGCATGATACTCCAGTGTGGCAGCGCTAATAGAATACTGTCTCAAGTAGACATGTATGATATGACTGAACAACTATTGAAAGCAACGCTAAATACCATACAACAACAAAAAAAAACAAGGTTTAAGTATCATGTTGAGCTTGTGCTTGAAGTTAATATAAATTATCTTTTTAAATCTGTTTGAAATTATTTACACTATATTCAGTGTCAATCAATTAAACATGTCAATATCAATGACCTTGACTTACCTAATGAACTATCTAAATGATGGCGGGTGATTGTCTGGTCAGTCAGTATCTATTATTCATTTCACAAAGAATGTTTTACTTTTCATAATTATATATTATTATATATTATATTTTTACACTTATATCAATGGAGAAAAGGTAAGCATCTGTACCTGCCTGTGGTGCTCTTGTTAAAGTCTAGCTAGTATGATCTTGACTCCGGGATTGAGCCCAAACCTTCACTTGCAAGGCAGTCACTACCATTTGATGTAACTGTACAATAAAATAACTCGTTGCTCTGCTGCTTCTGGTTTTAAGGTCCACAATTCCCCTTTAAGTTTTGCAGACTCTTAATCTGCATATGCACAATGGTTGAAACCATTTTTGAGCTTCCTTGTTTAGATTGGAAGGTGATCTTTAACCCACACAGGTCCTAACAAAGAAATGACAGTTGCTGCGGTATGTTTCTTTGGTGGGAATTTGTAATAAGAGCCATGAAAACCTGATTAAAGTACTATGTCTGACATTTGAATAACTAAGAGATACATATCATACCCCAATTCCTTTTTAAAGTATTACTATGTTTTGCAAGGTGATTATACATGTATATACTTACCAGTTTGTCCATTGAAGTATATTGTCACAAACTAAGAATTTGATGATGATAATTAGTCCTATCATTTTGCATTTGGCTGGTTTAGTAACTTGTGGATGCATATGTTTGGTCAATGTGGGATGTTTGAAGGTCCATTTGATCTTGGATGTCATTTAGACCATAATAAATTAATCGATAGATTATGGTAAGTCTTGGTTGAATTAGTACATATTATTTAACTAACAGTGTATTGGATCTGAGATGGGTTAGACCTTTTTATTGCACACTGGATAAAGATAACTGAATTTTTACTGGGGTTAGATATTTCTATCTCACCCTAGGGCCAAGACAAAATTCTCACTCTATGACGTTAAGACTCATTTATGATGTAACATATAAACTATATGACGTAAATCATATAATTTAACGTCCTAAAAGTGATTGTTGTAAAAAGAGCCTCGTTTCTCCCAAAACAGGTATCCCTCAGGACAGAAAATTTCTATCCAAACTTTAAACCCATATAAGATTCTTATATTTTTCCACCCATAAATAATATGAAGGTGAGTCTGAGGTCTTCCTCCAACAACAACTCTGATAGTCTCCTTCCATTACCCGTGGGAAAATACGCTAGCTCTGCGTCGTTTTATTTGAACAGAACAGAACAAAATACAGCTAACATTAACGTCTTATTATAATGGCGTTTACATGAAACTAGCGTTGCGATTGGATAACGTTCCCTTAATGAGATCATGAAGGAACCAATCATATGGTTGCATCTTGGCTTGGTAGAAACGATGCAAAACTAGTGTAATATCCCACAGGTGATAAATGGAGAGTATCAGAATGTACTACACGTGGGTATCTGACGATGCTGGTTGTCATATATTTATAACCTATACTGTGTTAAAATAGACATATCAAACCCCATGCCCCAAAAGATTTTAACCCACTGGATGACTGATGGGAAATTGTGATGGCCAGATGGAAAGCACAAAACAATATGACTATGCCATTTTGAAAATGTCAGCATTTAAATTTAATTATGTATAAAAATGTTCTATTGAACACAGACAATCTTGAATTATAGTAACTGTTATAATAAATTTTTTGCCAATTTTGCTACCTGAAAGGTAAATAAATCACAAGAAAAGGAAGTTTAGTAAAGTTTAATAAAGGTTTATCATTACACAATATATATTATCATTCAGTCTGTACTCTGTACATTGGCAGATTCAGATGGAGATTCTCCCCCACCAACACTTAAAGATATAAAGATTACCCAAATATTAAGAAATGGAACATGTTTAGCAAATGTGTGCTTGGACCATTCTCCCTCGAATTCAGAGTAACAAGATATTAATAAACTTAACATTGCCCCCTCCCCCCAAACTCCCCCAACCCCCACCCTTGTATAAATGCTGAATCCACCCATGCTGTATATTATATGTTCAGGGTCTGTGTATGATGTAGACTGATTATAGTGAGAGATTTTTTTTCCCTAACTTATCTCAATTTTACACTGTATATCTGATATCCTTAAATATTTACATGGGAAATTCCCACTTGGTTCTATTGAGGGTTGATCAAAAAGTGTCTCAATACATTGTTATTATAAAGTTTAACAATAACGCAGTTTCTATTTTAATTATGTATCTTCTTCTCAGGGAGGCATAATTTATTATGTTTTTGTACTTTTGTCTGTCCATCCATCTGTCTGTCAGTATGTCATCTTATACCTGACATCTGTGGTATGATTTAACGGAAACCTTCATGCTGGGAAAATGTGAGGTCTTGTTGCGTTTATCCATTTTGCATTCCAGTCTAATGATTTTTGGCTGAATTATGCTCCTTTGTATATTCAGAATAAAAAAACTGTGGTCAGGTTTAGCCGAAAAGTGCTGT
This sequence comes from Panopea generosa, assembly GCA_029582155.1. Taxonomy (NCBI): domain Eukaryota; kingdom Metazoa; phylum Mollusca; class Bivalvia; order Adapedonta; family Hiatellidae; genus Panopea; species Panopea generosa. Next base: position 29,734,547 of record CM055901.1, on the reverse strand, counting down.
ATGTCTAGTTTTGTTTGATGATTTTTACTGAGTTAACTGCCTTGGGCATTAATGAAATTTAAAACATTGTCCGATCTTCCTCTTTTGAACCACCTCTCACATTTCAATGAAACTTGCTGGGATGGATTGGTATGAAATGTGTTCTTGCATATATCTCATTTGTGTATTTGTGTATTTGTTCAATGGTTACATCCCTTTTCAATGTTGGAATGTGTTCTCTTGAACCATGAGTTGAGATTCACTGAAATTTGTTTGGAAGGATTAGGCTTAAGCATAGTTTTGTATATCCCTCTTGCATTCTAGGTCGGTGTTATTTTGGCTAAGTTATGGCTCTTTAATCATTAGGAATGAAAATACACAACCAGCAACATTTATTTTTGACAAAACTTCTTGCACATGGTCAAGTGTAAAGCCTTGATGTACATATCCTGCAAAGTTTTTTCTTGCAGTCCCATCACCAGTCCCAACACTCACCAACTTTGAACATAAAGAATACATTTAAGATAATTCTAATGATTGTAATTGATATGAGGTTCTTTTTTTTTTTTTTGCCACGAAAAACAAAAACAAATTCTGGTTTTACTTGCTATAATCTAAGTAAAGTCAAATCAATCATAAAAAAGTACTTGCCATATATGTAATTGGCCCTTCATGTTGGGATTGTTAAAGCAATATGCCATGTGGACATTAATTATCACTGGGTCTAATGAAAGGCTCATTAATGTCCAGTGTCATGCTGGCCAGAATAGATGTTAGTGATAGTGATGGATGATTGTTTACGGATGAGGGTAGGTAAGAAAGTAATGTGAGAACAATCCCCCCCCCCCCCCACCCACTCCTTAAGTCATACTGCAACAGTGTCTGTATGACAGTATTCTAAGGACTGTCACACTAGAATGAATGAATGAATAGGGTTTAACGGCATACTTACACATTATAGGTTATTCAACGCCAACAGGAAAGAAGATTCCAGGTTCACTCTACATGTACAAAAACAACAAACTAACATACAGTTTAATAAAAATACACCAACAAATGAATATGCAGGATGAACCTAGAACCTTGATACCTGCAGAACTGCAGAGTTTCTGCAAATTCTAATGTATTACTTCAATTTGTCGCTTCTTATGACATGTATGAGTCACAATGGTCCTATTCTTGCCAACACTCATATGGCTCCCTGAAACCACACAGGAATTGATAATTTAACCACAATAGTGAACATGACAAACAATGATAAAATGAACCTGACACCCATTCGGAGGATTCCTACCCCTCTGCAGAGATCGGCAGTAATTCTATTCTTAGCCGGAAACACTCAGGCTTGTCACACTAGAGTATCATGTTGCACATCGTATGATACTCAACCCATTCACATTATACTGACACCAGGCTGACCAGCCTAGAACTATCCTCCAAATGCTGAGTGCCAAAGGAAGTTCTTGTACAATTTTTCAAGTCCTTGTCAAATTAATCATGAAACTTTACTGAAATATTGCACATAATGTCATGTTGATCCTAAAGATATTTCAGATTTGTTTGAATAACTGAGACGACAACATATTGATTGTTGAGTCTAAAACCTAAGTTATGAAGAGATACAAAAGTAACTATCAAAATTAAAATATTAGGCAATTATAATGAAAGGGAAACAACTCAGTAACAGTATCAATTTCAATCAATGACAACAATTATCTTGATCAAAATTATAATAATCTTACATGGGTCAGAGGTTCAGATAGAAAATTAACTGTTTTGGAGAGAACAAGGCTTTGCTTAATTCTGTCTGGCAATCAAAAAAAATGGTCAAATTCTGCTAGAAGAAGCATCAAGGTTATGAACATCCAGATTTCATTTTACTGGTGCAGGAAAATCTCAGAATGAATCAGTAGAACCACCATCCTTCCGCAAGTAACTGGCAAACAGTTTCATCTAAAGTTTAAGGACTGAGGGGGACTCGAACATACGACCTCAGTGGTCAGAGGTAATTTATCTTGAGATGGCATCTTGGACTATTCTGCCATGGAGGACCCTGCCTGCAGTATGATATATTTAAATAATATATATATTGTGCCTACAATAAAAGTGTTTATACAGATGGGTAAGATATCTGTTTTGGGCAAATAGCTTTAATTTTTATTGGAATGATCAAGCCAGTCACAGGGTTACCCGGTACAAATGTGTTGTTTTAAAGACATATAAATCTATGTACATGATTTATTTAATATAATTAAAGATGTACAGCCGGACCGGACCCGGTTAGTGTGTGTTACTATCAAGCCAGGGGTTGTGAGTTGGACAACATTACGTCTTATTGTCATTCATCTTTCACGGCTTAATCGAGTGGGGAAAGTTTTCAGTTACTTGCGGAGATTGTTGTACTGGAGTATTGGTTAACTTTCCAGGATCCCAGGACAAGTGGTTAAGTTAACTGATCATCTGTTAACTCTTGATGACATTAAAATGATGCTATATATTCAAACAAATAATGATGTATAATCCTAATATATACTTGCAGACCCAACCCTGAGTGGTGGCATTACAGAGGTAGACGAAGTATATGATGACTGTGGGAACAGGGTATCATTGATGTAAGTACAATTTACCACCGGTAGGGAAGTCACATCACCTCTCTTCCATCATTCTCATCAGGGGCATAGCTTGGCTGAAAACGATGTGTAGGTACAGTTGTAGTGGGGTCCGTGGGGGCATGCTTCCCCATATGTTTTTTTTTTTCTGCTTGACTGTCATAGGTGCATTTTGGCAAATATTTCTTATGTTTTTTGGGGCCTGGTTATTCCTTAATAATAACCTTGAATTCACTGTTTTATAACCAAATAAATTGATAATAAATTTTATGTTTTAAGGTTTGTTCATTTTAATAAAGGGGAAAATAAAGTAGCCTTCAAGTCTCATGGTTTCAAGTGGCTACTATTTTCATACAACAGGTGTTACTATGTTTATGGTTTGCCTCCAAGGGGTCAAATTTTTATTGCATTTTTATTTTTTTTATTTCTCTGATAAAAGTGTAGGTAGTGCCTTCAGGAAGCTTATACGGCCCTACTCATAAAGGGAAACATGATAATCTAGGTAAATTGTCTTGAAGAAAAATATCACCACATGATACTGAAATGATTTTGAAATACATTAGCAGTTAACTTGCATAACTCATCTTAAATCTTCTCCTTAAATAGATCCATATTTGTTCATATAGATTGAGCACAAATCATTCTTATGAGTATAGTGTCAGACCCGGGTAGCTCAAGTCGGTAGTGTGTCAGACTATCCCTGCCCGGTTATGGTCTCTGTGATGATTGATACATAATACATTCCGTCTCATTGCCATTCGTCTCTCACCAGCTGACTCAGATGGGAAAGTTTATCATCAGTTGCTTGTGGAGATGGGTGTGCTTGATAACCTTGCACGATTCCAGGAAAGAGAGGTAATGTTAGGTTATTGTCCAGCAAAGGCATAAAAGGGACGCCTAATATTCAAACAAATCCTGTAACTATAGGCCGGGTTCAAGTTTGTTAAAATCGCATTCATTATATATTTGGGGTTATATTATAAAGGGGACATTTTTATCGAGCCAGCTTGCGATGAGCTGAACATTGCCGCCACAATGGCAGTTTGATGCAAGTGGGTCCATCAAACTTTCTCATGCATAGAGATATTTTGAAGTAAAATGGCACAAATGTTCACCATAATGAGACCAAGGATTGCCCATAGAACCAAATTAGAATAAGATTTTTTTACAAAATCTTATGGTTTTATAACTGCTGTCTAAATGAAAAAAAAGTAGTATAATATGATTGCGACCTTGAACAAATTAACAAAAGACAAAGTTATAATAAAAACTCAGTTTTGCCAGATTGACTCACTGTGGGCTTAAAATCTTCAGCTCACTGTGAGCTTTAAAATATTCAGCTCACTGTGGGCTTAAAATCTTCAGCTCACTGTGGGCTTAAAATCTTCAGCTCTCTGTGAGCTTTAAAATCTTCAGCTCACTGTGGGCTTAAATTCTTCAGCTCACTGTGAGCTTAAAATCTTCAGCTCACTGTGGGCTAAAATGCTTCAGCTCACTGTGGGCTTAAAAGCTTCAGCTCACTGTGGGCTTAAAAGCTTCAGCTCACTGTGGGCTTAAAATATTCAGCTCACTGTGGGCTTAAAATCTTCAGCTTACTGTGAGCTTAAAAAATTTAAGACATATATAAAGTATTTATAATAACTTTGTTTTAATCTAAACGAACTGCAGGATTATAAACGATCTTAATTTCTGCATAGAAATTCAGGAAATATTGTGAATTGGATGATGAACAGTATTAATGCACTTGACTCGCCAGGGTGGACCAGTTAATCATTAAGGAAAATATTATGAATAAATCAGTCATGCTGCTTTGTAGTTTCAGAAAGGATGCTTGACTTCGGGGCAGGGCCATTTAAGGTTACTAAGTTCACAGTGTTTCTATCATATTCTGTTTATATCTGGCTTAATTTATCAAATATCTGTAGGCATATACTACGAAGTCTCAGATTTCGTTTCAGCTTTGATTTTTTTAATTAAGACCCACAGAGTCTCATTAAATGACACGGTTAGGATATATTGGGCTCAGTTAGGGGACTTTAATTTTAATATAAGAATACTAAGAAAAAACAGTAAATTCTCTTTCTATCATAAAAAATTATATTTTAGGAATTATTTTAATCATCTTGATATTTGGAGTACATGTTTAGCCATAACCGGATAAATCAGGAGAGCTAAATAGACCTGGTGGGTCTCTTTTTTTTTTATTGAAATATTTTTTGCAGCAATTGATGATTTTGTTCAATTACTGATGCAGAGTCGGGTAAGCAAACCACATTCATGGATAGCTCTCGTATTTAAAATCTGGGTCAAGTCACTGCAGTCTGATTTTACAATTTGTGTTTTTAAGTACCAAAAATATTGCCTTCAGTACCTTTTCTTTAAAAAAAGCTGTCCTTCCATGCCATAATTAATCAGGTTAGCATTAATTGAACAAGATAAGATGGGATATAAATATTTTCTTGATGTTTAAGAACCCAAAGGACAGATTGACAACTTGGTTTGTTATAATCCTTCTTTGCTTCTTTATACTAGCATATCTGACTAATGAGTTCCAATCCCTACCTGGCCACAGTCTCTTTGACATTGTCCCATTATCATTCGTCTCTAATGGCTGATTCAAGTGGAAAAGTTATCTGTTACTTGCAGAGATTGGTGTGCTGGTGGACTGATTAACCTTCCACGATCCCAGGAAAAAGTGATTAGGTTAACTGATCATCTGTTGGCCCTCAGTGGCATAAAATGATGCTTAATATTCAATCAATCAATCAAAACATCTTTTTGTACTTCAGTCAGCCCATGACAGAAGATGAAGAATTGGAAGATGATGAAAAATGGAACAATGCCGGTTACCGTGGTCTGGCAGAGAATAATGAAGATTTACCTCCACCACCTCCAGGTATGGTACACTGAAAGACTATGATAATGCAACCATTCAATAAACTGATGAAAATAGTTTTTAAACAAACTAATCTCATAGTAAAACATTCATTATGACAAACTAATATATTTTCAATGTCATGTGAAAATTTAGAAGAATTCTGAATGTAAATATGTATATTTCATTCTGTTCAAGGCATACCACCCATGAATTCAAAATTCACCAAATTTGATATTTGAAATAACTACTGTCAGTTTGAGTTAGTTTGGATGATTTGAGATTATGTGGACTGTGAGAGTGTGGTTGAGTGGAAGTGGTTTGAAGTGGAAGTGGTTTGAGATAGTTTGGGTTGTTTGAGAGTGCTTTGTGATTGCATAGATTGTGTGCAAGTGGTTTGAGATAGTTTGGGTTGTTTGAGAGTGGTTTGAGACAGTTTAGGTTGTTTGATAGTGGTTTGAAATTGTGTGGAAGTGGATTGAGATAGTTTGGGCTGTTTGAGTGTGGATTGAGATTGTGTGGGTGTGGTTCAAGGTAGTTTTGGTTGTTTGAGAGTGGTTTGAGATTGTATAGATTGTGTGATTGTGGTTTGAGATAGTTTGTGTTGTTTGAGATTTGGTGATTGTGGTTTGAGATAGTTTGTGTTGTTTGAGAGTGGTTTGAGTTTGTGTGGGTGTGGTTTGAGATAGTTTGGGTTGTTTGAGAGTAGTTTGAGATTGTGTGGTTTTTGGGTTTGTAAATAAATTTACTACCTTTAATTGCCAAAACAATAAATATCAATTAATGTATGAAAATCACACATATCAACAGAATGGTAAAAGCGCTTTGTTAAAATGTGCCTTCCTAAAGCACACAACCTACAACCACTAGACCATGTGCCTAGTCAGTTCACCTTCTTTTTATATAAATACAATTTTTCTGCAGATGACGAGTTATACGATGATACAGCTACAGCAAGTGCCCCCTGCACCCCCACCTGATACTGACTTACCACCAGTAAGTCCTTATAATCTTCACACAATACCTACTTCATAGTTTGCCTGATTAAATAAAATGTGAATGGACAGCTTTTTATGATTAGGTCACCTGAGATTGACCATCTTGTTCAACTGTTTCTTTTGGTTCCTATGCAGATTAAAATATTAATGGTCAAGGTCACTGATACTATAATAAGACCAAAAATCAGTTTACAGGTACACCAACTATTATGACATTGTGTTCCTCCGGGTTGATCCAACTTTATAAGGGACTTTCTCAATCAAAAAATCTCTCTTAGGCCATAATAGATTAATTGCTAGATTATCATCCCCGTCCATCCCCTAATTTTCATGCCACCTTGAACCTTTTTATTTTTATTATTTTTATTATTCAAAAAAACATCAAAAATTTTAAACATAAAATAAAAATAAAAAATAAATCCTCTCCCCCCCCCCCCCCCCCCCCCCCCCCCCCAGTTTTTAAGAAAAATTTGGATGATAATCTAGCAATTCATTTATAATAGCCTTAGGCTTGCAGAATGTAATGTAAACGACTACTAATTGTTGTCTGCTAATTAATCATTGCACTGAATAAGACTAGCCTGAAACATAAGAATTCACCAGTTGCTTTCAGATTTGAATCCAATTATTTTCCTATTTATACAACATTATTGAATATATGTTTGCAGCCCGAAGACACAGATGAGTTATACGAATATCTGGAGTAAGTTATATTTCTTTTTAATTATTGAATTTTTAATGATGGATAAAAGTAACTTAAATATCTAGAAAAAATAGTTTGCTGACCTTCACTGAATATTTTTAAAACCGTGTAAAATTGAATTTCACTGGTATTTCACTTTGTCCAGGGGTCAGCACCTGTGTATACTATAATACAGTGTGGTTCTTTAATGAATTGCTTTATTTATTGCAAATATTGTCAGCACGGACTTGAACCTATATTGACCAATATGATATCATTATGATATTACTATTTATAAAAGCTTTGCAATAATTTGATACTAACAGAAGCTTGTAAATTTATGTACACAAGTTGCTGGTTCAATCAGATTTCTTTATACAGTTTTCCATAGTAATGGCAATGTTTAATATTAGCAAATAAGTTCCATTTTATATAATCACATCTATTCTGTATTAGTCCTTATTTCTACAATTTCCATTAAATATTAAGTACAATGTTCCATTATATGGTAAATACAATGTTCCATTAAATAGTAAGTACAATGTTCCATTAAATATTAAGTACAATGTTCCATTATATAGTAAGTACAATGTTCTATTATATAGTAAGAACATTATATAAGTGCAATGTTCCATTATGTAGTAAGTGCAATATTCATTATGTAGTAGGTACAATGTACCATTATATAGTAAGTGCAATGTTCCATTATATAGTAAGTTCAATGTTCCATTATGTAGTTAGTACAATGTTGCATTGTATAGTAAGTGCAATGTTTCATTATATAGTAAGTTCAATGTTCCAATATATAGTTAGTACAATGTTGCATTGTATAGTAAGTGCAATGTTCCATTATATAGTAAGTACAATGTTCCATTATATAGTAAGTACAATATTCCATTAAATAGTAAGTACAATTTCCATTATATAGTAAGTACAATATTCAATTAAATAGTAAGTACAATGTTCCTATTATGTAATAAGTACAATGTTCCATTTTATAGTAAGTACAATGTTCCAATATATTATACTATCACAATATTCAGTATTAATCCATATTTCCACAATGTTCCATTACTATAGTAAGTACACTGTTCCATTATATAGTATGTCGGTGTTCCATTATATAGTAAGTACAATGTTCCATTGTATAGTAAGTGCAATGTTCCATTGTATAGTAAGTGCAATGTTCCATTATATAGTTAAGTACAATGTTCCATTATATAGTAAGTACAGTGTTCCATTAAATAGTAAGTACAATGGTCCATTTTATAGTAAGTACAATGTTCCATTATATAGGAAGTACACTGTTCCAATATATTATATAATCACAATATTAATCCATATTTCCACAATGTTCTGTTACCTAAATACAATTATGGTCCACTGCAAGTCAGCTCCATCATCAGTTGATTGGGCACATTCCACAACTAGCTGGTTAGCTGGTCCATCACTGCTCTCTCTTTCTGCCATAACCACTGTGAGGCTGAAATCTCCCTGCCTGCAAATGTTGCTGACAACCTTTTGTCTGATGGCCCCTGTTATACCAAGGATGCTGAAGGCTCTCCAAAGTGACTCCCCTGCAGGTCCTAAATTACCAACTTCTGCTGGCAAGGACCAGGTCTTCCATTCCCTCTACTGGCACTCTTCCATCACCATGATATAGTAAGCACAAGTGTTCAATCTTATCCTAAGTGTTTCCATATAATTATTGTATCTTGTTTTTATTATACAGGGATGATCCACCACCAACACCTGGACCAAATCCAGATGCACCCCCTCCAGTTGGGCCTAAAGCCCCACCAAGCAAGATGGACAAACTGCCAGATCCACCAGTAAAGCCTCCCGAAAAGCCTAAAGATTCTAAAGAATTAGAGAAAGAGAGAAAGAAAAAAGAAAAAGAAGAAAAGGTCTTCAATAAACACTTTAAAGTTATAACATTTGCATAATTAAATTACAGACTTTGAAAGACGATAACCTGATTGGTCATTTCCTTTCAGCTGTTTAGATGACCAGCTCAGTTCGGTTAGCTCAGTTGGTAATGCATATGACTGTCAATCCATGGGTCTTGAGCTTGAATCCCAGCCTGGCCACACAATCTCCATGATGAATGTCCTTGAGCTTTGTAACAGGCCATGAGCCTCCCGCATGTGTATATGTGAGGAGATAGTCAGTAACTTGCTGAGATAAGATGTGTCTAGAACTGGTTAACTGCCTACCAGGTCCTAAGAATTGTGTTACGGCTCACTGATTACCTTTTTTTAAATGAAATACTGTTGAAAAAAAAGGGGGAAAAAATCATACATGCATAATACTTTAAAAAAGGGTCCTCCATGGCCGAGTGGTCTAAGGCATCAACTTGAGGTCACTAACCTCTCATCACTAAGGTTGTAGGTCACTTTATGTGGGAAATTTGGCAGTTACTTACAGAAGGACAGTGGTTCTATTCAGATCCAATTCTGAGGTCCTCCTACCACCAATAAAACTGGATATTGGATCTGCCATATATGTAACCGGGAATGTGTGTTGAAAATGGCTTTAAACTCCATAAAAATACACTTTAGTAAACTGAAACCTCGCTATGGAGAAATGGAAAAGTATCCATTTCATGGGCACAGATCTCTGACTTAGTCATATCAAAAACATTTTTAATGGAACTGAAGTTTTTGGAAGGCGAGCAAAGCTCTGACTTCCTTAGCTGTCGTGCAGCCCCAGCAATCTGTTATGCAAACTACGTATGGCAGGAACTGCCATATTCATCCGGCCGATAAAGTAGTTCACAACTTTCAACACCCATTTATTGTAGCAGAGTATTATACAACAAAAGTTTCAAAGTTTTTTTATTTATTGCGGATGTTTTTCTTTACAAAAGTTCAAAAATACGATACAGGGAAGCATACAGTTTGCATGGAAATATGGAAGAATACACAATTCATTGATAAAATTTTTTTACGCATTTACTACTATGCATAGTGACGCCATCTGGGTGTGTGTGTGTGGGGGGGGGGGGGGGGTGTATAATCTCTTACACCATTTGACATGTGATCATTGAAATATTGACATGTTTTTGATATAATAACTCGTAGTTTGAGTAAATAGTGATTGTTAGTGAAATTTTATTCACTACGGATTGTCCTCTTTTTATTTTGACAGTAAAATAACAAAATTAGGTTCGGGGCTACATTTGTCGTTTATAGAAAAACGCGCCAATCTGTCATCTTATGCAAGCAGTGTATTGATTAAAATATTTTAAGGTTAATTAGGTCATCCGACCATAATGTTTGTTGTGTTTCTGTGTTGTAATTTTTAGATTGATTAAATCTAGGTCACACAACACCATTTATAATGCTATTTATTGACTATTTATATTGTTGATTGAAAGCTACATGAGAATCAAACATAACTCAAGTCAATATACGCATAAATCTATAAGTGTTGTATGTTATATGTTATATGTGTTGTATATTCTCGGACAATCAGGAATATTTTGTGCTGAATGCGTTTCGTTATCCATAAATCATAGCTATTGAACTGGAGATATTAAAATTGACTGGAGTTGTACATCACTACTCAATTCTTTCGATTTTGGAGAAACATCAGAATATGAAGGTTTGTTTGTGAAGCTTTCATATAGGTTGTTCATGTTGATAACTTTTATGTGGAGATGTGGAAGGGAATCCTGGACCACCACGTTACCAATTTACAAAATGTCCTGAAATGGATATTTTCACCAGGGTCATCAAATATTCAGTCAATTTTCACACAGAAGACAGTGTGTACCATGGTGTTTGCATTTTTTCAAATGCATAATTAAAACCATTTGATAGCTACTGTTGGAAAAGTATTGATATTGACTCTGTATTGTATGCAGAAGATTATTTATACAGATACACAAAAGAAATATTAAACACACCACATTCTTTTCTAAATCCCAATGAATTGCCTTTAAACATATTAGAAATCTAACTAAGTTTTCGAATTTTCCTAATCTATCTTTTTCGAATTAACACAAGCAGCGAGCCTTCCCTAAGGCCCTTCAGGCCTTTGATTTTTTCATTTACAGTATAGTTTGATCGATCAGTCCATTGTCAGTATATTGATTTTGTTTGGAAAAGTAAAACTTTCTAAGTAATAACATTTTAGCCATGCATTGATTCTATGTTATATTGTATTTAGGGAAGGGTTGTAACTAGCTTTGTAAGAACTTGTGACACGACCTTATTGTATATTTATGGCAATAAAATAAGTTCAAACTGGTCAGTATAACAGACAGGGTGAATACCACATGGTGCCTCAGTGTGGCAGCACTAGGGTATGCCTCAGAGGTCATCTGTCGATATATAAGTTTGAACCCATAACCTCCGTTGTTAGCGACCAACACCCTATCATCTGCATTACTGCCCTGTTTAGAACTTCCAGTTGTTTTATAAATATGAACCACAATTTTTGTTACACAAGCCCTTTCTGTTTCTTTGTAACTGCTATGGCTACCATACATTACATAGGCAACAATGTGGATGTATATAATATTATGTTTGTATGCTATGTAGATAGTGGCGACTCCGAGGCACGTTACCCTCTTCTAACTAGGTCATGAATTGATTATTCCAAGTTAACATGCAATATTCATGTCATGTATTGCCAAGTTTATTCTTCACATTAAGTTCTGTTGTTGTTTTTCAGAAACTTATGGAAAAGAAAAAGAAAGAACTGGAAAAAATGATGAAAACGTTCAAGGTAGGTATTTAAAACCGTTTTTGTCAGTCGAGCTTATGCGTCCATTCTTGTCTGTATAAATTAAAGCCTTTAAGGAGGTGTGCTTATCTAATTGACTAGGTGGGTTTATTTGTGTTTCTCTTTTTTTTCTGCAACTTTGAGAACTTGATTGGATCGTTTAAAATGAGACTAGACTTATCATAAAATATTGTGATAAATACTGCCATAATTGAAACATTTAAATGGTCGAAGTTGTCAATAATAAGCCCTATCCTTGAATAGGATATCCTCGGACTTTATTGATGCATGTGCATTGGTGACCGAACAAAGATAAACAATTTTTGGAACTTAGTTTTGTGTGATAAAATTTACAGGGCATGGGAGAGGGGAGGTGTAAATACTCTACTGGAAATAATTTTGTGGTGCCTATGTTGAACCTTGGTAACACAAAAATATTTTACCTGCAGAAATATTCTGCTATACAATAAATATAAAACTAGAACTGTAAGATTAGGTAAATTTGAGTTTTGATGATTGTGATAAAAAACAATGACAAAACTATTAAATTGTTTTTAAACAAATATCAATGTATATAATTATTATTTTCATCTTAGGCCATAATAAATTAATTGCTTGATTATCATCCCCATCCGCCCCCTAATTATCATGCCACCCAACCCTTTTTATTTTCATAAACAAAATAAATAAATAAATAAATAAATAAAATCTCCCCATCCCTCCCACTTTTTAAGAAAAATTTGGATGATAATCTAGCAATTTGTTTATATAATCCATTATATAATTGTGATTCTTTACCTATGTGTTCATCATAATACATTGACCACTACAGACAAGCTAGAATGTTTAATTGACTGCAATATTTTAATTGCTTGTTGTAAAATGTAGAAACCTGGTATGATTATTCAATTTACAATGATCACAAGTAATGAATTAAAAAAAATGAGTGTTTTATTTGTAGGAATTCCGGGTGAGTCATGTAACAAAGAGATTTAAAGTGAGATTGAGTATCATACTTTAACATGCACATAATTTAAGGTCCACCTATAGCTATGTCTTGGGGGAATTAAGTTTATGTAGATTTATAGTGAACTATTATATTACTTAGCAAGGTCACTGTTACTAAAAATAGAAAATAAAAACAATTTATACTGTTTTATAGTGATTTGTAAATAACATAAAGAAGGACAAAATCAAAGTCAAGGTCACTTTTACATTAAATATGTTCAGCAAATTAAAATTTATATATTTTCATATTGAGATTGTTAACACTGAATGGTATTTAGGTCAAGGTCATCATTACTTTAAATAGATCATATTAAAATTCACATAGTTTCATATTCATTATTTATATTGCTAACATTAAAATGGATAAAAGTACTAATTTAGGTCATAGTCATATTTACTTGAAACAGAAAAAATAACTTCCTTTCAATAAAGCGTTGGTTTTCTGTAAGGTATCACAATAAGCATTAAAAAGAAAGTGACAACTTCAAACAACTTAATCAAGCACCTATTAATTATTGTCCACACATCTAACAATAATTAACTAATTGTTTTGTGTGTCTTGTTTTATAGTGTTGCACAGTCCTGTCAATGTGGGTGTCAAATAATATCACTTTTCACCTATTTCAAGGGTTTTATTGGTTTAAGTACTGAAAATAAATTGTATTGCCTTCCAGTAGCTCTGCCCCATCACTGACACAGTGATATACATATACATGTCCCAAAGTGTATCAAAGAAAATTGACGGCACTGTAGAAGGACACAGTTCTCCCGCTTGGGTCTAGCAATGCAGTTTGAGCACGTTGATTGGTTAGTTGCTTCAGTGAACGTTGAATGACATCACAGTTTAGTAAGCATAGAATAGCTATGGATTTTGGGACAGGCATAAAATTTCCCTGTTATTTCATTGGGGTTGAACAGGCCTCATTCAAGAGATATCACGGCTGGGATAGACTACATTTTGATGCAATGCAGTTGAATCTTTGGCATAACATTGTGCATATTTTCATGGTAATTTGATTGGACTCGATTTCCAGGAGAAATGCTTGTTTTCGATTCTAACTACACTGGTATATACTGTTGTGCATTTTAACTTTGTCAGGCTAAAGCCTCCTACACTTTTAATGCAATAAAATTTACCTTGGATATATAAATCATAAAGTGAACATGGACATATTCTCATGGCATTCAGGTCAGATTATTTTTTTCTAGGATTCATGCTTCTTTTCCGCATACTAGTATAATAATTCATTGCACTTTAAGGTTTTCAGCCAAACTTCAGACCTTATCAGCCAAACTTGACATCTTCTCACGGTAACAACTTCCTGTTATAAGTTTTGATGGCGTGTACTAGAGACTTAGCAGTAATAGTAAACTTGAAATGGACAATGCGCATGTTTTTAAGGCAGTCTGTATTTTATTCCAGAAATTATTCCCCTAAGATATTTGAGTTACCATCATTAATGTGTTTAAAGGTAATAGAATTGATAAATGAAATACATTTTTTAAAACAGTGTGTTTAGTTGCTAGCCACTCATACATTGTTTATTGAACATTAATTAACTGAATTAATATTTTTATCAATTTCAATGTGAAGTGATACACATCAGGTTCCTATTTCACCAACACATACAGAAATATTTAAAAACTTCAAATCTAAAAAAAGCAGCCAGGTCATTATGATTTTAGACTGGTACCAGTGAAACTGCATGTGTTTTCATTTATATTCATTTTATAATAAATGATATATAACCAGTCAAAATTAAGTTACATTTTTAAGTATTTATGTAAAATCTTGACGAAACAGGTGCTTGACATAGGATTGATGGTTATATCCCAAACCACAACCATAAATTATCTTTGAATAAGGCATGTTATCATGTCATTATTTGTTATGCACAGGATGACTTTGGGAGTGACTTGTTAAGTTAGAACTGTCATAATTGATATAGAAATAAATATTAATTTCTGAACATGTGAACTTAGATTGATGCCGAGGGGCTGATGCAGTCGCTGTGTAAAGGCACAGTAAAAAACACTTGTAAGGCGAATAAACACAACATTGCAGTACAGGGTGGAGAACGGGTGGATGTTATACGCATGGTCAGCAACCCGGAAGGGAAATGGCTAGTACGTCTCAGTAGTGCACAGACAGGTAAATTGATTATTTCAGAACTGTTGAAAATATCTAATACTGCTATTTTTTGCAAATGCTTTCATCACAGTTTAGTTTCAAAAACAGTCATGATGTATCTAATATTTAAAAAACTAAGAGGGGTATACTTTATTTATTAATTTAACACTAGCAATATATCTTCGATTATTCTTTCTCAGAATGTGTTGACAATTGCCGTTATTTAGTGGTCTAGTTTTTAAGTGCAATCAAGATTATGGTAAACCTTTGAATAAGGAACAAATAGATTCAAATGGTAGTCTGCTGGAGAGTTGTTTTTGTTGTCTTGTTTCTTCAACACCTCATTTAGTACACTGTTTACATTTCCAGAGTTAATACAAACCTGTATATTCTTCCGTAGTGTCCCCATTCTTTTTTCAGAACAATATAGTAATGATCCCCATATTCTTGTCTCTTACATCTTGCTTTGTTGAGCTAGCTTTTATATTACTTTTTGATGTAATTCAGTTGAAACTTTTGGGGTAATCAACAACTACAGCTATATACATGTTGACAGCATTTTAACCTTAAATTGTCAGGTTAACAACTACGGTTTTTGATACAGTTCAATTGATACCTGAATGTAGTCGTCTACATAAAATGAGCATGAGATATTCTCATGGCATTCTGATCAGATTATTCTGACAGGAGTTATGCCCCTTCCTTCTTAACATGTTTTTCTGCAAATCTTGTTGTGCTCCCCCAAAGAAGGACACATATAATCACTGCTTCATGTGAGCATCCGTCCGTGCATCCCCATGTTCTTGTCCGGGCTATTCCTCTACAACCTTTGGATGGAATTTTATGAAACTTGCTAGAATACATCACTACCAAGTGGATCACATATTGTCTTTGTGTTCCAGTTTGATGATTTTTCATGGAGTTATGGCCCTTTAATTGAGTCTGTGACCAAATTCTTGTCTGTGCTATTTCTCTACAACCTCAGGTTGGAATTTTATGAAAAATACCTCTATTATCATTTATTTACTGATGGGCCATAATAAATTAATTGCTAGATTATCCCGCCTGCCCTTTAATTTTCAATTTTCATGCCGCCCCGACCCTGTTCATTTTCTATTTTCATAAAAAAAAACATTAAAAAATATCCCCCCCCCCCCCCCCCCCCCCCCCTACCTTTTTAAGAAAAATTTTGATCTAGCAATTAATTTTTTTTAGGTAAATATCTTGAAATGGTATTTCTTCTATTTGATATGATATATAGACTTTTGGTCTGGTAATGATAGCTATATTTCCTAAATAGTGTCACTTTGTGATAAAGCAATATAGGTGAGAAATTTGATTTTGCCGACTTCTTGTTTTTTTCCTCTCTTTCTCTCTCTCTTGAAAAAAATAAATGAAGGCATTCTCACATTAATGGAAGCTTATGTTCATTATCATTTAACAACATATTTTGAAATATGTATGGCCTCCTATGTATTGTTTGAATGTGTATGAGTAAGATCAGGGTAGATAATTAATATAATCTTGTTTTGTTAAATGCATGGGTGATTTATTATAGTAGTAATTGTAAATATATCCAATAAATACAACTCACTAATAATTCCTTCCAGTTTCACTGGAAAAACTATGGTATCTATGGTACCAGCTATGTAACCATGTCATGTTTCAGTTCATACCGTTTGTTTTTGTTTTTTAAAATGACAGGTATGCTTAGTTCTTGGTGTCAATTATTTGAAAGCTTGTATTTATGGAAAGTTTGAAATAAAATAAAATAAAATCAATTAAGTATATAGGTAAGTTTTTAATTCATTAGTTAACCGTACAAAACATGCAATAATATTGAGTATGATATTATATTTTCCTTGTTGCAGTATGTGTTTTCAGGGGTCCCATTTAATGTCTTGAGTGTAAACTGAAATTTCACATCTGAGTGTCAACCGAAATTTCAGGTCTGAATGTTGATTGAAATTTTAGATTATTCTATCATGGATCACAAAATGATTGTACGCTGGTTTGACATTATGTTTGAATAAGTTTCTTCTTTCAAAATTGACAACTTTTACATTTTGATGTTTCAGCATTCCATTCAGGGCACCATCAATACAGTCCATTAGAACTAAGTAATATATATCTATATACACCCATTCAACCAACTTCACCATTTTTGTTTTATTATTATAATTCCAACTCATTAGTTTACGCGAGTTGTCAGTGGTTAGTTTGTATCACATGATACAACTTTACATATAAATCAGTAAAGTCCAATATGGATCATTACAAGCTTATATACAGTCAAACCTGTTTTAAAAGCAACTATGGATGTAAAATGCAAAAATTGGAATCTCGGGGCAGGTCAGGGGTCGTGTTTTCGCCAACCATTTCTGAGAATATTCTAAGACTTCAGCTTGGAAATCCAAATTTTAACCTTAGGTATTTAGGTCAACATGATCAATAGAATAATTCAATTGTGAGAGACGATTTGATTTTATATTAAGTGCCCCTATCTGCTTGCAAATTTTGGTTTCAAAAAATGTTTTTAAGTGTGTTTTACAAAATTCATTCTTGAGTTTAAGTTTAAGAATGTTCTTAAGAATTTTGGTGAATACCGCCCCTGGTTGCTTAACAAAAGTGTAATTAAACTAAAACTGTTTTATTAAATGAGAAGTTTCCGATGAGTGTTTAGGCCTGTTAATATGAGTGCAGATTTGGCTGTATATGAACTACCAGTATGGCTAGGTTTTTAAAGGTGTTATAAAACTAGGGTACTTATTAATTTTTTTACAAGTTTCAAATAGATTTTTAACTGACAAGATCAGTCATTTAAATGTTGGAATTATAAGAATTATATTAATTTGCCAGTGTTTATGCATGTTTAATTACTATAAATCATAGGTTTATTCAATATGTTCTTAATTATTTTTTTTTTAAACATAAATAAAAGCCAGCAAAAAAAAATTAACTCTGCAAATTTAAAACAAGTCGCAGTTCTCCTAACTACCATATAACTGATGTTAATCAACAGCGCATGAGTTAATCACACAGCATGGCATTCTTTTTTAATGAAATTTTAATTATTAAAAGATAAAAGGAAATTTTATTATTCCAATTAATATGGATTTTTTATGTTTTGCTTCAACCATGACACTTTTGATGTGAAGGAAATTTATCAAAACATTTCAAGTAATAACGAAATGATTCCTTTTCTCACTGACAGAATCCAACTTAATGGCATCATCAGTAAAGTAAATTGTGACTTCATTCTGTTTAAAGAGATATGTCATTGCATAATAAGTCAATGTTAAGGGGAATATTGCCACTTCTTATTGACTATTTTGTTAGCAATTTTATTTATAGCACCTAGGGGTGAGGAGGTCGGGTGGGTGTGGTGGGGGGGACTTCGTTTGTAAATATAGGAGAAAAAATGCGGCTGTAATATGTAATTAAGACATATTGGGTCAAATTAAAACACTGACTTTTGTGACGTAATAAGTGATTAAGAAATATTGGGTCATATTAAAACTCTGACTTTTGCGGCCGACATCCACTGAAATCAAATGTAATTGCTCATATAACCCTTATTGAGCTTTGTTCTGAGTTGAACCCTAACCTTTCATTTACAATGTTTCAAGCAAATTATTCTGTATGGCTTGTTTTAGTTTTGGCTTATTTACTACAAATACTGCATAAACGATGCCAGAAGTCTGTAGTGCCAGCTTTTTCTTCTAACTGAACATCATTTACAATTGTTTTAAACTGTTTAAAAAAAACAACAGATACTGTAGAATTGTTTATAATATACAGTATAAAATAATGGTTTTAATCAACACCAGCTATAATAGTCCGATATTTGATACTGGAAATCTAATGTCTGACTATTATAGTTGGTGTTGATTACGGTTATTTATACAATAGTATTGCCCTTGTCCACTGGTGTCCAAATGTCATGTTATGTCATGTACTAGTACATGTCGTAATGAATGCTCTGCCTATATTTAATTGATCTATATTATTTGTATACATAAACAAAAACTTAATCAGGGCATCTGCATTCTGTCAACACATTTTTCATGTTATTTTGTCACGATTTGATGTAATTAAAAAAGACTTTTGTTCATCATATTTTATACTTATGCTTAAAAAAACAACATTTTCTCCTATGTAAAAGTAGATATGGACATTTTTACGCTAGAATTGTTCCTTCATTCTACTGTATTCCCCCAGATAAAAGCCTCCAGGCACGATGCATTTATCGAAAAAGCGGAATGGGGAGGGGTATTAAATTTTGGATCTGAAAAAAACAGAACATTTTTTTTAAGTGATAAACAATCTTGTCGGATAATTATTTCATATTACACTTTACAATAACCTTAAAGTTTGACAGTTTACTGGTTTTATAGAAGAAGAAAATTTATATCACAGATCCAAAAAGGGTGGTGTGTGGAGAGCATTTATTTGGGGGAATATGGTAATTTTAGATGTATAAAATCAATGAAAAACACAATTTATAATTGCACCATAATTTTCCAAAATAGCTTAATTCTGTAGCACTCACTGCTCTTGATCTTTCTTCTGTATTCTACTGTTCTAGTGCAAACATTGCAATATCAGTCCATCTGTCTGTCTTTGCATTTAATTTTAAAGCCAATAAACAGAAATTTTAAACGGGTTGGCTGCTCACACCAGAATTCACCAGTTGATCCGACAAAAACAACAATCAGTACTTGTTCTGCCTAATAAACATACTGGAGAGATTCATATAAGAATTATTATTTTCCACATTTATTTAATTCAAAGATTGAAACACACATGAATGTAAAATTGTAAACATTGAATACACTTTTATTTTAAAAATGCGCTCAATTAGGAGGGTAAGTATTATGGTATATAGATTATCCGTAGTAAGTTATTTTGGTATTTAGGTACATTTGTTGTTTGTAAAATCACCCATATCATGTCTATACCTGGGGAAGTTTTACAAAAGGTGCACCAGTATATAGAATCTCTCACCTTCATAGGTGTGTATTGAACCTCCCATCTTCACAGGTGTGTAGGGAAGTGCCCATTTTTATAGGTGTATATGGAAGCCCACATCTACATAGGTGTATATAGAACCTCCCATCTTCATAGGTATATATATATGTCTAGAAGCCCATATCTACATACTAGGTGTATATAGAACCTCCCATCTTCATAGGTATATATATATATATATATATATATATATATATATATATATATATATACATAGAAGCCCACATCTACATAGGTGTATATAGAACCTCCCATCTTCATAGGTATATTTATGTTTAGAAGCTTACATTTTCATAGTTGTATATAAAACCTCCCATCTTCACAGGTATATATATATATATATATATGTCTAGAAGCCCACATCTACATAGGTGTATATAGAACCTCCCATCTTCATAGGTATATATATATATATATATATATATATATATATATATATATATATGTATAGAAGCCCACATCTACATACGTGTATAAAGAACCTCCCATCTTCATAAGTATATTTATGTTTAGAAGCTTACATTTTCATAGTTGTATATAAAACTTCCCATCTTCACAGGTATATATATATATGTCTAGAATCCCACATCTACATAGGTGTATATAGAACCTCCCATCTTCCTAGGTATATATATATATATATATATATATATATATGTGTGTATAGAAGCCCACATCTACATAAGTGTATATATTACCTCCCATCTTCCTAGGTAAATATATATATATATATATATATATATATATATGTATAGAAGCTTACATCATCATAGGTGTATATGGAACATCCCATCTCCATAGGTGTATATGGAAGTTCACATCTTTATGGATGTATATTGAAACATCCCATCTCCATAGGTGTATATGGAAGTTCACATCTTCATAGGTGTATATAGAAACATCCAATCTTTATAGGTGTATATGGAAGCTCACATCTTCATAGGTGTATGTAAAGTCTCACATCTTTATAGGTGTATATATAATCTCACATCTTCATATGTGTGTATAATGTCTCACATCTTTATAGGTGTATATAATGTCTCACATCTTTATAGGTGTATATAGAAACATCCAATCTTCATAGGTGTATATAGAATATCACATCTTCATAGGTGTTTATAAAATCTCACATCTTCATAGGTGTATATAGAAGCTCACATATTCATAGGTGTATATAGAATCTCGCATCTTCATAGGTGTATATCAAATCTCACATTTTCATAGGTGTATATAGAATCTCACATCTTTATAGATGTATATAGAAACATCCAATTTTCATAGGTGTATATAGAATATCACATTTTCATAGGTGTATATAAAGTCTCACATCTCCATAGGTGTATATAGAAGCTCACATCTTCATAGGTTTATAAACAGTATCACATCTTCATAGGTGTAAATATAATCTCACATCTTTATATGTGTATATAGAAGCTCACATCTTCATAGGTGTATATCAAATCTCACATTTTCATAGGTGTATATAGAATCTCACATCTTTATAGATGTATATAGAAACATCCAATTTTCATAGGTGTATATAGAATATCACATCTTCATAGGTGTATATAAAGTCTCACATCTCCATAAGTGTATATAGAAGCTCACATCTTCATAGGTTTATATACAGTATCACATCTTCATAGGTGTATATAGAATCTCACATCTTTATAGGTGTATATAGAAGCTCACATCTTCATAGGTGTATATGGATACATCCAGTCTTCATAGGTGTATATGGAAGCTCACATCTTCATAGGTCGATATAGAATTATACCATCATTATAGGTGAATATGGAAGCTCACATCTTCATAGGTGTATATAGAAACATCCAATCTTCAAGGTGTATATAGAACATCACATATTCATAGGTGTATACAGAAACATTCCATCTTTATAGGTGTATATAGAAGCTCACATCTTAATAGTTGTATATAGAAACATCCCATCTTCCTACAGTAGTGTGTGTAGGTGTATGTAAATCTGACATCTTCATAGGTTTATATAGAACCTCACATTTTCATATAAAAAGGGAATGGCCATATTTTATGTTGAGATCCTTTTGCCTTCAATTGTATTTGGCTTATATGCGTGATAAATATTGTAATATGTGTTTATATGACAATAAAATATGTTTAAACTAACATTTTCATATCTGCTCTGTAGGGAACAGGAAGTTTCAGTGAACTCCATTCCTATACTTCTCTATTATCTCATTAAAGTCAAGTGTTGCCCTCACTACTTTCATCATATATCATACAAAGGCACCCACCATATATCAATACAAAGGCTCTCACCATATATCAGTACAAAGGCACCCACCATATATAAATACAAAGGCACCCACCATATATTATACAAAGGCTCCCACCATATATCAATACAAAGGCACCCACCATATATCATACAAAGGCTCCCACCATATATCAATACAAAGAAACCAACTCTAAAAAATACTGCATCATAATTACCGGTATATACTTTCCACACAACATATCAGTATGTGGGCACCTGCACTTAAATACTGTATCAATTATATACTTCCTGTTATTTATTTTAGTAAAACAGATTACTTCAGAGAATTATACTGGCCATGTTTTAATTACACTGATAATGATGTTATAAATGTAATTTCATTATATCTATAATTAAAAACTGCCCTCTTACATTTCTGTCCACTCATGCATGCATGCTTATTGTTTATTTAGATCTTCATGAAAATTAGGAGCCCTTCTGGATGGTGGGAAGTTTTATTTTTTTATATTCTTTTCAATGCTTGTTTTTGAGTTGTAAAATGTTAGTATTGTCTATTTTCAGTTGGTTACGTTGATGCCGGTAATATTGAGGTAGACACAGATATTATACGTGGTGTAAGCTGCTTTTACATAATATTGACATGCTTCTGCCCTGTATAAAATTAAAATTAGTGTATAAACAAAAAGTAATTAATGCAATTACCAATCTGGTAGACCTAACTAAAAGTAAACTGTTTAAAGGTTAAGTACATAATTTAAATTAATAGAAACTATTTAGCATATACATGTATTGTAAAGATGGATATTTATGCTGGTGGTTGGACTTCATGCTACATGCTTAAATAATATAATGTCGTAAGTTTGAAATATCATACACAGTAATTTAGGATTGGGAAGTAGGAAATATATCTTGTAGACAAGTGTAGCTATAGTGTGCATGCTTTTTAATGGCAGTGTTTCCCATTTATTCAGTGTGATGTTTCACATTTAATTGCCATGTTCCGCATTTTAATCACATTGTTTATTTAATCAGTCAAAGTTTAATATTTGATTGCAGTGTTCCACATTTTAATTGCAGTGTTTCCCATTTAAATTGCAGTGTTTCCCATTTTAATTGCAGTGTTCCATCATAATCTCCATCATTCATCTTCATATTGCTCCATATTGAATTGGGAATCTAAATTACCATCATCATCATCATCATCATCATCATCATCATCATCATCATTATCATCATCATCCTCATTCTCATCATAGTCTCCATCATTCATCTGCATATGGCTCCATATTGAACTGGGAGTCAACATAATCATCATCATCATCCTCATTATATTTATCATCATCTTCAGCATCATTATCATCATCATCATCCTCATTCTCATCATAGTCTCCATATTCATCTACATATTGCTCCATATTGAATTGGGAATCAAAACAACCATCACCATCAACATCCTCCTCATCATTACCATCATCATCATTATCATCACCATAATCATAATCTCAATCATTCGTCTACATATTGCTCCATATTGAATTGGGAATCAACATAACCATCATCATCATCCTTATCATCATTATCATCACCATCAGCAGCATCATCATAATCATCATCATCATCATCAGCAGCAGCAGCAGCATAATCTCCATCATTCATCTACATATTGCTCCATATTGAATTGTGAATCAACATAATCATCCTCATTATTCTCATCATTGTTATCATCATAATCCTCATCGAAGTCTCCATCATTTATCTGCATATTGCTCCATATTGAATTGGGAATCTACATCATCATCCTCATCATTGTCATCATCATCCTCATCCACATTAAAGTCTCCATCATTCATCTACATATTGCTCCATATTGAATTGGGAATCAACATAACCATCACCATCATCATCATCTTCCTCATAATTACTATAATTATCATCATCATCATCATCATCATCATCATCATCATCATCATCATCATCATCATCTCTGTACTGTTTTATATTATGGTTGACAATCAGTCAATGTATAACCCTGCCTGGACACAGCTGACTATAGCTGGTAGCTAGTTACAACATTACACAAAATTACACTACTATAGTAGTACACAAATCTATATTCTCAACAATGCTGCTTTTAAATGAATGCTGGTATCTACAGATATGAACAAGATCTAATTTTACATGTTTTGATGCAATTGAATATCACAATATGGTTATATAATTGTGCATGACACCTTCCATTTCTGATTGAACTTCTCGTCTTCCCAGTTGCTTTATGCCAATCTTGCTTTTTCAAAATCAAGCTAAGATGTTAAATATGTATGAACTTTGATCCTTATCTAAACGCTGCATTCAATCCTTTTTGCTTATAATTCTTTCATCATCATGTCTGATATATTATATATATATTCTATATTTCCAATTTTTGAAGAAAATACTACTCTCAATCATAATTTGCTTTGTTGATTACTTTGAACTGAATTGTATTTTAATACATATAAATTATATATTTTACCAATAAAAGTTTGACCTTGGCCTAGATACTGTGGGTGCAGAGGCATGTACATATATTTAGTAGCAGCTGTAGCAACATGCCTGCATTGCTCAATATCTAGTATGATATCCTGCTTGACTAATATGTGACTAACATAATAATTCTGTTTTGATTGAAAAAAATATTAGACCATACCTTGTATTTAATCAAGCATGTAACCTGGATTTTACTGTATTTATGTCAACATTTGAGTTACAGCAGCTGCTGTATAGATGGTATATTCAAGTTCTGCTTCGCTTGTTCCTGGTGGAATAGTCCATTTATATTCAAGAGTTACTGCATGTAAATAGTTCTTATATGTAGGGGATACTGACAACATTGCTATGGAAGCTTGCATTTATGGGGCCATGACAACAGTGCTATAGCTCTTTGCATATAGGAAATCTAGCAGTATACTACATAAATATTCGGGCAGACTTACACATAGGCAAATATTGAGCCAGACTTAAACATCTACAAATACTGGACCTGACTTACACATAACCAAATACTGGACCAGATATATGCATAAAAATACTGGACCAGGCTTGCACATAAGAAGATACTGAGCCAGGCTTACACATAACCAAATACTGGAACAGATGTATGCATAAAAATACTGGACCAGGCTTGCACATAAGAAGATACTGAGCCAGGCTTACACATAACCAAATACTGGAACAGATGTATGCATAAAAATACTGGACCAGGCTTGCACATAAGAAGATACTGAGCCAGGCTTACACATAACCAAATACTGGAACAGATGTATGCATAAAAATACTGGACCAGGCTTGCACATGCGAAGATACTGAGCCAGGCTTACACACCAACAACAACTGGACCAGACTTGCACATGCGAAGATACTGAGCCAGGCTTACACATCAACAACTACTGGACCAGGCTTACACATAAGAATATACTGAGCCAGGCTTACACATAAACAAATACTGGACCAGGCTTACACATAAGAAGAAACTGAGTAAAGCTTACACATAAACAAATACTGGACAAGACTTACACATAAAAATACTGAACCAGACTTGCACATAAAATACTGGACGAGGCTTACACATAAAATACTGGACTAGGCTTACACATAAATAAATACTGGACCAGGCTTACACATAACCAATAATGGACCAGACTTGCACATAAAATACTAGACCAGACTTACACATAAACAAAAACTGGACCAGACTTACACATAAACATATACTGGACCAGACTTACACATAAAAATACTGGACTAGACTTGCACATAAAATACTGGACAAAACTTACACCTAAAATACTAGACCAGGCTTACTACATAAAATACTGGACTAGGCTTACACATAAATAAATACTGGACCAGGCTTACACATAACCAATAATGGACCAGACTTGCACATAAAATACTGGACCAGACTTACACATAAACAAAAACTGGACCAGACTTACACATAAACATATACTGGACCAGACTTACACATAAAAATACTGGACTAGACTTGCACATAAAATACTGGACAAAACTTACACCTAAAATACTAGACCAGGCTTACACATAAAATACTGGATCAGGCTTACACATAAACAAATACTGGATCAGGCTTACGCATAACCAATACTGGTCCAGACTTGCACATAAAATACTGGACCAGGCTTACACATAAATATTGGACCAGGTTTAAACATAAAATACTTGACCAGACTTACACATAACAAATACTGGACCAGACTTTCAAATAACAAATACACATTAAAAAGGACTGGACCAGGCTTACACATAAACAAATACTGGACCAGGCTTACACATAAAATACCGGACCAGGCTTGCACATAAGAAGATACTGGACTAGACTTACACATATATACTGGACAAGACTCACACATAAACAAATAATGGACCAGGCTTATTCATAAAAATACTGGACCAGACTTACACATAAAAATACTGGACCAGACTTACACATTAAAATACTGAATCAGACTTACACATAGCAAATATTGGACCATGCTTACACATAAACAAATACTGGACCAGCTTATACATAAAAATACTGGGTCAGACTAACACATAAAAACACTAGATCAGACTAACACATAACAAATATTGGACCATGCTTACACATAAACAAATACTGGACCAGGCTTACACATACAAATATTGGGCCAGGCTTACACATAAACAAATACTTGACCAGGCTTGCACATACACAAATACTGGACCAGGCTTACACATAACACATACTGGACCAGGCTTACGTATAACAAATACTGGACCAGCTTACACATAAACAAAACTGGACCAGGCTTACACATAACAAATACTGGACCAGGTTTACACATAACAAATACTGGACCAGGCTTACATATAAACAAATACATGACCAGGCTTACACATAAGAAGATACTGGACCAGGCTTACACATAAGAAGATACTGGACCAGGTTAACACATAAAAATACTGGGCCAGGCTAACACATAAACAAATACTGGACCAGGCTTGCACATAAGAAGATACTAGACCAAGGCTTACACATAACAAATACTAGACCATGCTTTAAACAAATCCTGGACCAGGCTTACACATAACAAATACTAGACCATGCTTACACATAACAAATACTAGACCATGCCTACACATAAACAAATACTGGACCAGGCTTACACATAAAATTACTGGGCCAGGCTTACACATAACAAATACTGAACCAGGCTTACACATAACAAATACTGGACAGGCTTACACATAAACAAATACTGGACCAGGCTTACACATAAGAAGATACTGGACCAGGCTTACACATAACAAATACTGGACCAGGCTTACACATAACAGATACTGAATCAGGCTTGCACATACACAAATACTTGACCAGCTTACACATAAACAAATACTGGACCAGACTTACACATAACAAATACTGGACCAGGCTTACACATAACAAATACTGGACCAGGCTTACACATAACAAATACTAAACCAGGCTAGCACATAACAAATACAGAACCAGGCTTACACATAGCAAATACTGAACCAGGCTTACACATAACACATACTGGACCAGGCTTACACATAACAAATACTGGACCAGCTTACACATAAACAAATACTGGACCAGGCTTACACATAACAAATACTGGACCAGGCTTACACATAACACATACTGAACCAGGCTTACACATAATAAATACTGGACCAGATTTACACATAACAAATACTGGACCAGGCTTACACATAACACATACTGAACCAGACTTACACATAACAAATTCTGGACCAGGCTTACACATAGCAAATACTGAACCAGGCTTCACATTCACAAATACTGGACCAGCTTACACATAAACAAATACTGGACCAGAGTTACACATAACAAATACTGGACCAGGCTTACACATTTCCAATAAAAACACATAAATTCCCATACCAGTATTTGAGAATGTACCCATTTTACTGGGTTTACATGTTGATATATGACCAGCTTTCAGTTTCTTGTCAATAATTTTTTATGATACTGCATGTTTGATATTAAAATCAGACTACATACGATATTTGGTTTGCATATGGCTTGGATTCACTTTATCAGTAGCAGAACATTTTAAGGGTTTTAATGGCTAATGAGGATTAGGGCACATGCAAATTATTGGTATTCATAGGTGCAAGGTGTATTTGTTTTGTATACACACAGGTGCACAGGTGATGGCCAAGAATACTCTGCTGTGGATGATATTTCCAATAAAATTTAGTTTGGGTTAGAGATTATAGGCACTAAATAAGTTAATTATGATAAGACATTAATTAAACTTATAAACATGCATGGCTGAATATCCAATTCAGTAATGTCCTGTTTCTCTGTGGTAAACTGGACATCATTGAATGGTTAAATCATAGCGTAACTAATTAATGTGATGGTGTTTTATTCTTGTGTAGGATAGTTTAATACTTTATTCTGTTCATTTGTTTTAAATAAAAATAACTAATCATCAAAAAGTAACATGAAATTTATTCACGTAACTTTTTCAGGTGTTTACTAGCAATCATGTTTTCATTAAATAATATACCATTTTCCTTTGTTCAGAACAAAAAGACATTGCACTTTTTATAGCTAAAGCAAATGATTTGATTTGTTTTAAAGGAATGTTTAGTAACAGTGTCAGTGTCAAATTGTAACTGGGTGGGGTATCATACCATGTGTCTGCAGCATGATATTTCAGTGTGGTACAATAACAAACCTGTGTAAGTGGTCACCTCTATTAAGCAGCCACTTGTCTTAAGCAGACACATTTGCTATTTCCCATATCTATGCTTTCAGCGCATATTAACCTGTATTAAGCAATAACCTGTCTTTAAAAGGTCACTTTTGTTCCTTCCCTCGATTGACTGCTTAAGACAGGTTTTACTGTATATAGCCTTTGTTACTGTCTCTAGCTGACACTGTTTTGATATACAGTGAAACCTGTCTTAAGCATCTAGTCAATGAAACAAGTAAAAAGGGTCTTTTAAGACATGTTTTGCTTAAAACAGGTTAATTTGCACTTTAAGCATAGAAATGTGGAAAAGCAAATGTGGCTGCTTAATAAAGGTGACCACTTACACAGGTTTGACTGTAACTAGAAAATAAAAGCAATGCCAAACAATAGACTATAGTACTTAATACTATGTTAATAGATAATTATGTTATGATTATAAAAATATATATATATACGTAGCCATACCTTCTACTGTAGAAAATTAACATGAATCTAGTACCACTAATTTTAGTATATTTATCTAAACATTGTTGCAGTTGCTTTAAACATTCCTTAAGTTACATGACATATAAGCTCGGTATTACTGGTATTTAATCATTTATTAATTAACCTCTTAAATATGGATGGCAATAACAATTGTTAAATGCTAAAACAGTTTGATATATGTATTACATAGCAGATTTTATGTTAAAAGATAAAACAAATAAGCAACAATATTATTAAACATTATATTTTCCAAGCACAAATTTATTCAGAAACATAATCATTAAATGACTAGAATAAAAAGAAAATATTACTTTAATTTAATTCATTTAACATTCATAAAACAAAATATGTTCAACAAAACATCTCGAAGATGCCTGCAGTGTATTATATGTACAAAATTGGTTTCTTATAAATATTATAACATGACAGCTATATGTGGTATAATATATAGGTGATGCAAGAATCCCACACTGCCACACCAGCCAAGTCATCTCAGTCACAACAAGAGTAAGTAGCCATTCTCCTTCTTGGATTTTCAGCTCAACTATTCGAAGAATAAAAAGAGCTATTCTACTCGCACAGTGTTGGCGTCGGCGTCACACCTTGGTTTAAGTTTTGCGTGCAAGTCCCAAGGCCTATCTCAGTAACCATTGCATGTATTGACTTGAAACTTTATACAGGACTCCCCAGTCAACAAACTTACTACAACAACTAAGTGAGATAACTCTTGTATGAATATAATTTAAAGTTATTGCCCTTGTTCGACTTATAAAATCTGGTTGAAGTCTTGCGTGTAAATACCATCAAATCCATATCTCACTCACCACTAAATATATTGGATTGAAACTTTGTAGTCATGAAACCAACTAAATTTATCAAGTAGGATAACTCTTGCCAGATTTTATTTGGGCAAATTATGACCTTTGTTTGACTTAGAAATTCTATAACTCAGCAGCCACTGCATGTATTGGATTGAAACCTCATACAAGGTATTGCAGTTATAAGACCTACTCAATTTAGTTAGTTTGATAACTCTTGTTTGCTTTGATTTGTCATCAATAATCCCAATAAAATTTGTACTTTTGTGAGATATATTTGAATAGTCGAGTGCTGTCTTATCGACAGCTCTTGTTAATAATGTCAACCACTGTTACATTTTGTCCTTCTGCAAGGTTGCATTGAACCTAGTTAAACCTGCCAAATCATACATCAGTTTTTCATATTTCTTTTTTGATCATTCAGTTATCAATCATAAAGAGTTTTTTTACTGGCTAGGAGTCAGCTCGGTCTCTGCTGAAAGTTACTTGACTGATATGGGTTTTATATTGTTTTCAAAAGGTATTATTAAGTTAAGTTTTTACCGGTATTATAAAGTTTGTTTGATTTTATCAGCATATAATAAAATAACATTCTTAAAAGTTACATTGCAATGCATGCATGCCCCACTGATATTCCTACAAATGAATTTAAATTAAATTATTGTCCATTTTTCCCCATTGTTAATCATAATATCCCACTGTAACAAGGTAGAGTAACAATATCACTTGTATATGACAGTGATGACCAGGAGGAGTATGAAGACGTAGATGGTGTCGGTGCTGGAGGAGGTGAAGAGGAGCCCACACAAGACGGTATTTATGGTTATATTCAGATTTGCCCCGTCATCATTCTAAGACTTTAGCTGGGCCTGGTTAGCTCAGTCAGTAGCAAGTTTGACTACCAATTCAGTCTTGCAAACAATACGAGTCTTGCAAACAATACGAGTCTTGCAAACAATACGAGTTTTGCAAACAATACGAGTCTTGCAAACAATACGAGTTTTGCAAACAATACGAGTCTTGCAAACAATACGAGTTTTGCAAACAATAAGAGTCTTGCAAACAATACGAGTTTTGCAAACAATACGAGTCTTGCATGTCCACTTGATCTCTGTACAGAGACAGCGTTCATCTTTGGTGAATTTTCATGAAATATTAAAAAAGTTATTTGTAAAAATGTGACTTTGAGAGGTACTTTTCCCCCGATTTTTTACACCATTCCATACCATTAGGTCACGTGGGTTCACCACCCTGTTTATAAGATTTTGTAGTTTGTATCCAAGAACATGTACCAATATAATGATCATTTTTAGCTTCAGGTACATTTTACAATAAAAACAGTGCTACTGAGATAATATTCGTTTGATTACCACAAATCTGGTTTTCCATTCTACTGTATCAATTCTATTTAACTTTAATAGACGCGGTACACAAAGTAAGCGTGACCTATTAATATGCTGATTTATTTGTATGCTACAGGTACATTTTTTGATATGAATATAAGGAATGACCTTTATTTGCCGGACATACGCGAGATATAAACTTGGATATTATAATGCTCAATTTTACATGAACCAATTAAGAATTAGATACGTTACACGTGATACATGAGGAACGGAGAAAAATATTTTATTTACTTAAATTACAGTTTCTTGTCACATTAAAATGCATGCACAGTTAAACCTGGCTTAAATAGCCAATCAAAAGAAGGAGCAAAATTGGTTGTTTAAGACAGGTTGTTGCTTTATAGAGGTAAATATTATCTGAGTTCACATCTCATTAACACTCAACAAAAAAAATCATTCTTTTACTAATAACAGTTTTTTTTACTTCATTATACCCAATAAAAAAGTGTTTAAAAAAAACGTGATTTACCTCTTGTATCATATTCCTGTAACATTTTTTATTTGTTTTTAATTTTGTATTCTTTTTGTTTCAGAAATTTATGAAGTATTGGAATAGTGGTCATGGAAACTGAGAGGTGCGAATGATAATATAAAGACAATCATTGAACTGAATAAACATATTATTCAAGATGGAAGTTTCTGAGAAATCCCCAAAAGTTCTGAGAAATAATAGCAGGACTTATTCATTCATATATTTTTGTTAAGTTTGACAAGCAGCATTTTCCTATAATATGTGGTATAATCTATGTAGTATGTGTTGAAATTGTGGCTAGATGTGTTTGTCCTAATTAGTTCTGACAGTATTAATCATTAACTCAGTACATGGATAA
The DNA here is from genome assembly GCA_029582155.1 of Panopea generosa. Classification (NCBI taxonomy): domain Eukaryota; kingdom Metazoa; phylum Mollusca; class Bivalvia; order Adapedonta; family Hiatellidae; genus Panopea; species Panopea generosa. The sequence goes on along the minus strand of CM055901.1, from coordinate 29,701,933 downwards.
TGCACTAAGATTTTTACCAATAATCTAACTGACATGGCGTGGGTGAATATTGGTTTGGAACTATATGTGACACCATCTTATTATGCAAGTTATTATCCCATTTTAAATTACGTTGCAGAAGTGTAATAAACCCATAAGATATTTTTTATATTAACCTAGTGTAATATCACCCCCCGATTCCATGTTTGGCATTTTCCGTTTAACTCGACTTTGTACCTAAAATGCTGAGCTTCTCTCCAATTTGCCCGAACATATAAGTTAATGATGTTGATTTATCATGATAAATTTATGTTATTTTGAGACATTACGCCATACGATGACTGCTGAAAACTAATTTGCTACATCTTTATAGAGGTGATCTGAATTATAAATGGTAAATGTACCATTTTCCTAAGTTATGTGATAAAAAGAATCTTACATTCTTGTTCATTATCATTGAATATTAAACTTGTCTGCAAAAATGATATGATGCTCAGCAGAGTCTCACATGATATATTTTTAATACTTATTTAATAAATTCAATAATAAATTAGCACTCATGTAAGATCCTCTATGTACGTTAGAACTAAACAATGCAATTATCATAAAGAAATGGTGCATGTGCCAGATGACAGTAGAGCTGTTTGCTTTTGCTTATTCTGTCAAGCGATTGGTCGATTCAGATTACTTAAATAATTTTTTTTTACCTGTTATATCATGGAAAAATGCTGTAAATGATTGATTGACAGTAAGAACAGTTAGCTGATGGACCTGTTTTTTCTTTTAATAAATGTTACAGTTCAAATTTTTAAATATTTATTATATTAATCTTTGTTGGACATTTTTTTTTGTATTGAAAAACTGGAAGGTTTAATTTAAAAGCAAATCAACTTTGTTGAATATATTTTACTTGTTTAGATGCCATTATTGCCATTAAATTTTATTATATATAATAATTAATAAAGTGATTACTAGAGTACCTGCAGGTCGGGTAACACAAACCCAATTCTCATGAATTAGAAAAAGAAATGTATTCTATATTAAAGGTAAAGCTCTGGTTACCAGTAGATAATAAGAGAATCTGGTACCCCAAATCTAAATTTTGTTTTAATGATAAATCTTTAAACATCCTGGTTACCAGTAGATAATTGGAGATTCTGGTACCCTAGATCTAAATTTTGTTTAAATGATAAAGATTTGAACATCCTGGTTACCAGTAGATGATTGGAGATTCTGGTACCCAAGATCTAAATTTTGTTTAAATGATTAAGCTTTGAACATCCTAATTACCAGTAGATAATTAGAGATTCTGGTACCCCAGATCTAAATTTTGTTTTCTGTCAGTGCCTTATGTGTTTTTTTAACCACTGATTTTTTTTATGTATGTGTAACATTGTTATTAGTAAAGCAATGAAACTTTTTTTAATTAATTTTGTGTTCTGTGAAGGCTACATTCTTTTTGGTTCAACTTATTTGCTAAAATTACACTATTACAATAATGTATATACGATTAGACTTGCAAATGCAGTCAAAATACTGATACTGATCAGTATACCAAGTCACAGTAGCATTTTAGTAATCTTTCATGAGCTGATTGCATAATAGTATTTTTCAAAATTATTTCATGAACCAAATTTTTTAAAAATGTTATGACTTATTTACCATAAAAATGCTCAAAAATGTGCATCTTATTACTTCTATAATGAAAATTTCAGAATATTTATTTACAAATGTAGAGAAAATATATATTTTCAATTTATTTTATTAGAAGTGTACAAATGTATATATTATAGTGAAGTGTTTGATTTATATGAAAATTTGCAAGGTCCCATTTCTTAGGTCTTGAGACTGGGCCCAGTTTCACTAAACATTTCAAGCTGAGATTTTTCTCAACTCAAAAATTTCAATTTCTCTAAATGATTGCTTGATCACAATATACATTGAATGACCACAAATAATTGTAGTTTGAATAAATCTGTTCTCATTGGTAGAGAATAACCGGCAAAATGATAAACCTAAATGAAGTTACAGCTTTCAAAAGTTCGAGTTGAGGAAAACCTCAAGTTGAGATGTTTAGTAAAACCAACCCTTGTCTGGTTGCCTATTGAGCTCCATGAATCTTTTCATAAAAAGTAACCGTATTTGTGATAAAAACAAATCTTTTTGCTTATATTTGGAGTAATTACCTTCAGATTTCTATATGAATGATATTGTATCTGAATAGATTAAAAGGAAATGGTCTACTTGTAGAAAATTGGACCCGGAACTGATGGGTGGTTTGTTTGAGTCACCCCCACCCACCAAGACCAACATTAGTTTAAACTTTTTTTGTTTTACTTCAATTGTGAAACAAGTTATTACCACTTTGACAAATCAAGCTCGAAATTGTCCTGGGTAGAATCAGTACTAAGCTTACGCGGAAAAGGTATCTTGCTCAAGGACACCAGGCATAGCCATAGCAGAGGATTGAATCCACTATTCTCTGATCATGGGTCAGGTGCTGGACCACATGCTCCACAAGACCATGTATTGTATCCTTCATTGGCTTCAGGCTCTGGTTCTAACAAGGAAGATATTGAACAGAGCTTGTTAAAGTAACATGATGGGGATTAAAAATGTGGATTTTGTTGTTCACAAAGGAGATTTTTCTATATCGGTATATAAAATCAATTTTTGGTACCAGTTTTGTATTTATAATATTGACTAAAGCCAGATTTTTAAATATAATAGTAGTAAAATAAGAGAGTATGTTTTATGCATTCACAAAAACTAGTGGGGAAGTAGTGTAGTGGATAGAGTGTTGGCAGCTCATGCCAGAGGCTGCAGGTTTGATCCTAGAATGACCCAAACTACTAAAAATAACAGCACTCAGTTCTGGTTCTACCCAAGAAGTGGACTTGAGAGCTGTTCATACATAAGCTCTGAGCTTTTTTCGCAATCAAGCTAAAACTTAAAGCTAATGATCAGTGTTACACAAAACATTTCTATAAAGAGATTCAGAGCTCTTTAGTTAGCAAAACTGTTGATTAGGCCATATTTAGAGATGGACATTCTGTGTTTATGAATGATGGTATGTGACTAGTTATAAATGATTTAGATTAATTATTAAATATATCCAGGAATTGCTATACATCTGTTATGTTTAGTTTAAACAGTTATAGTTTATGCATTTTGATGACTTTTGACAATTTCATTGTTTAAAGGGAATATATCAGGATTTTTCAAAATTTTAAAGTTGACCTATAAACCATGCTAATACAACTCACTGAACCCATATTGCCAAAAGATACTGATTTGACCATGTTGAAATAATATTTTGAAAAGGGTTTTCCTAACATGGGCTATGCACCTGTGTTAGACTAAAATAGATTTGCGATTTAAAATGGCAGCATATTTTTTGACAAATCAAATGATTCGCGTGATTTCATTTTGATTTCAATTTGATCTGTTATACAGGTTTACACGTAGTAAAAATTGTATCATCTGAGAGAGGGTCAGAATACGCTGTGAAGGTCATCAAACAGTATTTAAGTGCTATCTATTTTTAGAATGTGGATTTTGTTTAACATTACAATTTGCAAAAAGAGTTTGTCAAGTTTTGCTAGATTTGACATAATAAACTGTTTGGTTTATATTTATTAATGATAATGAGACGCTTTTTATCCATTTTAATAAAAATAAAGAAAATGTTAAAGACATTTTTAGCATATTATCCCTATACATTCCCTCTAAAATAGCAAAATTATAACTGGTAATTTCATTGTTTTTAATCATTAAATTATTGGCTTCAGTGAAATATCATGCTAACTTGTGGCTTTCAGACTCCTGACCCGTCAGTGCTCACTCGATCAAATAATGTTAGTTTGAATGAATGAGACATGAATGAATGGGGTTTTACGGCTTACCAACACATTGTAGGTTATTCAACTGCCAACAGGAAGAAAGAGTTCATTCTACGCATACAAAAACAACAAATTAACATACAGATTAAAAAATCACATCAACAAATGAATATGCAGAATGAACCTAGAACCTTGATACCTGCAGAACTGCACAATTTCAGCATCTTCTATTGTATTACTCAAATTGTCGCTTCTTAAGAGATGCATGAGATCCTATTCTTACCATCACTCATATGGCTACCTGGAACCACACAGGAGTTGGTAATTTAACCACAATAATGACCATGACAAAAAATGATTAAATGAATATAACACTCATTTGGAGGATTCCTATCCATTTGAAGAAATCGACATCTTAGCCGGAACCACACGAGGTCTTATCACTCATATGGCTCCCTGGAACCACACATAATTTTACCTCAATAATAAATATGACAAAAAATGTTAAAATGAAGATGACACCCATTCAGAGGACATAACAATCGTATTTTAGAAGTTCTCTGTTTTTTAAATACATATATTTATGGAGTCAAGTTTTTAGAGATTTTCCATGGAAATATCACTGTTTTAGAAGTTGTCTGTTTAATTAAATGGGCACCAGTATGAATGTATATTTAGTTATAGAGATGTGATTGTTTGGAGAGACAACTCTTCGTATATATATAGGGCATGACTGTTTACAGAAATGTGAATGTTTACAAAGAATAAGCTGTTGATGAAAATGTGTTTATGGGTTACTGTTTGTGGCAAAGGTATGAAGAAATAAGAGCTTATAGAATAAATAACTGGTTATTTTAAAAAGTAGCTGGTTATGTAAAAGACAAACGGGTTATGAAGAAATTACTTGTTATAAAACAATGAGTACTTTATAAATATATTAATGCTTTATAAAGCAGTGATTGACAAAGGAGTAGTGGTCTAGTAAGGAGAGGTGATTACTGCTGAAGAGCTGACTGCATTCAGAGTGATTGTTTATAGAAAAGTGGGTATTTAAGTACAATAACATATTTATCTTTTTCTCCTGAACACCATTATCTAAGATTGGTGTAAATAATACTAAAATATGTTTATGTAAGTAACCAGTTCAGATTAAGTATTTCAATGTTTAATGTAAATCTTAAGAATATGTAAGAAATGGAAAATTAAAAAAAAAAGATATTGGGGTCATATTCACAAACCTATTCTTAAGAATATTCTTAGAATTAACTTTGAAAATAAAAATTAGGAGACCATTTTTTTAGACATAAATTTGCAAGCTTGTAGTAACATCTAATATAGAGTCCTAATAAACTCACGCAATAATTACTCAATCTGTCTAGCGTAAACTAGATATTTTATCTAGGGTTGAAATTTGGATTTCAAGCTCAAGTCTAAGAATATTCTCAAGAAGGTTGGTGAATAAGACCCCTAGGGCAAAAGCAACTAATTTCTGTGTATAATGCCAGCTTCAAGGTGTTTGCAGTTATAATAAAGAAAAACTATTTGTAATATTTTATATTTGTCCATCATTTATTAAGATTAAAGGAATTATATCTAGGGGAAAATTTTTTACTATGTGTAAACTTGCATATAACAGATCAAATTTATAACAAAATGAAATCACGTGGGTCAGTTCAATACGTCACAAAATATGTTGCAATTTTAAGCAGGAAATCTAATCAAGTCTAACCTAGGCATGCAGCCCAAGTTCGAAAATCCTTTTCAGTATATAATTTTAGCATGTTTAAATAAATAAACTTTTGGCAATACAAGGTCATGAGTTAATATAATGATATTGGCATGACATATTGGAAAAAAATGTTTTAAGCCAATTATAAAATTTTGAAAAATCCTGATAAATTCCCTCAAAAACTTGAGAGAAAAAAAACACACAGTCATTTCAGTTTTATAACATTTATTTTGCATGAAAAATGTTCATCTCATCATTTAGTTACATTAACTGTATATAGTTACACATTATAGCAAAAATTTACACAGTTGCCTTGCCTAACATTCCATACCCATCCTCTATTATTCTGACTAGTCGAAGAACCATGCCTCATTGTCTCTTCAAGAGAGAAGGCACTACTAGAAAAATTTTAAAATACTTCACTGCTGATCTGCTGAATAATAAACAAAATATTTTTTTAACTTATTTATTTTTGTGACAAGTTCTTCCAACTTACGGTAGACAAGTCACGCTTCCTGGGTAGAACCAGTACAGAGCATATGCAAGTAAAGTGTTTTGCTCAAGGACACCACACAAAGGTGTGGCAGAGGATCAAACCCACGATCCTCAGATCATGGGTCTGATACTCCACCACTAAGCTACACACTCAACAAAATATGCTGTGTCTACAACAAATACATGAAGCATGTTGTATCTTTGGTATTGGAATTCCAATACATAGCCTTACATGGTTAATGTCAGAAGAAAAACATACATGTATTTACCCTTTACTCCATAGATACGCGTTTTCCTGCACCAATCACAGAAGGCCTTTGAAAACAGTGCAGGAAGAGTTCAGATTGCTCGTGACAAGCAATCTGAACACTTCCTGCACTGTTTTCCACTCCGTCAGTTAATATAAACATAATTCACCCATTGCTGATACATGGTGAATTAATGCTTTCAATTTGGAAGAGTCCAAAAAAATGCTTATGAAGCAAAGAGCTAAGCAAAGTAAGATATTGACTTAGCTATATTATGAACAAAACCATAGAAATATGTTTATGTTAAAACTTTTATTTCACATTGATTGTGAAAGTTTTTACCGAAAGATTGAAGGTAAGAGAAAGAAAGTTAATGAAATTTCCCTCATTACTTGTATTGTAGTTAATTAATGATTTACTCCTGATAAGTCCCTTTCCTTCTATTTTTGTGTTTTATTGTGCCCCAGCCATTCAAAGACTGGAGAAGGGGTATAATTTAAGTGTTGCCCCTGTCTATGTCTGCATGCATCCATCAAATTTTTTTTCTGATGAATAACTTTTGAAAGGGTATTTAAACTTATCTTATCAATATTTGATGTGTAGCTGTATAATTATATAATAAAGTTCAAGTTCTATATTTGTCAACATTGGTCAAATTTTACAGGAGTTGTGGCCCCTTTTCGACGTAATTTTTTATGAGGGCATCCACGTTCTATAGAAACATTTCTAGTTTTAATTGTTTTATTGTTTTCCTTTTGTTTTGTTCTTCATTATTTAGTTTTCATTGTTTTTATTTACACATAATGTAAGAAAATTTCTTCCAGTGCAATAACTGTTACAAACATAATATATATATATATATATTGCTTAACAATCAGTGTTTGAGCGCAAAAGGGAAAATGTGGCAATGCTGAAAACATAGTTTACTCATGTTTGCAAAGGACTTATGTAGAAGGATAGAAAAGTTTAATATATCTACTAAATGTTTATAAAGTTGCATGCAAAGAATTAATAATTTTTGGCAAATAAATCATTCAAATTTCACAGGCAACTGATTTCTTTTACAAAAAGTGTAAGGTATATGTAACCTTTGAAGTTATGTTTTATAATGGTTTTTTGAATTTAAAATATTGCAGTTTGAAGTAAAATTTCAAGTGTCTTACCTTGATTTTTAAGTTGCAGTATACAAATTTTATAATCATAATTACTTCAACAATTTTTAACACATTTTACTGGAAATGGTATCATTTGTGCAAAAAAAGAACTTTATATTTCTGAGATGAATGAAAGTTCCGATATTTGAAAACAAGATTGTTGAGATTTTGCAGTGAATGTGTGAGCATTCATAACATCTCTGTTTGTTAATCAAATCTGAATCTGACTATTATTTGTTGCCATATGAGGATATTGCCCTCCAAATATCACCAGTTTAAAACGTAATTCATAATAATTATTTTATAAATTATTAACAGTTGTTATAAAACTAGTCATGTCACTCCAGTTTGGAAAACATGAGAAAAATCAAAATATTTTAAAATACAAATTGATGTTTTTGAAGATTTTTGTTTTTTATCAGTATGACAATTTCTGTCATACTGATAAAAAACTGATGAAATTATAATTTATTGAGCACTTCTGTAAAAAAAGACCACAAATCTGTAAAAAGTATTTCCATCATTTAATAACCAGGTGTATGACCCTACGAAATTCAGGGTCTAAATACCTACTGGGGTGTTGTACAGGTAATGTAACAGTGGTACCTGCAGATACATGTACAATGTACACGATATTCAAAACTTGCGTTGAATGAAAATATATCAAAACTGTGTAAAATATGCTTCTATAAATTCTGTTATATATTTTCTTGTTAATGTCCAAATATCTGGTTTGGATCCAGTTCATTATTTCGAGGCAGTAGAATGTCATGTTGCTCGTCATTGTACAATAGTTGTTTTTTTATTTATTTTTTTTTTTTATATCATTTTAAGACTTAATAATGACAGACCTTGCCACATTCAGAACTTTGATTATGCATTAATTGTTATTTCACACTTGTAACCTTTTATAAATCACCATTTAACGGAATATATAATTTAAAAAAGATTGGTGATTCACCAAATTGAAGTTAACCTGTTACTTCATATAATAGACACCTTTTGACACCTCTAATATAGACGCTTTTGGACACCTAATATAGAAGGCTTTTGAATTCTTGGGTGAATTATGTTTATATTAAATGACAGAGTGGAAAACAGTGCAGGAAGTGTTCAGATTGCTCGTTACGAGCAATCTGAACTCTTCCTGCACTGTTTTCAAATGCTTTCTGTGATTGGTGCTGGAAAACGTGTATCTATGGAGTAAAGGGTTAAACAATATTTCAAATGTCTGAATTGTGTGAAAAGAAGAACTTTGATAGATGGAATGTAAATTAAGACTATTCAACATTAATATAAATATATTTCAAATTTCAACTATGTGGATCTTTTAAAAACAACAAAAGTATCATTCAGTGTTCAAAAATTGTGTCTTGTTTATTTTGAGGTGGGGGGGGGGGGGGGGGGGGAGTTGTTAAACCCATCAGTTCCCATAGCTGATATAATATATTCATAAATTTTTCAAGAGTCTACTTTACGTTTATTTAAAACAGAAATCTGGGATTTCAACGAGTACACTCTTATTAACCCTCGGGCATACTACATTAATGAGTATGACAAAAGGTATAGAAGGTTATATTAATAATCTGAAATAATTTACAATTAGACCCAGTGTTCCCAGCAATCATGTGCCATAATGTTGCAGTGGTTTAGTGTTTACCGAGTTATAGAAGGGCCTTTCATATATTTTTTATGACTGTACTAAATTTACTTCAAATTGCTTAAAAGTGTACTGGCACTTATCTGTTTCCAACATTGGTAATACAGGTATCCTGCATGGGTTTGAAGGTGTGGATAGAAAACTCCAACCTGAGGGATAACTGTTTTAGCAGTTATCCTGAGACAGAATTTTGAATCCGCAGCAAAAAATACAACATGAAAGATGCTTTTTCTTGTATACAACCCTGTGTGATTTTTTAAGATTTTTGTTCCAGTTTATTTTTTATAATAGCAAGGATACCATAGAATTTATGAATGAATATGTCGTAACACAACGATTTTATGAACGACATGTCGCAACACAAGAACTTTATCTCAGCCCTAGGGTGAGATAGAAATATCTAACTCTGTTAAAAATACAGATATCCTTATTAGGTGTACAAGAGAACATTATTTGTATCAATTGAATCTCAAAACTTGTTAGTAAATTATTATTCAAATTATTTCATAAAAAATAAGGTACCGGTACATAACTTTTTTAATTTCTCCGGAAATTTATACCAATTTTTTTCTAAGCTCATGCATGAATTGTGTATTAAATTTTCAACTTGTTTAATATCTTTGTTTAATACTATGTTTGTTATTTTGTTTGTAATAATTTGTTCTTTCAACATTCTGAAAACAAAAGCATTTTTAATGAATTTATCTACGATATAGAAATAATAGTAAAGATCCCGTTTTTTTCTTTAAATGCATTGTCTTTTTTATTTATTTATATTCCAGCTGATTGTCTGTTACCGATGTATAAACACTAGTACTAATATACGGTTTAGCGCTGTTTTCAACATATTGTCCAATTGACATTTTAGTCGATTTATATTATATGGATTCCAGCTTATAAGTCTTTAGTGTGTAGAAAGAATCTTAGCTCTCCTCACTAAGGACCATTACATAGCAGTGATAAACAAGTACATCAACTGGTCAGTTACTTCAGTGGAAGGTGAAACATGTGACAATATGGTAAATACATTAGCCTTCTATGAATTGTGGAAAAAAACTGGGAATTCTAGTACAGTAGACCTTACACCAAGAGATGTTAGGTACTGGGATAAACTAATTGGTAGAGGAAGAAGTCAGTTCATCTGAGAAGAGTAGTTATTCCACAGGCAACCTTGATCATAAGTTGGGGCTAGAACATGCTGTCTCAATAGTCAGAGATACTTGATTTTGCCATAAAAATTACCATCATCCAAGAGCTAAAAATCGGAATGTTATTCGAGAAAATAGGACTTCAATGTCCTAAGTACTCATGTCATTAAATTTATCTGCTCCTTGCTTGTTCTCCTTTCCATTAGCCATGCACATCAGGTCTATCTTGTTTAAAGGACATAATAGCTGTCAGTCTTTAAAGGCATTATATCAGGGAAAAAGTGCTATAAATGTCTCAAAATATAAAATTATTTCAAAAATAGATAAAAGAGCATCTCATTATCATTAATAAATAAAATCCAAAAATGGTTTGGTATGTCAAATTCTCCAAAACAAGACCCAATCAATATGTAAATTGGAGTGCAAAACTTGAAATGAAATCCCCATTCTTAATATAGACAGCACTTAATAACCTTTATATCGTCATTCAGACACTTTCTAAGATGAAATAAATTGTATTATGTGTAAACCTGTATAACGGGAAATCTATTTTAGTCTAACCTAGGCCCGTAGCCCAGTTTAGGAAATCCCTTTTCAATACAATTTCTGGCATATTTAAATAGATATCCTTTTGGCAATACAGAATCAGTGAGTATATTATAGGCATGCTATATTGGAAATAAATGTTGTTAGCCATTTAAAATTTTTGAAATCAAAATTGCAATTTATGGCAATATAGAACTGGTAGTTTTACTTCAATCACACCAATGAAAAAAAGTGAAGCGCAACTGAAATAAGAGGTCACCTACTTTTGCAGGTACATGTCCATTTGTACTTAAATTCCACTCGTTTTTTTTTTCCACTTATTGTGAAGATGAACCTTATTCAAGAATACAAATCTATAAATCCATGGGTAACCAATTTGAATCTCCATTGGTCACAGTCTCTATGACGATTGATTGATATATGACAATGCATTTCATTGTCATTAGTCTCTCACCGCTGATTCAAGTGGGGAAGTTATCAGTTACATGAGGAGATAGGCATGTTCGAGTACTGGTTAAACTTTCAGGATCCCCCAAAAAAAGAGTGGTATGGTTTACTAACCATCTGTTAGACCTCAATGGCCTAAAAATCGTGCTAAATATTAAATCAACCAATCAAGGACACAACACACTCAATCAGTGTCAGAGTGCTTCTAGACCATAGATAGACCATGGATAGTTAATTTGGGAATGTGAAAGACAACAGAAGTAACAATTAAATCTAAAAGTTTATACAACAATGGTACACATACAATATACAGAACAGAAAATATTTCCAAGCACAGAAGTTGATCAAATTAATGAATGAAATAGTGTTTAACAATGCATTAACATATATGTTGTTAATGTCACTAATTCTTGTTATCTCCCAGGCCTGACAACTATATATCATATCAAAACCTTTAGTACACAAAAATGTAATGTAACAATGTCATGTGCCATGTAAGTTATGTTAAAACACTGTGTTTTTTCAAGTTTTCACCTGATGAAGACAAATTAAAATCGAAATATTTTGGAAGAGGATGCTAAGATATTATAACTTACGAATTCTTTCTCATGAGAAAAAGAGTGAAGGGTTTTAATTTATTTACATTTTGGAATGAACAAATTTTCAACACTACCATTATATGGCGACATATAAGTAGAGGAACAACCCAGATGGATGCACATGAATCTGCATAATATCACCATCCTTCTGCAAAACTAGCAAACCTTCTTGCATAAAACTTTTGACTGAGCTGGACTTGACTTCTAGGCTTGACCCTACAATGCTCAGTGGTGAGGGGCAAGCTATCTGGAGGAGGGGTCTTGGACATCTCTGCACTGGAGGAGCATTAAAGGGATTTAAATTTTGATGATTGTATACAACATACCATTTGCAGACAATATATTTGTAATGGTAAAAGGTTCTTCAAGTGAATACTTTTATAAACTAATAAGGGATTTAAATCTTAACTTGTTATTATTAAAACCCTTTAGTCTATTGCTTTCCAACATTTGACCATACAAGTGTTATTAGACACTCCTGCTCATACATGAATGGTCTATATATCGCCATTTACAGTTCCTTGATATTTTTATATATTAAATTATTCATTAAAAGACATAAAGATTGACACTGCACTCCATTACTGTATAACTGTATTTTATAGCATTCAAATACTTGATCAAGGCTAGAATTTAACTTTTAAAGTTTCAACTGGCCAAATTTGAAACCAACTAGCCAAACCAATTTTCGCGGAAACTTGTAGTCCTAAATGTCTTAATAAACACAAAATTAATTATTTCAAAGCCTGCGTGTTATTTAATATGCATTATTAGCTTTTTTTTTATTATTTATAGACAATGGTATCAAGGTTATTATATATGTTAAGGTACAATTCAAAGCAGTACTTTACAAAACAAAATATTTTAAAAAATAAAATTGTCTTTGTTATTTATTATACTACCATAAATAAATAAACATTTTTTAACAAAACCAAAAATATGAATCATGGATTCAACAATAACAAGTGTACAGAGACCGAAATTGGACATACGCACATTTCTATTTATAGAATTAATATAGCCAATGGCCTTTCGTTTTAAAATAAGATCTAGATCTAGCCAAGGACGATTGTTTAACATGTGTAAATGTTCTGATATCATAGTAATGTAGTTTAATTGTCGATCGCGTGGTTTCTAAAATTGACACACCATTTTTTTTCAATGCCAAGTTTAACAGCTGACAAAATATGTAAACAATAAAGTTGACGGGTTTCAACTTAACTTTTATTTTATAGAGCGAGTGCGCAATCGATCAAACTAGACGCAGTCTACTCATTATGGTTGACGGGTTTTAACTTTACTTTCTTTTTGCAGAATGAACTCGATATCAAAAACAATTGGACGTAGTCTACACATATTACATATTTAATACACTGTCATTGACAATCGTGCTGCGAGGGGGTAATTTGGTAAAATTGACAAGAATCTGTTATTTTTACCAGGATAATACTTGTTTATTTTCACAAAGCAATAAAATGAATACAATCAGTAATTTTCTCAACTTGATAATCCACTTCGCAAAAAAATGCCAGCTTAAGTAATTTCAACTCGCATTTTGTGAGTGGTGAGTGCTTAAATTCGAGTCCTGTTGATAAAACTTAATCACAGATGAGCAAATTAATGTTTTAATGATCATGAAGAACTTTATTGAATGCATTGTAGGACGACTCGAGATCAAACAACATCTGGCGTACTTGTGTGTCGTCCAGTTCTTCCGATGCTGACATACTGCTGAACTTGTCCAGCCTGCAGAAAAACAAGCAAATCATCAATAAATATACTTACACATGACTTGTATTTCTATATTAGACCTTTCAGTTCTTCTTTATAGACAATTGCATTATCATTTCTATACTAGCACCCTTAAGTTCTTGTTTATTAGCACTCCATAATAAAATTTCAAATTCAAGTTTTTAATATCAAAACAAATGGTTTAAGCTGCAGTATGTAAGCTGTTCAACCATTTTGTGAATTTTACAAGATTCATGGAATTTGATCTTGACAGAGGAATACTGCAAAGAAAGATGACCTGTTGCTACAAGGAAATATAACTCATTGCAAATGCAAGAAAAGATAACTCCCACTAGTCTAGCAACTTCAAGGAAAGGTACTTTGGTGGATGCATCAAAGAAAGAAAACAAGGTCGATAACTGGTGGATCTAAGGAAAGATAGACTCTATTGACAGCAAGGAAAGATAACTGGCGGATACAAGGAAAGATAGACTTTATACTTTTGGCAAAGAAGATACTATTAGGCAATTTTGTTCATGTATTCATCACACAAATGATGTTAATTTAGTTAATCCTTCCCACTCTCCAGATAGGCCACATATCCATATAATTTACAGAAATAAATTTCAAGATATGGATTCTTTCGAATATTGCACTTATCAGACACACACACACACACAAATTAAATTACTCAATATGGAAATAAATAAAGAAACATGTGTATAACAATGTAAACGAACATGCAATTTTTGTTGTTGTTGTTGTTGTTATTCCTACAATGCTTTACAATGGCATGCACATAACTTAAAACTCATATTAACCAGAACTGGTAAGTCATATATGCTCATTAAAAATGCACAATAACTGGTGAAATTGACCATTTTCTCAACTTGACAGTGCAGTGACACTCCTAAACAAAAAACAAAGTATTTCTTCAAATGCTCTAATATGCATCAGCCTATTAAAATTCAATAAAAGTAACATTTTTAACATCAGCAATGTCTCACTGCTCTACTCATTGGCATGCAAGAAATCACAGTCCCTATGAAACATTTTGTAAATAATTCAAATTAAACACATATTACTTTTTTATTAGCCCAAGCATTAGTGTTAACATCATTAAAAAGGGCAATCCTGAAGTAAAACATAACACTGAATTGAATTGATTGAATATTAAGCATCATTTTTATTACATCGAGAGCTTAAAGATGATCAGTTAACTTAACCACCGTTTCCTGGGATCATGAAAGGTTAACCAGTACTGAAGCACACACCATCTCAGCAAGTAACTGATAAGATGAATAAGACCCAATATTGTATATCAATCATCACAAAGACTGTGGCCGAGCATGGTTCAAACTCACAACCCCTGGAATTAATAGTCAAACAAGTTACCAGCTGAGCTAATGGGTCCGGCTTTTCAAAGTTGATCAGTATGATACAGATATGTGAAAAAATGATCTGGTGTTATGTTTCCCAAAAGACACACCCTGTGGCATAATAGCATCTAATTGCTACATAACTATTTAAGCTTGGTGTATAAACACACATTGAGAAAACAGTAAATAGTTTACATTGAGATCCCTTACCAATTTTGAACTTTTTCTTTGCCCTCAAAATCTGATGACAAGATACTTAATCGACTCATGGCATCCATCAACTCTTTAAGATCTGGCTGAATCTGAAACAAGAATGACATTAAGAATCAACGGTGTATCGATTTCATCCAAAGTTTGATGAAAATACAACAAAACAATATTTCACATTATTACATGAAAATTTTGTTAAAAGGACTGGAATTAAAGACATGCTTTTTGAATTCTTCTCCTTAATACAGTATTACACATGAAAGATAATTACAAAATTTGTTTAAGGTAGAGTTTAAGTAAAGTATGCAAGTAAAAAATCATTTATAACAAGAAAGTAGAGTATTGCAAGCAATACATAAGTCCCCTACTGGTATACAGGTAGGATTTTGTAAACATACACATAGTTAGTGTTATGAAGGACTTGTTCCTATAAATGGTGACATAAGATTTGATGCACCATGAAAAAAATGTGGTTGGTATGGCAACAAAATTAGTTAAACTGACTATCTTTTCATCCAGGAATCTGGATGCTGTGATAACTCCAAAAGTATGCAAGCTATATTTGTAGAACTTGGCATGTGGATAGACTGAAGAAAAAGAAATTAAATGTAGTACAATATGTTTATATTGCTTTCTATCCACATGCAAAGTTTAACAAATATTGGTTAGATTAATTTTTGTGTTATAGGATCCATATTGTATACCGTATATTCCCTTATAAACGCCCCCACTCTAATAAACGCCCCCGACCTATTTTTCTGAAAAATTAAAAAACA
Source organism: Panopea generosa (assembly GCA_029582155.1). Classification (NCBI taxonomy): domain Eukaryota; kingdom Metazoa; phylum Mollusca; class Bivalvia; order Adapedonta; family Hiatellidae; genus Panopea; species Panopea generosa. Next base: position 29,685,990 of record CM055901.1, on the reverse strand, counting down.
AAACGTATATGCGATTTTGAGTGCGTATTCGCCCATCTTTCCCTGATCGATTATTTTGTTACACAGTCAACAATTAGTGAAGTGTTTATTACCTTTGGACTCTTTAACCCATTGTTTATATCTTGGGTGACCACTTAATCACTTTTGGTTGAACAAATACTTCCCCATATTTGCTGTTTAATACTAGTAAAAATGCCGTTTGCTGATTAAAACATTCCAAAACATCAGAAAATGCAGTTAGTCTGTGTACGCTGAAAGCTCATTGTTCCACGTTGATAAGAGCAAGCATCCAAGTGAGTTAAAGTGAAGAGTACAATTCGGATATTCCAGTACGCAGACTAGTAATTTCCTACAGATTTTCAGCTGTTTTTCATCCTATGTCGATTATTTCATTCACTCTAAAATAATTCTGAACCACTTTTTCGGGGATTTAAACCCGATTTAAGGTTTTTTCCAAGGTTTTATTGGTTTTATTGGATTTTTAACTGTTAAATTTGCTTTTTTTTATCTTTTTTATCTTTTTTATCTTTTATAAACGCCCCCACCTTGTAAAATGTAACGCTCCTGGGGGCGTTAATTAGGGAATATATGGTATGTAATTTTACCAATTTTGTTGCCATAGCAACCACAATTTTTTTGTCTGCTGACAAAATAATTAAAGGATCTACATGAAGTTTGTATTTCTCTCTATCCACATACAAAGTCTCACAAAAGTAGCTTGGATACTTTTAGGTGTTATCACAGGATCCAGGTTGTATCTGTAATTTTACTTATTTTGTTGCCATAGCAACCACAATTTCTGTCCAACTTAAAAAAATAAAATGACCTATATTATCCAAATGCAAAATTTCCCAAACCTAGCTTGAATACTTTTTATTAATCTTTTCAGAAGGATGGACGCTGGAGGGTTTTTAGCTATAAGTATCATCCAGGAACCAATTTTCCATAAATAGCCACCATGGTCTTGACCTTTGACAGTTGACCCCAACATAAATAGAAGCATTTTCTTGCCAAGACAAACACCCTGCAAAGTTTGTGGACTTATAAGATCAAACAGTATTCAGTTATCATCCTGATATCAATTTTCTATAAATAGCCACTGTGGACTTGACCTTTGACCAAAAGACCCTAAAGTGATCTTACCACCCTGCAAAGTTTAGAACTGTAGGACCAACAAGACAGTATTCAGCTATCGTCCTGAAATCAATTTTCTATATACAGCCATTGTGAACTTGATCTCCCAAAGTCATCTGCTTACTAAGATGAACAACTCTGCCAAGGTAATGACATACAGTATTCAGTTAAATGGGAAATAGCAAATGTGGCTGCTTAAGACAAGTGGCTCACTAGGTTTAACTGTATATGTACCCCATTTCTTTCAAAGAGAGACATAAAAACAGAACTTGACAAACATGATGTAATGTTCTATTTTTTAATATTCAAGGGCACATAACTCAAAACAGCAAAAACTGATGAAATATTGAAATTGAAGAACCCAAATTTTCTGTGTTAACATCACCTTTTCTTATTATATCTTGTATATTTACTAACCTCATCCATGGCTCGGATTTCCAAACGTAATTTATCCATGACTGTTATAAATAACTGAAAATATACCAAAAATCTTTTTAGAGAATTAAGATTGGGATGATTTCATTCATAATTAGTAACCACGACTTGATACTGACTATGATATTATACAAACAAGAGGCCTGAGAGGACCTGAACGCTCTACTGGCAACAGATTCTTTACAGGACCTTCATGCACTGCTACATGTCAAATATCTATGGTCTAGGCCTTTAACTTTCAGAGAAAATGTTTTTTAAAATTTTGCTTAAAATGTGCTTAATAAACCCTGTGGCGGAGACATTTGTGGTCAAATGATGCTGATTCAAGAACTTGTCTGAGATCTTGTGGTTACATAACTACTGTGCAAGTTTGGTTAAGATTCAATGAAAAATGAATGTACTATCGTGTCATACAACATTTTCCCTATATAACTCTATGTAAAACAGTGACCCAGTGGGGGCTCCAAATTTGACCCCAGGAACCCGACTTCAACAATCTTTTATAGGACCTCCATGCAATGCTGCATATATAACATCTAAGGTCTAGACCTTGAACTTGCATAAAAAATGTTTTTTTAAAATTTGCTGAAAATGTTCTTATAAGATCCTGTGGCAGAGAATTTGTGGTCAAAAGACTTTGGTTCAAGAACTCATCCGAGATCTTGTGATTACATAACTGCTGTGCAAGTTTGGTTAAGATTCAATCAAAAATGAAGGTGCTATTGTGTCTACAACATTTTCCAAATATAACTCTATATAAAACAGTGACCTCTGTGGCGGCCCCAACTTTGATCCCCTGGGACGACCTGACTTCACCAAATCATTTAGGGGACCCCCAAACAATGCTACATGTAAATATCTAAGGACTAGGCCTTAAACTTTCAGAGAAACTGTTTTTTAAAATTTCACTTAAATTGTGCTTATAAACCCTTTGCCGAAGGGCTATTTGTGGTCGAATGACGCTGGTTCAAGAACTAGTCTGAGATCTTGTGGCTATATAACTGCTGTGCATGTCTGGTTAAGATGAAATGAAAAATGAAGGTGCTATTGCGTCTACAACATTTTCCCAATATAACTCTATGTAAAATGGTGACCCCCTGTGGCGGCCTCCAATTTGACCCCAGGGACTCGACTTCAACAAATCTTTTAGGGGATCCCCATCCAATGCTACATGTAAAATATCTAAGGACTAGGCCTTGAACTTTCAGAGAAACTGTTTCTAAAATTTCACTTAAAATGTGCTTATAAGCACTGTGGCAGAGTCATTTGCGGTTGAACGACGCTGGTTCAAGAACTCGTCCAAGATCTTATGGTTATATAACTGCTGTGCAAGTTTGGTTAGATTCAATGAAAAATGAAGGTGCTATAGCATCAGAAGAAAAAGGTTTACGGACAGACGACAGACAATTTACCATGACATAAGCCCTGCTGGCCTATGGCCAGTAGAGATTAAAACAAGTACAAAATCATCTTTTCTGGTGTTTATTTCACCAACATTTTCTGAAGTTTTACTTTAATACTTAAAAAGGTAACTAAATAATGACTCGTTCCATAATTATTCTTTAATTAATATCAATGACACCATATACATATTATTTCTGAAATCAGAATCAACTGGATGTTTTTCTTTGACTTAAGGTTCTATGTACTTAAATACTGCATATACTTGAATACATGTATGTTGTTGAAACAGGAGCTTGGTCTCACATGTATGCTATGTTGATAAAAATGAAAATAGGATTTGGTCAAGTTACTGCTCATTTTAATATAACAATTAACAATTTTTGTCACATAAATGCTATGTGAAGTGTGTGGTAAAGTTGTAGAGCACTAGAATAAAGACAGGTGGTTTCTGCTTTTGATCCTCTCCTGGACCGTAAGTTGTATACTTGCGCAAGGCTGTTTGCTGAGTACCAGCTCTACCAAGAAAGAAAGACTTGATGTATGAAATGTACTGGTAATGTCTTTTTGGTGAATTTATTGATTAAAATAATAATAATGATACTAGCTGATTATTTTAATCAAACGTTTTAACTAATTTTGTGTAAAACTATTGAACATCGTAGATCTGATGCTTGTAATTTCTTAATAAAAAGCATTTTTACTGAAGTACTCACAGAAACTATATCTGCAATACATTTACTGGTGTTGCCCTTATCATCTTTAATTGTGATTGGTTTGTTCTCTTTGATCCTTTCTAGAGCTAATGGGCAATCCAACTACAAGAAATAGGAAACATGCATTACATTATGATAATTGGTAACCAATGTCTTTAATTTATGGCTGTTATACTCTGAAATTCATTTTAAATTTTAATTTTTATATAAACATGCCAGGCCTAATTAACTCAGTCTGTAGCATGTCTGACTATCAATAAAGGGGTCATGTGTTTGAATCCCTACCTGGCAACAGTCTCCATAATGATTGATATACAACATTATGTCCGATTGTTATTAGTCTCTCACCGCTGATTCAAGTGAGAAAGTTATCAGTTACTTGCAAAGATGGGGTGTGCTCGAGTACTGGTTAACCTTTCAGGATCCCAGGAAACAGTGGTTAGGTTAACTGATTGTCTGTTAGCCCTCAATGGCATAAACATGACACAAATTATTCAATCAATCAAATAAACATTTAATAGCAGTTTAATGACAGCACTTCTTTACTAGTTTAGATTAACAGGTAATTACAATAAATTTGTTTACAAAGAGCCATCATGATACCATGTGTAGAAACATCTTGGTTTAGTGGATCTTGTTTATGCATAAACTCTGGACACATTGTTCTTACTAAAACTTTACAGTCCATAAATATGCATATCAGGAAAATGACAACTTTCCAAAGTCAATTCACTTAAAAGTGGGGCAGTAGTGTAGTAAATAGTGCTGGCCGCTCAAAACAGAGGTTGCGGATTTGCTCCCCTGCTCTTGAGAGTGGTTCATATAAGTTCTGAGCTTTCATCACAACTAAGCTTAATCAAGTTAGAATAAACTAAACCAATTCACTTAAATAAATTCCCTACTCTGTATTTCTTCATGAACACCTCCACAGATTGATAATCTTTGGCTACTTGTCTGAACGCAGCTTTGAACTGGACCAGCAGTTTAGAGCAGGCTCCTGTATATCTGTAAATATACAGTACAGAGATCATGTATGTAAGCATAACAACACACATACTGTATATAAATATACAGGACAGACTCATGTATGTAAACATAACAACACACATAATGTGTATAAATATACAGTACAGAGATCATGTATGTAAACATAACAACACACATAATGTATATAAATATACAGGACAGAGATCATGTATGTAAACTTAACAACACACATACTGTATATAAATATACAGGACAGAGATCATGTATGTAAACTATAACAACACACATACTGTATATAAATATACAGGACAGACTCATGTATGTAAACTTAACAACATACATACTGTATATACATATACAGGACAGAGATCATGTATGTAATAATAACAACACACATACTGTATATAAATATATTGGACAGAGATCATGTATGTAAACATAACAACACATATACTGTATATAAATATACAGGACATAGATCATGTATGTAAGCATAACAACACATATACTGTATATAAATATACAGGACATAGATCATGTATGTAAGCATAACAACACACATACTGTATATAAATATATTGGACATAGATCATGTATGTAAGCATAACAACACATATACTGTATATAAATATACAGGACATAGATCATATATGTAAGCATAACAACACATATACTGTATATAAATATACAGGACATAGATCATGTATGTAAGCATAACAACACATATACTGTATATAAATATACAGGACATAGATCATGTATGTAAGCATAACAACATATATACTGTATATAAATATACAGGACATATTTCTCTGTGTATAATAATGTACAGGACATAGATCATATATATAGCACATACATACAGATAGTATATACCAGTGATTTACGTTTATATTTCTCTGTGTATAATAATGTACAGGACATAGATCATGTATATAGCACATACATACAGATAGTATATACCAGTGACTTACATTTATATTTCTCTGTGTATAATAATGTACAGGACATTTATCATGCATATAGCACAAACATACAGATAGAATATACCAGTGACTTACATTTATATTTCTCTGTGTATAATAATATACAGGACATAGATCATATATAAAGCACATACATACATATAGTATATACCAGTGACTTACACTTATATTTCTGTGTGTATAATACTATACAGGACATAGATCATGCATATAGCACATACAAACAAATAGTATATACCAGTGACTTACGTTTATATTTCTCTGTGTATAATAATGTACAGGACATAGATCATGTATATAACACATACATACAGATAGTATATACCAGTGACTTACATTTATATTTCTCTGTGTATAATACTATACAGGACATAAATCATGCATATAGCACATACATACAGATAATATATACCAGTGATTTACGTTTATATTTCTGTGTATAATAATGTACAGGACATGGATTATATATAGCACATACATACAGATAGTATATACCAGTGACTTACATTTATATTTCTCTGTGTATAATAATGTACAGGACATAGATCATGCATATAGCACATACATGTACATACAGATAGTATATACCAGTGACTTACGTTTATATTTCTCTGTGTATAATACTATACAGGACATAGATCATGTATATAACACATACATACAGATAGTGTATACCAGTGATTAACATTTATATTTCTCTGTGTATAATACTATACAGGACATAGATCATATATATAGCACATACATACAGATAGTGTATACCAGTGACTTACGTTTATATTTCTCTGTGTATAATAATGTACAGTCAAGTCTCTATTAAGCAGCCAGTTAAGGGAAGGAGTAAAAGTGACTTTTTAAGACAGGTTGTAGCTTATAACAGATAATTTTGCTTTGAAAGCATTGAAATGGGAAATAACAAATGTGGCTGCTTAAGACAAAAGGCTGCTTAATAGAAGTGACCACTTATACAGGTTTGACTTTATTTTTTTTTTACGTAATTTTTTAAACAACTTGATTATACAATGATTGTGAAATAAGTTTTTCATGATCAAAGTCTCCCTGGATAAACCTGTACTAAGAAGGTGTGAGTAAAGCTAAAAGACATCAACATTGCAGAAGGTTTAACCCAAAACACCCAGATCCTGGGATCACTGTAACCATGCACTCCACATTTAAAATCTTAGTACAATGCTCAGCACAGACCCACAACCTCACAATTATCAAAATAGTTTATTGGATCACTCCGAGCAGTGCTGCAGATAAACTTTTCTTCAAATGAGTATAATACTGTAATAACCCTTAAATTAATATGCAAATCTTATTTTTTAAAATGTTATGGGTAAACATGAACATTCTTATCAAACTGCCATTTAAAACAAACTATTTAACACTGAAATTGAGAATAAAGCTTATTTTACCCCTTAATTTAAATTTCATTGCTTTATCAGAGATTTCAATGCTTAAATTCCCTCAAAATGTGCTTATCTGGAGGTCTGGACACAGCAATATGAGTTTTATGTTTGTAATGGTATGATACATAATTTAATATTTGAAATTTGTTCAATTTTCGATTTCATACCTCTTCAAAAACAAATAAATACCATTAATACAATTGTCGTGACAAGATGCATTGTTGATGCATCGATTGATAACTGAGTTCATTAAACAACCACCACACCTACAAGCTCAGTTACCGTATAGAAAATGACATGGCAACAAAATTATAAATAAAATGCCCTTTTTCAAAGGTTTTTGCTCAAGTTATGGAAGACAAGTATCGAATAAAATAACTCTACTTACTCTTTAGGATGAATTGCATCTTTAATGTAGGCCTTCTCTAAACTTTGTAATGTGTTGATGACAGCATACAAGTCTGCCATGTTGTCGTAGCTGTAAGAAAAGGGAAGATTTGTAGCATCAGTAAGATGATTCAAGATTCAAAATAATTTTATTCAGTAATTTAAACATAATAATAACATTTCTCATTACATACAAATTCAAATAACAAACGCAACACATGACGCATAGATAAAAGACAAACAATCAGCATTATGTTAGATTCAATTAAATTTAAAATATTATGTACATTTTTACTAGTTTTTTGTTTAATACAAATTAAACATTTAACACACTTTGTCAATATATACTTGAGTAGATGAACACAAAAAAAGACAGATGACATGTGTACATTTATGCATTTTGGTTATACAAGAAATTACAAACACTAAAAGCATGATGAATGTATTTACAAAGATTTAATAGAACTGAATACTTCTTACTTTGCATTAAAATAAACATAACTTGACCATTTGTAGTTATATGATTTAATAAAGCTTTTACGGATATCCTGATAACTAGAACATTTCAACATAAAATGGTATTCATCTTGTTGAAGTTACATTTAGTACACTAAGTTACATTCAATTATGTTCTGTGCATAATGACCAATTTCAATTTTTAACAGATGTGACGATAATCTTAATCATGACATAGGAATTCTTAATTTTCTTGGAAGCTTATCTAAATAATTTTCTATATAAACAACTGTATTACAAGCAAATAAAATTTTATTTGTTTTAAGTCTGCTTGCTTAACTCAAATTATGTGAGGTAAATCACTGACTAAATGTTATAAAGATTTGAATGGATGAAGTGTTTAACAACACATTCCAGATTAGACCAACCAGTTTATTAGTGCAAGAAGACCTTAGATGCATATATATATATATATATATATATATTATATATATATATATTATATATATATATATATATATATAACGTACAAATGAATCAGTAGAACCACTGTCCTTTCACTAGTATGGCCATTACTAATTGATAATCATTGCAACTTGAAATGTCCGGACACAGCTGACCTCAGCAGTGAGACTAATACTTTGATACACGTACTAGAAAAATAAATGTTACAAAAATAATTTTACACAAAACATTTTACATTTAAGTAATAAACCACCACACTCACTTTTCCCTTTCTCTTGCATTTCTGTACAACTTAACCTCCTGGAATAGAAAGCTCAGGTTAAAAATCATGCTAAAATTGTAGTTCTGAAAGTCCAATAGCATCACAAGACAGAGCAGTGAAAAACTTAATATTGGCGCTGGGAAAATCTTGCACTCTGCAGACAAAAGAACCATCAGATAATGGGTCAATTTTTCACCACTCCACAATAGCATCCAGTTATATGGTTGTGAAAGATGTTAGAATGAACCCGAGCTATGATAAGAACCACTGTTGAATCTTTAAAAGACAGAGTGCTACCATTTTGTTTCTGTTTGAAGCATAGAAGCATTACAGCACAAAGAAAAAGCAAAAGGTAAAGGGTGCATGCTAATTAAAAGATATATACAATGACCTTTGAAAAAAAAAATGTTTATATTGGATGATATATGTGTTTTCATTTTCTATTGATAAATTAAAAACATTTTAGTTAAAGAGTGGATAATATGGTAAATAAATCCATTATCAGCAATTCTGATCAGACTTTTTTCAAGATTTCGTATGTTTTTTTATAGACTATTATCATGATTATCTTAGTATTCATACAAGTCATTCTTACTTCATACAACTCTGGTCTGTTGGCAGGACCTGAAAGAAAATAAAAGAAGTAAATATTTATAAATTGTAATGTCAAGTAGCGCATCAATAATTATAAATAAAGTATTTGTTCTGAAATGAAAATAGTGAGGACATTCAAATCCAGAGATTTGAGGGAACATTATTATATTATGAGCATCCAGTACTGTACCACTCGGTGCAGTCTAATGAATCTAACACAAACCAACAGCAGCAGTACTTTCCTCAATATCCCTTTAAAGTTTATAACAAGAAGGCCATAACAGTCCTATATTGCTCACCTCTGGCATAGCTCACCTAGGGTCCTCCGTGGCCGAGTGGTCTAAGGCGCCGTCTCAAGATCATTTACCTCTCACCGCTATGGTCGTAGGTTCGAGTCCCGCTCGCTCCAAAAACTTTATGTGAGAAAGTTTCCAGTTACTTGCGGAAGGACGGTGGTTCTACTCAGTCTGACTCAGTCTGAGGTCTTCCTCCACCAGTAAAACTGGATATGCCATATATAACCTGAAATGTGTTGAAAATGGCGTTAAACCCCATTCAAAAAAAAAAAAAAAAAAAAAAAAAAATAGCTCACCTGGTGCCAAATGAAATAATTCAACTTAGTTCAAGGGCAATACCTCAGACATTTAGATTTGGTCAGTCCAAGAACTTGTTGAAGATATAGTAACCACTGTCAGATCTTATAATAAACACAGGTACTTCAGAGTCAACATAAGATAAAACAGTGTAATATTAATTTTGATGATTCAGTGCCATAACTCCAACAATAATTACCTGATTTGGACAGTTCAAGGGGCCATGTATGTCTGTCAACTATTTGGGATTATGAGCAGCCTTATTTCCTACGGCTCTTTAATCACCGATTAATACATTTCTCAGTTAAGTGAAATACTCCCTGCACGTGAGGTCTATGGCTTTACACTCCCTTCGAAGGATGGTATGCCTTCACAGTACCATTCCAAAAAAATACAATTTGGGCGTGATTTTGAAAGCCTTAGATGCAACCTCAATGAGAATTGAACTAAGATTCTCAGTCTTGATCATGGGACTATTTAACCACTAAAGAACTATAGATTTGATAGATTAAGAAAGCTATACATTTTGCTTTGTAAAACCAAAAGCATAACAAATACCGGTACTGTTTTCTTACTTTATTACAAACGTATGCTGTTGAATCCCACCCCTTCTTTCAGGAATTATTATCAAACTGAATATTGTATTTACATCATTTCACTCATTTAACTTAACAAATTATAATTTTACCTGCACATAATTTTTTTTTCATTACCAAATTTTCCAATTTTTTCAAAAGGGATGGTGCATTGATTTAACACTCCCATGAAAACCATGCTGTAATGCATAAGTCTTAAAGCATCTGCATCCCAATAACTATCACCTATCAGCAAGTGATAGCTGCTATTAAAAGCAGAAGAATGACAGAAGAAGAGTTAAAGAGTTCCTTCTTTTACCATAATGGAAACATGAGATGATTTTTTGCTGTTTTGTTAAAGGCAGTATAGAAGTGAAAAAATGCTATAAAATGGATATCGTAAAAAGCATTTCATTAATAAATAAAATTTGAATGGTTTGGTATGCCGAATTCCCCAAAACGTGACAAAATCAATATTTATATTGGAGTGGTAAACTTGAAACGAAATTCCCGTTCTAAAAATTTACAGCACTTAATACTACTTGGCAACCTTTGCATCATCATTCGATCTCTTTTTTATAAGATGAAACAATTGTACCAACGTGTAAACCTGTATAACAGATCACTGAAATCATTCAACTCATGTAATACACCATAAAATTTGTTGCAATTTTAAGCGGAAAATCAATTTCATCGATTACCGGTAGTCAATATATTATTTTGGCATGTTTAAATATTTATCCATTTGGCAATATGGGGTCAGTGAGTATATATAGGCATGATATATTAGGGGGAAATGTTTTTAGCCATTTTTTTAAAGTTTGAAAATTCCTGATAAATCCCCTTTAAGACCATGAGTTTAATGTGTTATCAACTGGTGCATTGTATGTCTCTATAATGGGATATTACATTGACGATGAAACAATACGATATACCATGGAAACAGCAGGGGTGTAAAATTCCACTCTTCTTTGGCAAGTTGAAATGACAGTCAGGCGAGTAAGAATTTGTAAATAATAATTTAACTCCGACAAGATGAGAATGTTTCCACTGCATAAATATTCCACTGAAAAAATTTAAATTCTTTATCGCAAATGTCTAAAACATTAGCAGAATCACTCTATGCTTTGTAAATCATGGTCAAAAAGGTTGCTCTGGGAAACTAATTAGAGTATTAGACTGTGCCCTACTTTTGGGTCATGTTCAAAACTTCATGACACAGCATCTGCATATAGCTTCTAATTCATTATTGATTCTCGAGTTCACTTAGAATAACACCAAATGTAATTTTATTGATTAAGCTACTACAGCTTGTTACATTGATGTAAAAGTTATTTTTCTAAGCTGTCAGAAAACATGTTACAGTTGTGACAGACAGAGAGGACTGTTCACCTGTTTGGTTTAAACAAATTCATATTAACTAGAAATGTGTCCATGGCACACAGATGCCCCCACTTTGTAACTACATTGTAGATATCAATTAAGACAAATACCAAGTTTCATCAAAATCAGTCAATCAATAAAGATTTTAGAGGTTGGAAACTGTCAGCCAATCAGAGTCCAGATCACCTAATTAATAAGCCCCAATTCCATCCATTGTCGAACTTGACCTGGGTCTTGTTGATATAAAGCCAAATATAAATTTCATCAAAATCGGTCAATAAATAAAGACTTTAGAGTTAGGAAACTTAATATGCAGGGATTTTGACGGAAATCGAACTTGAGCTGTTGTTTATCACCATACATAGATCTTTCTTCCAAATATGAATCAAATCCATCTAATCCTTCAAAAGATATCGAGAGGAAACCAATTTCTTGACAATTGTCAATAATCTAAGTCCATAAAGGGACCTAACTCCATCAAAAATCATCAGACCACAACGAAATACGAACTTGACCTGTATTACCTGAATGTGAAGTCACACCAAATTTGGTTTAAATCTGTTCATTTAAACTAAAGAATTAAGTCGGAAACCATTTTCGTACATACGTGACGTACAGACAGCAGTGATACTATATGTCCCCTCATTGAAAATGGCAGGGGCATAAACATGAAAATCAGTAGCACAGTAATAAAGATATGAAGCAAAAAGTGGTAGTAAATGATGCCACAACAGCACAATGACATGGCATTATACTGCATCATCTTCATTGTACATTCGCTTTGATCATCTCAGTGACTTTATTGTTTATATGTCTCTGGTCTCATCATCTTGTCATCATCATGGTACCATAACCATATATACTGTAGTGAATGTATATAAGTTACTTACAAGTGCCTTTCTGTTGAACTCGCATTAACATTGGCATAGTTGAAATACACCAACTGAATGGAAAGTTAGCAACAAAGTATGGGGGTTGTATACTGGTTATACCTAATACCGCGAGTCTTAAAAATTTCAACCATGTAAAGAAATGCATCAATACTTAAACAGTAATAAGGTTACTTAAGTGTGCCGAGTAAAAAAACAGTTATCGATGGGAAATGCAAACAAATGCCAATGCTAACGAAAGAATGAGTTTTATGCTTGTCTTCCCAGATTGTTATTATACGGGCATTCGCGGTAATACTGTAGGTTTATTGTGGTACAAGGTATACATGGGATACTTTGATGGGCAACTGCTGTCACTTTAGCTGTATCACCTTAGTGACATACTATTGTTGACAAAATATTTCGATGAGCTTTCCAGAATAACATAATTTTCTGAATAACCTACCAACACTTTATATTTTGAACTACATTTAAGGAATCATATTTTGAAGATCACAAAATAATGAGTCACAAAATGTAACAAGTTAAGTTTGCAAGTGACGTGAACAGTAACTTATTTTCATCAAATAAATAAATCACTACGAAAACAGTCGCACAACCTACAGAAGTTATTTAATTTTCGTACCAGGACTTGTTCCAGGTGGAACCTGGGCAAACATTGTTTTATTTCTTGTCTTTCTTTCACTTTCTGTTCCTGTCAAGAGAGTAATGTCTAAAATTGAATAAGGAATTTTAACGAATATATATTATCACCATTTATCTGGTGGCCTCTTCTCCTCAAAATGATATGCAGATTATATTAAATACATTGTTAATATAAGCCATCAAAATAGTGTTTTACTTAAATAGAAAATAAATAAAAATGTTCGTTAAAATATATTATCACAGGATGGTACAGGTCAGAGAATCCGTCTCTTGTTCGTATCGATGATCAGTCTACCGGATATCCTGATATTTTCGTCTTACTTTGTGTTTATCGTAAAATTATTGTGGAAACCAAAATAAACAGTAAAATATGGGAAATTCTCAGAGCGATTTTTCAGAGCAGGAGCTCAATGATTACCAAGTTTGTATTTCAATTTATTGGAATGATATTAGTTTATAAGTTTAATTATATATTTTTTTTTTTTTAATGATTTCAATATGGCATCAAACGTAAATATATAGTGGTCTATTATATTGACGTCATAAAATGTCACGCCTTGGTGTTAAAAATAACTTCCTATTCTTTGTCGTACACGATTCTTCTCTGAACAAATGAATTAAGAGTCAGGAAAAGTTAATTGCCCTGGGACTGTCTGCCATTTAAATTTTCTTGGAGTCCTGTTGACTTGTCCGATGAAATTTTGAAAAATAATTTGTCCATTGTACATGATGATGTGATATTACAACTATATTTTGGACTGAGTAACAGCAAGAGGACTTTGCAGACATGTTAAATAAGTACAGTCCCACACAGACATGGTGGGATGCACCACAGAATACATTATGCAGTAATCCTTCTGGGTCCTTGTTGCGAATGATTCACCAGATCAAGCAGGACATCAGGAAGAAGGAAAAGACAGTCTGTATGAAAATACAAGAAATACAGAAGACGAAAAGATCAACAACACTTCCTGAACAAGAAATACCTGGTTACTAAAAAAGTAAAGGATACTCACAGATGACTCACTTGAGGACCCCTACCGCTCACAGTATCTATATTGATGGCATTGTTGGTGTGCACCAGCAGTGATCTTGAGGACCTCTCCTACAAAATGGCATACGTAAGCAAAAAGCTATAAATAAACCTAATGTGTCTCCTATTCTGACAGAAGGTAAACTACATACTGTGTCAACTAAAACTTTTAAAGGAGCAGAATTTCATTGGAATATGGATACAGATACACTGGATACAGGCAGAGTACCAAAAGACTGGAAAAATGCATATACAGTTTAAACTTGTTATCTCGCTGTAGCTTGAGTCGATACTTTTACCTTTCACAAATTTTCCCCTTCTTTGTGTTTGTATATAATCCTTTTTTCTCGATATTGTCTGTGTGGATATTTTAGATATATCTCAATCCCAGATTTAGCTCCTGACTAGTCATTTCACACCTTTAATTGGATTTTTGTCTCGATACAAAAATTGTTACCATACATACATGTAATATTGTGTTTCGTCCATGTTGTGTGAAAATCTATGCATGCTATTCACAGGTGCGACCTAATTACCAGTGATCGATAAATGTAAATTTAATGACTGACAGCATGTTGCGAACATTATGTTATCGTAATGAGTGATTGCATGTAAATGATATAAACAGTTTGAATCAATCAATCTGCCTCAACTTATATCTCACACTGTCAAGCATTTCAAAGAAGGACCCGGCTATGAGCATTTATCTTGACAGTGTTCATCTACTGCACGGACCTGCATAAAAATAAATATTGATCTTAAAACAAAATCTATGTCAATATTCTGATATCTCCATTTTTTTGGCATTCTCTCCAATATCAAGATAACGAGTTTTGATGGCTACTTCCCAATTCAAAAATCATGTTTTTTCACAAATGAGGCAAAAAATCCCATTATGGATTTTTTGTGATGAATGTTTCTTACATAAGGGAATAAAAAAGCAGAAATTTTGTAATATCGGATAATCTATGATTAGAACATGATTTCTGTAGTGGTACACTTTGTATTCAATTTGCTAAAACTTTTAAAAAATCTTGATTTTTACATAATCCCACTTTTTTCCCCCCTAACCTTGAAGGTTTCATACCAATAAAGGCGGTGAGAATAACCGGGAAACTTCATGTGATGCTGTGCATATGGAGGTAAAGGTACTGCATCAAGTCAATGAACAGTTTTGGAAAAGAGACGCAGCCTTGCATCGGATCTCCAGTCTTCAAAACAATGCCAACCTAGCTTGAATAGTTGTTCATTGCCGATTAATCGGCATATAGCTGAATCATCTTAAATCACTGGAACTAGAATTAGCAACAACATTTAGTGATGTCGATGGAAGTGTGACAATAAAATAGGATAAATATCATCAATGACCTACTCTGGCTATTATTTTTTTTCGCCACTACTTTCGCCATATTTGAAAAGTTGGAGCCAAATTAAAAAAAATGGAGCCAAATTAAGAGCCATTTTTGTAGCCAACTAAACTGCGTACCTCGGCCAACATTCTTTAAATCGTTATCAAACCACTCATAAGTTACAGTAACTTACTGCATGTTTTCTTTTACTTGTTTTAGCATTTGAATTAAACACGTTTTTATGAATATAATCATTATGATTTTCTCCGGATTTTTTGCATAATTATGAATGGGGAATACTGTTATTTTTTCATTAAGAAAAAAAAGATATTATTGGGAGTGGGGTAAAAAAACTGCAAGTGATAGTCCTGTCAAATGTGTGATTCTAAATTTTAAGTACATGTATTGTGAAAACACTCTTATTTAAGTTCACATTTAAACATAGCAGCTTACAACAGTTATATTTTCAGTTAAATGTATACGTTTCTATGTTACTTGGATAATATGGCTTCCAATAATTTCTCCTTTAAAATTAATTGTTGTCAATAATAAACATTAATAAGATAAAACAAAGGACTTATATATAGAAGGATAGGAAATTAGCATATCTCTACTAAATGTTGATAAAATAGCATGCAAAGAATTAATAATTTTACAAATTAATCATTCAAATTTCACAGACAACTGATTTCTTTTACATAAAATGTAAGGTGTATGTTACTTTAGATGTGTTATAATGTTTAAATTCATGATCATATTGCGTTAAACACGCAATATGATCATGAATTTAAAATATTGCACTTTGAAGTAAAAATTCAAGTATTTGATTGATTTTTAGCTCTACTGGCCGAAGACAATAAGTGCTTATACGATGGCACGTTGTCTGTCGTCTGTTAGTAGAACTTTCTCTGAAACCACTAGGCCAGTTAAACTGAAACTTCACATGGATTTTTCTATTGCAGAGGAGGCTATACAGAAGTTTTTTTTTTCGATCTGTAATTCAAGATGACCACCGTTACTAAAAATAGTCCAAAACTTAGAAAATTCTTCTAATGAACGGCCCAACATATTTTCAAAATGTTTATGTTGTAATGATGGCCAACTAAAGTTTTGTTAGATTTGTTCAAATGATATCCCTAGGGTCAAAATGACCCAGCCCCAAGGGTTCAATTAGGAGACACAGGTCAGGAGGGGCCCCAAATGGGTACAAATTGGGAATTACTAAAATCATTTTCTTAAGAACTGCTATGTCAGATTTGTTCATATTTGGCATAAATTATTTCTATGTGTAGGGGTTTGATTGCAGATAAGTATTTAGGGGCTTAAATTTATAGGGGCCCTGTAAGGGGACTTAGAATTTTACATAGGAATACTATGAGAAAACAAAATATTCTCTTTTCCTTTCATCTATTCTGAAACCACTTGGCCATTTAAATTGAAACTTCACATGGATGTTTCTATTGTATAAGAGACTATACAGAAGATTATTTTTTTCTAGCTGAAATTCAAGATGGCTGCCATTACTAAAAATAGTCCAAAACTTAAAAAATATTCTTCTCATGAACAGCCGAACAGATTTTCAAAATGTTTATCTAGTAATGATGACCAACTATAGTTTTGTTAGATTTGTTCAAATGGTGTCCCTAGGGTTAAAAATGACCCCACCCTGAGGGTTCAATTAAAGGACTCATGTCAATATAATATTTTTTTCTTTTAAATGAAAATGATTTGCCTATATCTTCACAAAAGCATTGTTAGGTGAAGGAGGTTCAGATTTGTAAACATGACTGGGTTCCTATGTCTTAAGGGGTCAAGAGGAGCCCCAAAAGGGTACAAATTGGGAATTACTAAAATTGTTTTCTTAAGAACCAGTATGTCAGATTTGTTCATATTTGGCATGAATTATTTGATTGATTGATAGCCTCTATTGCATTAGAGGCTATACAAAAGATTTTTTTTTTATCTTAAATTCAAGATGGCTGCCATAACTAAAAATAGTCCAAAACTTAAAAAATATAGTTCTAATGAACGGCTCATCATATTTTCAAAATGTTTATGTAGTAATGATGACCAACTATAGTTTTGTTAGATTTGTTCAAATGGTGTCCATAGGGTTAAAAATGACCCGCCCCGATGTTTCTATTGCATAGGAGAATTTCAAAAAGTGCTATGACCACTATGAGTCAGGCCCTCTTTGGCCTCTTGTTTTATTGTATTACACATTTTGTAATCACAAGTACTTCAACAATTTTAAACACAATTTGCTTGGAATGGTCTCATTTTGTAGTTAATTCCATGGTGCAAAGAAAGATTTTTTTTTTGTATTTCTGAGATGAATGAAAGTTAAGATATTTGAAAATGAGATTTTGCATGAATATGCAAGCATTCATAATATCTTAATTAGTTTACTTTTCTATATATATAACTCCTTGATAAAACCTAATAGGTAACTGAAGTGTGGCTACATGTACATGTTTTCTAATAGCTAGAAAAAATTGATTAAATTGAGTTTACATTAAATAATGAGGCCATCCCAGGAGTTTTGAAGATCTTGGGAAAATGGCCATTACTTTCAGAGATCCAGGGATGAAAGACCTAATAATTTTAGAGATCTGGGGGAGATACTTTTGGGGAACTATGGCAACTACTTTGGGTATAAAAATAAAAATAATCAATTATGAAACAAGTTGTTTCACACTTGGAGAGTCCCCCCCCGAAACTATTTTGGCTATTTAGTCAGTTTTTAAATATTAACTTATATACTTTTGCTGTGTTTGCAGGAGCTGACCTACTTCACAAAGAAAGAAATCCTTCAGTAAGTTTAGTTCAGTAATTGACCACATCCAGCCTTCAAGAAAAGATCTTATTTTGCAGCTCAATTTACTGACTCCACAGTAGCATAATAATTGAAATTCAACATAGAATTTGGTTGTTCTACATATGAAGTGTCGTTTAATTTTCTACAAGGATGAGTTTAAACTGAAAGTTTGTAAACTTTTACCATAACTTTTTTACTTATCATTGTATTCTTATAATTTTTAGGGAGCCTGTGCTGCTATATGTTTGCAGTAACTTTGCAAATATTTGATAATTTTTCTAATTATTCTATAGTAACTATGGAAATGTCAATTTACATAGTTGGTCCTTTTTTTTTCTACCTATACTATTCAAACAAGCGTAGCGTTGCCAAAACAGGTTTTATTTTTAAATTAAAAATATCACTGTTTGCTGTATCTATGCTTGTTTACACCATTAAAAAAAAGGCATCAATAATGTGCATCTAAAAATGACGTCAATATAATGATGTCATCCCTGCAAGCCCTCTAAGTTTCATGCTGTGCCAACCCGTTTTATTTTCATAAAAAAATAAATAGATAAATTCTCTGGCCCTCCCCCTTTATAAGAAAAATTTGGATGATAATCTAGCAATGAAGTAATAATGACCTTATAATGCATTTATAAATTAGTCAAATTCCATTATTGTGTAATCATACAATTGGTTGTATTGTTTCAGTGTGTTCAAGAGGTTTTCACAATTGGATGCCGAAGTTGTCAAAAAAGACAAAAATACAAGGTTGACCAGAGAGAAAATCCTTGACCTTCCAGAGTTAAAGGTCAGTAGATGTTTAAATCAAATCATTACTCGTTCAGACCAAGGCCAATGACTTTACAATTACATGTTATAGTAATAGCAAAATCATAAGTTAAAATATGTTGTAATTTTACACAGTGTTTTGAAATATATTAGGTAATTTTAATTTAACAAGTTTATCATATTTTTTTTTTTAAAAAAGGGGAAAGGGTGGGGATTTTATTTTTATTTAATAAAAAATAAATTTAAGAACTTTTTTTTTTATTAGCTCACCTGAGCCAAAGGCTTACAGGTGAGTTTTTGTGATCGCCTGGTGTCCGTCATCTGTTGTTAACTTTTAGCTTTTAACAACTTCTCTGAAACCACTGGGCCAATTTTGATATAATTTCACAGAAATGTTCCTTTGGTGACCCTCTAACAAGTTTGTTCAAGCAATCTTGATTCGTCAAAAAACATGGCAGCCAGGGGGTGGGGTTAGTTTTATGTCAAATTAATCCCCGCTTTATAGCATAAATGTCTGTATATAGCAATTATTATAAGAAAAAGGTTATAAACTCTTTAAATAAACTTTTTTTTTTGCTATTATTATACAAAATGATACCAGATATAAGTTTTAAAAGATAATTCATCATACATAGATGAATGATACAATTATAATCAATGATTGAAATTATTATTCAAATATCATGAACCATTTTAAAATAGGTGTTTTCTGAATATAAAAGTCAGAGTTTTTATGATTCAGACAGGGATGGTTCACTGCTTCATAATAAAGCAATACCATATTTTTAGCTAGTTTCATAACAGCAAGAAGTCTGCTTGAGATTTTCAGTGTCAAAGTGTACTTGAAATCTTGGAGGAGGAGCTTAATTGTTTTTGGGGGAGAGTGCACTGTGACAAAGATTCTTTCAAGCGATTTATTTTGGGAAGGCTTGTGTTTGAAACTCATAGGATTATTTATTGTGCTGGAACTGCTGATTGCTTCATGCACAATAGTTTAGTCTAATGCTTTAGTTTGAAACCATTCTCAAACATAACAGGTTAGTTTTGTGCTGGAACTGGATTTTTATCTTAGTTCGAAGACTTAGCATCTATAGTAAAAACTTCAAAAGCCTTCATGTCAGAATCTACTGACCTGATTTTGATGTAATTTCACTGACATTTACCAAGGGTGAATCTCTACCAAGTTTGAACTCTTCTACGCATCTGTTACATCTTCAAAACAAATAAAAATTCTAACTACTTGCCCATCTCGTCTTTCTGGAATTTTGAGCGTACATGTATTATATAATCTACTTAAGTTGGGTGACTTAAGGTCAGTCAGGTGAGCGATATAGGGCCGTCTTGGCCCTCTTGTATATACAAAAAGGGTCGGGGTGGCATGACAATTAGGGGCTGTAAAAGTTTGTATTTTGAAAACAAAATTCAGTGCTCCAAGAATAGGATAGCCCGGAGCTTGCTAAATCTGAATCTGGGCATGTGCCTTTTTCAAAGTTACTTGCCCATCGAGCTTGTCTTAAAAAATTGGACACACTAGTTTTCACAATACACAGGTCTGTAAATATATCAGATACGACACAGGTAAAACTGTTGTTTATAGACCGTAACTGATCAGTAGAAATAATTGACCCCGCTGTGTTTATCACACCACATGCCTGATATTAGGACTTTGGGAAACCTCTCATGCATATTCAATTATCTATTTTTATTCCTCTATTGTGATTGGTGGATAGCTTTGAATATAAATTAATCTATTTCTAATAACCACTCTGATTGGTCGGATATCTACATATTTCAAATTAATTTGTGGATATATTATTTTTAAATGTACTGTTTTTCCAAAACTTGCACTTTTGGCGATATATCTGATTCTGACGACATGCTGAAAATATATCACACTGGTAAAATATCTTTAAAATAAACAACTGCAACTGTTTAATTTAAATACATCGTTATTTGAAAATTATTTACATTAACTCAGTAGGAATCTGTCGGAAATGGCAATAGATTATCAAAAGAGATAAGTTTTAAGACCTCATTTAAGCAAGGAATTTTAGAAAATTCCTTGATTTAAGGCATTATCATTTTTTTCCTGATTAAATATGCAAAGAACAATTCATAGTGATCTCAAATAGTGCATTAAAACATCACAATCAATTATTACACACACACCGCATTTGAATTTTCATTTTTTCGCTGATAAGTGGTCGGAACATGACAAGGTTTTAATATCAATAGCGGTTTGTACATTCCTAGATGGACTGTTTAGAAACAATGGCGACCTCCATGTGGTGAATAGTCTTGTTTTTAATATGTGGTCGTGACGTTTCAACATGGCAGTCAATTTCTTAACTGGCCCTTATATAACCAATTACATAATTTGCAGGTGTCCCTCAAATCTTTCATTATGAAGAGTATAAAATAATATCCCTTTGCCAAAATGGTGACAATTTCTTAAATCTTATTATCTTTTTGCAGATTATTCGTGATAGATCGTGTTATGTATAATGTCAGCATTTGGTTCTGGTAATTTTATAAATATTTCGTAGATTTACAATAATTGGAACTGTAATTTTCTTCTGTGAAAACGTGAAAGTTGATATTTTAATTGAGTTTACGGTAAAGAAAAATTTGTGTGGGGTATTATAGTAATAAACTTTTTGGTTGTGTAGTTTCAGCGTATAATTTTCTTTGGCATGATTTAAATATAGTATTGAAAACAACAATTAAGATCAATTATGTGGTGTTTTTTTTAATATTTGAAATATAGTTGTCTAGTTGCACTTTCTAGATATTTGAAGGCTATCATAGACTGCATTTATTTATCATATTGCCAAGTTCTCTTGGATAGATTGAATGCGTAGATTGAATAGCTTTGTAGGTTTGACATTGCCATTATTATATGTTATGACAGCAATAATTAGAAAAGAAGAGAAAGATATTTAAAATAATGTTTAAAATAAACTCGTGCTCCCACACTGCCACTGAGTTGACAGAACAGAAATGATAGTCAATAAAGAACAAAGATTAAATACAAATAGCAAGTTGGGCATACAGATAGAGACGTAGTCAGTTCTCCCTGAAATTCTCTCACTTCTCACAGTCTTATTCAAACTCTAAAACTTGTGATTTAGACATGCATAATGTTAATGGGAACTAACCCTACATAAAAATTAATACATTTAAGTCTATGTTTACATATTTCATATTATACAGCAAAGTGTATTGGTAATAAAAATCTGGGCATGTGAACCTTTGATCAGGGCAAGTAGATTTTTTCAACCTACTTGCCCTGGGCTAGTCCCTAATATTTTTTTTTTTTTTGGAGCACTGCAATTCTATAAATCATTGGAGCAAGTGTGACTTCAAATATTTCTTTTTGCCAATTAAAACTGAGTCGATTCTGTGGAAAGGTTACTACAAACTTGATTCTGATCACCATGAAAATGGTTGGTTGGCTTTTTTATTTTATTTTATTTTATAAACATCAACATATTAATAAAAGACAAACAACAAAACAATATTCATTTTTTTTTAAATATGAATTCATGAGCTGGCATTTTTTTTTAATGATGTTGCCAACACTGCACAGTGAACATGACAACACGCTGGTTGTTAACATGTTGCCATGTTGTGAATCTATAAAAACAATGAAAACAACCAAAAATATACAGTTAATAGACTGCTTTTCAGAATATGAAATTAGCCATGTCCAGTGAAGAACATGCTGTACATTGTAAAATCTACACACATAGTAAAAAAATACACAATTATTCTATTTCATCATCATTTTCTTTCCCAAGCAATAAAATGCATTAAGTCTGAGGATTTTCAGTGGTCAAGCGGGGACCAGTAAACACAGTTATTGGTTTATTTGGCCTAACCTAGTTGGTTTCCCAATATGAAATAAATCACGACAAGGTGCTTCACCTGGATTTATCAACTATTTCATCATGCACAGTCAATAGTGTGTGCCAAAATTGCTTAAAACATTGTCCATCATGCCTTATTTTTAGATATTCATTATTTTATCATAATCAGGAAAACCCTTTCAAGGATCGTATCTGCCAGGTGTTCTCCAGCACCAAGGATGGGAATATGACATTTGAAGACTTCTTGGACATGATGTCTGTTTTCAGTGATAACGCCCCAAAGAGTGTCAAAGTGGAATATGCATTCAGGATATATGGTAATAATTTTAGCAGTTATTAGCTTTATTTGTTTACATTGTTTTTATACAGTCAAACCTGTCTTAAGCAGCCGGTCATGGGATAGAGCAGAACTGACCTTATAAGACAGCCTTTAGACAGGTTGTTGTTTAATGCAGGTTAAAGTTACACTTAAAGCAATAAATGGGAAATAATAAATGTGGTTGCTTAATACAAGTGGCTGCTTAATAGAGGTGATAGTTTACACATTGATGGCTTATGTAATGCAGTTGAAGTGTCTGATTTGTCTTTTTATCTTTTTTTGTTGAATGCAGTTGATGGCCCTTTTTTCAACACATTTCAAGTTATATATGGCATATACAGTTTTATTGATGGAGGAAACCTCAGAATGAATCTGAGTAGAACCACCATCCTTCCTCAAGTAACTGGGAAACTTTTTCACATAAAGTTTTCAGAGCGGGGCTCAAACTTACAACCTTAGCAGTGAGATCTGGAGATCCACTCAGCCATGGTGGACCCTGCATAATATTAATTAAAACAAAAGTGGGATAGTTCATCAAAAAATCTGAAAAGGGTAGAAGTATTTCCATTTGATCTTCTTAGATATATACCTTATAGCTTTGTGACACAAGATTACAGACTCTACATGTATGTGTATGCCACATTTTAGATTTTGATGAGGATGACATGATATCCAGTAGGGATCTGAAGGAAGTTGTTGATAGACTGACTGGAGAACAGAATCTTAGTGATGAAGATATGCAGCAACTGATCGATAATGTGAGTAAAGATTGATTATGATTCTGTTTTGTTTGTTCAACCATGTCCATAAGATTAGGGCTATTTCAGGAAAAAGGGTTGGGGGGATGGTGTGGAGTGGGTGATCTCAAATTTTTTTTTTAGGTATCCACCATCACAAATTTGATTAGTTTTGAGGTACAATTGGATGTTATGTTTCTGCCGTGAGTAACACTTTGGCTACACACACATAAATTCATTTCAAACATATCAAATTCATAATAAATCTTCACAGTGTTTACCGCTCTCGACAGGAAACGTTTGCTGCCATTCGAGGATGTACATACAATGAGCCCAATCCAGTTTCATTATGTTACTAACAAGTGTAAATCACATGAAACATGTCATATTAACCATAAACACCTAGGATCAGCCTTTTTACTATGATAGAGTATATAAAACTAATTTTTTAAACTTGCATCTCCTGACTATATGTTGATGAAACAGCACACAAAAGGTTCATAATATGCAAAGAACCTATTCATAATTCAAAGGCAACTGATTTCTTGTACATAAACTGTAAGTTGTATGTAATCTTAGATGTTTAAACGTGTTTCAATCATGCAAAATGCTCTTGAATTAAAGATATTGAGGTTTTAAGGAAAATTTATCATGATTTGTCGTTAGTTTAGCTGCAGTATACACATTTTGTAATCACAAGTACTTCAACAATTTTAAACACAAATATCTGGGAATCATATTGTTTTGATAACATTTCATTCTGCAGTGTAAGTATTTTTATTTGTGTATCTGAGATGAATGGAAGTGAAGATAATTAAAAATAAATATTGCAAGATTTTGTATGAATACGCAGTAATGCAAGCGTTCACAAAATCAATCTCAATAAGTTGCCTTTCCTTTTCTATATAATTACTCGCTTTAAAATAGCGTTCATCATACCATGTAATATATCCATAATGTTGCCACAGATAGACGTACCTTTTACCAACCAACATTGCTATAGAAATAATCTCATGTTGTTGTTTCACCCATCGTATTTCAGTTCTTTTTACCAGCAATGACTTACATTTTTTTCTTGATTTCTGACCATTTTTTTGTTCAAAATAAACATCAAAATGTATCAACATAAAATACACACATGAAACATACTGAAGTGGAGCACAGCAAACAAACTGGTTTTTTAAGGACAGCCTTGGGTGTTGTTCATATCAGAAATTCCTTTTAGATATCTTAATACAAGGAAGCAACAGTTACTATTCTTAAATAAGATACTAATTATACACATATTGGTATGTACATTCTTTTGATAGTATAATCAAATTCAAATTACTAATTTCATTTGAAGATTTCTGTGTTGTAAGTTTTTTTGGGTTTTTTTCAACCAAATTAACAAATTAAATGCTAAGTACTGGTTCTACTTTGTGATGGATTTTGTTTATGTAGTAAGAATTTGTTTGAACAAAGTCTCAATGTTTTGTTTTTATAGGTTCCATATGATCATCACATGAACTGGTTTATGTTGTAATATTTCAGATATTTGAGGAGGCTGATCTAGATGATGATGATTCACTCTCGTTTGCAGAGTTTGAACATGTTATATCCAAGGCCCCAGACTTTGTCAAGTAAGTGACAAGGTTTAGTAGTTGCATTTCAAATCTTCGAAGGATAGATATTCTATAAATAGTAACAACTTACAAAAAACAAAGGACATTCTCCATGAAATTTTACCACTGAAAAAATAGTACAGCAGTGTTGTGTTCTGTATCCTAATCTATTGATTGTTGCCCAGATGATCTGGGTTTGAATTCCATGGCAAGTTTTTGTTGTTATTTTTTTTGGGGGGGAGGGGGGGGGGGTATTTCTCTTGCAATACTTTTATTTTCTTACAAGACTCCTTAAATGACTATTTTATTTTTGATATTAACCTAGTGTGATGTAACTTCTGATGCATCTCTTGGTATTTTCAGTACAACTCAGCTCACGGACATAAATGCCAAGCTATTTTCAAACTTTCCGAAACAACTAAATGTCAATTTGTCGTAAAATAACATTATTTTGAGAAGTCCTTCAATGATTCACGTCAACTAATATGTCTAATTTTTTCTCTCTCCTTATAGAGGTGACACGAAAAATAAATGGTAAATATATAACTTCCTGAATCATGTGATAAAAAGAATCTTAAATTTATGTTTGTTTATTATTGAATTTATTAACTTGTTGGAAAATGATACTGTGTTAGTCAGATTCTAGCACACTAGACTTTTGACAACTCATTTAATAAGTTGAATAATAAACAAGCAATCATGTAAGAATGTCTAATATTTTGTCATTTCATTTCAGCTCCTTCAGAATCCGTTTGTAAAAACAGACAATCAGGAACAATGACACTAACAAATACAGATGATGTCCCGGAACAATCACCATCACAGATATATAATTTACTAATCACAAAAATATTTTTTCATTTCAAAATTCTATAAAAGTGCATCAAGAAAATAAAAAAATAACATGAAGCGTACAAGAGAGATATTTCTTCAGAAATTGTGGAATTCACTTTAGATCAAATTATTTGTGGTGGTTGAATTACCAACAAAAATACTTTAATATGGGCAATGTTTTTAAAAAAAAAACTACAATGGTTGTGAGAATGATTGCTAATGAATATAATGTCAAATATTTTTTATTTATACAAGTTTATAAAATATCTCAGATTGTTTTTTACTAGATGTCTAATACATGTACAACTAAGCAGAATTCCAACAATTTTTTTTGTGGAAAACTGTACCAATTATCAAGGATTTACTAATTGTATGCTGTTGTTCCAAAGATTCATTCCTTTAAGGGGAGCGATTCATGCATGCGCATTATAAACTGCATATTTTGGCAACTAGAAGTCATATTAAACAACAAAAATCTCAGTATTATGAATACAAACAATAAAAGTCAACAAACAGATATGTGATTCCAACAAGATTACATTTTGTAAGCAGTCTCAATCATCGAAATTCCATTAACCCTTTCTCATTGATTCATTCCCTTTGATTGGTTGCTATAAATATCTACCATATGGTAATCTTCAGTCTGTACTATTCTGTTTGGCAAAGGTGTAGATATTCCCATATGTATCAGAATTTTTTCCATGATATAGTTGGTGATAAACAATTGTCTAAAAACTTGTACATTATCCAACACAACAAATAATTAAGTGAACACGGAATTCACAAAGTTCATCAGAGGATGAATGAATGAGAAGGAACGAACCAATGAGAATAAGGTACTATCATTAATCAAAATTTAAAAGTTTAATACTGATGTATGCTATGTATGCTTGTTACTGTTGGTAGTCCTTGTTGTTATTAAAACAAAACTAGAAACAGTTCAGGGTTCATACAAAGTAGTACATACAATCTACTCTGTGTTGATTTATTTCATAAATAAATGTATTTCATGTATAAAGTCTTAATACTTTTATAGGTATAATTCTGAGATAGATAATACATCTTAATATACAAAGAGTACATTTATAATACATCTTTGACATTGTATTATAATCAGTATAATCCACTTAAATCCAGATTCTTTCTCTTTATTGTTCTGTCTTGTATAATATTATATCATTTATGTGTATAGTTATAGAAAAATATTTGGCTACTTAAAACAGTCTCTGTGATGATTGATATACGACATTGTGTCTCATTATCATTCGTCTCTCACCACTGATTCAAGTGGGAAAGTTATCAGTTACTTGCGGAGATGGGGTGTGCTCGAGTACTGGTTAATCCCAGGAAACAGTGGTTAGGTTAACTGATCGTCTGTTAGCCCTCGATGGCATAAAAATGACTCTAAATATTCAATCAATCATTGGCTACTTAAGCAGAAAGAAATCAAAGTGAGCAACACCAAAGTTTTATGATTAATTTAATCTTGTATGAAACAAACACACATGCATTCAGCAGCACTGTGTGTGTGATTTAAAGCTTCAACTACGATATCAAAGCTACAAGATGACTATGGGGCAGGTTTTGTATATTTATTCTAAACATGGTTCAAATAAGAGAAAACCTTTTTTCAAAATTACAACGTCACCACTGCATTGTTTTTGTTATAAATTTCCATACTACTAGATTATTGTTAATACATTTAGTGGACAGGAATATATTTTCCAAAAAGATTGTGTTATATGCAGATTGAAATAAAAGTTAAAACTCCAACTGCCAAAAAATTGAAATTCTTTGGAGGAGCTTATGAGATCATGCATAATAAGTACTCCATAGAGAATGGTCGATATATATTTACTGGAATATTCTTTCTGATTCCCAGTAAAAAGCAATGTTTAATAACACTTGTGTTTTTAAGCTTTTCTGTCAGTCTGTTTTCTTTGTCAATATTTTTCTTTTAAAATATGTCTTACCCAGATCATTTTGATTAATCTGGTATGTGCCTTTTGTTTAGTGGTACATACTTATTTTGAAGCATAGTACATTTAGCTACTTAAGCTGCATCTTTAGTGTGCCATTTTTTTAAGTACACAATGAACCATAGCTATGAATATTTTTAGTTCAGCTAAGCTGTTTTTGCATGTTGTATATTATCCTTGGCAACATCCACCAGTGCTTCTTTTATCCAATTACAGTCCAATCTGTCTTAAGCAGCCAGTCAAGGGACAGAGCAAAAGTCACCTTTTAAGACAGGTTGTTGCTTAATACAGGTGAATTTGCTCTTGAAGAGTAGAAATGGTAAAAAGCAAATAAATGTGGCTGCTTAAGACATGTGACTTCTTAATAGAGGAGATCGCTTCATTTAAACAGCTAGTTTTAACACAATGTCCTTTTTTATTTCTCTTAAATTAGAGGTTTCTCATTTGATGTGCAAATTGCAACCATATTACTCACTTGTTTACTGTTTAATTAACATGTAAATTTATCTGAAAGTATTATATTAAACAGCCCATTTTTTTTTCAAATAAAAGCACCATGTATCACTAACTCTAAATGATACTGAAATGGTTCTATCCCTATTGTTTAAAAAAAATCGAAATCATTAAAATCTGATCCATGTATGTGTTATGTATTTGTTAAATTTCTTTTATTCTAACACAAATTTTGTTAGTCTTGATAACCGATGACGCTTGCTTTTCTAAAAGATGTTTGTATTGACAAGTTCAATCGGGATTAAAATTGTAACAGTAAATTGATAAAGTTTTTAATTGGTTGATTCAAACAACCAGACTACCTTGGAGAATTCCATAGTACTTCAAAAGAGCATCATTTGGATGTTTATTTCTATAATCATTATTTTTATATCACCAGATATTTTCTATGACAAAGATAACTGCGATGACTTTCGTCCAATTAAATATTTTTAGCTTTTTTTTAATAACATAACCATTACAGAGGTGTGTTTGTTTCTGCCAATCAGATCTTGCTTCCAGATTCAAACATTACATCTGCACAACTTGTCAAGACATTTGTCTTTTAGAAAGGCAAGTGTCACCGATGATCTAGACTAAACATTTGTATGTAGTTTCAATAAAGGCATATCAGCACTTCAGATTTGTGCAAGCATTATATGCAGAAAATATTACATTATTAATAAAACAAACATGTTATTCTATACAACAAAAATCGGCTCAGTATGACAGAACAATTAGTATAATAGTTATGTTTTGACTCTCTATGCAACATTGAATGATTTGTATTCTGTACTTCGTGTTTTGTTGTAGCTATGTTATTAGTTTCTGTCATGATTTCTGTACTTTACTTTTGTTTTAATCATGATTTCTATCTACAAGGTTGCTGGCTGACCTTTCATTCATTCCTCTGATCATTTGAAGTTAATGAATTTAATTTGCTCTATTAAATTGAAATTGTATTGTTAGTGCATTACATGGGGGTATCAAGGAACATTTAAATATCTATGTTGTACTTCTCTTAATTTAAAAGTACATTTTCAATAATTAAGTATTTACTTTTAACCATAAATACAGTCAAACAGGTCTTAAGCAGCCAGTCAAGGGCAGGAGCAAAAAATGGCCTTTTAAGACAGGTTGTTGCTTAATACAGGTAAATTTGCTCTGAAAGCATAGAAATTGGAAATAGCAAATGTGGCTGCTTAATAGAGGTGACCGCTTATACAGGTTTGACTGTATATATAAAATGTGTTCATTTGATAATACAATATTTCATTGCAGTGCTTCATTCAAAGAAAAGTTCTTATCTTTATAATCATTAACACAAAGTGCCAGAATGCTTTATAAAACTGTGAAATAACATATGGCATTAAATCACTCTTCTTTAATTTTCTGTCTTCATTATCCGTAGTATACGGTGAACTGTACTCATAAATCTGTGTTATATTTACATATTGTTATTTCAAGATCCTTTATTTTATATTTTACCAAATAAAATTAAGATTATATTTTAATGACTCTGTTTCTTTATTCATGATTATGTTTCCAATATTTGTATTTCTTAATGTGATTGGCATTTATCTAGGGTGACAGTGAGCTAAATATTGATGTGGTCATATAGACTGGAAAGAGCAAAAACCGGAGATACCCAAAATTTAAAAAAAAAAAGACTAAAAAATTGATGAAAAAATTGTAACTGGAACCCATTTCAGTGAAAATATTGAAAACTAAATACTTTGTAGGACCTCCCTGGGATGTTGGGAATACCTATAAAGGTTAAAATGATGAAAGTCCTAATACCCCCTTACCTACCATGTTATTTTATTCATATAATTTCTACAGTTATTACCATAACATCAATACTGAAAGGCAAAAAAAATCAACACAACATATTTCTAAGGGTCATAAAACCATACCGAGTCCATGCAGGAAAATGAGTTTGAATGTAGAGGTCCTGGTTCTGAGTTGTAACTCTGGGATTACCACTTCTTGCATTCAAGAACATTGCTTTGCTACTGGTGTCTGTTTCTACATACAATAATACTACTTGTTTTGCAATTCATGTCATGCACACTGCCCCTATGATGCTTCTGTCTGCAACATTCCAATGACTTGATTTTATTTGTGAACTATTTAAACGAGCCATTTCAAATTTTTACTTTGTGATTGTTTAGGATTATTCACATGTCTGTGTGTAACATTTTGCGCAGATTTATTCATCCTATTTGGTGCACTTGCACTTAATGCGAAAACAATACACGTGTAACCATTAAGGAATGGGAATTCATGTGTAACCATTAAGGAATGGGAATACACGCGTAACCATTAAGGAATGTGGGTACACGTGTAACCATTAAAGAATGGGAATACACATCAAACCATTAAGGTATGGGAATACATGTGTAACCATTAAGGAAGGGGAATACACGTGTAACCATTATGGAATGGGAATACACGTGTAACCATTAAGGAATGTGAATACACTTGTATCCAATAAGGAATGGGAATACATGTGTAACCATTAAGGAATGGGAATACACGTGTAACCATTAAGGAATAGGGAACAATTGCTCATTTTTTGTATACAGTAATACAGTTACTGATTGGTTGCTATTATTTTTCCTCCATGAGCTTGGTATGGTTTTATGATCCTTAGAAATATGTTGTTGCTGTTTTTTTGTTATTCAGAGTATATATCATTATTGAAAAGTGAATAACGATTCAACAATGCTAGTAAAGTTTATATAATCACAAGTGTTGAAAAAACACAACCTCAGATCAAGAATTAATAAGACATTTAACTCAGTCTGGAGGGGGAGGGGGAGGCTCAGGTGAACTATTCTGATGGCTTTTCATCCAACTCCTGTGTGTCAACCATTTCTGTAAATGACTTCTATCAAACTGCTAACATATTCTATCAAAATTTGATTTGAAGCTGTCCTAAGTTTCATTTTCTTCCTGATCTGTTCCAGCCATTATCCTCGGAAAATTTTGATTTAACAGTCTTCTCATTAACCTATTAGGCATAAAACGTTGATATTTGGTATAAATGATCCCTTCAAATAGTGGGTTCAAGTTTTTTTAAATGAAGCAACAAGGGACTCAGTATGTTATGGAGTTGTGCATATCTGTTCACCGATGTTAATTTGATCATCCGGTATTACCTGTGGGGTAATTTCAGCCATGTCATCAAGCAGTAAGCCGCAAAGATTGGAGTATTGTTTAGAATTTGGATTTGCTCTGATCACTAGCTCATTCATAGTGTTTAAAATCAAATATTGAAATACAAACCATGCTACATAAAAGTACAAATACATGTACAATGTACTTTCTAAATAATGTGGCCAGTAGGCAATAATTTGATACTCCCCCTCTAGTGTTATAATAGCTGGGCCCAGTTATCTCAGTCGGTTACCTGCCTGACCTATCAATCCAGAGGTAGTGAGTTTGAATCCCCGCCCAGCAACAGTTAAGTGATGATTGATATACGACATTGTGTCTCATTATCATTTGTCTCTCACCACTGATTCAAGTGGGGAAGTTATCAGTTACATTTTGTACTTGTGGAGATAGGGTGTGCTTGAGTACTGGTTAACCTTTCAAGATCCCAGGAAATGGTGGTTAAGTTAACTGATCAGTCTGTTAGCCCTTGATGGTATTAAAATGACGCTAAATATTCAATCAATTGATCTAATGTAATAGAAGGAGAAAGTTGCATTGATATGTGTAATCTTTAATGGACAATTGATTGATTGACAGTTGGCACAATGTCAGTTACTTGGGTGAAACCAGTTTAAAGATCTGAAACAACTAGACATTACAGTGTGTAAAATGACGATCATGTAGCAATGAAACATGATAAACATAATCATATAATAATATTCAGCTCCTTTCATATGACTCAATTGCCTGTGTGGAACTAATGCTTCATCCTGCTTGGGTTCAATACATAACACAAAAAACTACGTCCATTCATATTTTTAATTAAAAGATAATAAAGCAGTGAGAGTGGAATAAATATATCTGACAATGATTTTCATCTGAAAGCAAAACATGTTCGACAATGATTGAAGCAGAATCAATCCATAACAACAATGATTGAATAATTGATCATACACAAGATTTTAACTAGAAGACAAAATTAGCTCTAGATTTACCCCCCAGATAAAAATGAACATAGTTAAATGAAACACTAGTCGAAAAATGTCTATATAAAGTAAAGGGATATATATATATTTAATTTATGTTCATATATATATTTAACTATTTTCAGGTACAATTTTTAGATTTTTTGTACCATTATATTAAGCTTTTTTCACATACATGTAATTGCAAGAAAACTCAACTATACAAATTCCTTTTGAAAATATATGTTTGGCACTGAGACCAAGCTGTTTACAATATAATTGGTGTATCGTTTATATGTCAAGATAGTTGTGGTTAAAATTGATTTTATGATTGATTATAACCAAATCAAACTAAATAACTGTTCTTAGAGGCCATTAAGAGGGTAAAAAATAAATTACTTGGTCCTTTAAGGCAGTGCATTATGTAATCTATAACATACACTTGAAGACAAAAACAAAATTAATGTGATATCTACATTAATTGTGGTAAATGAAAAGATGAATGAATCACAAAGTGTTTATATCCACTTAAATATTTATCATAATATTTCTGGATATTAAACACAGCCTGGAATAATACTGGAAAGAATAAAAATAAATCACTTTACTTTTATAAAGAGGTTATACAGTTCAAGTTACTCATTTTTTAAGAACAATTTTCTTCACCTAGTTACTTGGTACAATATATTGCCAAAATTAGTCGATGAAAATAATAACAAATAATAAAGTGTGGTATTTTTTCCAATATATAATATAAGCTCTGTAGTAAAATATCCTATCCTTGACTTAAGCCATTTCCTACATGTACTTATTTTTGATGGGGTGTTGATAAAAATATAATACTGATTTGGAGCCAAACATTGTCAACTTTGAGCAGACAGTTCGCTATGTGCAGGCTGATATTTGTCTATATTGCAAATGGTACTGTCTCCTTGAACACCAAGCTCAACATTAAAAGATTCCAAAACCTTTTTATTCAGATTCTGAAAATAACAAGTATTAAATCGAAGATAGAAATTTCAGAGATAAAATATTTATGAAATAATGGAAAATGATATATGTATTGGGATAGGAAACATTTTCCTTAATAATAGTTAATTGGTTGTTGTTCTGGTGATATAATACTATGTTCTAAAACTTTGTATTCACTATAAATGATTTCCAAATTGTGTTTGTTTGAATATTAAGCATCATTTTTAACCATTTAACCATTTTTTTTTTTATTTGATTCTGGAAGGTTAACCAGTACAAATGTTCACCCATCTCACCAAGTAACTGATATCTTCCTCATTTGAATCAGTGGTGAGAAACATGATAATGAGATGCAAAGTACTATATCAATCGTCATGGAGACTGGCCATGTGGGCATTTAAACTCACAACCTCTGGATTGATTGTACTGATAGTGTGCAAGGTACAATAATCAATTTAAATACTAAAAAAAAAAATAGTAACACATAATACTTTTCTGTAGTAACAATTAAGCCAGTATTCATCTTTTTTAGTATTCATAGAAGATTTTTTTTTATTAAACACATTTTTTTGTATAACAGCATATACTGCAATTAAAAGTAAACATATTCATATATTATTTATTTTAATAATTTATATAATAAAAACAAAAACAAACTTATATCCTGATATATGAGCAGTTTATTTTGTAAAAATATTTTAAAATATAAAGATAAATAAATAACAGACAAAACCATAACATAAACACCCTAATGGAATCGTCAACTTGTGTTTTTTTTAATAAAATTTAGTTGAAAAATAAAAACAAAAATTGATCCATTGACTGATAATATATAACATTAATTTTTTTTTATTGAGCTTTAGAATATTATCAGTGATTTCAAGCATAAACAAACATCTATCATACTGTCGTGTATCTTTTCTAATAAATAACAAATACATTTTTTTTATTTCTCACTTATTTACTTACTTTATTTATATCAAATTAACAAAATCAAACTAATTATCTTCCATTTACAAATATATCCATGATTGGTTAAAAAAAAAAGTCATTCAAATTTAAATTAAATCTGATAAAGTTGTAAATGTATAAAAACAATATCACAATCTGTAATGTAAATAAAAAAAGATAACACTCTACCTAATTTTAACACCTAATTGATCTTATTTACAGGTTAATAAAATATCACAGTCATTAAAGATTGGTGAACAATTACTTATCAAAAAGATTGTAATGAAAAATTGTCACTAAAATTGCAAGCATTTAACGTTTCTCAAAGACAACATCTCTCATCTCTCTGTCTCGTTGTGATGACATGGTGGACGTGCGCTTGATCAGTGGGAATCTACGTGCCTCAGTGGTCTAAATATGGCAGATTGATGTCATCCGTGTGGCGTGTTGCCAAGATCAAGCTGAAACAGAGCCAGAAAAAATTGTTTAAACTAAAAATATATCTAAAATTAGTTACATTCTTATACAAATTTAGAATGTGTTAGTTGCAGGTTCTCTGGAAGTAAAATTGATGGTGAAAACTATTTTGTGTGATAAAAAGACATATACATTATGTATAATAATGAAGATAAAATATTATGCATAAATATCTACGGTTACTATCAGTCTGCAAACATCGTTCTGAAAAAAGAGTATGTAAGCAAACATAAGACTATATTGTATATATTCTGAAGTGTGTAAGAAAATATGAGGCTGTATTTATAAGTGTATTGATTTTTACATTTTGCATCTTTTAGGCCATCCTGAAAAAATAAATGATTTGCTTGTGCTCCTACCTACTCACTCAAAATTCAGCTACCCAAACTTTTTATTAACTTTCAAAGTGCTTTTTTTTTTTTCATGATTTCTGTCCATTTTTCGATAAAATGACTGCAAAATCAAAATTAAGATAAAAAAGAATTAGCTACCTACCTACTCACATGAAAAATACTGGGTTGGAGCACAAGCAAACAAATATTTTTCTAAGGATGGCCTTATCATTTGATAGCCTGTTAAACCCACATAAGATTCTGTTCAAACAATAGATTCACATGACAAAATATGGATACCAAGTTTAAAGAACAGTGCAGCTCTTTGTCAGACCTAGTGACCTTGGCCTTCAACTGTCTTCTAAAAACAATATGGTTGACCTCGACATCAATCGTATGTTTAAATAAAAAAAAAAAAACTTTAACCAACTATTGTATGTATTATATATATATATTATATATAAACCTTTCTTGTTGAAAAGTGGCAGTTGGGTTAAATAACGATTTTGCATAAACACTACGAAAATACAATTATGGGTAGATCAAATCTGTTGCAAAGGATGCAAATAACACAACAGCTCTCATGCTTGGGTCTGTTACATAGCAATGAGATTTGAGCATGTTGATTGGTCAGTTGCCTTAGCGGATGTTGAATGACAGTTTGGAAGTGTTTAATAGCTTGAATTGTGGGACAGGTGTAGAATTCCCTGTTTTTTCATTGAGTTTGAGCAGACCTGATCCAAGAGATATCAGCGACTGGGATAATTCAGCAAATGTATTAACAAAAGGACAACTATTTTGATCCATCACAGTATTTAAGTATTCAGGGACACAACTGCTGAAACATGAACACATTAATGTATAGTTTAGTTGAACAATCCTGGACATACTGTAAAAGATAATTTTATTAATTAATAGCAAAATATAAAAAAAAAAGCCAATATAGCAAAAATATTATTTTTATTTCCAGGTTTCCGTAAGCAGCAACTGAAAAGTAGCCAATATTCTCCAGTAACATAACAGACTGAAAGATAAGTTCATAAGAATTAAAATCAATACAATATTTTGGGACATTAATTAATTCACATCGAGAAAACCGGGAAAACAAATAGCGATTTTGCATTAATTCAATTTTCACTTTTTTTTTTAGAATACTTTGAGAGTGTATGTAGTTGGTCTCTGGGAAGGGTAACCTGACATTCATTAGAAGGAATTATGCTTATTTTACAGGTCTATTTATCTTTGTATTATAATCAAGTTTTTTGAGTGTTTATAATGCGAAGTTGTAACAAATTAGGACCCAAACACAAAACTAATGTAATGTCACTTTACTTATTAATTTCTAGCCTCCTTAGTGTTTATCATAATTTTCCAAACATAACTGGCAATGACATTACGTGTGGTATTCAAATGAAGTGTTTCAACTCTGTGTGTAAACGAACGATTCGTCATTTGTATGTAGACATATCACAAATTACTTTCTTTCTTCCATTACTTCAAGCAATAAATTTCTGATTATTATAGGAAGCTGAGTTTCCAAGGGAGTTTTACGGACATATGCATCACTGATAAACATAGAAGTTAAGTAAGATCTTATATGCTCTGGTTATGACTCTCTCCATACACAGACCAACTGCTTAAAATCCTCTCTGGTGGATTGCATGCTTTCACAGTACCTTGCTGAAATAAGGTACTGTGGGGGTCAGTTTGAAAAATCCTGGATGAAACCCCACCTAAGAATTGATCCGGGGACCTCTGGGTCTTTGAGCAAGCATGCTAACCACTAGATCATCGCAACTCTCTAGACCACTTGTAACAACTCGTGTCAGAACATTAATTAATTTATTAGATATAGCCAGTATTATGACAAATTACGGTCAACCATTCTGACAGGATATATATCTTATGGTTGAACACCATATACTGTATACCACTTCATGAAAGGTCACTGTCAGACAAAAATCTTTTTCTTATGGTATACATGTATATTATTTTTGTTTGTCCCAGAGTATAAAAATTTTCCATGGCCATGGTTATGACAACTTTTCTCGTTAGATACTTTTATTTACAACTTTAGCAAGCAATAATTTAACTCTTTGCTCCATAAGCATTTTCTTGGACTCTTCCAAATTGAAAGCATTAATTCACCATGTATCAGCAATGGGTGAATT
Source organism: Panopea generosa (assembly GCA_029582155.1). Lineage (NCBI taxonomy): Eukaryota > Metazoa > Mollusca > Bivalvia > Adapedonta > Hiatellidae > Panopea > Panopea generosa. The sequence goes on along the minus strand of CM055901.1, from coordinate 29,647,828 downwards.
ATGTTTATATTAACTGACAGAGTGGAAAACAGCGCAGGAAGTGGTCAGATTGCTCGTTATGATTGCTCGTTATGAGCAATCTGAACTCTTCCTGCACTGTTTTCAAAGGCCTTCCGTGATTGGTGTGGGAAAACACGTATCTATGGAGTAAAGGGTTAAATTTTATTGATGAAAAAAATTAGTTTCTTAATATTTGTTTGGAAAAAAAACACATTAATCTTAAAATCTTTCTGATCATCCCTCGCGTGACCAAACAGTATGTACAAAAATGAAGGTTGACTTACCTTTCTACAACGGCATGAAACCCCTTTGGTGGAGAGAGAGTGTGCCAACAGTATCACAGCAAACAACAGTAGATGAACAGTTTTAATAAAACAACAGAGAAACAATATAATGTGCATTCTTAAGCAGTATAAGCCCACACACTGCAAAATTAATAAAATAATAGTTATAAAATTAATAAAAAAAATGTATATGAAAATATTTCTTAATAAATAATTATAAATTTAGCACTCAGTTTTCATAAATTTGCCAATGTATTAAATAATTGTGTTAAAACGTGATTTCATTCATACATATATTAGCAATACTGGAAAGCATATCATCACCACAAAGTTGAGTAAAACCGCAATTTCATGAAATGTAAATTTATTCATGCAACAATTTTTTATACAGCATGTATTTATTATTTTAGTTTTTAATAATCACAATCAATATCATCATGTATGTTGTATGGGTGTACTATAATTAGGTGTAATAAATTACTGTCTAGTTACTATTTGATATAAATTTCTAAATACAATAAAATTATTATTTTCTAAGCTATCATGCAGGTTTCGGAATAAGGTAGAATAAAAAGAAGCATGCAGTGTTATGTATTCTGTAAAATAATACTGGTTATTTATATTAGTTTATTTAAGTTATTATCTAGCTTTCTTACATGCACAACCCAATTAACAACTATTTTATTGAGAGTTGTATTACCCTCCCTCCCTCTCTCTTTCTCTCTCTCTCTGAAGATTGAGACTAGGTTAGTATGAAAGCAACTACTAACCTTGTCTGTTTCCACTCTGAGATGTATTCATTAAAAAAAAAAGCCTTGGTGCATTTATGGCAATGTTCTAAGCATGCAGTATAAGCAAGAAGCACTTACCGTGAAAATTAGTATAAAAGGTCCAGATTTGTCTAGCTATAAGCTAGTACCTACTACTGTAATACTAAATGTTTCAGTGCCTACTGAAGATAAATAAGTAGGAATGAATGCTTCATAGACCTATGATTACCATTTTGGCATACAACCAATATTTTTTTTAAAGAGTCATAAATTATTTTGTTAGGTAATTAATAGAATAACTTTCATGATTACAACATAAAGCAGAAGGTCAGATAAGATATAGGACATACAACTAATGCAGGTGAAAAAAGCAATTTTCTGTAATAAAATAATAAAATCCTGATAAGCTAAATTACAACCTTGTCTACCTACAAACACCAGAGCTCTTTACAGTACAGTATACATTGCAATTTTAATGAACAATTTTTTCACCATTTATTAGCCTGATCGAACATCTAAAGCAGCTTCAACCGTTGCTTATGTCTGCACTTTTTTACAGTGCAAAGGTATTCCTGATTTATGACAGATATACAGAGCTTTTAATATGGGCAAATTTTCTGCTTCAAATACTATTTCTAAAATAATGCTTTTAAGAGCTATGATGTTCATAGTAAAGCTGTAAAAAAGCAAAATGAATGTCTAAAAGCAATAAATGTTAACATGTGTAGTATAACCAATCTTATTAATCCGATGAAATTGATTATACAACTTACAGTCAAACCTGTATAAGCGGCCACCTCTGTTAAGCAGCCACTTGTCATAAGCAGCCACATTTGTTATTTCCCTATTTATATGCTTTCAGAGCAAATAAACCTATACTAAACAACAACCTGTCTTAAAAGGCCACTTTTGCTCCTCACTTGACTGGCTGCTTAAGACAGGTTTGACTGTACATATCTGTCAAGTTCAACATAACTAGTATACATGTATATTCATTGACTCGACATGTCTATTGTTAATACATGTACATGTATCTTTAATATAACTACAGTATATGGATGGCATGCAGTATATATTTAGACAGATGTCAATAGATTGCAGTACTATATAAACATATTTATAACAATTATACCATAAATGGTATACCTCATCACCAAAATAACTAATTATCATAAATTAAAAAAACATAGGAAATGACAGAGGACAGTATACAACAGTCTACAATACTAGCTGGTGATGTATAATGTTTATCAGTATGTCAAATGTATACATTGCATCTATAAAAGAGTACATATGAAAAATTAAAAGAAAACAATTAGTAAGCATGTCACTGTACTTAAAGTGCTTGAAGCACTAGATTACAAGATAAATAATTTCTTTTGTTAATTTGCAATCTATTTTACACTTTTTCAAGTTCTTCAAAAAAAATCCTAAAAAGTAAACATTCCATTACAATTTAGTTTAAACTCATGAATTTGTTTAAAAGATATACAATGCACTAAACCATGATTCAGTTGTCAACATGTTGATATAGAACATATATACTATAAGAATGCAGTTTACAGTTGCAATTATTACAAATTTTCTTCTTCAAAATGATGCAACTGAAAATTAAGTAACTTATCACCTAACACTATATAATGACATAGAGATAAACTTAATGAATACATTTAAAGCCAGTAAGAGTGATAGCTTAATTATGGAGATATATATATTTGTCTATAGTAACATGTGTTAGAATGATATTTCATGTGACATGTCAGTAGTACACCCATACTTACAACTGAGATTTACGCTTTATTTGATCCTCAGCACTGCTGGGAATCATGAAATGATCAATGCGACCCTTGGTACCACTCTTATCAAAATAATGTTCTCTGTGTTTTTGGCCAAGCTGAAATTGAAATCAATAATTTTATAATAATACAACTGACAGACAAAAATAAAATCAAAATAATGTTTTCTCCCAACCAGAGGAATATCTAAAGGTACACTTTTAAAATTATATTTGTAGCAGTATACTTATAATAGACCATGGTGGGAGACTAATGTAAATAGACACGTAGGTATTTATATGTTACTACTATATTGCTAAGGAGCTAGCTGGTGTGGCAACAACAGTAGATATTTGAGTAGTACATGAAAGCGTGGGTCTGAATCCCTGTCACTGACTTTTCCTCATGATATTTCCAGTCCTGTTACACTTCTTATTAGTTTTAGTTTAAACTTATTTATTTTACTTTGATTGTGAAACAAGTTCTTACAACTTAGGCAAATCACGCTCGAAGTCTTCCTGGTTAGAACCAGTACTAAGCATATGTGGAAAAGTGTCTTGCTCAAGGACACCACACATAGCTGTGGCAGAGGATTAACCCACGACCCTCCGATCATGGGTTTGGTGCTCTACCACTGGACCACATACTCCACACTTCTTACTATGTTCCAGTATCTATAAGTTGCATATATATAAAAATAAGAAAATTATGTATTTCTTTTTAATGTAACTGAATACAATTTTTCCTAATCTTTGTTGAGCCAGTTGTAGAAGGTTTTATAAGTACAAATTTAAATAATCCAACCAATAAATTGGAAACCAATTAAATAAGACTGAATAATTGACACCTAGGCTGATAACCTATTCCTTTGAGTAAAATTAATGCACTGTTTTCCAGCTGTTTTGTCCATTTTCAAGAGATTTATAACCATGATCATTACACACAATCATGTGTATTTCTTCTTAAGTGATAGGGTTCTCCATGGCTAAGGTCATAGGTTCAAGCTCTGCTCGCTCCATAATTTTTATGAGTGAAAGTTTACCAGTTACTTGTGAAAGGACGGTGGTTCTACTCAGATAAATTCTTTCTCTACCAATGAAACTGGATATGCCATAATATAACCTGAAATGTATTTAAAAAAATGACAATAAACCCTCCTCCTCTCCCAAAGTGTTATTCAACAATAATGTTTTATAGCTCTTCAGAGCACTTCTGAATGAACCAGTAATCAAGACAATCTTACATTATCAAATGATTTAAGTTCCGTCTTTCTATCAAAATCAACATTTGATAGGGAATATTTTGGAGTAGCCAGCCATCTATCTCTGGTTCTACCTCTGGCACTTATCACTGACTCTGGCTTGTGGGTGTAGTATGTTGGAAACTCTCCACCTCGTGCATATGGATCATCAGAGCGCATCAATACCTCAGATCTATAGTCTTGGAAATATTTGTTTGTTGCATTTCCATATGTTTCTCCATAGTCATACTTAGTTGTTGGACAATGGCCCCTATAGCTGTTGAAGAGAAAAAATAATACTTGGCCCCTGTAGTATTAAAGAGTGGCAAAATACATTTCAGAAAAACAACCCCACAAGACAAACATATAAATAGAAGTACAATAATGCAAGGACGGTAAATATCAAATATTCTAATATTCAATAATATTTTGTTTCTTCAATATTAAATTACATGTAACATTAATAAAATCATTTGCGTTGGTAGCTTTTTGGTGGGTCACTTGGACAAAAAGAAACATATCATGTTCTTTTTCTAAATATAGTCTGGTTTGACACTTTCAAATAATAAAATTGCTGTCTGTCCATGCTTTAAATATTTAATCAGGCTAATTAACGAGTTACTGAAAACTGTCCTTTGAAACCAGACATTTGAAACAGTGTCATATGGACCATCTCAAACGACTTTTCACTATCGTAGTTATGACTTTTCAGGATCATCATTTCGACTTTCACTAATGTCGTTTCGATTTTTCACCATCATTGTTTTGACTTTCCACAATCTTAGTTTCGTTGTTTCGACCCGACTTAATTTAATAAAATGCTGCTATTGTCCCAATGGTACATCGTACAAAACAGCTTGTGCTTCAGATAAAAAACAATGGCTACTGGTATTTATTTCTGATAGAGAATACATAGATAATTCACCTCCACAGATGCTATGCCCTTCTACGTATATGAATAGATACAGAATGATGTACTTGTATAGATTTTGAAAATCGTCAACATAACTGATCATCCGTAACAGGTTGTTCAACATTAGATATTTACATGTTGATTCAGTTTATTAGAAGTATTTACCCTGGCATAAACCGTGGAGGAATGAATGTTGAATTGTGTGTTGTTATCAAAGTTCCGGCTGATCTGGACATCTTGAAAAGGATTTCTTCAGCAACCAAAAATTAAGAAATATTACAGTTGGCCAAAACCGGAAGTAAACCTAACAACACCTAAACAAGCCATAATAGAGATACAGCGTAAGAACATAGTTCTATACTGTGACTACGTTAACCTAATTTAATTGATATATAATTAATTGTTTGTTGTAAATAACAATATAAAAAGAAGAAAATAGCGTATAATGATATATTTATTTATTGGGAAACTTCATTTTTTAAGAAAATCAGCGTTTAATTCATACGCCATAAGTATCTATAGCAACGTCAATAAACGCTTGATTAAAAACGCCTGGTTCATTCAGTTTTCAACTATAGTCGCCTTATTTGCTCCGCTCATAGAGCACCGGCTATCACCCATTTTTCCACAGGGTTCCATTGTTCACACATTTGGACAAATATTTTTCATAAGTCTATGTTCTGCAATGATAAACCGAGAAAAAAATACTTGATCCATTTGATTACATGATTGTGCATATTCTAAGTCTTCTATATATCAAGGAATTATATAGAGATCCTTGTATATATTGTCCGAGATATTGATCAAGGGATATATTGTAGATTTATTTCGGTAATGATTTTGTAATAGTTATTTTATCAACTGGAATGACTGTGCGAAAACAGAAGCCGCAGGTAGATGAAAAACACACTGCTTTAAATCAAGGATCTATATGGGCGATTTATATAGAGATATAAGTCCTTGTTTTAATAAACCAAAAACGAAATCTATGAAAGTAATTCTAAACGGAAAACAGTTAAAGATAATCATCAGCAAAGTTCACAAATCAGTGCATAAAAGTGGTCGGCGTTTTATTGTTTTTAACAGAATGGCTTTTACATACAAATGACATTAAACTAAAAATCTAAAACAATCAGAAAATTGTATTTTAATTTGTATTTAAAAAAACAATACATTTTAACGATAAGGAAATATTACCAAATGCATATTATTGAATTGGTCAGTGTTTCCAAATGGTCAAACAACTGGACTAATGTAATACGCCGAGTTTCAAAACGTTCAAACCACATGATGAGCTTTAGATGTTTGTTTTAATTATACTAGTCAAAGAGCAAACTAATATAAAAAAAGCTCACGTAGCAGCCCTTGGACAGGAAGGTCTGTCACTTGGAAACGTTTGGTAAATATATATAGATCATTTTCTGACCTTCAGTACTAAAGAACTTGTGGTATCACTTTCAAGATATTTTGGGTTAAAAATAAGAAAAAATAGAAAAAAAATCGTCCATTTTCTGGAATAATTAAAAATAATACATTGAGATATTTTTATGTATGCTGGGTTTATTGAAGCTCTGTAATACATTAATATAATATACATATATGCTATACAAGTCATTTTCAACTGAGTCATTGTCACTGTGTGACATATTTGGGTTAAAAATGGAATTATAAAAATTGAAGCATTTCTATGTATGCTGGGTTTATTGAAGCTCTGCAATACATTGATATAAATACATATATGCTTGACAACTCAACTTTCTACCGAGTTGTTGTCACTGTGTTACACATTTGGGTTAATCATAGGAATAAATTGAAATTGCTATTTTCTAGAATAATTGAAAATAAGATATTTGTATGCTGGGTTTATTGAAGCTGCGGCATATGTGATAGATATATATATATATATATATATATACGTATATGCTTTACAAGTAAATTCTACCTAGTCATTGTCACTGTATGTCACTGCATGACACTTTAAGGTATAGATGTAGATGTAGAATGAGATAGATCTCGAAGAGTATGTTAAAGAAACCAAACTGCCATCCGTTAATTCCAGTTTCGACAGACATTGCTCTTGAACAGTCAGTGAATTCGGATCCTAAGAAAAGTGTTAGAATCATTGGACTAACCAAACAACCAGGAGCTTAAGAAAGATGGTTTCTGACCAGCCTGCGAAACAGCATCTAAATATTCAGCCACAAAATGTTGGAAAGTGACACGTTAAGTGACAAAAATAATCTGGAGAGAAATGACAGAAAATGATGAAGAATATTGTAACACTCCAGGTCGTGTTATAAGATAGATGGAGAGCAAAATATGAAAACAACAAGATTTGATGCCAAAGCTGATTTATACAGTTTATATAATTAGTTACCTAATAAGGCAAGGCTATCTGATATACAGTCATTAAATAATATACTTTACTCACACGAAGGTTAAAATACCGGAAGTGATGGAACTGCTTTTCTTGATGTCTGGAACTTAAAATGAGCTGAAATCTAAAGTTTCTAAGCGTTTATATAGACAAAAGGTCTGGATTCTGGCACTTGTAAAACCAATCAAAACTGTTGTAACACGGGTAATTTTGTAACCTGTGTTCCAGAATCTGGCTGATCTGGCATATGTCCGCCATGTTGCCAGATTTGATACACGAAAAGTTCATTTATCACAATAAAAAACACAATTTCCATATCATAAGTTAGCATGAAAAGGATGTCACAATAGCATAGTTCAGATACAAATCATGCAAGTTAATATTAAAACTTGAAATAACGTAGAAATGAAGATGCCAGATTTGAGGTGGACAGATGTTCAAATCTTCCCACTATGGCAACTTTAACGGAGGGAAATTTAAATACGATTTTCTATTTGAACATACACAGCATTATTTGAAGGTAAGACATTATTATAATTATTCTTAGTGAATAGTTAGCATCATAATTTGTATTAATAGGTTGGGAAAGCTTTACATTAGTCCTGAAACAGATATTCACTATGACTTGTTGACGGCAGAAATCTGGCAACTGAGTTTTTGAAAGGTCATTCAATGATATTTTCATTTATCCTTTAAATCAAAGGCAATGGAACATGTTAAGACCGATTATACTTATGTTAAAAGTAACATATAAAATTAAGATATTATTTGATTTACACATAGTATTAAACTATGCAGATATAATAACTGAATACTAGATATTTTTGCTTACCCCACCCAGTGCCAGATTTCATGTCAAATCAATATTTAGATTTATGTTGATATTTCAATCTATAGGCATAAGGTGAGTTCATATATAGTAAATATGGATGATTATGTAAATAATCATTGCTGTTCCATGTAGAAATAGTCTTATTAATGTCATATTCTTTTAATATGATAGTTTATGAATTACCCCACTGCGGACAGTGTTGCTAGTAATGGCAGTATTCACAAGTAAGTCTTATTTAGACAGATAGTTAGTATGATCAGGATGTTATTCTGTTACAATATATTCGAAAGTTAATATCAGGACAGATGACAAATCATTTCTTCTCAGACGGCCAATCAGACGGAGATGATAAATTTAAGTCAATAAAGCAACAGGAGTCTTTGTGCCGTCAGATATGTTTAAACATCTTGTGACCAGTGATACAATTGGAAGATACAGCATGGAAAAGTTTATTGATGAAAGACTGAACACAAATACAAATGTTTTTTAGGAGCCACTGCCACGTGTGGAATATGAAACAGTTTTCATTCTATAAAAAACAGTAAGTAGTCTGTCAAATCTAAAGATAAACAGATTATAACCATAAGTGCCGAAAGAGAACCGGTTAGTAGATTGATATTTGCATCATGGTTCAGAGAAGTATTCTGACCTATGAACTATTAACTTTTCTATTCTCTCTTACACACACAGATGGAACTTTGAGAAAGCCGGTTTTAAGTGTATTTCTTATGGAGCTATGGACAGAAGCAATTGTGTATGTAAGATTTGCAACATCTGATGTACAGCTAAGTAATACGTGCATTATAGATGAAATGGCAACCATTCAAACAGTTAAAGATGGAGATGCAGTAACATTTGGAGACTTTGGGTTCTCAGCGACAGATGATGTAAAGTGGACCTGAAAACTGCCTGCTGGGAAAGCAGTTTTTTCCAGGTGGTGGGTTGGGTTCAAGAGTGTTTTTTGATATATCGACTACATGTACAAAATGTAGAATACCTCAAGTCTGATACTGAGGATACAGGACGTACATATGAAGCTGAAGTTGAGACCCATTCCTACTTATGATGACGTAGAAGGCTTTGGCCAAGTCCATCTGCCCTGTCTTACCTGCATTTCAATGTATCACTGGATTTTTTAGTTCTTTAGTTGAAATAGGCATGAGAATAGCTCTTAATCTATGAAAGTCCTCTGACATCCACCAAGAAGAATTGTCGCAGTTAGGTTAATCTGAAAATTGTCTGAAGGGTGCTTCAGTTCATGTAAGAAGTGCGTCTGTACCTTGTATTTGCCCTATAACATGGAATGTGCTGCTGATGACGCCTGATACCGATTGTTCTGTCAAAAGAGACTGCTGGAACAAAATATATCACATTGTCAAAAAGCTTAAAGCATCACTTTAGTTAATTTCCAGTCACTGTTTTTGGAAGCATTATTTACTAAGCAATACAAAACTGTTATCTCTCGTCGGAAGCGGTTGGTATCTAAACCTGGTACTTAGTGTATTTGTGGAATTTACATCATGTAAATGTTATAGATCAGCACTTTAAAGGGTTGATTTATACTAATGTAAAGCAAATAATCTAGTTTGTACTGAGGCTTGTATATGGGTGGCACGTGAAAATGTTTAAGGGCATTACTCATGTAGGTTAATCAGACACTTGGTCAGATAATGCTTACATGCTTCTGCTAGTTTATCATATTATAATGTATCAATAAATATCTTTATATTGTATTTACATACACTTTCTAATGATCTACTTTTATCAGATATCAAATCTGATCTGTTCATGAGGGGTTAAGAATATACGACAACCCTCATGTCCTATACATAGGCCTAAGTATTGTATTTTAGGTAACAGTAATTGAGAAATAGTAAAAATAATAACAACACTGAGTCTAGTGAGATGGATACAATAATTGATCCATATCGACTAAAAATTCTAATTACCCGAATTAGCCCCCACCCATTTGATGAAATATAAAATTCTAGATTTGCGACTTGTAGAGCTTATTTTTACATTTTTATTTGTTATCAATATGAAAAAGTACAAATTTACATACGCATGATTTAACAGATTGATGTTAGATAAAGACATTAATGAATCCATATCGACTAAAAAATAAAACAAATTTTGTAATAAGTAAACAAAAAATGGACCGAAAATGAGAATTTGCCCCCACCCGTTCAATGAAATTTTAGATTTTATATCCGCCACTTATAGAGCTATCATGAACAAGTACATTTTATTTGTTATTAATCTGAAATAGTGGAAATCGCAAAAAAATCAGTAGTATAAGTGTAATTGTAGGCCTTATTCCATTATTCCCAAAAATAACAGTTTCGTTATATATTTCGATGTATTAAGCCCCAAAATTTAAAAGTTATACCACAATTCTTTAGTACTGAAGGTCTTGCAACATCCTTTGGGCATCTAACTAACAGATTATGAAGTCAAACCTTTCTGTACAGGCGGTGCTACGTGCACCTATTTCTAGGCTTCATATAAAAATGCGCTCTTAGAATATACAGAGTAGATCCTTGATTATAATGGTAGCAAACGTTTTCCAGATCTGTACTAATTCGCTTATGTTTAGTTAGCAACTATATTCATATGAACACTCCATTGTGGCAATTACCTCAAATCGAAATAAAATATCGAGTGTTCTTTCAAGGAAGATAAATAGGCTTAAGATAACCAACAACAACAACAATTTTCCGGATGTGATCACGCGTCAAAAAATGCTTCAGCTCAAAATATGATAGAATATGACAATGGCAAGGAAATGGAAGGACGATATTGGACCAGGTTAGTATTTTTAGCATTTGTTTATTAAAACTTAATAAAATATTGAACTTTTTCTAACTTTTATAGCGAAATACCAGAAACAAAACAGATGTGTGGGTGGGGTTTAAAAATATGTTGACGAACATGGATTTATTTGCCACAATTGTATTCGTTCTATTTCGTTAGCAGAAAAAATGTTTAGTGAAATGTACATAAGTGACGTACAACAGCATTGCTGTTGAGTTAGCTTTTATGGCGAAATCGTGGTACTGTTACAGTGTATCTGCTGAAATTCTGAATGAAGTATGGTGTTAGTATGGATCTCATTCAAGTTCTTTAAATAGTTGAAAACAGTGATGATAGTCCAGTGTCAGATTTGTTTGAATTTTCTGATGCTCAAACCAGAAGAGTATGTCGAATACTAAAAAGTTAAAAGATATTCCGATTTAATTCATTCTGTGTTAGAGTAATTGATAGTTGGAATGTTATAACAGATTCTATCGTAAATTTAGAAACAGTACTTTTTTAAAAAACTTTACTGGATATGCACATTGGTAACAGAAGATATTGTACTTTGGACATTTATTAACTTTACTGTCAATCATCATACACATAAAATACCAAATTCTTGTATGAAACGTCAAAATGGCAACCATCATATATTTTAAACCTTACCTATACACAAGATGTTGAATTGATTGGATGATACAGAGCACATGGTACAGTGGTAAAGCATCCTACCCATGATCAAAGGGACATGGGTTTGATCGTCCACCATAACTGTGTGTAGTGTCCTTGAGCAAGACACTTTATCCACATTTGAGAATTGTATTATAAACATTTTTTCTTTGCTCATAAAGGTCGGAGAAGAAGCAGTGGGCAGCTGGTCTGTTCTGTGGATGTGCAGCCCTGTATTCCTGTAGAACCGTGATGCCATTAGTTGCTGTACCAATGTCCAAGGAGCTTGGCTGGGATAAAACAGAATCTGTATGTAAATTTCCAGTGTTCTAAGATACTAAGTGAGTATCAATTCACACAACATCATTGCAGTCGAGTGGTTTAATGTGCCATTTCAACATCACTTACCTCTCACTGCTAAGGTTATAGTTTCGAGTCCTGCTCACTCAAAAACATTTTCTAGTGAGAAAGTTTGCTAGTTATTTGCGGAAGAATGGTAGTTCTACTGAGATTCATTCTGACGTCTTCCTCCAGTCAATAAATCTTGATATATATGTAATATTTAACTTGAAATTTCTTGAAAATGGCGTTAAACCCCATTACCCCCCCCCCCCCCCCCCCCCACACACACACACACACACCATACTCCAAAAAATACCAACAACAAAAAAACAACATCATTGATATGTGATGTGTGAGATGGGCACTATGAATTGTGTTCATTTTACATGTTTTAGTTGTTTTTAACTTGTTACATTCTCGTTCATTTAGTAACTCTCTCTTGTACATTTGTAAACTTACAACTCAATTACTGTGAAAAAGTTTGAAAGAAAATATCTTTTATACAAAGCACTTCTCTAATAAATACTGATATTAAATTTTGTTGGTTTTAATGATGTTGCTTACCAGTATTTGTTGAATTTCAAAATCGATAGTGAAAAAAAAATTCATTGTAAATCAAAACAACAAATTTTTTATTGAATTACCATTTAATTTATTATGATCTGCTTATCAGTGTAAAATAATATTACATTGAGTATCTTATGATATCTGAAGGTAAAAATAGTCTTTGGCATCTGTTCTTCTTTAAATAAAATTGCAGCATTGGTCTTAGATTAGAGTGTCTGCATCACATGCGGAAGGTTGTAGGTTCGATCCCTGGCTGGGTCATACCAAAGACTCAGCATTTAGAGGATAGTTTTAGGTCTGGCTTGTCCTGTGTACAGTATAATGTGACTGGGTGGAGTAACATACCAGTGTGTCTGCGGCATGATACTCAGTCTGACAGCACTTCTTGAGTAGACACCATCAAAGTATCACTGAAAAATTGTTGAAAGCGATGCTAAACACCATACAGCCAACCAACCATTCTTTAATAATGTTAACATATAGGAAATTTTAACCTTTTTTTTACAATACAATCATTAATTAGTTTACTAAACAAGCATTTAAAGCACCAGTTCATTGTAACAGATTGTCATTACAACACTAAATTTTGCCTTTTGACATGGTAATATATATAATATATACTAACTGTTTGTTTGCAGGGTTCTGTGTTGTCTGCATTTTTCTGGGGCTACACTATGACACAATTCCTGGGTGGTTATCTCAGTGATCGTGTGGGTGGAGATGTCGTGTTGCCAATCGCGGCATGCTGCTGGTCCCTCGTCACATTCTGGACTCCGCAGCTGGCATACCTGACAGATAACAAGTTTTTGACACTGAGAATGATCATCTTCTCGCGTGTGTTGCTGGGAGTATTTCAAGGTACAGGGAACTTGTACAAATATATTATCCGTTATTGGCTTCCTCCGTGGCCGAGTGATACATACTTAGGTCCACTGTTGTCTATTGACCATTTACCTCTCAATGCGGAGGTCATTGGTTTGGGCACCTATTCCTTCCAAAAACTTGAGAAAAGTTTGTCAGTTACTTGCAGAAGGACATTGGTTCTGCTCGGCTTCATTCTGAAAGGTTTTTCGTCATCCAATAAAGTTGGATGTACTATATATAACCTGTCATGTGTTGAAAAACGAGTTAAACGTCATAATAGTTTTATTTTATGTTATTAACTGTCAACTAAATGAATGGATGAAACTAATGTGCATCATCAAAACAGTATAACAACTTCTTGTCCCCTACATAAGCTAATACTGCAATATTTGTTCATTCTTATCACATTTTAAGCATATGATAAAATTCATTGTCCAGCCTATTGTATAATTTTTTCTCTTTGAAGTATTTTTTCCTCTCCCACGCATTAAACCATTTAACCTTTGCAATGTTTCATCACACCTTCATTATGTATATTGATTGCTTTTTCAACTGTATGCCCAGCATATTTAATGAAAAATATTCATCTTGCAAGCATTGAAATGAGCTACAAATGCATGGTATTGCATGTACTTATCTATTTAGCACTTTTCATTTTTAGCTTAATGCATCATTTGGGTGGGTTAGAATGTAATTAGTCAATTAGACTATGTCTAAATGTCACACACATTTCAAGAATGTGTCTTTGAGCAAAGTATATTTTAGATATATTTTCTTGTTGCAATGAATCTTAAAATATCTTAGTCACTGGACTTGTTAATTTGTGTAGTGTATTTTAATTCTCTCATCATTATGCATCTTTCACTCTATTCTTTTTTCTATGTAGCCGTAAAGTATTAAAATAATATACTGGTACATGTGCTAGTAAACTTTAGATTGTAAGTAAAATTCAGTGGACAAGGTTATTAATCAGAATGACACGTTTTGGTCTAGACCAGTGAGCTATAATTATGTAAATTGTTTATCCCTGTCATCTAACAATTACAGTGTATCAACAATATACAGGTTGCTGTGTAACAGCTGGCAATAGTGGTAGTATTGGACTGTTCCTAAATTATTTTCCAACTGTCAATAATATATTTAAGGATGGCAACGAATGGCAATATTGATATTCGAATATTCGGTCATTCTTTCGAACGAATATTCGAATATATTCGGTCAAGATCTTAAAAATAAATAATCATCAACTTTCTATCCCTAACGTTTTTACTCGCCATATTTGTTACTTTCTCTTTCAGCGGAAACGGTGCTGATGTATAAATACTAAAAAGCAAACAATTTGAATATCATTGTCGTCAAGATTCAACATGACGTGGAACTCGATGATGCATAATTAATAATAATAAATTAATAAGTGCTATGTTATATTAGCTTTACTAAGTTAAAAATTCGTATATTTGTATAGTTTATAAGTAATTCACTATTTATAAATGAAATTGAAAAACAAACATAAAAAAAAATATATATAAGTTAATTCGTCTAAAAACTTGCTCTCACCTTTTCAAAACAGGGTGATTTACAACAGACCGTAAAGGCAGATCGATAATTATAATTGCCGAAGGCAAACAATTAAAGGATTACCGACCAGGACCCCTTATCACCTTGACAACGTCAAATTGACACCCGTCTTTGGAGGAAATCGATAATTACCGTGTCTTAACCTGGTTGATATATCACCTTTCAAAACCATTTGTGGCAAAAATATTGAAATTGAAAATAAATAAAGAAAACAATTTGAATTAACTATATTTTTTTAATATTTTTTTTTTTGTTGCGAATATTCGAATATCAATATGACATTCGAATATTCGGACGTATGACCGAATATTCGAATATCCGAATATTCGTTGACATCCTTAAATATATTCTTTATCCATGCATGTATTAACCCTTCAATAGTAAACATGCAGTTATATGTACACATATAAATAACCTCTAAATTCCAAGGATAAATCATAAAATATATTCCAAGATTATTTTTTATTGCTGGAGTTGTGGACTGGTCTCAATACCTGACAGTTTGCCAGTTATATATACTTGTCATTATTCAGATTTATTTATATAGATCTGAGGTTTTCCTCCCCCACAAATAACACTACAAATCATGCCGGTAAACAAAAAACATGTGCATGTATCAAACCTATTGTGTGTTGCATATTACAGCCATTCGAACAAAAAATAATAATTTCATCAATTAATAAAATATTCTGGTCAAAATTATGAGAAGATACGAGGGACCATCTGGTAATCTGAGAAGCTTGATGGCGTTAAATGTGAGTGGTGCAACAATAAAATGTACATTGGACATGAACCAGTGATATTTGATTCCACATTCCCAAGCAGCTGAGATTTGAACAGTTAAGTTCTTGCTTACTTTATCAGCATACTAAAATAAAGCATGTATCAAGAAAACAAACTTTTAACTGTCTTGCATATTTAAAATATCATTGCTTTCGGAAGATATTTCTCCAGGTGTAAATGTGAATTAACCAATTAATGCTTAGCTAACCTTAAGGGACAGCTTACATTTTGAAATTTGTGTACTAATATTATTAAAATATCATTTATTAAACAATGGACCTCATGCTTTTCGGGTTTTTTTGTAAGCAAGATTAAGGTGTTGCTTTTCCGTCGATGGCGGCGACATCAAACATTTATATTTAGCTCCAACGTTAAGTTTTCGTTTTTTTCCTTCCCATGTCTGTATTAATTGTCAAAGCGGACACAGGCGAGACATATCATTCAGCAGAATTCTTGTTTGTCCATTGCTTTTTGTGGTATGCATGAACACATACATCATCAATTACACATATTTAGTTTATACATCAAGAATATATAGCATGCAATATAGATTCTTTGGTTATGACTTGTTATATATATATATATACATACCATACAGTTACAATTAAATTTTAATTGGCCGACTTGCACAGTGTTTTCTCCAGAGCGCGTTTCTTGCATTTTTGATTCAATTAAATTTCAGTTATTTTTACAATGCTAGCTGTTTTGACAGATCATAGGGTCTGATTAAGGGAAACCCGGTCACGCGGTTCTACTAAGTTACGTAAATTTAATATAATATACCCAGTTTTAGGTTGTTTGTATATAACGATGAAATGTGGAAATTGTGAACCTTTTAAAAAAAAGTTGTTAAAAATTTACGGACGATACTCTATCTGATAAACTTTTTATTTTATTTTCTATAAGGTATCAAGACACACATGCGCAACATTTTAATACAAGTTTAAACATTGGCAAGTCCAAGTTCTACGGTGGTATTTCTGGCGTCGTTTATTTTTCTTAAACGGACGATTATAAGGTTATGGAAAAAAGAAATCATCTTTAAGAAAATTATATTCATTTTGAAAAATGATTAAGTAATTTCAGAAATTTAATTAATTTTGTTAAGTTACCATTAAAATGTTTTTATATTATACAGAAACATTACTCTAAAATGAGTTAAGCTATGAGCCAGAAGAGAAAAAGAAATCAACAACAAAGTTTTGTTTTCCAAAGAGTACAATGCTTGGTAACGCTAAACATTTAGCTCAGCCGAAATATAAAATACTGAAGTAATTTTAGTCTTTTTCATTAAAAAAAGGTAGGGTCTTGGTGATTGAACTGTGGCCATGACATTTGAAAAGTTCATGGCCCTGTTGCCATGATCGTAAAAACAACTAGTTTGTAGTTGCCAGAAGTGAAACATTATTTGAAGTTGAATTGTTTTGAAGTTGTTAACTTAAGTTGCAGTTTTGATTGAGAAATTTGTTTGAAACAGGAAGTAAAACTGTTTTAGTATAATATGTATTTTTTTACCTCCATTTATTCAAGTTGATTAAGTTTAAAACAAGTCGACTGATGACCCCCAGATTTTTAGTCAGTGTGTGTCATCCATGACCCCCCAAAAAACTGGAGCTGGAGAAAACACTGCTTGCAAATAAAGGATACATACCATGCACTGAAGATTTATCAGGTGTACATTTCATACATTATCATATCATGCATTGAAGAATGTTTGCTATTAACTTGTCAGATGTACATTCTGAACATTATCATATCATGCATTGGAGAATGTTTGCTCATAACTTGTCAGATGTACATTCTGAACATTATCATATCATGCATTGAAGAATGTTTGCTCATAACTTGTCAGATGTACATTCTGTACATTATTATATCATGCATTGAAGAATGTTTGCTCATAACTTGTCAGATGTACATTCTGTACATTATCATATCATGCATTACAGAATGTTTGCTCATAACTTGTCAGGTGTACTTTCCATACATTATCTTATCATGCATTGAAGGATGTTTGCTCATAACTTGTACACCTAAAGAATGTTTGTCAGGGGTACATTCCATACATTATCATATCATGCATATGAGTTTTTTTGTACATTTTATTGACAAAGTTGCAGTCAAAGCATATGTTCATTATAGGTTTTTTATTTTGTTGGGTATACATACAATAACATTAACTTGTAGGGGTATATATGCCATGCATTACAAGCTTTATTGGCCAATTTGTACACCATACGGAGAGGTCATCATTAACTGCACTGGTTGTAGCGGGAACTTACGGGGGGTGAGTATGTGGTGATAACCAATTGCAACCAGGAAGTGAACTCCTGTTGGGATATATTTTTTTCTGTTTATAGAGAGGGAACAACATTAACAAAGAAATACTCATGCATGTTTTGTTTCTGTTTATAGAGAGGGAACAAAAAAAAATAACAAAGAAATAAGCCATGCATGTAGAGAGGGAACAAATTATTAACAAAGAAATAAGCCATGCATGTTTTAATTCTGTTTACAGAGAGGAGAAAAATTATTAAAAAAGAAATAAGTCATGTATGTTAATAGCAAAAAACAAGCCATGTATGTTTTGTTCTGTTCATAGAGATGGGACAAATTAACAAAAAAGAAATAAGCCATGCATGTTTTGTTGTCAAGGTAACCATTTTATTAGTAAAAAAAAATAAAAACAAGCATTCACTGAGCACTACAAGGCACTTACAGATATTTGGATTTTTTTTATATATTTTTAAATATAACTTTTAGTTTTCCTGACCTAGAGCTATTCCACATGATATAATGCATTTTTCAGTATAGTGGGTTTTTTATCTGCTAGTATATACTTCTAAACGCATGGTATTTAAATGCTTTTTGTAGAAAATAAAAAATACTAGTAGTGCATTTATTTCTAGATTGTCAATAGTGACTTGTATAAATGTTCATGTTTGATTACCCCTGTGGTAGCACTTAACACAATGTCTGAAGAAGGTTAGCAAAGAGCAGTAACCCTAATACACAAAATGGTGACGATATATAACCATCCTGGTTCTAAGACTAAATCAGAGGTATGGAAGGTCATGGGGTTTACCAAAGGTCAATGAAAACCTACCTCTGACCAAGAACAGACTAAATCAGAGGTATTGAAGGTCTTTGGGTTAACCAAAGGTCAATGAAAACCTAACTCTGACCAAGAACAATCTGAACAAGTAAAGAGCCAAATGAAATCGAACCAATTATTAATCAATCAATCGCATCGGTTCACTAACCAATTCCAACCGATAATCGGTTCTAGATTTGGAACCGATCTCCCATCACTAGTTGTGGTTTAATTGAAAGTTTGTTGAAAGCACCATCCAACATACAATATAAAATGATTTACCTGTTTGATGTACTTTCTACCAAACCATTGTTCCAAAGAATTTTTCATAGCACATACAAATAATATTGCTTGATCCCAGCAAAATTTTTCACAGATTTCAGCACAACAGTGTTTTATTATAAATCAAACACCAAATGGGCCATAGCATCAGTGAACTTAAAATTATTTGGTTACATGCATAAGAAGAACATGATTTGTTCTCTCATTTATATCAAATTTAATATTATATATATATAATTATGTAATTAATAAATAAGTTAATTGTTGAGACGCCTGACTTATTGATATCAAAACAGTGTGGTAGTGCAGTAGATAGAGTGATGGTCGCTCAAGCCAGAGGTTGCGGGTTTGATCCCAGACTGGACCTGATGGCCACTCAAAAATAACACTCAGTACTGGTGCTACACCAGGAAACAGACTCGAGGGCAATTCATGCAAGTTGTAAGCTTACTTTGCAATCATGCTTAAACAAATAAGTTTATCAAGGACTGGTGGTATACACATTAATTTGCCAAATGCCTTTGTAAAACACATGCTACTTTAGACTGTATTCAGTTTTCAATGGGTTACTATGGCCTAGTGGTATAAGAGACTGTGTTTGGCTCACTTACCTCACATCGCGGTTTAAATACTTTATATGAGAAGGTTTGCTACATGCTGAAAAATGGTGGTTCCACGAAGATTCATATTGAAAGTTCCTATGCCAATTAAACTGGATATCAAATGTTACTTGTAATGTGTTGAAAATGTTGATAAAGTCTGTTGGCTCTCTCCCCAAATGTTGAGTAAAATTATTAATTTCAATGGTTCGGGTGGCATAGGATTGAGAAATTGGCATTAAGAAAACAACCTAAGAATAGATCAAGTAATACATGTATGTTTTTCTAGACATGTCTCTTTAATTTCAAAACCATTTGTAATGATATTGGCAAACAATTCCAAATTTTGATTTCAGAAATCAAATAAGAGAGCAGTACTGCTTTCAGAATTTCAGTTCATAAAACAAACTGTCATACTAATAGTCTAAAACTACAAAGTTGATATTGATAGTGCTTGGTGTGACGGCCGCCAATAGTGTAGCTCCAGCTTCAAACCGTGATTGCTTGGTTTTATTGATTTACATAATATGGTTAGCTTGCATAATTGTAACATGTAGTTTGTCCCTGTTTCGTTTGATGGTTGTTCTGTAGCCTATTCTTTAGCAACACATTCAGAATTATTTACTGACACCTCCCTAATACTTTAATCTAAGTCATATAGATATAGTTGGAATAACACATACATATTGTTTTCACCAAATTCCCTGAAGCCTGTTTGTAGGTCTTATATACAGTTTGAACAACACATACATGTATGGAAGTGTATAATAACTCCCTTAGACTTGTATCTTGGTCTGATATACTCAATTTGAATAACATATACAAACTTAATAAATGGTTCCCTGAAGCTTGTATCTAGGTCCCATTGACAGTTTGAACAACACATACATGTATGTAAGTGTTTAATAACTCCCTGAGACTTGTATCTGGATCTGATATACTCAATTTGAATAACATATACAAACTTAATAAATGGTTCCCTGAAGCTTGTATCTAGGTCCCATAGACAGTTTGAACAACACATACATGTATGTAAGTGTTTAATAACTCCCTGAGACTTGTATCTGGATCTGATATACTCAATTTGAATAACATATACAAACTTAATAAATGGTTCCCTGAAGCTTGTATCTAGGTCCCATAGACAGTTTGAACAACACATACATGTATGTAAGTGTTTAATAACTCCCTGAGACTTGTATCTGGGTCTGATATACTCAATTTGAACAACATATACAAACTTAATAAATGATACGCTAAAGCTTGTATGTATGACCAATGCACAGCTTACATATCATTTACATTACATAAATTTAACTATTCATTGACTCCCTAAGATAAATGTTGATCTAAAGACCATTTGATAAAGTACACATCATTTTTATCAGGGCCTTAAAAACCTAAATATCTGGCTACATTATTCTACAAACGTTACCTTATACACATACATATTCTAATGTATATACATGTATGGGCCAAAATCAAGGCCTCACATGGGAATGAAATAAGACTCTTATTTTGCAAACTCTTTTGCCATATTAGCACAATTGAATTCTGTTTTTAGTCACAAATGGATATTGTTACTTTGGTGATTAGCTGTAAGAATTAATTATATCTTCTTTTTTTTGTTGTTGAAAAATTGTTTTCCTTAAATTTGGTTTATTTTTGTTCTTCAAACTTGCGTCGTTACCAAGTGATGAATGTAATTTACCATTGAAATTTGAATAATTTTCAGTGCAGATTACTTTATGTCAGTACCTTTGATCTGATACTGCCTGCATACATGTAATTATGTTTGTAATGGATATAAACTGTATAAATATATACATGTATATATATGATATCAAACAAAATTGTAGAGAATAGAAAAGAAATTAGATGAATATAAAAAACTGAAACAAGTACCAGTACTGAGTAAATTACACTGAAGGCTTGAGAGGGGTTGGGTGTTGGAATCACCTCTGAGATAGATGTATTTCCTGAATATTAAAAAAAGGTACATATTTCAGAGCTTTTTTACCTTGTTAAACAGGGGCCGACATTCGGTGGCTTTCTAATTCAAAAATCATGTTTTTCCAATTGAGAAAAATTAAGGATTTTGTTTTCCTTACATTAATTAGGGAATTAAAAAACCTGACTGGATATGAAGTATTATTGTAATATCTGATTGTAATTGGTTAGAACATGATCTTAACAGTGTTGCGCTTTATTTTTGAGTTTGCTAAAGCCTTAGAAAAATTTCCTATTTCCCCTCAGTCTACTGCTTTTTTGTTTCCAGTCTTGAATCCTTGAGCCTCTTCCCAATTTTCAGAAATAAAGGCTCTGTATTTCTGTTGAAATGATTAAAAACCTTTACTAGGAACCTTTCTATCATTTTCAAAATCTGCATTAGAGCCTCTCTGAGTGTAAATCCTGGGTTAGTGCAATGTCATCTGTATCAGCTGGTTGGTTACCCTCCTGTATTCACACAAATATAACTGGTTCCCAGTTTCTGTAGAACTACTTTAGAAGCATTCATGTTAGTATTTGTGTATGTGAACTTAGTACTGTAGAGCTTATAGATAATCCATTTTATTGTTAACAAAACTGATCAAATAATAATATAAACTACTCTTGCTGTTGGTATTGTAGATATAGCTACCGACTGTCAGTCACTGAGAATTATTTAATGAAGAATTCGTAAGGAAAGCATGGCTGAATATGTTGTGTCAAACAAATATTTCTAATAATTTTATGGGTATTGTCAAAAAAAAACAGTTCAGTGTATATTCATCCAATTTCATTTCAAGTGAATATGTAACCACCTCTTGTGTGTACTGTTGGGTAGATACAACATAGCTGTTTTTATAAAATCTTCTTTTTTTCTCTTATGTACTGGGTTAATATTAAAAACAAGTTAGAGTTAAAGAATCTTAATTTGATTATTTATCATTTTTGATCATTGACAACAATTGTTTCCATAAAAGACAAATGTCTTAACATTTATTTCTTATACGATTTTTGGAGAACGTCATAAAGTTTTAGATTGGTTATTACAGGCACATTTTATCTATCAGCTGTGCCTGATAAGCTCAGTCGCAGTCTATTTGATGATTAATATATGGCATTGCATCACATTGCCATTCATCTCTCATTTCTGATTCAAATAAGAAAGTTACTTGCAGATATAGATGTACTCAAGTACAGGTTAGCCTTCCAGGATCTCAGGAAAGAATGGTTAACTGATCACCTAACAGGCCCTTGGTGACATAAAAATGACTACAGTAAATATTCAAACAAAACAACCATCTATCTAGCAGACTGCCTTTTTAGATGTTGATTTCTGTAATGACTTTGATGTAATTAAAATATTTAAGTACCTATTCCAAAATATATGCCATATTGCAGGCGTGTCTGTCGTAGTCAATCAAAATCAATAAAAAAGATTGTTTTCAATTTTATGCGGTCATTGAAAAAAAGGAAAATATTTTGCAATATTAATCAAGGGAAAATTGGAAGGTTACAATTTTAAGATTATCTTTGAGAAATTCAAAATCCATTCCTGCTTTACATTAAGCTATTGAATATGTTACCCGATACATAATGCATAGTAAAACATAGTACCAGTACACAAAATAAAATAATTGAATGTGTTCCACAGTGCTCCAGATAAGCATTTCTTCAAATGAGTATTTTATGCAATGCTTGTTTTCAACTTTCTTATCAAATTGCCATTTAAAACAAACTATTCAGCACTGAAATTTAGGATAACCAATGCTTATTTTACACCTTAATTTAAATTTCAATACTTCATTCAGAAATTTCAATGATTAAAAGCTTATGTTGAGCACTGGTTCCAGTTTTTATAGATACAGCTATGGTTTGCTTTTGACTCACATCTGTATGGCCTATTTCTTACCCCAACAGGTTTTCACTACCCTGGCTTTAGTTCTCTAATATCCCGAAAGGTTCCAGAACAAGAAAGATCTTTAACTTACAGTTTTATATGCTCGGGATCACATTTTGGGTAAGGTTTCTTGTATGTTTCATTACTTTTGTTGATGCCTTCATACCAAGTATTTTAACATGTCAAGGTTGCTTAATGGTTACTATATATTGTGGGATGTGTATAAAGCTTACGGTGACATCCAGCAAAATCAGTTGTTTTGACAAATGCAAGTTATAGAAAATGGTATATCAGCCAAATGAGTGGGGATTAATGATGTAAAAAACTGTCTTAAAAGTTGTTGTGGGTAAAATTTTGAATTTTTAAAATGCAGAACTACCGGACTATGAACAACTTTTTTCTTTTGTTATCACTCAGTGTCTGTCTCCATCCAATTGGTCTTCCTTGCCATTTATTTATCTTAAATGACTTCTCTGATATTGCTTGACAGATCTGTCATATTCACCATATTTAGTGTGAAGTATTCTTATGTGAAACACTTTCAGCATGGCCAAGTGTCAAATTTGACTTCACCGGACAGGATCTTGTCAGTTTTTTTTTGTTATATTTTTTTAATTTATTCTGAAACTACAAATCTAGACCTTTAATATTTCACATGTAGCATCACAGATTGATTTTTTCAAGTCATGACCGTATAGTCAAAATTTGTTTGTTCCAATAAATGAACTAGGACCCGTTTTACATAGGAATACTTTGAAAAAAAATAGAAAATCTATTTTAGGTATACCTTTAATCATCTTGAGGTCACATTGTTAAGTCATAACAGAGTTGAGACCAGACCTTTAAAGTGGATTTTATAGAAGTATAAAAGTCAAAATTTTCAAATAAATCTCAAAAGCCAACCAGCCAAATTTGTTGATATTTGGTAAATGATCCCTGTAAGTATAGGTGTTATTTTGTTCAAATGAAGGGGCTAAGGTCCAATGGGGTCATTAAGGCGACTTTTTACATAGGAATACCACATGGGAAAGCAGTAAATTTGTTTTTGCTCATCTATCTAGGAATACCAGTTAAAACTGTTAAGACTTGGTCCTTAAAGTGATTTATTGTTCATAGGGGGCTATCAGGGACCCAAAAAGTCGTGAAATTGTGAATTTTCATAAGGTCTTTTTCCCCAAGAACTGATGAGTCAAATTTGTTTTTCATATTTAATGATCCATGTGGGATGTAGTTTCAAATTCAAAGGAAGGGACTAGGGAATATTTTAGCCCAGTAAGTGGGCATTTGTTTTTATATAGATGTAATGAGAAAATAGATAATTTTTATTTTCTCATCTATAAGTTACATTGTTATCTTGGACTATTCAAAATTTAAAAAAAAAAGTGACAAATGAAATCAGGTGAGTGACTTAGGCCCATTTGAGCATCTTGTTTCATGAATATAGAATATAGTTAACTTTATATTAAATGCTTTTCTATAAGAGCAGTTTGTTTTTGGTTTGCTTAATTATGTAAAAAAAAATTAAACTCAAAGAAAGAACTAAGAGGATTAGTTAGGTGCTTTTTATTATGACTGGTATATTCCATCCATCACATGAGCAGTAAAGACAGATACATATATATCGTAGTTTGCAAGTAAACTTTAAATGTGATTAAAGTAATGCAGCTGTCCATATTTCAATATAATAAACTCCTGCTGTCATGATAATTGTAGCATTTAGTTTATTATATTTTATTTTAGCTCTATTATGAAGAAAGCGTAAAACTTATTTGAATGGCTCTCTGAGTGTTGTGTATTGAGAGGCATCAGATCGAGTTGGAAATTGAACACACAATCTCTAGCGTGAGCAGCCAACACTGTCAAGTGACAGTGGTCATCCTTCCAAGTACTTACCCCGTACTTTGTTGCTTAACTTCCAATACAGTCAGTGCATTTCAGCCATGTCGCTATGAAATCTAGCTTAACAGCAAGGCTGTTGTAAGTGACCTATGAACATTCACTACACTCCTTCCCTCTTTAAACCTTTAGGGTTTAGCCCAACTGCACAGCCTGTGGCTTCCTGCAGTTTCTGGCCATATTCCACCCCATCCCAAGGAAAGAGGAATTCATGAAGACACAGGTTCGAAAGTTAATTCTTGTAGCCATTAAAGTGACAGCAGTCACCGATCCAAGTACTAACCCCGTATTTCGTTGCTTAACTTCCAATACAGTCAGTGCATTTCAGCCATGTCGCTATAAAAGCTAGCTTTAAAGCAAAGCTGTTGTAAGTGACCTATGTACATTCGCTACAGCTGTATCCACTGCACTACCGCACCGCTTATTATAGTATTTACAAGCAATGTAGACCATATAACTCTGGGAATAAATTCCAATCTGGTCAGTCCACATTTTTTGACTTTCAGTCATTATACTTTTTCTTCAAGGTTAAAATTGTCTGAGTTAAAATGACTTGTTTCACAATCGCAGTAATTTAAAATCGTAAATTTTTATCAACACCCCTCTAATTGATAATGGAAGGAACCAGATGTAAGAATCTATTACAGAAAGTAGACTCAGCATGTACAAGTTCTATCATCATGTAAATCATTCACAGCTAAACTATTTATCACGTCTTTAACTGCTGCGATTATAGCCCAATGGCAAGTGTGCTGGACTTAAAATCAAATTTCACAGGTTTGGGTCTCTTTCCATCATCCTTATTTTTGGCAAAATACTTTTGTAAACTTACGTATTCAGGATGGGAGTCATGTCCACTCTGGGATCTAACATTGTATTAGATACCTGCAAGTAGATAAACATCCCCTGGAGAAATATTGGAGCAAAATTTGTATTCTCTGCTTATCTTTATCAATTTAACCACCTGTATATAACCTGGTAACACTCATCTTAGTAGATATAAATTTAAATTGAGCTAATGAAGTTTCCAATTTTATCCTGACTCTTCAAAGCAATCTATAGATTGATTTACTTTGGTTTGTTATCTGTATTTTTGTTTGTAAAGTTTTAAGTTTTATGTTGAAGTTTTATGGTTGTCACTTACAGACAACTGCCAGGTAAACTTGTTATCATGAAATTTCACACAGTGGGAGTATCACTTATTCTAGTTTTGGGATCAATGTAAATTGGGTCCGATACTGAAACAACTCCTAGTATAATTTAATGCTGGACTATTTATTATACAAAGAAAAAGAGAAGTCATTGTTATCATGAATGCACCAGCAATGGTGCAGTGTTTTGGTAAAATTTTATAGCCAAATGATCCACTAGTAATTTACTGGTATAGAGAGGCGGTGGTGAAATCGAGTGTTGGTCACTCACGCTAGAGGTTGGAGTTTGATCTGATGCCTCTCAAAGGAAAAACACTCAGCACAGGTTGTACCTTGGAAGCAGACCCAAGAGTGGCTCTATTAAATTACCCTATAGTCATTTTATCACCAGTCAATATTTGAAGAATAAAAAGAGTGAACTAATAAATAAAACTTTATTAGGCAGGTAGCAAAATAAACTTTCATTTGAAAAATAGTGTTCAATATATTATGATTGAAACCTACACAATTGTGATTTTGGTCAAAAGGCTCAAATGAATACTAAAATAGTGCATTTCACTATAAAATTGATTAGGTTTGGCAAAAAAAATGCAATTATTACTTGGCAGAGCCTCACCTTGTTGCGTCTCCTTAACCTCTCCTGATACACTTGATAGGGAAAGGCACTGACCTACTGACCTAGTACTTTCTATTTACCATGAAGATATCAACGAGGTAAAAATAAATAAAGAAGAATCTGATCAGAAGAAAGCTTACTAAACATGTAATAAATATATATATGTTATATTTATCTATTATATTTGTTTATAGTAAATTTTGTTGTTTATTAATTAATAGATAATTATTGTTGTTTATATACTAATTAAAAAAAGATGAACATTCTATTGGAATTAAATTAGATATCATCTAAATAGATAATAAATCAAGTATTTAAATTATCGTAATTTAAATAAAATAAATTTAGTCTAATCAAAAAATGTGTCTGACATTATTTTTGACAATATTTTAATTAGACAATTAATGCTTTGCAATATTATAATTTTTTATACATAAAATTATGCCAATGTATGATAATACAACATCTGATAATATCAACTTGTATGTAGAACTATTTATTATGTGTATTATTTATTTCAGTACATTATTATGTGGTAGTGTGGGATCATTACTTATGGAGATGTACGGTTGGCAGTCTGTGTTCTATTTATTAGGTAAGTTTTGCCTGTTCATTACTGGTACACTTGTACACTACTGGTACATTTGTACACTACTGGTACAGAGGGCCCTTTATAAGGGGCCAAGTAAGGATTCTTTGGCTTTTACATGAAAATGGTATGGGAAAACAGATACTTCTCATTGTTCTCATCTATCAATTCTACACAGGCTTAGTCCATTCAAATTTTGAAAAGAAGTGACTAATGGGCCTCGTGTAGGGTAATTGTGTTTGGAAAAAATGAAGGCAGATATTTTATAGTAAAAAAATTCAGTCTCTTAAACACTGTGATTCTTTTGTTTCAGGTTTATTAGGTATAGCATGGATGTTGTGTGTAAGATTTTATCTAATAAACCGGCATCGGCGGAAATACTTGCCAATAGTATCTATAGACAAAAAACTTGTTCCTGGTGCCATTGCAGATCCAAAATCAACTCCTTGGGTCACATTATTTTTTAAATCCGCTTTTTGGTAAGTTGAATTTTTGATAACTTGTTGCTAATGGTAACGTAATCCCAATCTGATATTGAAACATAATTTGAATATTTTGAATTTGAAATTGAATTTATTTATAAATATCCAATTATGTATTAAATACCAGTATAACCCATGTAAGGACTACCAGTCGGTACAGACTGATGTTGGTGTAAAACTTACATTTCATTTGTTCATGTCAATTGACTTCATTTTTGGCTACAAATATTTGTCTTTAATCTAAGTATTTGCAAGAATTGGTTTTGTCTAATGAAAAAGTTTATCTAGATATCAGTACTTAACCATAATGTTTCTTAAGACATTACAGACAGATATTCATTTACTTATAATTCTAATACTAAGCTTGACATTTTGACTACTTGTATATCTACAATGTATATGGAATGTCCGATTTATTTGTTTCTTTTCAAACCATAGCAATCATTTATTTCAGGTCACTTATCATTGGTCATTTTTGTGAAAACAATGCATTCTTCATCCTTTTGTCATGGCTGCCAACATATTTTCATGAAAATTTTCCAGATGCTAAAGTAAGTTAAAAAATTGGTTTAAAACTGAAGGATTGTTTGATTCAGTTCAATCCAATATTATTATAAGGCAAAAAACATTACTAAATGTTCTTTATCATGTTAAAAATGTGGTTCTTTTTGAACAGTGCTATATTTTTAAGTATTAAATGATTGATTGATTGAATATTTAGTGTAATTTTTGAGCCATCCAATAATAGAGGGCTAACAGATGATCAGTTAACCTAATAGCTCTTTCCTGGGATCCAGGGAGGTTAAACAGTTCTCAGGCGCCCCCATCTCTGCAAATAACTGATAACTTTCCCACTTGAGTCAATGGTGAGAGGCGAGTGACAGTGTGACACATTGTCATATATCAGTCATCACCAAGACTGTGACCGGTTGGGGATTCAAACTTGCGATCCCTAGATTGATAGTCAGACGGGCTACGGATTGGGCTAACCAGTCCAGCTATATTTGTTAGTAAAAATAATGTACTAAAAGTAATGATTACAATAATACAGTAAAGTAGACTCTTTCCTTCACAGGAAAGCATCAGTGCACTAAGCTTTGATGTCATCTGTTAAAAGTTTTGGATCAGGTCGGCCGGTGTCAGTATAATGTGATTGGATGGGGTATCATACCATGTGTTTGCGACATGATACTCCAGTAGACACTGTCGCAATATGACTGAATTTTTTTGAAAGCAATGCCAAACATCATACAACAACAGCACAAAGGATTCTATAACTTACCAGGTCTATAGGTTGTGGCATTCAGCAAGGTGATTTATCATCGTTTGTGCAGTATTGGTTCTACCCAGAAAAATATAAATTACAATTCTTAAGATGTATAAGTTTCACGATCAATGTAAACAAACTGAGGCATTTTTGCATTTTTTTCAGGGCTGGGTATTTAATGTTGTACCATGGGTGGTCACTATACCAAGTTCCATATTTGGTGGCTGGTTAGCTGACCTTATGATTACCAAAGGTATTTCATCATTTTAATAAATTTTTTGTTACATTTATATGCTTTCTTTATAATGGCTATAATAGATTATTTTTAAAGCCAACAGGTGTTTTTTTCTAATATTACTGTAAGAGTTTTATTCTTTCTTTGAAATGCTTTACGATGACTCTGAAACTAGAAACATAGTTCTAGAATTGTTCAGCACTTTCCTGAAAATTGTTTCTTGCACTGGTCTACACTGTTCTCAAATAATTTTTCTGCTCTTTACTTACAATATGTTTCTGGACCATTTCTGCTCTTTACTTATAATATGTTTCTAAAACTTTTCAGTAAATATACAATATGTTTGGTGCAAAGACTACATAATGATCATTCTTTGTAATATGTTTCTGGTTCAGTTTATGCACTTTCCTTATATATTTCTAGAACTGTTCTGCATTTTCCTTATATGTTTCTAGAACTGTTCTGCATGTTCCTTATATGTTTCTAGAATTGTTCTGCACTTTCCTTACATGTTTCTGGTTCAGTCTGCACATTCCTTACTTGTTTCTGGTTCAGTTCTGCACTTTCCTTACATGTTTCAGGTTCAGTTTTGCACTTTACTTATATGTTTCTAAGTTGTTATGCATTTTCCTTATATATTTCTAGAACTGTTCTGCACTTTCCTTATATGTTTCTAGAAATGTTCTGCTTTTCCTTATATGTTACTAGAACTGTTCTGCCTTTTCCAATATGTTTCTAGAATTGTTCTGCACTTTTCTTATATGTTTCTGGTTAAGTTCTGCACTTTATTTATGTTTCTAGAACTGTTCTGCACTTTCCTTATATGTTTCAAGAACTGTTCTGCATTTTCCTTATATGTTTCTAGAATTGTTCTGCACTTTCCTTATATGTGTCTATAACTGTTCTGCGTGTTCCCTATATGTTTCTGATTCAGTTCTGCACTTTCCTTATATGTTTCTGGTTCAGTTCTGAATTTTACTTATATGTTTCTGGTTCATTTCTGCACTTTACTAATATGCTTCTAGAACTGTTATGCATGTTCCTTATATATTTCTAGAATTGTTCTGCACTTTCCTTATATGTTGTTTCTGGTTCAGTTCTGCACTTTCCTTATATGTTTCTGGTTCAGTTCTGCACTTTACTTATATGTTTCTAGAACTGTTATACATTTTCCTTATATGTTCTATAATTGTTATGCATTTTCCTTATATGTTTCTAGTACTGTTCTGCACTTTTCTGATTTATGTACCTGCTATATTTCCAGTACACTTTACTGATATAGTTCTTTTAATACTGTTCTATACTTGACTGATAATTTTTCTGGTACTTTTGTGCACTTCATTGCTATATAATATATTTAAAGGAAGTATATCAGGCAAAACGCTATATATGTTATAAAATGGATAAAAAGCATTTTGTTATCTTTAATTAATAAAAGTCAAATGGTTTTGTATGTAAAATCCACCAATACGTGACAAAATCAATATCTAATTTGGAGTGGTAAACTTGAAACAAAATCCCCATTCTTAAAATAGAAAGTACCTTTACATCATCATTCAGATTCTCTCTAAGATGAAACAATTTTTACACCATGTTAACCTGTATAACGGATCAACTTGAAATCAAAATGTAATAACGTCACACATTTAATACATTGCAAAATGTGTTGCAATTTTAAGCAGGGAATCTATTTTAGTCTAACCTAGGTGCGTAGCATAATTTAGGGAACCCCTTTTCAATATATTATTTTGGTATGTTTAAAAATATATTTCTTTTGCAATACCGGGTCAGTGAGTGTATATAGATAATGATATATAGGAAAAAATGTTTTAAATTAAATTTAAAATTTTGAAAAAAACCCTGATGAATTCCCTATCAGTATTCTTTTACAGTTTCTGATGATAAAGTTTAAGTCAACGTGACCTTATGTAGAAGACTAACTCATATTCTGATCAATGTATTGTATGTTATTCTGTTGGTTGTTGTCCACAAATTCTTATTCCAATAGATATTGGAATCATCCAAAAGCAAGAACAACAGACTCTTTTACAGCCAGTCAGTAAGTAAATGGTGAAAGTTAACATTACATCTTCCATTTCAGGTTATAGTGTGACATTTGTCAGAAAATTCATGAATGTAAGTATTAAATATGCAACAGATATTTCTTTTCTACGAATTAAGACATTGAATTTTGATTAATGCTATTCAAGTAAACATTTGCCAATTTTATTTGCCGTCTCCCATCCTGTTTATTAATACACTTTTTCTCTCTTGTATGGGTTTAAATGATATAAACAATGAAAATAATGAAGTAATAGAAGATGTAAAACAAAGAAGCAAAGATCAGTTGAGGAGCAAAATAGAATTATTTATACAGACATAGTTTATTCACTGGCCCAAGATACCATAAACATATATATTGTGTTTACAAACACTGTAGTGGCAATCAAATAGAATGTAACAAATAATTAATAACTTCAAATAAGTAATTTGTTAAGTTATATTTATAGAGTTATATTTTCTAATTCTAGTTTTCTTTTATCAAAAGCATTTAACAAATACTTAATATAATATCATGTTTATAAAGGAATTGTTATGAGACCACCTGTCACGATGTACGATCTGTGATTACAGTCAAACCTGTCTTAAGCAGCCAGTCAAGGGAAGGAGCAAAAGTGGCCTCTGAAGACAGGTTGTTGCTTAATACAGGTTAATTTAATTTAAAAGCATATAACTGGGAAATAGAAATTATGGTCACTTAAGACAGGTGTCTGCTTTATAGAGGTGACCGCTTACACAGGTTTGACTGTATATCTAAATTCTTTGTCCATTTCAGACAATAACAATGTTGGGGACAGCTTTTTTTCTCGTCGTAATCTCGTATACAACAACTTATGAAGGAGCACTATTCTGCATGGCATCTGCAGTGGCTTGCTGCGGTTTTCACAATAGTGGCATCCTTGTGAATCCACAAGATATAGCTCCAAAACATGCAGGATCAGTGTTTGGTATGTAAAATAGAATTATACTTAGTGTGAGAAGTAGTAAAAAATTTAAGTATCTTCCATGGGTTTGAAGTGTGGATGGACAATTCTGTCCCAAGGGATAAATGCTTTGGCGGTAACGAAGCTCTGTATGAGGGATGGGATTTTCTGTCTGTAGCGAAAATCCTATGAAAGATTCTTTTACAACTATGTGTATCTTTACGATGTTTATTCTGGTATATTCTTTATAGTGCAAGGATACCATACTGTTTATGAATGAATATGTCATAGTGCAAGATTTTATGCAAGGCATTACGTCATAGCATAGGATAAGCATGTGGCGTATGATAAACCCTTTGAGGGTCCTCCATGGTAGTAGTTTAAGACGCCTTCTCAAGATCACTTACCTCTCACTGCTAAGGTCATAGGTTCGTGTTTGTGAGAAAGTTTCCAGTTATTTGCGGAAGGACGGTGGTTCTACTCAGTAAAACTGGATATGCCATATATAACCTGAAATGTGTTGAAAATGGCATTAAACCCCATTCAAAAAAACAAAACAAAATCTATGCCCAGGAGGGAGTGTAGGATGAAAAATGCACACCAGATAGAAATATGCAAGTCATTGTCCAGTACGCAAAAAGCTAATATTCTAAATGCTAATGGAGTTTTTGAAAGAAGATTGTTGATGTTATATTATGCCAAGATTCCAATTCTAAACAATCAGTTGTCAGTACCCATTTATTTAATACTCGTGTATCATGTGAACATGCTTCAGAGAATGCAACATGACATCCCAAAATAATGGGTAATTATAATATACAGCCTCACTTCAAATCCCATTGTAAGGTAACAGGATGGAGCATGGCCACGCAAAGCAAACACATTTGAGCAAAAAATGAAGACCTCACCAGCTTCATACTCTGTACCCACAAATTCAAGAAGAGAAAATAAAAGACTTCAAATAGTGCAGGGGTTCATAAATCTGTTTGTTTAGTTTTATTTGAAGGTTTGTCAAAGTATATTTTATTTTGTTGTACCTTATCAATGTTTAAATAGTAACTATGTTAATGTAAAATGGGAGCTGATGGGATCTCTAGTGATTAAACCACATATTAACAATATCCTTGTTCTGATTACAGGTATTATGAATATGGCAGGAGCTATCCCAGGATTCATCGGTGTGTACATGGCAGGACACATCCTAGAGGTGACCAAGAGCTGGGGAGCTGTGTTTAATCAAACTGCAGCTGTGTCAGTATTTGGATGGGTTGTCTATACTATATTTGGCACAGGCAAACAGATTATTTGAATTTCCAATATCAGGAAATAAATAATACAATTTGAAATGAACGTGAGAGTGCATGATGGGTATTTATTTATTGACAAACCTTCTACTGTGAAGACATAAAGGAGTGTGAAAAGCAGGTGTCTCAAGTTTGTAAATCCAAATGTTGTCTGTAATGATGTAAATGTTGTATATAACTTTGAAACATATGTATATTTTTGCCAGTCATTAAAAACATTGATCATCAAATATAAATATTTGTTCTGTAGGAATTTTATGTACCAATTAATTATGCACTTTTTAAAATGTTTTATGTCAGATGTGGTGACACATGTGGTCTTTATAATAATGATTAAAGCCTGTAATGTATTAAAAACTATAAAGAATCCGATTTTTGTTTCATGTTGTACACAAAGAAAGAATACTAGTATTTAGCTTGGTTGCAAAGCAAGATTAGAGCTAATATGAATTTCTGTCTTTCCTGGGTTGAACCTTATACAGAGTTACATTTTTTAGAAGCCATCAGGTCGAACCCAGGATTAAATCTGTTGGCATTAGCAGCGAATACTATTTTTTGAGCTATACTATCCTGCTTAACAACATTTATTGATTAAAACACATTCTAGATGTGTGATCGTGGGTCCTCCATGGCCGAGTTGTCTAGGGCGCTGTCTCAAGTGAGAAAGGACAGAGGTTATACTTGGATTCAGTCTGAGGTCATCCTCCACCAAAAAAACTGGATATGCCATATATATTGGTAACCTGGAATATGTTGAAAATGGCGTGAAACCCCATTAAAAAAAACAGTGTGATAAGTTTGTCTCTTATCTCATTATTAACATAAATTGGTACTGTCAAAGATTCAACAATAAAGAACATATATCCTCCTTCCAAGTTCTTTGGTCACCAATGAATGAATTCATTAGAATTTCCTTAATACCTGAAACAAGAGTAGTTACCTAGTAGTTCAAACCCCTCGTCAAAAGTCACAGATTCCCATCAGTATTTAAAGGGGAACGTGTACCAAGATGTCTTTAAATGTAGGATTTTATGCAACCAGCTTTAATGTATTATTTGTACAAGCCCTTAATTTTAATTTTATGCAATGAATTCACCATTAGAATATTGTCTGTATGTTTATATTATCCCGCTTCTGTGCTCATTGACAAATAATTCCAATATGGGTTTTTAAATCTACTAATGTCAAAAACTCGCAATACATGATTCACCCTTACCTTTACTAATAGGATACCAAATGTCGTTTTAGCTGGTTCATTCAAATACCATGTACAATGCAGTACACATTTTGCTTCATTGCCAGCATTTAAGCCAGATTATTTTCACAAGATACGACTGGTCTGGTGGTCTCGTTTACTCCCTTTACTCCATAGATACGCGTTTTCCCACACCAATCACTGAAGGCCTTTGAAAACATTGCAGGAAGAGTTCAGATTGCTCGTAACGAGCAATCTGAACACTTCCTGCACTGTTTTCCACTCTGTCAGTTAATATAAACATAAATCAACCAATAATTCAAATATCTTCTATATTAGAGGTGTCAAAAGGCTTCTATATTAGAGGTGTGAAAAGGTGTCTATATGAAGTAAAGGGTTATACAACAAAGTGTTTGTTTTTAAATATTGTTTTATTCTGAGTTTTTATTTCAGAATACAGTTGTACATGCATATAACTAGATATCTTGTAAAATATGTGTAATACAAAGAGGCACATAAGAAGTTTTACATTTAAAACGTTTCATACAACAAAGTTTGGTTACCTAAGATACTTCCAAGTTATTGTACTTTATTTTCTATATTTGTAAGTACATGTATTAATTTTTAGCTCTACTGGCCAAAGGCCAGAAGTGCTTGTACGATGGCGCTTTGTCCGTCGTCTGTGAGCAGCACTTTCTCTGAAACCACTAGGCCATTTGAAATGAAACTTTACATGGATGTTTCTATTGCATAGGAGACTATACATGACCCCGCTCCGAGAGTTCAATTAGGGGACACATGTCGCTATATATATATTTTTTTTTTAATGGAAATGATTTTACCTATATCTTCACAGAAGCATTGTTTGGTGAAGGAGGTTCAGATTTGTAAAAATGACTGGGTTCCACTGTCTAAAGGGGTCAGGAGGGGCCCCAAAAGGGTAAAATTAGGAATTACTAAAGTCATTTTCTTAAGAACCCGTATTTCAGATTTGTTCATATTTGGCATAAATTACCCCTATGTGTAGGGGTTTGATTGCATATAAGAATTTAGGGGCTAAAATTTATAGGGTCCCTGTAAGGAGACTTACAATTTTATATAGGGATACTATGGAAAAACAGAAAATTCTCTTTTTTTTGCATTTATTATGAAACCACTAGGCCAATTAAACTGAAACTTCACATGGATGTTTTTATTGCATAGGAGACTATACAGAAGATTGTTTTTCTATCTAAAATTCAAGATGGCCACCATTACTTAAAAATAGCCCAAATATTCTTCTCATGAATGGCCCAATACTAATGATGACCAACTATAGTTTTGTTAGATTTGTTCAAATGGTGTCCCTAGGGTTAAAAATGACCCCACCCCGATGTTTCTATTGCATAGGAGAATTTCAAAAAGTGCTATGGCCACTATGAGTCAGTAGAGCGTCCTCAGGCCCTCTTGTTTTAATTTTAATACCTGATCTGTACATGGAAAGCTGAAATAATTGGATTATCATTTAAACCAGTTTTAATTGTCCAGTCTTGCATCTTTGATACAAGAAAGGCGTGTATATAAAAGAGGTTTAATACTTGCCTGCTCATACCTTTATTATACTTACTCTGTCCGTTGAGTTCAGAGAGCACAATCATTTTCATTTTGTATGGGAATGATCATACATGTATGTTTAAATTATCATTGGGACCATTAGCAAAATAAATCTGAAATGTTTTAATATAATTTTAATGCTGTAGTAACATATACATCAGTAAGCATAATTAACAGGTTTATCAGATTAAAACAAGAAAGAACAAATTATATATTTACAAGAAACATTTCACACCAGTATTAAAATATTATATTCATGCAAGATATATCTAACTTGGTTAATGACTACGGTAAGAAATATTGTAGGAAGTATTGTGTGAAGTTTCGATCAATAACATTAAGTGATTTTTGAGATATGAACTTGATGGTAGTTGCACACAAAACTTTAGACAGTATCTTTAAGTAAAACATATTTATAAAAAAAAAAAAAAAAAATATTTCTGAGTAAAACATATTTATAAAAAAAAAAAAATACTCAGCATCTGCATTATATAATGCAGGGTGTTAGTTGTAACTATGATCCAAGTATGAGTGTCCTAGCACTAGTACTTATTGAGAAATAGTGTAAAAATGAAAACTTAACGTTGGAGGTAAATGCAAAATTCAGCATCAAACAATGTCAATGGACCATGAAATGTAGGTCACCATCAGCATCTGCAGTATATAATGTGATGCAGGGTGTTAGTTGTAACTATGATCCAAGTATGAATGTCCTAGCACTTGTACTTGTTGAGAAATAGTGTAAAAACGAAAAAACTTAACGTTGGAGCTAAATATAAATGTTGGACGCTGTCACCAGAAAAGCAACACCTTAATCTCTTCTCTCCTTCATCGCAGCGAGACAAAAATGTTATTACAGAATCTAAGGTAAGCCCCAAATTCCCTATACAAAAAGTATAACTACAGTTGTATCTATTGCTATATTTTGTTAATATAAAACTACCTTTCAAAAATTTCAGAACAAACTTGAATCTTGATTTGATGTGTATTAATTCTCAATATGAATTACTCTCAGGGCCCCTGCTAGCCCTTTTATGGCCAATAAAGGTCCAGTGAATGGACCAAATATCAACTACTTTGACCACTAGTATAATGATAAAGATCTTGAGTAGAAATTGGGGGGAAAAAAAGGAATTAGTGCCATATGAACAAATTTGACTTGGAGCAATTCCAAGATGATGTTTGAAAATTTAGATAATTAAACCACAATATAAAGGAATTTTTACCACAGTATAAAGGAATATGACAAGATAAAAAATTAACTCAACATTTATTGGAGGAATTCTATGTCTACAAAGATTAACTTGCCTATCAAATATGAAAGTAGTAACAATAAATATAAATTAATAACTCAATTATCGAGTACATGTATATCCATAATTATACAACACTATCAATCCATGGAATAAAACTAAAATAATTCTAAATATATGATTGTATAAGACTGTATTCCTATGTAATAGAATAGAATGAATGGGGTTTTACAGCATACCAACACAGGTTATTTCGACACCAACAGGAAGGAAGATTCAAGGTTCACTCTACATGTACACAAACAACAAATTAATATATAGATTTAAAAAAATACATCAACAAACGAATATGCAGAATGAACCTTGATACCTGCAGAACTGCAGAGTTTCAGCAAATTCTATTGTATCACTCAAATTGTCGCTTCTTACAGCATGCATGAGCCACAGTGATCCTATTCTTACCACCATTCATATGGCTCCCTGGAACCAAATAGTGGTTTTAATTTAACCATAATAATGAACATGACAAAAAATTATAAAATGAACATGACACCCATTCATAGGATTCCTACCCCTCTGCAGAGATCGACACTGCTTCCATTATTACTCGGAGCCACATGGGTTGAAATAATTCTAAATATATGATTATATTCCTATGTAAAACCAAAGTCTCTTCACTGGAATGAATGAATAGGGTTTTACGGTGTACGAAAACATTATAGGTTATTCGACGCCAACGGGAAGAAAGATTCCAGGTTCACTCTACATGTTCAAAAACAACAAATTTAAAAAAAAATACACAAACAAATGAATATGCAGAATGAACCTAGAACCTTGATACCTGCAGAGCTGCAGTTTCAGCAAATTCTATCGTATTACTGGACATCAATAGATTCGAACCCCTTCATTTGAACAATCTTGAAGATGCTATTCATAGAGATCACTTGTAAAAATTGAAATGTGAACAAATTCATAGGGATCATTAAACCAAATATTCTTGCAACTAAACAATGCTTCAGACATCAAAACAATAGAAATGATACTAAATAGATGAGATTTTTCCATAGTATTCCAATGTAAAAATCAAAGTTTCCTACTGGGCCAAAATTTATAGCCCCTATGGGTAGGGATCATTTTTACTAAATATAAAAGAACTGGCTGGTCAGTTCTCAAGAAGAAAAAATTTACTGACAAGTCCCTAATTTTGACTCTAGCATTTTTTAATTTTGAACAAACCCGAAAAGTCATTTAAAGAAATAATTGGCCAAACGATAGACAAAAAGCAATCAGAAAAGCTCATTTGAGCTTAAAAGATAAGATAAAAGACAAGCATATCACACAAATATCTGAAGATTTGAGCATTTCACCATTGGATGACGACTATAACCATAAAGAATAATAGTTTTTATATCATATATAACCCAGTAATATTGAGTATTGGCATAAGTAATTTTATGACACAAAGGCACTTGTGACCACAAATAAGATAAGAAATAAACAAAACATAACATCAACATTAACTACAGACATAATGAAACAATACAGGTTTATGATGGGATTTCTTTTTCTCTCCTACCAGACCAGTATGCCTGGTTGGTACAAGATTATCTTGCCAATACCAGTGTGTCTCGTATGGAAAATATCACAACCTCATTTCAAATTCAGACATTTCTATCAGATCCATGAAAGAGTTTAAATGCTACATCTATACTTGATGCATTTAAAAATGCAAGTATGGGTATTGTATCAAATCTAGATGACATGAATGGTAAACCAATAAAAAAAATTCTTACCTTGTTTTTCAATTTTATTCCAACAATTTCATCATTTTAAAACACAAATTAATTGCAGACAACATAGGTGAATTGACAAAAATGATAGCAGATCGGGGATAAAAACATTCAATTAATATGAAAATTCAAAATAAATTTTCCTAAAGGCATTAAGTAAACTACCATCTTCAATAGTGACCTTCATGATCAATTCACCCTGCACACAGTAAAACTTATTTATAACAAAATCAGATATTCTAAATGTTTACATTAAAAAACAATTTGCAAATCCCTATTCCTGATATTTCATTATTTGTTAAAGTTTATGGATATAATGAAAACTCCAGATGAAGGATGAATGATTTGGGTTTACGGCATACCAACACATTATAGGTTATTCAACGCCAACAGGAATTAAGTTCCAGGTTCACTCTACATGTACAAAAACAACAAATTAACTTACAAATTAAAAAGATACAGCAACAAATGTTTATGCAATGCAGAATGAACCTTGAACCTTGATACCTGCAGAACTGCAGAGTTTCAGCAAATTCTATCGTATTACACAAATTGTGGCTTCCTGTGACATGCATGAGCTACAGTGATCCTATTCCCTGGCACCACACAGAGGTTGGTAATTTAACCACAATAGACTATAGTGAACATGACAAAAAATGATAAAATGAACACGATACCCATTCTGATGATTCCTACCCCTCTACAGAGATCGACAGTGAATTTATTCTTTAATAGCCAAAACCACCAGGGCTTTCATAAATAAAATATTGACACTGTAATTTATTGCTGTACTTTTACACATTTACGCGCAATAAAGATGTAATGCTATGCTAACTATTCACTATAAATGAAACTTGTGAAAACAATTGACTCAAAATTAAGCATCATTTTTATGCCATCGAGGGCTAACAGACGATCAGTCAACCTAACAACTGTTTCCTGGGATTAACCAGTACTCGAGCACATCCCATCTCTGCAAGTAACTGATAACTTTCCCACTTGAATCAGTTATGAGAGACGAATGATAATGAGACACAATGTTGTATATCAATCATCATGGAGACTGTTGCTGTGTGGGGGATTCAAACTCATGACCCCTGGGTTGATAGTCAGACGCGTTACCAACTGAGCTAATCGGGCATTTCAGGTACTGTTAACCTTTCAGGATCCCAGAAAAACAGTGCTTAGAATAACTTATTATCTGTTAGTCCTCCATGGCATAAAAACTACGCTTAATTTCCAATCAATCAGTCAATTATATCCAAAGTTGGTGTCAAAAATCTGTAAATTGAATAAAATTCCATATTCAGTTGTTTTTTTCAACTTTTTATCAGTAGTCTTTATTGAAATTTTTTAAAACATGTTCCATGGTGTGCTTGATTATTTTTCAACTTACATATTCCAGTGAAATAATATGTAATCACTGATCCCAAATTGACTATAATCGTAGTTACATGTGTGAATTTCCAAGATACAGTGTCACCGAGTATTTGGTCATACATTCAATTGCTGCTTCAAATATTCATTACATCTTGAACCAAATTCTTCAATTATTCTATGCAGAATTGCAGAAATTTAACCAGAAAAAAAAGAAATAGCTTAATCACACATAACATCAGGCAATTTAAGCACAATACCTGTTTCTCCAAGAGTCCATTCATTTAAATAATACATATATAATCTGTACAACGTCGCTGTTATCACATGTGGGTATACATATTTTTATGTGGTCTACATTCTTATCTGCGACTTGTGCTAGCAAATCCAGAAGCTGTTCTAGTTCCTGAACTTCTGGGTGCTGACGAGAAACCGCCTGAACTGCGCGATGTGGTTGTATGAGTCCTTGACCCTCCTGAACCCCATCCACTTCCAAATCCAGTTCCCCATCCACTACCCCATCCTGAACCCCAACCTCTTCTTCCACCCCATCCTGTGTATGGCCTCTGGTAACCGTAACCATTTCCGTAGTTATTCCTGTTTCCAAACATATATCCCAGGATTCCTCCTGTGAAGGCTCCAGACCAGAATCCTCCACCAGTACTGCCACCTGCTGGCGGTGGTGTGTATGTTTGACTGCCAGAGTAACCTGCCCCTGATGAACATGATCCTGTTTAAATAATGATAACAGAATAAAGTTCTACTTTAAAGTTGTATTGAAAAAGTATTTGAGTTTGATCATTTGTTTCTTAGTAACAGTTTTCTATTTTCATTCAAATGAGTTCAAAGAAAACAATTAAAAGAAGTAAAGAGAGTATATGAATTTCAGAGCATAAATTTTACTTCCAATAGATCACTTTGTATGAAATTAAGATCATCAAGTCATGGAAACAGCAAAGTGAGACAAATGCAGAATTTTCAAAATCTACAAAAAATAAAAATGTTGATTTTTAGTATACCTCCATTATTTGGCATATACTCGTCTCTGAATCCATACGAAGGTGGTGGTGGTTGCTGCTGGTTACCCCCATGACCTGGTGGTCTAAATGTCGAGTCATACGGTGGAGGTTGATCTGTGAATGTGTTGTTGGAGGCTATACAGGACTTATAGACGATGTAAATTATACCAGGCAACAATGCCAAGGTAAACCAGGTCTTGAAGAATAGATGAACTCTTCCCACTACAGAAGAATGGATATTTATATAAATAATAATCATTTCAATTGAATGGGTCTGAACATATTACAACAATTAAGGTATAAATAAAACTGAGCGGAACAGCTAACTCCCTAACTGACATAATTGTCTGTTTATATCGTATACGAATATTAATAAGGCTACTCAATATTTTGACAAAGATATTGGAAGTACAAAAGTGGCGGGTTGACCTGGTCCATTCAATACATGACAACACTCGGAACTGGTTCTAGCCAGAAAGAAGACTTCGGGAGCAGGTTCATAAATTCACAATTCAGCTTAATATATTAGTACAAACTAAATTATGACAATATATGACAACATTTCAAGCAAATATACAGAAAACCATCGTCCTACATGTGCTACAACTCGATAATTGTTCACCCAATTCCTTGGACTGCACTGGGAAATGCCTTCAACAACCTCGCCATAGAAGACTTCATTTTAATTGTTGAAATGTGTTATTATCCCTTATATACCTAATACCGTGATATACATATTACCGCAACACATGCCCACTTAGAATTTCTTACGTAGGGGCAGTGTGACAATTGAAATAGATGGGTGCACTTAAAATACGGTACACAAGTAAGATTTCTTGGGAGGGGGTCAATATTTCTGTGCTCTCCTTTTAGCAAAACTAGAACTGTGGAGAAATTCTTAAGTGTATAAACTCACTGTTTATGTTGATTTGAATCTTTAATCATATTTTTCATACAGGACTTGCTTAAGATTATTTGAAAATTTTATCTCGTACATGTATCAGTATTTTTCCTGATGACACCATTTCAAGCAGTCTAAATGGCTGATTTGCAGTAATATGTATACTGTTTTTTATTGACGTCAACATTAACACTGTAGATGAACTTGCGGTAACGGGTATAACCAGCATAACTACTTTTATATACTTGACAATAATATATTGTGCAATATATCTTCAAAAGTCAGAATTTCAATGACAATGTCTGATAGAAAAAAAAAGAGTAGCATTACAACTAAGAACCTTTCCAACTCCCCTAGAGTTTCTTCTCAAGAATTGTTTTGTAGTGCTTTCTTGTATAAATTGTTTCTTTGTCTGAAGATCTATACATACTACTAGTACATTGAGTCATCTCCAAACCCAAGAATACATGTAGGTCAGCTTTATATGAATTTCATACAAAACATTTTTTCAAACAACCCTAAAAAACTTACCTGGTATATTGTGATCTGTCATGATAACTATCATCATGTTGGTTTCCATGGTAACCACCAGAATTTTTCCTCTCATACCCCTCCTGAGTAAAGTCTAGTGTGTACTCCAACTAATAATCACATATACTCCGAGTTATATAACCACATGTGTAACATCATGATAAACAGTCAAATGCTTCTGATTAATGTAATCAAGGACTTATATATAGAAGGACAGGAAACTTGAATATTTCTACTAAATAATGATAAAAAAAACATGCAAAGAATGAATAATTTGGCAAATTATTCATTCAAATTTCACAGGCAACTGATTTTTTACATAAAATGTAAGGTGTATGTAATCTTAAATGTTTTATAATGTTTTAAACACGCAAAATGATAGTGGTTTTAAAATATTGCAATTTAAAGTAAAATTTCAAATCCTTTCCATGTTATTTAAGTTACAGTATACAAATTTTTTTAATCATAAATACTTCAACAATTTTAAACACAACTTGCAATGGTCTCATTTTTGTAGAGAATTCCATTGTGCAAACAAAGAATTTTGATTTGTATTTTTGAGATGAATGGAAGTTACAATATTTGAAAACGAGATTTGGTTGTATCCAATTTTTAATGCATCTAACATTATGTGTTTTATGATTTAAACAAATAATGCCCATAACCATATTGCAACAACAATATTTAGTTGTTATTGAGCTATTCATTTATTACAAATACATTCGTAAACACTTTTGACTTTTATATATTATAAATGTACAAATACATTCTTAGAGACTTTTGACCTTTATATATTATAAATGTACAAATACATTCATAAACACTTTTGACCTTTATATATTATAAATGGAAGTATATTAATTAAGTTTAATCATGATATCTCTTGTTGACATGTAACAATGCCCAAATCCATCAATAGGTTCAAATGCACTTTAATTAATAGTCTTGTTAGCTGTCACT
Organism: Panopea generosa; assembly: GCA_029582155.1. Classification (NCBI taxonomy): domain Eukaryota; kingdom Metazoa; phylum Mollusca; class Bivalvia; order Adapedonta; family Hiatellidae; genus Panopea; species Panopea generosa. Next base: position 29,603,034 of record CM055901.1, on the reverse strand, counting down.
TATGTTTATTTTTCTGGTTTTCATTCAATGGACAGAAGATCAATTCATTTCTACGCAAACAAACTAAAATAAATGAGTATGAAGAAAACTTACCCCACAAGACCCTTTCAGTATGTAAGGATCTTCTGGATAATCGTAACCTTCACACGTGACCTCTAGTTTACCAAATCTGTAGCTGTTATCCATGTCCGTCTTACATTCCCACTAAACATAAATTAAATAATTATCTTTTACATTTTATCTTCAATCCCTATTTTTGGACCATTTCTTCATCATTATAAGTGGTACAACAGATTGACTGAGAAGCAAACAATCAAAATTAGGACCAATCTGTAAATTACACAACCTGTTAAATGCTCTTAACAAATCATACTTTTGAGATGTAATACATTTCAGATAAAAAAAATCTTTGAAATTCATGAAGTTATTATCAATCTAAAATACTCCTGAACAATTCTAAAAAAACGTCTCTATTTGTAATGCAAAAAACAGCATTAGAAAAGTAGATGCCATGTTTCTTCTAAGAGATGTTTTCTGTTAAGTATGTATAGTTGGCAAAGTGAAAGTATGCTCCAGAAAAATGTATTTATACCCCAATTTTTAAGCATCAATTTTTTTTTCTCAAATTCACAATTCAAACATGATAGAGTTTTAAAAATGTTTCAAATACATCAATAATGCAATTCAAACCACAAAACGAGCTTTAAAGGGAATTTATCAGGATTTTTCAAAAGTTTAAAATTGGATATAAACATGTTTTCCCAATATACAATGCCTATATATACTCATTAACCCCGTATTGCCAAAATATATCTATTTAAACATGCCAATTTAATATATTGAAAGAGGTTTCCTAACTTGGGATACGCGCCTAGGTTAGACTAAAATAGATTTCCCACTTAAAACTGCAACACATTTTGTGACATATTAGATGAGTCACATGGTTTCATTTTGATTTCAGTTTGATCTGTTATACATGTTTACACATAGTCAAAAGGGTTTCATTATAGAACGAATCCGAATGACGATTTGATGGTTGTCCAGCAGTACTTACGTAATGTTTATTTTTAGAATGGGGATAATTGTTTTACAACTCGGATTTAATTTATAGCAATTTTGGGCACATTTTGGTAGATGTGACATACTAAGCCATTAAGATTTTATTTATAAATAGTAATGAGATTTATTTTTACCATTTAAAAAATATTTTTATTTTTTAAGACATTTATAGTGTTTTTCCTGATAAACTCCATTTTAGATAAAGAAAATGCATTTTGAAATAAAAAGAAACAAGGATAACTCATCACCGCCATTGTGTGACTACCCTACTTAACGGATGTACTTCCTGTGTATTATGGGTGAGTTAAGCCTATTGACAGCATATTCTTACCTAGATGTCACTCTCGGTTTGAAATGAAGTGTGAAAAGAAGTGTGAAATGAAGTATTAATTACATGTAATTAAAGATTATTCAATAGTTTTTAGGAATACCTGAACATCGTATCCGTCAGATCCTCGGTTGATACACTGGACAGTCTCGGGCTTGAAGGAACAACCAGCAGTACCACCGACACATTTCAACTGTAAAATACAGACATTTTTATATCTTGACATCCAAGACAATTACGGAAAATCAGAAATATCAAATATGTAAAATCTCAGGTCAATTAATAAAAAAAGCAATACAACAAATCAGGCTTTATCAGCCCACACCATTTCATTGGAGAGGACTGGATTCTGGGTAATCAAAAAATGCCATGTGCATTAATAATTGGACTTGATTTGCAAAGTTAACATCATTAACTTAAATAATATTCATAGTAAATATGTCATGTTTCATGAGTTTCACCAAATAATACTTGTCGTTCATGAGATCAGCACTACCATATATAACATCAGATTCCTGTAGAACATAAGCAAGTGTCGTAACATAACAGACCTACCTACCTGTGGTACAGGAGACGAACGTCGAGCATTGGTCATCTGACCATGGTGTAATGTCAATGCATGTACATCTTTTAATAGTATCTGTCCCGACTTCGCTCCTGTTGATTATAACAAAATATGTCATAAATGGGCTTTATAAATCTATTATTCAAATTACAATATAGAGAGTTTTCTGTTACTGAAAAATAATTCCAAAGTTATTCGCAAATGGGATGTAACAAGTAAATTCAGAAAAATAGGTTTGGGGGGGGGGGGGACGTTTATTAGAGTGGGGGCGTTTATAAGGGAATATATGGTATGTCTTGATGTAAATAACGTTGTTTTGCTCAAGTGCGATCCAGCAGGTAGTTAAGTACCAATGAAATTAAACTCTGAATATAACTTTTATAATATAGATTAAGGTTGAAGATTTATTCAAGATATCTATGTATTATTGTATTTCATTGTTAGAAATGTAATAAAAACATTTATCATATAATTACGGTACAGGATTGTAATAAACATATGATATATGTATATATATTTTATATTAATCTAGTGTAATATCGCTTCCAAATCATCACTATGTGTTTTCCATATAACTCGGCTCTCATATGTAAATTATTGAATTAGTTTCAGACTTGCCTGAATATATAAATGACATCAATTTGTCATGTTAAATGACGTTATTTGGGGACATTATGTCACAAGATGATGGAAACAAATATGCCCGTTTTTTTCTCGTTCCTTATAGAAGATCTATTAAATAAATGGTCAACGTTAACTTTTTCCAGTTATGTGATAAAACGAATCATGCTCATTCATTATTGAAATTATCAAATTCACTGGGAAAAATGATATAATGCTCAACAGAGCCTCGCATAATACATATTTTCCAACTCGTTTAATAAATTCAATAATAAATAAGCACTCAGGTAATATCCTTTGTATGTGTATATTAACAGTTTGCCATGCTGATTGTTAGAGAAGTTCATTTTCCCAATATGTTGTCCTCTGGATAAGAATTTTTTTTTTTTGGAACATGAATGGATATGATTTGATACTAATGATTTAAATGTCATTAGATTAATACAAAATCAAACTGACATATGCTCAGGAACATGCTACTGTTAATATGAATCTGATAAAAGAAAAAAATATTGAACTATGTCCTTTGATTTTTGCCATTTATTAAGTTAAACATAACAATTGACAAGCATTTGTTTTCTGGGGACAAGTGAACTGTTAAATAAAAATAAAATAAAATGTCTAGCCCTGATATAGCACATATGGCTTTATTATGCTATGTTAAATGATGATAAATGGAGAAACTGTAAGTTTCCGCAATATTCAAAATGTTTAATTCATATTGATAAAAAAAACATACAGTATACTAACATGATTTTCTTATTCTTATGGTCAATCTGTGATACAACTAAAAAAAAAAACAGGAAAACTACCCAGTATCAATCTATTTTATTTCAGTGAATTGAAAATCTCACTTTTTAAACAAAAAGCCCAAGAGGGCATGAGGATGCCCTACTGACTAATAGTGGCCATTAGCACTTTTTGAAAGTTCGCAATATTTATCCTTTTTGTGTGGGGGGTGGGGGTCGTCTTAACAACTTATATAGTCCCCTGTACAGAACCCTTAAACAACCCAGCCCCTTAATTTGTCATAACTTTAATCATCCACTCTTAGAGATTTGTTATGAGTAGAAATGATTCAAATTTTAAAAAGAAGTTTTTTTTGTACACATGGATGCAAAATGAAAAAAATCAGTTTTCCCTGTAATATTCCTATGTAGAAGTCACATTAAAGGGCCCAAATTTATCCAAGCCCCATGATATGCAGATTCTTCAATCCTTGCTGATGTAAGGATAATTTATAATATTATCAAATATGAACTAGTTTGACTGAAAGGTTATTGAGAGGAAATTTGTGATAATTCCCAATTTAAACCTTATTGCCCCGTCTACCCCCTGGCCACTTATGGAAATTCAATCCTCTTTATTGAACAAAATCAAATTTATTGTTACTAAACAATGCTTTAGATCTCAAATTAAACAACATATTTACCCAAATGGACAAAAAAATGAGAGTTTTCCATTTTCCCATAGTATTCCTATGTAAAACTCAAAGACCCTAACTGGGCCTCTATACATTCCAGTGTCCCTTGATTTGCACATCCTTTGGTTTGTTCAAACTTAGATTTCTTAATATAAGGATAATTTATATCAAGTATGAACGAATTTGACTGACCGGTTGTTGAAAATAAGATTTATGATAATGTTCAATTTTAATCATTTTGTGACCCCACCTGGCCCCTTTTAGAAAGTCAATCCTTTGTATTGAACAAAATAATATTTGTTATGACTAGAAGTTGCTTCAAAACTCAAACTGATTAAAAAAAAGTCATAAATGAATGATAAAAAAGAGAATTTTCCATTTTCCAATAGTGTTCCTATATAAAACTGGAAGTCCCCATACAGGTCCCCTCTAAATACAAGATCCTTGATTTGTACAATTTCTAAGCCCATACTCATTGGGATAATCCATATCAAATATAAACTAATTAGACTGACCGGTTGTTGAGAAGAAGATTTTTGAAAATTTTCTATTTTAACCCTTTTTTGACACACCCTGGCCCCTTATGGAAAGTCAATTCTCCTTATTGAACCAAATCCTATTTCCTATGACTAGATGATACTTCAGAACTCAAACTGAATAATAATTTTGCCTAAATAGATGAAAAAAAAGAGAATTTTCTGTTTTCCCCATAGTATTCCTATGTAAAATTTTAAGTCCCCTTACAGGGCCTCTATAAATTTTAGCCCCTAAATTCTTATCTGCAATGGTACTCCTACACATAGGGATAATTTATGCCAAATATGAACAAATCTGACATACTGGTCCTTAAAAAAACAATTTTTGTAATTCCTTATTTTTACCCTTTTGGGGCTCCTTCTGACCCTTTAAGACAGTGGAACCCAGTCATTTTTAAAAAAACTGAACCTCCTTCACCAACCAATGCTTCTGTGAAGATAAAGTTAAAATCATTTCCATTTAAAAAATTTTATTTTTTTTTATTATAACAACGTATCCCCTAATTGAACCCTTGGGGCGGGGTCATTTTTAACTCTAGCGACACCATTTGAACAAATCTAACAAAACGATAGTTGGTCATCATTACTACATAAACATGTTTGGCCAGTAGAGCTAAAAACTAATTCTAATAATAATTAAATTAATGAAGTTCAATTCATAAATACCTGCTAAATACGGAATCTGTACTAGAATAAAACACAGACTTGTCACAATCTCAGTACTTCTTTTGACCTTCATGGTGCACAATTAAAGTTTCTGAAACACAAATAAATAATATTATAAATATGCCATATAAACAAATCATTCTTGTTTGTTCTTGTTGCTGTTTGGAGTTTTGTAAATGGCACCAATCAGTTATTTCTCAGTATTATTTATTCTCACTTTGCATCATGTAGACTCCTTAAATAGCATATTATTTAAGACACTACAACTGTCAGCAGGTATGTGATCTTTAACATATATAGCAACCCCTCTACCCTCTTCAGCAGTAAATCCAGTGAAACAATTTTAACTACTAATTTCATATTCATTACAATAAATGTTAGTTACTCTGTAACTACTATTATATCTGGGATTTATGGTTGATATTACCACCTGAAGTTTGTTCCAAGTAGTCAGCATTTGTATAATTACTAATTACCACATTACCAGATTAATTTAAAGAACGCGGAATATTCCTGTGTTTTATTAGAATAAGAATCTGTATCATCACTTAAAAACATACCGTTGTTCAAGGCTGCATTTGATACTCTGAACTATCAGAACTATCCAATATATCATCAGTATCTGTCACATTTGTATTTGAAATATTTACTTGTTAAGAACAATAAACTGTAGGAACATTTACAACTGTAGAAGCTTGAGGCTAAACATAATTTATCCCCTCGACTTCCAAAATAACATTAGAACATTTAAACTATATAAAAGAATCTTAACAAATCTGTTCAAGGTTACAAACAGAAAGGAAACACACTCCTCTCTCTCTCTCCATTCAATGTTCAATTCGTTTTTAGGGCAGAAGAGCAGAGCCTAAAAGAGTCATTGAGCTATCCTTTTAATAACCTCACCCTCACTTACTTGCCTTTTCTTTTCTTCCCGAAATTTAAAAGCCTTAAGTCTTTTTGCTTAAGTGTATTGTCAGGAGTGATAAAACTGTGGACAAACACAAATGATTTTAAAGTCTACTGGCTTTGTCCAGCACTGTTTGTTTTTTCTCGAAAGTTTTGACTGTATTTTTTCACTGGACAGGATTTAATTCTACCCTGAAAGATATTTCCCAAGTCTCTGAATATCAGATCTTGATATTCATCAACAGAGTGAACTATAATTTTCAATTCGCACCTTCTCTACTTCTCTCATCTCCTCCATTTCAGTTCTTCCACACAATCTTCTCTATCAAGAGAATCAGTGCTGTATCCCAGCAGTGACATATACCACTTGAGTAAATTTGTCAGAACCAATGCCATACTGCCCCTTATTTATCAAATTGTCGCTATTTGGATGGAATGAGTATATTTGTTCAATCAAGTTATATAGAGAAGGAAAGGCAACTGATTGAGATTTTGTGAATGCTCGCGTATTCATGCAAAATCTTTGCAAAATCTCATTTTCAATTATCTTTACTTCCCTGGAACATAAATCAAAATTCTTATGTTGCAGAATGCCATTCTCATCAAATCAATACCATTCCGAGGAATTTGTGTTTAAAACTGTTTGAGACCTTCTGATTACAAACTTTGTATACTGTAACTGCAGCTAAAATCACACGAGCATGGGGATCGCATAATAACGTATAATGGGGCTGGGCAGGTCCTCTTAGCTTATATATACAGACACAAGGAAAGAAACAAACATGGACCCCTTCCCCAATCAAAATAAGAGTTTCTAAATCGTTTACCCATAAATTATGAATGGTTAATTTACCAAACAATTAATCCTTCATTTATTATTCTATCAACATTTTTCTATAGTCTAGAAGTCCTTGCCTTCATATTGGGTGCCGGACGTTTCGGTAAATAGCCAGTTCGGTAAATTGGATTTATATAGTAAACTGATTGGATGTTTCGGTAAAAAAGCAATTATATAGTAATCATATGGTAAAGTATATCACACCTCTCACGAATACAATAAATGATAAAAATTACTTTGTTTGGTTTTTATCACTCGCTCCACTGTGCATTATATTGGGTATGGTCTAAACTGGTAGGGGATGGGGATAAATTACGAGTAAAATTTACGTCGAACAAACGAACATCGGGTCACCCAAAACAAATAAAGGACATTAAGACAGGATATGGAGTTAAAGAAAACATACACAGTTTTAGTCAATATGGTATCAATCAATTACAAACCGAAACAGGACGTATATATTACGCTAAGAAGTACACGTATATAGCGTATACAATACATCATTGAAAATATAGAAAAGTTAGAATATGAATGAAAGAACTATAAATGAATGTGTATGAGGAAGTAATTTTTCCGAACAGTTTTTCATCTTTGACACTTGCTCATAAATTAACAGCACGTGTGCACGATTACTCGCTCTTGCACCTAACAATATAATTTTTCCGAACATTTTCACACTTCGACGCGAGCTCATTAATTAGAGGCACAGTGTCCCAAATTACTCATCCTTGCACCTAACAATATAATAAGTCGAGTACTACTAAAGGTAAAAACTCAGGCCGCAGTAATTATTAACCAGTGTTTGCCATTAATAGGCTATCGCTTGTAATTAAGGAATTAGAGACATCAATTAATCAATTTGTAAAATCCGAAGACACAGGCGACAGATTCACAGTTTACCAAGCCGTACGGGTCCTTTTTCCAGCCGGTTACCCAAATTTGTTATATATATATATATATATTCTGTTTTGGTTTGTAATGGATACTATATGAACTAAAAATGTGTTTGTTTTCTCCCTTCTGACCCTCTTGGCTGACATGATATTTGTTCAATTCCTTTCTTTCTTCCTTCCGTCCTTCCTTCCTTATTTCTATAAATGTCTAAAGACATGCGGAAATACTAAAAAGTCACTCAAGTTATATCCATATCAGACACAATTTCCTCAATGTAAATTTTACTGGTATTTTATCCCCACACCCTACCAGTTTAGACCATACCCAATACATAATGAAGCACAGTGTAGCGAGTGACAGTCGATAAAAACTTACAAAGTAATTTTTTTCATTTATTGTATTCGCAAGAGGTGTGATATGCTTTACCATATAATTACTATATAATTGCTTTTTTTACCAAAACGTCCAATGAGTTTACTATATAAATCCAATTTACCGAACTGGCTATTTACTGAAACGTCTGTAAATCTTCATTATTCATGTTATAAAACGAAAATAAGGAATACTGACCTTTTTCTATACTGCAACTATAGTTACGGTTACTGACGTTCTCTTTTGTAGTTCTTTTACGGTATGATACAAATGCCAATATAATATCAAATATATACTAAAGGTAAAATGAGTAATTTTTTGCAATAAGCAGAAATATTGACAAAATTGTTCACACTGACGTGTACTTCCCCGTTTATTTGTTTTGCGAATATATTGGGTATGGTCTGGTACCCTGCCCAATTTCATTATAAAAAGTAACGCGAACGAATGAAGTTGAGAACCAGAATTCCGATGGTACTCTGTTTTCAGGCTGCTGATTTTTAGCGTTTATATTAGTATCATTTAGATTGGGCAGAGTACCAGGCCATAAAATATTGACACGTGAGAACTTCATAAGAATGATTTAAGCACTTTTTTAAAATATTTTCGAAATGAGTAATATATCTGGTATATAATGAAAAACAGGCTTCAAATGAAAATTACTAAAAAACAAACTGAGCGATTTTTGCATAGTTTTTATATGATTTTAAACAATATATTGTTCAGTTATTGTGATATTTTTTAGAAAAATTGACAAACTAGACTTGTCATAATATTCAATTATTTAACACTGCATACCCTACGTCAAAAACACGCTTAAAGCATAACGCTTGTTATATAACGTTGGTATAGCGTATTAAATGTTGGGTTTGTGATCATTAAATAAAACTGGATATGCAATACATAACCTTATAAATGTGTTGGAAATGACGTTAAAACTCATTCTACAAAAACTAGTATTTTGGGCACACAAGTTCTTTCTACTGTTGCACTACTGTTCAGTGGCATATTATTTTGAGCTAGTTGACAAACGTTCCACAAAGGTCCCTTACTAGATCGTGATCAACAGCATCGAAATAAAAAAGCAACATATCATCACTATCGTCATCATCATCATCATCATCATCATCATCATCATCAGCATCATCTTCTTCTTCTTCTTCTTCTTCTTCCCTTCTTCTTCTTCTTCTTCTTCTTCTTCTTCTTCTTCATCATTGTTTTCATCACCATCATGGTTATCGTTATTTGCTTAGACGTTCTTAACATCCCTTCTTTTGTTTTTTTATTTTTTTATGTACTTAAAAGTCGCTCTGTATCCAATACTACGTCTTTCCTTCAACCAACAATAGTTTAATTTGATCATATTTTTATTCTCTATGAAATATCACTAGATTCTAGTATTATGTAAAAATCAGTTTTCATTAATGTGTAAGTAGACGTCGGTTATTAGCACGACTGCAACTTTTGACCGCTTGGCGCTTTTTGTTCGCAACGCTTTTTATCCACAGGAAACAATAGAAATACGTCGACTTTTGTCTCAATGCGGACATAAGTCTTCATTGTCTTAAATTTTCTGCAGACAAATAGCGCCATGTTGACAAAATTTGACGTATTTCTATTTTTTCTGTGGAAAAAATGTGCCAAACGGACAAAAAACGCCCATACGGCCGGATTGAGATTTTTTCTTCCCTCCAAAAATTGATGGAAGTAATGCACATGTATCTCATATCGATAGAAAATCGGTCACTAACCACTTACCTTCGTTCACTTCAATGTAAATCTAAGATATAAGTTGAATTACAAAATTCTTTTATTTTAAAGGGACACATCGCTATTTTAACACATTTTCACTTAAAGCAATTTCTAAAATTACTTAGGCCAAAATAATATACCCGTTTCTGGTTAGCCCGTGAATAAGTGTATATCACGTTTATTTGTCTTTCCTTTTTTCTTCTCACGAGGTACTAGTACAGTTCAGAGTAAGCGGATCATTGGTTGTAGTTGTATGTTAACCAAATTATATTACTGAGATAGCTACATTTAAGATGCACTGTACTGCATGCTCTGGATAACAAAATAACCATTTGTTCAAGGCAGTATTCTCTGTCTCCTTGGGCAGCCATGTTTGATATCGTGCAGCACACATATTAGAATATTCAAAATCCACATTTTGTTAGGTATAAAATAAAAATAAGAAAATAATGTTGTTTTTTTTTTGTTGTTTTTTAATTTGGGGAAAATAGGGTCGTCAGTAAAGATTAAGGGCGGTCAACCAACCGGAAACTTAAGTGTTTTTTTTTTTTTTTTGCTCTATCAAATATGAAATTAAATACCTCAGTATAAAAAAACAAAATATTCGTGATGAATTATATACATGTACTACAATGCATCTCATTGTCATTCGTCTTTCACTGCTGATTTCAAGCGAAAAGTTAACCGTTTCTTGCGGAGATGATTGTGCTCGAGTCTTAGTTAACTTTCTAAAATATCGGGATACACTGGTTTTATTAATTGATCGTCTATTAGCCCTGGATTACACAAAATGGCGCTACTATTCAAAGAGACAAACTATTTTTATAAAAAGTACTAGTATTAATATATTCATATAGTAAAACATCCATAATGCAATGCTTCGTATGATGCGGAAACGTAAGTAAAATGGAATTAAACATTGATGTGAGTCTGTTAAAGAGCACAGTACGTTATTAGAAGGACGGTAGCACAGTTGAAAAAGTGTTGATCGCTTACTCCAAAGGTCACGGGTTTGTTCGTCTTAGTAACCATACACTCAACAACTTTGAAAACGCACCAATGTTTAAAGTTCCATATTTCAGTTAAAACCCTTCAATTGTAAAATGAAACGATAAATAGCATCTTTGTACTAGGTAACCTACCTAACTATTATTGATTATCGTTTGTACCAAATGTCATGTCATTTTAACATAATCTCAAGTTGTATTTACATAATCAGCCAATTAATATACCGTCCGCAAAGAGTTATTTTCCGCATTAATTTCATGAAACGTGTGATGGTGTTTACGTTTTGAAACAATATAGTATCTTAATTATACATATTCTTTATTCGTTTTTCTTTTCATGTCCACTGAATTATTTCATAACAAAGGTATTAAAATATAAATTTGTGCGATATTTACGATTACATTAAAAATATATTTAAATTTGAACGTTTTTTGAAGGTGTTTAGTTTAAAATATGAAATTAATATTAAGCTTTTCTTTACAATATTTATAATGAAATACATAAAACAAAACAACACACTTTAAAACTATACACAACTACAATATCACTATGTGTTTACACTCATTCGGCGCTGACCGGCAACAGCTGCATGGGGTTCAATAATACGCTATACTGGGTACAAAATAGTACGCTGTATTGGTTACACAGAAAATAAATCAGACTTACATTTTATCTCATTTTCAAATCAAAAAGGAAGCAAAATGCAATTAATATAATTTTTTTTTATATTTAAATATAATTGTAAAGAGAATTTCATTTGCAATAAACGTATACGTTGTAATAGGTTAGCAAAAATCACAACTAAGGTTTATAAGACATTAAAAGTGGCCGAAAACGTGTTTTGAATATTTTTTTATATAGAACATATAAGGACCATATATGCTGTTATAAAATTAAAAAATGAAGCAAGAGGGCATTAACTTATTAAAATTTTTATTTTATCATAATAAAGGTTATATTTTTAACTTATTGACTAGACGTTGTAATAGGTTGGCAATTAAATAATGAAAAAGTTATAACGATAAAATTAAATTTCTCCTATATGTTTCTATGTAAACCAAATATGACGGTTTATCCAGGTAAGTGATAAAAACGGTTCATATCAAGGGGGACAAGTTCTCTCGATAAACCTGTGAGATGTCTGAAATAGTCCCACATGCTCAATCTCCATGTATATTGTTTGGGTCTCAGTCGGCATCTAATTGTTTTAATCTCAGTTTCCATAAACATTGTTTCGCTCTCAGACACCATTTACATTGTGAGACACTCAGTCTCCATCTACATTGTTTGGCTCTCAGACTCAATATACGTTGTTTGACTCTCAGTCTCAATCTATATTGTTTGACACTCAGTCTCCATTTACATTGTATGGCTCTCAGTCGGCATCTAATTGTTTGACTCTCAGTCTCCATAAACATTATTTTGCTCTAAGACACTATCTACATTGTAAGACACTCAGTCTCCATCTACATCTACCCTGAATCTGCCCTTGCTTTATATCTATATTATAAAATAAAATACCATAAGCGCAAGAGCAGTACAGTACAGATTAGAAACTCAACAACACCGATTGATGCCACATGTGGGAAATACTTATCAATGTCATAACCGAGGATCAAACCCGGGACCCTGGAATACTAATCCAATGACACGACCGCTGGACTTGGGCGCCACAATAACAATAGTCGTGCAATTCAAAATCAATATATCGGCTATTAACCTAATATAGCAATTTATTACTATTTTGCTAAACAGGCCACTGACTGATTTATTTCACTGTCATTTATTCTCAGTCTCCATCTACATTGTTTGGCCTCTCAGTCTACATCCACATTGTTTGGCAATCAATCGTCATCTACATTGTTTGGCTCGCAGTCTCCATCTACATTATTTGGCCTTTCGTCTACGTCTACATGGTTTGGCTCTCAGTCAATAAAAAAGTTTTAGGATAAAGAAAACTTAATTTAGCAGGAAATACTGAAATCAGACCAGTATAATAAAAGCTAGAGTGTAAGAATAACCAGTTGCCAAACGTTGAACTCCACAGTAAATATGAACTCAAACGTGTTTGTTAAAACACAAGATAATGAGGTTACTTTATTAGACATATGAAAGATAGGGAGAGACAGTAAAAGGCGCTCAATCATCCACGACCGGCAATTGTAGCAGTTGTAAAACAACAACATTCCACTAGATTTAGTGAGGATTTCATTTGCATTGACGCTCAGTCTCCATCAACATTGTTTGGCTCTCAGTCTCAATATACGTTGTTTGATCTCAATCTCCATGTTCATTTTTTGGCTCTCCGTGAACACCTACATAGTTTGGCTATCAGTCTTCATCTACATTGTTTGACTCTCAGTCTTCATATACATTGTTTGACACTTAGTCTACATCCACATCCATAAAGTTTGGCTCTCAGTCTCCATGTACATTGTTTGTCTCCCAGTCTCCGTCTATAGTGTTTGGCTCTCAGTCTCTATCTACATTGTTAGGCTCTCCATCTATATCGATATTGTTTGACTCTCAATCTCAATGTACATTGTTTGACTCTCAGTCGGCATCTTATTGTTTGACTCTCAGTCTCCATAAACATTGTTTAGCTCTCAGACACAATCTACATTGTTAGACATCCAGTCTCTATCTACATTGTTTGGCTCTCAGTCTCAATATACGTTGTTTGACTTTCAGTTTCAATCTGCATTATTTGGCTCTCCGTCTACATCTGCATTGTTTGGCTCTCAAACTCCATCTACACAGGTTGGATCTCAGTCTCCATGTACATTGTATGTATCTCAGTTTCCGTCTTTATTGTTTGACTCTCAGTCTCTATCTACATTGTTTGGCTCTCCATCAACATCTGCATTGTTTGGCTCTCAATCTCCATCTACATAGGTTGGATCTGAGTCTCCATGTACATTGTTTGTCTCTCAGTTTCCGTCTATATTGTTTGGCTCTCAGTCTCTATCTACATTGTTTGGCTTTCAGTCTACATCTACATAGTTTGGCTATCAGTCTCCATGTACATTGTTTGTCTCTCAGTCTCCGTCTACATTGTTTGGCTCAAAATCTCCATCTACATTGTTTGACTCTCCGTCTCCATAAACCTTGTTTGGCTTTCAGACTCCATCTACATTGTTTGACGCTCAGTCTCCATCTACATTGTTTGGCTCTCAGTCTCAATATACGTTGTTTGGATCTCAATCTCCATCATCATTGTTTGGCTCTCCGTTTACATCTGCATTGTCTAGCTCTCAATTTCTTTCTATATTGTTTGGCTCTGAATCTCCATCTACATTGTTTTGCTCTCAGTCTACATATACAGAGTTTGGCTCTCAGTCTCCATGTACATTTTTGTCTCTCGTTGTCCGTCTATACTGTTTGGCTCTCAGTCTCTATCTACATTGTTTGGCTCTCTGTCTACATCGATATTGTTTGGATCTCAATCTTCATGTACATTGTTTGACTCTCAGTCGGCATTTACATTAATTCTCAGTAAATAAAGAAACAAAATTTATCAAAAAGTTTGGCTCTCAGTCTCCATGTACATTGTTTGTCTCCCATTCTCCGTCTATAGTGTTTGGCTCTCAGTCTCTATCTACATTTTTAGGCCACAAGATGGGTTAACCTCAAATTTAATGAGGATTTGAAAACTAGGCTATCTGCTGTACTAGCAAACCGCCAAATATAAATGGATGCTTTGTAAACATTTCGAGGTATTTTATACTCAGCAGCAAAACCTTTTAGTCGGTTACAACAATTTTTATAGCATAAAACGTATATCAAACGTATGAATTAATTCCAGTTCCGGAATAAAATATTTAACACTTATTATTTAAATGGTATCATATAAATAAAGCTATTTTGTGAACTTTTTATTCAGAAACATGTTATCTTTCCTGCTTCTGTAATGCGTGTTTTATAATCAGAATGTGATTTATTTTCATATGATAGCATCTAAATAATCTGTGCTAAATATTTTATCCTAAAAATATCGAACTTATAGACGTAGATAGATTCTTTTATTCCTCCATTCAGGAAAGCATATGATACAATACAAACATTTAAAAAGAAGTTATATATAAGTATTTGAAAACAACATGATAAAAGTCAGTGAAATAGTGCAAAACAGAATATAATAATTGTAGAATTACAAGGGATTGTACAAAATTATAGTAGAAAAGGCATGACAGTATTTTATTATAATTTTGATTGTGATACATTGCAATAATTTTGAGACCAAACTTTCATCATGTATGTACCCCAAGTGTAATAAATACCCTTGTCTTTGTTTTCCGAACTATGGCGGTTTGTTAAATGTTGTTGTTTTTTTATCCCGGGATTCGGCAGCTCAGGTAATATTTATCTCGTCAGTTAGGACAGTAACTGGTTAGGATTACCAGTGACATATAACATATGGTATACGTTACTGGAATTACTATTTTAGAGTATCTGTTTCTCGTTTCAAATCTTGATTTCTCATGATCGCTTTTTTGTTTGATTATTTATTACCTTTTCTGTTCTAAACGTCAGTGACAAAGTAATTAATGTAATGTAATGGTTATCTTTAATAACGAACTATTATTTATTACATGTACATTACAGTATCGGGAAAATGTTGTTAAAACATATTGCCTGGTCAATTTTCTTCATATATGGCGGGAAAATAACGTAAACTTACTAAATATAAACATATTTGTAATGTTATCATTCATGTAAATTTTATATATGTTAGATGCAATGAACTATTTAACCTAAACAGCTACCTCACAGGAATAGCGTGATGTTCCGTAGTGATTCTCATGTTAAAACAGTTTTCACAGACACCGGTGTGCCGGGCATTATTGTAGCAAAATGTCAACAATTTACGATGTTGGAGCGTTTCCTTCGAAAAAGTTTGTTTATAATTCAAAACCCCCACGTGATGCTTACCCAGGAACATTATTTGGCGTTGCAGATAATGAGTTGGTAGCAGAGAGGCTTAAAGGGTCTATGGCATTCTCCGGATTTGTAGGTAGGCCTGAAGGTCACCACTCTTCTTCATCTTTAAAATACAACATTACTTCATAAATGAAGATTTTCTGCCCCCCCTAAGACGGATGAAGCAGTGACTCTTGCTTCTCTCTCTGCAGAGCTGAGGTAAAGAATGTACCCTGCAGGTAGTGGGACTTTACCAGGAGAAGCTATGGTAAAAGCTAGAGACCGCATATAACTTATATCCCTTGTATACCTAATACTGCGATAAACCTATTAACGCGAATGCCAGTATAATAACAACCTGGGAAGAGGTGCGCAAAGCTCCAACTTCGGTTAGCGTCGGCATTTGTTTGCATTTCTTATCGGCAACTGTTTTTTACTCGGCACATTTAAGTAACCTTACTACTGTCTAGTATTAATGCCATTTTTTACATGGTTGAAATTTTTTTAAACTCCCAGTATTAGGTATGACCAGTATATATCTAAAACTGCTATATACATATTACTGCAAAGTCCCGTTTAATAACAATATCACAGGCATGCGCAAAGCTCCAACTTCCGTTAGATTTGGCATTTGTTTACATTTCAAACCAGCAACTGTTCATTACTTGGCACACTTAAGTAACTTTATTATCCACCACCACCACTCGTAGAGGGTAGCAGTGGGATATAGAAATGGGCTCTGTCCATCCATGCATCCCTTGCTGCCCACAACATATCTCTTTCAGTTGTGATTTGAATTTTAAATAACTTGGCACAAATACTTACTAGGATAAGAAGAAGTGTCGTGCGAGTTAATTGTGTCTGTTCATCAAAGGTCTAGGTCATAGCTCAAGGTCAAGTGTTTGGAAATCTAATGTATACACTGCGTTTTTCTCTTGTCCGGACCGTATCTTCTCTAGTTGTGATTGGAATTTTAAATAACTTGGCACAAATGTTCACTAGGGTAAGGCGATGTGTCATGCGAATGACTTGGGGTCTGTTCGTCAAAGGTCTAGGTCATAGCTCAAGGTCAAGTGGTAATATGTATACTAGCATAAAATCAAAATGGCTGACTGTATATCATAAATAATCGCTGTTTTTTCATGAGTTTATCATTTACAAAGGTATATTTACCAGAAATAACTTTTAGAAGGATTATTCAGGACAATTATATGAATAAAGTATCTTAAGTACTGTTTATTATGTATATCATCATTAACATAGCTGTAACATTAACATAGACTCGTGGAAATAGGTATAACCAGTATATATATGATAGTATTCACGGTTTTCGATCACTTAAGAATCACTGCTAAAGATTTCAATGCAAAACAGATGTTGACACCAAATGCTTGTATAATATTATGACGTTTAACTATAAAATAATAATTTTCCATCAAAAAGATAACAAATACATGCCTGTTACCTTCACATAAAAATTTATGTTAGACCACGGTGACCCCAATATACGTACAACAAAATGGCGGCACCTAATTTCAATCACATGACGCAATGTGTCAAACTAAAATAACATAAGGCTGTAAAAGTGCAAATAAATTAAAGCAGTACTTTCACCCAAATTTAAAAATAATATGACTATGACTCTCTTTGTCTGTTCAATGAGAATGTGCGTTTCTGTATTTAAACTATTAATAGGTGTGCTTGCAGTTTAATATGAATGGAACTTTGCATAAGTTAGCATGCTTATACTTTGATGCAGTATGTAATTAATTGGACGAAGGGATTGATAGGTAGTAATCACAAAGTTTAATGTCAGTTTCCAATGATTTAGGTCAAGGAATAATTGGATCATTGATCCCCAGAGAGTGGTTGATGGTACAGTGACATAAGACCAAGCTATTGATTACTTTGTTGTGTTACGGGTGCTCACTTCAGTGGCCTCGTTAAAGAGAATTCCAACCATGTACAGTCAGTCATGGAATTGAAGGTTGCAGCAGGAAAAAACCTGTTTTAGGAAATAACTGAAATATGTTATTTTACAAATATGATCTGAATTTTGTTAACTTATATTAAAGCAAAAAAACAACTTTGTTTTTGTTATTATTCTAGCTAATGACAGATTCATTTGTTTAACCCTTTACTTGATGTAGACGCCTTTGGACACCTCTAATATAGACGCCTTTGGGCACCTTATATAGATGGCTTTTGAATTATTGGGTGAATTATGTTTATATTAACTGACAGAGTGGAAAACAGTGCAGGAAGTGTTCAGATTGCTCTTTATGAGCAATCTGAACTCTTCCTGCACTGTTTTCAAAAGCCTTTTGTGATTGGTGCGGGAAAATGAGTATCTATGGAGTAATGGGTTAATTGCCATATTTTACATTTTTATTAGTTTAAACTTATTTATTTTACTTCGATTGTGAAATCAGTATGATTTAGAATCAAAACTAAGCATATGCAGAAAAGTGTCTTGCTCAAGGTCACCACACATAGCCTTGGCAGAGGATCGAATCCATGCCTCTGATCATAGGTTCCATGCAATACCAATGGACCACGCACTCCATATTTTTATTCATCAGGTGTTAGAATCCTTGAAGCTTCAATTGACTTCTCCAGAAAGGAGAAATCATTATTATATTCTGTGTTAATGTAATATCCGTATTATTTAAAAAAAAATTGCTTTTTCATATTTTGACCTAGACTGCATTCAGTTATGTCAATATTTGATGTGTTGCCTAGCTGAATTTCAAAACAACTGTTTAAATTTTAAAACAGATTTGGAGCTGCTATGTTACAGTAGTCTGATTGAAGTCTTTGTAAAGGTGCTGCAATTAGTCTGAACAAAGTATTTTGATTTGCAACTCAATTCCATCTAACCATTTATCAATATAGGGAAGTAGTTTGATTTAACTTTTTCAAATGATTATCGCCCTTTATCATTTTTTGTATGTTCATTTTAGAAATTTCTTAAAAAGTCCATTTTTATCTAGTTTTATTTTCATATACATAATACAAATACATATTTCGAATTGTAGTTTATATAATATGTAACTTCAAAAGTAATGTATTTCTTTTTCAGGATTTTCAGCTGGTCCATTTTATTCAATTCTATTCAAAGGTGTTGATCCTTTTGTGATGAATGTGAAGAACTACCAATTTATAACATCAAGTACTGTCAAGTTTGGGTTTTATGGAGGTAAGCAGGGACTGTTTATTATAAAAAAAGAGAAAAACAATGGTTGGCCTATAAGTATAGTATATAATAGAAATAAGGGTCCTTCTATGACAGAGCAGTCTAAGCAGGCTTGTCTAAGCCACCATTTCAAGATCACTTACCTCTCATTTTGAATTCGAGTATTTCTGTTACCCAACATGTTTTAATTACTGACCTGTACCAGTATGAAGTTGCTGTCTGTACCTACACATGCATTGATAAATGCTCTTCTCAACATGGGGTTATCGGGGGAAGAGATGTCGATTAGTCAGTGCTTTTGTGTTATAAGTTTTGATAAAACTGTTATGGAAATGACAATTGGAAAGGACGTGACCTAAAGTTGTAAATAGGTTGAGACCCGCCCAAAGTCACCAAGTAGACAGAAAGAAATAAAAACACAATAATATAATACAATATTTTAATTGAATACTAAAAAAATCTTCTGTATATATATTTCCATGCACAGTTTTTCTTCTAAAAAATACTTATTTTAAAGCAACACATCCACGTTTGAACTTTTAAAAAAATATTTTTTAATTGAGTTATGAGCACATTTCCCATACAAATATATGATCAATTAGCTGTACATAAGCATATAAACACAATCCCGAACAAAATGATGCCCAAATTATAACGCGTGACTAACACTTTATAAAACAAGCGTGTAACTCACCCGAGTCAAAAAAAATTGTCAAAATGACTTTCAAGGCAGGTAAAGTACACTACGCACTAAAATGTAGTTTTTTAATACGACTCGCATAATTCAATTTGAAGCCAAGTTGGAATCCTCGGCAATTTAAAAATAATTTATTAAGCGTTTGTCACGCTTTATAATTTGGACATCTTTTTTTATAATTCTAAAGCGTTCTGGATAGTGTTTGTTAGCACATATACAGCTCACTGACCATATATTTATGTATGGGAAATGTGCTCACAACTCAATTGAAAAACTTTTTAAAAAAGTTTAAACGTGGATGTGTTGCTTTAAATAATGCTTGAAAAATATGTCTCGCTGGTGTGGAATGTGTCGTCTACTGTCAGTGCTCCAGATAAGCACTATAAGGGGGTAATTTCTGAATAAAGCATTGAGATTTAAATTAAGAGGTATAAGATATTTAGCATTGTTTATTCTCAATTTCAATGGTGATTAGTTTATTTAAATGGCAGTATGATAAAAATGTTCATGTTTACCCTTAACATTTTGAAAATAAGCATTGCATCCTAATTTAAGGGGTAAACTACACAATTGAAGAAAAGCTTATCTGGAGCACTGTACTGATGTAACTGACATAATTTTCTAACTTCAGTCTATTTGTAGTGCTTTCCGCAGTGATGAAAATGAAATGCATGCATGCAAACACACAACCTCTGATATTGACAGAAATAATTTATGTAATGAAACAGATGGAATATTAAAACAGTTATCCTATTTTTACTTAATCAATGGACTAAATTAAAGATTTAAAATTTAATAATAGCAAAATGCACACACTCAATAGAAAATATTGGATAACAAATAGATCTAGCTAGAAAGTATGTCTATATTTGGGTATAGGTAAATGCTATGCAGTACAGTAACACAATTTTGCCTACGACCATTTTGTTTGGATTTACTTTTGTTGTCAAAACTCCCCACGAAGTTAAAGAAAATTGATAATTTCACAGTATATGTACCGTATTTACCCTTGTATTGGGACAGCAACAAATAACTAGATTTTTGCTGTTCTAATACATATTATTTTAAAAAATAATTACTTTTTTACTGTCTCAATACATAGGGTAAATATGGTAATTTCGTCCAAATACATAGATAAAATAATATCAAAAAATTACCAAGAAAAAACAGAAATGTTAATCAATTCTTGGAAACAGAGATATCTTACTCCAAGAGGAAAAATAACTGTTGTCAAATTCCTTTTAGTTCCAATATTAAGTCACCTGGATTAGACGATTAATATTAAATGATGGAAAATTGGCAAATATATCATTGAAAAAAATGATAGATGTTGGGGACTCTTATATTTTGAAAATAATGAAACTTATCTCAAGTCTGTTTTCGTTAGATGTACTCAAGTAATTCATTACACACATTAACAAAATAAAGAAACCTCAAAATAGGGAAAATATACTACAAACACCCATCTTTTTTAATGAAAATATACTTATTGGAGGAAAACCATTTTTTTACTCAAAATGTTACGATAATGGAGTTACATTTGTCAACGATTTTGTAAACAGTAGTTGGGGACTTTTATTCAGATTGCAATTTAAAAATATATTTAATGTAAAAACAAATTTTATACAATACAACGGAGTAATAAATGCTATAAAATGGTTTGTACACAAAAACAATATGACTTTAAATAAAAAATGTTTCAGACCAATACAACCTCCAACATACAGTTATAATACAAATCTAAAAAAGGTTGTCAAGACATAAATTCAATACTTAATTATAACAATGATGAACCTTACATCAAAGTTTAAATGACAACAGATCTACTAATAGATGATGTAACATGGGACAAAATATTTTTGTCACCTTTTAATAACAATCTTAGTGCACAACAACAATGGTTTCAAACCAGAATAAATCATAGGATTCTACCATGTAAGAAATATCTACATACATTAAAAATAATTAACAAACCTCTATGTACATCCTGTAACCAGGAAGAGACCCTCATCCACAAGTTTTGGACATGTCCATCAACACAAACATTCCTAAATAAACTCAAAACTTTCTCTACTATTAATGTAAAATATCTCAATTTATGAAAAAAAAAATTTAATACCAATATAGAAAACAACATGTCACAAACAGAAATCCAAATTATTCTTGAAATAAAATATTCCATATTTTCTACAAGACGACTGAATGGAACACTTTCCACTGCTGCTTTTAAAAACAGACTCAAATATATATACACTTTTATCACTCAAAGAAATAACAATAAAAAACGGAAAAAACGGAAAAATTGATACTTTTAAAGCACAGTGGCATAAACTTCTGAATATTTTAATACGACATATAAAGTGATAACTTTATCCTGGTAACTGAAAATATGTAAAATAACCTTTAATTATAATGTTAGGACACTCACAGAATCTGGACCCTGGCACATGACATTTTTAAATTATATTAGTGAATTACTGCCACAATACGTACATGGAGAACAGTGTGTAATACATTTAACCTAGTCAACTTATATTAAATTTACCATTTATTTTCCACTAGAAAAACAATGATATCTAGACGGAGAGAAAGGGATATGTTTTATAGTGAGAAAGATAATGGTAATTTGTTATTTGATTTGAATTATGCTATACTATGTATTTATAATGTAAATGAAAAGTGTGTGTGGGGGTGGGGGGGAATTGAAAAAAAAAATAAATAAAAAGCCATCTTTCTAGTTCTTACATAGTGTGTGTCCTATAATGTTTCATCATTTTTTGTTGTTGTTGTTGCAGTTTTTACTGGAGCCATGTATGCACTTGGAGTTACAGCTGCCAGTAAAGCTAGAGGAGACAAAGATGGACCACTGAATCATTTTGTTGGTGGATTTGCTGCTGCAAGTGTCCCTGCTTATTTACGTATGTATTCTGATCATTCAGAGTTCTGGATATGGTCAAACAAGTCAACTAAGTTGTTATTTGTTCCATTTCTTTAATATCATTAATATTTTATACCATATCATATGCCAGATATGTGAGATTGATAATTAAATTAGCATGATATTATTTTCATTTTTTTTTTATTTTAGTAACACTTTAACCTTTATTATGCTCCCATGAAGTGAATGCAAACCATTTTTTGCCACTGTGTCCATTTGTCTTTTCTGTCCAACACATCTTGTCTTGACACGAACATGTAAACTACATGTAGTGCTGGTATAATGAGAGAGTACCAAACTAAGAAAGAGCAGAGCCCAACTTCATGTATGACATGCTTCCTTGATTAAAAACAAAATTCTACCATCTTGTGCTGGGCTCTCGTTTGCCCCATTTTTGGGACCGTTATTCTGCCGTATTCCCAATGGCAAATAGTATCTTTTTTCCCCATTTCCAAAGTAAATTAATTCCTAATTTCAAAATGCAAAGAAATCAAAAGAAGTATTTGTGGGGAAAGTTTACAGATTTTATAATACATGTATTGTGGTTCTTATGTAATTTTCTACAAGAACATCACACTTTTTTTTATACATTTAATTAAGATTACACATAATTATATTGTTATGCATATTGAAGGAAACTATGCTATGTAATTTTTTTAATTTCTTTAAAAATAATGCTAATTTTCAGACTGCCCATTCCCCAAAAGAGCAAGCAAGAGCCCTGTTGTGTCTGTACTGTCTTTTTTGGTCATTTTACAAAGAAGATTTTTAGTACATAGCGCAAGCATATATTATGTCATGAATGATGTAAGACATTTAACACTGGCAGTGGCATTAAGAAATGCAAAATGCATAAACCATTAATCTACCTAACTCTCTCTTCATTAATAGAAGGTTTATCTCCCTTTCTGGATGTAACTCTTATGTGGACTAACTTATATCGAAATCTTGTGTCAGTAATGTACCAATCATTACAAATGTATGTCAAATTTACTCCTGCACTTTTTGATTAGAGATAAATTTGGTAACGAGGATCAAACGTCAAGTTCATGGTTGGCTGTTATTCAGCAACAAATGGTCTGATTTCAATATTATAATTGTGTTTATTTGGCGAAAAAAATTATGCCATAATAATTTAATTGGTGGATTATCATCCCTGCCCGCCCCATAATTTTCATGGCACCCCGACCCTTTTCATTTGATTTTTTTTTAAACATAAAAAAAGTTTAAAAATTAAAATCCCCGCCCCTCCCCTCCCACTTCCCCTTTGTAAGAAAAAAATTGGATGATAATCTAGCAATTAATTGATAATGGCTTTAAGTCGTATGCATTTATTTCTCACTAACATAAAGAATAACGACTCATTTATTGTCTCTAAAAATTGTTTTTGTTAAAATTACAAAATTTCCACAATTTTTAAAAAAAATGTTATATAACAGTTCCATTAGATGAAGTGAAAATTGCTTGAAAACTGATTTGATATTAATGAGGATAAAACAGCCAGTTGATAAGTAAGACGTTAATAACTGATTTATGGTGGGAAGCTGAATATCAAACAACACATCAGTTTGCTTCTAAAAATGACAGCTATCAGCACAAATGTAAAAAATAAGCTAGTTTTCATCATTCTGGTTTTTGTATACTGCTGGTTACATTTTTTGAGTAATCGATTTGTTTCTTTGAATATTGAGTGTCATTTTTATACCATCCAGGGCTAACAGATGATCTGTTACCACTGTTCCAGGATGGTTAATTAGGGCTAAAGCACACTCATCTCTGCAAGTAACTGATAACTTTTTCACTTGAATCAGCAGTGGGAGATGAATGACGATGTGACGCATCATTGCATATAAATCATCACACAGACTATGGCCATGTGGGGATTCGCATCTCACGAGCGCTGGATTGGTAGTCAGACTGGCTACTGACTGAGCTTAACCAGTCTAGAATAATGGAAACATGTAGACTGGTACATACTTAACTTTATTTCTTTAATAATGCATTTACTGGGTGATAGAAGTGTTGAAGTGTTTCTTTTACTTTAGATGAGAAGATTTATGCCATCCTTGCCCATTTCTTATCTTCAAAAGGAAAGACAAACAATAAATTGTCGACTTATTTAGTTTAGAAATTATTACATTATAAGTTTAAGTTGATCACATACATGTATATGACATTCTTAAAAAAATATATATATATATATATGTTTTCGACCTGAAAGTCCCAGCTTTGACTACTTGAAAAAACCTGACACGAGCAAACAAGTTAACACATTACAGCTATCGGTATTTCAAACAAAATTACTGCAGGAAACACAACCATTTTAATGAACCAATATTGGCCACTGATCACACATCGATGGCATGTTACGTAGCGATAGACTCTTCTGAAAAACTCTCCTACTATTGGTAATGGCTTAGTCAAAATTGACCTTCTTTCCCACAGCAGGTGACAAAACAATCAAATGATATTGCCCCAAGGTGTATTTCACAGCTAAGTAAAGCATGATATGGGTAATTATTACGTCTGATAGAAAATATTTGGACCGATTTTTTATTAAGTTTTAAAATGAAAACTGTTGCAGAACAGTAGAAATTTGTCGAAAAACTGGTGATTTTAGAAGCCCTGATATATATATTTCTATTTATTGCAGGTTCAAGCGTGAAAACATTTTGCATGGGTGGATTTTATGCGGGACTTTTCCTTGCTCTCTTCAAACACTGGTATATGGAAGGTCGGGAGTTCTTGAACCTTGTCACACACCGTCCAGAGTTGACAGGACATTGTAGATACCC
The DNA here is from genome assembly GCA_029582155.1 of Panopea generosa. Classification (NCBI taxonomy): domain Eukaryota; kingdom Metazoa; phylum Mollusca; class Bivalvia; order Adapedonta; family Hiatellidae; genus Panopea; species Panopea generosa. Next base: position 29,577,520 of record CM055901.1, on the reverse strand, counting down.
AGAAATGTATATTGTGCAAGTTGACACAAGTTTACTAAAAAAGGAGGCAAAAGCCAAAGCTTTAGAAAGTTCACTGTGATTAAAAAGAATGCTATGTTTAATTGAATGTTCATTCTAAGAAACATTTACCTATTTTAAATTTCGTTGTATAAACCTGTTACAAAGTCACGTTGAAAGTTTGCTATAGAGAAATTTCATGGTTTTGTACTTAAACTCTGTTTATTTTTAAATTTAAGACTATTGAAAAGTCTTATTAGTGCAAGGGATGTACATTGTAAAACATTCCTTTTTCTTTACAGTTATAAAGTTTTTATGGTTAAGCAATGTATTAATGAACATTTACCTTACATAACATTGAGAGATAATTAAAAAAAAATAATGAACATACAAAAAAGATTACAATAGATAAAGTTTGAACTCAGTTTAGTATTGTTATTGGTATAGTTTGATTATTTTATCTGATTTTGAGACCAAGTGTATTATTTACTTAACAGCAAGACATTACAATCTATAGTAAACTACAACAAAATGGCTATCCTGCATGGGAAGAAATATTTAAAAGAATTATGGGTAAAGGGACATCATTTATCCAATGATTACAAACTGTAAACTGCAACATACTCAATATCTTTGCCTTGATATGTTTTTAAATTTATTTAAAAATGAAGCATCACTTGTAGAGTTCTAATTATAGGTTTGTGGAAATGTAAATGCTGTTAGTATTTATTGTGTGATACTTTCTAGATACTGTATGAAGAACTTTGTTCATATTAAAATTCAAACTGCTTTAATCTTGATTTTTCTCAGTGTTTCTGATTTTTGTCAGCATTGTTCCAGGTTTATATCAAGTGTTATTCCTGCTTTTTTCAAATTTGTAGCTCTACTGGCCAAAGGCCAGCAGGGCTTATGTCATGGGAAATTGTCCATTGTCCGTCTTCTTCCATCTATTAACCTTTTTCTTGCAGACGCAATAGCATCTTCATTTTTCATTGAATCTTAACCAAACTTGCACAGCAGTTATATATAACCACAAGAGCTAGGACAAGTTCTTGAACCATCATGATTCAACCACATGTGCCCCCGCCACAGGGCTATGAAAGTTCAAGGCCCTAGATCTACATGTAGCATTGGATCGAGTTCCCCTAAAAGATTTGTTGAAGTCTGGTCCCTGGGGTCAAATTGTGGGCCGCCACAGGGTTCACTGTTTTACAAAGAGTTATATAGGGAAAATGGTGTAGACGCGATAGCACTTTCATTTTTCTTGAATCTTAACCAAACTTGCACAGCAGTTATATAACCACAAAATCTTGGATGAGTTCTTGAACCAGTGTGATTCTACCACAAATCCCTCCGCCGCAGGGCTTATAAGCACAATTTAAGCAAAATTTTAAAAAACATTTTCTCTGAAAGTTCAATGCCTAGACTTTAAATATTTTACATGTAGCATTGCATGGAGGTCCCTTAAAAGTTTTGTTGAGATCGGGTCCATGGGGTCAAATTTGGGGCCGCTACAGGGATCACTGTTTTCCATAGTGTTATATAGGGAAAATGTCGTTGACGCGATAGCACCTTCATTTTTCATTGAATCTTAATTAAACTTACACAGCACCGATATATATACATGGATAAGTTCTTTAACTAGTGGGATTCGAGCACAAATGTCCCCGCCACAGGGCTAATAACTAATAAGCACATAAATTTCGAAATCTTCACCGAAAGTGCATGGCCTGAAGCTTATAATGAGTTTCTATCAAGTTTGTTGAAGCCATGACCCTATGGCCAAAATTGGCCTTGCCTTGTGGACATGTCAGTTTAACATAGGGAAATGTACCTTTAAAAGTCTTCTCAATATTCGTTCATATTTGATATAAATAATCAGTATGACTAGGAGTTAACAAATTCGTTCAAGTAAAGGGGCTAGGATTGATTGGAGTCCAGTAAGGGGACTTCGATTTTTACATAGGAATACTATGGGAAAATGGAAAATTCTTCTTTTCTGATCTATTTTAGGTATTATTTCGTTTTTGAAGTATTGCTTAGACATAACAGTTGAGACAGGGCTCTAAAGTGAATATATATAAATAAAGGACCAGCAGGGATCAACAAAAAGATAAACTTCAAAAATTTCAAAAATCTTCTCAAAAACCAATGAGCTAAATGTGTTTATATTTGGTTTAAATGTCCTCTATGAATAGGGGTTTCAAATTTGTTCTAATAAAGGGGTTAGGGTGTACTGGGGTCCGATCAGGGGACTTTGATTTTTACCTAGGTATACTATGGGAAAACAGATAATTGTTTTTCTCACCTATTTTGCATATTATTTCAGTTATCTTGAGATCTGGACCATTGTTTAGTCATAACAGTTAAGATTGGGTTCTTTAAAGGGAATTTAATATCCATAAGGGGTCAGTAGGTGCCCAAAAAAGGTTAAATTGTGAATTTTCAAAAAATCTTCTCACAAACTGTCCAGTCAAATTCGTTCATATTTAGTATAAATAATCCCTATCAGTAGGGGTTTCATGTTTGTACAAATGAAGGGGCTAGGATCTATTGGGAACTTTGATTTTTACATTTCTATTTTTATCAGTTTTTTAGCTCTACTGGCCAAAGGCCAGAGGTGCTTATGCGATGGCGCGTTGTCCGTCTTCTGTCGTCAGTCGTTGGTTAGCAGCACTTTCTCTGAAACCACTAAGCCAATTAAACTGAAACTTCACATGGATGTTTCTATTGAATAGGAGACTATACAGAAGATTTTTTTTTCAATCTGAAATTCAAGATGGCCGCTATACTAAAAATAGTCCCAAAACTTAAAAAATCTTCTTCCCATGAATGGCCCAACATATTTTCAAAATGTTTATGTAGTAATGATGACCAACTATAGTTTTGTTAGATTTGTTCAAATGGTGTCCCTAGGGTTAAAAATGACCCCCGCCCCGAGGGTTCAATTAGGGAACACATGTCAATATAATATTTTTTTTTGTTTTAAATGGAAATGGTTTTGCCTATATCTTCACAAACGCATTGTTAGGTGTGTTTTTTTTCGATCTGAAATTCAAGATGGCCACCATTACTAAAAATAGTCCAAAACTTAAAAAATCTTTATCTCGTGTCATCCCAACAGATTTTCAAAATGTTTATGTAGTAATGATAACCAACTATAGATTTGTTCAAATGGTATCCTTAGGATTAAAAGTGACCCCGCCCCAAGGGTTCAATTAGGGGACACATCTCATTATAATAAATGTTTTGCTTTTAGCTCTTCTGGCCAATGGCCAGAAGTGCTTATGCGATGGTGCGTTGTCTGCCGTCCGTCGTCTGTTAGCAGCACTTTCTCTGAAACCACTCAGCCAATTAAACTGAAACTTCACATGGGTGTTTCTATTGCAAAGGAGACTAAACAGAAGATTTTTTTTTTTTTCGATCTGAAATTCAAGATGGCCGCTGTTACTAAAAATGAATGGCCCAACATATTTTCAAAATGTTTATGTAGTAATGATGACCAACTATAGTTTTGTTCGATTTGTTCAAATGGTGTCCCTAGGGTTAAATATGACCCCGCCCCAAGGGTTCAATTAGGGGACACATGTCATTATAATATTTTTTTTTTTTTTTTAAAAATGGAAATGATTTTGCCTATATGTTCACAGAAGCATTGTTTAGTGAAGGAGGTTCAGATTTGTAAAAATGCCTGGGTTCCACTGTCTTATGGGGTCAGGAGAGGCCCCAAAAGGGTAAAAATTGGGAATTAATAAATTCGTTTTCTTAAGAACTGGTATGTCACATTTGTTCATATTTTGCATAAATTATCCCTATGTGTAAAGGTTTGATTGCAGATAAGAATTTAGGGGCTAAAATTTATAGGGGCCCTGTAAGGGGACTTAGAATTTTACATAGGGATACTATGGGAAAACAGAAAATTCTCTTTTTCTTTCATCTGTTCTTAAATGACTAGGCCAATTAGACTGAAACTTCACATGGGTGTTTTTATTTCATAGGAAACTATATAGAAGATTTTTTTTTTCGATCTGAAATTCAAGATGGCCGCCATTACTAAAAATAGTCCCAAAACTTTAAAAATCTTCTTCTCATGAACGGCCCAACAGATTTTCAAAATGTTTATGTAGTAATGATGACCTACTATAGTTTTGTTAGATTTGTTCAAATGGTGTCCCTAGGGTAAAAAATGACCCTGCCCCGACAGTTCAATAAGGGGACACATGTCAATATAATATATATATATATTTTTTTTTTTTTTAAATGGAAATAATTTTACCTATATCTTCACTAAAGCATTGTCAGGTAAAGGCGGTTAAGATTTGTAAAAATGACTGGGTTCCTATGTCTTAAGGGGTCAGGAGGGGCCCCAAAAGGGTACAAATTGGGAATTAGTAAAATTGGTTTCTTAAGAACCGGTATGTCAGATTTGTACATATTTGATATAAATTATCCCTAAGTGTAGGGGTTTGATTGCAGATAAGAATTTAGGGGTTAAGATATATATGGGCCCTGTAAGGCGACTTAGAATTTTACATAGGGATACTATGGGAAAACAGAAAGTTCTCTTTTTTTTTATTTATTCTGAAACCACTAGGCCAATTAAACTGAAACTTCACATGGATGTTTCTATTGCATAGGAGACTATACAAAAGATTTATTTTTTCTATCTAAAATTCAAGATGGCCACCATTACTAAAAATAGTTCAAAACTTAAAAAGTCTTCTTCTCATGAACGGTTCAACAGATTTTCAAAATGTTTATGTAGTAATGACCAACTATAGGTGTATTCTACGGAGGATACGGAAATACCCGATGTTTCACGATTGCTATGCATAGTGACGTCATCTGGTGGGGGTGAAATAATCTCCATTCGACATGTAATCATTAATGGGGTGAAATATGTTTTCGATATAATAACTCGTAGTTTGAGTAAATAGTGATTGTTAGTGAAATTTTATTCACTACGGATTGTTCTCTTTTAATTTTGATAGTAAAATAACGAAATGAGTTCGGGGCTACATTTGTTGTTTATACAAAAATGCGCCAATCTGTCATCTTATGCAAGCAGTGTATCGATGAACGTATTTAACGGCTAATTAGGTCATCCGACCGTTATGTTTGTTGTGTTTCTGTGTTGTATTTTTTAGATTTATTAAATCTAGGTCACGCAGCACCGTTTATAATGCTATTTATTGATTATTTATATTGTCGATTGAAAGCTACATGAGAATCGAACATAACTCAAGCCAATATACACGTAAATCTATAAGTAGGTCATGTTTGTTTTGGTCTAGACAAAGAGTTATGGATATGTGTTGTATATTCTCGGACAATCAGGAACATTTTGTGCTGAATGCGTTTCGTTATCCATAAACTATAACTATTGAACTGAAGTTATTAAAATTGACTGGAGTTGTACATCACTAATCAATTCTTACGATTTTGTAGAAACATCAGAATATGAAGGTTTGTTTGTGAAGCTTTCATATAGGTTGTTCATGTTGATAACTTTAATCCTGGACCACCACGTTACCAATTTACAAAATGTCCTGAAATGGATATTTTCACCAGGGTCATCAAATATTCAGTAAATTTTCACACGGAAGACGTTGTGTACCATGGTGTTTGTAAATGCATTATTAAAACAGTTTGATAGCTACTGTTGGAAAAGTATTGATATGGACTCTGTATTGTATGCAGGAGATTATTTATACAGATATACAAAAGAAATATTAAACACACCACATTCTTTTCTAAATCCCAATGAATTGCCTTTTAACATATCAGAAATCTAACTAAGTTTTCCAATTTTCCGAACCTACATTTTCGAATTAACACAAGCAGCGAGCCTTCCCTCAGGCCCTTCAGGCCTTTGATTTTCATTTTGCTTCCATGTTTACAAAAACACTTATTTTTAAAATTTGAATCATTTCTGCTCATGACAAATCACTAAGAGATGTTGATTCAAGTTATGACAAATTAAGGGGCTGGCTTGTATAAGGGTTCTGCACAGGGGACTATATTTTTTTACAGATGAATGGTATGGGAATTTAAAGTATTTCATTTTCATACCCAAGCAAGTTTTTGTTTAGTATGGGTGTGGTGGGGGTATTTATCAATAAGTTGTTAAGACGACCCCCAAAGAGGGTAAATATCGTGAAATTTCAAAAAGTGCTATGGCTACTATGAGTCAGTAGAGCGTCCTCAGGCCCTCTTGGGCCTCTTGTTTAGGAATTATTTTAATCATCTTGAGGTCTGGAGTATTGTTGAGTCGTAACAGCTGAGCTGGAGACTTTTAGAAGGTATTTAATTTTCATAAAGGACTAGCAAGGCTAAAGTTGTAAATAGACAAAAATCTTGTTTAAGAGTTTATTACATCCCTTTATTACTTTTTGTTGTTGTTTCTGTTCAATAAGTTGCTATGTCAGTAATTTTATTAAAGTTATTATTTAACATAACATAAGTGGACAAAATTTCCAAAAGTTAAATGACACCCCCCTCCCCCACCCTCCCCCATGATTTATCTGAATGTTATTCCCGATTTATCTCGATGTTATGTTATTCATTATTTATCTCATTGTTATTTCTGATTTATCTCGATGTTATTCATTATTTATCCCAGTGTTATTCCTGATTTATCTCGATGTTATTCATTATTTATCCCAGTGTCATTCCTGATTTATCTCGGTGTTATTCATTATTTATCCCTGTGTTATTCCTGGTTTATCTCGATGTTATTCATTATTTATCCCAATGTTATTCCCGATTGATCTCATGAAACAGCTGTTAGTTTAGAACAGCATCGAAATAGTTGAGCGCACTGTGCCTCCAACAGCTCTTGTTTATATTTCAAGGGCCACAACTCCAGTATTAATTATTTGATTTGACCCCTTCAAGAATTTGTCTGGGAAATGATGGTCATATAACAAGTGTGTAAAAATGTATAAGAGCGGACGACAGGCACCGGATGATCAAACAAGCTCACATTGAGTTTTTTTTTTTTTTTTGGGGGGGGGGGGGGGGCACTTGACCTGAAAATGGCCTGTTAACTTCAAACCATAGGCACAAATTTTACATTGCAGCCTAAAATTTGGTGATTAAAACTACATTCAAACTAATGTTAGAGGTCGAAACACTACATTCAAAAATATTATATAGGGGCCAAATTCAAATAAAACTGTATACACAATGGCATACCTCTTGGATTTCATTAAGAATAAAATACATGTCTTATGAACAGGCGGGGACCAGGCTTCTAGCCAAGAGGTTCCTAGATAGGGGAGGATTGATCAAGGGGTCAATAGTCTACAATATGTGCCCAGAACGGAGTACTCTCCTAAAGCATCGGTTGAATAGTTCGTTTCTCAATCATTCTCATTTAAATGTAGCGACAGTCCTCCGTTGACTATGGAGCGTACGAAAGAAGTATCAACTCTACATCGCATTATGCAAAAGAAATAGGGGTCAAAATTCTACATCATATGTCCAAAAAGAGAGGTCAAAACAGCGGCACATAATTATGTATTAACGAGTACATCCCCTCCATCACACACAACACCTCATCCTCCGGGAGCGAAATAACGAACCAATATTTTCCGTGTGTCCATCGCTTCATAAATCGTTTAATTTATCAACTTAAATTGATAACGTTACTATGACAACGAGAGCAAGATAAAACTGCAACGTATGTTCGATTCTTAAATCGGATCATGGGATTATAGATAAACTCGGATTATTGATGTTAAGATGAAATTATCGATTGTATTTGGGTTAATACTAATAGCAGATGAAGAAATGGAATCACATTTACACCGAAAACATAATTTATGTTACGCTGAACATACCTGTACATGTATGTGTGTAATGTAATATTGTCAGAAACTAAATACAAAATATTTTACACATATTAAATTTCACTTTTGCACCAAGATTTGTCTTACTGTCAGGGTTCTTTAAACTGATTTATTTTACCTCGATTGTGAAATAAATTCTTACAACTTGCAAATCAGTGTCTTTCTGGGTAGAGCCAGTACTAAGCATATGCGGATAAAGTGACTTGCTCAAGGACACCACACATGGCCGCGACGGAGGATTAAACACACGGCCCTCCGATGTTCTACCACTAAACCACGTACTCCACCTTATGTTTAATTATTTGGCATAGTTATCATCCAGAATTCACGGGAAACTGACTTCTTATACTGTTTTATTCTTCTTCTGCTTCTTTTTCTTCATAAAATGTCAACTGTATGTCACGGTAGATGCTTCGTTATGTTTTGAAAATGCAAAATGATTTTAAATTAAAACATTTCAGTTTGAAGTCAAATGTCATGGGCACCACACATAACCGTGGCGGGGAATCACGACCCTCCGACCACGGAACCGATGCTCTATCACTGGACCACGGGCTCAGTCATGATTCACACACGACTTAAAAACACTCCTGTGGATTTTGTTTGCATTTAGGCTATTGCAAAATTTATTTAAGTGTTTATGATCAGTGCATGGTAGATTGGTATGTATTGCTTTTTTAAAAAAAAATATAGGCCTACATAAGGTTTGCTTTTGACTGTTTCTGTATGTAAAAACTGAGACCTGTGGTCTCTATAAAGATTTAAACTCCATGAGTTCACGGAAATCCTTATCCAATAAAGGTGCAACAGAATACCACAACAGCGGAATGTACCAAGAGGACAAATATGTTCTGATAAAATTACGATTCTACATTCTAACAATTGAGGATAGTGTCACACTGTGGCATTACTATATATAGATTGTATAGCTGATATTCCATTATATTGAAACCGCCATTGAAATGAGAATACAAACTTACAATACGATTACACGACGTACTCTGATGACGGTTTTTTCTTTGACGACATATACTCAATGTCCATATGCTTAAGCACAATAAAGTCCTCACTGGAACATCATAAGCGTAGGAGCCGGTGGGGCCAAGGGGGGCCGCCCCCCCACCCCCCCCCCCACCCCCTCGCAATATTCAGGTTCTGTATATACTTTGGGGCCTGGAAGTATACATCCTCATACACTCTCTCAGGTTGCCTCAAATTCTTCACTGGTTCAAGATATGCAATTATAAAGACAAAAAGCTTACTTTGCCCAGGTTTTTTTTTAGAAATTCAATGGTTTTGTGATACCTATCAATTTCTACAGTAATAGTATGTCCACTATTCACGATGGGGTTCGAACCAACAATTCTGAAAGACAGAATTACCCAGAAATCTGGTATCAGCATCAAATTTTCAGTGGTGATATCTAAAATACTGACCATTTAACGCATGGTAGGAAAAATAAATCATTGCAATACAAAGCCCTGAAAAAAAGAAGAAAAATAGAACTAAAGTGTTATTTCCACCTCCTTTATCTGTAGGTCCGAAGAACTCGATGTAGATATTAGCGGTGTGAGCCCTCTTAGCCACTGACATTGGAGCATCGTATTTTATGTCATCTTTCGCCCCATCCCAATTTACAAATGTCTAAAACTGAATTGATTTATGTAGTTACTATAGTAGTGCGCCATTTTGCACCTCTGTAAGTAACCGCTTGAGTATTTTTTTTATTTTACACCTGCCGAAATATCAGCTTTTAGCCAGACTTATTTACTCGGGGTCGACTTGACGTAACATGACGTAAATGATTTTAAATTTAATAATTGCCTTGGATTTTCTTCTTTTAAATGCGGAATCAGGGTAGAGGCTTTATAAAACAAAAATAAGAAATAAACAACGAGTCGACACAATGAAGTATTGCACTGTATGACGTCTTTAATTAGTACTATTACGATAACTTACACAAGCTTCCCGTAAACAAAAGTAAATTTCTCGATAGAAAATATGCGTTATCCAACAGTCTTGTTTTTGAACTTTATTTATCTATGCCTTGGGAACGACTACACATGGGTGCCCATTGCTTAACATGCAGGTGTGTGGACATGGTTAATGTCTGATTATAGGGCTGACTTTGTTTTCATAACACTGACTTCAGATACGACAAATACCTGGTGATCGAGATATTCCACTTTTACTGAATGAAAAGGTTAACTAACACAAGGGCATGTGCAAAGAATAAAAATAGTGTCAAACCTAACGTGCGTATTTCTGGCGCAAGACGTATGTTATTGTATAAATTCAGGTATTATGTGTTCTATGTTCTATAAAGGTTTCCCGTCTACCTTGTCATCAAAGCAAAAGTAGGATCTTTTGGAGAAAAAATCCTGCTTTGGAGGCTTTGTTATAAAGGTGTATGAAGGCTATCTACATATGTAAGCATTGTATTTGTCCGCTAAAATTCACTTTTGGGTGGTTTTCAAAGGGAATATATCAGGATTTTCCAAAAAATTAAAATAGTTTTAAAGACATTTTCACCCACTATTCCATGCTTATATATACTCACTGACCTCGTATATATATAAACGTGCCAAAGTAATTTGTTAAAAAGGGCTTTCCTAACTTGGGCTATGAGACTAGGTTACACTAAAATAGATTTCTTGCTGAAAATGGCATCATATTTTGTGACGTATTAAATGTGTAACGTGATTTCACTTTGATTTCAAGTTGATCTGCCATACAGGATTACACGTAGAAAACATTGTTTCATCTTAGAAAGAGTCAGAATGACAATGCATAATGTCGTCAAATCGTATTAAGAACTCTCTGTTTTTAGAATAGTGATTTTCTTTCAAGTTTACCACTCCAATTTAAGTATCGATTTTGTCACGTTTTCGTGGATTTGGCATAAACTATTCGGATTATTTTTATTAATGATGATGAGATGCTTTATATCTATTTTGATAATTTTTCTATTTTTAAGACATTTATAGCGTTTTATTCTGATATACCCACTTTAAAAGTCAAACTTCACTTCAAGGGACGCAATTTTCGAGAAAAAAAATAAATTAAGATTATTTTTGAAATGATATATCTGCATTATCCAAGTATGGGATTAAACTTTATGATACTTCAGTATGTAACCAGACATTTAATTTAGATTCTATTTTTTGAAAGGAGAATAAATCTAGTAAGTATCCTTTTCACAGTTTGTTGTAATGTTTTGGCATATAACGCAAAAAAAAAGTTTTTATCGGTACAATAGCAACATTCTCAAAAGAATATGTTTTTTATTATTTTTATGGACTTTTTTCCAAGACTAGCCTGAAGTCATTAGTTTAAAAAACAAAACAAAACTGCTGATACTTTCATGTATATTAACATTTCCGCGGCGTTATACGTTTCATAGATGTAAAATTTATCAGATATGTGAACAATAGTAACGTCGATTTCAACCTTGAAAAGGGCAGTAGTATCGAAGTACGATATTCTTAGGATAAAATATTTAACACTGATTATTTAAATGCTATCATATAAATAAAGCTATTTTATGAACTTTTTGTTCAGAAACATGTGTACTTTTCTGCTTCTGTAATGCGTGTTTTACAGTCAGAATGTGAAGTATTGTTATTGTCGATTAAATCGAGTCCCGCTCTAAATGCTGCAACAAAACTACCCTAAATCCGATAAATCCCGAGCGACAATAACAAATCTTCGGATTTCCGGTAATCAGCGAAGTGCGTTTCGAAACTATCCGGAATTGGTTTCACCACAATCAATCACGAATACAACTGTTCATAGACGACCCTTTTAAACACTTATTTCTAGAAAGTAACATGTTGCTGTAGAAAATCGCACCGATTTCTTCAAGTTATATGGGTTACTTTCAGATTAAATACAGTTGGATAATTTCGTGGATAACGGAGGCCTCTTTAACACACACACACACATACACACACACACACACACACACACACACACACAAATACATTTACGGAATCAAAAAACAAAATTAATGTTAGCTGAAATAATATTGTACCCAAACAATTAAGCGTGAATAGTAACCTAGAACGCTCACTTTCCCGCCATGTTTCGCGCGAAATGACTGACAGATAGATGTTTTATTAACCTGTACCTGCGCGAACGCACAAATATAATTTACAACTCTAAATGGCCCACCATTGTCGTGTCTGTTGATAACATGTGCTCATATTTAAGCCAATCACAGCTAATTATCGCCGCTGATAACATATTGTTTATATCAGAGACATATAATCAAAAATGTATTATATGTAGTGTGCGTTAGGATTTACCTGGCACTTATGAATCCGTAAATTAACAGTCGGTGTCTGAACGTAACTAGTGATATTACTGTTGATAAACCGATACCAATGTATTAGTAAATCGGCGTTTTATCGCATTAACGAATATCTGCACGGAAGGGGCGTTTAAACTCCCGAATATATTGTCGAAGATTTAAATTAGGAGTAATAGGTATAAAACTTAAGGACAAAAACGTCATCTTCCAAACAACTATCACATGACCCGTGGGGTCGAAATATTGTAAATGGAGTGTGACCATATGAATACGTATCACATTTGTTCAATGGAATTAAAGCGTAACCTTTGCACGTGCAATTGTCACGTGCTCCCAAAAACTCAATGGGCAGACTTTCTCTGGGTTTATAATAGTAAAATTGACTCATGCCCTTATGAGAAATTCCATCATTCTGAGATTGTAAATATTTTACTACGCTGGCTATTATCGGAGGTTATAATAGTACTGATTGCAGTCACAGTAAAATAATGTATGTACGTTATGTCCTCGGTCACATTCGGACGAACGCTCAGCAGACAAAACATTGGACGGTTGCACGATTTATAAAAAAGGTTAGTGAATATTCTCTCTCTCTCTCTCTCTCTCTCTCTCTCTCTCTCTCTTCTCTCTCTCTCTCTCTCTCTCTCTCTCTCTCTCTCTCTCTACGAAGCCTGGATATGTGACAATAACGTTCTCCCGATTGTCACCAGGGTCTCTCTGTCCCTGCTGTTACGTAGTTACCGTGGTCAAGTGAAAATATGAGAGAAATTGATCAAATTATGTCGGTCGCGTCAGTAATAACTATGATATGATATGATACAAATACCGTATTCGTGTATCGGACTATCGCCTCGTAAAACACATTTTGGCACGAAATAAACAGTTTTAAACCAATTCAACACATCGTTGCCAGGTATTTTATACAAAAGGGTGGGCCCTTTTTCCTCGAGCTGTTTACAAAAAACATCAAGTCGATGGAAAGCTTTACTTAACCTCCAACCAAAACAGCAGCGTCTTTATTAACAGATTATAAACAAAGAACACACTTTTGATACATCTCAGGTATGGATCTAGCATGTTCTTAAAAAGGGCATAGCTCCCAATAAATTGAATATAAAGAGCGGTTTTGCATGTTATCTAAAGTGAAGTTTGTTTTCAGTGAAAATTCTAATATCCATTCCACGAAGGTCATGAAGTCAGCGTGTCATGCGGTATCTACCACGACTTTACGAGCGATGATATGTTTACCAGACAGGAAAGTTAGCCGGGTTTCCTTTGTATCATCCAAGAAATTGGAAATGTTCGTTAATATGTAGATAAAAAGATAATTCCATGTTCGTGTGATGCATCTTTTTCCTTTCTAAGTGTGAAACGACATACTGGGAGAAATGCACGGACTCGACGAAACCACCATGCTCTTTGGTATTCACCAAAATGGCCAATAAAAAATTGGGGTAACTGCAATTTGAGCGGATTTAGTGGGCAGGTAGGCTAGTTAAACAAACTATTTTTAAGAACCGACTGACAAACAGGAGTATCACGGTTGTCTGATGGGTTACAGACGTAGTGGCATGACAGCGGAAACACCCGAACTTACTGACCAAAAGATGTGTGCCATGCAGGGTTGTAACGACGGGACTGGGTGAGGGTGGATCTTAATAATAGCTTATTGACCACAGAATCATGTTCCGGAGGATTGAACCCATTTGAAAATCTCGTGAAAGCTTTTTGGTCAATCGAACACAATACCTCTTGATCTAGAGGCAACAATATAGTTATAGTATATCACGTCTGCTTTAATCCGCATATGTAAATACATTTTTTTACACGGGACACGTTAACATTAGAACGCGCGTATAATAACCCTGAGCTGGAGGACAGAGTAATTAATAAGCTGTCAGCAGACGAGAAATAAAAGTTTCATTCCTTGACAGGGGACTACTTACTACATACACAGTGGGGCGATGTTCACATCTTATGCTGACTATACAAGAGGCGACTTCAGGTAATACTACCTTTATATTTTAATTTATGCATGTTTGATGTACGTTTAAATTGAAAGAACCCTCATAATATATTCAGAAAATTAATTAATATGAATTTTATGAGAGCTCTAAATTGTTTAACGTTTATTTTTTTAGACAGTGGAAAGTTAAATTTACAGTGTATTGCTTAAAAGCATTTTTGTTTTTTTTCCCCTATAAATTAACAAAAAAGCTGATCAATGCGAACTAGCTTTTATAAGGTGTTAACTATCATAACTGTTAAGAAAGTTCAACTTAAACTAAGTATTCCAGACGTAGTGAGCAGAAGGAAATATATGCTGTTATGATTTAAACGGAAATAAAAAAAACTTCCTGTCTACGAATGCTGTCACGTGACGTAAGTTAAGGGTGGTCACTAGTAACTGTATTAATAATATTTCACTGCCTCGGACGTTTTGACTGTTCACAAAGGGACAGTAATGAATTAAAGGGAGTATAAGACAACATATAAGGGCGTACAAACTGACCACAGGGGACAGCTCGTTATCTAGGCGGACAGGTAGCCACGTGGTCAGAATATATATACATGACACAAAACTGGATGGACTTTATTCGGCTCAAGCAGTCGCAGTGAATACATGCTAAATTTTAAGTGTCGTCTGCAAAAGTCATGATACCAATCGTATAAGTAAGTAAACTAGTTTGGTATATAGGACTTGAGCATGTTATAAAAACATTTTTAAATATCATAACTTTCAACAAAAATGCATCAGACGACACGAACGCTCAACTAAGACGGAAACAGACGCATTGTAAGGTAAGAACGTGTTTTTTTCTATTTCTGGTGAACGACAGCAAGCAATATTGTGAACTGCATTAATATTATATCTGCCACGAGCCATCATTGTAGCTATGTAGCCATGGTAACTACGTTACAAATTGCTTATTTTAAGATGTGGTTCTCATCTGGTTTATCAACCAATATTTAAAATTATATTGCTAGATTTAATAAGTAGAACAGTAAACAGTAAGAAAAACCAAGTGTCGTTTGGTATCTTGTCTATTTTCAAATTAACCATGTTGTACGTTATCATATTGTAATCTTCTTATTGGAGGAAATAAAGATATTATTATTTTGCAACATGAACGTATTTGCACACATATTAAAATGTCTGGTAACATTTAACGCTGCATGATTGTGTAATTTCGTGGATGACTTTTTGGCTGACTAATCTAACATTCTAACAAAAGTAAAAACTTATTGGAATAACATGTCAATGTAAGTGTTTCTTTCAATGGTTTTAAAGTATCACGGATTATCTTTTTGATTTTATATTATATAACAAGTAAGTTAGTAAGTAAGTACATATTTTATTATAGTGATATGTGTGTGCATGTTTTAGTTAGTTAAATCAAGATTATATACAAGTCCTTGGTTTAATATTACTATAAATATACAATTGGGTCGGGTCACAAGTTCTTGCAACGTTAACTACGATCCTTCCCCGTGTGCATGTAACAATAACATAAAGAGATTATGCTTGCAACTAAACTCACCAAAAAATAAATAACAGGTATAATTTATTTACATAATATATGCTTATAAACCTATAAAAAAGGGTATGCCATATATCTATGTTCAAGTTGTATTCGTCTCTGGCATATACTAAACCAGTGATAATTTACTTATTCCTAAGCAAGCGTGCCAATTTCCTTGTCACAGTACTGTAACTAGCTTGTATTTTTATAGTATTTTTGACGCTAAACTATTATAGTGTGTCAAGTTTGTTTTTTATTTTTTTACTTTTGCACAGTATTATATCATTCAAGTTTAATTTCAATATCAAATGGTCATGTTTGTATCACATTAATGTTATATAAGTAACCATAGGTTACGTTAACAGTCGATGACACAGTATCTATATAACCAGGGTGTACGTATATATATATACATGTATACACATGAATTTTACTATTAGGTAGAGTGAAGTATTTATTCATGTACATTTTATGATGTCCGAAGTTGATGGCCACAGGTCAATCTCATCCATCATATCTGTTTATTATACGGCAAAATATCACGGCGGTCATTTCGCCCTAGGACATGACTGGTCAAACATGGTCTAATGTCGAATGTGGATTTTAGTGGGATAGGTAAATCCAATGCCCTTATAGATATAAAAAAGTGACAAAATTTTATTGAGTTTTCCTCATTGAATTACACTTTAAGTTTGGATGCGTGGTGTTGACTTTTAGAATTATTTGTTAATGTGCTAGGGTTTTTTTTCGCGTTTGATTTCTCCCAGAAATCGTTATTTTTATTCTCAGATTGATGGACCCTATTGAAAAGATTATATTTTGAATCCGCGTTTGTAATGGTCAGGATGGACACAACATTGTCCAGTTACTTAGTAACACAAGATAACGCGTACCTATGTTGATAATAAACGTAATCTGATAGTACGTCCAGTTTTTACAATTTTGTCCAGTCTTGACCATGCACATTTATTGGAGTTATCATTAGATAAGGGGTCGGTAAAAACTGATAGGGACCCTATATAAATAAAGACGGAGTTACGGGTATAATAAAGTCTTTATCGTGGCAGGTTACGGTTCATACTCCCTGATCCACCCACCTGTCATATACATGTACATGAAACTTCAATGAGACTTTAATAGTTTATTTAAGTCTCACATATAAAAGTTACATCAAAATAAAATCAAGTATATGTACAAAAAAACTTTTTATATCCGGCCGTTAATTCCGACCTACAATACACTGTATAGTGTATATGTCAAACAAATTATACAAGGTTCGAAAATAATTGTTTTTGCTCAACGTTTTGGTAAAATGCTTGTTACCAAGTTCGTATACCAATTTGAGTTAAAAATATTACATTGTATGACAAAATAAAACAAGACATTTTTCCTATATCACGTTCCCTATGCTTTTTCCCAACCGGGTGTGCCATTAAAATTAAGCATTTTATTAGACATCTCGCCTTGACGTAATAAGGTGCGTTCTTGTTCTAAATGTGTATCGTTTTGTAAAGCTTTTAAGCGAGTCTGAGACTAGTCTGAAATAGAAAGCATGCAAAGTGTTAAAATTTATTATACAGTTGCTTGTCGTGTTATTATTGTACTGTCATATAATTTATTCACTCAGTTTGCTGTGAAGAAAACCATTTTAATTTAAAAAACAACGTTTATTTTGATATAAAGATTATGTGACCATATACATGTTGTTGTTTTTTTTAAATATTTTCTTGCCATTTCTATTATCAACAAAATACGTATGCGTTCTGCCTATAAATAGTGATTCCGACGTGCCAGTTATGGCCAGTTTTGCAAGTGTCATTGGGCAAACATTTTAAAACGTGTTTTTAAAACGTTTATATTCACATAAAAGTAAACCATAATCAGCAAAAAACATTATGAGCTAATATCCAAGACTATTTATTACGTTATACACAATAGTACATGCGCGCCGCAGTTTTGTAACGAAGCACATGAGTGCAAACAGTATGAAACTCAAATAATCACCGATTACGCCATTCCGTCCTTTACTAATGATCTGGCTTACCAAAAAAAAACCTATGCTGTACGTCATTTTACTCGTGTCCGAATTCAAATAACCGGGGCGGTAGTGTAGTAGATAGAGTGTTGGCCGCTTACACAAGATATTGTGGGTTCGATCCCCAGCTCGACCCGATAGCTCTCAAAACACAACACTTTATCATATACTGAACGGAACAGCTAACCCGTCACCGGACATCTTATGTACCTGCTATTTTATGAATTTTCTCAAAAAGTACCGAAGCAATTTCCTTGAAATATGAGAGAAGACTTCTATGTAAAACACATACATAATGTCTGTTTGTGTCGTATAAAAAGTATAACGCTACTCAAAAGTTTTGACGAAGATATTAAAAAAATACAAACATGGCGAGTTAGCTGTTCTGTTCAGTTTAGGAAGCGGAGAACGATTCACATTGAAGTCTTAAACTTTCATTGCAAACGAGATAAAAATAAATTAGTACACACCTATTCAAATAGCTGTGTTTCTGTGCTGGAGTGGTACATGTCGCTGTCTTCAGATCACCTACCTCTCACGGCTTAGGTGATGGGTTCGAGACCAGTTCCGTGGTATTCCTATACCAATAGAACACGTAGCCACAAAACGCGCATATATTATATTGAATACAACTTTAAATCACATGCAAACAGATATTATAATAGGAATTCCAGCAAAACTGTAACTTTAATTGCACCCTGTGAACAGTGCTTAGGAGCCATCATACCTTTTATAATGGTCTGAGCACTGAGTACAACAGCTATTCTCGCAATACAACAGAATTACCCATTCTGAATTGAGATTTTTCTTCCCGTTAAAAAATATTATTTTAAAATTTTGCATAAACTCACAGTATTTGTGGACATATGGTAACCGTGACTTTTAGAAGGGGCTTGTAATCGAGTTAGGCGGCAAGATATGCGACAACTATCTGTGTGCGTAGTTGTAAATCAGTGAGACATTGTTCGAAGTCAACATTCGTCTTATCTGCCCGAGGGATTACCTAAGGGGCAAACACTATAGACCACGCCACATGGTCATATCGACTTTACTCGGCCACTCAAGAAGGAGTTGGGTTTTTTTTTTCGTAAATTAATTTCACATTTTTTCAAAAATATTTTTTTATGTTTTATAGTCAAAAGATATTGAACTGGAATTTTTTTTATGCAAATATTGCGACAGAAAGTGGATCGGCGGTTATTTGTTCGAGTTAGGTATGTGTTGCATGGATACGAAGGGGCGTCCCACTATTACTGTAAGTTACAAATATAAGTTACTTTTGAATTAAAATAAACACTTTTTAACATTTTCATGACAATGATCTACAGTATGTTTGTGTTTATTCATGATGCCAGAAAGTACAATGTGTTCACAAAGTCTGTACTCACCAGTCTTTAGCTCGTATTGCCCCGGGGTCTCTTGTGATCATGACACAGAAGATTGTGCATGCATAACTGTATATTACGAAATACATATACTACATATATATATATATATATATATATATATATATATATATATATTACTAACTCGGTTCTCTCAGTTGAAACCTGGCAGACTGGGCACTTTGAGGATGTGAAGGTAATACTTTATAATACAATTTTTATGTATACGTTAGCCATAAACACAAACACGTGTGTTATTAACTTATTTTTTATACAACATACGCTCATATTTACCTTTTATATACATGTAAACTGAAAAAGATTTTCAAATAAATTCCGCACATAATCAGGAGTTTCTCCGGTAAAATAGACTATTCGCATAACAGATTATTTAGGATAATAATGTGTGTTTAGGAATGTTATATTTTGATATACCGTTGTATTGCTCTTTAAAAAAATCAACAGTAGAATTAGATGACGAATTATATAGACGGAAATATAAGCAACTGCAATTGAGAATTTTGGGAACGAAAATTTCGCGAAATATTGTTTTCAATTATCTCAACTTCCATTCATTTCAGGAATGCGATATCAAATCGTTATTTTGCACAATGAATTTCTATAAAACGAGACCATTCCCGGCAAATGTTTAAAATTGTTGAAGTACTTATGATTACAACCGAAACGTGTATGCTGTAACTAAAAAAATATAAATTATTTTAAGGTTTACTTTAATCTGCAATGTTTTTAATTTCAAAACATTTAACATTACCAAAACAACAAAAACATTTACGTGTACATAAAATACAATTGACATTTTATGTATAAGAAATCAGTTTCCCGAATTCTTAATGATTAATTTGTTAAATAATTAATCCTTCGTGTGCCAAATTATGAACATTTAATCAGGAGATACAGTATATTTATATCCTTCTATATATCGCCTCATTGGAGCAAAAAGGTATCTATGCCTATTTATTTCATATACATTTGGTACCTTATTGCTCTAATGGGACGAATTATGTCCTTGACATTGACACTAAAATCGTTTGTGTACTTAATTTAAAGTGATAGTCAATCAAACGGTTCAATAATATAGATATATAAATATTTATAGACACAGACACAAATACATAAAGAAATGAGCACATTAGATATGAAACTTCTAGTTTTTATTTTCTTTTACGATAGAGCACGTCCACTTGGCACATGGCTGTATCTACAGCGTTTCACCTTTAGGACACAGTAAACAAACACTAAAGATAGCGTATGAGAAGGTCAACAAATACTCGTACACGAATGTCAGATGTTAGTGAAATATAATGCCACGAGTGGAAAATGAATATATTTATTAAAATTTCAGATTTGAATCATGACCGTAAAACAAAAAAAAATATAAAATGTTTATTACATTTTCTTAAAGAAAATTGTAAAGGTAAACTATTTGAAGTTTGTCTTTCATATAGGGACACAGATCTGTGCGCTTCCGATCACAACCGATCTATGTAGGGACTTTCCATAGTGCATGCCACATCCATTTGATATCTTATCAACCAAGATAGGATTCCGCCGTGACAATACTGTTATGGTACATCCATATACACGCACCGTCAGGCAGTAGTTGTGTAAGATTTCTTTTTAATTTCAATCTGTTTTTGTGACGGTGTTCCGTTAGGACCATCGCGGTACATTTATTATTTAAGTAAAGTCGAAGATGCTGAAAAGTCGAAACTACGATGGTCGAAACTTTTCACCTTCATAGACCTGTTTCGTTGTTTCGACTTTTCACCATCTAGTTTCGATTTTCACCATTGTGGTTTCGATTTTTCACCAACGTTGTTTCGACTTTTCATCATCGTTGTTTTGATTTTCACCATTGTGGTTTCGAATTTTCACCATCGTTGTTTCGGCTGTCCACCGACGTAGTTTCGTTCTTTTGATTTTTTTCTCAATTTATAGATATGTTGCGATGGCCCCGATGGGACACCGTACAGAAATGTTGCTTCCTGATGGCGACATATATACTTTTTTGCGTTGGTACGCCCATGGACTTATATAGAGTCCTTGGTACGCCGTATAACTCCAAATTATTTTAATCATTCCGAAACCCTAGTTTGTTTATATAATGAGGGAAGAATAATTAAACTAAACGTGTATTATCAGAAAGTAAGATATTTTACGATCAGAAGAGGGGAGGGTTGACCAGAAAGTAAGATATTTTACGACCAGAATGATCACTGGATGGGAGGGTCAACCAGAAAATAAGGGGTTGACCAAAACATTAAGCTATTTTACAACCGGAAGATGGGAGAGTTGATCAGAAAGTAAGATATTTCACGATCAGAATGGTCACTGGATGGAATGGTTAACTAGAAAATAAGGGGTTGACCTAATATCAAGATATATATATATATATATATATATATATATATATATATATATATATATATATATACAACCAAGATGGGAGGGTTGATCAGAAAGTAAGATATTTACGATCAGAATAATCACTGGATGGGAGGGTTAAACAGAAAATAAGGCATTTACGAATAAACAGAATGTGCGGGGGTCACTGATATGCTTTAAGCTTGCGATAAACAATGTGGTGATGAATAGTATGTCCATTAGCCACGCAGAACAACATCGACGAATACTAATAACACGCACATGCGCAGTGTACAGTTTATATGTTCTATGTGCAATGTGCGGATGATTGCGAAATCATGTGTTTGGTGGGAAGATGGTTGCAAAATCACATGTTGAAATGTATAGATGGTTAAAGAATAGTAAATAATTATATGCGGTGCGCAAGTGTGCACGTGGTAACAAATCTTATTCAAACAGCGTACATATGGGTGCAAAATCGTATAGCAATACAATATGTAACGCACTGATCAACATATGTGCAGTGCATGAATAGACGGTTACAGATGCATGTTCAGGAACATCGTACACATGTTTAAACATACTCTTAATGCATTTTACTACCAATATAAACAGAAAATAATCCACACAGATCTAACGTTAATTTAACAAGGTATCTGAGCATTGCTCGCTGCTCGTTCCATAACGTCACCTATAAACAATTAATGAAATATATTTCAAAACACTAAATAAGAGAAATATATTATTATAGAAATATGAGGTAGCAAATTACGACATATTCACCAGTCACTTTAACAACAGTCACCTTTGAAAATTAAGTGTTATTCACTGAAGATGCTGTTGTGGTATTATTAACAAATTAGTGCCGCGGGTGATCGACTCATACAGGTGGGGCATGCCTTCACTTTTATCTTTGTGTGAAGCTTTAAGCTAATGTGTTTAATGTAACTTTGTGTCCAACACGACTGTTTAAATTAATACGTGATTACCCTGTATACGCAGGTGTACGTACATTTTCTTAGTCAGAGCTATGCTATGTATGTATTGAGGCCTATACTTCAGTTGTAAGAAAACAGAGCCACAAGGGTCACGCTCAGTGTGGTTCACGCTGTAGTTCTCCCCTTAATATGGTAGTTTAATTTAGTTCTCGGGTATGATTTTCCTAAAAGAGTGATGGAAGACAAGTTAATGAAATAAAACTATGTTTTTATCACACCATAATGGGATATATTAATTTCATTCATTTGAAATATTAATTAAGCACCCTCGTACGCACAGTACCGCGCATCTTGTCGCTGTCTTGCAGACGGACAGTAGAGATGCAGAGAGAATAATTCAGTGTGCAACAAAGGTAACTGAAGGCATACAGTTGGATAGTAAAAGACATTGTCAAATGGTTCAAATATTTGAAAACACGAATTCATAGCTCATAAATTAAATATATATCCTCTGGCGCACGAAATCTAATTGTATCTATACACAATACAAAAAAAAACATGCACGTGGATTCACACACACACACACACACACACACACACACAAGCTGGATATGCAAGCCATATAAGGTGGCCGTATTCAGATTGATAATGTCAAATACATTGTATATGGATTTAAGCCGCATAAACATGTATTATCTTCATAGGTGCGTTGATTCAAGATGCATAAGCAGAATGTTTTGACACATGGATTCAAATTGCCTTACCATGGATTCAGTTCATAGTGTACACATACCAGTAATTAAGTACACATCGGCATAGATTCAGGACGCAAAAGCTAAACTTAAGTTTTAGACAAAAATGAGTATAACAAATACACATGGAGGATTGCAAAGGAGGATCATAAAGACACAAGCAGGACCGCAAAGGAGGGTCACAAAGACATAAGGAGGACCACAGAGGAGGCACAAAACATAAGGAGGACCACAAAGGAGGGTCACAAAGACATAAGGAGGACCACAAAGGAGGCACAAAGACATAAGGAGGACCACAAAGACACAGGGAGGACCACAAAGGAGGACCATAAAGACACAGGGGATGGGGGGAGGGGGCGTAAAGGAGGACCACAAAGGAGGGTCACAAAGACATAAGGAGGACCACAAAGGAGGCGCAAAGACATAAGGAGGACCACAAAGGAGGGTCACAAAGACATAAGGAGGACCACAAAGGAGGGTCACAAAGACATAAGGAGGACCACAAAGGAGGCACAAAGACATAAGGAGGACCACAAAGGAGGGTCACAAAGACATAAGGAGGACCACAAAGGAGGCGCAAAGACATAAGGAGGACCACAGAGGAGACACAAAGACATAAGGAGGACCACAAAGGAGGGTCACAAAGACATAAGGAGGACCACAAAGGAGGCGCAAAGACATAAGGAGGACCATAAAGGAGGGTCACAAAGACATAAGGAGGACCACAAAGGAGGCACAAAGACATAAGGAGGACCACAAAGGAGGGTCACAAAGACATAAGGAGGACCACAAAGGAGGCATAAAGACATAAGTAGGACCACAAAGACACGGAGGACCACAAAGGAGGACCATAAAGACACAGGGGGTGGGGGAGGGGGCGTAAAGGAGGACCACAAAGGAGGGTCACAAAGACATAAGGAAGACCACAAAGAAACAGAGAGGACCACAAAGAAGGACCATAAAAACACATGGGGGACCGCAAAGGAGGACCACAAAGGAGGGTCACAAAGACATAAGGAAGACTACAAAGACACAGGGAGGACCACAAAGGCACAGAAACTGCACGATTTTGAAAGACTGATCAAACACGTGTACAGGACTTATCCTGTATTTTTATTGAAATTCCGTGAATAAGTGCATCATGCAGTATACCCCTCTTGTATTATGCTGTTATTCACGAAATATCCCATTTTTTCAACGAAATATGTAAATGATCGCATACAAAAAAGCAGTAAAGAAACGGACAAATGTGGATACGTATAGCGCAGATTGACTGAAGTCGGTAAGTTAATGTAACTACCTGTATCAAGGCATTATATAGAAAAGGAAAGGCAACTGATTGATATTGTGTTTTCACGCATAATCTTGCAATATCTCGTTTCCAATTATCTTAACTTCCACTCATCTCAGCAAGGAATTATATAGTCTATACAAGTCCTTGATCTCAGGAACACAAATCTAAATACGTAATTGTTGGTGTTCTATTTTATCAACATTTTGTCAAGAGATGCAGGTTTCCAATCCTTATCTATACAAGTCCTTACATGTATGTAGTAGAAGAAATACTCAAACATGTTTGTGATGCTGTCAGTAGTATTTATTAATTCGTTAAACTCACTTTCTTTGTCTTTCTATCATTAGCCTCATTGATTTAGATAAGGATTATATAATTCCTTGATTTAGGTAAAAAGATTCTGCTAGATAATTAATTACAGAGACTGGCAGTTTAAAACTAGCAAGGAATTATATAGAGATGCAAATACAAGTCCTTGATACTAGTATCAATTCAACATACACGACTGAAATTTCAGGTGGCACTTTTAGTATTTCTTTAATAACTCTTTAAACCTTTGTCTGAATTTAATAATTTTGATACCAAAATAAAGCTAAAAAGAAAATGTTGAATATTTCCAATTATCAATTACTAGTATTTAATATTTTTCTTTATTATTTAATATTTTTACGGATTGAAAAAGAAAAAATTGGAATTTTTACAAAATATTTTTGTTTTTAACAGAAAAAAGGTTGCGTACTCGTTTTAACAAAAAAAAATCAACAAAACATCAAAGAGATAAATTTTATTATTATGTAGAACAATAAAGAAGTAAGTTATCCATTAGTGGCAAATTCTCACATCTATTTAAAAAAGTCTTACTTTAAAAATAGGCTAAACTGATCACATAAAAATAACTGTAATCATAAAGAATCCAAGGTTTCATTTCTTCATATTTAAAAAGAAAAGTTTATCACCCAAAATAACAATTAAGCCTTTTCTTTGATACCAACGTGTTGGTTGAATCGGAACGAAATGTGTTGCAAATTTTGGCAAATGTCAAATGAACTACCCGAAATTTAGGAAGTTCGAACCCACGGCCCTCCGAGTATGGGTTTGATGCTTAACCAATGGACTACCAGTCCACAAATGTCGTATTTCACAATAAGTAATTTGCATATGAAATAATATATTTCTATCTTCATTCTCCAACAAAATATTCCAAACTACTGAACTGACACAACTGAAACACAATGCCATTCATTGGTTATATATAACTTTATTTTTACACTAAATATATAATCTATACATATCCTGGAGTGGCTGTACATTTTTAAATGAGTGAAGAATATAACAGAAGTATGATTAACACATGTTTTTATATGCTGATAATGACAATGGATTGGTGATAATAAATTTGTGAACAAAAGCATAATTTTTTTTTTAATACTGAATTTGCTTATTGTTTCAAACTGGGAAAAAACAATAACAGATCCTGGTAAGTTTGGTAACCAGTTGTCCAAATATGATTTACTCGAATAAAACTGAAAGAACAAGAACATTGGTATCTGCGTATTTGCATCAAGTTGTATAAACATTCAGCCACACGATGGTTGATATAAAGTGTGGTCAACATTGATCTTTCCATCCATAATGTGTTGCTAATGACTGCCATGCTGATGTAAAAGAGGTCAAGTGATTGAAAGAGATGCTGTTAATAAAACATCGAAACTATTAGCAAAACTGATCTTAAAGATGATCGTATTTTAATATAATATTAAAATCAAGAAAAAATGGTAGAATTAATATTCACCTTATATGCAATTATCCACATGATACAGACAGGATATCATCCATGTTAGGTGGAATTTTTTGTGTTAAATATATCTAAAATGTAACCGTTGATATCAAATACAATGAAGCATTAGATATAGAAAAAAATTATTTTTATGCGAAGCAAATAGTTTAATGTATCTAATATGAAAATGCCATGATTCGACATAAATACGTTTTAAGCTACATGTATATTAAGTGTATTTTAAACAACATGGCCAAGAGTTAAGCTGTCCTACTATATTCATACAATGTAAAAGTTTCAACAATTTCAGTGCTATATAAGAACACTATTTTTGAAAAAGTGATAAATAATTTTTTTAATTGGTATCTCTATCATCACACTTTTCAACATATGCATCAATGAATTTAAATACATTAAATTAATGTTCACCTAGCATAAATTAATTTATATACATGAGATCATTATTTGCCAATTCATTCCTGTCGAAAATATGCAATATTTTTCACATAATAAGTCTCTGATTATTGTTTAGTTACATAACAGTACAATACAAATATATACAATACATAATTGTAATACTGAATGAATACACTATGTAGCACACTGCCAAATCGGGCTTTTAAATGACTTGGTATTTAAAAAAACACAATACAATATGTAAGTTACTGGTAAGTTAAAAGTGAAACAATCAATAAACAAGATTGAGATTGGAGGCAAACACCAAAACTTAAACGTCCCGGCGAGCTTAAAAAAATACGAGTAGCATGGAAAAACTATGAAACAAAACCAGGTTGTGTACACGTTATACGATTCCTCAAAGTATTTATGATAAAGTGTCTGGTTTTAGTTATAACATTTTCAGTTGAATAATAACATACATAACACCTTAAAAAATGCGCGATTTTGAATATTGAGTTTATTTTTTATGTAAAAGGAAATAAATCGGGATTTTTCAAAAAATTTAAATGGGCTTAAACATTTATTTCCAATATAGCATCCCTATATATACTTACTGATCCCCCATTGCCAAAAGGATATATATATATTTAAACATGCCAAAGTATTATATTGAAAAGGGATTTCCTAACTAGGTTAGACTGAAATAGATTTTCCGTTTAAAATTGCAACATATTTTGTGGCGTATTAAATGAGTCTGGCGATTACATTTTCATTTCAATATGATCTGTCATACAGGTTTACACGTAATACAATTTATTTCATTTTAGAAGGTTTCGGAATGACGATATAAAAGTAATTAAGTGCTGTCTATTTTTAGAATGGAGATTTCATTTCAAGCTTGGCACTAATTTAAATATAGATTATATCATGTTTTGGTGAAGGTGACATACCAAACCATTTGGATTTTATTTATTAATGATAATGAGAATGCTCTTTGTCTATTTTTAAAATAATTTTATTTTTTGAGACATTCTTTGTTATATTCAGCAAAACATGAAAGTGTTGATTGTTATGAAGCTTGCTGAAAATGAAGCATTCACTTGAACAACATTAAATACCAGCGGTCATATACATATGAGGACGTTTTGATGGCTGCACCGGCTGAACTAGGTTTCTTCGCAGGTGGCTCGCTGCTCTCTTCTTTTTTTTTATTCCCAGCATTGATGTCCTGATTGGTTCTGTTTTTTTCCTCTAGCATTTCAATACTCAACCTATCACCTGCATAAATAAACATGGGTATATCTATATCAAATAATTCATTATGTCACCTGCATTAACAAGAAAATATCGGTGGAACTGATGGATGCTCCCCAAGTGAGTGTTTGACTCTTTACCGGCTACTTGGTTGAAAAATACCAAACTGCATAGCAGGAACAATATGTGGCTCTGCACTTCACAGAACTCATTCGCAAATCATTGAACCGTAACAAAATGACAATATGCATAGACCCTAGCTAGTTTTTTACAACTATTTAACAACAATTATTATTACAACAATTATAACCAGAGGTTGTAGCAAAATAGCGTCATGAGAACAATATGCACATCTCCACTTGGTAATGATGCATCCTAGCAAGTTTCATAAAATTCCAACCACAGGTTGTAGAGAAATAGCGCAGAAAAGTTTGTTCACAGACTGAATCAAAGGGCCATAACTCCATGAAAAATCATGGAACCAGAACACAAACATAGCAAGTTTCATAAAATTCCAACCTGAGGTTGTAAAAAAATAGCGCGGACAATAATTTGGTCACAGACTCAATGAAAGGGCCATAACTCCATAAAAAATCATCAAACCGGAACACATAGACAATATGCGCATCTGCACTTGGTAATGATGCATCCTAGCAAGTGTCATAAAATTCCAACATGGGGTTGTAGAGAAATAGCAAGGACATTATTTGGTCACAGATTCAATCAAAGGACCATAACTCCGTGAAAAATCACCGAACAGGAACACATAGACAATATGCACATCTGCACTTGGTAATGATGCATCCTAGCAAGTTTCATAACATTGGGTTGTACAGAAATAGCCCGGACCAAAATTTGGTCACAGACAGAATCAAAGGGCTATAACTCCGTGAAAAATCGTTGAAACAGAACAAAAAGAAATTATGCACATCTCCACTTGGTAGTGATGCATCCTAGCAGGTTTCATAAAATTCCAACCAGAGGTTGTAGAGAAATAGCCTGGACAAGAATTTGGTGACGCATGGATGCATGCACGCAAGCACGGACGATGTGGCGACTATATGCTTCCTCCTTTAGAGGAGCACAAAAATCAGCTAACTGGAACACATAGACAATATGAACATCTGCACTTGGTAATGATGTATCCTAGCAAGTTTCACAAAATTCCAACATGGAGTTATAGAGAAATAGCGCAGACAAGAATTTGTTCACAAACAGAATCAAAGGGCCATAACTCCGTGAAAAATCATCGAACTGGAACACAGAGACAGTATGCACATCTGCACTTGGTAATGATGCATCATTGTAAGATTCATAAAATTCCAACCAGAGGTTGTAGAGAAATAGCCCGGACAAGAATTGGTGACACACAGACGCACGCACGAAGCGACAGCTTTATGCTTCCCCCCTTTGGGAGAGCATAATAAACATGTGTATATCTATATCAAATAACAAACATGTCACCTGTATAAATAAACATGAGTATATCTATATCAAATAATAAACATGTCACCTGCATAAATTAAAATGTGTATATCCATAACAAATAATAAACATGTCACCTGTATAAATAAACATGTGTATATCTACATGTATATCAAATACTACACATATAACCAGCATAAATAAATATGTGTAAATCTATATCAAATAATACACATGTCACCTGGATGAATGCATAAAAGGTGTCTTGCACAAGGACACCACACATAGTCGTGGTAAAGGATCGAACCCATGATTTACTGGCTGACCCAGGATACACATGCATTTAGACTTTCCGTTTTCTACTGTGCCTTGTGGATTAAAATACAGAAACATACAGTCAAGATCTGAAATATACAGTCTAGATCTGATATATACAGTCTAGATCTGATATATACAGTCTAGATCTGATATACATGTATACAGACTAGATTTGATATACACAGTCTAGATCTGATATATACAGTCTAGATCTGAAATATACAGACTAGATCTGAACTACCTGTATACAGTCTAGATCTGATATATACAGTCTAGATTTGAAATACATGTATACAGTCTAGATCTGATACATACAGTCCAGATCTGAAATATACAGTCTAGATCTGAAATACATGTATACAGTCTAGATCTGAAATATACAGTCTATATATGAAATACATGTATATTCATACAGTCTAGATCTGAAACATACTAGTCTAGATCTGAAATATACAGTCTAGATCTGAAACATACAGTTTAGATCTGAAATATAGTCTAGATCTGAAATATACAGTCTATATCTGATATATACAGTCTTAGATCTAAAACATACAGTCTATATCTGAAATATACAGTCAAGATCTGAAACATACAGTCTAGATCTGATATGTACAGTCTAAATCAGAATTATATGTTTACAGTCTAGGTCTGAAACATACAGTCTAGATCTGAAACAAAGTTTAGATCTGAAATATACAGTCTAGGTCTGATATATACAGTCAAGATCTGAAATATAGTCTAGATCTGAAACATACAGTCTAGATCTGATATATACAGTCTAGATCTGAAACATACAGTCTAGATCTGGATCTGAAACATACAGTCTAGATCTGAAACATAAGTCTAGATATGATATATACAGTCTAGATCCTAGATCTGATATATACAGTCTAGATCTGAAACATACAGTCTAGATCTGGATCTGAAACATACAGTCTAGATCTGGATTTGAAACATACAGTCTAGATCTGAAACATACAGTCTAGATCTGAAACATAGTCTAGATCTGAAATATAGTCTAGATCTGAAATATATAGTCTATATCTGATATATACAGTCTTAGATCTAAAACATACAGTCTATATCTGAAATATACAGTGTAGATCTGAAACATACAATCTAGATCTGATATGTACAGTCTAAATCAGAATTACTTGTTTACAGTCTAGGTCTGAAACATACAGTCTAGATCTGAAACATAGTCTAGATCTGAAATATACAGTCTAGGTCTGATATATACAGTTAAGATCTGAAATATAGTCTAGATCTGAAACATACAGTCTAGATCTGATATATACAGTCTAGATCTCAAACATACAGTCTAGATCTGGATCTATAACATACAGTCTCGATCTTAAACATACAGTCTAGATCTGATATATACAGTCTAGATCTGAAACATACAGTCTAGATCTGGATCTGAAACATACAGTCTAGATCTGGATCTGAAACATACAGTCTAGATCTGAAACATACAGTCTAGATCTGATTATACAGTGTAGATCTGAAATATAGTCTAGATCTGATATATACAGTCAAGATCTGAAACATACAGTCAAGATCTGAAACATACAGTCTAGATCTGATATTTACAGTCTTGATCTGAAACATACAGTCTAGATCTGAAACATAGTCTAGATCTGAAACATACAGTCTAGATCTAAAATATACAGTCTAGATCTGAAACATACAGTCAAGATCTGACACATACAGTCTAGATCTGACACATACAGTCTAGATCTGATATTTAGT
Organism: Panopea generosa; assembly: GCA_029582155.1. Lineage (NCBI taxonomy): Eukaryota > Metazoa > Mollusca > Bivalvia > Adapedonta > Hiatellidae > Panopea > Panopea generosa. Next base: position 29,546,120 of record CM055901.1, on the reverse strand, counting down.
CTTGATCTGAAACATAGTCAAGATCTGAAATATAGTCTAGATCTGAAACATACAGTCTAGATCTGACACATACAGTCTAGATCTGATATTTACTGTCTAGATCTGAAATACACAGTCTAGATCTGACACATACAGTCTAGATCTGATATTTACAGTCTAGATCTGATATTTACAGTCTAGATCTGAAACATACAGTCTAGATCTGACACATACAGTTTAGATCTGAAATATACAGTCTCGATCTGACACATACAGTCTAGATCTGACACATACAGTCTAGATATGATATTTACAGTCTAGATCTGATATTTACAGTCTAGATCTGAAATATACAGTCTAGATCTGAAACATACAGTCTAGATCTGACACATACAGTCTAGATCTGAAATATACAGTCTAGATCTGACACAGAGAGTCTAGATCTGACACATACAGTCTTGATCTGAAATACAGTCTAGATCTGAAACATACAGTCTACATCTGAAATATGTTGCCTAGATCTGTGCTGATGTGCCTGCTCAGTAATGATTCTAAGACCTGTTGCTGGGTAGTTTGCAGAAGCAATATTCTGGACATATCTTTTTTTTAATGAAAGAATATGTTCAAAAGCTGTGCGGAACTCCCAAATAGAAAGAGATGTTCCATTGCTACCAGTGAGTAAAATTATATTCACCGTGTACTTAGATATAACATTTTTGGAATAATATACTTTATTGATTCTATCAAATCTTCAATAGCATAAGCTACATTGCGGAGCAGAGCAAATAAACAGTTCAGTAATACAAGGCTTACTACAACAAAGGCTTAAATTTCAAGCAAACGAAGGAAAGATGAGAGCAAGAAAGAAAGTTAATGACAATGCCAACATCATTAGAAAAGTCAGTACTTCAGTACATAATGAAACTCACCGTACAAACTTTTCACTAGTTTATCCGAAGTACTGTGAGGAGGCCCTGAATAAAAAAACAACACCATATATCAGAGATATTCAGTTTAAAAATGTGGGTAAATCTGAGTACGTAATGCAGAGAGAGTGACTGATATACAGCAATATGAAATGAACATTTAAAGTACATTATTTGCAAATATTATGTTGTTAGAACCAATTTTTCCTAAGAAATTTATATACATGTATGTATATGTATCCAATTATGATTATATCAATTCACTGCTTATAATTGTATTGAGATATCAATATTAACATGTTTATATAAGAATGATTCTGGTACATGAAACAGATATATCATGTATATTTGACATACAAAAGGATGTGAAACAATACATTTAGGCACCGGAAGGTTTCTACGTTTCCTTGTTGTTCAGATAATAATAATAATAATAATAATAATAATAATAATAATAGTAATAATAGTAATAATATTAATAATAATAATAATAGTAATAATTAAATAATAATAATAATAATTATAGTATTTTATGTAACAGATAAATCTTCTATCATACTACAAACACCCCTTATACAGAAGGTTCCATCTAAAAATAGAATGACATAGTTTCAAAACAGCTGATTCTGTTTATAGTAATAATAATAATAGTTATAATAATAATAGTAATAATAATAATGGTAATGATAATGATAGTATAATAATAATAATAATAATAATAATAATAATAATAATAATAATAATAATAATAATGATAGTTATTATAATAATAATAATAATAATAATAATAATAATAATAGTAATAATAATGATAGTTATTATAATAATAATAATAATAGTAATAATAATGATAGTTATTATAATAATAATTATAGTAATAATAATAATAACAATGATAATAAAAATAATAATAATAATAATAATTATAATAATAACAATAGTAATAATAAAGTCTTTATTTAATGAGAGAACTCATTTCCGTATGTAAATCTTCCATGAGGCCCTAAAAACATAGAATATTACACAGTACAAATGTATTAATAATACATGACTTACGCAAAGTGGAATACAATTAAAGCCACTACATGGCATATGTTTTCTTTGTAACGCTAATAAAGCATTTGTCAAAACGAGAGATGTTTAATACTAAACACACACTTATAATGAACAAATACATTGTTTTACAATGAAATCTGTATCAAATTATAAGTATTAAGAACTGAAAGTGTACAATGCTTTTGGATTCATAAATATTTGTAAATAAATTATGTACTGTGCCCTAAAAATATTTTGGTTTAAACGTAAGGTTCCGTTATTAACGAAAGTTAAATAAAAATGTTTAAATCAAAATATGTATGAGGCGCAATTAAAACAAATGTATACTTTTTTCAAAAATCCCCACAGATGAGAGCATGCTCAACTGTGTACTATCACACCAGAGGCAGATAAAACATCAAATACATTAAAAATTTATAGTTCGAAATAGTCAACACTTTTATCAGCTTTATATGGTATCAACATTTCTTAATTCAGACCAAGGGTTCAAAGAGTTATTTAAAGAACTACTAAAGGTGCTACCCTGAAATTTCAGCCATGAATTGATATCAGTCTCTACAACTGATATCAGCCTACCAGTCTCTACAACTGATATCAGCCTACCAGTCTCTACAATTGATATCAGCCTGCCAGTTTCTACAATAGATATCAGCCTGCCAGTCTCTACAATTCATATCAGCCTACCGGTCTCTACAATTGATATCAGCCTACCAGTCTCAACAATTGATATCAGCTTACCAGTCTCTACAATTCATATCAGCCTACCAGTCTCTACAACTGATATCAGCCTACCAGTCTCAACAATTGATATCAGCCTACCAGTCTCTACAATTCATATCAGCCTACCAGTCTCTACAACTGATATCAGCCTACCAGTCTCAACAATTGATATCAGGCTACCAGTCTCTGCAATTAAGTAGCTGATCACATGCATGAGAAAATGTACTTGATATAATTTATCTTTAAATAATTAAGTTTTTTTTGTGTGTTTTTGTTTGCATGTGAACTGGAACAAACATTTCTTTATATCTTCACTTTGTATATTTTTTTATTTATCACTTGATATATCATAAAACTTTACACTGAATTATTAACCTTTATACAAGTTATTAAGTTGCAGTTGTAACACAATGACCTTCTGTATGTCATTAATTGCCTAGTTTCATCTCTAGACTGGTTTTAATTAAAGGGACATACAATAATCTTTAAATCAGTTCTAATATACTCATATTTACTAGGTTATAAACATTTCATGCCTAATAAAATATATGTTTGTTTTGTTTACAAGTCAACACAATTATTTAAGTTATAATCTGTAACCATTTTAAGATGTTAATCGTATTCCGAAAGATGATTAATCAATTTTTAAAATATAAAATATATATTTCCGTGAATGTGTTTCTATCATACAGATTTCAAATAATAAAATTGAAAAGAGAGGAGGTTATACATTTTGTTAAAGATAACCAGAATCGCGATGAATCAAACTGATTTTAACCCTTTACTTCATATAGATGCCTTTGGACACCTAATATAGATGCCTTTGGACACCTAATATAGACGCCTTTGGACACCTCTAATATAGAAGGCTTTTGAATTATGGGTGAATGATGTTTATATTAACTGACAGAGTGAAAAACAGTGCAGGAAGTGTTCAGATTGCTCGTTACATGCAATCTGAACTCTTCCTGCACTGTTTTCAAAGACCTGTGATTGGTGTGGGAAAATGCGTATCTATGGAGTAAAGGTTTAAAAGAGTTCTTTCTTTTTTCAAAACAGAAAGAGAATTTAAGGACTTTAAATAATGGTATTTCATAGTCATATACAAATCTATGATATTTTTCTCTCCAAAATAGTATTGAGTGAAATTGAATGTCCCTTTTATTTTAATTTTAAACAAAACAAGGGATCTAACATTTTATCAATGGTTTTGCTTATTTTAACTTTGAATTGTCTTTATACATGCACATTAAACCTTTGTCAATAGCACCACTATCTTTAGTTGTAAAAACTATTTAAAGTGTTAATATGTAGAGTGCGCATTTAAACAAGAGCTGTCGGAGGACAGTGTTCTCCACTTTACAAAGTTTGACTCAAAATATGGCTATAGGATGACTCAAATTGGACAATTATATGGCACATGCTATAAATATCTAACCCATTTTTTTAAGTATGTAAAGGAATATAAATTATTCAAAAACAAATAAATGACAATGCACTGTCCCCTGCGATTTTTTCCCTTTCTTATTGAATACATGAATATATCTTTAATTAAAGTCCCAATAGCAATTTCTGAGATCTAAAACATTTTAATCAAAATTCTTAGTACAATAGGGACAATGTCTTCTGTCTAAAACAGAGTTATCCACTTGTGTCCCTAATGGAAGTGAATACATTTGTTTAATTGATGTATAATAGTTACCATGATTTGAGCATGTATGACTAATAGTTACTGAGATATGAGCATAAATGACTAGTATTTACTGAGATATGAGCATATATGATTAGTAATTAATAAGATTTGGGTGTGTTTACTGGTATTTACTGAGATATGAGCATGTATGACTTGTAGTTACTATGATATGAGCATACATGACTAGTAGTTACTGAGATATGGGTCTGTACAACTAGAAGTTTAACTGTTACTGAGATGTGAGCATTTATGACTAGTAGTTACTGAGATATGAATCTGTATAACTAGTAGTTACTGAGATATGAGCATATATGACTAGTAGTTACTGAGATATAAGCATGTAAGAATAGTAGTTACTGATATATGAGAATGTATAACTAGTAGTAACTGAGATATGAACATGAATGACAAGAATTACTGATATATGAGCTGAATGACTAGTAGTTACTGAGATATGATTATATATGACTAGTAGTTAGAGATATGAGTGTGATTCACTAGAAGTTACTGATATATGAGCAAGAATGACTAGTAGTTACTGAGATATGAGCATATATGACTAGAAGTTAATGAAATATGAGCATGTATGACTAGTAATTACTGAGATATGAACATATATGACTAGTAGTTACTGAGATATGAGCATATATGACTCGTAGTTACTGAGATATGAGCAGTAAGAATAGTAGTTACTGATATATGAGAGTGTTTAACTAGTAGTAACTGAGATATGACCATGAATGACTATAGTTACTGAGATATGAGCATATATGACTAGTAGTTACTGAGATATGAGCATATATGACTAGTAGTAACTGAGATATGAGCATGTAAGAATAGTAGTTAATGATATATATGAGAATGTATAACTAGTAGTTACTGATATATGAGCATGAATGACTAGAAGTTCTGAGATATGAGCATGAATGACTAGTAGTTACTGATATATGAGCATGAATGACTAGAAGTTACTTAGATATGAGCATGAATGACTAGTAGTTACTGATATATGAGCATATATGACTAGTAGTTACTGAGATATGAGCATATATGACTAGTAGTTAATGAGATATGGGTCTGTATAACTAGAAGTTACTGAGATATGAACATATACTACTAGTAGTTACTGAGATATGAGCATGTAAGAATAGTAGTTACTGATATATGAGCATGTATGACTAGTAGTTAATGAGATATGGGTCTGTATAACTAGTAGTTACTGAGATATGAGCATATATGACTAGTAGTTAATGAGATATGGGTCTGTATAACTAGTAGTTACTGAGATATGAGCATATATGACTAGTAGGTAATGAGATATGGGTCTGTATAACTAGTAGTTACTGAGATATGAACATATACTACTAGTAGTTACTGAGATATGAACATATACTACTAGTAGTTACTGAGATATGAGCATGTATGACTTAGTAGTTACTGAGATATGAGCATGTAAGAATAGAAGTGACTGATATATGAGCATGTATGACTAGTAGTTACTGAGATATGAACATATATGACTAGTAGTTACTGAGATATGAGCATATATGACTAGAAGTTACTGAGATATGAGCATGTAAGAATAGTATTTACTGATATATGAGAATGTTTAACTAGTAGTTACTAAGATATGACCTTGAATAACTAGTAGTTACTGATATATGAGCATATATGACTAATAGCACTGAGATATGAGCATATATGACTAGTAGTTACTGAGATATGAGCATATATGATTAGCAGTTAATGAAATTTGGGTGTGTTTACTAGTATTAACTGAGATATGGGTGTGTTTGACTAGAAGTTACTGATATATGACCATGTATGACTTGTAGTTACCATGATATGAGCATACATGACTAGTAGTTAATGAGATATGAGCATGTATGACTAGTAGTTACTGAGATATGAACATATATGACTAGTAGTTACCTAGATATGAGCATATATGACTAGTAGTTACTGAGATATGAGCATGTAAGAATAGTAGTTACTGATATATGAGAATGATTAACTAGTAGTAACTGAGATATGGGTCTGTATAACTAGTAGTTACTGAGATATGAGCATATATGATAAGTAGTAAATGAGATTTGGGTGTGTTTACTAGTAGTTACTAAGATATGAGCATGACTGACTAGAAGTTACTTAGATAAGAGCATGAATGACTAGAAGTTACTGAGATATGAGCATGCATGACTAGTAGTTACTAATATATGAGCATGAATGACTAGAAGTTACTTAGATATGAGCATTTATGACTAGTAGTTAATGAGATATGGGTCTGTATAACTAGTAGTTACTGAGATATGAACATATACTACTAGTAGTTACTGAGATATGAGCATGTAAGAATAGTAGTAACTGATATATGAGCATGTATGACTAGTAGTTACTGATATATGAGCATGAATGACTAAAAGTTACTGAGATATGAGCATGAATGACTAGTAGTTACTGAGATATGAGCATATATGACTAGTAGTAACTGAGATATGAGCATGTAAGAATAGTAGTTACTGATATATGAGAATGTATAACTAGTAGTTACTGATATATGAGCATGTATGACTAGTAGTTACTGAGATATGAGCATATATGACTAATAGTTACTGAGATATGAGCACGTAAGAATAGTAGTTACTGATATATGAGAATGTATAACTAGTAGTAACTGAGATAAGAGCATGAATGACTAGAAGTTACTGATATATGAACATGTATGACTAGTAGTTACTGATATATGAGCATGAATGACTAGAAGTTCTGAGATATGAGCATGAATGACTAGAAGTTACTGAGATATGAGCATGAATGACTAGTAGTTACTGATATATGAGCATGAATGACTAGAAGTAACTTAAATAAGAGCATGAATGACTAGAAGTTACTGAGATATGAGCATGAATGACTAGTAGTTACTGATATATGAGCATGAATGACTAGTAGTTACTGATATATGAGCATGAATGACTAGTAGTTACTGAGATATGAGCATATATGAGTAGTAGTTAATGAGATATGGGTCTGTATAACTAGTAGTTACTGAGATATGAACATATACTACTAGTAGTTACTGAGATATGAGCATGTAAGAATAATAGTTACTGATATATGAGCATGTATGACTAGTAGTTACTGAGATATGAACATATATGACTAGTAGTTACTGAGTTATGAGCATATATGACCTATTGTTACTGAAATATGAGCATGTAAGAATAGTTGTTACTGATATATGAGAATGTTTAACTAGTAGTAACTGAGATATGGGTCTGTATAACTAGTAGTTACTGAGATATGAGCATATATGATTAGTAGTAAATGAGATTTGGGTGTGTTTACTAGTAGTTACTAAGATATGAGCATGACTGACTAGAAGTTACTTAGATAAGAGCATGAATGACTAGAAGTTACTGAGATATGAGCATGCATGACTAGTAGTTACTGATATATGAGCATGAATGACTAGAAGTTACTGAGATATGAGCATTTATGTCTAGTAGTTAATGAGATATGGGTCTGTATAACTAGTAGTTACTGAGATATGAACATATACTACTAGTAGTTACTGAGATATGAGCATGTAAGAATAGTAGTAACTGATATATGAGCATGTATGACTAGTAGTTACTGATATATGAGCATATATGACTAGTAGTTACTGAGATATGAGCATATATGACCTATTGTTACTGAAATATGAGCATGTAAGAATAGTTGTTACTGATATATGAGAATGTTTAACTAGTAGTAACTGAGATATGATTATGAATGACTAGTAGTTACTGATATATGAGCATGAATGACTAGAAGTTACTGAGATATGAGCATGAATGACTAGTAGTTACTGAGATATGAGCATATATGACTAGTAGTAACTGAGATATGAGCATGTAAGAATAGTAGTTACTGATATATGAGAATGTATAACTAGTAGTTACTTATATATGAGCATGTATGACTAGTAGTTACTGAGATATGAGCATATATGACTAATAGTTACTGAGATATGAGCACGTAAGAATAGTAGTTACTGATATATGAGAATGTATAACTAGTAGTAACTGAGATAAGAGCATGAATGACTAGAAGTTACTGATATATGAACATGTATGACTAGTAGTTACTGATATATGAGCATGAATGACTAGAAGTTCTGAGATATGAGCATGAATGACTAGAAGTTACTGAGATATGAGCATGAACGACTAGTAGTTACTGATATATGAGCATGAATGACTAGAAGTTACTTAAATAAGAGCATGAATGACTAGAAGTTACTGAGATATGAGCATGAATGACTAGTAGTTACTGATATATGAGCATGAATGACTAGTAGTTACTGAGATATGAGCATATATGACAAGTAGTTAATGAGATATGGGTCTGTATAACTAGTAGTTACTGAGATATGAACATATACTACTAGTAGTTACTGAGATATGAGCATTTAAGAATAGTAGTTACTGATATATGAGCATGTATGACTAGACGTTACTGAGATATGAACATATGACTAGTAGTTACTGAGTTATGAGCATATATGACTTATTGTTACTGAAATATGAGCATGTAAGAATAGTTGTTATTGATATATGAGAATGTTTAACTAGTAGTAACTGAGATATGATTATGAATGACTAGTAGTTACTGATATATGAGCATGAATGACTAGAAGTTACTGAGATATGAGCATATATGACTAGTAGTTACTGAGATATGAGCATATATGACTAGTAATTACTGAGATATGAGCATGTAAGAATAGTAGTTACTGATATATGAGAATGTATAACTAGTAGTAACTGAGATATGAGCATGAATGACTAGTAGTTACTGATATATGAGCATGAATGACTAGTAGTTACTGAGATATGAGCATATATGACTAGTAGTTACTGAGATATGAGCATGTATGATTAGTAGTTACTGAGATATGAGCATATATGACTAGTAGTTACTGAGATATGAGCATATACGACTAGTAGTTACTTAGATATGAGCATATATGATTAGCAGTTAATGAGATTTGGGTGTGTTTACTAGTAAGTACTGAGATATGGGTGTGTTTGACTAGAAGTGAATAATATATGAGCATGTATGACTTGTAGTTACAATGATATGAGCTTACATGACTAGTAGTTAATGAGATATCGGTCTGTATAACTAGTAGTTACTGAGATATGAGCATGAATGACTAGAAATTACTGATATATGAGCATGTATAACTAGTAGTTACCAAGATATGGGTGTGTTTGACTAGAAGTAACTGATATATGAGCATTTATGACTTGTAGTTACCATGATATGAGAATACATGATTAGTACTTAATAAGATATGGGTCTGTATAACTAGTAGTTACTGAGATATGAGCATATATGACGAGTAGTTACCGAGATATGGGTGTGTTTGGCTAGAAGTTACTGATATATGAGCATGTATGACTTGTAGTTACCATGATATGAGCATATATGACTAGAAGTTATTGAGATATGAGCATGTAAGAATAGTAGTTACTGATATATGAGAATGTTTAACTAGAAGTAACTGAAATATGAGCATGAATGACTAGTAGTTATTGATATATGAGCATGTATGACTAGTAATTACTGAGATATGAGCATATATGACTAGCAGTTAATGAGATATGAGCATGTATGATTAGTAGTTACTGAGATATGAGCATATATGACTAGTAGTTACTGAAATATGAGCCTCTATGATTAGCATTTAATGAGATTTGGGTGTGTTTACTAGTAGTTACTGAGATATGGGTGTGTTTTGACTAGAAGTTACTGATATATGAGCATGTATGACTTGTAGTTACCATGATATGAGCATAAATGCCTTGTAGTTAATGAGATATGGGTGTATATAACTAGTAGTTACTGAGATATGAGCATATATGACTAGTAGTTACTGAGATATAAGTAGTAAGAATAGTAGTTAATTAGATATGGGTGTGTATTACTAGCAGTTATGAGATATGAGCATGTATAACTAGTAACTAATGGGATATGAGCATGTAAAACTAGTAGTTACTGAGATATAAGTGTTTGACTAGTAGGTAATGAGATATGAGCATGTACGACTAGTAGGTTATGAGATATGAGTATGTATGATTAGTAGTAAATGAGATATGAGCATATTATATGAGTAGTAAGCATAGTAGTTAATTAGATATGGGTGTGTATTACTAGCAGTTATGAGATATGAGCATGTATAACTAGTAACTAATGGGATATGAGCATGTAAAACTAGTAGTTACTGAGATATGAGCATCTTTGACTAATAGTAAATGAGATATGAGCATATATGACTAGTAGTTAATGAGATATTAGTGTGTATAACTAGTAGTAATGAGATATAAGTGTGTATAACTAGTAGTAATGAGATATAAGTGTGTATAACTAGTAGTTAATTAGATATGAGTGTGTATAACTAGACGTTAATAAGATACTAGTGTGTATGACTAGTATTTATAAGATATAAAAGTGTATGACAAGTAGTTATGAGACAGAGTGTGTATGACAAGTAGTTAGTGAGATATGAGCATGTATGACTAGTAGTTATGGAAATGCACATGTATGACTAATAATTAATGAGATATGAGCATGTATGACTAGTAGTTACCATGATATGAGCATGTATGACTAGTCGTTATCCAGATATGAGCTTGTATGTCTAATAGTAACAGAGATATGACCATGTATGACAAGTAGTTAATGAGAAATGAGCATGTAATGACTAGTTGTTACCATAATATGAACTTGTTTGACTAGAAGTTACTGAGATAAGAGCATTTATAACAAGTATTTACTGAGATTAGAGTGTTTATGACTAGTAGTTACTCAGATATGAGCATGTATGACTAGTAGTTATCCAGATATGAGCTTGTATGTCTAGTAGTTACATATATATGAGCATGTATGACTAGTAGTTATCCAGATATGAGCTTGTATGTCCAGCAGTTACATATATATGAGCATGTATGACTAGTAGTTATCCAGATATGAGCTTGTATGTCCAGCAGTTACATATATATGAGCATGTATGACTAGTAGTTATCCAGATATGAGCTTTTATGTCTAGCAGTTACAGAGATATGACATGTATGACTTAGTAGATATCCCAGATATGGGCTTTTATGTCTAGCAGTTACAGAGATATGAGCATGTATGGCTAGTAGTTATCCAGATATGAGCTTGTATGTCTAGCAGTTACAGAGATATGAGGATGTATGACTAGAAGTTATCCAGATATGAGCTTGTATGTCTAGCAGTTACAGAGATATGAGGATGTATGACTACTAGTTACTGAAATATGAGCATGTATGACTAGTAGTTACCATGATATGAGCATGTATGACTAGTAGTTATTAAGATAGTAGCTTGTTATAAACATCATTATTTACCTGGCCAGACAGTCTCCTCATACTCGATGGTGGAAAGATAATATTGGCCATCTTTTTTCATCAATGATAACAGAAAATCTGTATAACTGCAAGTAATGAAATAAAGTGTTTAGTCAAAAATTAATCAAGAGATAATTATGATTTGGAAAAATGATTAAGTTAGTTTGTCAGGGGGTCCTCCGTGGCAGAGTGGTCTAAGGCGCAATCTCAAAATCACTTACCTCTCACCGCTCCAAAAATTTTATGTGAAAAAGTTTTCCAGTTACTTGAAGAAGGACGTTGGTTTTACTCAGATTCATTCTGAGGTCTTCCTCAACCAATATAAACTGGATATGCTATAACCTGGAATGTATTGAAAATGACGTTAACCCCATTCAGTTAATTTGTGCCAAGGGTTGACAGTGATGTACATATTCAAAAGTCCAAGTTTTGCTAATACTGCTAGGCAGGTTAAAAGCACAGTATCAGTTAATTAAACAAGAGAGCCCTAAATCACTCTCCTGTAGCAAAGAAGACAATGCCAAAGAAGGCAATATTTGCAAATGCTAAAGTGTACATAAATTCATATAATGCAATTTTTGTTGACTCATGGACCATAACACCCAGCATTAATTATCCAATTTAGTCAGTTCAAGAATTAATTATTGTTACATAACAACTGTGTAAGTTTTATGAAGATCAAAATGTATATAAACAGTGAGTGCTAGAGTGCATACTACATCAAATACACACAAAACTTTTTGATAATTCAAGGTTCATAACTGACAATATTTATCTGGTTGGCCAGTTTAAGAACTCATTAAATATATTATGGTTACATAATAAATGTGTAAGTCTATCAAAGATTAATTAAAAACTGCAAGTGCTAGATGCAACAAGGTCAAATAGCACACTTTCTAACAATTCAAGACCTGTAACTCCAACACTAATTATCCAATTTAGCCAGGCTAAGTTACTCTGTAAGAATCATAAGGATCAAATAAAAACTGCAAGTGCTAGAGTGTACACAACATCAAATAACATATTTTTGATTATTTTTTAGGCCATCACTGTAACAAAAGTTATACGATTTGACCAGTTCAAGAGCTTGTCCAAGATATTTTGATTATGTAACTACTATGTAAGTTTGTTGGACATGAAGTGGAAACTGCGAGTACCAGAATGCACAAAGGTTCAAAATAATGCAACTTTTGACAATTCATAACTCAGACATTAATAACCCGATTTGACCAGTTCAAGAACTTGTCCAAGATATTATGGTTATATAATTACTAGGTAAGTTTGATGAATATCAAATGAAAAATGAAGGTGCTAGAGTGCAAACAATGTCAAATATTACATTCTTTTTCATGTTTAAAGGGCTATTACTCCAACATTAATAATCCAATTTGGCCAGTTCAAGAACTTGTCCGAGTGATTAGTTATATAACAACTGTGTACGTTTCGTGAGAATCAAATGAAAAATGATGGTGCTAGAGTGCATATAATGTCAAATATTACATTCTTTTTCATGTTTAAAGGGCTATTACTCTGACATTAATAATCCAATTTGGCCAGTTCAAGAACTTGTCCGAGATATTAGTTATATAACTACTATGTATGTTTGGTGAGAATCAAATGAAAAATGATGGTGCTAGAGTGCATATAATGTCGAATATTACATTCTTTTTCATGTTTAAAGGGCTATTACTCTGACATTAATTATCCAATTTGGACAGTTCAAGAACTTGTCCGAGTGATTAGTTATATAACAACTGTGTACGTTTCGTGAGAATCAAATGAAAAATGATGGTGCCAGAGTGCACATAATGTTGAATATTACATTCTTTTTCATGTTTAAAGGGCTATTACTCTGACATTAATAATCCAATTTGGCCAGTTCAAGAACTTGTCCGAGATATTAGTTATATATAACTACTGTGTACCTTTGGTGAGAATTAAATGAAAAATGCAGGTGCTAGAGTGCACACATGGTCAAAAAGTGCTTTGCTCAGGTGAGCTAAAAAAACCTACACAAACAAAACAAAACAAAAACACAGCATTAAAAATGCATTCACCATGGGTGTATGTGTTTGTGTACGTTCATTTGTGTGAATGTGACTTACCACACGCCTCTGATATTATATCCTTAAACTTCAATGTGCTAAAACACAAACAAATCTGACATGCACTATCCAGTAAATGGTGGAAGAGGTGTGGAACTGTAGATATAAACAAATTGTATAAGATTCTTGAAGTCGTGCATAAACGTATAAATGTTGCTTGTTTTTTTTTAAAATCATGTTTCAAGGAAGACATGCGTCAATTTTGCATAATCTACATTTCTAGTTTAAACTTAATTTTTGTACTTTGATTGGTTCTTATAACTTTGATAAATCACATTCAAAGTCTCCCTGGGTAGAACCAGTACTAAGCAAATGTGGGAAGGACTTGCTCAAGGACACTTGAGGGTCAAACCAACGAACCTCTGATTATGGGTCCGTTGTTCTACCACTGGACCATGCGCTCCACATTTACATGCTATCATCACAGTGTAGCATTGTAGACAGTACTACCCTGTTTTCCACAGCATGTAGCAGTGTATCCAAGCATGCGACAAATCGCATCTTACTGCATTGGTGACTTGTAAATACATAATTGTCACATATTTCTTTGCATTCAATAGTATTGAAGATCCCTGTGAAGTTTCAGTTATTATGGAAATAATAAGCTATTCATAAAGCTAGTTTGTAGATAAAAACACACAAACCCCCCACACTCTAATAAGAACAGCACATAGTTCTACTTCAAAACAAGAGTTGTCCAAATTGTCTCAAGCACTGAGTTCAAAGAGTGAGAATGAAGAAGTGAAAGATGTGGGTAAAGTATCATTTATGTACAGCCAGTAGTTACCAAGATATGGTGCTCAATATAGAACTTGAACCAAAATCCTACACCACAACAAGGTAAGTATAATATCTTATTCATCAACAAGAGTTGTCAGAAGACCACAAAGCTCGCCTCTGGGTATCTAAGTCCAAAAAGGGCCATAACTGTGCCAAAATGCAATCCAGAGTTATGATTCTTATCTCTGTGTTCCATTGATGATGGTGAACACACATGCAAAGTTTCATTCACATCCAATGAGTGGTTGCATAGATATCTTAAACTAAAACGCAAATGTTTAACCTGGGTGTCAACAGACGCCGCCACCGCTGCCGACACCAGGTCATGGCAATAGCTCTCCTTGGACTTCGTCCCGGCGAGTTTAAAAGTCCCAGTTTACATGAATTGCACATACTACTGTAATAGACCTTAAGCAGGTTGTCAATCAAACAAGTCGATAATCCAATCAGCGATCAATATTGTTTCCATGGCCACCATTTTCCTTAGACAAGCGAAAGTAAACATTACACTGTATAACAATGTATTTACTTGGACAAAAAACGCCACGTGGACAGTGGGCGGAGCGAGTCACCCTCACGTCAATCAATCCACTCATTTCACATATAGTACCTAGAGCTACACTCTCAAGAGAAACCATTTACGCGTCTGCCATTGACTAACCAGATTGATGCGTACATAATAAAGACACACGCATGCTTACACTTTATGGTCCTCTGTGTTTATAGCAACAAGTGATCTGCTGTCGTACACGATATCGAATTGTCCGCAAGTCTCCCTATAAAACATAAAACAATGAAAATCATTCCATCACAAAATTATGTATATCAAAGAAGGTATGTACGAATTTGACCATTCTGCAGAAATAGGTAGCAAGACCCTACAGATAACCTCTTTCTGAACTGATATTTAAAGGACCATTAAATATTCAAAATCAATATTTTTAATGAATTAATAAAATTGGCTTTAGTTACTAAAATTATGTCTATTGACCCATTTTTATTCACTGTAATCATGTTATTGCTTCAAAGTTATTTTCAAATTTGCTGTCAGCAGGACTGTTGTTTGCTTCACAATTTAGCAACTCTTTACATTGTGAGGTGGCAGCAAAGAAATAAAGGCGTAACATTCATCTTGTGTTACAGATTTAACTTCTTTAAGTTTGTGAACATTTTTGTTTCATTTCATTTCAAAAGTAGGAGTAAATAAATAAATGAATAAATTAGGAAACTTACACAGACAGATCAAACATATCAGCCACATATATGTTTAATCTTTTGTCTTTACTCTGAAGCATAAAGAAAAGGAAAGTTGACCTATGCAATGCACCATATACAAAACTATGAAATTGGGTGTTCAACAGGAGACATGGCACTGAGTCACCACAACAGCATAAACATAATGAATATATAAATAATTATGGTAAGTACAGTACTTTGGAATGGTTAGTAACAAAATGTGTCACTGTGATGCTTAAACGTGGTTAATGGGTACATGCAACCTCACTCTTCCCCAGTCATCACATCATGAAGTGAAACCGTGTTAACAGAAGTAGTTCCAACATTGCAGCTGTATGTGTATGGCCCAGTCATCACATCATGAGGTGAGACCGTGTTAACAGAAGTAGCTCCAACATTGCAGCTGTATGTGTATGGCCCAGTCATCACATCATGAGGTGAGACCGTGTTAACAGAAGTAGCTCCAACATTGCAGCTGTATGTGTATGGCCAAGTCATCACATCATGAGGTGAGACCGTGTTAACAGAAGTAGCTCCAACATTGCAGCTGTATGTGTATGGCCAAGTCATCACATCATGAGGTGAGACCGTGTTAACAGAAGTAGTTCAAACATTGCAGCTGTATGTGTATGGCCCATACATCACATCATGAGGTGAGACAGTGTTAACAGAAGTAGCTCCAACATTGCAGCTGTATGTGTATGGCCCAGTCATCACATCATGAGGTGAGACAGTGTTAACAGAAGTAGCTCCAACATTGCAGCTGTATGTGTATGGCCCAGTCATCACATCATGAGGTGAGACAGTGTTAACAGAAGTAGTCCAAACATTGCAGCTGTATGTGTATGGCCCAGTCATCACATCATGAGGTGAGACAGTGTTAACAGAAGAAGCTCCAACATTGCAGCTGTATGTGTATGGCCCAGTCATCACATCATGAGGTGAGACCGTGTTAACAGAAGTAGTCCAAACATTGCAGCTGTATGTGTATGGCCCAGTCATCACATCATGAGGTGAGACAGCATTAACAGAAGAAGTCCCACCATTGCAGCTGTATGTGTATGGCCCAGTCATCACATCATGAGGTGAGACTGTGTTAACAGAAGTAGTTCCAACATTTCAGCTGTATGTGTATGGTGGTATAAAACACAAAAAAGCTGAGGTAATATATAGAGGATCTTACATGAGTGCTTGTTTATTATTGATTTATTAAACAAGAAATATATTATGGGAGGCTCTATCGAGCATTATAATATTTTTGCTACAAGTTTAATAAATTCAATAATAAATGAGCATGAATATAAGATTCTTTTTATCACATAACTCAATAAATAGTACATTTACCATTTATTTAACATTTCATGTCTATGAGGAACGAGAAAAAATATGCCACATTGTTTTTGTCTTTCATCATAAAACGCAACGTCTCAAAACAACGTCATTTTACCATGACAAATCAACGTCATTTATATATTTGGGGAAGTCGGAAAGTAGTTCAGTATTTAGCGTACGACAGCCGAGTTATACGGAAAACACTGAACGATGAATCGGAAGTGATATGACACTAGATTAATATCAAAAATATGTCATGGGTTTATTACACTCCTGCACTGTTAAGTATGTAAAAGATAAATAAGTTATGCTTTACCAAGATATACTGAATGATTTTAAATGAGCCAGAGCAGCAAGAGAATTCTAATTGAGGACATTATAAGACAGAGAAAATAGGCAGTATACAATTTGTATGCATTGCATTTTGGGTAATTGCTTTAAAAAGTATATGGTCTTATGCTTATTTTTAATTACTATTCAAACTTAAGAACTTAAGTTACATTTTATAAAAGGAAATGGCTTGATAGATTTAAAATGAAATAAGCTAGTTTCTACGAATCCAAATATTAGGTTACCTTGTATAGTTTTCCAACATTCTTTATTTCTTCAACTTCTACTTCTATATTGTTTTCCTCAAACAGCTCTTTGATTGCTTGTTCTGCTAGTTCAGCACCGCATACTGTATGTCCCTGATTATACATCCTGGTGTTAGAAGGGTTGGAAATTAAACACAAACAGCAGAATGGGTGTGTGTCTTGTGGTCTTGAACCATTGTTATTTATATATGTGTTAAAATGTTTTTACTTAAAAAGAAACGCTTTTCATAGTTCAACTATAGCCTTGATTCTTTCTGCTTGTTTCTTATTATATGAATGTTTATAAATCATGATTCTTTAGTTGTAAAACATGTAAAGTAAACCTGTCTAGAAAATGTTGCTGCTTTAGACAAGTGGCTGCTTAACAGAGGTGACCGCTTACACAGGTTTGACTGTATATACAA
Organism: Panopea generosa; assembly: GCA_029582155.1. Taxonomy (NCBI): domain Eukaryota; kingdom Metazoa; phylum Mollusca; class Bivalvia; order Adapedonta; family Hiatellidae; genus Panopea; species Panopea generosa. The sequence goes on along the minus strand of CM055901.1, from coordinate 29,527,875 downwards.
GCACATTGTATATATCTAACTAATGTCATTTAGTACAGAATTGGTCTCTTTGTAGAGGCTGACCTATACTTCTGGTCTGCATATGAATCTTTGGAAAAAAAAAACAACATATTTTATGCTAATTGAGTAAAATAGTTTATGCTAATTTATTTAAGCTTGATTCCGAAGAAAACTCAGTTCATATGAACAGCATTCGACTTGGCTTCCTGGATAAAACCATTACAAATTGATGTTATTTCAAAAGCATCAGGTCACGCTTGGGATCAAGCCCACAACCTCTGGTGTGAGCGACCTATTCTCTATCGACCACACTACTGCCTTGCTTATTGGATAAAATGGTACATGTATATAATTTGTTACTGACCATATAAGGTCTGGTGATTTCCCACACAGTGGTACAAATATAGATTTTTTCTTCCCTTCAAACATTTTGTCGCCAAAGTTATCAAATACTCTGAAAATATAAGATTTCATTGAATTTAATGAATTACAGTGTACATACAGTAACAGTAACAATTTGGGCCTTAATGAACCTGTTACGGAGATAGTTACTGCATGAAGTACAGAAATATTCTGTACCAGAGTAGCAAGACATAGAGGCAAAAGTTGTTGTGGTTACAAGTTATATAAATAGTTGTATAAGATAAATAAGATAAACAGCAATGTACAGACATGATAACAGAATTCAAGGCTGCTTTAAACACCATACAAGTTGGTACTAGAATTACAAGATGCTGTTAAAACAACATAATGATAAAACTGACAAGAACAAGAATTAATTTCAAATTGCAGGGAGCATTCTAATTAACATCAATACCAAAAATAAGTTTTATAAAAAGTATAACAAAAAATAAAAGGTGGAGGAGGGGAGGGTGTGTGCCACTTGTGGGGAGGAGTGGTGGTACTGAAGTTGAAGTTGGGCGGAGAGTTTCTTACTTATTGATAATTGACAGAGCAGAATTTACAAAGATAAACATCACACTGATATTAGTCTATGCTCTGTTATGGTCGATCTACAAAATGTATAAAATATAAGCAGACATAGTTGAGCCTAGTAGTTGCACTAATCTATTAAAGGACTCACACCACTATTATCTCCCTTGAGTACTCTGGACCTACAGATAAAGGAAGTAAAAATAAAACTTAAGTTCTCTTTTTCTTTTTTTTCCAGGAATTTGTATTGCAGTGATTTATTTTTTCCTACCAGGTGTTAAATTGTTAGTATTTTAGAAATCATCACTGAACATTTGACACTGATCCCAGATTTCTGTATCATTTCAAAATTGTTGGTTAGAACTGCATCGTGGGCATATTATTACTCTGGAAACTGATCTAGGTGTCACAAAACCATTTAAAAAACCAACCTGGTCAATGTATGCTTTTTCCTTTATAATTACATATTTTGAACCAGTGAAGAATTTGAGCCCAGACACTGTAGATTTTGTTTTTTTCACTGTGTTTTGGACAAATATGTTACAATGGAGTCCTATGGGAAATGTAATGGTGCTGTGAGACGTAAAGGGAAATACGATACAACAGAAGTACATACACATCATATTTTGGCTGGTGGAATCCAATATCTCCAATAGCCCAGTTATCTATCCATGTGGTATTATTCCTCTGGCCTTCCTTCAAACTCTCGTCATCAACTGTTCTTGAACACATGCTTTGTTGTTATCCAACTAAATTTTTGAAAGAAGATGTAAAATTTATGGGTTATCTGGTGGAAATTATATGTCTAAATTAATCAATATTAAACTATTTTGAATACTTTTGCAAGGAACTATACAACATTATCTTTAATTCCTTGACTTAAGTAACAAGATAAGCCTTTAAATCTGTGATAGTTGAAAGTTTAATTGTTAAATAATAATTAGTTAACTTTAAATTAATATTCTACTACAATACATGGCAATGCTTCTGTATTTATTTTATGTTAATGAAGTTTTTGTATTTGATACGACTTATTGAATACATGTTTCAGGAATAAATAAATCAAAAGGTGTCTATTCTGGACTTCTGATATCAAAGGAAGAGACGATGACAAACAAGTAAATTCAGCAGTTATTGAATTTACCCAGAAACACAGACACCTTAAGTTCTACATCATGTAGTTGGTTGTGTGTACTCTATACATTGGTGTTTCTATAGAATATATTATATAGACAACTTTGGTATACATGATCAACTAGGTTCCTATGCCTGTAAGATTTATCAGATACATACATAACTACCATTTTACTTTATCATGGATATATAAGATATACATTAAGACTTAAAATTAAAAATGATGGAAGAAATCTATTGTACCCACTCATATTGAATCAACTATTTTAATGACTTAATTGTTTATATGTCTGTGGTTCACGCAAAATTAATAAGTACATCTCATTTGCATCTACTTGCTTTTCTGATACTTATTTAATGATAGTCACTAATAGATGTAATGTCCAGTTAGAACACACTGTAGTTCTTCTATTATCTTCATATACACACATTCTAATAATCAATTATACCAATTACTTGTATAGATTATAGATTCTCTATAAAAGTCCTTGATTAAACCAGAGACATAGACGCATGTCTCTGATTAAACGAATACAAATTATTGTTCAAGACCAAGCAAAACTATCCACTGCTGTAATGTACTAAAATACGACAGGCAAACATTTTTATATAATTTCAGAAATATCACGTGCCTCTCAACATGTCATGTCTTCAGCATTTGTCGAATGATAAAAACAATACAAATATTTCTTGACGATAATAAATTAAATCACTATTTGAATTTGTTTTGTTTATTATAAATAAAATGTAAAGTGAAAATAAAAAAATACCTTTCGCAGGGGGTGTAACTCTATCGGAAGTGATTGCAGAGTAATTACTTTTTTTTATAAATCAGTTACCTGTGAATTTTGAATACTTAATTTGCAAAATAATTAACCGTCATGTGCTGTTTTTCAAAAATGAGTAAGAAGATGCAAGTTTCCTATCCTTCTATAAATAAGTCCATTGATTATACGAATCAAAAGCATTGCGTAAGACCAAGCAAAACTATCCACTGCTATAATGTACTAAAATACACATCTGAAAATACGACTGGGTTCTCACCGACATTTATATATAATTTCAGTAAGACCACGTGCCTCTCTACATGTCATGTCCTCAAAATATGTTGATTAATATCACTTACTGAAGTTGTTATGTTTATTATAAATAAAATATAAGTGAAAACAAGATATACCTTTGCAGGGGATGTAACTCTATTGGAAGTTATTTGCAGTGAATAGTTACTTTTTAAAAGCACTGGGCTAGTATACATTCGTGATGGATTCAATGAAACTAATTGAGACTCAATTTTATATATGAAAACAGTCCTAACATGTCACGGGTAGCCTATATAAAAACCAATCAACTATACTGGTGATGAAACACTGGAACATTATTGTGATGCTGTCATTAGTATTTATTAATTCGTTAAAATCACTTTTTATCGTCTTTCTATCTTTAGCCTCACTGATTTAGATAAAGAGATTCCACCAGCGACTTAATTACAGAGACTGGCAGGCTAATACTAGCATCAATTAAACAAGGTGGTGTACATAATCGTTTTAACAAAAACAAAACAACACATCATAGAAATAGAATTAGTTTTCATGTAGAAAGATAAGAAAGTAAGTTATCCATGCGTGGCGAAATTTCACATCAATATTTAGAGAAGTCTTACTTTAAAAATGGGCTAACATGATAACAAAAGATAACTGTAATCGTAAAGACAGTATTAAAGGCTTGATTTCTTTAACTTTATATAAAAAGTTACAATTTCACACCAAAGTGTTGGTTGAACCAGGACGAGTTGTGTTGCAAACTTTATGAAACGCCAAATGTACCATCCGAAATTTAGAAAGTTCGAACCCACGACATTCCGATTATGGGTCCAATGCTCAACCAATGGACCACATGCTCCACAAATGTCGTATTTTAAAATAAGTAATTCGCATTTGAAACAATATATTTGTATCCTTCATTCCTCTAACACATGTGAGACTATTTCAGACATCCCGCTGGCTTATCGAGAGAAGTTATCCCCCTTGATATGGACCGTTTTTATCACTTACCTGGCTAAACCGTCATATTTGGTTTACATAGAAACATAAAGGAGAAATTTAATTTTATCGTTATTACTTTTTCATTATTAAATTACCAACCTATTACAATGTCTAGTCATGAAGTTCAAAATATAAATTTTATTTTGATAAAATACAAATTTAAATAAGTTTATGCCTTCTTGCTACCTTTTTTGATTTTATAACAGCATATATGCTCCTTATATGTTCTATATAAAAATACTCAAAACATGTTTTTGACCACTTTTAATGTCTTATAAGCCTTAGTTGTGATTTTTGCAAACCTATTACAACGCATACGTTTATTGCAAGTAAAATTCGCTTTACAACTATATTTAAATAAAAATATATATATATATTAATTGCATCTTGCTTCCATTTTGATTTGAAAATGAGATCAAATGTAATTCTGATTTATTTTCCGTGTAACCAATACAGCGTACTATTTTGTATCCAATATAGCATAAATATTGAACCCCATGCAGCTGTTGCCGGTCAGCGACGAATGTATGTAAACACATGGTGATATTGCAAGTTGTGTATAGTTTAAAAGTGTGTTGTTTTGTTTTATGTATTTTACTTATCAATATTGTAAAGCAAAGCTTTATATTAATTTCATATTTTTAACTAAAAAACTTCAAAAAACCGTTCAAATTAAAATATATTTCTCATGTAATCGTCAACATTATTTAATTGTCTATTTTTACACAAATTTATATTGTAATATGTTTTTTATGAAATAATTCAGTGGACATGAAAAGAAAAATGAATAAAGAATATGTATAATTGAGATACTATATTGTATCAAAACCAAAACACCATTACACGGACTCGGATATATACGGAGAGCCTAACAATGGAGATAGAGACTGAGAGACAAACAATGTACATGGAGACTGGGAGCCAAACTTTATAGATGTGGATGTAGACTTAGTGTCAAACAATGTACATGGAGACTGGGAGCCAAACTTTATAGATGTGGATGTAGACTTAGTGTCAAACAATGTACATAGAGACTGAGAGCCAAACTTTATAGATGTGGATGTAGACTTAATGTCAAACAATGTATATGGAGACTGAGAGCCAAACTTTATAGATGTGGATGTAGACTTAATGTCAAACAATGTATATGGAGACTGAGAGCCAAACTTTATAGATGTGGATGTAGACTTAATGTCAAACAATGTATATGGAGACTGGGAGCAAAACTTTATAGATGTGGATGTAGACTTAGTGTCAAACAATGTACATAGAGACTGAGAGCCAAACTTTATAGATGTGGATGTAGACTTAGTGTCAAACAATGTATATGGAGACTGAGAGCAAAACTTTATAGATGTGGATGTAGACTTAGTGTCAAACAATGTACATAGAGGGTGAGAGCCAAACTATGTAGATGTGGATGTAGACTTAATGTCAAACAATGTATATGGAGACTGAGAGCAAAACTTTATAGATGTGGATGTAGACTTAGTGTCAAACAATGTACATAGAGACTGAGAGCCAAACTTTATAGATGTGGATGTAGACTTAGTGTCAAACAATGTATATGGAGACTGAGAGCAAAACTTTATAGATGTGGATGTAGACTTAGTGTCAAACAATGTACATAGAGACTGAGAGCCAAACTTTATAGATGTGGATGTAGACTTAGTGTCAAACAATGTATATGGAGACTGAGTGTCAAACTTTATAGATGTGGATGTAGACTTAGTGTCAAACAATGTATATGGAGACTGAGTGTCAAACTATGTAGATGAAGACGGATAGTCAAACTATGTAGATGTACATGGAGAGCCAAACAATATAGACGGAGACTGAGAGTCAAACAATGTATATGGAGATTGAGAGCCAAACTTTATAGATGTGGACGTAGACTGAGTGTCAAACAATGCAGATGAAAACTGATAGCAAAACTATGTAGATGTACACTAAGCATGTGACATTGTTTGTCAAAGTTTAACGCAATGTAGTGTTTACTTAGATATAGTTATTGTCCAAAGAAAATGACGGCATCAATATATTTTTGCGGTAAGCTAGTACAGCAAATAGCCTAGCTTTGAAATCCTCACTAAATCAAGTGATTGCCAAACAATGTGGATGTAGACTGAGAGCCAAACAATGTAGATGGAGACTGAGAAATAAATAACAGTTAAATAAATCAGTCAGTGGCCTGTTTAGCAAAATAGTAATAAATTGCTATATTAGGTTGATAGCCTATATATTTTTTATTTGACGTATAATGATAAAAAAAATTTGACAAGCATATGTTTTTTCTTCTACACATTTACTCTGAACTTAAGTTACCATCTAAACGAATTGTATTAAAACAAATTAAGCACGTATTTAAAGTACCTGCGACAGATTGTTCAAAGGAGCAGTCGATTAGTGACGGCCTATCTCTCGCCGTTAAAGCCGTAGGTTCGGCCTCAATCGGTCCAAAATCTCCATCGGAGGAAGTATACGATTTACTTGCGGAAGGAAAGTGGTTCTTCTCAAATTTATCTTGCGATCTTCGTCAACTAATAAACTCGATATGCAATACATAATCAGCCATTTGTTGAAAATGACGTTAAGCACAACTGAGGACGCCAGTGTAGACTGAACTTAAATCAACCTTGTACGTTAACGTAAAATAAAGAAACACACAACATTATCATTATTATTAATGTTTACTGTCATACACGTATATCAGTAACTTATATCCTGTGTCTGTGTAATATATAATAAAAAAACGTATGTTATTTTAAAATGGTAAATGTTTTCAATACGAAAAAGTCATAAAATCTATATATTATTTAATTTTCTTTTTTTTTCGCCTTTGCTGCGGTTTGAACATAAGACATTCTGAGTGACAGTTAAAGGCGTATGCCACTGCGCCACTTTGGAGCCTAATAATAATACAACAGTTAACACCTTTTAAAGTTGTTAGATAATGAAAGGGGCGTCATTCTAGTTGACCGGAACTGGAATTAATTCACACGTTTGTTATACGTTTCATGCTATGCAAATTGTTGTAACCGACTAAAAGGTTTTGCTGGTGAGTATAAAATACCTCGAAATGTTTACATAGCATCCATTTATATTTGGCGGTTTGCTGGTACAGCAGATAGCCTAGTTTTCAAATCCTCGTTAAATTTGAGCTTGACCTGCAATTGCTACAATCGCCGGTCGTGGATGATTGAGCGTCCCTTTCACTGTCATATCTCTTTATTTCTTCTGTCTAATAAAGTAACATTCCTTTTCTTGTGTTTAAAGAAACCGGGTTGAGTCCATATTTTGGTAACTGGTTATTCTAACACTGGCCTTATTTCAGTATTTTCTGATAAACTTTCTTTATTTATTTACTGAGAGTTAATATAGATGCCAACTGAGAAGCAAACAATGTACATGGAGATTGAGATTGAGATCCAAACAATATCGATGGAGACGGAGGGCCAAACAATGTAGATAGAGACTGAGAGACAAACAGTATAGACAGACACTAAGGAACAAACAATGTACATGGAGACTAAGAACCAAACTCAGTAGATGTAGACTGAGAGCAAAACTATGTAGATGGAGAATCAGAGCCAAACAATATAGACTGAGATTGAGACCTAGACAATGCAGATGTAGACGGAGAGCCAAACAATGATGATGGAGATTGAGATCAAAACAACGTATATTGAGACTGAGAGCCAAACAATGTAGATGGAGACTGAGCGTCAAACAATGTAGATGAAGACTGCGAACCAAACAATGTAGATAGGGACTGAAAGCCAAACAATATAGACGGAAACTGAGAGACTAACAATGTACATGAAGACTGAGATCCAACCTATGTAGATGGAGTTTGAGAGCCAAACAATGCAGATGTAGACGGAGAGCCAATCAATGTAGATTGAAACTGAGAGTCAAACAACGTATATTGAGACTGAGAGCCAAACAATGTAGATAGTCACTGAGTGTCTAACAATATAGATTGTGTCTGAGAGCGAAATAATGTTTATGGAGACTGAGAGTCAAACAATTAGATGCCGACTGAGAGCCAAACAATGTACATGGAGATTGAGAGTCAAACAATATCGATATAGATGGAGAGCCTAACAATGTAGTTAGAGACTGAGAGCAAAACAATATAGACAGAGACTGAGATATTAACAATGTACATGGAGACTGGGAGCCAAACTTTATAGATGTGGATGTAAGACTAAGTGTCAAACAATGTATATGGAGACTGATAGTCAAACAATGTAGATGAAGACTGATAGCCAAACTATGTAGACGTACATGGAGAGCCAAACAATGAAGATGGAGATTGAGATCAAAACAACTGTATATTGAGACTGACAGCCAAACAATGTAGATGGAGACTGAGCGTCAATGCAGATGAAATCCTCACTAAATCTAGTGGAATGTTGTTGTTTTACAATTGCTACAATTGCCGGTCGTGGATGCTTGAGCGCCTTTTACTGTCTCTCTCTATCTTTCATATGTCTAATAAAGTAACCTCATTATCTTGTGTTTGAACAAACACGTTTGAGTTCATATTTACTGTGGAGTTCAAACTTTGGCAACTGGTAATTCTTACACTCTAGCTTTTATTATACTGGTCCGATTTCAGTATTTCCTGCTAATTTCAAGTTTTTTTATCATAAAGATTTTTTATTGACTGAGAGCCAAACAATGTAGAAAGTAGACGAAAGGCCAAACAATGTAGATGGAGACTGCGAGCCAAACAATGTCTATGACGATTGATTGCCAAACAATGTGGATGTAGACTGAGAGCCAAACAATGTAAGATGGAGACTGAGAGATAAATAACAGTTAAATAAATCAGTAAGTGGCCTGTTTAGCAAAATAGTAATAGATTGCTATATTAGGTTGATAGCCGATATATTTTTATTTGACCTATAATGATAAAAATATTTGGCAAGCATAGGTTTTTCTTCTACACATTTACTCTGAACTTAAGTTACCATCTAAACGAATTGTATTAAAACAAATTAAGCACGTATTTAAAGTACCTGAGACAGATTGTTCAAAGGAGCAGTCGATTAGTGACGACCTATCTCTCGCCGTTAAAGTCGTAGGTTCGGCCTCAATCGGTCCAAAATCTCCATCAGAGAAAGTATATGATTTACTTGCGGAAGGAAAGTGGTTCTACTCATATTTATCTTGAGGTCTTCGTCAACTAATAAAACTGGATATGCAATACATAATCAGCCATTTGTTGAAAATGACGTTAAGCACAATTGAAGGACCTCAGTGTAGATGGAACTTAAATCAATCTTGTACGTTAACGTAAAATAAAGAAACACATAACATTATCATTATTGTTAATGTTTACTGTCACACACGTATATCAGTAACTTATATCCTGTGTCTGTGTAATATATTATAAAAAATGTATGTTATTTTAAAATGGTCAATATTTTCAATACGAAAAAGTCATAAAATATATATATTATTTAATTTTCTTTTCTTTTAGCCTTTGCTGCGGTTTGAACATACGACATTCTGAGTGACAGTTAAAGGCGTATGCCACTGCGCCACTTTGGAGCCTAATGATAATACAACAGTTAACACCTTTTAAAGTTGTTAGATCATGAAAGGGGCGTCATTCTAGTTGACCGGAACTGGAATTAATTCACACGTTTGATATACGTTTTATGCTATGCAAATTGTTGTAACCGACTAAAAGGTTTTGCTGGTGAGTATAAAATACCTCGAAATGTTTACATAGCATCCATTTATATTTGGCGGTTTGCTGGTACGGCAGATAGCCTAGTTTTCAAATCCTCGTTAAATTTGAGCTTGACCTGCAATTGCTACAATCGCCGGTCGTGGATGATTGAGCGTCCCTTTCACTGTCATATATCTTTATTTCTTCTGTCTAGTAAAGTAACATCCTTTTTTTGTGTGTTTGAAGAAACCGGTTTGAGTCCATATTTTGGTAACTGGTTATTCTAACACTGGCCTTATTTCAGTATTTTCTGATAAACTTTCTTTCTTTATTTACTGAGAGTTAATATAAATGCCGACTGAGAAGAAAAAATGTACATGGAGACTGAGATCCAAACAATATCGATGGAGACGGAGAGCCAAACAGTATAGACCGACACTGAGAGACAAACAATGTACATGGAGACTGTAGACATCTGTAGATGTAGAATCAGAGCCAAACAATATAGACTGAGATTGAGACCTAGACAATGCAGATGTAGACGGAGAGCCAAACAATGATGATGGAGATTGAGATCAAAACAACGTATATTGAGACTGAGAGCCAAACAATGTAGATGGAGATTGAACGTCAAACAATGTAGATGGAGTCTGAGAGCCAAACAATGTAGACGGAGACTGAGAGACAAACAATGTACATGGAGACTGATAGCCAAACTATGTAGATGTAAACTGAGAGCCAAACAATGTAGATAGAGACTGAGAGCCAAACAACGTATATAGAGACTGAGAGCCAAACAACGTATATGAGAGCCAAACAATGTAGATGGAGACTGAACGTCAATGCAGATGAAATCCTCACTTAATCTAGTGGAATGTTGTTGTTTTACAATTGCTACAATTGCCGGCCGTGGATGCTTGAGCGCCTTTTACTGTCTCTCTCTATCTTTCATATGATTAATAAAGTAACCTCATTATCTTGTGTTTGAACAAACACGTTTGAGTTCATATTTACTGTGGAGTTCAAACTTTGGCAACTGGTTATTCTTACACTCTAGCTTTTATTATACTGGTCTGATTTCAGTATTTCCTGCTAAATTAAGTTCTTTTATCCTAAAGTTTTTGTATTGACTGAGAGCCAAACAATGTAGATGTAGACGAAAGACCAACCAATGTAGATGGAGACTGCGACCCAAACAATGTAGATGACGATTGATTGCCAAACAATGTGGATGTAGACTGAGAGCCAAACAATGTAGATGGAGACTGAGAAATAAATGACAGTTAAATAAATCAGTCAGTGGCCTGTTTAGCAAAATAAGTAATAAATTGCTATATTAGGTTGATAGCCGATATATTGTTTGTATTGCACGACTATTGTTATTGTGGCGCCCGAGTCCAGTGGTCGTGTCATTGGATTAGTATTCCATGGTTCTATGGCATTGATAAGTATTTCCCACATGTCGCATCAATCAGTGTTGTTGAGTTTCTAATCAGTACTGTACTGCTCTTGCGCTTATGGTATTTTAATTATAGACAATAGATATAAAGCAATGGCAGATTCAGGGGGTAGCCTCCCCCCTCCCACAAAAAAGGTTTTGCTGGTAAATATAAAATACCTCGAAAATGTGTACATAGAATCCATTTATATTTGGCTGTTTCCTAGTACAGCAGATAGTCTAGTTTTCAAATCCTCATTAATTTTAGGTTAACCCATCTTGTGGGATGTGGTTGCCATGCAATTGCTACAATCGCCGGTCGTGGATGATTGAGCGTCCCTTTCACTGTCTTATCTCTATATTTCTTCTGTCTAATAAAGTAACATCCTTTTTTTTGTGTTTGAAGAAACCGGTTTAAGTCCATATTTTGGTTACTGGTTATTCTATCACTGGCCTTATTTCAGTATTTTCTGCTAAATGTTGTTTATTTATTTACTGAGTCAATGTAGATGCCGACTGATAGCCAAACAATGTACATGGAGTTTGAGAGCCTAAACAATATCGATGTAAACGAAAAGCCAAACAATGTAGATAGAGACTGAGAGCCAAACAGTATAGACGGAGACTGAGAGACAAGCAATGTACATGGAGACTGAGAGCCAAACTCTGTAGATATAGACTTAGAGCAAAACAATGTAGATGGAGATTCAAAGCCAAGCAATATAGACTAAGAATGAGAGCCAAACAATGTAGATGGAGATTGAGATCCAAACAACGTATGTTGAGACTGAGAGCAAATCAATGTCGATGGAGACTGAGTGGCAAACAATGTTTATGGAGACTGAGATTCAAAAAATGTAGATGAAGACTGATAGCCAAACAATGTATATGAAGACTGATAGCCAAACTCTGTAGATGTAGACTGAAAGCCAAACAATGTAGATGAAGACCGATAGCCAAACTCTGTAGATGTAGACTAATGGGCAAACAATGTAGATAAAGATTGAGAGCCGAACAATATAGACGGAGACCGAGAGACAAACAATGTACATGGAGACTTATAGCCAAACTATGTAGATGTAGATTGAGAGACAATGACCATGGAGCCTGATATCCAACCTATGTAGATGGAGATTGAGAGTCAAACAATGCGGATGTAGACGGAGAGCCAAACAATGTAGATGTAGACTGAGAGTCAAACAATTAGATGCCGACTGAGAGCCATACAATGTACATGGCGAATAAGAGTCAAACAATATCGATATAGACGGAGAGCCTTACAATGTAGATAGAGACTGAGAGCCAAACAATATAGACGGAGACTGAGATCCAACCTATGTAGATGGAGATTGAGAGCCAAACAATGCAGATGTAGATGGAGAGCCAAACAATGAAGATTTAAACTGAGAGTCAAACAATGTATATTGAGACTGAGTGTCTAACTATGTAGATTGTGTCTGAGAGCGAAACAATGTTGATGGAGACTAAGAGTCAAACAATTAGATTCCGACTGAGAGCCATACAATGTACATGGAGAATAAGAGTCAAACAATTAGATGCCGACTGAGAGCCATACAATGTACATGGAGAATAAGAGTCAAACAATTAGATGCCGACTGAGAGCCATACAATGTACATGGAGAATAAGAGTCAAACAATATCGATATAGACGGAGAGCCTTACAATGTAGACGGAGACTGAGATCCAACATATGTAGATGGAGATTGAGAGCCAAACAGTGCAGATGTAGACGGAGAGTCAAACAATGAAGATTTAGACTGAGAGTCAAACAACGTATATTGAGACTGAGAGCCAAACAATGTAGATGGAGACTGAGTGTCTAACAATGTAGACGGTGTCTTAGAGCGAAATAAAGTTCATGGAGACTGAGAGTCAAACAATTAGATGCCGACTGAGAGCAAAACAATGTACATGGAGATTGAAAATAGTTCCAAACTATTGAACTGACAAAATTGAAACACAATGCCATTCATTGGTTATATATAACTTAATTTTTACACTAAAAATACAATCTATTCCCAGCCTATTTATTGAAGTACTTATGATAACAAATTTTACTGCAACTAAAAAATCAAGAAAAGAACTTAAAATTTTATTTCAAACTACAATATTTTAAATTCAAAATAATTGTTTTGTGTTTAAAACATTATAAAACGCCTAAGTTTACATAAGACCTTACATCTTATGTAAAAGAAATCAAAAGCTTGTGAAATTTGAATCATGAATTGTTTTTCAATTTCTTAATTCTTCGCATGCTATTTTACCAACATTTAATAGAGAGATACAAATTTCCCATCCTCCTATAAAAATTCTTGTTGGAATTTTGTCTGTTTACTTTATTAAAAATGAAAACTTTCATATCAAATACAATGAAACATTATTTTTACGATAGCCATACAAATAATTGAATGTATTTAATATGAAAATGTCATTATTTGAAAATTCAACATAAAGCCGTTTAAGCTGCATGTATTTAAAGGGTATTTAACATCTGAGCCAAGAATTAACTCGTCATACTACATGTATATGCAGTACAATGTGAAAGTTAATTATGCCTTAGTTTTTAATTAAGTTTCAACAATTTTAATGCTATACAAAAACGTCTTTAATAATTTTTTAATGGTATCTTTATCAACACACTTTTTAGCATATGCATCAATGAATTTAAATATATAAAATGAATGTCCACCAAGCAAAAATTAATTGAAATACATATAATAAATGGCCACCAAGAATATATTAATTTAAATACATGAAATCAATGTCATCAAGCATAAATTAATTTAAATACATAAAACAATGTCCACTTAGCATAAACTTATCTAAATACATGAAATCAACGTTTGCCAATTTATTCCTGCTGAAAATATGCAACATATTTTTCACATACCAAATCATCGATTACTGCCTATTTAGATTGTATTACAATACAAACAAACACAATACACATAATACTGGTAGATTACGCTATGTAGCACCCAGCCAAATCAGGCTTATCAATGACTTGGTATTTGAAAAGCAACAATATGTAAATTCATTTTTAAGTTACCGGTAAGTTAAAAGTGAAAATATTAACAATCTTAAAACACTTATGTCAATATATGAACTATTATAATTATAACATACAGTATATTGAATAGTATGTGGAAATTATTTAACAAAAACAGGTTGTTTCAACATGTGCGATTCTTCAAAGTATTTATGATAAAGTGTCTAGTTTTAGTAATAACAATTTTATTGATTATATGTATAGTTAACACCTTAAAGGGAATATATCAGGGAAACACGATACAAATGTCTTTAAAAAAAGCATTTCATTATAACATTGATAAATAAAATCAGAATGGTTTCGCATGTCAAATCCGCAAAAACATGACACTGTTTGTAAATACTGTTTGGAAACCCACAGCACCGTCATTTGCACTCTTTCTCAGATGAAACAATTTTACTACGTATAAATCTGTGTAACGGATTCAAATTAAAATCAAAATGAAATCACGTGACTCATTTAATACCTCGACATATGTTGCAATTTTAAGCGGGGAAATCTATTTTGGTCTAACATAGGCGCGTAGCCCTAGTTAGGAAATCCCTTTTCAATATATTTTATATTATTTTGGCATGTTTGAATAGATATCCTTTTGACAATAGGGGGTCAGTAAGTATATATAGGCGTGGTATATAGGAAAAATTTTTTTTTAGCCAATTTCGAAAGTTTGAATAATCCTAATAAATTCCCTTTAAAAAAATGCGTTTTTTTAATACTGAATTTATTTATTATATTGGTCCTGCTACCATTATGATCGGTTAATACATGTCGACCGTAATCAAGTTTGTATTTGTGTTTTAAAGTGATGACTATTTTTGCAATAAAATTTATTATTCGTGTCATAAAATTATTTAGTCATAGATTTGACACAACACACATACTTGCATTTTTGAAGGCGATTAAGTACATAGTAAATTTTAACTGTGTTTGTTTCACTAGCATTATCTGAATATAATTATTATATGTTGGAAGAATGTCAAGATGATAAATTAATGCATTATTTCCTAGCAATAAAAGTACAGTAGAACTTTGATGGCTCTAACTAGACGGAACAGAACAAAATAGTTCGAGATAAGGATTGTTCGAGCTAAAGTATTGTTCAACATCATACCATTCATGTACATACATCGAAAAATAAATTCAGCCGCGGACCAGATAAGTAGTTTGAGCTATATATGGGGTTCCAGCCATCAACATGAAAGTGCTGACTGTGTTGTTGCTTACTGAAAATCAACCCTTCATTTGAACACCATCAAATACCAGCGGTCATATAAATATGAGGAAGTTTTCATGGCTGTGGCGGCTGGACTAAGTTTCTTCGCAGGTGACTTGCCATCATCTTCACCATTTTCTTCATTCCCGGCATTTATGTCCCGATTGGTTCTGTCTTTTTCCTCAAGCAATTCAATACTAAACTTATCACCTGCATAAATAAACACGGGTATATCTATATCAAATACTACATCATTTCACCTTCATAAATAAACACAGGTATATCTGTATCAAATACTTCATTATGTCGCCTGCATAAATAAACACAGGTATATTTATATAAAATACTACATACGACACCTGCATAAATAAACACATGTTTATCTGCACCAAAAACTACATATGACACCTGCATAAATAAACACGGTTATATCTGTATCATATACTTCATAATGTCACCTACATAAATAAACAGGAGTATATCTATATCAAATACTATGTCACCTGCATAAATGAACACAGGTATATCTGTATCAAATACTTCATTATGTCGCCTACATAAAAAAACACAGGTATATTTATATAAAATACTACATACGACACCTGCATAAATAAACACATGTTTATCTGCATCAAAAACTACATATGACACCTGCATAAACAAACACGGTTATATCTGTATCATATACTTCATAATGTCACCTACATAAATAAACATGAGTATATCTATATCAAATACTATGTCACCTGCATAAATGAACACAGGTATATCTGTATCAAATACTACATTATTATAAACATGGTTATATCTATATCAAATACATCATTATGTCACCTGCACAAATAAACAAAGGTATATCTATATAAAAAACTTCATTATGTCACCTGCATAGATAAACACATGTATATGTGTATATAATACTACATTATGTCACCTGCGTAAATAAACACAGGTATATCTGTATCAAATACCTCATTATGTCAGCTGCACAAATAAACACGAGTATATATATATATATATATATACTCTGCATATATAAACATGTCTATATCTGTACCAAAATACTACATAATTTATTACGTCACCTGCATAGATAAACACGGGTATATCTGTATCAAATACTACACATGTCACCTGCATTAATAAACAAGGGAATATCTATATCAAATACTATAAATGTCACCTGCACAAATAAACACAGGTATGTCTATATCAAATACTACATTATGAATAAACACAGGTATATCTATATCAAAATCTTCATGATATCATCTGCATAAATAAACACAGGTATATGTGTATATAATACTACATTATGTCACCTGCGTAAATAAACATTTTTATATCTGTACCAAATTCTACATATGGCATATGCATAAATAAACACAGGTTTATCTATTTCAAATATTACCTACATAAACTCAATATTGGTATATTTATATCAAATATTACACCTGCCACCTGCATAACATCATATGTCACCTGTATAAATAAACATCTATATAGTTTAGTATCTATATTATTTAATAGAAGTATATTCACTGGTTGCTCTTTTTGGGAATAATAAATTATACTTTATCGGTTCTACCCAATCTTCAATAGCAGAAGTTACTTTGCGAATGAGAGCAAATAAATACAATACAGCAATACAATACTTTCTATAACATAGGCTTAAATGTCAAGCAAACGAAGCAAAGATGAGAGCAAGAAAACAAGTTAATGATAGTGCGAACATCGTTAGAAAAGTCAGTACTTCAGTACATAATGAAACTCACCGTACAAACATTTTACCAGTTCATCCGAAGTAGTGTGAGGAGGTCCTGAATAAAAAAAAACACATATTAAAAATTATAGTCAGAGATATTCAGTTTAAAAATGTGGGTAAATCTGAGTAACGTAATGCAGAGAGAGCGACTGATATACAGTAATATGAAATGAACATTTAAAGTACATTATTTGCAAATATTTTGTTGTTAGAATCAATTTTTCCCAAGAATTGTATATACATGTATGTATACCGTATCCAATTATGATTATATCAATTCACTGCTTATGATTGTATTGCGATATCCTATATTAACATGCTTATATGCATCTGATATTTATATGCAAATAAATTATGTTTAAAGTTTTCGCACTAAAAAATCTTAAATATTTATTTACATGTTTTTCTGTTTTAAAATTTCATTTCATTTTTTTTAAATGTCACAGATATTTTTAATTTGCTTCTTTTGAATTGTTGTCTTTAAATAGAGATATACAAATGTAGTAAAAAAAAATGCTGACATTCACTTTTGCTTCAGTTTAATTCGTATAAGAATGATTCTGCTTCATGAAACAGATACGTCATGTATATGTATATTTAACATACAGTATGATATGGAAATACATTAAGCCATCGGAAGGCTTCTATGTTTCCTTGTTGTTCAAATACTACTAATAATGTCGTGGCGTTCGGTCACAAATCCAAGATGGCCGCCAAAATCGCCACCAAATATTGAAATTCATGTTATAATAGATCATATAATCTGATAGAAAACACTGCAGTGTTAAAACTAAATCAATAGCACCACTTTCTTTAAATGTAAAAACTATTTAAGGTGTTAATGTGTAGAGTGCGCATCTAAACAAGAGCTGTCTGAGGACAGTGACCTCCACTTTACAAAGCTTGTCTCAAAATAATAGCTATAGGATGACTGAATTTGGACAGTTATATGATGCATGCTTTCTAAATCTAAGTATATCAAGGAATATATTCTAACAAAAACAAATAAATGTTGTGGCACTGTTCCCTGTGGGTTTTTACTTTCATTATGAAACACCAATAAATCTTTAATTAAAGGCCCAATAGCAATTTCTGAGATCTAAAACATTTTAATTAAAATTCTAAGTACAGTAGGGCAATACTTCTGCCTTAAACAGAGTTATCCTACTTGTACCACTTATGAGAGTGAAGATATATGTGAAGTTTAACTGATGTATGACTAATAGTTACCAAGATATGAGCATTTATGACTAGTAGTTACCATGATATGAGTATGTATGACTAGTAGTTACCATGATATGAGTATGTATGACTAGTAGTTACCATGATATGAGTGTATGACTAGTAGTTACAATATATTAGCGTGTATGACTAGTAGTTATCATATATTAGCGTGTATGACTAGTAGTTACGATATATGATAGTGTATGCCTTGTAGTTACCATGATATGAGCATGTATGACTTATAATTACCAGATATGAGTATGTATGACAAGTAGTTAGCTTGATATGAATATGTATGACTGACTAGTAGTTACCATCGTATGAGTATGTTTGACTAGTAGTTACCATATATGAGCGTGTATGACTAGTAGTTACCATGATATGAGTGTGTATGACTAGTAGTAACCATGATATGAGTATAAATGACTAGCAGTTACCACGATGTGAGCGTGTATGACCAGTAGTTACTGATGTGAGCATGTATGACTAGTAGCATGTATGACTAGTAATTACTGATGTGAGCATGTATGACTAGTAGTTACTGATGTGAGCATGTATGAATAGTAGTTACTGATGTGAGCATGTATGACTAGTAGTAACTGATGTGAGCGTGTATGACTAGTAGTTATTGATGTGAGCATGTATGACTAGTAGCATGTATGACTAGTAGTTACTGATGTGAGCATGTATGACTAACAGTTACTGATGTGAGCATGTATGACTAGTAGTTACCATGATGTGAGCATGTATGACTAGTAGTTACCATGATGTGAGCGTGCATGACTAGATGTTACCATGATGTGAGCTTTTATGACTAGTAGTTACTATGATTTGAGCATTTATGACTAGAAGTTGCCATGATGCGAGTGTGTTTGACTAGTAGTTACCATGATGTGAGCGTGTATGACTTGCAGTTACCATGATGTGAGCATATATGACTAGTAGTTACCATGATGTGAGCATGTATGACTAGTAGTTACCATGTGAGCGTATTTGACTAGTAGTTACCATGATATGAGCGTTTTCGACTAGTAATTACCATGATGTGAGCGTGTATGACTAGTAGTTACCATGATATGAGCGTGTTTGACTAGAAGTTATCATGATATGAGCGTGTTTGACTAGTAGTGACCACGATATGAGCATGTATGACTAGTAGTTACCATGATGTGAACATGTATGACTAATAGTAACCATGATGTGAGCATGCATGACTAGTAGTTACCAAGAAGTGAGCATGTTTGACTAGTAGTTACCATGATATGAGTGTATGGCTAGTAGTTAACGAGATAGTAACTTGTTATGGTGTTCATTATTTACCTGGCCAGACGGTTTCGTCAAACTCGAAGGTGTAAAGATAATATTGGCCATCTTTTTTCATCAACGATAACAGTAAATCTATATAACTGCAAGTAATATCATAAAATGGTTAGTAAAAATCAACCAATTTGGAAGTTAGTTTGTGAAGGGGTCCTTCATGGTAGAGTGGTCTAAGGCGCAGTCTCAACCATTAACCTCTCACCGCTTAGGTCGTAAGTTCGAGTCTCACGTGCTCCAAAATCTTAATGTGAAAAAGTTTTCCAGTTACTTTGGGAAGGACGGTGTTTCTACTCAGATTCATTCTGAGGTCTTCCTTCAACAATGAAACTGGATATGCAATATATAGCCTGAAATGTGTTGAAAATGGCGTTAAACCAAGTTAGGTTGTGTCAAGGGTTGGATTTCCGGAGTTGACATTGATGTACTTAGTCAAAATATTGCAATACTGTTAGGCAGGTAAAAATCACAATATTAATTAATTAAAAAAAGCTTATCACATGTATATCTATATGACGTCATCAGAGTGTAGTAGTGTACCCCCCTACCCCTCACCCCCCACACACACTCTAATAAGAACGGCATATAATTCTACTGCAAAACAGAGTTATCCAAATTGTCTCAAGAAATGAGTTCAAAGAGTGGGATTGAAGAAATGAAAGATATGAGTAAAGTATCATTTATGTTCAGCCAGTAGTCACCAAGATATTGGCTCAATATAGAACTCAAAACAAAATCCTACATCACAACTAGTTAAGTACAATACCGTATCCTATTTATCAACACGAGTTGTCAACAAAGCTCACCTCTGGGTGTCTAAGTCCAAAAAGGGCCATAACTGTGCCAAAAAAAATGCAATCCAGAGTTATACAAAGTTTCATTCACATCCAATGAGTGGCTGCATAGATATCTTAAACTTTAACGCAGAAGTTTAACCTGGGTGTCAACAGACGACGACGCAAACGACGCCGACGACACCGGGTCATGGCAATAGCTTTCCTTGGACTTCGTCCCAGTGAGCTAAAAAGTCCCAGTAAACATGAATTACACAACTACATACTACTGTAATAGACCTAAATCAGGCTGTCAATCAGCGATCAATAGTGTTTCCAGGGCCGCCATTTTCATTAGACAAGCAAAAGTAAACATTACACTGTATAACATTGTATTTACTTGGACAAATAACGCCACGTGGACAGTGCGCGGAGCGATAGTCACCCTCACGTCAATCAATCCACTCATTTCACATATAAGACCTAGAGCTACACTCTCCAAGAGATACCATTTACGCGTCTGCCATTGACTAACCAGATTGATGCGTACATAATAAAGACACACGCATGCTTACACTTTATGGTCCTCTGTGTTTATAGCAACAAGTGATCTGCTGTCGTACACGATATCGAATTGTCCGCAAGTCTCCCTATAAAACATAAAACAATGTAGGTTGGAAGGAACAAGAAGGTATGTATGAATTTGACCATTCTGCAGAAATAGGTAGCAAGACCCTATAGATAACCTCTTTCTGAACTGATAGTTAAAAGGCCAATAAGTATTCATAATCAATATTTTCAGTAAATGTACAACATTCATTTAAATTATAAAATTATGTCTATCGACCCATTTTTATTCACTGTTATTAAACATCAAGATATTCCTTCAACATTAGTTTTAGATTTGCTGTCAGCAGGACTGCTGTTTGATTAATGATTTAGCATTTAAAAATGTGAGGAGGAAGCAAGGAAAATAAAGGCGTAACATTCATCTTGTGTTACAGATTTAACTTCTTTAAGTTTGTGAACATTTTTGTTTCATTTCATTTCATTTAAAAAGTAGGAGTTAATAAATAAATGAATAAATTAGGAAACTTACACAGACAGATCAAACATATCAGCCACATATATGTTTATTCTTTTGTCTTTACTCTGAAGCACAAAGAAAAGGAAAGTTGACGTTTGCAATGCATCATATACAAAACTATGAAACTGGGTGTTCAACAGGAGTCATAGCACTGAGTCACCACAACAGCATAAACATAATGAAAATATAAATAATTATGGTAAGTACAGTACTTTGGAATGGTAAGTAGCGAAAGGTGTCACCGTGATGCTTCAAAGTGGTAAATAGGTACATGCAACCTCACTCTTCCCCAGTCATTACGTCATGAGGTGAGACCGTGTTAATAGAAGTAATTCGAACATTGCACCTGTATGTGTATGGCCCAGTCATCACATCTTGAGGTGAGACAGTGTTAACAGAAGTAGTCTAACATTGCAGCTGTATGTGTATGACTCAGTCATCACATCAGAGGTGAGACAGTGTTAATAGAAGTAGTCTGCACATTGTGGCTATATGTGTATGGCCCAGTCATCACATCTTGAGGTGAGACAGTGTTAATAGAAGTAATTCCAAAATTGCAGCTGTATGTGTATGGCTCAGTCATCACATCATGAGGTGAGACAGTGTTAATAGAAGTAGTCTAAACATTGCAGCTGTATGTGTATGGCCCAGTCATCACATCATGAGGTGAGACAGTGTTAATAGAAGTAGTCCGTCCATTGTGGCTGTATGTGTAAGGCCCAGTCATCACATCAGAGGTGAGACAGTGTTAACAGAAGTAGTCCAAACATTGCAGCTGTATGTGTATGGCCCAGTCATCACATCATGCGGTGAGACCGCGTTAACAGAAGTAGTCCAAACATTGTAGCTGTATGTGTAAGGCCAAGTCATCACATCAGAGGTGAGACCGTGTTAATAGAAGCAGTCCGCCCATTGTGGCTGTTTGTGTATGGCCCAGTCATCACATCATGAGGTGAGACATTGTTAACAGAAGTAGTCCAAACATTGCAGCTGTATGTGTATGGCCCAGTCATCACATCATGAAGTGAGACCGTGTTAACAGAAGTAGTCCGCCTAATGTGGCTGTATGTGTATGGCCCAGTCATCACATCATGAAGTGAGACCGTGTTAACAGAAGTAGTCCACCTAATGTGGCTGTATGTGTATGGCCCAGTCATCACATCATGAAGTGAGACCGTGTTAACAGAAGTAGTCCAAACATTGCAGCTGTATGTGTATGGCCCAGTCATCACATCATGAGGTGAGACAGTGTTAAAAGAAGTAGTCCAAACATTGCAGCTGTATGTGTATGGCCCAGTCATCACATCATGCGGTGAGACCGCGTTAACAGAAGTAGTCCAAACATTGCAGCTGTATGTGTAAGGCCAAGTCATCACATCATGAGGTGAGCCAGTGTTAACAGAAGTAGTCCGCCCATTGCAGCTGTATGTGTATGGCCCAGTCATCACATCATGAGGTGAGACAGTGTTAACAAAAGTAGTCCAAACATTGCACCTGTATGTGAATGGCCCAGTCATCACATCATAAGGTGAGACAGTGTTAACAGAAGTACTCTAAACATTGCAGCTGTATGTGTATGGCACAGTCATCACATCATGAGGTGAGACAGTGTTAACAGAAGTATTCCAAACATTGCAGCTGTATGTGTATGGCCCAGTCATCACATCAGGGGTCAGATAGTGTTAATAGAAGTAGTCCGCCCATACAGGCTATATGTGTATGGCCCAGTCATCACATCAGAGGTGAGACAGTGTTAACAGAAGTATTCCAAACATTACAGCTGTATGTGTATGGCCCAGTCATCACATCAGAAGTGAGACAGTGTTAACAGAAGTAGTCCAAACATTGCAGCTGTATGTGTATGGCCCAGTCATCACATCATGAGGTGAGACAGTGTTAATAGATGTAGTCCGCCTATTGCAGCTGTATGTGTATAGCCCAGTCATCACATCAGAGGTGAGACCGTGTTAACAGAAGTAGTCCGCCTATTGTTGCTGTATGTGTATGGCCCAGTCATCACATCATGAGGTGAGACAGTGTTAACAGAAGTAGTCCGCCTAATGTGGCTGTATGTGTATGGCCCAGTCATCACATCATGAGGTGAGACAGTGATAACAGAAGTAGTCCAAACATTGCAGCTGTATGTGTATGGCCCAGTCATCACATCATGAGGTGAGACCGTGTTAAAAAAAGTAGTCCAAACATTGCAGCTGTATGTGTATGGCCCAGTCATCACATCAGAGGTGAGACAGTGTTAACAGAAGTAGTCCAAACATTGCAGCTGTATGTGTATGGTCCAGTCATCACATCTTAAGGTGAGACAGTGTTAACAGAAGTAGTTCGCCCATTGCAGCTGTATGTGTATGGCCCAGTCATCACATCTTGAGGTGAGACAGTGTTAACAAAAGTAGTCCAAACATTGCAGCTGTATGTGTATGGCCCAGTCATCACATCATGAGGTGAGATCTTGTTAACAGAAGTAGTCTAAACATTGCACCTGTATGTGTATGGCCCAGTCATCACATCATGAGGTGAGACAGTGTTAACAGAAGTAGTCTAAACATTGCAGCTGTATGTATATGGCCCAGTTATCACATCATGAGGTGAGACAGTGTTAACAGAAGTATTCCAAACATTACAGCTGTATGTGTATGGCCCAGTCATCACATCAGGGGTCAGACAGTGTTAATAGAAGTAGTCCGCTCATACAGGCTATCTGTGTATGGCCCAGTCATCACATCAGAGGTGAGACAGTGTTAACAGAAGTATTCCAAACATGACAGCTGTATGTGTATGGCCCAGTCATCACATCAGAGGTGAGACAGTGTTAACAGAAGTAGTCCGCCCATTGTGGATGTATGTGTATGGCCCAGTCATCACATCATGAGGGGAGACAGTGTTAACAGAAGTAGTCCAAACATTGCAGCTGTATGTATACGGCCCAGTCATCACATCATGAGGTGATACCGTGTTAACAGAAGTAGTCCGCCTATTGTTGCTGTATGTGTATGGCCCAGTCATCACATCATGAGGTGATACCGTGTTAACAGAAGTAGTCCGCCCATTGTGGATGTATGTGTATGGCCCAGTCATCACATCATGAGGGGAGACAGTGTTAACAGAAGTAGTCCAAACATTGCAGCTGTATGTATACGGCCCAGTCATCACATCATGAGGTGAGACAGTGTTAACAGAAGTAGTCCGCCCATTGTGGCTGTATGTGTATGGCCAAGTCATTACATCATGAGGTGATAC
The DNA here is from genome assembly GCA_029582155.1 of Panopea generosa. Lineage (NCBI taxonomy): Eukaryota > Metazoa > Mollusca > Bivalvia > Adapedonta > Hiatellidae > Panopea > Panopea generosa. Next base: position 29,502,938 of record CM055901.1, on the reverse strand, counting down.
CGTGTTAACAGAAGTAGTCCGCCCATTGTGGCTGTAGTTGTATGGCCCAGTCATCACATCATGAGGTGAGACAGTGTTAACAGAAGTAGTCCGCCCATTGTGGCTGTATGTGTATGGCCCAGTCATCACATCAGAGGTGATACCGTGTTAACAGAGGTAGTCAACACATTGTGGCTGTATGTGTATGGCCCAGTCATCACATCATGAAGTGAGACAGTGTTAACAGAAGTAGTCCGCCCATTGTGGCTGTATGTGTATGACCCAGTCATCACATCAGAGGTGATACCGTGTTAACAGAGGTAGTCAACACATTGCAGCTGTATGTGTATGGCCCAGTCATCACATCATGAGGTGAGACCGTGTTAACAGAAGAAGTCTGAACATTACAGCAGTATGTGTATGGCCCAGTCATCACATCATGAAGTGAGACCGTGTTAACAGAAGAAGTCTGAACATTACAGCAGTATGTGTATGGCCCAGTCATCACATCATGAGGTGAGACAGTGTGAATAGAAGTAGTCCGCCCATTGTGGCTGCATGTGTTTGGCCCAGTCATCACATCAGAGGTGAGACAGTGTTAACAGAAGTAGTCTAAACATTGCAGCTGTATGTGTATGGCCCAGTCATCACATCGGAGGTGAGACAGTGTTAATAGAAGTAATCTAAATATTGCACCTGTATGTGTATGCATTGCATTTTCGGTAATTGCTTTAAAAAGTGTATGGTCTTATGCTCCTTTTGAACTACCATTCAAATTTTAAAATAAAGTTACATTCTATAAAAGGAAATGGTTCGACATACTGATATTTTGAAATAAAATGCATTTAAATTAAATAAGCTGGTTTATTACCTTGTATAGTTTTCCAACATTCTTTATTTCTTCAACTTCTACTTCTATATGGCTTTCCTCAAACAACTCTTTGATTGGTTGTTCTGCTAGTTCAGCACCGCATACTGTATGTCCCTGATTATACATCCTGGTGTTAGAAGGGTTGGAAATTAAACACAAACAGCAGAATGAGTGTGTGTTTAGTGGCCTTGAACCATTGTTATTTTTATAAATGTTAAACTGTTTTTACTTCAAAATAAACAACTTTCATAGTTCAACTATAGCCATGATATTTCTTCTCGTTACTTATGATATGAATGTTTATATACATATGTAACAGTAAGATTGTGAAACCAGGGATTTCATGAAATCCCTGAAAATTTCAGTAATTTCACGAAATTACTGTTTCACTCAGGGATTTCATGAAATCCCTGAAAATTCCAGTAATTTCATGAAATCCCTGAAATATGGGCAGGGATTTTACACTATCTTACTGGCTGATTTCAGTAAATCTGTGTAATTCTATTTTAGTTAACTTACTATACAGTTGTGTTTTTTTTCTGATTATTACATCACTCATTAGCACAAACAGTGTCAGGGAGCCACTTCTACTGATGTGCACTACCAGGAAAAAGGTGTTTGTCAGGACAATAGGGGTGGGCCTGGGTGTCGGTCTGACCATATGTCAATTATTTTGAGTCACACCAGGTCAATAGGTGTGGGCCTGGCAAATGGCTTCACCTGAGCCCTGTCCTTTTAAAAAGGCATCCCGGTTCAGCCCATTCAGTATAGATTTACTTTCATGCAAGATGTCTTCTGATAGTATGAAACCCCGTCATCCACAAAGCCAAGGTTCTGTAGAACGTGCAAATGGAGACATCAAGGACATGTTAGTGGCATTGATGGCAGACAATGAAACACAGGACTGGGCTACAGGCATCAAGTTTGTACAATTCCAGAAGAACTCAGCACATCACTCGGGGATTAAGTGTTCACCATACTCGGCCATGTTTGGGTGTGAAGCTCGAGTGGGCTTAACCTCTTCAGCACTACCCACAGAAGTGATCTACAGGATGGAGAGTGAGGATGATCTTCTGGCTGCTTTCTCGTGTAGCACACCTCATACACAAGAAGCTGACATCATACAAGTCATCTCAAGCAGCACAACTCCTTCTCATGAAACTGACAGCATTACAGCCTCCTCAAGCGGCTCAGCTTCTTCTCATGAAACTGACAGCATACCAGCCTCCTCAAGCAGCCCAACATCTCCACATGAAACTGACAGTATACCAGCCGACTTAAGCAGCCCAACTTCTACACCAGCTTACCATGAAGACACTGTACTTATCATACTGCCTTCTACCAGTGAAATGAACCCGCCAGACCATTCCCAGATATCCCCATCAGTCACCACCACACTAATCTTGGAAGACCACACTATCCAGATCAGGAAGCGTAGAGCTGAAGCCTATGCAGCACTACTATCTCAGGCAGAGAGGATGGTGAAACGCAGCCGTGTGGATCTCAAAACCGGTGTGCCTGGGGACAATGTGGCTGTTCCTATACCGGCAGTAGATCGTGGCAGAGGGGAACCTCGTAACATTCTTGGTGTCATCGTCAACAGAGATGTCGACACTGACCAGTACAAGATTGCTGTAAAGGCAGGTGTTTTAAAGGGACAATACTCCAGGAACCAGTTTGATCTGTGTCCTCAGCGATTACTGACAGAAGCTGATGTTAGTCAGGAGAATGTAACGTCACTTCGTTCTGCTGTTATTGCGGAATCTTCATCTGGTGGGCAAGGTTTTACCAAGTGCAACTGCAACGGTCCAAAAAAGTGCCAGTCCAACAGATGCAAATGTTTTAAAGCAAAGCTGAAGTGTAACTCAAGATGTCATTCCAGCCTCACATGCTCCAACAAATAAACTTTTGATAGATATGCCCAATATACAATGGGAAATGTGTGCCGCATTAATCAGTTACTGCAGTGCTCATTGCACTTTACTGCAGTGCCTTTTTTAAACACAATCATCAAAGTGCTTTCCTTGAGACCTGTTTTACCAACCCACCATACCTTCCCCCTTTCTTCTATGTTTCATTCTGTTTTTATTTAAACCCTTTACTGCCAAAAGCAATTCTGCGCATGTGCAACATTGTATCTGCTGCATTTTCAAACTTCGGAGATTAACTTAATTTTGGCGAAAATATTGGCCGAGTGTCAAACAGCTTGGATCCGGATGAGACGCCAAGTGTCTCATCCTGATCTAAGCTGTTTCCATATAACACTATAGTTTAAGGTAAGCAGTGAAGGGTTTAATTGTCAATAAATTAGATGCTGGTAAATTGATGAGTTTTACTGTTTTCTCTCTGATTCACAACAGTTTGCAGTTTGAAATTTTGGCGAAAATATTGGCCGAGTGTCAAACAGCATGGATCCGGATGAGACGCCGAGTTACTCGGTGTTTCATCCTGATCTAATCTGTTTCCATGTAACACTATAGTTTAAGGTAAGCAGTGAAGGGGTTTATTGTCATTGTAAGTTTGCAGTTTGGTTGAACTACGCAAGAAACTATACCTGAAATGTATACCTGATTATTCAAATGTATCAATAAATAAAAAATCACCAGATGTATTGTCTGCTTATTTCCTCTTCAGGGATTTCATGAAATCCCTGACTACATTTTTCAGGGATTTCACGAAATTACTGGAATTTTCAGGGATTTCATGAAATCCCTGAGTGAAACAGTAATTTCGCGAAATTACTGAAATTTTCAGGGATTTCATGAAATCGCTGGTTTCACAATCTTACTGTAACATATATATACATTTATTCTTAAAAAAGGTGTCCTTGATTCTTTAGTTGTAAAACATGTATATACATTTAATATTACTGTTTATGATATAACAAAAATAAAATGTTACATTCACTTTTGTCTAAAAATATGGATGTTATAATCTGTTTGTTTCTGTATATTTTTCAATAATGGAAACTGACGTCAGCTTTCGTAACGAGAGATTGTAAAGATGATCATTTTGGGGGCATTTATCAAAGCATGATTCCCAACTTAGCCCTGAAAGGTGAGACGTGTAAGGAATCATTGACCTGATGGATGTTGTGACTGGGCTGGTTATCATATATGAAAACAGAGCTCACTGTAACAAGGAAACCCTCGTCTACATAATAATTTTAAATTAATCTGATGTTAGAAGTAAGATATAGATGGCTTCAATATGTATGGAGGCATAGCCACCAGTTATCCATTTTCCTAACGCAATAAGTTCCTAGTTAACCACATAATTTTTGCGAAAAATATCTAGTTATCTAATAAATTAACGCGATAAGTTTCTAGTTGAGATAAATATCTTAACTAGAGTAAATGTATGTTAGTACCCATTACTGCCACCACTTATCTAGTTAACTATCGCGAAAAGAAATCTTGTTATCTAGATAACAAACGCGATAAGTTTCCATTTAAGATAAACATCTTAACACGAAAAGTTGCCTATTTACTGCTCTGCAACTGCTTAGCTAACTGAATAACTAGATAATGTTCGTGTTACCAGTTATTTAATATTCGGAATACTTGGTTTTTACTCATTAAATCGCTAAACAGTCTCTATTCGAGTGGTTACGATTGGTTTGTAAAGTGACGGGCATGGATGAGGGAAGTTCAAATATAGTACATGTACATACATGTGTTGTCTAGTATATATATATATATATCTAATTTTCTTAGCCATAGTAGCTTGGTTTACATTGCCATTAGTCGGTACCTGTTGTTTTTTGGGATTTAGTTTAAATAAATGTTTATTGTTAAACATGTCAGGTGAAAGTTTGATTTGTTTTGAAAAAAAATATCTCCGACTACCTGACGCATGTCCTGTAAATGGCAAACGCCAATTTAAAACTATCTGCCTGACAAGGCTTTTTTAATCAAAAGCACTATTAGAAAGTTTGGTTGAAAAATAAAGACTAAACAATAAACTATATATTGTTTAACAATAAATATACTATAAACTATGGTAAAAATGTGTTTATTGACAAGGATGCCCTCGCTGTGTATGTGCAACTAGACGTTATACGTTCTACTATGGAGTAGTCTTGACAATAATAATATTCGTTCATTAAACGTATTTAAAGGGCAATAGCTCCGCTAAAAGCTGATGAACATAAACACCCCGACAACACACGCAATTCGACTTCATACAGATATTTCTTACCAAGTTTCATGAAAATTTGAAGAGTACCTAAGTTGGAGTAGTCCGGACAAGAAAAGCCTGACATACGAACGTGCGTTCTCACGAATATTACATTGTGAGGCGTTTCTTTTGTTTAAAAAAGCTACATAATGTAAATAAAGAAAAAAAGAAAAATAACAAAATAAAACAATATCTATAGTTTTTCAAAGATCCACAACAGGTCTAGACACTAACTTTTTAAATGGATAACCAGAAGACTACCAAGGTAGTCTGATTTCATCGAAAATAAAAGTGTAACATTAATACCAAAAGAAATAGAAAAATCGGCACCGAAAACGTTCTGTATAAATCCCCAAATAGTGTTACATCTGTAAATGTATCTTACAATGAACTTATATGGAAAGCGTTTTATTCAAATTTTAAAATAATTATTATTCATGTAGTTCATGTTTTAATGTACTTGTTTTATCAGCCAAGAACATTTATACATGTTAATTCGATTAGCAAAATCTACCCGCTTATCGTACCTGTGATAACCACTTTATTAACTTATCTGTACTTGTTGGAAAGCCATCAGCCTTCAATAAATCCTATTGTCAATTCAATAGGGGGGGGGGGGAGGGGGGGGATGTTGCTAAGATTAAAAATACCCACCAAATAGTTTTGTTTTTAATTGGTTAAAATAGATCACATGTGCTAGTAACATGGTAAAATTCATTAAACACCTTTGAGTTAACGGGTTAGGAATTAGTCGCAGCGTAGCTTATTAGTTGCATTCTTTAGTTTTCGGATTTCAACGTTCACAATGTAGTTCTTAAGTAACGCAGTGGTTTCAGCCGATAGGCGCGACGCGTGGATTCTGCGAACGTGCTTAATGCTTAATCAGGATTTCTAACTAACATTTTTCTCATTTTAACTTCAAACAGGAACAATAACAACTTCAGACAAATATGTTAAATAGCAGTGACTATGCAACTCTGTACTATATTACTATAGTGTATATCTGCGGACATGCGATGTACAAGTAATTTTTCTGTTACACTTATATGATTGTATGAAAGTGTATATACTGTTATTTACTAAACGGATGTTTATGTTGTATCATTACGTTTATTGAATATACATATTGAAATACAATGGCTGAACTTTACACCAAGTGTTTATTTTCAATCATTGCCGCCTTCAACCGTTACCGGTAGGACAAAACATTTCATAGATGTTACAAAATCCACAAGAAATGAAGCAAAACAATAAAAAGCTATATCCCAAAACAACAGATGCCGGCTAATGGAAATGTAAACCAAGCTAATTTTACTAAAAACATTAGAAAATATACTAGACAACACATAAACTATATGGTCTCAGCATTAAAATAAAAGTAAACATCCTTAGTTATATTTAAACTCTCCTCAACCATCTGCGCTGCTTTACAACCAATCGTAACCACTTGGCCCTTTCTGAGAAAAAGGGAATGCTTTGTGGTATATTGAGTAAAAAAACAAAGTATTCCGAATATTAAATAACTTGTAACACGAACATTATCTAGTTATCCAGTTAGCTAAGTAGATATCTGGTGGCAGTTGCAGAGCAGTAAATAAGCAACTTTTCGCGTTAAGATATTTATCGTAACTGGAATCTTATCGCCTTAGTTAACTAGAAAACTACGGTAGATAGTTTTCGCAATAGTTAACTAGATAAGTGGTGGCAGTAAGTGGCATTAACAGTGATTGATTTATTTTAATCATGTTATTTATCGTACTAAGAAACTTCCTTGTTACAATGAGCTTTGTGTTCATATATGATACCCAGCCAAGTCACAACATCCATCAGGTCAACACACACACACACACACACACACATACACACTGTGTATATATCTAACTTACGTCTTTTAATACAGATTTGTTCTCTATGCAGAGATTGGTCCATTTTTTAGTGTGCATGTTAACAATCCTTTGAAAAACAACAACACAGTTATATGCTAATTGAATACAAAAGTTTATACTTATTTATTTTAGCTTGATTCCGAAGAAAGCTCAAAGTGTACATGACCCGCTTTCGACTCGGTTTCCTGGATAGAACTAGTACAGTGGTTTTTTGAAAGGCTGGCGCGAGTGACCTATTTTCTATCGACTACACTACCGCATTGCTTATTGAATAAAATGGTACATGTATATAATTTGTTACTGACCATATCAGGTCTGGTGATTTTCCACACAGTGGTACAAATATTGATTTTTTCTTCCCTTCAAACATTTTGTCGCCAAAGTTATCAAAAACTCTGAAAATATAAGACATCATTGAATTTAATGAATAACACTGTACATACATGACAGTAGATCCAGGAACAGTAACAATATGTGCACGCTGAACCTGTTGCAGAGGCAATTACAGTATGAAATACAGAAATAACCTGTACCAGAGTAGCAAGACATGGAGGCAAAAGTTGTTGCGGTTAAATATATGTACATAAACAGCAATGTACAGACACGGTAACATAATTCGAAGCTACAGAGGCAGTTTAAATATTAGCGTACATTCTCAGTTTGTACCAGGATTCCAAGATGCCAATGGAATTTAAACAACACATACGGACACAGTTTGTCTGTATCTTACGGAAACACTTTAAACAACATCATACAAGTTGGTACTATAAATGCAAGATGCGGTTTAAACAACATAATGATAAAACAAACATGAACAAGAATTAATTTCAGATTGCAGAGGCGCATTCTAATTAACATCGATTACAAAAAGTATAACAAAAATAAAAGGTGAGGAGGGGAGGGTGTGTGCCACTTGTGGGGAGGAGTGGTGGTACTGAAGTTGAAGTTGGGCGGAGAGTTTCTTACTTATTGATAATTGATAGAGCAGAATTTAAAAAGAAAAACATCACACTGACATTTTTCTACGCTCTGTTATGGTCGATCTACAAAATGTATCAAACATAAGCAGACACAGATGAGTGTAGTAGTTGCATTAATTTATTAAAGGACTCACACCACTATTATTTCCCTTGAGTACTCCAGACCTACAGATGAAGGTGATAGAAATAAAACTTTAGCTCTCTTTTTTCAGGGTTTTGTATTGCAGAGTTTTAATTTTTTCCTACCATGTGTTAAATGGTCAGTACTTTGGAAATTACCACTGAAAATTTGATGCTGATACCAGATTTCTGGGCATTTCTGTGTCATTTCAGAATTGTAGATTCGAACCGTATCGTGGGCGAATAGTTGACATATATTACTCTGGAAATTGATAGGTATCACAAAACTATTGAATTAAAAAAAAACCTGGTTAATGTATGCTTTTTTCACCTTTATAATTGCATATATTAAACCAGCGAAGAATTTGAGTCAAGACAAAAGCTGCAGATTTTGTTTTTTCACTGTGTTTTGGACATAAATGTTACAATAGAGTCCTATGGGAAATGTAATATTGGTGTGACACGTAAATACAATACAACAAAAGTACGTACGCGTCATATTTTGGCTGGTGGAATCCAACATCTCCAATAGCCCAGTTATCTATCCACGTGGCATTATTTCTCTGGCCCTCCTTTAAACTCTCCTTTTCAGCTGTTCTTGAACACATGCTTTGTTGTTATCCAACTAAATGTTAGAAAGAAGTTGTCAAACTTTATGGGTTATCTGGTGGAAATATATATGCCTAATTTATCAATATTTAACTAATTTGAATACTTTTGCAAGGAACTATATAAGATTATCTTTAATTCCTTGACTAATGTATCACGATACACATTTAAATCTTTGATAGTTGATATGTTGTTTAATGAGTTAACTTTAAATCAATTTTTTATTACAAATACGTGGCAATGCTTCTGTATTTATTTTATGTTAATGAAGTTTTTGTATTTTATATGACTTATTGAATACATATTTCACGAATAAATAAATAAAAAAGTGTTTATTCTGGACTTCTGGTATCAAAGGAAGAGACGATGACAAACAAGTAAATTCAGCAGTTATTTAATTTACCCAGTATAACAGAAGCCTGCAGTTCTACATCATATATTTGGTTGTGTGCACCATACATACGTGTTTCGATAGAATATATTATATCGGACATAGAACTACAGATGCCTGTAGTTATATCAGATACATACATAACTACCATTTTACTTTATAACGGATGTATAACAGATGTAACATAATATTTAAAACTAAAAATGATGAAAGAAAACTATTGTACCCACTCATATTGAATCAACTATTTTGGGGCACTTTGACTAAGGTTGAGGGGCCCACACAAGCGAATTAATTGTTTGTCTCTGGTCTACGCACTATTACTGAATAAGTACATCTAATTTGCATCTATTTGCTTTTCTGATAGTCACTAATAGATGTAATGTTCAATTAGAACACACTGTAGTTGTTCTTCTATTATCTTCATATACATACATTCTAATAATCAATAATACCAGTGACTTGTAAAGATTATAAAGTCTCTATATAAGTCCTTGATTATACGAACAAAAATTATTACGCAATGAAAGCAAAACTGTCCACTGCTATAGGTTATACCTTACTGAAATCTCTCTAACATTTTTATATAATTTCAGTAAGATCACGTATCTCTCAACATGTCATGTCCTCAAAATATGTTGAATGATAAAACAGATACGAATGTTTCCCGATGATAATGAATTTAATCACTATCTTAATTTGCTTTGTTTATTATAGAATAAAATGTAAAGTGAAATGAACCTATACCTTTTGCAGGGGAAGTAACTCTATTGAAAGTGATTACAGTGAATAGTTATTGTTTTATAAGCTTAGACAGTGTTTTACTACACAGATATATATATGTGTGTGTGTGTGTGTGTGTGTGTGTGTGTGTGTGTGGACCAATCTGGTATCGATACATCCGTGAAGCTAATTAAGACACGAGTGTATCCACGAGACAGTCCTAACATGTCACAGATATATGTAGCCTACATGGGCGTAGGAGCGTTTCAATGAGGGGTGTGTGTGTGTGGGGGGGGGGGGGGGTGCGGAGCTCAGGATAGAGTGTATGAGGATGTATGAGAAAGTATATGCTCCCCGCCCCCCCCCCCCCCCCCGCAACCTGAACATTGGGCCCCCACCCCGCTCATACGCCCACAAGCCTATATCAGTATATTAAAACAAATCGGCGATGCTGATTATGACTGCGAGTCACTGATACAGCCCGTAGTACAGCTGGATGCAGATCAAATACAGCGTAGAATATGGTGTACAATCGGGGTCAAAAGCACCGGTACCGGTACCCTGATTGTACACCATAGTAAACTGGCTGCTTATTAATATTAGATCTGTCGGGGGACGCATTGAAAACCCGTCAAATGGCCCCATAGAGATATGACCCTCGTGTTGTTTCTTTGAATGTTTTTTATTTGCTCACAAAAGAACCTACGAGAAGCTTTGAATTCAGTTTTGCAACTCTACCTACAAAACTGATTTTAAGCACGAACCGCACGTGCAAATGTAAATATGTAATGGGTCAGTGCTTTATCGTTCGAACAATTCAATATTTATTAAAATCTGTCCAGTTGTATTGAATATTTAAATAAACAAAACATGTAAAAACGAGTCGCTTAGTTATACCAAACTGCTGCAAAGAGTATAGAGGTATTGAGCGAACACAAACTGATGGATATTTGACATTTGACCTTTCAGAATGAACTTAACCTCTGTTGTATGCAACTGGAAGCAGAGTGTTACACATCGTCTCTACGAGGTGAACATCTTTGTTAAGTTTATCAAATTCCATTTTAGGTTTTTTAGAAGATTTGGGTCGGACACGAAAACATGCCTGTTAGACCTTTAACCTTAAAGTATGACATTGACCGTAATCGCACATGACTGGAAACTAGACTCTGCGCGTCACCGCAATAGATCAAATTCCTTCAAAGGGTTTAGAACATAATTATGATGTAGACACATAATGTTACAGATGGACAAGCAAAGTGACAGATAGGTGGAGACCACTCTTATATCCACTTTCCGATATGTGGACAAAATGACAGACCACTACTATATCCCCTTTCCGATATGTGGACAAAATGACAAGATCACTCCTATATCCCATTTCCGATATGTGGATAAAATGACAGACCACTCCTATATCCCCATTCCGATATGTGGACAAAATAACAGACCACTCATATATCCCTTTTCCGATATGTGGACAAAATGACAAGACCACTCCTATATCCCCTTTCCGATATGTGGACAAAATGACAAGACCACTCCTATATCCCCTTACCGATATGTGGACAAAATAACAGAACACTCCTATATCCCCTTTTCGCCATATGGACAAAATGACACAGATGGAGAGCACTCCTATATCCCCATTCTGCCATGTGAAAAAAATGACAGACAGATGGAGACCACTCCTATATTCACTTTCCACCATGTGGACAAAATGAGAGACAGGAGGAGAACACTCCTATATCCCCTTCCCCCCGTGTGGACAAAATGACAGACAGATGGAGAACACACCTATATCCCCATTCCCCCCGTGTGGACAAAATGACAGACAGATGGAGAACACTCCTATATCCCCATTCCCCCATGTGGACAAAATGACAGACAGGTGGATAACACTCATATATCCCCATTACCCCATGTGGACAAAATGACAGACAGGTGGAGAACACACCTATATCCCCATTCCGCCATGTGGACAAAATGACAGACAGGTGGAGAACACTCCTATATCCCCATTTCGCCATGTGGACCAAATGACAGACAGGTTGAGACCTCTCCTATATCCCCTTTCCGCCATGTGGACAAAATGACAGACAGGTGGAGACCTCTCCTATATCCCCATTCCGCCATGTGGACAAATTAACAGACAAGTGGAGAACACTCCTATATCCCCTTTCCGCCATGTGAACAAAATGACAGACAGGTGGAGACCATTCCTATATCCCCATTCCGCAATGTGGACAAAATAACAGACAGGTGGAGAACACACCTATATCTCCATTCCACCATATAGACAAAATGACAGACAGGTGGAGACCACTCCTATATCCCCTTTCCGCCATGTGGACAAAATGACACAGGTGCAGAACACTCCTATATCCCATTTCCGCTATGTGGACAAAATGACAGACAAGCGGAGAACACTCCTATGTCCCCATTCCGCCATGTGGACAAAATGACAGACAGGTGGAGAACACTCCTATATCCCCATTCCGCCATGTGGACAAAATGACAGACAGGTGGAGTCCTCGCCTATATCGCCTTTCCGCCATGTGGACAAAATGACAGACAAGTGGAGACCTCTCCTATATCCCCTTTCCGCCATAGGGACAAAATGACACAGATGATGAACACTCCTATATCCCATTTTTGCCATGTGGACAAAATGACAGACAGGTGGAGACCACTCCTGTCTCCATTCCCCCATGTGGACAAAATGACAAACAGATGGAGAACACTCATATATCCCCATTCCCCCATGTGAACAAAATGACAGATAGATGGAGAACACTCATATATCCCCATTCCGCCATGTGGACAAAATGACAGACAGGTGGAGAACACTCCTATATCCCCATTCCGCCATGTGGACAAAATGACAGACAGGTGGAGACCATTCCTATATCCCAATTCTGCAATATGGACAAAATGACAGACAGGTGGAGAAACTCCTATAGCCCCATTCCGCCACATGGACAAAATGACAGACAGGTGGAGACCACTCCTACATCCCCTTTCCGATATGTAGTCAAAATGACAAGACCACTTCTATATCCAATTTCCGATATGTGGTCAAAATGACAAGACCACTCCTATATCCCCTTTCCGATATGTGGACAAAATAACAGACCACTCCTATTTCGCTTTTTCGCCATATGGACGAAATGACACAGGTGGAGAGCACTCCTATATCCCCATTCTGACAGACAGGTGGAGACCATTCCTATATCCACTTTCCACCATGTGGACAAAATGACAGATAGGTGGAGAACACACCTATTACCCCATTCCGCAAGAGGACAAAATGATAAACAGCTGGAGAACACTCCTATATCCCCATTCCCACGTGTGGACAAAATGACAGACAGATGGAGAACACTCCTATATCCCCATTCCCCAATGTGAACAAAATGACAGACAGGTGGAGAACACGCATATATCGCCATTCCGCCATATGGACAAAATGACAGACAGGTGGAGAACACTCCTATATCTCCATTCCGCCATGTGGACACAATGACAGACAGGTGGAGACCATTCCTATATCCCCATTCCGCAATGTGGACAAAATGGCAGACAGGAGGAGACCTCTCCTATATACTATTTCTGCCATATGGACAAAATGACACAGGTGGAGAACACTCCTATATCCCAATTCCGCTATGTGGACAAAATGACAGACAGGTGGAGACCACTCCTGTATCCCCATTACGCCATGTGGATAAAATGACAGACAGGTGATGAACACTCCTATATCCCCATTCCCCCATGTGAACAAAATGACAGACAGGTGGAGAACACGCCTATATCCCCACTAGCCATGTGGACAAAATGACAGACAGGTTGAGACCTCTCCTATATCCCCTTTCGGCCATGTGGACAAAATGACAGACAGGGTGAGACCTCACTCCTATATCCCATTTCCGCTACGTGACAAAATTACAGACAGGTGGAGACCACTCTTATGTCCCCATTCCCCCATGTGGACAAAATGACAGACAGATGGAGAAAACTCCTATATCCCCATTCCCCCATGTGAACAAAATGACAGACAGGTGGAGAACACTCCTATATCCCATTCCGCCATGTGGTCAAAATGACAGACAGGTGGAGAACACTCCTATATCCCATTCCGCCATGTGGTCAAAATGACAGACAGGTGGAGAACAGTCCTATATCGTCATTCCGCCATGTGGACAAAATGACAGACAGGTGGAGAAACTCCTATATCCACTTTCCGCCATATGGACAAAATGACAGACAGGTGGAGAAACTCCTATATCCCAATTCCGCCATATGGACAAAATGAAGACAGGTGGAGACCACTCCTATATCCCCTTTCCGCCATGTGGACAAAATGACACAGGTGAAAAACACTCCTATATCCCATTTCTGCTATGAGGACAAAATGACAGAGAGGTGGAGAACACTCTTATATCCCCATTCCGCCATGTGGACAAAATGAGAGACAGATTATGAACACTCGTATATCCCCATTCCTCAATGTGAACAAAATTACCGACAGGTGGAGAACATTCATATATCCCCATTCCGCCATGTGGACAAAATGACAGACAGGTGGAGAACATTCCTATATCCCCATTCCGCCATTTGGATAAAATGACAGACAGGTTGAGACCTCTCCTATATCCCCTTTCCGCCATGTTGTCAAAATGACAGACAGGTGGAGACCTCTCCTATATGCCCTTTCTGCCATGTGGACACAATGACAGACAGGTGGAGACCTCTCCTATATCCACTTTCCGCCATGTGGACAAAATAACAGACAGGTTGAGACCACTCCTATATCCCCTTTCTGCAATGTGGACAAAATGACAGACAGGTTGAGACCTCTACTATATCCCATTTCCGCCATGTGGACGCAATGACAGACAGGTGGAGACCTCTCCTATATCCCCTTTTCGCCATGTGGAAAAAATTACAGACAGGTGGAGACTTCACATATATCCCCTTTTCGCCATATTGACAAAATGACACAGGTGGAGAACACTCCTTTATCCAATCTCCGCTATGTGGACAAAATGACAGACAGGTGGCGACCACTCCTATGTCTTCATTCTCCCATGTGGACAAAATGACAGACAGATTGAGAACACTCCTATATCCCCATTCCCCCATTTGAACAAAATGACAGACAGGTGAAGAACACTCATATATCCCCATTCCGTCATGTGGACAAAATGACAGACAGGTGGAGAGCACTCCTATATCCTTATTCCGCCATGTGGACAAAATGACAGACAGGTGGAGACCATTCCTATATCCCCATTCCGCCATATCGACAAAATGACAGACATGTGGAGACCACTCCTATATCCCCTTTCTGATATGTGGACAAAATGACAAGACCACTCCTATATCCCATTTCCGATATGTGGATAAAATGACAAGACCACTCCTATATCCCCTTTCCGATATGTGGACAAAATAACAGACCACTCCTATATCCCTTTTTCGCCATATGGACAAAATGACACAGATGGAGACCACTCCTATAACCACTTTCAACCATATTGACAATATGACAGACAGGTGGAGAAACTCCTATATTCCAATTCCGCCATATGGACAAAATGAGAGACAGGTTGAGCAACTCCTATATCCCCATTCCGCCATATGGACAAAATGACAGACAGGTGGAGACCACTCCTATATCCCCATTCCGCGATGTGGACAAAATGGCAGACAGGGGGAGACCTCTCCTATATACTATTTCTGCCATATGGACAAAATGACACAGGTGGAAAACTCTCCTATATCCCATTTCCGCTATGTGGACAAAATGACAGACAGGTGGAGACCACTCCTATGTCCCCATTCCGCCATGTGGACAATCTGACAGACAGGTGATGAACATTCCTATATCTCCATTCCCCCATGTGAACAAAATGACAGACAGGTGGAGAACACACATATATCCCCATTCCGCCATGAGGACAAAATGACAGACTGGTTGAGACCTCTCCTATATCCACTTTCCGCCATGTGGACATAATGACAGACAGGTGGAGACCTCTCCTATATCCCCTTTCCGCCATATGGACAGAATGACACAGGTGGAGAACACTCCTATATCCCATCACCACTCTGTGGACAAAATGACAGACAGGTAGAGACCACTCCTATGTCTCCATTCCCCCATGTGGACAAACTGACAGACAGATGGAGAACACTCCTATATCTTCATATCTCCATGTAAACAAAATGACAGACAGGTGGAGAACACTCATATATCCCCATTCCGCCATGTGGACAAAATGACAGACAGGTAGAGAGCACTCCTATATCCCCATTTCGCCATTTGGACAAAATGACCGACAGGTGGAGACCATTCCTATATTCCAATTCCGCAATGTGGACAAAATGACAGACAGGTGGAAAAACTCCTATATCCCCGTTCCGCCATATCAACAAAATGACAGACAGGTGGAGACCACTCATAAATCCCCTTTCTGATATGTGGTCAAAATGACAAGACCACTCCTATATCCCATTTCCGATATGTGGACAAAATGACAGACAGGTGGAGACCTCTCCTATATCCTTTTCCGCGATATGGACAAAATGACACAGGTGAAGAACCCTCCTATATCCCCATTCCGCTATGTGGACAAACTGACAGACAAGTGGAGACCACTCCTAGTACCCATTCAGCCATGTGGACAAAATGACAGACAGGTGATGAACACTCCCATATCCCCATTCTTCCATATGAACAAAATAACAGACAGGTGGAAAACACTCATATATTCCCATTCCGCCATGTGGACAAAATGACAGACAGGTGGAGACCACTCCTATATCCCCTTTCCGCCATGTGGACAAAATGACAGACAGGTGGAGACCTCTCCTATATCCCCTTTCCGCTATATGGACAAAATGAAACAGGTGGAGAACACACCTATATCCCATTTCCGCTATGTGGACAAAATGACAGACAGGTGGAGACCTCTGCTATGTCCCCATTCCCCCATGTGGACAAAATGAATGACAGATGGAGAACATTCCTATATCCACTTTCCACCATGTGGACAAAATGACAGATAGGTGGAGAACACTCCTATAGCCCCATTCCGCCATGTGGACAAAATGACAGACAGGTGATGAACACTCCTATATCCTCATTCCCCCATGTGAACAAAATGACAGTCAGGTGATGAACACTCATATATCCCCATTCCGCCATATGGACAAAATGACAGACAGGTGGAGACCTCTCCTACATCCCCATTCCGCCATATGGACAAAATGACAGACAGGTGAAGACCTCTCCTATATCCCCTTTCCGCCATGTGGACAAAATGACAGACAGGTGGAGACCTCAATCCTATATCCCATTTCCGCTATGTGACAAAATGACAGACAGGTGGAGACCTCTCCTATATCCCCTTTCCGCCATGTGGACAAAATGACAGACAGGTGGAGACCTCAATCCTATATCCCATTTCCGCTATGTGACAAAATGACAGACAGGTGGAGATCTCTCCTATGTCCCCATTTCCCCATGTCGACAAAATAACAGACAGATAGAGAACACTCCTATATCCCCATTCCCCCATGTGAACAAAATGACAGACAGGTGGAGAACACTCCTATATCCCCATTCCGCCATGTGGTCAAAATGACACACAGGTGGAGATCACTCCTATATCCCCATTCTGCCATGTGGACAAAATGACAGACAGGTGGAGAAACTCCTATATCCCCATTCAGCCATATTTACAAAATGACAGACAGGTGGAGACCACTCCTATATCCCCTTTCCGCCATGTGGACAAAATGACAGACAGGTGGAGACCTCTCTTATATCCACTTTCCGCCATATGGATAAAATGACACAGGTGGAGAACACTTCTATATCCCATTTCCGCTATGTAGACAAAATGACAGACAGGTGGAGACCACTCCTATATCCCTATTCCGCCATGTGGACAAAATGACAGACAGGTAGAGAGCACTCCTCTATCCCCATTCCGCCATGCGGACAAAATGACAGAGAGGTGGAGACCATTCCTATATCCCCATTCCGTAATGTGGACAAAATGACAGACAGGTGGAGAAACTCCTATATCCCTATTCCGCCATATCAAAAAATGACAGACAGGTGGAGAAAACTCCTATATCATCTTTCTGATATGTTGACAAAATGACAAGACCACTCCTTTATCCCATTTCCGATATGTGGATAAAATGACAAGTCCTCTCCTATATCCCCATTCCGCCATGTGGACAAAATGACAGACAGGTGGAGACCTCAACCCCTATATCCAATTTCCGCTATGTGACAAAATGACAGACAGGTGGAGACCTCTCCTATGTCCCCATTCCCCCATGTGGACAAAATAACAGACAGATAGAGAACACTCCTATATCCCCATTCCGCCATATTTACAAAATGACAGAGAGGTGGAGACCACTCCTATATCCCCTTTCCGCCATATGGACAAAATGACAGACAGGTGGAGACCTCTCCTATATCCACTTTCCGCCATATGGACAAAATGACAGACAGGTGGAGAACACTTCTATATCCCATTTCCGCTATGTAGACAAAATGACAGAGAGGTGGAGACCACTCCTATATCCCCATTCCGCCATGTGGACAAAATGACAGACAGGTAGAGAGCACTCCTATTTCCCCATTCCGCCATGTGGACAAAATGACAGACAGGTGGAGACCATTCCTATATCCCCATTCCGCAATGTTGACAAAATGACAGACAGGTGGAGACCACTCCTATGTACCCATTCCCCCATGTGGACAAAATGACACACATGTGATGAACAATCCTATATCCCCATTCCTCTATATGAACAAAATAACAGACAGGTGGAGAATACTCATATATACCCATTCTGCCATGTGGACAAAATGACAGACAGGTGGAGAACACACCTATATCCCCATTCCGCCATGTGGACAAAATGGCAGACAGGTGGAGACCTCTCCTATATTCCCTTTCAGCCATGTGGACAAAATGGAGACAGGTGGAGACCTCTCCTATATCCCCTTTCCGCCATATGGACAAAATGACAAAGGTGGAGAACACTCATATATTCAATTTCCGCTATGTGGACAAAATGACAGACAGGTGGAGACCACTCCTATGTCCCCATTCCCCCATGTGGACAAAATGACAGACAGGTGGAGAACACTTCTATATCCCGATTCCCCCATGTGAACAAAATGACAGACAGATGGAGAACACTCCTATATCCCTATTCCGCCATGTGGACAAAATGACAGACAGGTGGAGAACACTCCTATATCCCCATTCCGCCATGTGGACAAAATGACAGACAGATGGAGAACACTCCTATATCCCCATTCCGCCATGTGGTCAAAATGACAGACAGGTGGAGAACACTCCTATATCCCCATTCCGCCATGTGGACAAAATGACAGACAAGTGGAGAAACTCCTATATCCCCATTCCGCCATATTTACAAAATGACAGACAGGTGGAGACCACTCCTATATCGCCTTTTCGCCATATGGACAAAATGAAAGACAGTTGGAGAACACTCCTATATCCCCATTCCGGTATGTGGACAAAATGCAAACAGGTGGAGACCACTCCTATATCCCATTCCTGCCATGTGGAAAAAATGACAGACAGGTGGCGAACACTACAATATCCCCTTTCCGCCATGTGGAGAAAATGGCAGACAGGTGGAGACCATTCCTATATTCCCATTTCGTCATGTGGACAAAATGACAGAGAGGTGGAAAACACTCCTATATCCCCATTCCGTCGAGGACAAAATGACAGACAGGTGGAGACCACACCTATATCCCAATTCCCCCTAGTGGACAAAATAACAGACAGGTGGAGACCACTCCTATATCCCCATTCCCCCATGTGGACAAATTGACAGACAGGTGGAGACCACTCCTATATCCCCATTCCGCCATGCGGACAAAATGACAGACAGGTGGATACCACTCCCATATCCCGATTCCGCCATGTGGGCAAAATGACAGACAGGTGGAGAACACTCCTATATCCCCATTCTGCCATGTAGACAAAATGACAGACAGGTGGAGACCACTCCTATATCCCCATTCCGCCATGTGGACAAAATAACAGACAGGTGGATACCACTCCCATATCCCGACTCCGCGATGTGGACAAAATGACAGACAGGTGGAGAACACTCCCATATCCCCATTCTGCCATGTGGACAAAATGACAAACAGCTGGAGAACACTCCTATATCCCCTTTCCGCTAGGTGGCAAAATGACAGACTTGTGGAGACCACTCCTATATTAATTTCCGCCATGTGGATAAAATGACAGACAGGTGGAGACCACTCCCATATCCCCATTCCGACATGTGGACAACATGACAGACAGGTGGAGACCACTCCTTTATCCCCATTCTGCCATGTGGACAAACTGACAGACAGGTGGAAACCACTCCTATATCCCCATTCCGCCATGTGGACAAAATGACAGACAGGTGGAGACCACTCCTATATCCCCTTTCTGTCATGTGGACAAAACGACAAACAGGTGGAGAACACTCCTATATTCCTTTTCCGCCATATGGACAAAATGACACAGGTGGAGAACACTCCTTTATCCCCATTCCGCTATGTTGACAAACAGGTGGAGACCACTCTTATATCCCCATTCTGCCATTTGGACAAAATGACAGACAGGTGGCGACCACTCTTATATCCCCATTCCGCCATGTGGACAAAATGACAGACAGGTGGAGACCACTCCTATATCCCCATTCCGCCATGTGGACAAAATGACAGACAGGTGGAGAACACTCCTATATTCCCATTCTGCCATGTTGACAAAATGACAGACAGGTGGAGATCACTCCTATATCCAAATTCCGGTATGTTGACAAAATGACAGACAGATGGAGACCACTCCTATATCCCCATTCCGCCATGTGGACAAAATGAGATAGGTGGAGACCACTCCTATATCCCCATTCCGCCATATGGAGAAAATGACAGACAGGTGGAGACCACTCCCATATCCCCATTCTGCCATGTGGACAAAATGACACAGATGGAGAACACTCCTATATCCCCATTCCGCCATATGGACAAAATGACAGACAGGTGGAGACCCTTCTTACATCCCCATTCTGCCATGTGGACAAAATGACACAGATGGATACCACTCCTATATCCCCATTCCACCATATGGACAAAATGACAGACAACTGGAAAACAGCTATATCCACTTTCCACCATGTGAACAAAATGACAGACAGGTGGAGAACACTCCTATATCTACTTTCCACTGTGTGGACGAAATGACAGACAGCTTAAGAACACTCCTATATCCCCATTCCACCATGTGGAAAAAATGACAGATAGCTGGAGAAAACTTTCCGCTATGTGACAGTGGATGATAAAAAATACCTTTAAAGTATTCATTTTGGGAACAGTGAAAACATGTCAACACAGGTGTGACTTACACATTTCTTTTTCATAATTTATTTCAATACTTCACACACATGACACGCCTACAAAAATAAGCAGTCGACAACATCAAATGATCTTTAAATACTATCAAAAATGAAACAAACGATAAATGTACATGTATTATAGTATATAGGGTATTAAACATAACAAAAGAAAATAAACAGGAATTTTCCTTCGAACAAAAGTATCAACAATGGTAATTACTAACCATTCGCTTTTAAATTCCCATTATCTTCAATAAAACTCCTGTTACCCTTTCCACAATGGCAATGTTTACATTTATAGACCGACATGATATACCTGTAACCTGTATTGATTATCCAATATCATACCAATATCAGCTGCAAAAACTTGCATTAAGGACTTCCATCCATTTATTATATGTAAATACACCTTTTTTAGACAACTAATTAAACCTATATCAAACACACAGGCATTGAATTAGTACAAAATCGTGTGCAGAAAGTTAACTCAAAGTTGTCACACATACAAAAATGTGATCAAACATAGTCACCATACATACATAAAGACACCACACACAGTCATCACACATACAGAAAGTTACCACATACAATCACCACACATACAGAAAGTTACCACATACAGTCACCACACATAGCTCACCACATACATTCAACACATACATTCATCACACATACATTAAGTTACCACATACTTTCAACACATACATTCATCACACATACATTAAGTTACCGCATACTTTCAACACATAGATTCATCACACAAACATTTAGTTACCACATACTTTCAACACACATACATTAAGTTACCACATACAGTCAGAACATGATACATAAAATCACCACATAGTCAGCACATACAGAAAGCCACCACATGCAGTCAGTATACATACAGAGAGTCATCACATTCATTCCGCACATGTGCAGAAAAACACTACATACAGTAAGCACACATACAGAAAGTGAGCACACATACAGTCATCACACATATAAAAAATAAAGTCATCACACATATAAAAAGTGAGCACACAGTCATCACACATATAAAAAATCAACACACATACAGAGCCAGCACATATATAAAGTCAGCAGACATACAGAGTCATAACACATATAAAAAGTGAGCACACATACAGTCATCACACATATAAAAAGTCAGCACACATAGTCATCACACATATTCATCACACATATAAAAAGTCAGCAGACATACAGAGTCATCACACATATAAAAAGTCAGCAGACATACAATCATCACACAAAAAAAAAGTCAGCACACATATAACAAGAGTTGTCAGAAGACAACAAAACTCGCCGATATAATAAAACTCACCACCCATGCAAAGATTGAGATTGGAGGCCAAAACCAAAACTTAAACGCACCTAAACCCAAAAGATTAACCTGAGTGTCTACAGACTAAAAAATAAAGTCCAAAAGGGCCAAAATGAAGTTTCTATCATATCCAATAAGTGGTTGCATAGATATCTTGAACTTAACTGCAACTAAATGCAAAAGTTTAACCTGGGTGTCCAAGTCCAAAAAGGGCCATAACTGTGCCAAAATGCAACTCAAAGTTATGGTTCGTGTCTGTGTGTATTCCATTGGTGATGATGAACACACATGCGAAGTTTCATTCAAATCCAATGATTGGTTGCACATGGGTGTCTACAGACGACACCAGGGTCATGGCAATAGGTCTCCTTGGACTTCGTCCCGGCGAGCTAAAAAGTCAGCACACATACAGCCAGCACACATACAGTCAGCACATTTACAGTCAGCACACATACAGCCAGCACACATACAGTCAGCACATTTACAGAAAGCCACCATACTAAGAGTGATCGAACGTTACACTGACTTCTTATAGCTTTGTTCACTTTTGAAAATGTAGTCCGATATCATGTCACTCGTCATGTATATGATTGTAATTGTACAAATTAAAGAATTTATTAAAACTAAGGATGTCAACGAATATTCGGATATTCGAATATTCGGTCATACGTCCGAATATTCGAATGTCATATTGATATTCGAATATTCGCAACAAAAAAAAATATTTAAAAAATATAGTAAATTCAAGTTGTTTTCTTTTTTTATTTTCAATTTCAATATTTTTGCCACAAATGGTTTCGAAAGGTGTTATATCAACCAGGTTAAGACACGGTAATTATCGATTTCCTCTAAAGACGGGTGTCAATTGGACGTTGTCAAGGTGATAAAGAGTCCTGATCGGTAATCCTTTAATTGTTTGCCTTAGGCAATTTTAATTATTGATCTACCTTTACGGTCCGTTGTAAATCACCCTGTTTTGAAAAGGTGAGAGCAAGTTTGTTTATTTACCAATCTTATACCTAATTGAAGAGCACACTTCTTTGATTTGAAGGCCGTTTATGTACTTGTAAATAATGAATGCGCTAAGTAGTAGACGAATTTACTTATATATATATATATATATATTTTTTTTTTTTTATGTTTGTTTTTCAATTTCATTTATAAATAGTTAATTACTTATAAACTATACAAACATACGAACATTTAACTTAGTAAAGCTAATATAACATAGCATTTATTAATTTATTATTATTAATTATGCATCATCAAGTTCCACGTCATGTTGAATCTTGACGACAATGATATTCCAATTGTTTGCTTTTGAGTATTTATACATCAGCACCGTTTCCGCTGAAAGAGAAAGTAACAAATATGGCGAGTAAAAACGTTCGAGATAGAAAGTTGATGATTATTTATTTTTAAGATCTTGACCGAATATATTCGAATATTCGTTCGAAAGAATGACCGAATATTCGAATATCAATATTGCCATTCGTTGCCATCCTTAATTAAAACAAATTCTCGTATTTCTGGATCACCCCATATGCATGCAGAAAGTAACTACCAGCACACATGCAAAATGTCTGAAATACATGTAGTTTTATTGCCAATATGATCTTAAACAAAATGCAGTTTTTGTCAAGCTATTTTGGTATAACACTGGTTACGTTAAGTTTTTTATGGATCAGTGAAATATATATATATATATGATCCAACAGGTTTATAAATCTGTCCTTTATATAGCATGTGAGTAGTCATGAATACTTAACTGGGTCCTACTCATATAAAGCTATCACTTCACAACAGGTTTATAAATCTGTCCTTTATATAGCATGTGAGTAGTCATGAATCCTTAACTGGATCCTACTCATATAAAGCTATCACTTCACAACAGGTTTATAAATCTGTCCTTTATATAGCATGTGAGTAGTCATGAATCCTTAACTGGATCCTACTCATATAAAGCTATCACTTCATGTATGTAAATTTGTCCACCCTGTCCAGATGTGTTGCATGTAATTCCATAGTATATAAGTCATGGTCGACACCAAATTTATTGGTTTGGCAGAGGCCTTGATATTGTATCTATGGTTTGCATTGTAGCTAGGCGCACTCGCCGTAGTCTGGTCTGTAAATTTATGTCTTGGTTATTCACAAATAATTATTTCCTTATATATATAAGTTACATTAATACTTTTGTATAACTCAAAAGGCAATACATGAAAAACAAGAGGCCCATGGGCCTTAACGGTCATCTGAATATCAAAAAAAAACACTCACATAAGTCTATTCAGTCATAAGAATAACGTTTTTTTTGGGTCAATTTCTCTAATAAAAATTTAGTCAATTAGGCCCACCCCCAGGGTCAAACCGTGAGACCCAGGGACATGCAATTCACAATTTTTATAAAGGACCCATATACGTCCATAATCATGCTCACTATTTGTGTTGCAGTGTTTCCTATATTGAGAAGAAGATTTTCAAAGTTTACCTTGAATTTGACTGTTTTGCCCCCTAGGCCCCAGGGATCATGCAATTCACAATTTCGATTCATCCTTCAGTACCAAAGCTGCATACAACATATCATTATGATTGAGCTTACAAGTTTGAGAAGAAATCATAATTATCAATTGTTTTACGGACGGACAGCGCACAATGGACAAAAGGCGATTGCAAAAGTTTCCTTAAGACAAAGTCTTATGTGACCTATAAATGTATGACATATTGCAGATATTGGGAATTTAAGAAAATTAATCTTTATAAGTAGATACTGGTTAGGCACAATGTAGCAAAATTTCAACAAAAACATTTTTAATAATAATACTTGCAAACAAAATAATGACGAATCAAATTCTTGTAAACCATTTACAAAGCTCAAAATCAAAATATTAACAGCTTTTCCTTGTAAAAATAAGAAAGATATTGTACAGTTTATCGGACACTTTTTTGGCAATGTCAAAGTAATTCAGATCGTCTACAATCATGAAAAATGTCAACAAAGAAACAAAATCTTTCCATATCAAATAATGCAGAAAAAAAAAGAGAACAAATGTAAATATTAACAACAGGTGGGGTAAATAATGAAAACGGGTGAGAAACCCAATAAAGGTAAGGAGACAAACATAAAATAAAGTGACTTATTGCAAACCTTGCCACTCGTGAAAGACTAGAGGTTTTATTTTAGCATTTTAAATATCATTCCTACAAACTTTAGAAACACAACACTCAAATAAACAGCAATAAAACATTGAGTTCTTTATCAATTTTTTAAAAATATATTTTATTATAGGATTAAATTCATTTTTTCTGAAGGACTTTATGTCAGATTTGTGCGTGATTCGATATTCTTTACACATGCATAAAAACCAGAAAAAATGAATTTAATCCTTATAACTCCAATCCTGATGATTATATTTAATTTGAGACTCCTCAAGTGAATGAAAAAACAAAACAAAAATATCTATACGCTGCAAAGTAAACGTGTAATAACACATCACCTCCGTCCTGGTTGACATAAAATTCTCTAGATCTAATATCCAATAATATCATAACGGCTACTGTTTCCATTATCAGATGAACTCTGTAACATTAGTTGGTTTATTGTAAAATGAAGAAATATTTTGAGGTAAAAAAATTAAACACCCGCCTTTTATCTCTCGATTTAGACAAATAAAAAATCAATAATTCCAGGAAATACCCACACAGTGTAGACACTGACATCATTGTTTCATTTTTGTCTACATGATTGTTTTTAAAAATGTGTCAATATTTATGAAGGTCATATAAATCCACGCTGGTTGATGGAGAATCCGAAATTGGAATGTTTTAAACGACTTTTACGTGCAAGGTTTGTGCATTTACATTGTCTCATGATCGTTTGCTTCTGAACTTCAACTACATGTACATGTTTTTATTTCATTTTTCCTGTTGAATAAATTGGTCTGTGGAAATATTTGTCAATGGCTAGCATTCACGCTGGGTAAACATTGTGTTCAATTGTACAAAATACATCTCAAATCTGAACATTTTGTGACCTCATTCATTGTTTCTGGTCTGTTGTGGCGCACAGTTAAAAAGCTGAACCAAAGAAATCTATAAAACAATAAACAGCTAGGACTAGATCTAACATTTGTTTTTGTTGTATTTTATTATTAAAATAAGCGCGGAACCATTGTGCACATCACTTAAGTTTGTATATTGTTAAACCGACCAACAAAATGTTGATGCTTCTTTGTTTACGCGAGAAACGTAAAAGTAGTCCGGCTCCAGGGTTTTATCGAAAAATAAAAGTTTTTAAAAAAATGACGTCCAATGAAAATGCTTTAAATACATATATGATAATGAGATTGGAATTATTTTATAATATAACATCTTTCTACCATTCCTGGAAGTTTCATCAAAATCTATTACAATAATCACTTCTTTTTTATTGATTTGAAACATACAACCCCCATTACCTAAATTCACAAAAAACACAACAATTTTATTGTTTGTATAATTTCGTTTAGAATTGATTTATCTGTATTTTGATATTCAGATTTTGATTCTATGGTACTTTCTTTCAATTTCACAATACAATTATTGAAATAAATGTTCAAATACTTTGTCAAACACTTGTTAAAGAGCGGAACAATATATCACAAGCCCGGATTTCAAATATTATCCATTCGATGGGAAGTCGCTGCCGTGCGTGCATCAATGCACACGGAAGATATACAATATTCTGTTTTGTGAATTAAGGTAACAGAGGTTCTAATCAATAAAAAGAAGTGATAATAGCAACAGATTTTGATGAAATTTTTTAGAAATAGTAGAAAGAAGTTAAATTCTCAAATAAAATAAATTAAAAAAAAAATTGACAAAGAATTCAATGTTTTATTGCTGTTTATATGAGTGTTGTGTTTCTGAAGTCTTTCGGTGTACATGTGCCTTTTGTTTTTTAATTGGCAGCATAACCAACAAGAGATTATAATTTCATTTGGTTAATGACACATCTACATTAAGGTATTTGTATATATATTCGGGAAGGCTGTATTTGTATTTATATTTCTGAAGGCCCTTATTTGTATAAACATGTGTATTCTGGAAGGCCCCATTTATATATATTCTAGATGGCCAGTATTTGTATATATATTCTGGAAGGCCTGTATTTTTATATATATTCTGGAAGGCCTGTATTTGTATATATATTCTGGAAGGCCCATATATTGTACATACTTGAAAGGCCCATATTGTACATATTCTAGAATCTAAGCCTCATTAAGGCAAGTTTTTGTTATTTTTTAAAAAGAAAACTGAAACAGATAACAAGGAATGGGTACATACAAATTCAGGTCTCACTACACACTTCTTTCTTTATAAAACAAGGTCTAGGAATTCCATGTTAAAAAATATTTCAACATAGATATTTTTTAAAGTATCTTATTTTTCATAACAGGAATGTATCCCGCACACAAAAATGCACAATAACTGGTAGGAAGACCAGCTTATGACACCCTAAGATTTTTTAAAAAATAAGTCCTGTCAAAATCCTTTACAAGCCACTTGTTTAACACCATTGATGTCTTCTTGCAGTAAATGCTATGCTATGCTATGCTAGCTTTTGCTTTACTCATCTGCAGCAAGAAATCACAGCCTCTGTTTTGAAAATATTTCAAACCAAGCTACATAAGATATTTTTTTAAGTGCAAGAATCTTGTCACCATGACATAAAAATGAGCACAACTGTGTAGTGAGATCTTTATAAAGTATGTGCTTCCTCAGATATGTATTGTGCTGTAAGCAAAAAATGGGGTCACACTGGTGCAACTAAAAGGCTAAGGGAAAAAGGCGACATCGGCCAAACACAGCTGGAACCCTGTTTGCTGAACAATTGTGGCAAACTATTTCGGATACATTTGGGTTTACAGCATACCAAAATCAAACAGACTAATAGAACAGCACAACCAAATATTTCAAACACACTTTTTATGTCAAACATGTTCCAGATACATATACCCAATACAGTTGTCCCTATTCTAAACCAAATTGGTTTACTCACAAACCATGAAACCAACCAAACATGTTGATCAGTTAAATAGAAACTAAAAATATCACTGAAGGTGATGAATACCCCCACATGGCACCCTGACAGTTATTGCACTCTTTTGCTGCCTGCTTTGACACAGTGAACAAATTAGAGTAACTGATCACTTTAGTGAAGTGTCAACGAATTCCAGCCAATGGAATAAAATAGCGACAACAACAAAAAAAGTCTGAAAAATTCAAAGGGCCATTACTCATTGAAATATAATTCGCACGCAACATGCCAATGATATATACAGCTAGGCTTGGTACAAACCACTCTTGTGAAGTTTCATTAAATTCGAGTCAATGGTTGCCGAGAAGAAGCGACCACAAAAAATATGTATGAATAATTCAAAGGGCCATAACTTATAACATATAAATTAATCTAGCGCAACATATTGACAATATGCACAACTAGGCTTGGTACCAGTCAGCCTTGTGAAAATTCATTGAATTCCAGCCAATAGTTGCTGAGAAGTAGCAACACAAAAATTGTCCACAGATGGAAAAAATATGTATGAAAAACATGTATGAAACATTTATGAAAAGGGCCATAACTCATTGAAAAATTATTCTCAAACAACACATTGACAATATGCACAACTAAGCTTGATACCAATGTGAAGTTTCATTGAATTCTGGCAAACTTTGTATCTGGGGTATAATTAGTAAGGATGTCAACGAATATTCGGATATTCGAATATTCGGTCATACGTCCGAATATTCGAATGTCATATTGATATTCGAATATTCGCAACAAAAAAAAATATTAAAAAAATATAGTAAATTCAAGTTGTTTTCTTTTTTTATTTTCAATTTCAATATTTTTGCCACAAATGGTTTCGAAAGGTGTTATATCAACCAGGTTAAGACACGGTAATTATCGATTTCCTCTAAAGACGGGTGTCAATTGGACGTTGTCAAGGTGATAAAGAGTCCTGATCGGTAATCCTTTAATTGTTTGCCTTAGGCAATTTTAATTATTGATCTACCTTTACGGTCCGTTGTAAATCACCCTGTTTTGAAAAGGTGAGAGCAAGTTTGTTTATTTACCAATCTTATACCTAATTGAAGAGCACACTTCTTTGATTTGAAGGCCGTTTATGTACTTGTAAATAATGAATGCGCTAAGTAGTAGACGAATTTACTTATATATATATATATATATATTTTTTTTTTTTATGTTTGTTTTTCAATTTCATTTATAAATAGTTAATTACTTATAAACTATACAAACATACGAACATTTAACTTAGTAAAGCTAATATAACATAGCATTTATTAATTTATTATTATTAATTATGCATCATCAAGTTCCACGTCATGTTGAATCTTGACGACAATGATATTCCAATTGTTTGCTTTTGAGTATTTATACATCAGCACCGTTTCCGCTGAAAGAGAAAGTAACAAATATGGCGAGTAAAAACGTTCGAGATAGAAAGTTGATGATTATTTATTTTTAAGATCTTGACCGAATATATTCGAATATTCGTTCGAAAGAATGACCGAATATTCGAATATCAATATTGCCATTCGTTGCCATCCTTAATAATTAGTGAACCATGCAAAAGTTGAATAATTACCAATATTCATGAACTGATTAATGTTTTTTAAATCGTAAATAATAATGTCATTGATAAATAAACAATTTTCTTACACAATATCATGCAATTACAAAGATCTCAAACAGGTTGTATTTGACTGAAACAATGAAAAAGTATAAAGTCAACATGTACAAAAAGAACCAAACAATAAGCTTTTCTTAATGCAGCATATAATTTTCATTGTAATATATCTATTGTAAACCAATATTTCAGACTTATCCCCATGAATATTTAAGATACATGCATATAATTATGTTATACAGTCACTGAATATTCATATATACACAGTTTTTTTAATATATAGATATTCATGTAACTAATGTAAAACATATACATCAAATGAGTATTCATGTTTAGCAGTATAATACATCCAAAGAATATACAAATAGACTACTGTAATACATCCTATGAATATTCAAGCTTACTACTAGAACACATAATGCATTTAAGTTTGCAACTATGCTCTACTTAATGAATATTCAAATATACCATAATATTACAAAAATTAAATCTTTCAAGTATAAAAGTAATACAGCCAATGAATACTCAGTTTTAAAACAAGTAATATGTAGTAAATAATATAAAAGCTTTACACAGTAATCTTAACAAAATATTTACGATACCATGCACATACCAACATACAATACAATCCAGTGTCACATTACACAGCATTTTAAATTGTAATTTCAAATATCACCATCGATTTCTGTTTCTTTTCAGACAGACACATTACACACATTTTAAAGTAGGACTAACACCACTATTATCTCCCTCAAGTACTCCAGACCTTCATATGAAGGAGGTAGCAATAAAACTTTAGTTCTCTTTTTCTTCTTTTTTCAGTTTTGTATTGCAGGGACTTAGTTTTTTCCAACAATGTGTTGAAAAGTCAGTATTTTAGAAATCCACACTGAAAATATGATGCTGATACCAAATTTCTTGGCAATTCTGTGTCATTACAGAATTGTTAGTTCGAACCGCATTGTGGGCGAATAGTTGACATATTGTTACTCTGGAAATTGAGTCACAAAACCATTTAATTAAAAAAAACACCAGGTCAAGGAATGCTTTTTTCCCTTTATAATTGTATATCTTGAACCAGTGAAGAATTTAAACCTAGACACATGTTGCAGTTTTTGTTTTTTTCCCTGTGTTTTGGACATGTTATAATGGAGTCCTATGGGAAATGTAATAGTGGTGTGAGACAACCATGGGTGTTTGTTCCATTACCAACACATTACAAGTTATTTTTGGCATTTTAAAAGGACCAACACAAAAGAGATACAGATATTTGATAAAGTTTACTGTTTATTACTAAATGTGATTTGTATGTAAATAAAACATAAACAACTTTATTATTTGGCAAAAGGGGGTGGCCCTCCCACAGCCCATCACAGCAAGCTGGGGATCCATGTAGAGGCGACTGTGACCAGGCAGTGAGGCTTGCTCTCACCGAGGGAGGCAGTTACAGTGAACTGCAACAGTTACAGTGAACTGCAGGCAGGTACAGTGAACTGCAACAGTTACAGTGAACTGGGGTCTGACAAGAGGATGCGTAGGAGGTCATGGTCGAAGGTGTACTGACTATGTATGTAACCTGAGCCAGTAATAGACACAAATGAAGAGGGAGGTTCAACATGATCGAATGACAAAACTGAAGATGGAAGCCAACAGGACAAGTGTGTTCAGACTAGTTAAAATGCAGCATGACCCCACACAGCATGGTACACACTACAGTATAGCGTCGGCTCCAATCTATGATTTCTTTTGGGGCGCATATAAAACAAGTGTTATATAGTGGCCCCAGTGATGAACTATGGTAATTCCGCTCCAGGAAACCTGGTGGTGGTGGGTTGGATGGTGGTTAGCATAATCACAGAGATGTTGCACAGAGTGTTATCCAAGTTAAAGTGCCTGACCCACACTGCAGAGAGGTGCACATTATCAGAACGAGGCTAGGGATGCAGGCACCTGATTGGCCTTGGTCAGTTCTCAGACAAAATCCTAGACAAAATCCCAGACAGTCGCTTAGGCTGCTGTAAATTGTCGGCATGCCACTGTTGAAAAACAGACATCCGATATGCCGTATTTAGTACAAATGCTTACATTTGTTGGACCCTTCAAAACACAGACGAACATAATTCAACCTCTATTCAATCTTTTCGTGGAGGAACTGAGCCTGAGCAGAATAAACATTCTTAAGTAAGTATATGGCAAACTTCCTCACCTAAAGTACTATAATGTAAGTTATCAAATAATTAAATCAATATAAATATTCATGTTTTATATTATATGAATATTTAAACATCTCAATATGTAATATGTCAAATGAATATTCAAACATCTCAAATGGCATATGTCCAATGAATATGCAAAATCTTTAATGTAAAATGCACAAATAATATTCAAACATTTTTAAATTAAATATATACAATGCAATATTTTCAATGTCTATTTATGGTTTTGTTTCTCAAACACTCTTTAAATATTCATATGTCAATGTAATACATCAAGTAAAAATCCTTCTTTATAGTCCATTGTTTACATTTTAAATTTTCAAATAAAATACATAGAATAAATATTCATTTGTTTCAATATCATATTGATCAAATACTCAAATAAATTGATATACCACACTGCCAGAACAATTATACAAATATTACCAATATTCAACATTGACCAATTATTCAAATATACCACTTTCCAACATTGGCCAATTATTCAAATATATCAATATTCAACATTGACAAACTATTCAAACATACCAGTGTTCAACATTGGTCAATTATTCAAACATACCAATATTCAACATTGACCAATTATTCAAACATACCGATATTCAACATTGACCAATTATTAAAACATACCAGTATTCAACTTTGGCCAATTATTAAAACATACCAGTGTTCAACATTGGTCAATTATTCAAACATACCAATATTCAACATTGACCAATTATTCAAACATACCGATATTCAACATTGACCAATTATTAAAACATACCAGTATTCAACTTTGGCCAATTATTCAAACATACCAGTATTCAACATTGACCAATTATTCAAACATAGCAATATTCAACATTGACCAATTATTCAAATATACCAATATTCAACATTGACCAATTATTCAAATATACCAATATTCAACATTGACCAATTATTCAAATAAACCAATATTCAACATTGACCAATTATTCAAATATACCAATATTTAACATTGACCAATTATTCAAATATACAAATATCCAAAATTGACCAATTATTCAAACATACCAATATTCAACATTAACCAATTATTCAAACATACTTATATTCAACATTGACCAATTATTCAAACATACCAATATTCAACATTGACCAATTATTCAACATTGACCAATTATTCAAATATACCAATATTTAACATTGACCAATTATTCAAATATACAAATATCCAAAATTGACCAATTATTCAAACATACCAATATTCAAATTAACCAATTATTCAAACATACTTATATTCAACATTGACCAATTATTCAAACATACCAATATTCAACATTGACCAATTATTCAACACTGACCAATTATTCAAACATACCAATGTACCATAATACATTGACCAAATATTCAACTCCATGTATACAAATATAACATATCAAACAAATATTCAAATATATTAATATACATGTACTACACTGTCAGAACACATATTCAAGTACACCCATAAAATACAGAAAATAAATATACCAATACATTGAACAAATATATCAATATGATACATTGAACAATTTTTCTAATATAACAATTGCTGTTGGGTAAAAACTTACTGCCAGATGAAACACCACTGAATTTTGTATTGAAATTTCAAACATACCATTGTACTGTAATACATTGATCTATACAGTGAATATTTAAATGAACACATACCAATGCAACACATTGTTTCCTATGCCGTATTTACACATACATGTACATGCGAGAGATATGAACACACAACGTAGGAAGAGATATGAAAATGTAACATATTCGGCATGAGCATATATATCCATATCCTACAGTAATTATTGCCTGTTGTTACAAGTGGTTACTGAATAATTTGGTACCTCCTGCATTCGTCACAAGTCCTCTCTAAACCCTGTGTCGTATTTTCACATCGTTTCCTGTGATGTATTTATATCTCTTGAGTATATTTATAATTTAGACAAAAGCATAACTCACATGCAATGAACATTATAAAGATTCGGTAATCATAAAATGGTCAAAGTCTTAACAATTTTCTGATTCGTAATACATTGGTGTGGGAGCATTTCAATTATTGAGGGGGGCCAACCTGAGGAAAAGGCATATGAGGATGTACTTCCAGACTCCAAAGTATATGCTGAAGCTGAAACTAAATATTGGGGGTGGGGGAGGGGCAGCCCCCCTTTGTACGCCTATGTAATCTGTATAGAAACGAAAAAAAATACACACAAAAAATCACACCAAGAGACGAGTATGAGTGTTACAATAGAGGGAGGGGGGTTTGGGCTTGGTGAATGATATGAATAGTCCTCAACATTACTGGAATATTGTTATTAATAGGACAAATAGTTCTCTCCGTGTATTTTGAATGAGGTTTTAACACCATTTTCAACACATTTCAAGTTATATATGGCATATCCAGTTTTATTAATTGAGAAATACCTCAGAATGAATCTGAGTAGAACCACCGTCCTTCAAGTAACTGGCCAACTTTCTCACATAAAGTTTTTGAATCTCAAACCTATGACTTTGGCGGTGAGAAGAAAGTGATCTTGAGATTGCGCCTCAGACCACTCAGGACCTCTTACTCAGTGAAGCAAAATAGATATCACATCAACTAATATAATACTGTGCAGGGGTTTATAATTGTGGTATTTTCATTTTGCAGATTTACAGAATCAGAAATTATTGCTATAATAAATAATAGTGCATTTTAATTTTTTTCAGAAATTTTTGCTGTAGTAAAATAATTGTGCATTTTCAGTTTTTTAAATATAAACTTATGTCACTGGAATGTCTCTTTATTGCATTTATTTTGGCTCTGACTATGAATGTTACTCGTCAAAAGTTCAATGCCGAAGTAAACTGGTCTCTAATCCTAATCCAGTTGCATGTTTTGATGATTAACCTATAATGATGGATTGAATATTTAGCGTAATTTTTATGCCATCGAGGACCAAAAGATGATCAGTTAACCTAACCACTGTTTCCTTGGATCCTGGAAGGTTTACCAGTACTCGAGTACACCCAATCTCCGCAAGTAACTGATAACTTTCCCACTTGTATCAGAAGTGAGAAACGAATGATAATGAGACACAAAATCATATATCAATCATCATGGAGACTGTGGCCAGATGGGGATTCGAATTCAAGACCCATGGATTGATAGTCAGATGTGCTGCTGACAGAGCTAATCGAGCCCGGCATCCTACAAAGTTCACAATGTCATGAAGTGAGTGAAGTAAAATGAGCACTGCAATCAGGTGTAGACACATTTCCTTTGTTAAAGTCCATTAAGTAAGTGTGTCAAGGTCATGATGTAAACTATATTTACATGATAGTTCAGTTTACAGAATCAATACTTTTACTGAAATTTAAAAAAAAATCAAACATGAGTTTAAAACTAAGTTTTTAGAACCTAATCAATACCTAAACATAATTTGACAATACAAGTATTCATCAGTCAATAAGAAGGTCAAGGCCTTTGATGTTATTTTTTCTTTCCAAAAGACGAGTTAATACAATAATCTGATGTAATACAATACATGCCTTTCATAAATGACATGTCTGAAGCACAAAAACTGTGGAAATAGCATGGTATTTGTGTTGATTGACAAAGGTCTTATTCAAATTGTATTGGGTAGTCAAGCAGGTGTTTAATTTGCTAATATTAGAAATTAAAGAATTATGTTTACTATGAATACAAAAATTATATAAAAATATATAAATTAATAAAAAATGTTTTGACTAAAATCTTTTGTTTGAACATCGGTCAAAGCCAGTTTGTACAGTTTTAATATTTAGTTCCCCTGCATCAGTGTAAACAGAGCTGTGTTCAGTTCGGTTAAATGTTTGCTAACATATTTTCCTGGACACTGGCTCAACTTCAAATTAATACAAAGTACACAACAATTTTAGGGAACCAGGCATTAAACATGTTTGCTGTTTAATGGTGCTTAATGCAGCCCTGGTCTGAATCATACAGGAACAATCAGTTTCTCTGGTAATTGTATGCAGTTGTTGGGGAAAATACATTCATAGGGTTTCAAATGGTGGATCTTTCCTGAATGTGAATACAGCGATAATTAAACACCATGAGTGCTTATCCCCTGCACAGAAATCAAGTGATGTGTAACCAAGGTGCATGTCTTTCCTCAGTGTGTAACCAAGCCATATGTAATACCTCAAAATAAGTAACCAAGCCAAATGTAATATCTCAAAATAAGTAACCAAGCCATATGTTATGTCTCAAAATTGTATGTCATATCTCAATGAAACAAAAAAAAATGAAAATATAATTTTAGAAATTCATATTCCTTTCCAAATATCTCCAATGCCACATTCCATATCGCCTGTATATTTGAAATACTTCAATGCCCATAATTATTAAGAATCTATAAAATGTTCACTCAACCAGTTAAATTAATTCAAATGACACAGTCATTGCTCATTCTTAACATCTCCAGTCTATAAAACTTCAATTGAAAAGTAGTTCTAAAAAAATTAAATCTGTTTCTAACCAGCAGAAATGGCCAATGGTGCAGTCTCATGGATTTTGAATGTATATTTTACTATGTAAAACATACCAGTTACTTATGGAAATTTCAATTAAATTATTTATATTTTTTTTTTTTTTTGGAAAAAGTGCAGGCCCGTTTCTACGGAGACTTCTTGCAGCTATGCTGGTGATAATTATCCAGGGATATTCAATTTGAGATTTAGGAATACTTTTCTATGAAATTTGCCTTGTCAAAATGATTACAATTATAACATACACAAGAGCTGTTGGAAGACGGCACTTTCAAATTTTGAAAGCTTGTTGTAAAAATTGGTTATCAGACGAATGAGAATGATATATAAGCTTCCTAAAAGTATACCTAATTGCCATTATTATGTTGGAAAATTGTGAAATATTGCAAACGTAATTCACATTTGGTAAACAGGACATGGTAAAAATATGATAAGAATAACTTAATATGTTAGAGAAAATACAATGTAATATGTTAGAGAAAATACAATGTAAATTCTGTTTGTGTAACATATTATAGAAATGTTTGGGAAGTTTAGTCCAGTCGCTATAGCAAAAATGAGTGTACTGGAAAAGTGTATAATATGTTTTTACATCAAATTCATGGTTTAATTGTTAATTTTCATGTAGGAAAAATGGTATCAGTATTTTGTAACTGGAAATGTTAACTTGTATTGGTACCATTTAAATAAAAACATCAATTATTTGATCAAGTTTTTAATACATAAAAGTGTCCAATAAATCTTCATTCTCATTTCAATATGAAGTTCTACACAGAGAAACAAATCCATCTAAATGTACAGTTTATATTTATGCTGCCTTGACTAGCTCTCCTCTTCCTTCCTGCAATGGGATCATCATAACATACCATGACAATGCTGTCATTCATACGTCATGCACGTGCGAGTATCAGGATATTCACCTTCATCTCTCATTTCTTCCTCGCGTACACAACTTGACACAGTCAGTCATGTTTACACACAATTATGTATGTAATCTCTTAATACACATGTTACAACATAAACGTTGTTAAGTGGATAATCGGCGTATTTCCTTTCTCGCGTCCTCCTTCAGTCTGTACTGCATCAACTGTAGGCATGCCACCGCATCCTCCTGACTGTCATGGCCACCAACTGATGAGAATTACAACAACATTCAATTATATCTCAGATTTGTTCAAATATTTTAGTTTAAGATTTTATTTTTAAACATCTTGATTAACATATTATTAAGGGATAATTTAAAATTTACAGTTGCATTTTATTTATTATCGGTATCCTTAATCTTAATGTTAAGTTTCAGATTAATAAATCTAACAAGACACAATTAAATTTACTTTTAATAATTTCTGCTTGTCAGTGTACAAGTAATTTTAATGTATACTGATTTTGATTTTATTTGATATTAACTTAAGGACGGGCTTGATTAGCTCAGTGGGTAGCGTATCTGACCATCAATCCAGGGGTTACGAGTTCCAATCACCCTACGGCCATATTCTCCATTGATTGATATGACATTGCGTTTCATTATCGTTCATCTCTCACCACTGATTCAAGTGGGAAAGTTATAAGTTATTTGTGGAGATGGGATGTGCTTGAACACTGGTTAACCTTTCAGGATCCCAGAAACAGTTAGGTTAACTGATTGTCTGTTAGCCTTTGATGGCATAAAAATGACGCTAAATATTCAACTTATTAATTCTATATCAATTGTGAAACAAGCTCTTACATCTTCGCTCCAAGTCTACCTGCGTAGAACCAGTACTAAGCATATGTGAACAAAGTGTCTTTCTCAAAGATAATACACATGGCTGCGGCGAAGGATCAAACCCATGACCCTCCGACTCTGGCTAACCCTTTGCTTATTAATAGAATCACACTCACCATCGTCCTGAATAATTTTCTTAAGAAAATCAACCATCAATGTTTTTAATGCTCTCTTGTAGGGACGGCCGAGTCTGTGAGGGAACACAACTGATGTGTCTACCACAGTGGTGTGAATAAGCTGAAACAAGATTATACAGATATACAAAATAACAATAGCATATGCTATCATCAATATCTCCATCATTTGTTTAAACTTTATATTTTAAATAATTTTCTCTGTTTTTTTTTCTTCAAAACATATGGGAAACTGTATGTTAAAACTCAACTTTTAAGCTCATTTGTTGACAATGTTCTTAGATTGGCAAATTATAAGTTTGCACTCTCAATAAAACACTTTTAAGCGGTATAACAGAATTATTTTTTTTAACATATTTCAACACCATTTTCCAAGCACTACATGCTATACAGTCAAACCTGTCTTAAGCAGTCTGTTAAGAAAATGAGCATAAATGTCTTTTTAAGACAATTAATTTGCTCTGAAAGCATAGCCATGGGAGATAGCTAATGTGGCTACTTAAGACAGGTGGCTTCTTAATAGAGGTGACCGCTTACACAGGTTTGACTGTATATAGAGCATCCATTTTATTGGTAGGAGGCCATGGAGGTGAACTAATATATATATATATATATCATTTAGTAAGTAAGTGGCAAACCCTCTCACTCTCTCTTCTTGGATCAATATATTCTTAAACTCATGACCTCACAGAAGAAATGTAAGTACGTCCATCTTTGTTAAATATAGTGATTGTGAATTATTTCAGTACTCAAATATATTTGGATTGCTATTTAAAGCAAATAAATGTCCATTTCAAAAGCTGGTATCACTATGTAATTCAAGGGTTGGCTGCAAAAGAAATACAGTCAAACCTGTGCAAGTGGCCACCTCTATTAAGCACCCACTTGTCTTAAGCAACTATATTTTCTAATTCCCATTGCTATGCTTTCAGAGTAAATTAACCTGTTTAAACAACAACCTGTCTTAAAAGGTAAATTTTGCTTTTCCCCTTGACTGGCTGCTTAAGACATGTTTCTCTGTTCTTGAAAGAAAAGGACATATTTACCTTGAGGGCAGTAAGGTCACTCTCCAAACTGTGTCCCAAAAGAATGGTTTGAGCTGTAAACAAACTGAGCAACACAGCCTGTACATCTCGTATTGATGTGTGTACATCTTCCAGGTCTTCATCTGTAATACCACTGAACCTGTACAGACAAGGGAGTTAAAATCAGTCTATTACTTGTGGTATGTGTGACAACTTTCAATATTCATTACAGTTTGAGCACAATATGTTATGTAATTTAAGTGTACCAAGTTTCTTGAGCAAACAATGTTTTGAATTAAACTATTTTTAATGATTGATGGATTGAATATTTAGCTTCATTTTTATGCCATCAAAGGCCAACAGTTGTTGTTATTGTTGTATGGTGGTTAGTGTCGCTTTCAACAATTTTTCAGTCAAATCGCGACGGTGTCTACTTGAGACAGTATTCTAAGCGCTGTCACACTGGAGTATCATGCCGCAGATTCATGGTATGATACCCCACCCAGTCACATTATACTGACACCAGGCTGACCAGACCTAGAACTCTCCTCTTAATGCTGAGCGTCAAGCGAGGAAGCTTCTAGTACCATTTTTGAAGTCTTTGGTATGACCCGGCCGGGGATTGAACCCACGAGCTTCCGCATGCGAGGCGGACGCTCTACCACTAGACCACGCCGCGGTCGAAGGCTAACAGATGATCATTTAACCTAACCACTGTTTCCTGGGATCCTGGAAGGTTAACTAGTAGTCGAGCACACCCCATCTCTGCAAGTAACTAATAACTTGAATCAGTGGTGAGAGATGAATGATAATGAGATGAATGCCATATATCAATCATCGCAGAGACTGTGACCGGGTGGGGATTTGAACTCACAACCCCTCGATTGATAGTCAGACACACTACTGCCTGAGTGAATCAGGCCCGGCTAAATCATTTTGAAAAAAGAGAAATATCAAATATATTTAAGGGATTGCATAGTATCAAGATTGATCTCTGGTTGAGTTGTGTTGTATTGTGCGTATGGAAGGTATTAAACAGTGTTACAGATGGCTACAAATAACTTGATCAGTCATCAATAAATCAAATTGGGAAATGTGCAAGCTGATGATTACCTTGTGTTACAATCCACCACTGGGTTATCTGGTTGGATGAGAGTTTCATAGACGGGCTCCTCATCAGTCCCAACCACAGTGACACGTGCCAGCTCAATACCCATGGTTGTATACACCTGAAAACAAGTATGTCACAAAATATTCAAGTTTCCTTAACCGAAACTGAATAAATTTCCATATTAATTAAAAAAGTCTATTAAAATAAACTTCTAATTTAATTTAACAGTTTATGACAGCAGTAAAACAAAAGACTGATTGATTGAATATTGCGTCATTTTTATGCCACCAAGAGCTAACAGATGATCAGTTAACCTAACCAATGTTTCCTTTGATCCTGGAAAGTTTACCAGTTCTCGAACTCACCCCATCACCGCAGTACCGGATACATTTTCTCACTTGAATCAGTGGTGAGAGACGAATGATAATGAGATGCAATGTTGTATATCAATCATCACGGAGACTGTGGCTGGGTGGGGATTGGAACTCGTGATTCCCGGACTGAGTCTTGAGTCAGACGCACTACCAACTGAGCTAAATGGGCCAGGAAAATCAAAAGAAATTGTCTGGCAAAATATTATTATTTATCTATAATTTGTGATAATGTTTTCAAAATTTGACATACAGTCTTGATTCTGATTTTAATACTCAATACCTAAATGAGTAAAAACCTATTTTACATTCCTACCATTTCACAATCCAGAGCATAGACTCCGTAATCTCCATCAATGGGTGGTGAACTTGGTATGGTCTTCATGAAGCCAGACAGGTTTTCTTTCTTGTTGGTTTCATGAACGTGGGCCTGTATAAGGAAAAAATAATTGTGTATATAATTTTAAAAATTGTGGTCAGTATTCTCTGTAACCAAGTGAATTAATGAATGAATGTGGTTTAACAACATACCAACACATTATAGGTTATTTGACGACAACAGGAAGGAAGATTCTAGGATCAATTTACAAGTAAA
This sequence comes from Panopea generosa, assembly GCA_029582155.1. Taxonomy (NCBI): domain Eukaryota; kingdom Metazoa; phylum Mollusca; class Bivalvia; order Adapedonta; family Hiatellidae; genus Panopea; species Panopea generosa. Next base: position 29,460,975 of record CM055901.1, on the reverse strand, counting down.
AAAAAACAATAAATTATTATACAGATAAAATAAAAACATCAAAAATGAACATGCAGAATGAACCTAGAACCTTGAAGTCTGCAGAACTGCAGAGTTTCAGCAAATTCATTTCTATTACTCAAATTGTTGCTTCTTACAACACGCAGGAGTCACAGTAATTCTATTCTTGTCTCTGGAACCACCTCTGGTTGGTAATCTAACCACATTAACGAACATGATAAAATGAACATGACACTCAGTCGGAGGCTAAGCTTAAACTAAAACTGCAGAAATAAAAACAAAAGGCACATGATGGCCTTGCATGAAAAAATGAGATAAATGTTTTTCAAATCCATCGTAGATATTCAATATGATAAAAATCCATTCAAACTAGAACATGTATTTGAAAACAAAATGATTAGCATTTTTGTTATTCTTTTTATTTGTTACCTTGGCAACCTGGCATCCCTCTGAGGCCAGATCTCCAGAGCAGCAAGTGTATCTTGTCTCCAAGGATCCTGCAACTGTGTAACAATTCATAGACCAGATAAAACAGTAGTCACTGTAACAGTTCATAGGCCACACAGCCTGATTATAGATGTGAATACAGTCAAACTTGCATAAGTGGTCACCTCTATTAAACAGCCACTTGTCTTAAGCAGCCACATTTGCTATTTCCCATTTCTATGCTTTCAGAGCAAATTAATCTGTATAAAGCAACAACCTGTCTTAAAAGGCCAGTTTTATTCCTTCTCTTGATTGGCTGCTTAACCAAGGTTTGACTGTACATGTATATTTCATGTTATATCTTATTAATATTTAATTAACATTGATCTTTCAACTAAATAGAAAAAACATGCTCAAAATCTTTCTGGATTGAACCAATACAAAGCATGTGTGGATAAAATATCTTGTTCAAGGACACTACACATAGCCCCGGCGGAAGATCGAACCCATGACCCTCCGATCCTGTGTCCGATGCTCTACCTCTTGACCTCTTGCTCCAAACACAAAATATACATGCAAGTAAATCAATATATTACAAACTGTTTTGTATATCTTTCAGGTATGTATACAACCTTGTATTTCAAAATGTCACATTTTTAAAAGGTATATATATATATATATATATATATATATATATATATATATATATATATATATATATATTTATCCATAAACAATATAACAGCACTCCAACTGTATTAAACTAATTAAAACCAATGCAACTAATAACGGGTAGCTAATAGCAGAATCTCCAGATACAAAATCTCATTGATTTATTTAAAAGAAATGTTTAAAAAGATGTACATGTATCAATATAAACTTACTTTTCTTTTTCCACGCTTTTCCCCAGTGATAGACACATTCTTCCTTGACAGGATATTTACCATTGGGGTAGACTTCAAACACACGGCCACAACGTATACACAACTTCTCATAACCTGATTGTCATATAAAAAATTAGCATTGTTGTCAAAGCAGTATCTGAGTTTTCTGTGTCGAGATGATCTAAAGGGCTGTCTCAAGGTGACTTACCTTGCACAGCTGGGGGTCTGATCACAACTTGGTCCAAATTGTTTATATAAGAGAGTATGCCAATTACTCGTGGAAGGACAATGGTTGTGGATAATAATGTGTAACTTACTGGTGCTGTTCAGTAACTAACTGCTGGATGGTGTTATCATATCACTGAAATAATTTGAGCAACTCAGTGAGACCAGAGTCTGCACTGTTTTACTTGCAATCAATAAATTCTTTCTTACACTTCTACTACAATGGAGCTAACGCAAGAAGGACTAATACTCCGCCCACTGGCCAAGTGTCAGTGTTTGTCCAAGTATACACAGTGTAGTGTTTACTTAGACATTGTTAGCTTGTCTAAGGAAAATGATGAAGCAGCAACCAATATCGATAGCTGATTGAATTATTGCCCTGTTTAATTGACAGCCTGCATCATGTCAATTACACATAGTTTAAGAAACCTTGAGAGAAGAGTGTATCCGAGTTCTGGAACTTAACAGGACTCAAAGTGGATATTCATAGAAATAATAAACAAAGAATACAGAAAAGACAAGAAATATATTTTTTTCTGTTGAACTGCAGTGGTGGTTTAGTGGTAGAGCTTTTGCCTCACATGGGGATGGTTATAAGTTCAATGCTAGGTCGGGTAATACCAAAGACTCGAAAAATGGTAATAGACACTTCCACGCTTCGCATTTTGAGGACTGTTCTAGACTTGGTTTGGCAATGTCAGTATAATGTGAGTGGTTGGGGTATCCTACCATGTGTCTATGGCATGATACACCAGTGTAGCAGTGCTTAGAATACTAACTCAAGTAGAAACCATTACAATATTACTGAAAAACCGCTGAAAGCAACACTTAACACTATTCAACAACAATAACAACAATATTTTGTTGTTGACCTTGCTACTTTGGAGATTTCAACAAATGTCAAAATTATACCATTAACTGTAAGTCAGACAATCATATACACCTTTTGTGCTGCCTTTCTGTGAAGTTTTCTCCTCTACATAGTAAATAGCCATTCCTCCTTTCTCAGGATGAGAGAATGGGAAGTTGTTATCTTTGAGCTGCTCTTCAGTCAATACATATGGCTGCAACCTCTTGTACAAATCAGCCCCTGTAATAAACAATGAAATACAACTTGAACAAGAGAGCAACAGTCAATTATGTGAGTAACATGTTAAGAATTTATCTGCTATTTCAATGTCTAAATGATTTGAAATGTACATGTACACTGAATTGTTGATTTCATTCACAAAAGTTCTGTATAGTCCAGTTCACTCAGTCAGTAGGATGACTGAGAATTCCCAGTCCAATCTAAGTCTCTGTGATGATGATAAACAACACTGTGTTTCATTGTCATTCATCTTTCACTGTGATTCATATGGGAAAATTATCAGTCATTTGCAGAGAGGGATGTGCTCGAGTACTGGTTAACCTTTCAGGATCTCAAGAAAGAGTGGTTAAATTAACTGATCGTCTGGTTGTCCTCGATGGCATAAAAAAATACGCTAAATTTTCAAACAAACAAATAACAAAAGATCTGCATTTGTTTTAAATTTACAACCCATCTCATCAGTGATTACACACATTTTAAATTGGCCTGACATTGAACAAGTACATGTGAAAGACAAGGACATGATCCAAATACATGTACCTGTATAACAGATAGAAAATACAACAACTACCTAATGATACGAGTCACCCAATAGAGTTAATCTTGCCTTACATATAATCTGAAGTCTATACAATTTCAATAATCTTGGACTTGATGACACTGCTACTTTAAGCCACATAAACTATATATTTTGTTACAAACATTGTGGTACAAACCTGTAAAATCTTCCTCTTGGAGTTTCACTGCACCACCTGACCTGTTGATTGTAAATGTTGTTTTCGCAGCCTGTGCCCCTCCCAACATGGCCGCATGTGACAACTTGATGGGAGTGTTTGTTGTCTTACCACCAGACTTCTTTTGTTTTTCTTTATCTTCTTTCTCATTGCGAAGACGTTTTATAGTATGGACAACGATATTGAGGTAGATCTTTTTGTTGGAACACCTTTTAAATGCGGCCTCTTCCTCCTCTTTACCCTAAGTAAATGTTGAATTATAAATTATTTTTATATAGCTGTGTTGGTAGTCACATCTATTAAGAAGTCATTTGTAAACCAGCCACAATTTTGTATTCAGTCTCCATGACAGTAGATTAAACTATCCTGTTTAATAAAGCCATCTGTATTAGAAGGTCATATTCAGCATTTATGTTTAGGTCTCACTTAACAATTACCTCACCTTGGCGAACATGGCTATAGTCTTACATCATACAATTTAGAGCTGTATATCATTTTTTACTTAAATGCTTAAAATGGTCAAGTTTCTTTCTACAGGTGAGAACGTTGGAACATTTTCATAATTTCTTGCCAGCGCGGAGAGCATTTGGTTCTGATAGATGAAGATGTGATAATTTGAAAGGGTGTAGTGATGCACTAAAACACATGGATGGTTATTCCAGACATGTAGGAGAGTCCTTTAAACATTTGTTATTTTCAATATGAAATCTGATCAACCCCATATTTTTTTTCCAATAAATTTATAGCAACAGATGTTGATCTATGAAAACAAGATGCTTAAGAACCATTGGTAATCTTTTCAGTGATCCAGAAGTGTTTTTTCTTTATATGTTTGACAAAGCAAAATGACTTCATTTTATTCAAGTCTAAATAATGGATGTATTACCTGTAGTGTTTTATCTACAAATTTTTTTATGAAATATTATAAGTCAAAGTTTGATAAGCATAAAATATAATCAATTATTTCGTTTGAGCTCAAATAAAAGATATCGATATCTAAATCTTCATGTTCCATAAACAAATGCAAGCCAACTCACCCTTTTGAAAGCTTCGGCATCAGAAGAGCACAATTTTAGACACTCATCAATAAACATGTTCAGGTATCTCTGACGTACGTTTGTTGGCACCTTAGAACTTGTACTTATTTCAACAACTGGCCTCTTGAGTTTCTCTATTGCCTGTGTTACAGAAAAAAAAAAGTTTGTTTAATTAGATTACACAAGCTTTCACAAAATCTCAATCAGTTGCATTTCCTTGTCTATATAATTCCTTGGTTAAAGTTACTGTAAACAGAAACAGACCTTAACAAGTAACCAGTCAAAAGCTAGTTAAGGAGTTAAACTTGAGAAAGGAGCCAGAACAATAATCAAATATCGGTATATACATTATATAACATGACACCCTTATATACATACCACTGTAGGTGTGTGCGCTTTCCTCTTTCCTCCCTTGGTTGCCGTGACAGCTGCAGTTTTCTTGTTCTTGTTTGCGAGGTAGGAATTAAAGGCAGCACTGGAACCAGCTACATTAGGAGTGGGAGTCTGTGTCTGGAGAGGAATGTTACAACACTATAGTCTTTTTATTCCAATACTACAGTCTTTATATTACAGTACTATAGTCTTTATATTACAGTACTGTAGTCTTTATATTACAGTACTGTAGTCTTTATATTACAGTACTATAGTCTTTATATTACAGTACTACAGTCTTTATATTACAGTACTACAGTCTTTATATTACAGTACTATAGTCTTTATATTACAGTACTATAGTCTTTATATTACAGTACTACAGTCTTTATATTACAGTACTATAGTCTTTATATTACAGTACTACAGTCTTTATATTACAGTACTACAGTCTTTATATTACAGTACTACAGTCTTTATATTACAGTACTACAGTCTTTATATTACAGTACTATAGTCTTTATATTACAGTACTATAGTCTTTTTATTACAGTACTATAGTCTTTTTATTACAGTACTATAGTCTTTATATTACAGTACTATAGTCTTTTTATTCTAATACTACAGTCTTTATATTACAGTACTACAGTCTTTATATTACAGTACTGTAGTCTTTATATTACAGTACTATAGTCTTTATATTACAGTACTATAGTCTTTATATTTACAAAGCAATTTTATCACACTAATTTTTTTCAGTACTATTCCCCTATTAATTTATATTTAGTACTTTCTCCTGATTTCTTATTTTTTTAATTCATTGATTTAACTTACAGTAATTTTTTCCGCATTTTTTGCTGAAATCTGTCTCACTTTCGCTTTAAGTTTTTCCTTGGCATTCTGTTCTTCCTGTAATGCACGTTCCTGCATCATCTTGTATCTATTCATCATAACCTGGGCAGGAGATGGTTTAGGTTTTGGTTTAGCTGGCTCATCTTTCTTCTTTCTATCGTTCTAAAACAAAAAAGGTTCATACAAAAGCTGTTACTGTGTATGTCACATCACACATTTGTGCCCCTTTTTTGCCACTGAAACATGATTCTTGTGCTTAGAAAAAATGCCGATGAAATTTGGTTTGAAATATTTTTAAAATGGTTCAAAGTGGTTGTGCCTTCTTGCTACAAATGAGTAGAGAAAATGCTGGCATAGCATGTACTGCAATAAGACATCACTACAAGTGTTAAAAGTGATGCATGCATTTATGAGTATTTGAAGACTTCTTTTGTATATAAAATTCTGAGGGTGTCACTGCAATGCCTTTTAAAAAAATAAAACTGGTCAACCACCAGTTATTGTGCATTTTTATGTGGGGATACATTCCAGCTATGAAAGAAAAAAACACATTATTTAACCGCAGAAATCCTAGAACATATTTCATATAGAACAAAGAACAAAATTCAACTGTGTAGTGTGTGACCTATAGCTTGGTAATTCAAGTCAATAATACCATTGATACACTTTGTGGACCCAGACCTGCTTGTGAGGTGTTGTAATAGAAAGGTGCTGGTGGTTCTTTCGAACATTTAAACTCTGATAACGTATTTCAGCAGTATAAGAGTGTTCCAGCAGCTGTATTGAATTCATAAATCATACTTTTAAAGGTGGAGTAAAATGGTGCCTAGTTTACATAATCAGTGCAAGATTCCAGTCTTTGGTCATTGTATAAGAGAGAAATGAATGGCATTACAGATGAGATTTGGAATTGTTAGACCATCATAACAGATGATCATAAAAAATGAATTACCACAATTTGAAAATAAGGCATGAAAGGGTTTACAGCCCTTGTACAGCCTCATACATATGTATTTGTGTATACCTGTTTTAATGTGTTTGTTTAAACAGAGTGTTTATATTATGTATATATACTATAATATAGAGATATGAGCATGTCTGTTTATAGAAAGTTTATAAAGTATTCTTACTGGATCACTCTGTTTAAGGGCAACTCTCTTCTTTCCCATAGCAGTTGATTGTGTGTCATCATTGTTGGATGGCTTCTTTTGTTTCTAAAATATACAGATATTATGAGTCGCAAGATATGCGCAATCACACTTCCATGCAAAAAGTCATGTCATAATCAATAACATTATTTATAAATAAGATAATCAGGCCAGAAAAAAACAAAAAAACCTGCGATTTTTTTCTTAAGATGCTTATGAACATGGGGAGTGCAGGGGGTTCTCCGTGGCCGATTGGTCTAAGGTGTCGTCTCAAGATCACTTACCTCTCACTGCTAAGGTCATAGGTTTGAGTCCTGCTCACTCCAATTACTTTAAGAGATAAAGTTTGCCAGTTACTTGCGGAAGGACGGTGGTTCTACTCAGATTCATTCTGATTAATCCACCAATAAAACTGGATATATCAAATATAACCTGAAATGTGTCAAGAATGGCGTTAAACCCAATTATGAATATGGGCCGAGGTAAACAAAAAATCATGACAAAAATAGTTCATGGCGAATCAATCAGTCATAATCAGGGCTTGAAATTTCTGATAAATGCTACTCATCCTCCCTTTCCAACACTTTTCATTGAATGCTCAAAATCAAAGAAATATTAAGGTCAGTTTCTTAAATCTTACTCGTGACCAATATTCACTCGTCATGGCAAGTGGACGAGTGGAATTTTCCAGCCCTAATAATATATGTTCCATAATGGACATGCCTGGGTAAAGAGAGTTTTGTGACAGTTCTGCCCCTCCAAGCTCTTATTGTGTTATGTTTTTCTACAATCAATATTGTCATAAAAATATAAATATAATCTTATTCACTGTAATTGCTAACCTTTTTATCACCAGAACTTGTTGATGGTTTATTTGCATGTTCCTCATTAAAAATTCTCAAACACTCATCAAACGGATCTTCATCCGAGAAGTATTTCTCTAAGTCCGACATATCCTCATCTTCTATGTTGGCTTTGGCAATTCTTTTACATCTGGAATCTTCATCACTGTCAATACCAAACAAATCAACATTCAAATTAACAATCTGTTTCTTTTTTCCGGTGGATTTGGATTTTTCTTTGTCTCTGCTGCTGGAACTAGATTTATTTTTATCACTACTGAGGCGCCGTTTACTGCCATTGTTAGCGTGTTTATTCCTGCTATCTGCATCTCTGTCACTGTGATTTATGTTGTTATGAATTGATGATTTGTGACTGTGACTATGTTTAGATGATTTTTCAGAATGTTTTGATGATTTTTCACTTGATTTAGATGAATGTGTACTACTTTTAGATGAATTTTCACTATGTTTTGACACATTAGCACTATGTTTAGATGAACTTTCGCTATTTTTACTTGATGAATTTTCGCTATGTTTAGATGAATTAACACTAGGTCTTCTTTCAGTATGTTTAAATGATGAATGCTCACTGTGTTTAGATGCATTTTCATTATGTTTATTTGAATGTTCACTGAGTTTAGTTGAAATATGACTATGTCTGGAAGATGAACTGTCGTGTTTTGATTGGTCCCGATTTCTATTGCTAGATGATGATGAGCTGGTCATGTGTTTAGAGACATGTTTGTTGTTTTCAATACTTTTACTTGAATGATTATGATGATTATTGGTTATGTTTTTGTCACTTATTTTTTTGGCAATTTCTGATTTATTAATGTCTTTTTTTTGTGTTGATCCTTTGGCTTTGATGTCTTTATGAGAGGAGCTTGACTTGTCTTTACTTTTATTTTTATCGCTACTATAAAAAGAATTTTTCAATTTAACTTTGGGACATGAATCCTGTTCTGACGACTCTTTTGTGAGATCTTTTTCTTGGCTTGTATTACTAGCATTATCCATTCCTACACCCTCAAAAGCATCATCAAATTCTGCTTTAAACAAATTAAAAATATTGTCAGTTTTCTTTTCTTTTACATTTGCATTTGTTTTAGACACTTTCACTTTTTCAGCATCTGGTTTTATTTTAACTGGAGTATTTTTCACAAACCCATCTTCAGTAAATTCTATAGGTAAACCATTCTCCACTTTTACATTCTTGTCTCTGTCGACTGGATTATCAACTGACATTTTCTCTTGTTCAGAGTGTTCAGATAATCTATCACTTGCACTTGACTTCTCACTACCGGCATCTGAAAACCAGTCTTCTTTTTGTCCAAGAGGTTCCTCATCACTACCTTCATTCTCCATAATGGCAGGAGTATATTCCACAGAAACAAACTTTGGTATCTTTGCCAAAGGATTATCATCATCATCATCATCACCACCTTCATTGCCGGCTTCCATAGCATCAGCTGATCGCTTGATCCCATTGTTATGAAGTGTTTTAGCATAATCAGGAAGCGAACTAGCCTCATATTCTGTCACTTTATCAGACTTCTGACCACTACAAGTTGAGTAGTTACTAGCAGGATCATATTCCCCAGCTGAGGATGGTCCATCCAGCAGTGCTAGATCATATTTAGACCGTCCTAACTTTCCTTGTATTCGTTGTTTCTTTAATTCTTTCAGAGGAGTAGGGTTATACTCTGGTGTTCCTGTGGGTTTATTTTTAATGACACTGCTTGATGATTTTTTGGCATCTGATGGGGCAGTTTCTTTGTTGTTAACAAGTTTTTTCTTCTCGGTTTGTATACTTTGCTCGATGTCCTGTAATGTTCTTTGTAGCGCTGATGTCGGTACTGTGTATTCATCTTCTGTTGATTTAGTAACAGCGCTTACTTGCGCAGCTTCTTTTCTTGCTGCAATAATTAAATAATCATTGATGATATATATAAATACATTATTATGTATACGTCATAATTATTAAAAGAATTCTACTACAGCTATAAATCACACTTAAAAAAACAAACATTATACACTGAAATGTCTAATATCATCTTGTGTCAGTTCTACAATTCAATAAGACCACATGGCATGTTTAAATACATTTGCTTGCCAATTCATCTAAGATCTGCACCATTTCTGAATATTTTCTTGCCAGTTGGTATATATTTTCATAAAGTAATTATTACAATTGTGTTCATTCATCACTGTGTTTCTAAAACTTCTTTTCCAACAACTCTCTTATTATGTTCAAAGTCAATAAAAATCAAGAGGCCCAAGAGCTCCTGAATCGCTCTACTGGAAACAAATCAACCGAGTAAATGTGTATTTTTAGAAGTTCCCCCTTAAATTGTGCCTATAAGCCTCTGATGTTGACCAGTTGGACAGCACCAAATTAATTCTAAGGGACAAGCTTCAACAAACCTTTTAGAGGACTAAGATGCAATGCTACACGTAAAACATCAAAGGTCTAGGCTTTAATTTTCTTTTTAAATTTGGCGTAGAATGTGCTTAACTCTTTACTCCATGTGCATTTTAACTGGACTCTTCCAAACTCAAAAGCCACACATAGTCAATTTCCATGCATATTATACATTTTACCTATTTATTCTGATAGAGCAGAAAACAGTGCAGAACCTGTTCTGATTGCTCATTATGAGCAATAAGAACTGGTTCTACACTGTTTTCAAAAGCCTTCTATATTACAGGTGTTAAAAGGTGTCCATATGAAGTAAAAGTCAAAAGTAAAAGCCCTGTGACAGAGCATTTGTGGTTGAATCATTCTGGTTCAAAAATTCATTTGAGATTATTGTGGTTATATATAACAGCTGTGCAAGTTACAATCCAAAATGGGGGTACTATCTGGTCAGCATGAATATGTTAACATTTTCTCTATATCACTCTATATTAAACAGTGACGGGGGTCCTCCGTGGCAGAATGGTTAAAAGCCCCACCTCTAGATCACTTAAATAATTTTTCTTTGTTTTTTTCCCAGGACAAATTGGTGGGGACTTTCATTTCGTTGAAAACAGAGGCACATTGCAACATGGTGCAATTATTAGGAGAGATGTCAATTAGTTTGAATATCGGCACTTTTTTGTTACGAGTTTTTATTAAAATTCTACGTCAAAAATAGGATAGGATGTTTCATTGGTTGAATGCTTGTCATTGAAAAATGTGAAAAGGTTATGACCACAAATTCACCCACTAAAAATACTAATTATCTATAAATGGATATAAACAAAGATAAAATAATACATTAATTTAATAATACTAGAAATCACTATCCTGTAAGTCCTATTTTTAAATGTATGTTTGTGTAGTTTTAAAAAAAATAAATGAAAAAGTGCTGAAAAAATATATCACGCATGTGTTAAATGTGTTATCTGGTATTAAAAATTACATGTTTTCCTTGGAAGTACTTTTCACAGTGTCGAAAATGTAATGTATATATATACAACCTCTGTTGTTGACAGGTGTACTTTATATAATGAAATCCACAAATATTAATGATTTCACAAATCACAGTTTTCTCTGAATATTCCTTGCCTGAGCTTTCTTCCATGACTGAAACACAACCATATCCAACAATTAATGGCGATTTGTATTTTTTATTTTACCACACAATTGTTTATCTTTTCCCAATACACCTGAGATGATATAACTAGCAGATCAGGGATAGGGAGGCAACTCAATAAAAGCTGACATGTATGGCCAAACTATTTGAACATCTGATGCTAAAACCAACATGTTATCAAAAAATGGAAATATATAATATATTATCCCCAACCCTAAAATTGTGTATTCACTCTCTGAAAACAAGCGTTCCCACCCCTACACCCAACCCCATATTTAAAATTTGTAGAAAAGCAAACACACTACCCTAAATCCACAGCTGGATATAACTACAGATTTCAAGGGATGGTGCAATAACATAAAAATTCTATATATGGTTACCTCTATTTGTGTCTATTATAAATATAGATCTTTAATCTGTCATATTTTTTGTAAAGTTAAAATAACTCTTATGATATGAATTTAATGACTGAGTGACAAAATATAAAAATAAACATGACTAATTTGTTAAAGATTTCATTTAATAGACACGAATAATGGATGAAGCACATTATGACAATTTGTAGTTGCACTGAAAAAAAAGGTGTCCTTTTCATGTCCGTGAACATTTACAAATGCTGTACTTTTACATTGAGTGTGATTTTACATGCTTAGCAACAGTGTCCGCCCCCGCCCCTCCCCCCCTCCCCCAACTCCACCACACCCCTCTCCCCCCACCCCAACAAAATGTTGTAAAAGTTGTCAAACAATTCGCCTTTAGCTATAAAGCCCAAATACTGTTGCATCAAAAGGGTGTCGCCAGGGATGTTAGTCAAAACATCCCTTAGTCAACCCCCCCCCCCCACACACACACACCCATTTTGGTCAAAACACCCCCCTTTTTAAAAAATTACTTAGTCAAAACATCCCCTTAATAAAAATATGTATATTTCTGTGAATTTACTTTGTAAAATATAATGTATTTGTAAATTAAGATATTGTAAAATATTGTAATATTTCTATGTTGTTGTACATGTATACATTTTGAAAGATATATTGTTAATATGAGTTAAGAATGAATGAAGTAAAATAATAATTCTAAAATCAGTTATGTTATAAATCTTATAATTACAAAATTAATGAGCACCATCTATAAACCCAGCCTCACCACATTAGTCGAGGATGATGAATGAATGTTGTTTGAGACATTAAGTTTAACTCAAAAACTGCCCCAGAAGCAAAATGGATGTGTTATTTGAAATGACGATATGATATTCATGTGATTTCCTCTAGAAAAGTGAATATAGTGATCAGGTGTGATATTTTTGTAAGTCAACTGTGTAATTGTGACTGTTGTTAATATTTTTATAAAATATTTATAATTAAAGTTATTAATCTGATCAAGGTTTTTGTAAATTTTACACAAAACTTAGAAGTCTGAAAAAAGTAAATAAAGATAATTCCTTCTGAAATACACTTTTACACCTTAATACTGGTGATTAATGGGTTTATGATACCTTAATATACAGCTCAATTACTGCCCAGCTATGTATATATATATAGTTTAAAGGTGTTGATTAAATTGTATATAGGTGTTGATAAAATCAAGTTTGTGTAAAACATATAACAGTATTTAATATAATAGATAAAAATAATATATAAATAACATAAAAAAATATCATCAGAAATATATAATCATAATAGGGGACGTTTTAAGGGGTGTTTTGACCAAATTCTAATCCAAATGAATGACATTTTGACCAAAATGGGAGGTGCTTTGACTAGGGAGTGTTTTGACTAGGGGATGTTTCGACCTGATAACGTCGCCAGCATTGCTTTAAAATTTTAAACATTAGTCATCATCATCATCTCTCATCATAAGCTCTAGTAATCCCATCCCTCTGGAAGAATATTCTCGTGTTGTGGTTAAAATACTGAGCAATCGCAGCAGTCTAAACAGTTTTTTTTACAGATAAAATTATTTTTGTACAGCGATATCAGAAGAGAGTAGTAGTAAGGGACTGTAAGCTAACTGCCTAAAACACATTTTTTCAAAATTGCTGCTACATCTACATAACCTTCCTCAAACTCACAACTTTGATAAATCTCTGTCCACTTTAACAAGCATAGGCAACTTCTTATATAAACAGAATGTGAGCAAACGCTGTGTGCAATACCTTTAGCCTCCTCTTGTTTAGAGTGCTTGAAATGACAATACGGTCTCTCGCACAGACCGTAAAGAAAGTATGGACACGACACATCGCGAAATAAACCAGCACTTTGGAACATTTTTATTAAGAAATTTCAATTATTTTTCTGTCAGCAAAATTTGACATTTCTCTGAGTAGGCTGCCATGTTTTTTTAGCTGGTACTTAGCTCTACAAGTTAGTCTATTATGAACAAGGGACACAGCTCTCCCGAAATGGTCTGTACATAGCAATGCGATTTTATCACATTTGAACATGCTGATTGGTCAGTTGCTTAGGGGGAACTTTAAAGACGTCACAATTTAGCACACTAGCTCCTATCGCGAACTATCGGGTATTCCGTATCCTCCGTATAATACATAGCATAAAGGCCAAGGTGATCATCAATAGCTATGAATTGTGGGACAAGTACGGGATTCCCTATCTGATTCTGGAGACTTAATCTTGTTCCCTGACCAATGATGTTCTCACAGCGACCGAGGTGGACATGTGTAAAACCTAGCGGTAAAATTCCAAATGTAGGTTTTATTTGCGGTTCATACTAACGTCTTTGTTTATCAACCGATTTTAAAATTGGGTATAACTTTAGAAAGCTTAGAATATGTAGTTTCTGAAACTGAAAAATATCATTAAACTCTGTTATCAAATGAATGAGATACAGACAGTTGAAATGAGCAAGTCATTTAAATTAAATTTACAGAATATTTTTCGCTTGAAAAATCTGGCGGTACAAATTGTCTTTTTTATTTATTATTGGAATTTAATATATATAGATGTAAATAAAATAATGTTATTTTAAAAAAGCTTAAACTTTTAAAAATTGATCAAGAATTACGGAAGATACAGCCTTTCAAAATAGCATTTCAAAATAGATTATTTCGCCTTAAAGTATTGGTGGAAAAACCTGACACTATCCCTTAAATCTTTATTTATTGTTTGATTTTAATTTTCTTTACATGATTGTAATGTTGAAGTTCTGTAGTTTTATATTCATTTATAACAAATTTTAATTATCTTTCATTTTCAGAAACTAGATATTCTTAGCTTTCTAAAGGTATAAACAATTTTTAAATCTGTTGATAAAGATAAAGTATGCACCGCAAGCTACTCTTCCTAAAAAATAAATTTAACACTACCGCCAGGTTTTACACCTGTCCACTACAGACTACAGGCTACCAGGACTGGACTGCGTTCAGCACCGTTAAACAGCAAACACGTTTAATGCCTTATTCCCTAAAAGTATTGTGTGCTAATATGAGGTTGAGCCAATATCCTGGAAAATATGTTAGCTAAACGTTATTAAACGTTAAAGTTAACCAAACTGGCCGCAGCTCAGCTCTCAGAGGTGTTTACTCTATAAGCAAACGTTTAAAGTTAACATGTCAATCAGTTGAATTCTGTTATCAAACGTTTGCAAACAAATTAAGCGTTTAAGCGAGCTGAACGCAGTCCTGCTCTCTCGATTGGTCCGTTAAATAGCAATGTTGGGAAAGCCATAATTGAGCACATTGATTGGTCAGTTGCTTCAGTTGAAAGTTTGAATATCGTCACAATTAAGTATTAGCGTTCATCATCATTCAATCGGCTGTCGAGCAGGACGGACGTCTTCTGGGCAAGCTCCAGCCTTCTAAGTGGGTACGGTCCCTCCACGTTTACATGGAGGGATTTTTAACCTTTCATCGTTTTTATGTTTTTAACGTGGTGTTAAAAAGGGTCGTTTGAATAATCTACAAGAATCAGCATGCTACAATAGTACTACAGCTACTCCAAGAAACTTCTTTTGACGGGAACCTCCATATTCACAGAATTAACTTAGCTTAAATTGTCTTCAAGAATCATCTTTAAAACAACTTATCTACTAGAATCTTCTAGAATCTTCGTCGTCGGGCTACTCGTCCGTTTGACAGCTTCAGTCTCAAATCGCTTTAACGCAATGCTTCAAGCTCAGCGGGTTGAGATTGACCCAGTCAACAGCAACTTTCAACTCGACAACAGATCTTAACAACTGGATCAAGCATGGAAGATGGAACATCATATCGCCAAGAACCAGCCTTGAGAATAATCATCTTATCCAGCCAGTGGTGCAACACTGGGAGGAGTAGCGAACCTGCCGATGCTGTCCACTGGCATCGTAATCTTCTTATCCTGCTCGCCAAAAAGCCTAGAGCTAAGTGCGAGGGTAAATAAACACTTAACAGTCAGTCAGTCAGCGTTCATTTGCTATAAATTGTGGGAAAGGCACAGAATTCCCTGCTTTTTCTTTGGAGGTTAATAGACCTGATTCGGAATATATCAGGCTCTGTGATGGACTAGGAGACTCCACTTGAAAAATTACCAAACAAAAACGACAACAAATGTCAGCCAAAAGTAATAAACCAGAGTTGTTGGAGAACAGTATTAACTCAACTTTTCTTAGAATTAGCTTTGTCAGAGAAGCTCAAGGAATTGTATAGGAACCGTATTTAATATCTGTAACGTGTAACAACTGGGTTTGTATTCACCACGGACCGTATATAGAGATTTATATAAGTCCTTCTATCCACCAATCTTTCTTGAGAACATTGCTTACATTGAGCTTGAAAATCCAAATTTCAAACTTAGATATCTAGTTTACCATGACAGATAGAATAATTACGAGGGTTTATTTGACTGTATGTTAGGTGTCCCTACATGCTTGCTTTTGACGTTAAAAAGGTCTTTTAATGTGAAAATAACAGATGTTCTGCAAAGGTTAATCAAATAACAAGATGTATAGCGATGGAATTATAATGATCAAGGAATTATATAGAGATGCATTTTATATAAGTCCTTTTATAATTCCTTGTGATACATTAATGCAAAAGGGTGAAGAAGAAAGACATAATGAATAGCAGATTTATGGACAGCTGATAGCAACGCTTCATAAGTTTCGCAAGATGGTGGTGACGTTTTTTTAAAATAGTAAAGCAGTAGGATGATGCAATACTTTTAATCAGAACTGTTTAGCGTTAATCTAAGACTGTTTGAAACGGTAAGAAGATTTTATGAAGTCATGAACCGCTTTGAAAACAGCAATTAAGGAACTATAGAAGAAATTGCTCTCTAATTCCTTGCTGCAATATTCAAATCTGTGGTGGATTCAAATTTACCAAATAAAAATAAATCAATATTGAGTGGATGGAATTCTCTCTGCCACATTAGAATAAAACAGTTCACTGGTTTCTATAATGAGAACAGTCAAAGAAACAATGATTAAAGTTTTTTTCAATAGACTTTGAACACATACAAAACGGAACTTCTCTAAGATGGTTAAGGTAAGGGTCATTATTTAGGTTGCAACAATCGTTTCGTAGTCTTGCATATTAAAAAAATTACAGGGCTCAGGCAGTTACCAACGTGTAAGAGCTTCAATAGTAAAGGAACTACAGAAGAAGAGGAAGCAAAACCCAATGAAAGTTCCCCATTCAAGGTTTAGACAGATGACGAAGAGAAGAGATTCCTCTCTATTTTTTTGACAAGCTCAGTATATAAAAGATTGCATGAGAGCTTTATTTAAATACAAGAAATGTATGTACAGTATTTTTTTTCCATTGGGGCGTGCTTATCCACTATATGTTAAAGGTATTACTGAAACTTTTATGTATACACCATTTATGCTACCTTCATTTATATCTATAGTTTTCAATTCGGTAGTCTACAAATAAGTATGAAAACTGCTTTGTATTTTCACGTCCGCCGATACTATAGTCACATTCGCACGGTCTCACTATTTAGCGTCAAGAAGCGAAAAGTTACCGTCAGGAAATAACCATATGTCTATTATACCTATATTAACATATATCAGTTGATTTTTTTAAATTCCATTCATTAATAAAGTCATAATTGAACTTTGTTTCTCCGTTGCAATACCGAAAAGAAGATCCGCCATTTTGTTCAATTATGACTTTATTAATGAATGGAATTTAAAAAAATCAACTGATATATGTTTATATAGGTATAATATACACATGGTTATTTCCTGACGGTAACTTTTATTAATAATAAAGCTCTTGACGCTTCTTGACGCTTATTGTCGCTTCTTGACGCTAAATAGTTATGGACAATCCGGCCCCACGCGAATCCGGCCCCGCTACCCATCCGGCCCCTAGACAAAACGTCCTTGGTTAATCCGGCCCCACTTAGCATGGTCAATCCGGCCCCACTTTTATTTTATAAATTATAGCATTTATTTTTTGGTATTTCTAGTTAAAAAAGTAATATACTGAATAGTTATTATATAATTTGAAATGCACATAATAATTACTGCGGGATTGTTATTGAAAAAATGACTGGTAACGGGAATTACATAGAACACATATAATAATCAATGATTGTTTATGAAAGTACTATATAAACTGTTGTTTTTTTTTAAAAATATTTTATACTAAAATCAAATTATTTAAAAAAGAAAACACAATAACTTACCAGTTCTGCAAAGCCGGTGTTGCCACCTTTGACATTTGTCGCACGAAACAGCATGTTGCCTCGGTCGCACAGTGTTCCGACAGGCTATACACAAATCATCCATTTTAAAGTTATCAAAGTTAACAATATAAAACACTAAAATCTAGTATGACAACAAATAGCAGTCCGTTTAAGTATCACATCAAATCATATATAAAATTGATATTGAATATTTGTACTTTTATACACATGCGGATGGTATTCTATTAGTACTTGCTACATTTCCATTGTTTCAATATTTGTAATGTATGTTTGCATTATGCGCGACCAAAGTATTAGGTCTACCTTTAATTAACGAAAAGCGGTACGTTTTTAATTTACAGTTTTTATATATCAAAAGAGATGTTTTACTAAATGCAAATGTGTCAACATTGTTTCTATTTTTTTGTTTGCATATTGCCCGACGTTAATAATCAAGATTAGTTTTAAATCAAACGCAAATTGATTTCATTATTCTAATAACTGGGATGTATGTAAAACATGTTTTTTTGTTTGCACAATATGCGACGTCTGTATTGGCGTTTAGATATTTGTAATCAGACACAAATTGATTTTCATTGTTACGTCTTTGGTTTAATCGTTTAAATGATACGCTTTCAATCAAACGCAAATTATTTTCCTTGTTCAAATATTTGGTGTAATTTTTTGCTTAGTGTACGACCCGAGAAATCAAGTTTACCTTTAATTTTTAACCCGTATACTTGTTATTACAATGTGCGACACAAATTATCAAGTTTAACGCTACCATGTTTTTTTCATGTATATTTTAATTATTAATAGCTGCATCATATATTTATGTATATAATTATTGTTATGTATGTAATAATATAATAATTAACACTGATATTGCTATATAAAATAGAAATAAAAAGTGGGGCCGGATTGACCATGCTAAATGGGGCCGGATTGTCAAGGGGCCGGATTCTCCATGGCCGTTTTGGAGTGGGGCCGGATTGTCCAGGTTCCTAAATAGTGAGAATCTCCCAAAATGCAATTTTGTAAATGGATGCGTCCATTGCAAAAATTATGAAAAAGGGTTTGTTTTCATTTCCCAAGAAAAAGACCTGATGTGAGTAGTTCAAGTTCATAACAGAATAAAGTGTACTCAAAACGAACATACGAAGGTTGTATTTAAATAAAAATGAAATTTAAAACATTTTAAAATATGATAAAATGATTATTCCGTCAAAATCGAAAATCATGATGAAACATAACAACAAATTGTAACATCAGCTGATTTAGTTATGTGTGGGGGATAAGATACTTGATTTTTATGTTGAGCATTTTTAATAATCCTTTTTATGAAGTCATATTTAAATAATATCAAAGTACAAAAAATGCATAAGGTACTAAAAGATGCACAGATTAAAGTCCATGTTTAGCCGAACAAATACTTTCAGTTTCATTTTCGATTTTAGTAATTTACATATGTTCATGGTTCTTCTTTTCATGACAAGCTACTCCATTTAATGAAATCTGTACAACTTTGAAAATGTAATGGTATTATTTCGCTTTTACTTTTTTTAATTGTCATATGTAAGATGACAATAGACTGATAACTTGATGTTTCATTTCAGTCTTCAGTTGTGTGTGAGAATGTTTACACATTGTAACATTTGATATGTAAACAGTTCAAATAAGTGTGGAAAAATATATGTTACATGTAGAGTAAACTAATACTAATTTAATTTAGCTTGAGTATGAAGTGAGCTTAGAGCTCCCATGAATGCTCTCTTGTCCACTTCCACGGGGTGAACCAGACCTAAATGTTGTTTTGGGGAGGCCATTGGTAAAGGATTATACCATCCTTATCTGTGTGTATGTTTGTAATTTAGTATGATGACCATGGTCATAAATAAGAACAATGTCTATTTGTTCAAACACAATTCTTTATGTTTAACAATGACCATGGTCATCCAGAATAAAACAGAATAGGTTGTAAGTATTGATTAGCAAAATAAAGTTCAATTACTTACAGTAACGCCGGCGGCACGATTTATCCAATACTACAGTTGTTTTAAGAAATTTTATGAAATGACTTAGTTTTTCGTCTTTTGTTTTCCCCTCCCAAGCAATACACGCTTTTATATAATTATGACCTATGATATATACACATGACATGTGTAATTGTTTAAATAACAGTCGATTACGTCACATGTTATATCCTTAATTAATATAATATACCTATGCCACATACGGCGCACTTACATATTGCCTGCTGTTTATGACAGCGGATATAAGTTATGCTTCAATGACTTCTGTTTGCAATTTGAAACAGTCAAAAAAGTGATGCAAAACAATCTTCTCTGTTTCAATAATCCATGCTAAAGTTTTAAAAGATATTGAAAGTAAAATTTTGTATATTTTTTTATTATTGTTGTTGTTCAATATGTAAGACCGAATTCATACATATAATAAAACAATTAATGACCTTACTATTTATTAAAATCAATAAAATATTACATTTGACGTAAGTATCATCTTTAAAATTAAACAGACAGGTGTAAAATCTGGCGGTAGTGTTAAATTTGTTTTTTTTAGAAAGAGTAGCTGGTGGTGCATACTAACTTCTTTATTTATCAACTGATTTTAAAAATGTGTGCACATATAAAGCTTAGAATAATTACTTAAACTGAAAAGATAATTAAAATCAAATGAATGAGATACAGACAGTTGAAAAGAGCTGGTCATTCAATTTAAATGTAGTTTTAGGTAATGAAAATTAATTTCGAATTAATATTTTGCTGGTGGAAAATCCTTATTTAGTGTTTAATTTTAATTTTCTTTACATGATTGTCATGCGGATGATCTGTAGTTTTATGCGGTATAAACAAAATTAAAATCAGATTAGAAATGAAGAAGTTACGTAGTGTTGAAATTGAACAATTATTTTACCTACAATTGTGCCCATTGGGCGATATTGGTAAACAGTTTCCTTAGTAAAGGAGAAAGGTGTGAAACAGAATCTGCCGCACTAGGACCAAATAAATATATATATTTCTTTCAGATTCCTTACAACTTTTCAAAACAAGCCCTATAGTAGTTCAAGAGCAGTGAAAATAAAAAAAAAGCATAATTAACAAGTGTTTGTTTTTATAACATAATTTAAGTATTTCAAAACATAATTAACTAATTGGCACGTAATAACCATGTTTGTTAATATAGGGAAATACCGGCTGATTAATTTAAAGACAGTGTGTATTCAGTTATATCAAATGTGAAAACAAGGTCACTGACACGTGAAGAGTTAAAGTTGACTTATGGTAACTGTTTTCTAACAGTTTAACAAAAGATTTATATATATTTATAAACTTAAAATAGTAATAATGAAAAACAAAGAAAAAAAAGTAAAATATTTCTTATATATTATTCTAAGATAGACTTTGTTGTGTTTTTTTTCAACTGGAAAATAAAGAAGGAAAAAGTAACAAGTAACAGCATGGTGGAATTTGGTGGTTATAGAATGGATAAAAAGTTTATCCGTTTTGGAATGAGAATTTCTTATTTTATCATTTATATTTTTTGTTTATGATTTTTTAACCATTAGTCATAGTTTATATAAGCCAATCACGTAAAGTAAATATTGGCTTATCACCTAATAAATGACAGGGCAACAATGTATACAGCATTCACACGTGTCACAGGTAAAACCAAATAGCGTGAAAACCTGTTCCGGTAGTGTTTATTGGATGGCATATCATTAATCCTATTTATTGGATGGCATGTCATTAAACAACAGATCGTATCAAACTAATCCCACTGATCTCTCCGCAGATAGTATTTATTATTCATGTTATATAAAGTAGGGAATTAAAAAATTTGGATGCGGAAGCGTTTTCAATTCGTTATATGTTTAATTCAGAAGAAAAATATCTATGGTTAATTATTTATTTACCCTCGCGCTTTGAACTAAGTCATTTTGGCGAGCCAGATTTTAAAGAGGATTATTTAAAATTATAAGATGATTCATGTTGAAATGTGGAGTTGATGATCGTTGATTATTTACTTTGAAGTTTAAGTATTAAATTATTATATATATACATGTGTATATAATTATATTTTGAGACTAAAAATTGGCGATTAATTATTAAGAATTTAATTCTTTTTCTCTACCTTAAGTGCAGTGAAGTGATGAGTTAAACAGTTGTGTCGTGTGGATGAATGTTGCTTTGATAATTTACTATATGTTATACCTATATGTCAGGCCAGACACTTTCGCTTATAGCGCAAATAAATTTGCTAACGGTATCAAAAGTATGTGACTCAACCTGAACCTTCAACAGAAATGATTTCTATTGATTGCATGTCTGTGCAAACTAATTGTGCTCGATTGTAAAATTTTATTAGAAAATATCGTTAGCAACCGTGTTTACCACATACCAACAGTAATTGTCAATATAAGATTATCAACAAACTAGAGTATGCCGTAAAACCCGCAACAATATCATGTTTGTTGCTGGTATTGTAGGTGACTTGTGGCTGCACAGGTACCTATATTTAAGTGAACTGGGTTTAATATATTAGTCTATTTTAGTTAATAGTCTTGCATAGCTCTATATTGAATGCCCATGATACTTATTACATCGTTTACTGTTAATGGTGAACGATATAACCCTGTACATGAGTACATTGTTATAATAGTATACAATAATTTGTATATTTTTATTGTACTCGCAAGAAGTAATAAAAAACTTCTCAAAGTGTACTAATATTTTTATTTATAATATATCGGCAGGTACCGTTATATAATAGATTGAGCTACGTAAGTAGATGGATTATTTAGTCATTAGAATGTGTTCAGATTAAAATTATATGTTTATTAAGTAGTCTTGTGTAATTTTATAATGAGTATCCTGGTATTTCCTAACGAAGATATTCCCTAGAACCGTACTCAATGCTGAGTAGTGAATACGGATGTGCCATATAGTCCCGTAGTCAACATAATCTACGTTACTATTTAAATGATTATTAAATATTATAATCATTATAAATTAATATAAACATGTAAAAAATGCTAAGATGTGTACACATAAATGACTAGGTTAACATCATTGTATCAGTTTTGATATGACTACACTAGTTGTAGTTGTAGGGGAACGGGATATTACTTTGTAAATTGTATGTTTGTAGACATATTTCAGATTACGCAAATTTGATTCAGTCATACCATTGACATGTGAGCTAATGTGTACCAATAGTATCGGCTCAATGTATTATTTTAAATTTATTATATTGTACAATAAAACATCAAATAAAGTGTTTACGGAAATCAAAATTAACATACGGTTGAAGTTCGTATTTTACGACGTTTTTGACGTTTCACTCTGTCGGCAAATAGCTTTACAGCTAGTGTTTTGTATTTGTTAATCCGACACAAAATAAAGTTTCTTGTACACTTATAAGCTTCAACTTCTGACGCGACGTCAAAGAGTTTGCACTGCCCATATAAAGAAATTTACGGAAATGAATGGGAGTTGTGCCCACTTTAAATTAGAAACGAAAAATCTAAATTCAAACTTGGGTGTTCTAATTTCGAGGTTATGCAGAATACACGTTAAACGTTCTGTGATATTTATTTTATGAATGTTTGTGTGTGTGTATATATATTATAATTTCTCATTCGCAATAAAATTAAACACTTTGTCAAATATATACTTTAGTATATCAACAAATAAACTTAGATGCATATATAATGTATTATGATTATAAGTAATTGCAAGCACTAAAAGCTTGATGAATACATTGACACAAATTAAACATGGTTGAATACTTCTTACTTTGCATTAACGCAATATGAATGACGAAGTGTAATTAAAGAAAAATAAATAGACATGCGCATGCATAAATCCGCATGAACGTTCGCACACACACTTGCACACTTACATATACACATGCATACATACCCTACCCTACCCTACCATACCCATACCCATACCCATACCATACCATACCCATACCATATTGAATTTGAAAAGCGGGAATCATAATATTTAATGAAATCAAATAAGAAATTATAAAAACGCACCACGCATGCACACATCGGTTATCAATACGAATTTTAGACAATTTCGTTAAGGCCGTATTTATCAATTGCTAGATTATCATCTCGCCCCCTAATTTTCATGCCACCCCGACCCATTTTATTTTCATAAAAAAACATTTAAAAAAAAAAAAAAAATTGCAACTATAAAAGAATATGATTTCATTGCAAACAAAACAATTTTTTTGGAAAAATTCCCTGGGTATATATCGCTTTTAATACAAAATACAGCAGATACATCTATATATGTGTAGCCTCCTTAATCCCATTCTTATTTATACTATTCATGTGAAAATTATTTTTTAAAGCTTTATCATTACTTTGGAACGCAAATGTAGTGAGATATTGATCAACGCGCATTGAGTGATTATCACTGATAAGTATTTCGTATGAATAACCGTTTATCTGCCAAATAAAATAAGTAAAAAAAGTCAATAATAATGTATGTTAAATCTTTTATCAAAGACAGTTTTTAAAGATAAAGCAAGAATATACACAAACACACTTAAATTAAGTGTATTTATAGCTAGTTTGCTATAGTATGTTGTAGTATTGAGTAGTATGTGGTAGTATGTGGGTAGTATTGGGTAAATCGTGCCACCCCATTAACGCATATGTACACGCAGACTAGGATAACCCTTTAAATGAATATGGCTTGGGATTAAATATGAAACCTCTAATGTGAGCAGCAAACACTCTTTCTACTTGACTACCACCCTGCCATTTTCTATTGTACCATAAAAAATTGTAATATATCATTATTGACAATCCTGATTTTATTCTTGATAAGATATTCAATTATGTGTAGGCCAGTTATTCAAAACATTGAGTAAAATACAAATGTCATACACTCTACACAAACATGTCAATAAATTTATTATTTTCTCATTTTTAGAAGCTATGGCCAAATCTGCTAAAGAAATTGAAGCAGAGTTAAAAAGCCTGTTGAACATGGGTCCTTGTAGTGGCAGCAAACCTGTTGAGGAAACAGAGGTACACAAGGAGATACCATCAACTCGTGGAGCGGGCATTGTGTTCACCAAGAAAGATCTGGAGGGTGTCAATTATAAGGTAAATTTCAGCTTGACCTAACAAAATGTTAGATGCACGCACTCATACAATCATATACATATATAGTGATCAAACTACCCATTTTATAGCCTTTGTGTGGCCGTATTCCCAATCGCAAATGGTTTATTCCCCCCCCCCCCCCCCCCCCCACCTTTTTAAGTTTAAGCAATTGTAGGGAAACTGGCTGTATTTTTTGGAAAACGAGCGCAGTTTTCATAATTCTAAATTAGGTATGAAAGTGCTTCTTGACGGTTTTTATTCACATGCCCTTTCTAGACTGCTTTTTTGCACATGACTGTTTCCAAATAGACGATGGTTAAGTTTGAAAAATTGCATACAATGTAGCAATCTAAAATTTTTAGTTGTAATTTTTTTAGAAACAAGAACCAGTAGAGCAGCAGGAAGGGAAAAAGAAGAAAAAGAAACCTAAACAGAAGGACAAAACACACGTAGAGGATGTTGCAACTGCGGATGGTGCTCAACATTTACATCATCAAGCTGACCCAGGAGTCACAACGGGAGTGCTCACTGGTATTTATCTAAAGTCATGACATAATAGAAATATTGATAATATTAGTTTTGCTTCACTCCCTCTGTTAAGTATATTTACCCTTTCACAAATCCAGAACATAAAAGCAAGTGGTTGATTTCTTGTTAAAAGAGGAAAACAATTTATAAAGCATAACACCACGATGAAACAGGAAATGTTTCTGTGGGTTGGTCGCATAATGGCAGTGATAAATAATCCTTGTTTTTATGCCCCCCTCCCAAAATGTTTGGGGTGGAATATAGTAATCTGTCTGTCCTTCTGTCCGGTATTTAATTTCTGGCCTGTATCTTTGTCATGCATAGATGGATTTTGTTGATAGTTGGTACAAATGATCAATCTAACATAATGACGTGTTGCAGGTAAGACCCACACCCAATGTGATTGAATACACTTTGAGTCTGTGTGAGATTTCGTGTCCCGCCTGAAACTTTGTCATGCATAGATGGATTTTAATGATACTTGCTACAAATGATCAACATAACATGACAACGTGTCGCGAGTAAGACCCACACTCATAACTCAAAGGTCTTGGTCACTATTTGAGTTTGTTTGACATCACTTCGAGTTTGTGTGAGATTTCGTGTTCGGCCTGTAACTTTGTCATGCATAGATGGATTTTAATGATACTTGCTACAAATGATCAACATAACATGACAACATGTTGCGAGTAAGACCCACACCCATAACTCAAAGCTCAAGGTCACTATTTGAGTTTGTTTGACAACGCTTTCAGTCATTTTGACATTTCTTGCCCAATCTGTCATCTATGAATAAATTTTAAAAAACACTTGGTTCAGTTGATCAACATGACATAATTAAGTGCACATGTCCTCAAGGATCAAGGTCACACTTTCAATTTGTTTGATTTTGTGTGTCAGGTCTGTGACATTGCCTTTAACTTGGCTCAATTTATCAAGATGACATGACGATGTGTCATAAGTAAGACCTAGACCCGTACCTCAGAGGTCAAGGTCACACTTTTAGTATGTATGACAACACTTTGAGTCTGTTTGAGATTTCACGTTCGTCATTTAACTTTATCATACATGGATTTCAAAAACACATGGCTCAATTTATCAACAACTGATCTGTAACTTTGCCTTATGTTTAGGGATTACACAAGTGATCAGCATGTCATGATGATGTTTCAGCAGCATTTAACTGTTGAAATACCCAGACCATTACATCAGATGTCAAGGTCAAGATTACACAAAGGTCAAGGTCACACTTTAATGTAAAAAAACATGAAATTGCATGTCTAGTCTGAAACATCAGTCCATTACTCTTTATATTCATGGATACATCGCTACATATTATAACATAATTATATTGTTATTTTTCAACGACCATTTTTGGGGCATGCGACACTTAACAATGACATTTCTTGTTTCTTTTAAAATGTATTTTCCATATTTAATTGCACATTTTGTGACTTGAATGGCAGTGTTGGTGTATTTGGAACATTTTGAAAGCATTGTCATGTTTGAATTGAGAATTGAGAAAAAAGTAATTGATGCTTGGAAATTGGACATGAGTACATTATTTCTGATGTCTTGCACTTTGTCAACAGTACACACTGAACAGAAGAAAAAAATCTTGTATGAAACATGACCTCTGCTTTTCATATGGTATTTTGGCACTGCAGATGTCAATGAACAATAAGATGTAAGATTTCCTTCTGTTATTTGGGTCTTTTTATGAATGAAAAACCCTTTAAACCATTTCATTCACTATAGAAATAAGGAGGAAAGTCAAATACATATTTTATGAGAGTAAATATTTCTCATGTATGGTTTGTCATTTTACATTATATATGCAGTTGAATACACTATTCTGAATCAATGTCGCATGTCTTGCATGGTTGCCTAATATTTCAGTTTTTGTGAACAAGTATCTAAGAAATGAAATTATGAAATGCTTACAGTAGTTGTTATACTGTTAACAGATGGAAAGCAAGTTTCAAAAAAGAAAAAAAAGAAGAAACCCAAAAAGACAAAGACAGACAAAGAAGGCGTTGACAAGAATAATGAAGGAAACAACTCTAACTCTGATAACAGTGACATTGAAAATGAACAACTACCTTCCAAACCAGTTAATTTAGTTTTAGAACTGAAAACAAAATGTAAGTACTTACTCCCTATTTTTATCCTGAATCTTTAATTTATTAGTTAATTTATTTTAGCTTGATTGCATAGAAAGCTCAGAGTCTATATGAATCACTCTTGGGGTAGAACCATTACTGAGTGTGTTATTTTTATAGAGACATCAGGCTGAGCTGGGGATTGAGCCCGCAACCTCTGGACACACATCACACTCAAAGCTTTTCTGGATAGGACCAGTGCTTAATTTATGCAGATAAAGTGTCTTGCTTAATGACGCCACACATGATCATGATGGTAGAACAAAGTCACAACCCTCTGATCATATGTTCAATGCTCTACCAATAGACACTGGTGTTAATATTGGTGTTGACTGCCCAGTGTATAAATAACCTTAATTTCATTGGCATTTATTTTATAGTTTATAAATTTTCATATTTTCCAGATTTGGACGATCAGTTGACACCTGCCATATTACATGAGTTGGAGACAGAAAAAATATTTCCACTCAAAAAGGTATCACCTTTGAATATGAGAATAGTTTATATGAAATATTATATCCTGTTGACAGTTGTTATAGGTTTCTTTCCTGCATATTGTGAAATGATAATATTTATATTCAAACAGGTTTAGTACACACTGAATAACACCGGAATTTCTTTGGCCATCCTAGGTAGGAACTAGGAATTATTATATTTCAGTCTTATTGCGAACCTATTGTGTAAGATTGTGAGCACAGGATTTCTTAATCTTCATACCAGATTATGGTGATAATCAGTTAATAATGGGGATTTGTGTCTGTGCAAGTCTTCCATTGACAATGTTCAAGGCATTGCCTTCAAACTTTGTATACATGCAACTCTGACTTGAATTTAAATCATCAGCTTATGTAAAAAAATGATGTGTATTTTGTTAACCTTGTAAAAAACACAAGAGTGATTTTGTGAGGGAGGGATTTTGTTTGTATGTCAGGGAGGGATTTTGTTTGTATGTCAGGGCGGGATTTTGTTTGTATGTCAGAGTGGGATTTTGTTTGTATATCAAGAAGGGATTTTGTTTGTATGTCAGGGAAGGATTTTGTTTTTATGTCAGGGAGGGATTTTGTTTGTATGTCAAGGAGGGATTTTGTTTGTATGTCAGGGAGGGATTTTGTTTGTATGTCAGGGAGGGATTTTGTTTGTATGTCTGGGCGGGATTTTGTTTGTATGTCTGGGCGGGATTTTGTTTGTATGTCAAGGAGGGATTTTGTTTGTATGTCTGGGCGGGATTTTGTTTGTATGTCAAGGAGGGATTTTGTTTGTATGTCAGGGAGGGATTTTGTTTGTATGTCAGGGAGGGATTTTGTTCGTATGTCAGGGAGAGATTTTGTTTGTATGTCAAGGAGGGATTTTGTTTGTATGTCAGGGCGGGATTTTGTATGTATGTCAAGGAGGAATTTTGTTTGTATGTCAAGGAGGGATTTTGTTTGTATGTCAGGAAGAGATTTTGTTTTTATGTCAGAGAGGGATTTTGTTTGTATGTCAGAGAGGGATTTTGTTTGATGTCAAGGAGGGATTTTGTTTGAATGTCAGGGAGTGATTTGTTTTGTATGTCAGGGCGGGATTTTGTTTGTATGTCAGAGTGGGATTTTGTTTGTATATCTAGAACGGATTTTGTTTGTATGTCAGGGAAGGATTTTGTTTTTATGTCAGGGAGGGATTTTGTTTGTATGTCAGGGAGGGATTTTGTTTGTATGTCAAGGAGGGATTTTGTTTGTATGTCTGGGCGGGATTTTGTTTGTATGTCAAGGAGGGATTTTGTTTGTATGTCAGGGAGGGATTTTGTTTGTATGTCAGGGAGGGATTTTGTTTGTATGTCAGGGAGGGATTTTGTTTGTATGTCGGGGAGGGATTTTGTTTGTATGTCAGGGAGGGATTTTGTTTGTATGTCAGGGCGGGATTTTGTATGTATGTCAAGGAGGAATTTTGTTTGTATGTCAAGGAGGGATTTTGTTTGTATGTCAGGAAGGGATTTTGTTTTTATGTCTATGAGGGATTTTGTTTGTATGTTAAGGAGGGATTTTGTTTGATGTCAAGGAGGGATTTTGTTTGAATGTCAGGGAGTGATTTGTTTTGTATGTCAGGGCGGGATTTTGTTTGTATGTCTGGGCGGGACTTTGTTTGTATGTCAGGGAGGGATTTTGTTTGTATGTCAAGGAGGGATTTTGTTTGTATGTCAAGGAGGGATTTTGTTTGTATGGCAGGGAGAGATTTTGTTTGTATGTCAAGGAGGGATTTTGTTTGTATGTCAAGGAGGGATTTTTTTTGTATGTCAGGACGGGATGTTTTTTGTATGTCAGGGAGGGATGTTTTTTGTATGTCAGGGAGGGATTTTTTTTGTATATCAGTGAGGGATTTTGTTTGTATGTCAGGGAGGGATGTTTTTTGTATGTCAGGGAGGGATTTTGTTTGTATGTCGGGGAGGGATTTTGTTTGTATGTCAGGGAGGGATTTTGTTTGTATGTCAAGAACGGATTTTGTTTGTATGTCAAGGTGGGATTTTTTTTGTATGTCAGGGAGGGATTTTGTTTGTATGTCAGGGAGGGATTTTGTTTGTATGTCAAGAACGGATTTTGTTTGTATGTCAAGGAGGGATTTTGTTCACCAAAATCATGTAGGTTTTCAACAGCAGAGGAAACTGGGGTTAACACACATATCCAACGATTAGGATGCACATACATGAAACTGGGTATAGGCAAGGACTTGTATAGAAGGATAATACTCTATATCATTTCATATATTTGAACTTAAATCTTAAACTCAAACCAATGACCTCAGTAGGAGGTTCCCTTATTTTATGATAAAGAAATGTATAATGCATTGTTTAAAATAGATAAAACTTACTACTGAAATTTCAATAATTAGCTGAAATTGTAGTTAAACACTGGTTCAGTTGATCAACATATCATTTGAAGGATTGCATTCTTCATTTCATTGCTGTGAAGTTACAAAGTAATGTTTTGTAACAAATGTTTTACTGCTGACAATTTATGTTTTTCAGAAATCAGTGAAGTTTCAGTTTGCGAAATATTTCTGCCGTCTTTGTGACTATCACTGTGATAACATTCCAGTGTGTCGACAACATGCCAATGATGCCAGACACCGAAGGCGGAAAGAGGTGAATTTCAAAATTATAGTATTTGGTTTATTACAAAAAAAGTTCATTCAAAGTATTTGCATTTTTTTGTACATATGTGATATATGTTATTTGGGTGTAGTTTGCTCAGTTGGTAGCGTGTCTGACTCAATCCAGGTGTGTTTGGTTTCAATCCCTTGTCCTGCCACAATCTCCATGATGATTGATGGACATCATTACATCTCATTGTCATTCATTTCTCACCACTGATCCAAGTGGAAAAGTTATCAGTTAATTGTTGGGGTTGTGTGCTGGAGTACTGGTTAACCATCCAGGATTCAAGGAAAGAAAAGGCTAGGTTAACTGATGGCATAAAAATGATGCTAAATAATCAAACAAAAGTTATCTCTTTGCTTATAATTCAGTTTTAATAAATCAGCTGGTTTGCAACTCTGACTTCAGGTCTCACTACAGTTGAATTTTGATCTAGGATTTCCATGGTTAAAATTATTTTTCACATAGAATCTTTTTTTAAAAAAAATTTATAGCAGGATTATATTTGCACATAAAAAATCACAATAACTGGTACATTGAATAACATGTCTTTTTAAAGACAATATAAAGATATTTTTAAAAAAGAAGTCCTCAAATGCTCTTAAATACATGTATCTGTTAAAACCCTACAAAAGTCACTTCTTAACACTGGACAGTGATTTCTTATTGCAGTATATGCTATGCCAGCTAATCGGCAGTAAGAAATCACAGTCGATGTGAACCAATATTGAAAATATTTCAAACCAAATTACGTAAGACTTTTTAAGTGCAAGAATCATATTACTGTGGCAAAAAAGGGACAACTTTGTAGTTAGACCTGAAGAAGCATAAGACACATACAATAAGTATTATAGTCAGCAGAAGATGGAGAACAAACAACTTAAATAAACAAAGGAAAGAGACCTCAGATAATGTGCAACTGCCAGATAATGTGTAACCTTTATCTGTCAGATAATGATACAAGATAAGAAGATCAAAGATCTACCGAATCCTTCTGAACGCCATATGACGTCCTTGGACAAAATGGTCGAGGATATCTATAACAAACACGGTCTCAGTGACGATGATTTGGCCCAAAGACAGGCTATAGCAGCAAGAGTCCAGACCTTCATAACAAAGGCCATCCCAGGTATCATGATTGTGACATTGTTTTGTATAGAAAGCACATGGAGTGTTCAACTGAATTAATATGTTGAACTAATATTACATTTTATGTATACATGTAATGAATAACTCAAAATATCCAACATTTCCTGATAGTGATTATTCTAGAGCGGGATGGCGGGGCGCGCGGCCCTGCCCTTTTTTTCGCCCGCCCTTCTGCCCCTAAAAACCCGCCCTTCTTCCCTTCCGTGCGCCCTGCTGCCCTTTTTACTGGTCGGCCACGAAACCGTGAAAAAAACAGCTGCCAATTAGTCAAAATAGCCCTGTGTTGTTCATCCATTGTTTATCAATGATTCGGCATGCTTCAGCATGCTTCTACTGATACGGATTAGAGTTTACACAGACTGGTGCCCTGCGGCGCATAGCGGTACATTATGATATACCGCCTTTAAAGTGGATCCAATCAACTCATGTTTGACATAAATTTTTTGACAGTTTTTCGATAAATAATTTAAGAAGAGAATAATAATGTTTGATTGGAAACTTGTAGACTTTAATCAATTGTAATGATTTAATGAGTTTATGAAGATGTAATCCATCTGCTAATTGGTTTGCTCGCACGGTACTTGATGAAAGCCGGTAAAAATTCGGATACGTTGAAACGTGTTGAAAACTCGGATAATTTCAAAGGTAATTATAATTAATTATTTTCCATAGTGTTGATGATTTAATTGTTTTAAAGCAATGCTAAGCACCTTATAAAGAGAGGTTCTTTGGTTGTCTGGATTGTATTCTCTTAACAGTCAAAATGCCGTCTGCAAAGCGCAAATTTGCAGGAATTGAAAAAGAACGTGCAAAAATTCGTAAAACTAATCATAGTATTTTGTCTTTCTTTGGAGCTAATGAAAGGTATGAGTGATTGGATTAATTTTGTGCTTACTTTGCTATCCATGAAGTGTTAAGTGTTTGTTTTTGCTATACTACTTCCACAAAGATGTTGCTGATGCTGCAAAGAAAGAAGGGAGATAATTCATAAAACTACAGCTACATGTAAATGATCATGATGCTGCATAGAACTTTGCTCACCTTTACTCCACTGAATTTAGTGTTAATGGCCTGTTTACGTGTTATTCATAATGCCGTTGTGTGTTGGAGGGCTTTTGCCCCCCTGCCCCTTTTTAGTCCCCCCCTGCCCTTTTTCCAGGTCTAGAATAATCACTACCTGAATAAATAAATAACAATGATTTGTCATTGTAATATGATGTTATTTTGAGATTTTATGTCATACAACGGCTAACCGAAACGAACATGACCGATTTATTCTCATATCCTATAGAGGTGATCTGTTAGATAAATGGTGAATGTACTATTTTCCTGAATTATGTGATAAAAAGAACCTTACATTCGTGCTCATTTATTGTTTAATTTATCAAAATCATTGGCAAAAGTGATACAATGCTCAACAAAGCCTCGCATGATATATATATATGCAAACTCGTTAAATAAATTCAATAGTAAATGAGCACTCGTGTAAAATCCTTGATATGTTCTGCTCTAAAAATTCATTTAAAATGTATTTTGCTTGAAATCATGATGATATAATGCTCATAAAATAGTTTACTTCTTATATCAAAAGATACAGTCAAACCTGTGTAAGTGGTCACCTCTATTTAGCAACCACTTGCTTTAAACAGTCACATTTTCTATTTACCAATTTTTAATTGTAGTTTTAAACTGTATTAAGCAACCATCTGTCTTAAGGGGTAACTTTTGCTCTTTTGCTTTCAGAGTAGCTACTTAAAAGACAGGTTTGACTGTAATTATATTATACAACAGATAAATAACTATCTGTTTACACTTTGAACAAATACCTTTTGCTTGAGTGAATTGTAGAAATCATACTGCCAAATCATAAGTTTTCAAAACAAAATATTGAAATTTATGTCATTGGCCTCATATAGTTATTTGTAAATAGTTTTACTGGTAACTATATTCCTAACAATATTTTATTTCATATTATTATCATTTTCACATTCATTAGTTTTCTTCATATAAAATGACCTATATAGTGCTGGCATGTCGCACACAACATTCATGAATGAATTTCCATTTTGTAGATGCAGATTTATCAGTGCGTTTGTACGGGTCATCATTGACTGGGTTTGGTCTGAAGTCGAGTGACGTCAACATGGATCTGGTACAAATTGATGGCAGCAATCCCACAAAGGGTCTTCTTCTCGTTCACAAAGCGCTGAAGGAGTCAGGTAGATACTGTATTGTATTTAAAGCTGATTTGCAGCAAGTTGATATAAAAGTTATTATTATGTACTTGCATCAGTAAAAACTGCTACAGACCTGTGAAGAGATGTTCTGGACTGTACATTAGAAAATATTTGTTTGCTGTGCTCCTACCTACCCATGTCACATTGCATTTATCCATACTTGTTTTTTATGCCCCCCCAAAAAAATTTTTTGGGTGGCATATAGTAATCGCAGCATCCGTCCGTCCGTCTGTCCGTCAGGGCAAATAAATGGGTAGTTAAGTGTCTAGGGTTTAGGGTTAGTAATTTTTATGGACAGTTGAAAAGCAGTTGAAAAATAATTATATGGCTGTTTCTAGCCACTTAAAAAACAGCATTTAAGTGGCTTTTTTCTCTTACGTGGCTAAAATTATCTAAAATTTAGCCACACAAGTAATAAGATTGATGCAAAGAAGCCACTTAAATACCCATTCGTGAGAACTTCCGTCCATCCATCCATCCTTCCGGGCGGACAAATGGGTATTTAAGTGTCTAGGGTTTAGGGTTAGTAATTTTTATGGACAGTTGAAAAGCTGTTGAAAAAACATTACTTGGCTGTTCTAGACACTTAAAAAACAGCTCTTAGGTGGCTTTTTTTCTCTTACGTGGCTAAAATTTAGCCACACAAGTAATACGATTGACGCAAAGAAGCCACTTAAATACCCATTTGTGAGAACGTCCGTTCTTCCGTCCGGGATTTTGTTTCCGGCCTGTAACTTTGTCATGCATAGATGGATTTTGTTGATACTTGCTACAAATGATCAACATAACATGACGACGTGTTGCGAATAAGACCCACACCCCTACCTCAAAGGTAAAGGTCACAATTTGACTTTGTTTGACAACACTTTGAGTTTGTGTGAGATTTCGTTTCCGGCCTGTAACTTTGTCATGCATAGATGGATTTTGTTGATACTTGCTACAAATGATCAACATAACATGACGACGTGTCGCAAGTAAGACCCACACCCATACCTCAAAGGTCAAGGTCACAATTTGACTTTGTTTGACAACACTTTTGAGTTTGTGTGAGATTTCGTTTCCGGCCTGTAACTTTGTCATGCATAGATGGATTTTGTTGATACTTGCTACAGATGATCAACATAACATGACGACGTGTTGCGAGTAAGACCCACACCCCTACCTCAAAGGTAAAGGTCACAATTTGACTTTGTTTGACAACATTTTGAGTTTGTGTGAGATTTCGTTTCCAGCCTGTAACTTTGTCATGCATAGATGGATTTTGTTGATACTTGCTAAAATGATCAACATAACATGACGACGTGTAGCAAGTAAGACCCACACCCCTACCTCAAAGGTCAAGGTCACAATTTGACTTTGTTTGACAACACTTTGAGTTTGTGTGAGATTTTGTTTCTGGCCTGTAACTTTGTCATGCATAAATGGATTTTGTTGATACTTGCTACAAATGATCAACATAACATGACGACGTGTCATGAGTAAGACCCACACCCATACCTCAAAGGTCAAGGTCACAATTTGACTTTGTTTGACAACACTTTCGAGTTTGTGTGAGATTTCGTTTCCGGCCTGTAACTTTGTCATGCATAGATGGATTTTGTTGATACTTGCTACAAATGATCAACATAACATGACAACGTGTCACGAGTAAGACCCACACCCTTACCTCAAAGGTAAAGGTCACAATTTGACTTTGTTTGACAACACTTTGAGTTTGTGTGAGATTTCGTTTCCGGTCTGTAACTTTGTCATGCATAGATGGATTTTGTTGATACTTGCTACAAATGATCAACATAACATGACGACGTGTCGGGAGTAAGACCCACACCCATACCTCAAAGGTCAAGGTCACAATTTGACTTTGTTTGACAACACTTTTGAGTTTGTGTGAGATTTCGTTTCCGGCCTGTAACTTTGTCATGCATAGATGGATTTTGTTGGTACTTGCTACAAATGATCAACATAACATGACGACGTGTCGCGAGTAAGACTCACACCCCTACCTCAAAGGTAAAGGTCACAATTTGACTTTGTTTGACAACATTTTGAGTTTGTGTGAGATTTCGTTTCCGGCCTGTAACTTTGTCATGCATAGATGGATTTTGTTGATACTTGCTACAAATGATCAACATAACATGACGACGTGTCGCAAGTAAGACCCACACCCATACCTCAAAGGTCAAGGTCACAATTTGACTTTGTTTGACAACACTTTTGAGTTTGTGTGAGATTTCGTTTCCGGCCTGTAACTTTGTCATGCATAGATGGATTTTGTTGATACTTGCTACAGATGATCAACATAACATGACGACGTGTCGCGAGTAAGACCCACACCCCTACCTCAAAGGTAAAGGTCACAATTTGACTTTGTTTGACAACATTTTGAGTTTGTGTGAGATTTCGTTTCCAGCCTGTAACTTTGTCATGCATAGATGGATTTTGTTGATACTTGCTAAAATGATCAACATAACATGACGACGTGTAGCAAGTAAGACCCACACCCCTACCTCAAAGGTCAAGGTCACAATTTGACTTTGTTTGACAACACTTTGAGTTTGTGTGAGATTTTGTTTCTGGCCTGTAACTTTGTCATGCATAAATGGATTTTGTTGATACTTGCTACAAATGATCAACATAACATGATGACGTGTCATGAGTAAGACCCACACCCATACCTCAAAGGTCAAGGTCACAATTTGACTTTGTTTGACAACACTTTTGAGTTTGTGTGAGATTTCGTTTCCGGCCTGTAACTTTGTCATGCATAGATGGATTTTGTTGATACTTGCTACAAATGATCAACATAACATGACAACGTGTCACGAGTAAGACCCACACCCTTACCTCAAAGGTAAAGGTCACAATTTGACTTTGTTTGACAACACTTTGAGTTTGTGTGAGATTTCGTTTCCGGTCTGTAACTTTGTCATGCATAGATGGATTTTGTTGATACTTGCTACAAATGATCAACATAACATGACGACGTGTCGGGAGTAAGACCCACACCCATACCTCAAAGGTCAAGGTCACAATTTGACTTTGTTTGACAACACTTTTGAGTTTGTGTGAGATTTCGTTTCCGGCCTGTAACTTTGTCATGCATAGATGGATTTTGTTGGTACTTGCTACAAATGATCAACATAACATGACGACGTGTCGCGAGTAAGACTCACACCCCTACCTCAAAGGTAAAGGTCACAATTTGACTTTGTTTGACAACATTTTGAGTTTGTGTGAGATTTCGTTTCCAGCCTGTAACTTTGTCATGCATAGATGGATTTTGTTGATACTTGCTAAAATGATCAACATAACATGACGACGTGTAGCAAGTAAGACCCACACCCCTACCTCAAAGGTCAAGGTCACAATTTGACTTTGTTTGACAACACTTTGAGTTTGTGTGAGATTTTGTTTCTGGCCTGTAACTTTGTCATGCATAAATGGATTTTGTTGATACTTGCTACAAATGATCAACATAACATGATGACGTGTCATGAGTAAGACCCACACCCATACCTCAAAGGTCAAGGTCACAATTTGACTTTGTTTGACAACACTTTTGAGTTTGTGTGAGATTTCGTTTCCGGCCTGTAACTTTGTCATGCATAGATGGATTTTGTTGATACTTGCTACAAATGATCAACATAACATGACAACGTGTCACGAGTAAGACCCACACCCTTACCTCAAAGGTAAAGGTCACAATTTGACTTTGTTTGACAACACTTTGAGTTTGTGTGAGATTTCGTTTCCGGTCTGTAACTTTGTCATGCATAGATGGATTTTGTTGATACTTGCTACAAATGATCAACATAACATGACGACGTGTCGGGAGTAAGACCCACACCCATACCTCAAAGGTCAAGGTCACAATTTGACTTTGTTTGACAACACTTTTGAGTTTGTGTGAGATTTCGTTTCCGGCCTGTAACTTTGTCATGCATAGATGGATTTTGTTGGTACTTGCTACAAATGATCAACATAACATGACGACGTGTCGCGAGTAAGACTCACACCCCTACCTCAAAGGTAAAGGTCACAATTTGACTTTGTTTGACAACATTTTGAGTTTGTGTGAGATTTCGTTTCCGGCCTGTAACTTTGTCATGCATAGATGGATTTTGTTGATACTTGCTACAATTGATCAACATAACATGATGACGTGTTGCGAGTAAGACCCACACCCCTACCTCAAAGGCCAAGGTCACAATTTGACTTTGTTTGACAACACTTTCAGTCTGTTTGAGATTTTGAGTCTGGCCTGTAACTTTGTCACGCATAGATGGATTTTGTTGATACCTGCTACAAATGACCGACATAACATGACGATGTGTCGCGCATTACACCCACAATCCCACTTCAAAGGTCAAGGTCACAAATTAACTTTGGTTGATGACACTTTCAGTCTGATTGAGATTTCGTGTCCGGTTTGAAACTTTGTCACCTATGGATAAATTTCAAAAACACTTGGCACAATTCATCAGCATGACATTACAAAGTGTCAGGTGTAAGACCCACATGCGTACCTCAAAGGTAAAGGTTACACTTTCAGTCTGTGTGAGATTTCTTGTCCGATCTATAACTTTGTCATCTATGGATATATTTTTTAAACACTAGGCTCAGTTGATAAACATGACATATAATTAAGTGTCACATGTAAGACCCAGAACCTTTCCTCAAAGGTCAAGGTCACACTTTCAATTTGTTTGATATTGTGTGTCTGGTCTGTGACTTTGTCTTTAACTTGGCTCAGTTTATCAAGATGACATGACGACGTGTCATAAGAAAAACCTAGACACTGTCACACTTTGAATATGTATGACAACACTTTGAATCTGTTTGAAATTTCATGTCTGTCTTATAACTTTATTATGCATGGATGGATTTCAAAAACACTTGATTCAATTTATCAATTGATCAACAGTTGATCTGTAACTTTCATTTAGGGATTTAAAAATAGCTTGACACAAATGATCAGCATGTCATGATAATGTTTCACCTGCATTTAACTGTTGAAATACCCAGACCATTACATCAGATGTCAAAAGCAAGGTTACACAAATGTCAAGGTCATGCTTTAATGTAAAAAAAAGATGGAATTGCATATCTAGTCTGAAACATTAGTCCATTACCTTTGATATTCATATATACATTGCTACCTATTATATCATATATTGTTATTTTTCACAGACCATTTGCGGGGGCATGTGACACTTATCAGTGACATTTCTTGTTTACTTTCAAAGCAATGGCTTTTTTTCATGATTTCTGATAATTTTTCATTCAAAATGTCACTTAAAAATCAAAATTAGGCAAAATAAAAAAGCTACCTACCCACAGAAAAAATACTAGCAAACACAGCAAACATTTTTCTAGAATTGTATATACCATAAAGACTATAGTTTTTGTCATAAATGTTTTATTTTGTCAATCTCTACTGTCCAATCACATTTGATGTACTGATAAAATATATAAGCAAGTGATTGTAAGAATACTTCTCGCTGTAAATTCAATTACAAATGTTACAGTGTGTATGTAACCTACTAGAAAAATGTTTGTAAGCGGTTCGGTTGGCATTCGCCCTGTAAGCGAAAAGTTGGAGTTCTGGACTGGTTGCATATTTTTCTCATCCTGTTACATTGGCACCCAACATGGGCTGTGACTTACATAAATTCCAAGAAACTTTCATGTGGTTCTCTGGTCTCTATGGAAATTCAGGACGAATTCCAAACTAGTAAGGGAATATATCATAGTGTTTATGTAACCTACTTAAAGAAAAATATATGTTAGCGGTCATATAGGCGTAAGCGGTAGAGCATTCGCCCTGTAAGTGAGTCCCAGACTGGCTGCATATTTTTCTCGTCCTGTTACACATACATGTTTGCTTTTCTTCTAGAGCTTTTCAAGAATGTTAAAAGTGATTTCCAAGCCAAAGTTCCAGGTGTGCTGTTTCAGCCAGTAACTGAGGACTTGAAATGTCAAATCACAGTGGGATGTGACTCCGCATTTTACACCAGTCTGTATCTTAAAATGTATACAAAGTTGGATGACCGAGTCAGGAAACTTGGTGTGGCCTTCAAATATTGGGCTAAGGTTTGTTAAAAAATAATTCTCTTTTTATAGAACTTTATCAAAGTTTACACCTGAAAGGCTTAGTACAGAAATTATAGAAAAAAGGATTTACTTCTTTATGTTTTTAATGGTGTTGAACAACATTTTTAACACACTCAAGGTTTGAATATCTAACATCATTTTTATGCCATTGAGGGTTATCAGACAAATCAGTTTACTTAACCACTATTTCCTGGGATCCTGAAAGGTGAACCAATACTCGAGCACACCCATCTCAACATGTAACTGATAACTCTCCCGCTTGAATCAGCAGTGGGAGATGAATGACAATGAGGGTCAGGCACGATGTCTTCTATCAATCATCATGGAGACTATGGCCAGTGGGGAATCAAACATGCTTCCAACTGAACTAACTGCGCTTGGCAGTGTAATTAAAAGGGAGG
This sequence comes from Panopea generosa, assembly GCA_029582155.1. NCBI lineage: Eukaryota > Metazoa > Mollusca > Bivalvia > Adapedonta > Hiatellidae > Panopea > Panopea generosa. The sequence continues at coordinate 29,420,290 of CM055901.1, read as the reverse complement.
CAACTCATATGCATGTACACTGCATATCAATGATGAAATTATATTTGTTACAACACATTCATTTTAAAAATAGTTTTGTTATGGCACCCATAAAAATATAAATATATTTTGTACACCTTGTGACTTGTAATTGAATCTGCTCTACAAATAATGTATATACATGTATTTCAAATTAACAGTTGTTTAAGAATATTCATTTTGATATATATATATATATAAAAATAAAAGAAAAGCAAGCTTATTTTGTGTAATAATATCTGATAAAATGATCCATTGAAAGCAACAGAACATGGCTGTAATAGGAAAATAGCAGACTTGCTTGTATTGAGTCATTAAGGGCAATGAAAATGCAACCACACCCCTAAGCATTGTTTTAAGTGATCTTTTATTCTCAAGCAACATTCAGTCGTGGAATCATGGAGTAGATGTTAAGCCTGTATTGCGAGTGGGGGATCATGGGTGTTATATTGAATTGTGAATTTGACACGAAGCACCAATGGTATTCAGGACGTTATTATGTGCCCATTTATTTTGACTTATCTATGAAACTTGCACAGTTTGTGCATTTTATATTGTTATTGCTGTGTTTGAAATTTAACAAAATTTGAATTGTGTTAAAATTGTTAAAACATCATTGTACAACCTTTGCATTTCTAAATCAGTCCAGTGTGAAAGTGCATAATATGATGCAAATTGATAGAAAATCTTTTTGAAAAGCACTAAACTTCCGTTGGAATTAGAAGTGGTTTGTAAGATTTGTTTTTTGTTTGCTTGAGTATTAAGCATAACCTTTATGCCATCAAGTCTAACCGATGATCAATTAATCCAACACTCCTTCCTGGGATCCTAGAAGGTTAACCAGTACTGAAGCTGACACCCATCTCCGTAAGTGACTGATAACTTTCCCACTTGAATCAGCAATGAGAGATGAATGACAATGAGATGCAATGTTGAATATCATTCATCATGGAAACTGATGGGGATTCAAACCCATGACCCCTGGATTGATAGTCAAATGTGTTACCGACTGAGCTAATGGGGTGTGACTGTAAGATTTGTAAACTATTTATATTGTAGATTTGCCAAGTGGACGACCAGGAGAGTGGTTCTCTGCCTGCCTACACCTTCGGACTGATGACCGTGTACTATCTTCAACAATGTAAACCACATATCCTGCCAGCCCTCGGAAAGGTTCATGTACATGTTTATATATATTATAAAATAGTGATTTCAAATATAATGCACATGGAATTAAATTTTTAGCCTCACATTATAATTCATGTTCATATATGTCTGTATGGATATTTTACTGGTTGGGTAACTTCTTTAGATTTTCAATTTTACAGGTTTGCACCGATTCAGTTTTCTATGAGTTCACAGACCAGTTGTCTAACTATTAATGATAATTGTGAACACAGTGTTAAAAACATTAAATCTGTTTTTAAAATTTAGGAGACAATTCAGGATGTACATTTAAAAAGACACAAAGTAATCCTAAAATTGGTATTTGCTTACCTGTATGTTTACTTAAAATGATGGTAAACACTAAGATAATAAATTTTTTGACCTTTTTATTCTTTAAATATGGGTTTTGATGCCATTTCCAACACATGACAAGTTATGTATGGCATGTCCAGTTTTATTGGTGGAGGAAGATATCAGAACAGATCTGAGTAGAACTACCGTCCTTCCACAAATAACTGACAAGCTATATCATATAACATTGTTGGACTGCGAAGAGCTTGAAACTGACATCAGCAATGGAAGGTAAGTTGTCATTTGATCACAGCAGTTTAGATCACTCAAACACAGAGGACCTTGATACAAGGGATATGTTTTTATCCCAGTGTTTAGATATGTGTTTTGCATACTTTAATATGCAGCTGTTAACTATCAAACTTTTATGTTCTTTAGGATTTGACGTTCACCAGGTTGAAACAGTTGAAGACAGATGCCGAGGTGCTGGAAATGTTTGAAGATCTTTTAAAAGAGGTAATTTGTATATAATTTACTATTAAAAACAAAACAAAATATATTCAACAAATAAAAATATTTCTGCAAATGTAAAATTTAAAAGTAAAGCTGCTGCAATGTTTATTCTATTTGATGGTGAAACTACCAGTAGTCTTCATTTCATGTACACCAGAGTCTTTTAAAACTTTTGAAGTGTGTTTCTTTACTTACTTGGTATATTTGAAATTTACATTCTTAAACCATACTGACACTCTCATGGAAATCATTGAAAGTGATTTGAATAATATGATCTAATACCTGTAGGTACATATTATAAAATATTCTTGGCACTTTACGTAGGTTGTAAGCAATGAAACATACCAGATTAACCTTCAAGTAACTGGTATTCTGATCAAGGTCCACATCGTTGGCTTGCAGTCAGTTTGTGTATTATTTTCAACAAGATAAATTTATATTCTGCTACCAACAAACGATGCTTTGTTATTATCACGGTAAAACCAACACACACAACCGCTCATATTTTATACGCGGAATAAATTATTAGACCAGCGAGTATCAGCACCAACTGTGGAATGTTTCAAGACCTGCCTCCACAGCGACTAATTTCAGAATGCACTCCTACCAATCCATTGATTAAATGCCAGCAGCGATTAATTCAATGTATTTCTCTCGCAGACAAAGGAAATTTATTTTCCAGAAAATAAAATTATCAACTAACCTTTAATCGGTGTGTTTTTCCCAGAATTCTTCACGTAATTATTTGTAAATTATATTCCTTCAGTGAAATATTAATAATGTTAATGATGAAATGTGATTATAAATGATAAAATATTATAAAGTATGCATGCTCCTAAAAAGACAGTGAATCCTCGCAAAGGGTAAGCCTCGTTCTGATCTTGCATAGGAAATGAGCTGCATCATCTCTGTGGGGCCCTTAATAAAATTCAAAGTAACGATACAGATACAGATATAAATCTATTGGCTACTAGCCTACTTGTGTCTTACTTGTAAACTGTTGTTATTTTAGCCGTGGTCAACAAGCAATAAAGAGACAGTGGGAAGTCTGTGGAGGAACATACTGCTGTTCTACGGTGTATACTTTGACTTGGCCGAGTTTATCATATGTGTCCGCTCGGATCAACCACTCCGCAGGGCGGAGAAAAAGTGGAAAAGTAGGAGAGTAGCTATAGAAGGTGGGTACAAATGCAACTAGTTTAATGGTCAAATATTGAAATAGTAAAGTATGTATTTTAGTAGTAGAGCATTGGGTTCATAATTGGAGGGTTGTTCGTTCAAATCATTATTGTTCTTGAGCATGACTCTTAATCCACATATGTTTTCACTGGTCCTACCTTAGTTTAAACTTACTTATTTTACTTCGATTATGAATCAAGTTTTTACAACTTAGACAAATCACATTCGAAGTCTTCCTGGTAGAACCAGTACTAAGCATATGCAGAAAAAATGTTTTGCTTGAGGTCACCACACATAGTTGTAACAGAGGATCAAACTCATGACATAAGGGTCGTGGGTTCGATGTTTTACCAGGGGACCACATGCTCCACATGGTCCTACCTAGGAAGACATTGGGCAAGATTTTATATAATTGATATCAAATAAATGAATTTAAACTAAATATTCTAATAATATAGTTTAGATATTTATAACTCCATCAAAAACCGTCTATTGCTTCCAACTAGGACAATTAAATTCAATAGTTATTTTTTCATAATAATTATTTTAGGGTTGCCTTGCTAAAGATATCATACATGTAACTTGTTTACAGATCCATTTTTCACCAAGAGAAATGTTGCAAGATCGCTTCACAACACGAGAGTATTTGAGTATTTCTACAACTGTCTCCGGAAAGCCTGCTTATACTTCAGTTTGCCTACAACGCATCAAAACTTAGCTCAGTTCTATAACAGTAAGAGAAAGACCACACTTTCGCAAAAAGAATCGGAGAAAGTGTGCAGTTCTTATGTTGCAAAAAATATCAATATAGGGAGAGAGTCCCAGAAAAATAGTGATTTTAAGTTTGATTTTAAGGATTCTGAATCAGAAACTATACAGGGTGATTTGAAAGGGAATTTACAAAATGTTCTTACAGCAAGTGTGGAAACAGAGTTAACAAGCAGTGCTGAACTCAGTAGTGATGTGAGTATACGAGAAAATAAATTCTTAGAAGACTGCAGAGATGGTCTCGTAATTATGTCTGAACTTGAAGAAAGTTTTAATAAACAATCAATGGATGATGTTGAGAACTCTGAGTCTGCTATAGCAGAATCTGCCTTAGTAGATGCTGAATCAGAAGAATCAGAGACTGTACAAACAGAAACAGTACAGGAAAATACAAAAAACTGCACATGCGAAAGCGCACAAGAGATGTGTGATACAAAAGGGTCCAGAACTTCTCTTAACCTCTGTCCAGCCTGTGATAAACTTAGAAATGAAACAAACTCTGTTGAGTTACCTAACAGTGACTTGTGTGAAGCTCTTGGTAATGATATCGGTGCTGATACTTCAAAATGTGATACAGATATGGTTGAAGATGGAGTATTGAAAAATAAGAAAATACTGACCTATTCTTCGGAGACTTTAAGAAAAATCAATGAAACCACAAATATTCCATTTGATGTTCAGTCTTTGAAATGGACACCACTAAATGTGCTACTTAAAGAAGCATCGGAAAACAAATTAAAATGTGAAGAAAGTGAACAAATAAAGGATAAAAAGAAAGAAGAAAAAGTTGTTGGCATTCAAGTTGATGATGATACCATTGAGGCAGAAAGTGAAATTTCCGAAAGTGAGACAGATTCAGGGTCAGGTTCAGATAGTGACGTGGAATTAGAAAGCCCAGACACGACTCCTGTGAAGAGCAGAAAGCGTGTTTCTAGTCCGGTGGGTGCTGAGTACGACTATGTATTTACTACAGACACTCTCACAGATGGAAAGGTAGGTTTGAAATAGTGATCAAATATATAAACAAAACTTTCTGATATTGAAATTGAAAACAATTGATGGAGCGACTTCAATAGTTTATGCAAACTAGCTTCTTCTAATTATCTGTAAATAGTTTCTGCTTTTGAAATGATATCAATGAAGATACTGCAATAGGCATTGATATAATTTCACCCAAATTTACTTTATTTTTCAACAGCACTGTGTACATCAATTCAAAATCGAAAAGAATTTACCAGTTCTGCCCTCAGCATATTCTGCTTTAAATTAATTACTTCATTTTTTTTACCTCAATGAGGATGCAGAAATGGGTCTCTTCATATGCATGATACTGATCCTACCCAGGAATACCTATTAAAACATTTATGTAAGTTGCTTGTCAATCTGTATAAGGATTTAACTGTATTTTGCCTATAAGAGATAAGTTAATTTTGTATATAATGTTATTGTACACATGTGTATGTATGTTCTGTGTTACATATAATGTTATAATACACATGTGTATGTATATTCTGGGTTACATATAATGTTATTATACACATGTGTATGTTTATTCTGGGTTACACATGTGTATGTATACTCTGGGTAACATATAATGTTATTATACACACTTGTATGTTTATTCTGGGTTACATATAATGTTATTATACACATGTGTATGTATGTTCTGTGTTACATATAATGTTATTATACACATTTGTATGTATATTCTGTGTATTTTTTTTCTCCAGGGTCCATCCATATTCTGTCAAATCTGTGAGAAGGAAGGCCACCTGAAGATGAGTTGTCCTGACGACAAACTACCTAGTGTAATAGAGTTACCACCACCAACTAAGCAACATCTGCAGCATTTGACGTTTGCCATCATACAAGTCCCAAGTATGGAGCTAACTATTTGTAAAAGAAATTTTCAAGTGTTTTTTCCATAATTTTTTTTATTTAAATCATGTATGTGCAAGTATTTTTTTATGCTGAGTAAGCACACACTCTCATATCAAGGCTTGATTTTTTTTTATAAAAACTACTCGTCCTCCCTTGCCAACTTTTTTTATTGAATGTTTACAATCAAAGAAATACTAAGTTCAGTTTCTTGAATATTACTCGTCCTGACTGAATGTTCACTTGTCATGGCGAGTGGATGAGTAGAATTTTCCAGCCCTGTATATTCATAAATGCTTTTATTCAATTTTTTATATTACATAATTAATGGTACAGGAGTAAACCCATGACATATAGTGTAATATCAAATCTGATCCATCGTTTGGTGTTTACCGCATAACTCGGCTCTGATACATAAAATACTGAACTACATTCCGATTTCCCCTAAATGTGTGAATAACGTTGATTGTCATGGTAAAATGATGTTATTTTGAGACATTATATCATACGACGAATGATAGAAACAAATATGCCAAACTTTTTATTGTTCCCAATAGACATATGTTAAATAAATGATAAATGCAGTCTTCTTCACAGGCCATTTAAGCACAGGGGCACCCCAGCGCTTGATTATCAGAAATGGTATTCCACTAGCGCTTGAATTCTTTAACAAAATTTTGCAAAAGCTTACTTTCCTCTAAATCATTATTTTTCTCATTTTAATGTTTAACATGAAACATACTAAATATGCTTACTTTAACTGATTATACAAGTTTTACTTACGAAATATATTTCGATGAGTGCCTTATATAGGGCTTAAAGGTGTTTATTGGGGTTTAACCCATCTTGCATTCCTTCCTGTGGAGAACACTGAAATGTACTTCTTTTTAGCTCGCCGGGACTAATGTCCAAGGAGAGCTATTGTCATGACCCCGGCATTAGCGTCGTCTGTAGACATCTCGGTTAAACTTTTGCATTTAAGTTGTAAGATATCTAAGAGGCAAGAACCATAACTCTGGATTGCATTTTGGCAGATTTATGGCCCTTTTTGGATTTAGACACCCCGGTTAAACTTTTGGGTTTAGTTGCGTTTAAGTTTAAGATATCTATGCAACCACTCATTGGATATGAATGAAACTTTACATGTGTGTTCACAATCTTTGATAGAACACACAGAGACAAGAACCATAACTCAGGGTCGCATTTTGGCAGAGTTATGACCCTTTTTGGACTTAATTTTATATGTTTAAGTTTTTTATCAGGTAAGATTTATATGCAACCACTCATTGGAAATGAATGAAACGTCACATGTGTGTTAACCATCCCCGATGGAACACACAGAGACAAGAACCGTAACTCAGGGTTGCATTTTGGCAGAGAAATGGCTCTTTTGGACTTACTTTTTCGTCTGTAGACACCCAGGTTAAACTTTTGTGTTTAGTTGCGTTTAAGTTTTGGTGTTTGCCTCCAATCTCAATCTTTGCATGGGTGGTGAGTTTTATCACATTGGCGAGCTTTGTAATGTCATCTGACAACTCTTGTCTTAGTTATGTGATAAAGCAAATCTTACATTCATGTTCATTTATTATCTAATTAATTAAACTTGTTGGCAAAAATGGTAGGATGCTCAACAGAGCCTTGTATAATATATTTTTTCAACTTGTTTAATAAATTCAATGATAAATGAGCACTCATGTAAGATCCTCTATATATTACATCGTTGGAGTACCAGATAATAAAAATGGAGTTTTTGTTTCAATATTGAAAACCACCAATAACTAATCTAAAACTGGTTTAGGTACTCCAATAAAGGTGAACAGAATTTATACAATAATTTAACACACTTAGTTTTTTTGTCATTTATCATTAATATTGAAACAAATGCTGTTGCAAAAATGTCTAATATTTCTGGGATCATTTGTCAGATCAATTGTAGTCCTTTTGTTTGTCAAGCACACTGTGTTGGTTTTCCTTGCAGAAGATTTCCAACCGACTAATAAACAAGTAGAAGAACGGGAGCGTATCTTAAGAAATATAGAGAATCATATACAGGAAACATTTGAAGGTAAGTGCATTTTGTTTTCTAAAAAACAGTATTAAATTCATTAGCTTATAGGTTCAAGAATTACAAAAATCCTAAAGATCACCGTATTACAACTCTTTTCTGAAATCTGTGAGAAAAGATGGCTACCTGAAAATGAGTTGTCCTGACAACCAAAAAATCATTAATGCTTATGTAATGATAAACAGTGAGCACACCTGTAACTCATAATTTTTGAATACTTCATTTTAACAACCAATCTATTAAATTACATACAGTGTAAATATTTTGGCATGATAACATTAGTTATAACAAAAAGCATGTATATATTAATAAAAAAGTTTGTTTACCCTGTGCTAGGTAATTCTTTGCCAATAAACTTAAAGCCCTTATAAATTAATTGCTGGATTATCACCCCCACCCACCCCCTAATTTTCATGCTGCCCTAACCCTGTTTATTTTCATAAAAAACAAAACAAATTTGAAATAAAAATAAGAAATAACATCACCACGCCCTCCCCGTTTTTAAGAAAAATTTAGATGATAATCTAGCAATCAATTTATAATGGCCTAAAGATCCTAAATCGTACTATGAACCATCAATATTTCAAGTCGGTAATCATGTAGTTAAATTCTATTTTACCAAATTTTGATTCGTTAATGTCATTTTGAACACCAGTAAAAAAAGTTTGGGTAGCTGCAATATTGTTGGGTTGGTAGGAGCACGGCAAACAAATAATTTCAAGAACAGCCCGGAATGGTCGAAAAACAAGGATGGTGGAGCATATTATAAGATATTCATTTTATATATGAAAGAACCTTCTGGTTACTGAAAAGATAAATAATAAACAATAAAACAGATTAAACAAACAAACAAAAATGGTCCAGAATCATCCATGGCCATTGTCAATTACAACGGTCTACCAAGTTGTATGACTTGTCCAGTCTCTTCACTCTGTGATTATTGAAATCTGTTGCGATCAAAGATCCGGCATCAAGAATACAGGTTGACAGTAATGAAGAATGCCTTATAAATATAATAATTGATATAGTTCACATGAGCCTGTCATTGTTTGCACTAATGTATCATTTCTTCTTCTTCACTTACAGAAGCCGAGTTGTGCTTGTTTGGATCATCAAAAAATGGTTTTGGCTTCAGACAAAGTGACCTTGACATTTGTGTCACTTTCAGAGGCAAAAAGCCTGAGGTATGATGCAATGTTTTGCATTTCGTGATGGTAAATTTGTAAACCATCTTTTAATTAAAACACGCATACCCAAAGTCATCACTGTAGCTGCATACACAAAGGTTTTAAATGTGTTGACAGTAGTTGTAAGAGTGAAGCAATGTTTAAATGTTGTCTTTATTTAACAGAAGTAAGTAATGGGTTGATGGACAATTTTATCAGTGTAAACAACACAATCAGTTATTCTTAATATGCGATTTTTAGATTCACTTCCATGCTTTCATAATTATAATACAAAATCCCATCGTTCAGATCATGGATTTGATCTATATACAGTCTATATACAGTCGAAACTTGTTATCACCATCTTGGAGGGACTGTCAAGATATCCGAATATCGACATAGATTTTGTCTTAAAATCAATATTTGTTTTTATCATCTGATAATTGTTGTCTGTCAGTTGTACTTTCGCTTTCATATTATGGTCCGTGCAGTAGAATACCACTTTCATGATAAATGCGTAGATCTGGGTCCTTTCTTGAACTGCTCAGCAGTGTGAGATATAAGTTAAGGCTGGTTGATTGAATAAAATATTTATACAATATACATGCAATCTCCCAATTCCATGACACAGTGTTTGCAAAGTTCTGTCGGTCATTAAAACTGACACCTTTGCCATAGACTGGTAGTTAGTGTTGCGTCTTATGCACAGTGAAAAATAACATGCATAGATTTTCACATGACATTGAAAAAAAAAAAAGCCATCAATTAAAGGTGTAAAATGATCAATGGGGAACTAAAACTGGGATTGAGATATACAAAATATCAACATAGAGAATATCAACTAAAAAAGTATATATTTACATAAACAAAAAAAGGGAGCGATATTTCGAGTAAGCGAGTTTCAACTGTATTTAAAACACAAAATGTGATTAAACAACAGCAAAATGAAATGCCACCTCTTGTTACTCAGGACATCAACTTTGTGGAGTACATAGAGGCGATATGTAAGAAGTTGAAAACACATCGAGGGTTGTACAACGTGTTCCCGATCACCACAGCAAAGGTGCCCATTGTCAAATTTAAACATCGGACAAGTCAACTGGAGGGAGATATAAGTCTATACAATATACTGGTATTTATGAAGAATTCTTTTTAGAACTGTACATTTGATTCTGACTATTCAGAAAGTGGAGAATAAGCCTGTTATATATGGCATCTATATGTTTTCAAGATTGTTGCAGCTATTTCAGAATGGAAAACTGAAATAGTATATTCATATATTTTTGTATTTATAGATACATGTATATGCAATCTCTTAATTTTGCTGTAGCACTTTCGACATTATAGTCTTCATCAGCAGCATTTATTGCATTGAATTTTACAACACAACTGAAATATTGTAACTACATTTCTCCTAGTTTCTTCCATCACAAGTTCTCTAAGGTTTTGCATTAGATTTCATCTCGATGGAGATGCTATAAGTCCAAGACTGCAAAGTCGTCCATGGTGTGTCTCACACTGTTAAAATGTACTCCAACATGGCCATCATACCGAGTGCATTTTCTGTACAGGTTTTGTCTTCTGTTTCTCCAACATATACAATGTTTGAGTACCACTTACGGTGGATGGTATACACAACATTAGTTGATTTACATTGGTTGATTTACAGTTTACATTATTTTTGTACATTGTAGACATTGCTTTTTCTATCTGTAAATGTTTCTGATGGTACTATGTATGGACACAGCACCAATCTTCCCATATAAACTACATGCATTCCATCTAATAAAAAAAGAGTCCGATTAATAGCTCAATCGTAAGCGTATCTGACTATCAATCCAGAGTTCGTGAGTTTGTATCCCTACCCGGCCACAATCTCTGTAATGGTTGATATACGACATTGTGTTTCATTATCATTCGTCTCTCACCACTGATTCAAGTGGGAAAGTTGTCAGTTACTTGCGGAGATGGGGTATGCTCCAGTACTGGTTAACCTTCCAGGATCCCAGTAAACAGTGGTTAAGTTAGATCGTCTGTTATCCCTCAATGGCATAAAAATGATGCTAAATATTAAATCAATCAATCTCATAAAAAACATGTTACTGTGTTTCTTGTGCACTAGTATGTTTTATAAATTTTTGTTTCTCTTAAATGTCTGATGTATGAAGTATTGGCATATGCTTTCGAAGGATGTATCTCACATTCGGCAGTGCATGTGAAAAGCTGAGAACCAAGGACATGTGTGATACTACATTTTTCTTGCCTCTTGTTTTCCTCCCACATATCTTGTAATCAGATTTCATTGATGTTTTCAAAGATCAATCACAAATGTTATATAAATGAGAGGTAAACTGTAGTTATTGCACATAATTATTTTTTCACACATCTAACAAAGACTTAAAGTAATGTTCCAAAAAAGACCTTGTTATATATAAAAAAATTATATTCACACTTAATTATTCCCAATAATTCCTGGACTATACATTGTTTATACAACATTTAAAAAATAACGTGAAAGGATCTTTTTAGCTTGCTTCCATATTATTGGTAATACATTTGCTTTCATATTGCTTTCTTATTTTTTGTAATTAATTTACTTTCTTGTGTTCATTTTCTTGCTTTTATATTCTTGGTTAATCATTTACTTTCTTATGCTCATTTTCTTGCTTTTATATTCTTGGTTATTCATTTACTTTCTTGTTTTCATTGTCTTGCTTTCATATTTTTGGTTATTCATTTACTTTCTTATGCTCATTTTCTTGCTTTCATGTTCTTGGTTATTCATTTATTTTCTTGTTTTCATTTTTTTGCTTTCATATTCTTGGTTATTTATTTACTTTTTTATGCTCATTATCTTGCTTTCATGTTTCATGTTCTTGGTTATTCATTTACTTTCTTATGCTCATTTTCTTGCTTTCATATTCTTGGTTATTCAGTTTCCTTTTTATGCTCATTTTCTTGCTTTCATGTTCTTGGTTATTCATTTACTTTCTAGAGTTCATTTTCTTGCTTTCATATTCTTGGTTATTCATTTACTTTCTTATGCTCATTTTCTTGCTTTCATATTCTTGGTTATTCGTTTACTTTCTTATGCTCATTTTCTTGCTTTCCTATTCTTGGTTATTCATTTATTTTCTTATGCTCATTTTCTTGCTTTCATATTCTTGGTTATTCATTTACTTTCTTATGCTCATTTTCTTGCTTTCTTTGGTTATTCATTTACTTTCTTGTTTTCATTTTCTTGCTTTCATATTCTTGGTTATTCTTTTACTTTCTTATGCTCATTTCCTTGCTTTCATGTTCTTGGTTATTTATTTACTTTCTAGTTTTCATTTTCTTGCTTTCATATTTTTGGTTATTCATTTACTTTCTAGTGTTTGTTTTCTTGCTGTCATGTTCTTGGTTATTCATTTACTTTCTAGTGTTCGTTTTCTTGCTGTCATGTTTTTGGTAATCTATTCACTTGCATATTACTGCAGTAAGTTACTTGTTTCGCTCATGCACCAACTTGCACATTTGTTTGATAACTATGTTATTAGGCACAACATAACACGTGCCTCTTGGCCACATATTTATTTGATAACTCTGTTTTCAGGCACAACATAACACGTGCCTCTTGGCCACGTATGCCAGTATAGATCCCCGTGTTGTGGTTCTTGGTTTTGCCATCAAGGTATTTGCCAAGGTGTGTGATATTGGGGATGCCTCCAAGGGAAGTCTGTCATCATATGCCTATATGCTGATGATGCTGCACTACTTACAACACACAAGTCCGCCAATTATACCTGTATTACAGGAGGTGAGTACTGATATCTGGCAGGAAATCTTGGGTAGGTAGAGGTATCTATCGTTGAATGAACTGAACTTTGCATATAAATAGCCTATAATGCAGATTTTGCCTGATTTTTAAGAGAAAAACTTGTGAAGAATGATAGGATTGATGATGTAAGAACACTATTATTGTGCCCCCACAAATGAAGTTTGATAGGTATATAGGAATCACTCTGTCAGTGAGTTGGTCTGTATGTCTGTCTGTCGGTTTGTTGGTCGGCCTGTCAGCAACCTTTGGAGAGAACTACATTTTTCGACATTTTTTAGGTAATTGATTGGAAACTATGCATACATAATCAACATCAGTTGTAACTTTGTGTGACGCAAATTTTATAACACTGACTTAATTCCATGCCAAGTTAGTGCCCTTATACTTTAGTAAAATTGCTTTATTTGTAATATTGAAATTCTTGTCAAACAAACTACAACAGTTTTCAGGCAATTTACTTCAGATTTTGCATATATCAAATGTAGGTGTGCCTGACACAAATTTTGTGATGCTGACTTATTTAATGTTTCTATGTTTTTCTCCACAGATACGCAGCCCAGACAACCCGAATCCTAAGTTGGTGATAGAGGGATGCAATGCTTGGTTCTACGATGATCGAGACTCCCTGGTGACTCACTTCTGCTCTTTGCTTTTAACTCTAGTTTGCCGTTATGTTAATGATACTATTTGCAATTATCGCAGAGCTGTTTACTACATGATCTACGTTGTGTAGCTCTTAATTAGAAGCCCGTATGGTTTCGGTTAAGAATATAATCATTGTCGGTCTCTGCAGAGGGGTAGGAAACCCAGAATGGCTGTCGTGTTAATTTTATCATTTATCATGTTCATTATTGTGATTTAATTACAAACCCTTGTACTCTATGCAAAGTAGATATGACAGCATTGTATTAAAGGTCACCTTAGATTGACCTTTCATGTAATTAATATTCATAACAGTTCAGCCAATCAGATTAATGGTTACATTCACGGTTCGTTGAGATTTACATACATTCTTACAAAGTGCTGTTTCCTGGGTGTTGATTCAGTCATAATGATCTTCCTATGTTGGTGTATAAATATAAAAAGTCTCTGATTACTATATTTCTGAAAATCATTTTCATTTAACATGAGCACAGCCATAATGTATTGTAACAATTATTAACATGTGATAATTCCATGACATTGGGACCAGGCCTTCTAAAATTGCCGGTTTTTCGGTTTTTGAACCGATTTCTGAAGTTCAAAACCGGTTTTCGTTCCAAAGTTTAATAAAAAATCAGTCCAGATATTTTCAAAGTTTGATAAAAAATCGGTCCAGATATTTTCTATCGGTCGTATAAAATCTCATAAATTGCTCTTACCATGCCATACTGACCTGTGAAATACGCCTTGCGGCAATATCATTTGACCCAATAATCCGATTGTTTTGTCACCTGCTGTGCGAAATGATGTCAATTTGGACTAAACCATTAACTATATAAGGGGGAGTTTATCGGAAGAGTCTATCGCTAAGTACATGCCTTCGATGTGTGATCAGCGACCCATAGCGTTTTGTCGGTTCATCAAAAGATTGTAATTTCTTTGATATACTGCTAGCCAAAGCTGGGACGGGTGGACCGAATATTGTTTGCGTCATTAAAATATTTGATAAAACGTGCAGTGTTACTTGTTTGTTTCTTTTTTTTTTAAAAATAACTTGAATTATAAATACGAGCTGGTTTTTGGTACTTGTACGTAGTGGCTAGATGCAGCACAACGCATATCATAAATAAAAAGTTGAATGAACCGTTACATTGGTTTCAGCGGTGATTATTTCACACAGCTTCCGGTACTGCGACACTTCCAGTTCGATACTTTTTAATGTTTATAATGAAAATTATTCAGTAAAGCGGAAACATAATGTCAGTCATTAAAATGTACACATTGTGATAAAGTATGTTATAAATAATACACAAATAAACTTGAAATAGTTCCCTATTAATTAATAAACGGAGAAAATACATGGTGCAGCTGACATGGTGGGTGGGGTATGCATATATGTAAAGGCATATAGTAATTTTTTTAAAATAAGTGTGATTCTTACGGTAGTAAAAAACCTGGACTGATATGCATTTTGGAATTTTAGAAGGCCTGATTGGGACCCTAGCTAAATGTAGATTTTTCTTCGGTTATAATACACTTCACAGATCTAGTGTGCATGGAGTATGGTAGCTTAAAGTTGATTTGATTGTAACAGAAGTTAATACATGTATTATTATATTGTCTCAATTACTAAGTTCACACAGCCAAAATGGTCATATGACTTAAATCTAAAACTGCATGTTAAAACAATTTATTTACTTTAAAGCAATATTCTGAACATCATTTTTATGTAAATGGATTCTTAAAAGGCATATCGATTATGCTGGTATTTTTTTAAATTTATACATCATTGTCCAAAATTTGTAATAAAAGACAATGTATGAAATCAATTTATGAACAGAAAGAGATGTTCTGCTGATACACTGAGATGCAATGTCATATATCAATCATCACAGAGACTGCGGAAGAGGATTAAAACTCTGTATTGATAATCGGATACATTTCCGCCTGAGCTAACTGGGCTTGGTCAAGATGGATTAAAGAGGAAGTTACTTAGTAATAACTTGTAGTGACATGTGATTCAAACACGTTACAAGTGTTTATCCCTTACAGCCCCAGGTGTGGCCCGACTTCGGAAAGAACCAGCAGAGTGTTGGGGAGCTATGGCTTGGATTTTTCAGATACTACATTGAGGAGTTCAATATTTTGGAGCAGGTGGTCACCATACGTCAGTTTGATTCACTCACAAAGTTTGAGAAACTTTGGAATGGCAAATGCATTGCTATAGAAGGTATGGTGTCGTGCTCTGTTACAATTCATTGTACTCTTAGTGGCACATTTTTAAGTTAAGGTTTAAAAGCAAATTTTGTGTTTAAATATATGAATATGAAAAAAAAATATCACCGAATAATATTTGTATAACTAAGGAGTCCATCCAGATAGATTATTAATAATCTACTAGATTGTTAGCTGCAATGTCGCAGTGTGTGATGCAAATATGACTGATTGACCCTCTTTCCTACTATAAGTGCCGGAGATAAGAATTTACAATTGGAAATCGCAAGGAATCGTAGAAAAGTCCTGCCACAAATCCTGGGTGGTCTTAGATGGTCTTGGGTAGTCACACAACAGAACCGTCCAATCAAATTCGCTCATATTTGGTATAAATTATCCCTGACTAAAATTTCAAATTTGTTAAAGTAAAGGGACTAGGATCAATTGGGGCCAAGTTGATTTTTACATAGGAATACAAAAAATTTCTGTTCTACTGATCTATTTTGGGTATTATTTTGATTATCTTTATGTCTTGAGCATTGTTTAGACATAACAGTTGAGACAGGGTCATTTAAAGGTGATTTGATATAAATAATGGATCAGCAGAGGCCCAAAAAGGGATAAAATTGTGAAATTTCAAATATCTTCTTCTCCTAAGTTCTACATAGGCTTAGTCAATACAAAATTTGAAAGGAAGTGACAATAGAAACCAGATGACTGTTGGTGTAACAGTCCTTTTATGTCTCTACATGTATGTAAAACCAGAACATTTAGTGTTTGAATTGTTTGTCTATTTTCATCTTTCCGTCAATTCTTTCATCTACAATTGCATTTCACCGTTGAATGTCAAAATCTTTTTTAAATATAACAAATTTTTTTTAAATTAATCTATTTACTGTAAACCACATCACCATGAGAGGTCAAAGTTTGTGAGTCACAAACAAAACCTTGCAGCTTCTATGATACTTCTAAAAAGAATTTCATTAAACTTCATAGAAATGTTCTAAATAAATATGATAAATTGAAAGTGTTTCATGTACCAAATTGAGGTTGTTTATTTCAAAGTCCACTTTGGAGGTCAAAATTGTGTGGAGTCGTTAGTTTTTCAAAAACAATTTCGTTTTCATAGTATGATCTTCATATGAGAAATAATTGATTGACAAAAGTTTTATTTAGAAACTTAAAATTCAATTGAAATTACCAAAAAAATAAATAAATTGCAAACAGAACTGTTGATATATATGAGTGATGACTATATGTTTATATGAACATGTATGTATTTGTGAAATTTTGCAGTTTGTCATCTTCATATATTGATGAAGTTTGCCTTGTTTCAGATCCATTTGACTTGAACCACAATCTCGGAGGCGGACTTTCCAGGAAAAGTAGGATCCTTATGCTGTTCAATTCCATTCATAAAAAATGTTTGATTGCCACACTGTATGTCATGTAGTTGATTTGGCACATGGTTAAAGCTAGAGTATCATACATTCAGATGATTGTTTTAATTAAAAGTAATATTGAGAATTTTGGTATGTCGAGCATACATAAAACTATGCTTTTGTTTGATTGATTGTTTAATTTGATTGTTTAATTTCTTTACTGGATGAAATTTATCCGTGATCTTTTTCACTGACAGTGTCACTGATCGGCGACAAACATCCCAGTGCCAGTGTCACCAATTGGCAACGTAGATACCCTATTTGGGTCCGAATAATAAATCAATACTTTTTACAACATACCATGTTAACCCAAAGTGTAAACTCTTTATGTAAGTTCATCTGGGAAATATAAAAAAAACTCAATATATACTTTTTTTCTTGATTTTAGAGGTTTTTGAGTGATGTTAAATTTTAACATGTGTGTCCTGTTTTACCATTTACCAGAAATATATTTGGCACCAGAAAGTGTGTTTTCCCAGAAAATTGGCAACGGAAGAGTTAAACATGTGACTTTTAAATAATTTATGGAGGGAAGATTAAAATTAGCTGTCACATCTAACATGGAAAAAATTCCATAAAATTGACCATCTACACAACAAGAAAACAAAAGTTTCAAGTTAATTTGGGTATAATGTTAGTTATATTTTAAGGAAGATAGAAACATGTGTAAA
This sequence comes from Panopea generosa, assembly GCA_029582155.1. Lineage (NCBI taxonomy): Eukaryota > Metazoa > Mollusca > Bivalvia > Adapedonta > Hiatellidae > Panopea > Panopea generosa. Next base: position 29,402,456 of record CM055901.1, on the reverse strand, counting down.
GGGCATCAATTCCTTAACTGTTTTAAACTTCTCAGGAATGTGTGACTGTACAGAATTGTACCAATCTCCTTATGCCATACCATTGTACCACACTATACAAAACTATACCACTGTAACATAACATACAGGACTGTCCCACTGTGCCATGTTGTACATGTGTGACATTTGTTTTATTTTCCATACTTTATGTGCTTTGCAACATTTTAAATGATTATGTATTATATTTAGTGTCATGATGATGTCAATTTGACAGTCCATCCATCATCCATCAATAATTTGTAATCAGCTGGTAACAGTTGAAGAGAATGAACTTAATGAAGTTGTTCAGTAAGACTTAACTTATATAAAGATGCTTAACGTTTTAATAAACAATAGATCTTATTTTGGTTTAATATTTACCTCACAGTGGAGCCCCCTAATTTAAGGTCAGCATCGGAAGTGTGTATTTAAGCAATGAACCCTATTTCATAAATGTTTATGTTTTATTGCCGTCTTGATTGTTTTTATGACTCCCAAAAATATTTGGGGTGGCATATAGTAATCGCAGCGTATGTCAAGTATTTTGTGTCCGGTCTGTAACTTTGTCATGCATAGATGGATATTGTTAATAATTGCTATAAATGATCAACATAACATGACAACGTGTTGCGAGTAAGACCCACACTCGTACCTCAAAGGTCAAGGTCACTTTGAGTTTGTTTGACAACACTGAGTCTGATTGAGATTTTGTGTCTGGCCTGTAACTTTGTCATGCATAGATGGATTTTGTTAAAACTTGCTACAAATGATCAGCATTACATGATAATGTGTTGCGCGTTACACCTAGACTCCTACTTCAAAGGTCAATGTCACAATTTGTTTGATGACACTTTCAGTCTGATTGGAATTTCGTGTCCAATCTGTAACTGTCACCTATGGATAAATTTCACTTGGCTCAATTCATTAGCATGACATGATGATGTGTCACGCTAAGATTCACATGCATATCTCAAAGGTCAAGGTCAAACTTTGAGTTTGTGTTTGACAACACTTCGAGTCTGTGTGAGATTTCGTGTCGGGCCTATAACTTTGTCATGCATAAATGTATTTTATAAATTCTTGCTACAAATGATCAACATAACATGACAATGTGTTGGGAGTTACACTCATACTCCCACTTCAAAGGTTAAGGTCACAATTTAACTTTGTTTGACAACACTTTCAGTCCGATTGAGATTTCATGTCTGGTCTGTAACTTTGACACGATGGATAAATTTCAAAAACACACCCATACTCCCACTTCAAAGGTTAAGGTCACAATTTAACTTTGTTTGACAACACTTTCAGTCCGATTGAGATTTCATGTCTGGTCTGTAACTTTGACACGATGGATAAATTTCAAAAACACTTGGCTTATTTGATCAACATGACATAATGTCGCATGTAAGACCAAGAACCTTTCCTCAGAGGTCAAGGTCACACTTAAAATTTGTTTGATATTGGGTGTCTGGTCTGTACCTTTGCTTTAACTTTGCTCAATTGATCAAGATGACAAGACGATGTGTCACAAGTAAGAGCTAGACCCATACCTTAAAGGTCAAGGTCACACTTTGAGTTTGTATGACAACACTTTGAGTCTGTTTGAGATTTCAAGTCAGTCCTTTAACTTTATCATACATGGATATTTCAAAAACACTTGGCTCAATTTATAGATTTATTAACATGACATGACGACGTGTCACATTAAGACCCATAACCTTACCTCAAGGTCACACATTCGGTTTGTTTGATATTTCATGTCTGTAACTTTGTCTTACATGGAGGGATTTTGAAATAGCTTGACACAAATGATCAGCATGTAATGATGATGTGTCACCTGCATTTGCCTATTGAAATACCCAGACCTTTACATCAGATGTCAAAGTCAAGGTTACACAAAGGTCAAGGTCATTCTTTAATGTAACATCAACACATGAAATTGCATGTCTAGTCTGAAACATCAGTCCATTACTCTCGATATTCATGGATACATCGCTACCTATTATAACATATATTATTATTTTCACAGACCATTTGGGAGGCATGCGACACTTACCAGTGACATTTCTTGTTTGTAAATAATTTGTTGTAGGGAAGGGCCAATTTCAATATTGGATAACTTGTGGCCTAACCCTTTTGCTACTACATATATACAAAAAATCAATAAAATATATTATGATATGTGAAATGCCCCTTGCACATGCATTGTTTTAAATCTGTTTGAAATTAATCAAGACTCTAAACAGAGAGATAATGGGTATAATTTATTTGCAGTGAACCAGTACATCTTAAGGTCGCTCCTTCATGCCAGAGAACTGTATGGGATGTCGATATCTGATCTTCCAAAAGGATTCCAGTCATTATTGGTAACACATACAGAGGATGCTGCTTGTGTCAACAGTTTCTGTTATATTCTAGATGGTTGGCGGCTGTGACCATCATTTCTTCTGAATTTCAATTCAACATGATTATGTTTGGTTGGGTGTCCTCCATGGCTGAGTAATCTGAGGCAACATCTCAAGATTAGTTACCTCTCATTGCTAAGGTCATAGGTTCAAGTTCCGCTCACTCAAAAAACTTTATGTGGGAAAGTTTGCCAGTTACTTGTGGAAGGATGGTGGTTCTACTCAGATTCATTATGAGGTCTTCCTCCACCAATAAAACCGGATATGCTATTTAAAACCTGAAATATGTTAAAAATGGCATTAAACCCCATTCATGTTTGACGGTTTTATAAAGCTACTCTTTGGCCTGAGTTGACCATTGCATGTCTGTTATATTCTCACTTTGTGATAAAGCAATATGAGTGAGATATTTAATTCTGTATAATTCTCTCAAATTCAAATAAAAACATACACTAAAAAATAATGTATTTGACATATTGTCTGTAAAAAAAAAAAGTAGTTCTTTGTTGATAATGTAACTATTAAATTCTATTTGTAGGACTATTTCTTTGACAAGGAGAAGCTAACGGAAGGCGACCCACCCTCAGACAGGCTGTGTCGTGTTTGTAGCAAGATAGGACACATTGCGAGGGAATGTCCTCGTGTCCTTGCCAGAAAGGAAAGGTTGGTGTCACAAGTTTGATATCCTGGGGCCCGTTTCTCTAATGCTCATTAGTTTATGAACTTCTTATTTTAAATTTCAAGTGTCGAAAAAATCACTTTTATGAGCGTTTAGATAAAGCCTTGTAAAAAGGAATATTTTAAAAACTTACCAACTACTGCGCAAATGAAAAGTTCCTAGGTGTCACAATTTGTTTGTACAAAAATCTTGAGACTTACGAAGTTTAGTGAAATGGGCCCAGGTTCTGTATTATTTTGGATAATGGGTTTGGTGTTATAATGCCTTACATTAAGGATATTAATATATTGATGTAGGGGCACTTGATTCACTCCACATATCATGACTGCTCATAATAATACAACTACAGATGGAGCTTTAGTTTATACTAATTTATTTTGGCTCGATTGTGAAGAAAGCTCAAAGCTTAAGCCATTATAAATTAATTGCTAAATTATCATCCAAATTTTCCTTTAAAAGGGGGAGGGGGAGGATTTTATTTATTTTTTTATTATAGTTTTTTTTTTTTAATTATTTTTTTGATTATATATGAAAATAAGAAGGGTCAGGGCAGCATGTAAATTAAGGGGCTAGTGGGGATGATAATCTAGCAATTGATTTATAATGGCTTTATATTAACTGTAATGTAGTCCACTTACTGGGTAGAACCAGTACTGAGTGTTGTATTTTTAGAGGCATCGGATCGAGATGCAATCTCTAGTGTAAGCAACCAACACTCTATCCACTACAATACCACCCTAGTAGGACATATGAAACATTTGCAAAACTTAATGAAGATATCAAGAGCATATTTAACTGCATTAATTAAAAATGTGTGTACATGTATGTGGGTCAATTTTGTAAAAAATGACGGATAAGAGTAATGGCACTCTCAGTCTGTTAATTTATCACTAACTTTTGTGAACACAACTTTTCTTATCCAAATAAATAAAAATGTTTTGTACAAAACATATATCAGGTGACCAACAGAACATTACAGGTTTATTCTCTATCTAGCAGAAGCAAGGGGTATCTGTACACTGAATTGTATGTTATTACTTTTATTACCACCATTGTTATTATGTTGATTTAAGTATTATTATTCTTACAGAGATGCTAAAGACAAAAAAAGGAGAGAAGACAATAGGATGGCACAGACAGCATCGCCTGGGAACAAGAACCAAAGTAATAATATCATAATTGTCTTTCTTGCACACTGGATAAGGATATCTGCATTTTTACTAGGGTTAGATATTTCTATCTCGCCCACGGGTCGAGATAAAATTCTCACGCTATGACGTTAAGACTCATTTATGATGTAATGTAAAAATATATGACGTAAATATTATGATTTTAACGTCTTAAAAGGGACTGTTGTAAAAAAAATAATGATGAAATAAGTTTGAATAATTTAATATGTTTGGTATGCAAGAAAAAGAATCAATCATGGCCTTTTCGGTTCGGATAGAAAATACTGTCCCTTGGGATAACTGTTATCCCTTGGGATGAAATTTTCTATCCGAACCTCAAACCCATGTAAGATTCTTTTAATACACCATGGGGCTGTTTCACTAATGTTCGTAAGTTTACAAACTTCTTCATGTAAAAGTTGGAAGTTACGATAAAGTGTTCGGAAATACATTTAGTGGTTTGCTTACATCATTTTACAAACTTTAGTAAGTGTTGTTAATAGTATTCTTTTTAAAATTTGCAAAAACACTGCGCAAATGAAACGTTCCTGGGTGTCGCACACTTTGTTGATACGAAAATCTTAAGACTTACGATGGTTAGAAAAAAAAGTTTTTATCTCAAAGTAAATGTAAGTCAAATTGACTTCTTGGTAGTCTGGTATTAAATCTTATGCATGTATCACAGAAAAAATGAATATTTTTATATATGCAATATTATATTTGAATATCAGATAGGCCAACGTCTGGCCGTTCCCTTTCTGACCCAGCTGACCATAGTAGTCCAAGTAGAGGTCCACAGCGTTATCAGCAGCAACATTCTAACGCCCAGTCTCCAGATAAGGTAACTTGTAAAGAAAAAAACATTTGTATGACCAGTCACCAACAGGGTCTATTTGAATTTATAATCTGTTAAAACCTGAATAAATCTTGACATGATGTCCATAATAGGCCTATGATACTAGGACAGAAATGATAGAGTTTTACTTGGAATATTTAATATTCAAGAAATTATATAAATTTATATTTGGTCTGATTACGGTATTACAAAATCATGATCAAGTAATGATTTCAGAGAAAATTCTATTTCAGAGACGGATGAAAGGCATGTTGCCCATGCAAGACAATTATCCCAGAGGCAATTTTCACCCCAGTTCACCACAGCATATACCTGTGCAGAACTTCAGCCATGATCGTCAAACACAAAGTCATTCCCCAAATGGATACGCCTTGATGAACCAGCCTGGTCAAAGACAGTCTCCAAGGAACAACAATAACATGTCCAACAATATTAAACCACAGTTCAACAGAGCCAATCAAAACGAAAATTCTGGAAGAAGATATAACTACGGAAATAGAAACAAAAACATGCCCCAGTATTCATCCAATCAAAACATGGATTACAGGGAAGGTGCTCAGATGTATAAGTTTGAAGGACCAAGAGAGCATTCAGCCAATAGTAATAGAGAGTTTCCTTCATCAGCCAATCAAAATAGGTCTTACATTAGCAGAAATCATCCAGAAGGAACTGGTCAGGTATTGGTTGATTTGAATAAATCATATGCTGGTGGCGGTGTACAGAATGCTTTTTCTCATCATGCTGGTCTAATTCCCACTAATCCAGCCTTAATAATTCCCTCCAATATAATACCACCAGCTGCTGTGTATTTGTCGACTACTAACATGTGTCAACCAATATCTGCATGTTCCGAAACAAGTCAGCTAAACAATCCTAGGAATGTAAACAGTAGAAGTCCAGTCTGCAGTACACAGGGATGGTTCCCGGTACAGACGAGGCAATCATTACAAGCTGGTTTACAGCTGAGAACCACACTACAGGTATCATGTTGTGAAGTGCTATGACAGTGATTTGGCTTTGCTTGTCTATCTCTGCTGGCCTGTTTGCAGTTTTGTTGCATCATTCTGTTTTATCTCATTGTATATCTCCTGTGGGAACTAAGATCTTGTAACTGAAATAAAAATCTCTCTGAAATTTAACATACTACACAAATAATATACTCTACGAAATTCGGATATATTGTCTTCTGGCGCAATGTTGCTGTTTTAAAACAGGGGACATATTTCAATCTTCTTAAATCTACTACCTGTTTTGGTAAAAAAGTTTGTTTTTTTAACTTTTAAATTAAACAGACTTTGTGCTTATGAATACTTCCTTTGCTAACATCTAAACAAAAGGCTTAATGTTTGAAATGTGTACAAGATTACCTGAAAATATCGTACCATGGTAATTGTATACCAAGATAAACTTCTCTGAATTAACTTAATGCTGTGGATGAGACCTAGATTTATTGGTTTAAATACCAGCGACACATGAAAAAAACAAAAATGGATTGAACAAAATCATGCAAAGCTATTTGTTGCTGAGCAAGCAAAATCACCTTATAGAAAATGATACCAAATGACTAAAGCCTATTGTCCAGTCTTTTTTCCCAAACCTATGGGTAGTCATAAAAACCTGAAGTATGCTTCTATCCCAGGTATTAGCTGACTAAAACACACTTGTGTTTGTGGTCCCTCTGAAAAAAGTGAATTTTCTCCCATTCCTGCGCATAGAAGATATGAGTTTTCACCATGGAGGAAAACTATCTTCCATGTCATGTGATAGCTTTCTCACATGACCTGACAGAAAACTGGCACTACATTTTTTTTTGTAATCTATTTCCTTATCAACAAATCGTAATCATATACATATTCATGTCTACGAAAACATTTTAAAACTTGATTTTGTCGTAGGAAACCATAAAAAAGAGATAGACGTTACGTCGGAATAATGAAGTCAATTTATAAATTTATGTCGTCTTGCTTACCTACAAGAAAAAGTTCGGAGCAAAAATTATATTTGAAGTCAATTATTTATACAATGTGTGGAGAGATTAACAGATGTAATTTCTGGTACATACTTTTAGTATGTACTTTAAAATGTCCATTTCTTCATATATATGTGAAATTTTTGGGGCTAATAAAAGTAGAATATTTTTGTGGTGAAGGCCATTATTGAAGATCTATCTTTAACTGAGGTTATTGGGAGAAAAAAAAGTCCCATCATGAGTTCATCCATGTAGGATAGAAAAATCTAACCCTCTGGGTCAAAATGTAATTTCAATCCCTCAGGTGAGATATTTCTATCCTACAAGAATACTCATGATGGATTCTTATACTCCTCCATAGGGGTATATTTTGACGGAATAACAGAAAATAAAAAGAATACTTAAATTTAAAACCTCCTTGTAATTTGACATCAAACTAATATTAACCAACTGTCTGTCTGTCTGTCTGTCTGTCTGTCTGTCTGTCTGTCTGTCTGTCTGTCTGTCTGTCTGTCTGTCTGTCTGTCTGTCTGTCTGTCTGTCTGTCGTCTGTCTGTCTGTCTGTCTGTCTGTCTGTCTGTCTGTCTGTCTGTCTGTCTGTCTGTCTGTCTGTCTGTCTGTCTGTCTGTCTGTCTGTCTGTCTGTCTGTCTGTCTGTCTGTCTGTCTGTCTGTCTGTCTGTCTGTCTGTCTGTCTGTCTGTCTGTCTGTCTGTCTGTCTGTCTGTCTGTCTGTCTTGTCTGTCTGTCTGTCTGTCTGTCTGTCTGTCTGTCTGTCTGTCTGTCTGTCTGTCTGTCTGTCTGTCTGTCTGTCTGTCTGTCTGTCTGTCTGTCTGTCTGTCTGTCTGTCTGTCTGTCTGTCTGTCTGTCTGTCTGTCTGTCTGTCTGTCTGTCTGTCTGTCTGTCTCGTCTCGTCTCGTCTCGTCTCGTCTTGTCTCAATCAAACTCTTGTCATCACTCATAAAATCACTCACTGTCAAGGTGGTGTTGTGGTAGTATTAATCACCTTCAGTGATAGATCCAGTTTAATAAAAATAAAAAAAAGCAATAAGTTCCTTGGAATCCTTAACAATTGAAGGGCTGTTTAATGTTCCTGATATTGTTGGTCTTGTAGGTGTGATTTAAAGGCTCATTAAACTTCCGTAATGGTCGTTTTTAGTTTTAATTTAAGTGAGTTTTACTCTTCCAGATGATAAATACATGTGTATTTGATCACTGAGAGACTTTGCAAACGGAAAAATAAATATAAAGCACATTATTAGTACATAATTAAGAACGGGTTTTGTTTACAAATTAATGATCATCTCCTTCCGATAAATCCTTCGGCAGAAAACGGGGAGTTACGAAGCTTGTTCGGAAACATGTCAGTCGGTAATATATGATCAGTTCACTTCAGAGAGAAACATAGTATGGGAAACTGTAGGGGATGTGGTTAAAAATTAAATAACCACTTACGGTTAAATAATTTTTAAGAACGTCCCCTTTATTCCCCTCAGTATATTAATGAACTGGAACCCATGAGCACGTAAGTGAAGAATCGTTCATATAAAATTAAAGATAAAATTACTTTTTAGCTCGCCGGGATGAAGTCCAAGGAGGGCTATTGCCATGACCCCAGCGTCAGTGTCGTCGGTGTCGTCTGTAGACACCCAGGTTAAACTTTTGCGTTTAAGTTTAAGATATCTATGCAACCACTCATTGGATGTGAATGAAACTTCACATGTGTGTTCACCATCATCAATGGAACACACGCAGACAAGAACCATAACTCTGGATTGCATTTTGGCACAGTTATGGCCCTTTTTGGACTTAGACACCCAGAGGCAAGCTTTGTTGTCTTCTGACAACTCTTGTTTAATAACTGTACTAAACAAACCAACCTTGGTAGCTTCTCAATATTGACTGTGGGTAAGTGATTTGTGACGTAATAACGTGTGCGTTAGTATCGCATGTATATGCAAGGGAGGATCCTGAGCAAGAGTTACTAGACCAAACTAGTATTCCATACTCCTTGTTTTTCTACATCCGATACAGTTTTATTGCAAACATCAATATATTTTTAAAAAAAAAAAAGAAAACCCAATAACGATGCATAAAATTAGTGAAGCCATAACTTTTTTAATCCTGTTAATGAACCCCTTAACTAACGGTCTTAATCCGCACACTACCACTGCAGCATTCATTTGTGTACTTCCAAACAAACGGATGGAGAGTCGAAAAGCAACTGAGTCTTTACGGAATTACAAAAGTGTAAATAAAAGTTAAAAGTTTGGTCTGCTCGTCTAAGAAACACACATTTATTTTTTTTCTCGCTTTTTTAAAAACAGTCACTAAGAGGTCCACAGAAATGGTTTTAGCAAAACTATAAACACATTGTTTACAGTCATTTTTGTTATCGAAAAGTGAGCATTTAGGAAGTTTAATGAGGCTTTAACAATGCTGTTTGATGTTCCTGATATTGGTGGTCTGGTAGGTGTGATTTAATAATGCTGTTTTTTGTTCCTGATATTGGTGGTCTGGTAGGTGTGATTTAACAATGCTGTTTGATGTTCCTGATATTGGTAGTCTGGTAGGTGTGATTTAACAATGCCGTTTGTTGTTCCTGATATTGGTGGTCTGGTAGATGTGATTTAACAATGCTGTTTGATGTTCCTGATATTGGTGGTCTGGTAGGTGTGATTTAACAATGCTGTTTGTTGTTCCTGAGATTCGTGGTCTTGTAGGTGTGATTTAACAATGCTGTTTGATGTTCCTGATATTGGTAGTCTGGTAGGTGTGATTTAACAATGCCGTTTGTTGTTCCTGATATTGGTGGTCTGGTAGATGTGATTTAACAATGCTGTTTGATGTTCCTGATATTGGTGGTCTGGTAGGTGTGATTTAACAATGCTGTTTGTTGTTCCTGATATTGATGGTCTGGTAGGTGTGATTAAACAATCTGTTTGTTGTTCCTGATATTGGTGGTCTTGTAGGTGTGATTTAACAATGCTGTTTGTTGTTCCTGATATTGGTGGTCTGGTTGGTGTGATTTAACAATCTGTTTGTTGTTCCTGATATTGGTGGTCTGGTAGGTGTGATTTTACTATGCTGTTTGTTCCTGATATTAGTGGTCTGGTAGGTGTGTTTCAACAATGCCGTTTGATGTTCCTGATATTGGTGGTCTGGTTGGTGTGATTTAACAATGCTGTTTGTTGTTCCTGATATTGGTGGTCTGGTAGGTGTGATTTAACAATCTGTTTGTTGTTCCTGATATTGGTGGTCTTGTAGGTGTGATTTAACAATGCTGTTTGTTGTTCCTGATATTGATGGTCTGGTAGGTGTGTTTTAACGATGCTGTTTGTTGTTCCTGATATTGGTGGTCTGGTAGGTGTGATTTAACGATGCTGTTTGTTGTTCCTGATATTGGTGGCCTGGTTGGTGTGATTTAACAATGCTTTTTGTTGTTCCTGATATTACTGGTCCGGTAGGTGTGATTTAACAATCTGTTTGTTGTTCCTGATATTGGTGGTCTTGTAGGTGTGATTTAACAATGCTGTTTGTTGTTCCTGATATTGATGGTCTGGTAGGTGTGTTTTAACGATGCTGTTTGTTGTTCCTGATATTGGTGGTCTGGTTGGTGTGATTTAACAATGCTTTTTGTTGTTCCTGATATTACTGGTCCGGTAGGTGTGATTTAACAATGCTGTTTGTCGTTCCTGTAATTGGTAATCTGGTAGGTGTGATTTAACAATGCCGTTTGTTGTTCCTAATATTGGTGGTCTGGTAGGTGTGATTTAACAATGCTGTTTGTTGTTCCTGATATTGGTGGTCTGGTAGGTGTGAATTAACGATGCTGTTTGTTGTTCCTGATATTGGTGGTCTGGTAGGTGTGATTTAATAATGCTGTTTTTTGTTCCTGATATTGGTGGTCTGGTAGGTGTGATTTAACGATGCTGTTTGTTGTTCCTGATATTACTGGTCTGGTAGGTGTGATTTAACGATGCTGTTTGATGTTTCTGATATTGGTGGTCTGGTAGGTGTGATTTAACGATGCTGTTTGTTGTTCCTGATATTGGTGGTGTGGTAGGTGTGATTTAACAATGCGTCTAAACTATATGTTGTCATCTATAACTCACTGGTTTCTAGGACATGAAGGCATGGTTCTGGTTATAACATGAAACATTGCAGACTATAACATTTTGTTGCAGTTGAAAATAGTCAATAAGAAGAACCAGTCTTCCTATTCATGCAGAATTTTATGAAATGACACTTTAATTATACCTTTTAATTTGTAGGCATATTAGTTTCTGTTCTCTTACAAAGTTAATCGTCCATTTGCACTATTCTCTGGCAGCTTTTGTTTAGATATTGACATTGAAATTATGTTCTCACTATCTTTCATGTCAAGGTAACATGCAATGTTGTCTAGAACCCTCACAAACCTAGGATCAGCATTAATTTGGTAATCGAAATTAAAAAAGAAAACATTTCTTAGAACTGTAAGATTATTGTCCATGGCTGATTGGTCTAAAGCGCCATCTCAAGATCACTTAACTCTCATCTCTAAGGACGTGGGTACAAATCCCGCTCACTCCAAAAACTTTATATAAAAAAGTTTGCCAGTTATATTCTGAAGGACAGTGGTTCTACTCTACTCATGTTTACCTCCACCAAGAAAACTGAATATGCCATACATGTATATAACCTGAATGTGTAGAAAACCTATGTGTAGAAAATCCATTAACTGAATGCCATATATGTTTGATTCAGCAGATTATTATCTTCATGTAGGTTGGTGCTGAGATGTCGGACCGACAGGTGAACTTGCAAAAAGGCTCCAGAGCTATGCCAGATGTTGGTAAACATACTTTTAAATGCACTGTGTACATGTGGTCCATTGTTTATATTGTTTTCTTTTAACTTCCAGACAAACATTAACCCTTTACTCCATAGATACGCATTTTCCCACACCAATCACAGAAGGCCTTTGAAAACAATGCAGGAAGAGTTCAGATTGCTCGTAACGAGCAATCTGAACACTTCCTGCGCTAATTTCCACTCTGTCAGTTAATATAAACATAATTCACCCATTGCTGATACGTTGTGAATTAATGCTTTCAATTTGGAAGAGTCTAAGAAAATGCTTATGAAGCAAAGGGTTAAAAGTTTAAGCTCTGATAAAAGTGGTGTCTTTGGCCGAGTGGATGATAGCACCACCATCTAAAGACAACTTATCTCTCACCACTGAGGTTGCGAGTCTGAGCCCATCTAGATTTAAAAACTTTATTTAAATTTGAAAGTTACTTGCAGAAGGATGTTGGTTGTACTCGGACTCATTTTGAGGTCTAACTCCACCAATAACACTGGATATGGCACATAAATAGCCTGTTGCGGGTTGAAAATGGTGTTAAATCCCATTTATAAAAACAAAAATTACAACAACCAAAGAAAACTGTTAAAACTTACTTGCATTTTATGCTCATTTAGAATAAGTTAAAGAATTTCATCATTAAAATGTTTTTGAACTTGTCAAAGCTTTATTCTATTTAGTATGTCATTGTCGTCTGTAAACTTAAATTTTGAGTATTAAGATTTGAAGTTTCAAAAATGCGATTTGTATTCATAAACTCACTTAGAGAATAAAAATCATATTCAATTTTATGGCCTGATTAGCTCAGTCGGTTACGCGTCTGACTATCAATCCAGGGGTCGTGAGTTGGAATCCCCCGCCCGGCAACAGTCTCCGTTATGATTGATATACGACATTGTGTCTCATTATCATTCGTCTCACCACTGATTCAAGTGGGAAAATTATTAGTTACTTGCGGAGACGGGGTGTGCACGAGTACTGGTTAATCCCAAGAAACAGTGGTTAGGTTAACTGATCATCTGTTAGCCCTCGATGTCATAAAAATGAGCTTAATATTCAATCAATCAATCAATCAATCAATTTTACACAAACTTAGTGTTGATGAAATGTCTATATATATTTCATTCGTTAGTACAAAATGAGTATACTTATAAAAGTTGCAATGGGCCTCTTGTTACAGCGATGTATGGTTTTTCCCCTTGTATATAACAATGTTTGATTTTGAAAACAATTACATTTTCCCCCAAATGTATTTCTCTTAATTTCTTTATTTTAGGAGTCACAGTGACTAATGAATACTACAGAGAGAGGAAACAATGAAAACACTGAAAGAAAATAATGTTAACCACCGAGGGAAGAAAACAAAAAAAATAACACGAAGGGCAGAATAACTGATGAAAACATGAGGAACATAATAGAAATGCAACATATATATATATATATATATATATATATATAATTTATATGTAAAAAGTTATAATTTTTATGGTGAATTTAAGTAAAACTTTTAAAAATATTTGTACTTAATATTGTAATTTTTGTTGATTACAGTTCAAGTACTGAATCAGGGGAACTAACAAGTAATAAATTTCAATATTTGAAAAACTATTTCAAGAATTCAGTTATTGTCTGCTTTTTCTGCATGTCAAATTCAGATGTTATGGGTACAAACTCAACACGATGCCTGTCCTCTCAACAGTAACATGCAGAACTGGTCCTACCAAGGGCTGGAAAGTAAATTTTCAAAAAATTAGTATATAGTATATATAAAAGGAACAATACCAGGTGATCTCTGGGATTGTTTTGAGTTCTATGCCCTTATACAGAATAAAAGACAACACTTTTTTGTTGAGGCACTTTGCAACATAGTCGTCACAATGACGATTCAGTGAGAGTGCATCCGATGTTGTCTGGGCTTAATCTTTATTTATGAAGGGATTTTGAAATTGTTCATCGTAATCAGACGATGTATCGTGCACAAGACACATGTCCCCAGCTCAAAGTTCAAGGTCAGAAAGACACAAAATTGTGTGTCCGCTCCATATCTTGTAAGCCACAGGACACGATTTGAAATGGCGCAAAAGGTCACCATAATTAGACGAGACATCTTTGCAAGACATTGCGTATCTCAAAGTTCAGAGTCACACTTAGTGGTTGAAGGTCAGAAAGATAGACAAAATTTCGTGTCCATTCCATTCCATATCTTATAAGTTGCCATAATTGTTCACAATAATGAGAAATGTCTGTAGTGGTGGAGTCGACATTGTAGCCCTTAGGCATCTTGTTTAAAACTAACATTTGCTGGGAATTTTTTCATATGTAATTTTGAAAACTATATGATGTTGGTTTGTATAGCCAATGAAATATTTTAATTTTGACTTTGTGTTTTCCATCCATTGATTACTCTGTTCTCGGAGTTTTACATGTAAATAATGACATGCTGTTTTATCAATAATACATTTATATTTTGTTAAAGTTTCTGTACAAAAGTTTGAAGTTGTATTTCCGAATTATTTGGTGCATTTTTTCATATTTAAAATGTAATATTTTATGTTTGATCTTGATGGAAGCACAGGGTGGTCATTCATAGGATGTTTTTTTTGTATATAATAGCTCAGGAAATCACATTTCCATTGATAAGATAGTTGAAGATTTGAAATATTTAATTGAAATTTGGTTGAAGACTCTAAAATTGGAAGTTCTTAGAAAAGAATTCATTTCAACTCATCATCAAGTTGAATTTAAAAAATGAAGTTCAATGCATTTATTAAGTAATGACATCATAACTTTTTTATGAGAATAAAAGAAATAATGTAGCAAACAGTCATGTTAGTAAAACTTTTTTATGATTTTCAAATCTGTATATATTTCAGAAATGTACCTGATTAATGTTTTAAATAAAACAAAAAAATGCTTATATATAGCATCTATGTCACTGTTTCTTTTCTATAAAAGAAACATATCAGACTAAAAAGGTTTAAAGTATGATATTTTCATTCAGTACATGCTTCAACCAATTTCATACAACGATAGCAATTCTTGACTATTCTTTATATATGAAAAGTAGTTCACTGGTTTCAATGAAAAGTGATGTTACTGTGGAGATAGAAGTGTTTTATCTGTAATGTTAATACAACATAGCCATAGTTTTATAGTTCAATATTTTTTGTTTTTGTATATAACGCGTTTTTTCTATGGCTTCACTTATATCGCGGTTTGATTCTGTGGATCACGGATACTTTGTATAACGGGACCTGAATGTATATATTGTAACATGCATGCATGACACACTTTAAAGAAATGTAATTAGAAAAAAGGTCACCATGTAAGATGTTGTAAAATGTGCTTAAATGGAGTTGACTCCTTAAGTTTTATAAACTTTCATGTTACCTTTTCTTCTTATTTTCCTGCCAGGGTCGATTAGCTCAATTGTTAGTATGTCTGACTATCAATCCAGGGGTCATGAGTGCGAAGCCCCTCCTGGCCACAATCTCCGTGACGGTTGATATACGACATTGTGTCCCATTATCATTCTTCTCTCACCACTGATTCAAGTGGGAAAGTTATCAGTTACTTAAAGAGATGGGGTCTGCTCGAGTACTGGTTAACCTTCCAGGATCTCAAGAAATTGGTTAGGTTAACTGATTGTCTGTTAGCCCTCGATGGCATGAAAATGACACTTAATATCAAATCAATCATTCAGTCTTATTTTCTATATAAACAAGTTTTAATTCGTTCATTGATTAATGGGTATATATACAGACATATGTTCCCATTATACATCGCACATTCACCCAACATCAGCGAGGCTAAAAACCTGCATTCTTTTGGGACCTGCTAAAAGCCATTATTTTTAGGCAGCTATTTGCACACAGTTACTATTTACTACTCACAAAAGTCACAGTTGAACTAGTAAATGGTAATTTATTATGAGTGATACTTCTACAGAAATCAGGAATAAAAGTTTTAACTATATAAAATGTTTTAAATAAAGTAGATAAAATTGATTTTTACTTAGAACTTGTTATATAAAAAACATTAATGGAAATAAAGATGCCTTCAAATGATGTTATATTGTTAAAGAAGTTCTTTAAGCATCCTTTTTGACATATCAAAATATGTGAAATTCCTTTTTAAGCTTTAACTCCTATATTTTACATTATTGAGTCTTTTTTCTTTTATTCCATTTGAATTTTTGCTTGAAACTGGTTGTATTAAAAGATCATTGGAGATGCATTGAAATGGTTTTATATTGTTAAAGATGTTATAAAGCATTCTTTATCACATATTAAAATTTTTTTTAAAGGTTAACTCCCAAGTTTATATGGATGAGACTTTGTTTGATTATCCCAGTTTGATCTAAAGACTTGATGTGAGAAAGTTAGCCTGTTATTTGAGTTAGGACATGATTTTACTTGATTTCATTCTGGGGTTTTCCTCCACCAATTAAAAGGATACCTTGTTATATTACCTAGTTAAAAACTGCTGTTAGCATCATCTCTTCCTTTAATATAACTTGAAATGGGGTAGATTAAAATTTGGACTATTATTTTTTTTCAACAATATACTTCCAGATATTGTGTATTCATTCAGAAATACTAGTAAATAATTATATTGTAAAACAGAATGTTTCTCTTATCTTTGAAACTACATTTTACTGTTCAAATATTCGGGACAGATTCTGCTTGTCTTTGCCAATGTATTTGTATTTGTAGCTTTGGGCTGGATTTGTTCCGGCCAAACAGCTGTCGTGTTTATAAATATAAACTTATTGGATATTTAAAAAAAAAATCAGAATACTTCGGTATAGTTCCTTCATTCACTATTGAGTTATATCCTTACATGTATCTTGAGATAGTTCGAAAATAAGTAGCCTAAATTCAGGTTTCAAGTAGTCTTCAAACACAAGTCATGTAAATATTCATTGTATATATTTGTCAATCAATGTAAATAATTGTAAAACACATTGTCAAAAGGATTTTAATATTTAATTTTACTAGTGTGTTTATGCCAATATTGGTCTAAGATATCTTACCTTTATTTTAAACTCAAAATTTTCAATGGAGCAAATATTCATCGCCATGTGCATTCGTCTGTATGTTTATTTGTCTACAAAATTTTTGGTTCTCATAGATCGCAGAGGTTATAAACTAAAACTGCAGCAATGCATTCAATGAATAATTCCTTTTTCATATTGTCAGGATTTTCATTTTTTATACAGTAAATTCTGTTTTTCTGCATGTAAGTTCATATCTCATGAATGTTAACAAAATGAAATTTATATTTATTCATGCATTCACTCAATGCCTTCATGTTGTTTTTTATTGGTCAGTTGACTTGTCACTATAAGTAAATGATATAAAGAAAAAAGTCAAAAGTGATGGGAAGCCAACCTATATGAATATTTCATTGAGACTATTCTTGGATATGTAATGTCTGATTGCAAAAATACCATAACATCATTCATTTGAAACAAATGTATTACAAACAAATGATTTTTTTGCAAAGGATCGTGTTTCCTTTATAGATGTTTTATTGCAAACTGGTGAAAGGATTTTAATTGAATGGAGATATAGAACACAATATCCATTTTGTGGAAGTCTTCATCATTTCCATTTTTGTAGATATGTATCATTATCTCCAATACTGGCCAAATTTTAGAGTTTCACATAAATGCATGTGTCATGTGTCAATTTCACATCCCAAGGGGGATTTTATATATATGATTATTTTACTATAATAAGGTGGATATTTGTATATCTGAAATTGAAATTGGTATCGGACAGTTTTCCATTAAGACAAGATAGTTTTGTATTAAAATTATTTTCAGCTAGACAACTTGTACAGTACAACAGTAAAAGATCTCACTTACCATACCATTATAATATTGGATAATTATTCCATTGATATAAATATTTGTTTAATTGTGAATTGCTTAACTGTGAATCATTATTCATTTTGACAAAAAGATTTATAGCAAAGCTCATATTCACAGAGTATCTTTAGTTAAAAAATTCATTTTTCTGGTATTCAGAATATAGGATTTTTAAGCTTGACTTTTTTGAAAAAATTGAAGAGCTATTATCATGACCCTGGCATCGGCATTGGGCAGTTTAAGTTTCATGTTTAGCTCAGCTTTTTCTCTGTTTCTAAACAAACTACTCATGTTATGGTGACTAAACTTTATAAATACATTATTCATATTGTTATAGAAACAATGTATATATTAAAATAACTTATCTAATCTTCCATACTTTGGGCTTTAAAACCTTAGGTAAAAGTTTTTTGTTTAGCTCAAGTTTAATTTTTTTTTTTTATCTATTTTTCATTAATACTAATAATTCTTACCTAAATTTCCATACTTTGGGCTCTAAAACCTTAGGTTAAAGTTTTTTGTTTGGCTCGGGTTAGGTTAAAGTTTTATGTTTAGCTCAGCTTTTTCTGTTGCTGAACAAACTACTTACGTTTTGGTGACTAAACTTCATAAACACATTCATATTATTTTATAGAAACAATGTATATATTAAAATAACTTACCTTATTTTCCATACTTTGGGCTTTAAAACCTTAGGTAAAAGTTTTTTGTTTAGATCGGGTTTAATTTTTTTTTTTTTTATTTATTTTTCCTTGATACTTTTAATTCTGTAAACTGATCACCATCAACTAAAATAAAGTTTACATCACTGATCTTTACCTATTTAATGGACTTGGTTAATACTGCCATTATCCAGTTAAAAGCTTCATGCCCCACAAAACTGTTATTGGTATTTATATGAATTGTTGCAAATGTATTCAGATTGATAAATAAATCACAGATTGGAAAAACTTTGCCAAGTCCATTGTCCCATATCTACTTGGTTACCTGCTGAGCCCAACCAAGACCCCCACCCTATTGCCCATTTTATTTTTATGTCATGTAAAGATAGATTTTGTTAATACTTGCTATAAATGATTGACATAACATGACTGTGTCGCGAGTAAGACCAACACCCGTACCTCAAAAGTCAAGTTCACACTTTGAGTTTGTTTGACAACGCTGAGTCTGTGTGAGATTTCGTGTTCTGCCTGTATCTTTGTTATGCATAAATGGAATTTATTAATACTAGCCTCAAATGATCAACATAACATGGCCAGGTGTCGCGAGTAAGACCCACACCCATACCTCAAAGGTCAATGTCACACTTTGAGTTTGTTTGACAACGCTTTGAGTCTGTGTGAGATTTCGTGCCTGGTCTGTAACTTTGTCATGCATAGATGGATTTTATAAATACTTGCTACAAATGATCAACATAACATGGCCAGGTGTTGTGAGTAAGACCCACACCTGTACCTCAAAGATAAAGGTCACAATTTAAGTTTGTTTGATGATACTTTCAGTCTGATTGAGATTTCGTGTCCGGTCTGTAACTTTGTCACATATGGATACATTTCAAAAACACTTGGCTCATTTGATCATGACATTATTAAGTGTCACATGTAAGACACAGAACCTTTCCACAAAGGTCAAGGTCACACTTTCAATTTGTTTGATATTGCATGTCTGGTCTGTGGCCAGTAAGACCCACACCCGTACCTCAAAGATCAAGGTCACAATTTGAGTTTGTTTGAATACACTTTGTGTCTGTGTGAGATTTTGTGTCCGGCCTGTAACTTTGTCATGCATAGATGGAGTTTAATGATACTTGCTACAAATGATCAGCATAACATGACGACATGTCACGAGTAAGACCCACACCAGTATCTCAAAGGTCAAGGCCAATATTTGAGTTTGTTTGTGTCAAGGTCACTATTTGAGTTTGTTTGATAACACTTCTAGTTTGTGTGAGATTTCCTGTCCGGCCTGTAACTTTGTCATGCATAGATGGGTTTTATAAATACTTGCTACAAATGATCAACATAACATGACGACGTGTCGTGAGTAAGACCCCACACCTGTACCTCAAAGATCAAGGTCACAATTTGAGTTTGTTTGAATACACTTTGAGTCTGTGTGAGATTTTGTGTCCGGCCTATAACTTTGTCATGCATAGTTGGAGTTTAATGATACTTGCTACAAATGATCAACATAATATGACGACGTGTCGCGACTAAGACCCACACCCGTACCTCAAAGGTCAAGGTCACTTTTTGAGTTTGTTTGACAACACTTCAAGTTGATGTGAGATTTCTTGTCCGGCCTGTAACTTTGTCATGCATAGATGGATTTTATAAATACTTGCTACAAATGATCAACATAACCATACCTCAAAGGTCAAGGTCACACTTTGAAATTGTTTGACAACACTTTCCGTCTGTTTGAGATTTCGTGTCTGGCCTGTAACCTTGTCATGCATAGATGGATTTGTTAATACTTGCTACAAATGACTAACATAACATGATGATGTGTTGCGCGTTACACCCAGAATCCGACTTCAAAGGTCAAGGTTACAATTTAACTTTGGTTGATGACACTTTCAGTCTGATTGAGATTTTATGTCTGGTCTGAAACTTTGTCACCTATGGATAAATTTCAACACTTGGCTCAATTCATCAGCATGACATTACAAAGTGTCACGTGTAAGACCCACATGCGTAACTCAAAGGTCAAGGTCACACTTTGAGTTTGTTTAACAACACTTTTAGTCTGTGTGAGATTTCTTGTCCAATCTATAACTTTATCATATATAGAGATATTTTAAAAACACTTGGCTCAGTTGATAAACATGACATAATTAAGTGTCCCATGTAAGACCCAGAACCTTTCCTCAAAGGTCAAGGTCACACTTTCAATTTGTTTGATATTGCATGTCTGGTCTGTGACTTTGTCTTTAACTTGGCTCAATTTATCAAGATGACATGACGACGTGTCATAAGTAAAACCTAGTAAACCTAGACACGGTCACACTTTGAGTATGTATGACAACGCTTTGAATCTGTTTAAGATTTCAAGTCTGTCCTTTAACTTTATCATACATGGATGGATTTCAAAAACACTTGGCTTAATTTATCAATTGATCAACAATTGATCTGTAACTTACATTAAGGGATTTTAAAATAGCTTGACACAAGTGATCAGCATGTCATGATTATGTTTCATCTGCATTTAACTGTTGAAATACCCGGACCATTACATCAGATTTCGAGGTCAAGGTTTCACAAAGGTCAAGGTCATGCTTTAAATGAAAAAAAAATGGAACTTCATGTTTAGTCTGAAACATTAGTCCATTACTCTTGATATTCATGGATACATCGCTACCTATTATATCATATACAGACCATTTTGGGGGCATGTGACACTTAACAGTGACATTTCTTGTTCTTTTTTCTTTTGATTTTTGTTTTGTTTTGTGTTTTATTTAATAGTATTCTGCCATTTTGTTACCAACCCCAAGACCCCCCCCCCCCCCCCCCCCCCCCCCTTCCCCCTCCAATTTTATTTTTTTTTTAAATTTTGTTTTACATTGAATAAGATTCACTGTCCCTTTTCAACTTTGTAACCAACCCTAAGACAACCTCCCCCTCCAAATTTTTTTATTGTATTAAATCTGCACAGCCTTGTTTATTAAACTCTGACACATACACCCCCACAGCCACACCCAGATATTTAAAAAAAATTGCTAATATGAAAGATGGTTTTATTCATACAGATATATCTGTTTTTCTGATGGTACATTATAAAATACTGTTCTGTGACAAGGCCAGAAAAGTCGAGTTAACACCATTCTTCAACATCTCTTCAAAGTTTGTTGACTTTTTCTTTTTTATTTCTCATATATAATTTTTAGGATGAATTCATTATCTCTTTTAGAAAAATGTAATTTAAACTTTAGAAAAAAATTGGTGTCAAAGAGAAACATTATGAAAACCAAACCTATATAAATACAAAGAATAACATTTATTATATGTGAATAAATTTATTGGGGATGTGAATTAATTAAAATGCTGATCTTGTGTTGGAAAGATTATGGATGGATTTTTAACTCTGCTTTTTTCCCGCACATTTCATAATGTCTTGACAATGTTACTGAAGTATCATCAAATTATGTACTTTTCTGTAGGTATAAATCCTCAAAATTCATTTTCATTTTTACACTTTTTGCATTGTTGTTCATGATGAGTCAGTCCGTGTGGTTGCCGCTAAGAATAGAACCACTGTTGATCTCTGCAGAGGGGTAGGAATCCTCTGAATGGGTGTCATGTTCATTTTAATATTTTTTGTCTTGTTCATTATTGTGGTTAAATTACCAACTCCTGTGTGGTTCCAGGGAGCCATATGAGTGATGGCAAGAATAGAATCACTGTGGCTCATGCATGTCGTAAGAAGCAACAATTTGATTAATACGATAGAATTTGCGGAAACCCTGCAGTTCTGCAGGTATCGATCAAGGTTCTGGGTTCATTCTGCATATTCATTTGTTGATGTTTTTTTATCTGTATGTTATATTTTTGTTTTTTTTACAAGTAGAGTGAACTTAGAATCTTCTTTCCTGTTAATGTTGAATAAGTGACTATGTGTTGGTACGCTGTTAATACATTCATAATACATTCATTCGTTCATTACAAGTCCTATTGGTGCCTAGTACCTAGAGTTTTATAGTTTGGTCATTATGCCATTTACGCACATTCTATTAGTTGAAAATGATTTGATTAAAATGTTTTTTTCTTTATTGTACTTGTGAGGAAAAAGCCTTATTGTTTTTAATGTGTTTTAAATAATGTTATATTTAGTGGGTACTATTTTATTGTATTTTTGTTGCTATTTTGCTGTTATAATGCTATACATATTAACCAGTAGAATCGTTGATAATCTGGATGTCTTGCTTGCATCAATGATCAGTTACTTAAGGTGTTTTAAACTTTGACCATCATTTGAGGCAAATACATGTGTCTGTCCTTGTCACATAACTATGTCTCATGGCATTTTGGCACTGGAAATAATACATTGTTTCTGGCATTGTGAGATAAATTCTACATGTTTGACACTTGACACCATGCGATAAATACATTGTCTCTGACATTAATAGATATGTTCTGCATATTTGACACTTGACACTATGAGATAATTACATTGTTTCTAGTATTATGAGAGAAGTTCTACATGTTCCAGGCCTGAAACTATGAGATAAATACATTGTCTCTAGTATTATGAGATGTATTCTACATGTTACTCACTTGATGCTTTGATGTAAATACATTGTCTCTTGCATTAAGAGATAAGTTCTGCATGTTTGACACTTGACGCTTTGAGATAGATACATTGTCTCTGGCATTAAAAAGATAAGTTCTACATGTTTGAAACTTGACACTGAGATAAATACATTGTCTCTAGCATTATGAGATATGTTTTACATATTTGGCACTTCACACTATGAGATAAATATATGATCTCTGGCAGTATGTGATCAGTTCAATGTGCCTAACTATAGTAGACAAGATCTCTGTTTCTTCTGCCATTATGATATCGTTTCTGTATTGGCATGTTTGAGATAAGTTCTCTATGTAACATTTTGAGATAAGTTATCTATGTAACATTTTGAGATAAGTTCTATGCTTCGGTACATCTTGCACTCTGAGATAAATCCTATGTGATATGCTATGTAATAATCTGGTGCTGTTGGAACAGTACTGTCATTGTCTGATTCGATGTCTGTTTTAAGCATATCATTTTTAGCTCTACTGGCCAAAGGCCAGAAGTGCTTATGCGATGGCGGGTTGTCTGTCGTCCGTCGTCTGTCGTCTGTTAGCAGCACTTTCTCTGAAACCACTAGGCCAATAAAACTGAAACTTCACATGCATGTTTCTATTGCATTGGAGACTATACAGAAGATTTTTTTTATCTGAAATTAAAGATGGCCACCGTTATTAAAAATAGTCCAAAACTTAAAAAATCTTTTCTCATGAACGGCCCAACAGATTTTCAAAATGTTTATGTAGTTATGATGACCAACTTTAGTATTGTTAGATTTGTTCAAATGGTGTCCTGGTTAAAATGGTTAAATATGACCCCGCCCCGAGGGTTCAATTAGGGGACACATGTCATTATAATATATATTTTTTTTTTTTTAAATTGAAATGATTTTGCCTATATCTTCACAGAAGCATTGTTTGGTGAAGGAGGTTCAGATTTGTAAAAATCAATGGGTTCCACTGTCTAAAGGGATCAGGAGGGGCCCCAACAGGGTAAAAATTCAGAATTACTAAAATCGTTTTCTTGAGAACCGGTATGTCAGATTTGTTCATATTTTGCATAAATTATCCCTATGTGTAGGGGTTTGATTGCAGATAAGAATTTAGGGGCTACAATTTATAGGGGCTCTGTAAGGGGACTTAGAATTTTACATAGGGATACTATGGGAAAACAGAAAATTCTCTTTTTCTTTCATTTATTCTGAAACCACTAGGTCAATAAAACTGAAACTTCACATGCATGTTTCTGTTGCATAGGAGACTATACAGAAGACTTTTTTTTTTTATCTGAAATTCAAGAAGGCCGCCGTTACTAAAAATAGTCCAAAACTTAAAAAATCTTCTTCTTATGAACGACCCAACAGATTTTCAAAATGTTTATGTAGCAATGATGACCAACTATAGAATTGTTAGATTTGTTCAAATGGTGTTCCTAGGGTTAAATATGACCCCGCCCCGAGGGTTCAATTAGGGGACACATGTCATTATAATATATATTTTTTTTTTTTTAAAATGGAAATGATTTTGCCTATATCTTCACAGAAGCATTGTTTGGTGAAGGAGGTTCATATTTGTAAAAATCAATGTGTTCCACTGTCTTAAGGGGTCAGGAGGGGCCCCAACAGGGTAAAAATTCAGAATTACTAAAATCGTTTTCTTGAGAACCGGTATATCAGATTTGTTCATATTTTGCATAAATTATCCCTATGTGTAGGGGTTTGATTGCAGATAAGAATTTAGGGGTTACAATTTATAGGGGCTCTGTAAGGGGACTTAGAATTTTACATAGGGATACTATGGGAAAACAGAAAATTCTCTTTTTCTTTCATTTATTCTGAAACCACTAGGCCAATTAAACTGAAACTTCACATGCATGTTTCTGTTGCATAGGAGACAATACAGAAGATTTTTTTTTTTTCGATCTGAAATTCAAGACGGCCGCCATTACTAAAAATAGTCCAATACTTAAAAAATCTTCTTCTCATGAACGGCCCAACAGATTTTCAAAATGTTTATGTAGTAATGATGACCAACTATAGTATTGTTAGATTTGTTCAAATGGTGTCCCTAGGGTTAAATATGACCCTGCCCCGAGGGTTCATGAGTTAGTAGAGCGTCCTCAGGCCCTCTTGGGCCTTTTGTTTAACATCTGCATGATTTTATTGTATACACACACACTGTAGTATTAAACATTCTTTATCATATGTGAGTAGCTATCTATATTTGTTTGAAAGTATGATACAGAAATAAATCATTGAACTACAGAACTGTTGCATTATGTATTAACTTCCCAATTTCCTGACCTAAACTGTAATATTTTGTTAATTGTGCAACACCAATCAATGAATGAATATAAACGGATTTTGCGGCATACTAAAATATGAAGGTTAAACGGGTTAGAAAAAGGAAGATTCTAAGCTCACTCTCTTAGAAAGCGACTTATTGGAAAACAATGCATGGCTGTTATCATCTTAAACGTTGTGAATAAAAATGACAAGACAAATTAATTTGATACCCTGCAAAAAATTAACAACTTTAAAGGAAGAATACCAGAATTTTTCAAAATTTTAGAAATAGCAAAAACACTTTGTCTTAATATGTTATGCTTATATATAATGACTGTAATCTTGTGGCCAATGAGCCCTTGCTGCAATTAGGATAACTTGGCCCACACGACCAGGTTGGACTAAATTAGATTCCCTGCTTAAAATTAAAACCTGTGATTTGCATGATTTAATTTTGATTATTATTTAATCTGCCATGTTGGTTACTTATTGTTATAAAAATGGTTCGTCTTTTAAAGATACTAAATGACGAGATGAAGATTGTTGAGCAGTATTTATTTTTAGAATGGGGATTTCATTATAATTTTATTACTTATTATAATACCAATGTTATGTTTTAGCAGATTTGAAATTCCATGGTATTTATATTTTATTTCATTATGCGTGACTGTAGCAGAATGTTTAAAACGGACTCGTATAACAACTGAAGCTCGGTGCCGTGCAAGATCCAAGATGTGCGTAATCTTTTACTACGAAATTATAAGACAAACAGGAAGCTTTGTAATAATATTATTTATAGATATTCTCTTGACACACTGCTTTTAAAGACTGGTTGACCTAGTACACATAGAATTGTCAAGATGTATTTTTGTACGCAAATTTATGGTCTTTATACATTATATTAAGGTATGTGTGGAGTAGGTGTTTGACATTGATGGGAGGTGTGAAAGTATTTCTGTCCATGTAAAAAATCTTTTGTCAGAAGACATTTGGAAGTAAAACTGCCACGTGTCAGTGTGTTATGTTTGTTTCAATAAAAGATACATGTATATTGTATGTGCTTAGTGATTGTCGTAGCCACACGTGTACAAACTCTTAGTCTACACTAGCTTGTATAAAATTAGTTTTGAAATAAAATATCTGCCAGTGGGCAGTCTGTGTGTATTTAATGTGTGTATGAAATCTAGGATTGAACAATTGTCGGACAAGGTGCAGTCGTATGATCTAGTTCGCACAAAGTTCAACTGGTATCATCGCCGGATACCCACGCGTAATCCATTCCGATACTCTCCATTTATCATGATGGATGGAGCGTATCCGAATTGGCACTCGTGGTTATCCGACGATGAACTGCTAGGGGACTAATACAGCTTCCTTTGCTATTCTTTAGTTTTGCTCTGCATGTAACCAGTTAGCTGTGTTACTGTTTGGCTGTGTATGAATTATTATGGGATATTCACCATGAATTGTGTGGATATGAGACTAACAAACTATTTTATCAGTATAACTACAATGACAAACCATAGCATTATGAATAATTTTAAGATACGAAAGATCATTCATTAATCTCACATTGATCAAAGCACTCAGTATTTGAATTTGTTTGATTTTGCTGGTCAGTTGAAGTTGTAAGAATTTACTTTGAGATTCGGTGTTAAAAACAAACAAAAGCATTATCTTCACAAAATGCCATTTTTTTAAAACTTATTATTGGTTGCCATGATAATGGAAAACGATGATAACGGTATCTTCCTTCACCTGTGAGTTCGTGTGGTTCCGGCTGAGAATAGAATCACTGCCGATCTCTGCAGAGGGATAGGAATCCTCCGAACGGGTGTCATGTTCATTTTATCATTTTTGTCATGTTCGCTATTCTGGTTAAATTACCAACCACTGTGTGGTTTCAGAGAGCCATATGAATGATGGCAAGAATAAAATTACTGTGGCTCATGCATGTCGTAGGAAGCGACACTTTTAGTAATACGATAGAATTTGCTGAAACTCTTCAGTTCTGCAGGTAACAAGGTTCTTAATTCATTCTGCATATTCATTTGTTTGTATTTATTAAATCTATATGTTAATTTGTTGTTTTTCGTACATGTAGAGTGAACCTGGAATCTTCCTTCCTGTTGGCGTCGAATAACCTATAATGTGATGGTACGCCGTAAAACCTTTTTAATTCATTCATTCATTCCTTCACCAGTGTCACCATCTACCGTGACTCCTTCCCATCTGTCATCAGACTATGAAACGCCCTCCTAGTCAGCATTTACGACGCACCATCCATCGAAAGACGGTTGCCAAGAGGGAGTGAACAGATGAATGATGTTTTTTAGCCTGTTTTAATTGCACACTCCCTCGCATGTGCATGTACATAGTTTCACGGTGTGCGGGTATGACTCAGAAGAAGACGAAGGAAAACTTTGATGACGGTTAATGAATTTGATTAAATATTGTAACAACAGTTGATGATATATGTAAATGAGGTCAAAATACGTCATGGTCAATATTTATGTTAATTAACATTCTATGTACTATAGTTTTAATACAAAAATCTATAGATTGCGATCCTATTTTATTAAAATCCAATTTTTTTGAAACTTCAGTATTGCATAGAATTAACTGCATTAAATCGGTCATTGATCTAAAATATGAATTTTTGATTTTTACAATATTACAACTCGTTACGAACATCACAGAAGGTCGTCATTATACAGTAGAACTACGATGGCTCGAACCAGACGGGACTGGATAAAATAGTTCGACTTAAGGGTTGTTCGAGCCAAGTGTAGTTCAACATCATACCATTTATATGTATGTACATCGAAACAGAATTCGGCAGGGACCAGATAAGTGGTTCGAGCGCGGTGTTCCAGCCATCCATGTTCGAGCCAACGGAGTTCAACTGTATATGTAAATTAATGTCATTATACATTATACCGCAACATTTCAGTACTTTTCACAGTATTTACCAGTACCTAGTACCTTACTTTCACTTAGATACTTATTATAAGGAGGTCATAGGTTGAAATATTAAGATAATCATGAAACGAATCAATGAATCTTAAAGTGACATTAAAAACACAGTAAAGTTCAAGAAATTATTTCCACTGAGGTCCATATCGAACGATTAAAAATACTTCCCTTATGTACTAGCAATAATTGATTATATATTATTCTTTATAATGTGTAAAAGAAAAAAAAATTAAAATAAAATATTTCACAAATATTATTAATTGCGTAGATTAGTATGTGTGTGATTATATATTATAAAAACACAAATTTGAAATTATTTTTAAGATTAC
This sequence comes from Panopea generosa, assembly GCA_029582155.1. Taxonomy (NCBI): domain Eukaryota; kingdom Metazoa; phylum Mollusca; class Bivalvia; order Adapedonta; family Hiatellidae; genus Panopea; species Panopea generosa. Next base: position 29,373,758 of record CM055901.1, on the reverse strand, counting down.
ATCAATTTGATCATTTTATGTGTATGGTACTATAGTTAGTCACATATTTATACTTGCACAGATCCTAAAGGTTAAATGTTAATATATATAAGCCGCTTTTTTGCACTGTCCTGTTCAGCAATATTTGTACAAACAATGCGTATTTATCCTCCCCTGTACACCAAATGCACATTCACACTCAATGCCACCATATGTTGTATCTTTATAAATCGTAAATATAATACAAATCTAGATATGCTACCATTGTAATACTAACGATTGCTAGAACTCGGTGTTTTGCTTTATTCAGTATTTATTCCATACACTTTGATTGCATTTTCTCTGAAAATCTTCAACTGATTTGTCTCATCAAGTTTCGACAACAGTGATTTTGTGTTGTTGAAATTTTCAACATACGATGCATTTACTTGACTAAACATAGGCCAATCTGATCCATAGATACACCGGTCAACACTGAACACGTCCAAGACATGCTGAAAATAAAACGTTTGAAATGATGAGATATGCAGTAGAAATGAAATACCGTACATGTATGTTTATAATTATCAACTAATTCAAACGGCGAAGGAAGATAGCACAGCAGACGTTTTTAGAACAGGACTTTCAACACTACGTTACAAGTGATATATTGATCCAGTTTTATGACATCAAGTAGAATTTAATCTTACTAGAACCATTCACATTTTAAAAAAACGTTACTGGACATTTTCTTTGAACCGAGTTGGCTCAGCTGTGCCCAGTAATGTCAGGAAATAGAATGCCCAATGCATACAGCCTGGGAAGACTTGCTTCCTTCTAATGCAATATCAGGTTGTGGTTCAAGTCGAGACAACATTTAAGGCATCGTCTATTCAGTCTCATGAAGTTGTGTGTTCTAATATGTCTATTGATTTCTTGGATGTTATCCTTCATTCTCGGCCAATAAAATCGCTATTTGCTTTTCAAAACAGAACTTACCTATTCTACATAGAATGTTATGATCATCATTAAAACTAGTCGTACATTCCCATACATACACAATGAATTGATCTAGTCATATGCAAAAGACAAGTTTAAAGCATTGTCATGTTTGAATTATGAATTTAGAAAAAAACAAATTGATGCTTAGAAATTGTGGTATGAATACATGATTTCGGAAGTCTACTTTCACTTTGTCAACAGTGTACATATGGACAAGAAAAAACACCTATTATATGACTCCTTACCCCTACTTTTCTTATCATAATTTGGTAGTGCAGAGGTTGACAAACAATAAAATGTAAATTCACTTTTTTTTCCATTTGGATCGCTCTATGAATGACACGCCTTCAAACTTTTATTATTTACTATGGAATAAAGAACAAAAATCAATGGTGTTGATTATTTTGTAATGAAAGGCTTGTTAATAGTACTGATATGAAATAAAGACTTACGTCAATGTACGGTTGGAAGTTGACCTGTTTCCAGACATCAGGGGTCAACTCGGATATCAAACCTGATCTAAAATATAAATGTATAAATAGCTGTTTGTCAAAATTTGTTTTCCTACACATCAATTGTGAAACAAGTTTTTAAAGCATACGCTCAATATCTTCCTGTATGTAACCAGTATCAAACGTATGCAGATAAAGAGCATGTATGGCTAGTAACATGCTTTACAACACCAGCAGGGCGCATTCTTTAGAAGTGTCAGCTTAATGTTTTTGACAAGTTGTTTATGTCATGGCAGACCCTGAAATGAGCACGAAACACGGCAAGGAATCTTGCAATTATTCCAATCCTCGTGATCCTTCAGATGCAATCATGCCAGTTTCATATTTAATACTTTAACGAAACCGCAACTGTGCCTGTCTCATATGCAGAAGTTTGTGGGTTTGAACCCCGACTTGGTCATATCAAAGACATAAAAGATGGTACCGAAAACTTCTTTGCTTGTGCTCAACATGAAAGAGATATTTCCGAACAGGTCGGCCCGATATCTGCTTAACGTGATTTGGTGGGTTATCTGAAACATACTACTACAGTGTGTCCATACACTACATTTTCATAAATATCAATGTCATATATATATATAATAAAACACATTGTCGTGAATGACATTATAATAAAGAAAATGTCAAAAAATCAAAATGCCATAAATACTATTGTCATTTTAATAAATAACTTCATCAAAAATAAATAGTAATGCCTTTAAAATAAATAAAATGTCATTGCCATGTAGTCATAAACAATCATATTCAACATTTGTACACCATAAACTATAATGTCATAAAAATAACATTTTAATATAAATAGGATCACTAACTACATTGTCATAAATAAATCGAAAACAAGAAATATTCAAGGTCACAAACTACAATTATTAGTTAAAACTACAGTAGAACTTCGTTGGCTCGAACACAGGTGGCCGGAACACCATATATAGCTCAAACGGCTTATCTGGTCCTGGCAGAATCCCAGAATTCCATATATACATGTACATGTAAAGTATGACGTTGAACAATACTAGGCTCGAACAACCGTTAACTCCAACTAGATTGTCCAAACCCGTCGGGTTCGAGTCATCGAAACCCTACTTAACAGTACATTATCTTCCGTAGGGGTGTTAGTAAAAATATGAATTTTGGTTACACTCTCATTCCAAATATTTCGTTCCAATGGGTCAAGGATGAAATACAATAAGCAACTGCATCGTATCGAATAGAATAACCCTGACATAAATGAAATTTATCAAATTTATTTCTTTGCCGTGACGTGACCAAATTCATATGAAATAAATAGTTTCATACATTTTACAATACACATTTGGAAATACTGCTATGGCAGCCATATCCTCTTTCCAACCGTCAAGTTTTGCTTCCATAAAAGGCGGATTGGCGATGTGGTTGATAATAAACTTCATGCTGAAAATATAAAAAAATACATAAATATAAAAATAACCAGAAACATAGACAGGTGCAAAAAAAACTCAAACGGATTGCTAATAACACCATTGGACTGGAATTGAGATCAAAATATAGAAATTGGTAAATTAAGTCTATTTAGTTCGACTGCGACGACAGTTCACTTGAACCGCCATCGGGTCCACTCCTTGGGTAAAACCAGCACTAAGTGTTGTTTTAGTGGCATCGTATCGAGTTTGGAATTGAATACCCAACCCAACACTCTGCTAAACTACCGCCCGCTTCCGAAATTGTCATATTTGAAAGAGTATCTTAAGGTCGAAGGAATTACAGGCAGCAACTATGTAGTTATCACTGTGTTTTCGACCATTCTGTGTGGGACTCGTCATATCAATCACAGAGCAAACGAACAACGCCAAATCAATATTCCTCTGCCTTTGAAGAGAGACAATTATCATGTACATTGTTTATATCTTAAGCCAATGAATGCTTCATTATCATTCTTAAGCCGATTTTGATATCACTACCTTTGTGGTTGGTTTGGCACGAAGTTTTGACAAAAAATGCATCCCCACAAAATAAAGTAGTTGTTAACATTGGTCGGTCATTAAATTGTTTGTTTTAAATAATATAACTCCCACTCATTTAATGCACATCTCATTTCGTGATTTGAGAGGTTCAGGATGATGCTCATACGTAAAACATATACTTTACCAGAATCAACGCAGACCACTCCTGATATCTGTCAGCGAGTTATGTACAGTTTCTTTAAATGTACTTCTTTTTGGTGAACCACAACTCTCTTATGACAATAATGTTAAAATATTTGAAGCAATTAACAAATACATTTTATTAACTAATCGTTTCTCCTGAACATGTAAGTAAGATTGAAGAACTAACAAGGCTATTTCTATTTACGTGGTGAGATCAGCCCGTCTCCCAATTTCGTCCATGCCGTTCAAAACTTTCGAAAAATGTTAATTATAATTATTATGTGAATTCACATAATTATCCATTACTTTAATCATTTTAATCACTTTTATTTTTTTAATTACTCGCTTCATTTTCTAAGTTTCTTAAATATATCAGAACCAATATTCCTAAAAATATGTTTAAACATTTTTATTAAATATAGGCCTATATTGAACTATGTAAGAGCATAAATTAGATTGTTGATAATCGGCCAAATCGGTTCACAATATATATATATGTCATGGAAAAGAAATTTATAAGATTTTATCTTCCGTTCTCATCCATATTTATACCTAAACGTATGTGTATATATGTACATTTGAATGAATAAATAAACCAAACTATGTAAGCTGTCGGGTGACAAACATTTTCACATACGAAAGAGGTTTTATTAGCGCGACATTTTGTACGTCTCCGTGGAGCTTTTTAACGATGTTTTACTCCCGAGACGTCGGATATCCAATTAATAAAAAAGCTTTCCATCCACTCCTTTTTTAGTCAGGCTACAACGTTATATACAAACAGCTAATCAGATACATGTAACTATGTTCAACAAAGACAACTCTTTTGAAAAAATGGAATTATAAAACCAATGTATTTCTGTGGGGCACGTGGTAGTTTACACGTGTGCAAAGTTTTCTTTTATTCCCTTTGTTAATTATTGAGTTTCTAGCTCAAATTGAAAAAGTAAACTAGAAATCTAAAGTCATTGATATAAGGTTAATATCTTTATACAAGGACCACAACTCTGAATAAAATTAAGGAAATAAAATAAGTTTCATTTCAGTGGCACTCAACGTGTACAAGAACTCAACCTTTTGTTTGAATAGTTGAGTTAAACATACTGTAGTTTGATATTACCTCGGGTGTGCGGACACGACTTTTGGTACAGCTTTCAACTGCTTTGGCCTACAAAGGAAATGAAACATTAGAAGTAATACAACGTATTAATAAGAACTATGGATTATGGTGAACAATGCTAGTCTGATCACCGTTACCAACCCCCTCCATTAGTTTGACGTCGGAAACGTATGATGTCGAAATCTGGTTATGTCGATATCTGATCATGGTGACATAATCTTCAATACTAGTAAGTCACTTATTCAAATTGTTATAGCAACACCAGTAAATAATTAACCTGCTGAAAATGTCAGCTATTGCCCAGTCCTGTCACGTACCTCTTAGTTACTGATGACGACATCAGCATCCTGCTATTGACATCAGGGTTACTGGTCTTATTACAGAAACTATAGCATGGACAATGCTTCGGATTCATTAATAGTGAAACATGTCGGTAGGGACACAAAAGCATAGAAAGTTACAACTTGTGCAGTTGATTATCTGTGATGTCGAAATCACTACGCTGATTTCGACATCAGTAACGAATAAACTAATGGCAGGACGGGGGCACTTGCTCGTTTCATAGCCAATTAGTCACTTACTAATGTTGCCATAATCATTTGAAAAAGTAACTTAAATAAAGACGATGAAAAAATGAGATGTCGACCTCATACGTTCCTGATATCGGCATCTGACTATCAGGATGGCAGAACTATGCTGCCATAATAGTTAATAGCAACAATATTCAGTTCCGTTTTATAGTGTTCTTACGTTAATGTTAATATTATATAACTGTCCTAAGCTAAGCAGGAGTAGGTAAAATGTACTTGCTCAAGATTCACTACCATCTCAATTTGAGATGTTCCTCTACTCAGATGTTTTCAATGCTTCAACTTTATGTGCAATGATAATATAACTTGCATGTTATCCTTTACTAAGTAGTTAAAAAATGTTACTACTTCATTTCTGTGTTGTCATTTAATGTCTATTAAGTTACAGTGGATCGATACTTTATTTAAAAACTGCGATTTTATTTAGTTGACGATAATCTCAGCTTGGGATGGTTAGTGAAACTGGCCCCTATCATTATTACGGTAACGTGATTATTACAGGAACTCCGTTTCATCAACTTTCTTTTTCAGGCGTTCCATGTTTCGGGAAGCTGTTCGCACATCCAATCGCAGAAAAAATATTAATAACCCATTGTGTTTCTATGTATTGCAAAAATTAACTTGACAGATTTGTGTTAATAATTCTAATTCATGTTGTTATATATATTATAACTGCTTTTTTACTTTGATGTTTCTTGATTTTGATGGATTTTGAATGAAAATCAATGACGAGGCGAGACGTCGTACACGATTTTGTCTTTGGGAAAACTTTACCAACTTTTTCGGTTTAAAACAATGTTCGGAATAACGAAACAGTTTATTATTGAAATTTATGATAAATGGTTTTATGTAATTATTCCATGTAGCTCGAAGCAGTTGCTTGCGGGCAGTTTGTATTTTTCCATATGATGGATTTCATGGTGCATGTTTCTAAAGGTATACCTATTTCCGCGAATGCCCATTAAAATAACAATATCACAGACATGCGCAAAGCGTTAGCGTCGGTATTTGTTCACAGTTCGTACTGGCAAATGTTTGTTACTCGGCACGCTTGAGTAACTTTATAACTGTTTATTATTGATGCCATTATTCACATGGTTAACAAAACTTTAGACTCGCGGTAATAGGCATGACCAGTGTACATTTATTATTTTATTGTGGCATTCAACACGTTTTATAATTAAAACCATATTGGTGGTTTATTTTCAGCAGATACCGTTAAACTGGTGTAAGTAGTCACCTAAGGCTATATTAGCAACAGGCTGTTTTAATGTTCCATGTTTGACTAATTATAGTTGGTAAATGATAATAATGTACTGTATATATCCATATATAATATCTAAATTTTAGTAAAAATCTAGTTTCCGTTAAAAGAAGTAAAAAGTTTTCTTTGAGTTAGTGATTAAAGAAATAGTTTTAGTCAGAATGGCAGCCCCTTTTGAGGAGAAACCATTTCACTATATTAGATTATCCGCCATTGGTATTGTGACTAAAAAGGATAAAACATTTTTTTTTTTACTCTTCCAACATATGTCACATCCTCCTGGTTCAAGTGTAAATGGCTTTATTAGAGAAGAGTTGTGTAAATTTCATTACACCCCATTTGATGAGGCAGTGACCATGGTCAGTACCCTTGGACGGGGCTTTATTAGGAAAAATGAATTTTAAATCTGCACTCTCAAAAAAGAAAGAATCCAGTCAATGTAATACGTTAATGTGTTCATTTGATAACTTGTGTTTAGAGATGGGTATTCCTGTTGCAAGTGATAAAACTTTTGGTTTGACATTTTTAGATCTAGAAATTGAATCACTTGAAATGAAAGTCAGAATTCCGTCCGAAAAGCTAAAACGAATTGAGACGATGCTTAATTTACGTTTTGGATAAAATGAAAGTAACGCTTAAAGGGGTGAAAATAACCATACAGCTTTATATAAAGTACGCCCCGGGTTATGGATTAATAATAAGGTGGCCTCTGAAGTCTTTCAATTAAATGGGGCATACATAAGATAGCCAGATATTGTGGAGGCGGATTAGAGTCTTTTCAGTGACGGTGTTCATTTGTTCTGTTATTTTTAAATGGAACCACACAGGGGCTTCATGTTTTTATAACTTCTAAGAGAATTTCTCCTTTGCCTATTCAGAAGGGTCATCGCGAAACAATGCAGTCATGATTTCACCTAAACAAATTGTTAAAACATGTGGCTCATCAGGTTTATATATTATTGTATCCTATTTGGATAGAATTAATTACATTGTTATAACCTAATAGATCGCTTCTATTGGACTTGTGTTGGTAATCATCAATTTAGGTTAATAAAAAAGTATATTTGAGATAAATATTGTTAAGCATAATATGCTTCCATTTGAAGTGCATTGGCCAATCCTCCATTTGAGGTTTTATAATGCAAAAATGTCTGATGCAAAAAAATAAACAACCAGGACATTCGAAATAAGATAAATATTGTATGCATAATTTGCTTGATGTATGTTAGCGAGACATCGCTTCCATTTGAAGTGGGTCGGCCAATCCTCAATTTGAGGTTTATAATGCAAAAAGTGTCTGATGCAAAAATCTAGTATATTTGAGATAAGAAATATTGTATGCAAAATGTGCTTGATTTATGTTGGCGCGACATATGGCTTCCATTTTAAGTACGTTGGCCAAAAATGTCCGATCCAAAAAAACTAGCATGTTTGAGATGAGATAAATATTGTATGCATAATGTGATTGGTGTAAGTTGACCCAAGAAACAAAACAAAATATAACTCAAGTTTAATTTTACAATAAAATGTCTAGTTATTACAAAATTAATGTCCGACGGCATAACGATGATATATCTACTGTCATTAGAATCAGTTTATTAATGTTTTAAAAAGCTCTAGCAGCTTTAAAATTAGCAATTTTCACGCTTATTAACCTCATCTGATGCTTGCCAAGCCTAACCGCTTGTATTGATGTGTATTATATATATGGTGCATGCTTCAAAAGCTTGCTATATACATATCTTATGTCATACATATAGTTTTAACTAGCATGAACGTTAATAATTCCTCCAATCCCAATGTCGCCCATAACTCCCCCAAATATGTATTTAACATAGTGCTTTTTATAATATCCATGTTTTCCGCAACTTCTATTTCTATTCTAATATATCTTTACAATTGATCTAAACTATAACATCAATGTTGTAATCTTGTATACTTAATTAGATATCCGCATTTGTCATCATAGTTTGTGTAATTGTATTGTATTTAGGAGAGGTATTCTATGAGTTTGTCTCTCATTCCAATCGTTTTGACAAAATTGTTTGTAAATAATATTATGTAATATTGTAAGATATTCGAATTAAATCAGTTTAAACCAAAGCTATTCCTGTCAGCACATTCATACATCAAGAAACTCATTTTTTATGTCGACACGTTTAAGTAGAAAAATGTATTACCACACAAGTAAATCGTAAGTCATGTTGTATTTTGATAAGACGTCAAGTCCTCTACTGACGTCATCTCGTGTTATCCAGTCATCTTCCTCCAATTCCATCAAATGTCGCACACCTTTAAGAAGACCCGTGTCTTTCAATGACAATATCGTTTCTTCAAGCTAGAGTGTGTAATAAAAATGAATTTGAAAAAACAACAACAACAACAACAACAACAACAACAACAACAAAAAAAACAATAACAAAAACAACAACATGTGCGTTAAATATTAGCAGCACGGAATGCATCGTTTGGTTATTTGTTGTTAGTTTTATTCGACTTGGACATTTGCATTTTTTTCATTTTTAAAAGCCGGTGGTCCCATAAACCTATATCGTATTGTATATAGTCATATAACATTATGATGGGCAGTTGATATTACAAGGAATATACTTATTTAAAATGAAAAATAGTGAAAATAATCCAATACCATATGTCTTTCTGGGGTCGTAACTGGTGGTTTGATATATAATACAATAATATATCATTTGATAAAGTATATGCTGTGTTAGTATCAATTAACATGTTTACTATTGTGTGTTGAAACAGTGCAACGGAATTCATGTGCGTCACCAGTTTCTGGTCATATGTCAAAAAGATTCAGCTTGAAAGTTAAACTAGGGTATAACGCCATATGGAACTTGCAAATATATTTAATTAGGAAATATAGATAAATGAGAGGCAACCATTTCATAAGGTCATTTATATAGCTTTACATACCTTTGATAGAAATTTCGAGGTTTATGAAAGAAAAACAGGGAAAAAGAAAGATAAAGATACTTTATAAATTTTATTTAACATTTTTGCTGGTAAAGCAGTCTCAGACCACTTGCTTTCTGTTGCTAGAATTAAAAGTATAATTTGTAAACCACGTGTTTGTTTTAAGTCTCGCCATAGTAATACAATGCCAGCATATAATAATACGGTAACAGAGTGGCAAGTTTGAATAAGGATAATAAGTTTACTGTATTAAAAAAAAATAAACAGCGCAATAGTATAGCTATGACTCATTTACCAAAAAATAAAAAATCTTGTAAAAAAACTAGTATATAAAATTGCTTATATTAACAAATGTTTCTGTCTAGATTGTTTATTGTATTGCAATGTTATACATATAGTTACTTGCTTTAAGACTATTCTTGTCGACTTTAAGTTATTGGTGTGGTCGACATAATTACTTTATTTATGCTTTAAAGTGAATCATTTTCACTCTTATTTGTTAAATTAATGTGTTTTAGGGTCTAAAATATTGAAAAAAAATGTGAAGTTCATTTTAAAACGCAGCGTAAATAACCAAAAAGCGAGTAGATGCATTCAAGTTTCGGAAAGTTTGGTCGATATCCATACCGACTAGAAAACATTTCGACTGATTTTTGGTGTAGCGACATCATTTGTGGTCACGTGATATTTTTTTATTTCCCCACCGTGTAATTTCAACAATTACTAAATGCAGCCTTTGAATTGAGGGTCGTCCGTGGCCGATTGGTCTAAATGTACTTCTTAAAGAGTCTTAAGTTGATTCTAAACGTTAGGTCGTAGGCTGAACACCTAACTTATGTGAGAATGTTAGCCAGTTAGTTGCAGAAGTTGATTGGTTTTGATAGAAATAATTAGTGTTGCTTCACCAATTAAACAGGATGTCTTATATAGTGGCGTTAAACCCCATTCCTTCACGGTCTATAAATTAGAGTGATCTGTTTTAGGGGTATGTATCTTGGGTTCAAATATACTAAAGCAGCTCGAATATCATCACTAGAGACAAAACGATTTTTTTTCCAAAGCACACACCGTTCTGTACTATAAAAGTGGCCGATTGTTCTAAATGTACTTCTTAAAGAGTCTTAAGTTGATTCTAAACGTTAGGTCGTAGGCTGAACACCTACCTTATGTGAGAATGTTAGCCAGTTATTTGCAGAAGTTGATTGGTTTTGATAGAAATAATTAGTGTTGCTTCACCAATTAAACAGGATGTCTTATATAGTGGCGTTAAACCCCATTCCTTCACGGTCTATAAATTAGAGTGATCTGTTTTAGGGGTATGTATCTTGGGTTCAAATATACTAAAGCAGCTCGAATATCATCACTAGAGACAAAACGATTTTTTTCCAAAGCACACACCGTTCTGTACTATAAAAGTTTTAAGAGTATACTCGAAAATTATGTCATAAAAATTAAATGTTTGGGAAATGAAAGCTAAGTAAGCTTACAACTTTGCATATGTGTAAGCCTCAGATGTTATCTATATACTTATGGTAAGTCAACGGGGTCAAACTACCTCTTGTTAAATGCTTAATTCTAAATTCTAAATATTCAGCTGAATATTTTTAATGTTAAATTCTGTATTGCTATTTCTAAAGGATTAGATCAAATGTATTCATGTCAAATGCCTGATTCTAAATACTTGATTGTCAGTTGTATACAATTTTTATTCTTAATTTCTAAATCTTAGTTCTAAATGATAAATTCCTCATGCCAAATGAACCATACATTTTTATTTCAATTTAATATCAAAATACGAAACTGCAATTTGGAATATTGAAATTGCAATTAAAATTAGCTAAGATTATTGCACCCCACAATTCATAGCGAATTCTTGTTTTGTTTGCTAGACAGAAATGGCAATGGTAAAGGAATTACATATTTGGTAAGAACTGAGAGTTTAGCAATTATAATAAACACATAAGCATTTTAAACACATGTCTATTAAATAGAAATATATAATTAATTATTTTATCATTTTGAACCAAGAAATAGAAGTTAGGAATAAAACACTAGGCAAATTGTATACAAATGATGATCAAGCATTAAGAATAAAGCATTTGGTATTAAGGATTTTAAACTAGTCATTTAGTACTAAGAAATAAAAAAAACTATAATAATAATGATAATAATAATAATGATGATACTTATAATAAAAATAAGCGATTATTAGTTATATGCATATTTATTGAGGTAACCTGTGGACTGGTGAGGTCAAGTCCCGCCACTATGCCCTTGATGAATGGATGTCTGCACGCCAAATCTATCACCCATTCTGGAGAGAAATAGAGAACGAATAAATAGGAAATACTAACACATTTGACATACCAGTATATATGGCATTTTTTTTAGGGCAAACATTTATAATTCAGTATATGCATAACAACAAATACATTATGTATATCTAAGTGTTGTCTACATTGTCCTCGAATGAAGTCTCAGTTATCAAAACCATTATACATATCAATAAATGCATATTGATTTGCACACGGTCATTTAGTTTAGACGCCACCACTCCGGTTTCCATAGAGACATTTACGGTAAATATATTTTATTTCATGTAATACACTATTATACAAGAGTTGTTCAGGTATCAATATAAACGATATGATTTTGAAATTTAACACATTATACAATTAGAAGTTTACAGTCGAGGAGCTGTATGCAGTATATATTTCGTAGTTCTAGTTTACATTTTTCCCCATTTAATTTCGTGTGACCTAAGTTTGTTTTATAACGTTTGATCAAACTATCATTTTATTTAAGTGTCTTGACAAAAATATCCTATCAGATTTAAGTGTTTCCCCTAAACATAATTGAAAATGTCCAAAAATCTTAATTTCACCAGTTTTACTTTTATTATTTACTATAGAATAAAGAACAAAAATCAATGGTGGGTTTACACCTAAATACATACTAGCTTCTTCCGGACTTCCATTTACAACCTGGATAAACACGGCATGTTTTACAGGTGTTCCTTTTATTGCCGATTCCAGGTCAGACGGATAGAAATTCTTGTGCAGAGCTGTCATGTCTGGAGTGATCCATTCATATTTAAACTTTTCCAGATCCAAAACATCTGAAAAAATATTACGAATACGATATAAACTGGTCATAAGCGAATGTAACTGTTGCAAAACATTTGAGGTTTTTCTTTCATTGTAATTAAATATATAGTGCACAAGGGAACTTACGCCACGCGCACCACTAAATACGGTACCGGAGCGATATTTCAAAAGCTAGTTAAAGATATTGTTCGTGTCAATATTGGCTAAATTTGTAGATTTTATAGTTCCCATTGATTGTCAGGGCATAAGAGGAATCTATTTCACTGATATACAAGTCAGTGCGACCTACACAACGGTTCATCGTTATTAAATCTACGAATCCGGACACGGAAGCAAAATATAAATAAATAGGTATGTTGTAAAAAAAAACTGAACAAAACATTTAATATAGATAGATAAAATACGACATCAGTAAACTGAATCATGGGAAGGTGGACACGTGTAATAGTTTGTTGAGTGATGTCAACAATATATATATATATAATTTAATTTTAAAATAAATAAAATTTCGGAAATACATTGTACATATTTATATATACTCTCTTTTAATTTACTTTTAGATATAGATAAATAAAGTGAATAATTCATGAAAACATAGAACATGTTTTGATGTTTCAACTAAAATTAAGGCATAAGTTGTGTGTTAATTCTAAACGTAGACCTGTTACGAAAAATCAAGCGTACATTTTGGTTATGAAGTTATACGATTTCTAATGAATATATTAGTTTGGTAACAACCAGTGGAATCGGGATTTTGTCTCTTTGCTTCCTTTCTATAACAATGTAATCTACCCGTTTATATTATGATGATGGTAAACGCAAGAAAAAACACACTCTAATTATAGAGTTGATCATATTGATAAGATGGAAATTGAATTTTACTTTTCGTGGTGTTATATAGTTAAAATGAGATCATTGGTAATATGTTTTATTAATTTATAAAATATTTAAACTATTTAAGATGTGATGATATTTTAAATACGCTTTTGGAAGAGTTGTTTTAAAACGGCACAAAAAGTGTATATATTGTAGATCTAAAATGAACAGAAAAAAAACTAGTTTTTCGTCTACACATGAAGGGCAAAGTCTTTGGAGATTTGGATATTAAAGAAAACATTAACCTTTTACTAATTAAAGTTTTGATACACTTTACAAAGTTTAAATTCTAGTGAATTATTTTTTTATAAATGCATGCATGTAGATGCATAAAAAATTAAATATTTATGGACTTATTTGAATGAATGTTTTGTGTTTGTGTATGTATGGGATTTTATACATATGTACATATAGATGTATTTTTCACATACATCAATAGATGATGATTGCTGTTTTATCCACACATATAGCATATTATTCAAACGAAATAAGTCCGTCTCTTTTATCCACAATTCATCATGTTTATGTTGACGTTATATTTTTCTTTCCCTCTTCCTTTACTACTCAAATCATATTTGTACTATACAATATATTTTTAGTGCATTGTACATTCTTACAACTACTATTTTATAACGGAGTCTTAAGTAATAAACAAAAACGAAACCACTTATTTCAGCGGTTTAAAGATCAATCTGCTTGTTACAAGAAACACATTCTACTATACATTATGCTGAACTAAATGGGAAAATAACTAGGTAGAACATTTAAGTGGTACAAGTTCAACTGAAGGTGTCTGTATCTTTATAAATCTACCATTCAGTTGTGACGTGATCAAATACGCAGAGGGATAAAGTGGTCGTATACAAGCTATCGCACTCAATATTGATGGTTACAGTTATGAATATATTGACTTAACATGGATAACATTTTATATGTCTACTTGTTAGAAAATTATCCTTTATGAAACGAGGACAAGAATTTCATTATAGGGGGAGGTTTTAACACCATATTACATATAAATAATGACACGAAAACGGCAAACACGACACACATAAATTATGAGAACAAACATAGATCAGATCATAATTTTTGTCAATTTAAGTACAGAATATAATAAACAACCCAGAGGACCTGGGTACTTTAAACTAAACAACATTATTTTAACAATGATAAATAAAGGTCTACATCCGAAACAGGTCATGTTGATAAAGCCACAAACCCGAATATTTAATGGGAAGGTACCAAATGTTCTATTAAAGTATAAAACAATTAAGTATGCTTTATTTCGAGCAAAATAGAAAAAGGGCAAGAAAATCAATTATAGTCGAACTTCATAAAATATAATTTAGAACATATTGAAATAAGAATAACAGAAATGGACGAAATAAAAAAAAACACTTTAGAATAAACTTGACAAAATATTGAATGAAATTATAATGAGATCAAATGTCAAATCAAATGTCAAATATGTAAACAGTAATGTAAAGAATAGTTAGTTATTTTCAACTTTGAAAATAAAAGAAGTCAGATATAAGGACAATTTTAAAACTTAATTACGATTTTTTTAACAATTCAATAAATGTTTTGGATGAAGATAAGGGGACATGGGTGAATACAAATATAGTTTAGATCTTAAACAAATAGTAAAAGTCCTGGTTCTGATGTTATATCTATTGACTTTTACACAGTATTTTGTAGAAGCATTAAAATATATCTAATAAACTCTGCAAGTTCTTCTTATCAAAACGGACAATAGTCCGAATTGCAAAACAACTCTCATTCCAAAAACCGGAAAATACACATCGATACTAGAAAACTGGCGCCCAAATAAGTCTTCTTAATGCAGATTATAAAATACATCTAAAACCATAGCTTACAGGCGTAAAAAGTTCTTACATCCACTATCAGTAACGAAAAAAACAGGATTTATCAAAAGGATATATATATATATATATATATATATATATATATATATATATATATATTGCTTAAAGTATCAAATTTTAGATTACACCCTGACGTTGATATTCCATCTATTTCCTTTTACTTTGAAAGGCCTTCGATATGATAGATCACAGTTTTATGATCAACTGCCTTGAACATTTAAACTTTGGAAAATTCATTTATAAGTTTGGTTAAACATTTATACCCTTGACTGAACATTACACGTATATGTATTCATTTGCTTTAAACTTATAATAAATACATTTATTTTCTAATTTGCTTTGCTCAAACGAAAATAAATCATTTATTTTCTTTTCAAAGTAAACTCAGGGAATTTAAGAGAACAAGACATGTTAAAGGCATTGTCACTTCCATTGCCGTTATAACATCGAACATAAACAAAGAATGGGCAGCTAATGTCAATCTATATAATACCAATATTTAAATTCATCATCCAAACTATTCATTAATTGAACCACATGAACAGCATTAGGTTCAAGTATGATCCAAGAAAATTAATATATTATGCTCACAAAATTAAAACGACATATATCCTTAACAAACATGCAACATTTAGCGAGTATATAAGCGTATTTCATAATGTTAGTATCGTAGAACGGTACATTTCGTACCAAATGTTCTCAGACGCCAGTCTGTGTCAAAATGATTGTATACTGTTTCATATACGATAGCAAACGACATACGTGTCAGTCAACAGGTAACATTTACCCTCATTTTTAATAATGATTATAATATATTACTAGTATTATAATACTTTGTCAAATACATAGTCAGTACTTAGTGGCTTTGAACTCCAATCTGTACCAAGCGGCTTTAGACTGTCTAATATGCAATATAAAACATTTCCTATCAATACTGTATTATTACTATTAAATAATATAATCCGTACCAATTGGCTTTGGACTCCAATCTGTACCAAGTGGTTAAGATTGCCCAATATACACTATTGCCAAATATATAGTCTGTACCAAGTGGATTTGGACTCTAGTCTGTACCAAGCGGCTTTAGACTGTCTAATATGCAATATAAAACATTTCCTATCAATACTGTATTATTACTATTAAATAATATAATCCGTACCAAGTGGCTTTGGACTCCAATCTGTACCAAGTGGTTAAGATTGCCCTATATACGACATCAAACAATTTACATCCTTATTAATACTGTCTTATTACTATTTAACATTTTGACAAATACTGTCTGCACTAAGTGGCCTAAAGACTTTATACCAATACTCTTTAAACTGCTCAATGAACGATAGTTAGTGCATTCCTGACGAAAAAGTACATTCATTTAATACAATTGTAATATATGTAATGCAGCACGTGTACAAATACACAGTCCGTAAAATACGACATATACACTTTCAACGACGTATAATCCTGACAGTTATTTCTTAATTACATATTTCATAAGGTATAACTAGTAATACAATGCTTAGACACATACGAGGTTATGTATTCAACTTTGAATCGACTGTATCATTGTATTCATTATTCCATTTCTAAATAAACATCACTATCACGCCATGTGCATATTCATACATTTAGAATTATCTGCTTAAATATTGCACTGTGTACATGTGTATAAGTACCCATGATAAACCTGTTTGGATAATAAGAGTGGCTGTGTCCACGTGGTGAATTTTCGGACAACACACCTTGGTAGGCGCGCGTTCCAGTCAAACCTTGATAACAGACAGTAATATTCCATGCGTTCAAACATCGCTTGTGATTAACTTAATTCAAGCAATGGAATGAGTGTATAGATGTAAATTACAATAACGATAAATTCGCTTTCCACCACGTCCGCGTACTACATGTATAGTAAATCGCGATGCACGGGCGTTCCATGGAATTTCGTTTATGGGTGAACCCTCTTTGAATCTGCCCTTGTTATATAAAACTTACATCCCACGTCTGTTTTATCCAATTATTTTTTTTTCTGTGTAGTGTTTTCCCCTAAAGTCCCGGAAAAATTATCAACGTTTTACGTGCCCTTTTAAACTAAACTATATCAAATGAACATAGTTTAGATTGCAACCACACAGCTTGGTGTCTCGTACCTGATCTCTTTAATGCAATAGTAAACATCTATAATAATGTCATGTTAGCCATATTCCCACCGGCGTAATTACAAGTAGGCAATGCAGGCTCAAACCTGCACTTTTCCCTCAAGAAAAATCAAAAGAATCTGAATTAATTGAAATTGCCATAATGGTAATTGGTAAAAATACACACACAACCCCTGATTATGTGCCGTTGGCAATTTACATATATAATGGCAGGCACTTTTAAATTGATCAAGCTGCGCCCCTGTTTCCTACTACTTTTACTTATATAACTAATGAATGAATGAATGAATAGGGTTTTACGGCGTACCAACACATTATAGGTTATTCAACAACAACAGGAGATAAGATACCAGGTTCACTCTACATGTACAAAAAACCATTAAATTAACATACAGATTAAAAAAATATACACCAAATGAATATGCAGAATGAACCTAGAGCCCTGATACCTGCAGAACTGCAGAGTTTCAGCAAATTCTATCGTATTACTCAAATTGTCGCTTCTTACGGCATGTATGAGCCACAGTGGTCCTATTCTTGCCATCACTCATATGGCTCCCTGAAACCACACAGGGGTTAATAATTTAACCGTGATAATCAAAAATGATAAAATGAACATGACACCCATTCGGAGGATTCCTACCCCTCTGCAGAGATCGGCAGTGATTCTATTCTTAGCCGGAACCACACGGGCTTTATATAACTAATAATAAGATCTTTGAATGTGAAGTATTGCACATGGACTGGAATTAATGTCCCGAATATCTCACGTTTTAACCAGTTTATATGGCAATAATTTGTTGAACATAACTTATATTATTGCTGAGTGTGCTCAATCGAGTAAAAATAAAGTCATCGTCATTATCATCATCAGATATTATCATGATAAATATAAATCTTCAATATATCTTGATCATATGACATGTCATAACACTATTGCATAATAATAACTGTTATCCTCACAATATCATCATTATACCGTATCACTATCCCAATGATAACATCTGATAATCTGATAAACTTCTTTACAGCTACAAAAACTCTCCTAATTTACAATTCTGGCATAGGAGTATTGCACACCAGACTGCAAACCAAAAATGAACACTGTTACATGCAATAGATGTGAAAAAATAACTATTTCGTATCTTTATCTCTAACATCTCATATTAAGTCTTAGATTCTGTATATTTGTAACGTTACTATAACATACCATGTTTCTATAATTAAACACTGGTCTTACTTAAGTTTTATGTAACTTAAGCTCTTTGATAATAAAAAAGTATACTTATTTTAGAAAGTATCTTACTGTATCGGTTGTCTCACACTTAACCTTAGAGCTGGGGCTCTCATCATAACATATCATAGCTCGTCCAAGTAATGGAGGTTTATGTGCGGCTCCGGACAGAAGACTGTCAGCTCAGGCCCACTTTTCTCCCGGCATAAGTGTCCGTCTCCTGAATTGGGGTTTTTCAAGCTGTCCAATCTATTGATCTAGGCGATGAACTTGTGGCAATTAAGGTTTATAACTTCATGAGTCATTTTCTTATATAACATGAATAAATTAAAGCAGTTCTGTTGTTTTCCGTGGCTAGCGACATAAACATAAGCTCCATCTTAAAGAAACATAATTCATATCTAATTCCTGTAAGACTACATTTATAAGTTTCAACCATAGTTCCGACGTATAACAAAAACGTCACCGTCGACTAAGTTTTCATATAAAATATGTGTAAACAACCTAACTATTCGGCAAACGCAATGACCTCGAATGGAGAGTACTTATCACTTATATACTGATTGTATCGCACGAGTTTACTCGTGCTCTATATCCTTGAATGAACATTACACTTATATGTATTCATTTGCTCTAAACCTATAATAAATACATTGAGCGGGTATCTTGGAGATTTTTGATGGAAGGATATCAAAGGAATTATATCGGTGTAATGTACATAAAAGTCCTTGAAAGTGTCAGACATGTGTATGTCATTTATTTTCAACAAATTAAACACTTTTCAGATTTCATAGGAAATATATAAAAATAATGAATTAAAGTTAAGTCAACGATGATTAACCGGTATGGTATTAATTTCAAATGCTCTATATATTTTATTTACGGTGACTATGCATCAATGCACTTTTGTGGAGGTGGGTGGGTATTTCCCGTAACACGGCTTGTGAATCAAATATATTGTTTTTAAAAAGGATGACATTAAAATCACACAAGAGGAGGCAGCTACTATCCTCGCACAAGTGATCATAGCAGCACATAAACTAAACCGAGACATAACAACAATTTCAAATGATACTGATGTATTTGTACTTTAACTTCATCATTATCTTCAGGAAACCCTAAAAAAGCTGTGCTATTGGGATCGCCTATTAAAGAACTACAGACATAAATATAACGACCATGAGTTGTATGGTTGCGACAACGTGGCAAGGCATTATGGTATCGGAAAAGGAATAGTTTTAAAACATGTGAGGTTTCAGTAGTCACTAAAGTTTGTAGGCGATGTGATTTGTAAAACTATGCATACTTCAAATACTTTACCACTAACAACAGATTCTGTTACTTTGTTGGAAATGCAAAAAGAGCTCACAAACAGGTATGTATATAGAAACATGCATTGGATTTGACCCATCAAGCATTGCTACCCAAGCACTTCCCTAAGACAGCTCCAACAGTTAGCATTTTCCCTGCAGAATAATTGAAGATGATCAAATGCTGACACCCGATGGCATAAAATTACGCTAAATATTCAAACAAATCAAATTTCTTTGGAAAAATGGCGATGATATTACAGAACATGTGCTTTTAATTGCAAATGTATTTGTCACCTAAACACCAAATACATCAAGCGTATGAATATGTTTATACTATAAAGTAATTTCCATCTTAATATTGCATTTCTAACAAAATGGCGACCACTTTGAACGCCATCTTGTTTATTTCAAAATAGTAAATGATGACAAAATGCAATCCAACATGAAACAAAGAATTATATATAGACTATCATTTGAGCAATAAATTATTACTATACTCTCTCATGTGTGAATAGATTTTACCGAATATTAATTCACATTCAAATATTGCATTTCGAGCATTTTGGAGGCCATTTTGGGCACCATCTTATTTGTTTCGAAATTCCCAAAAATGATATAATATCATCTCAGTTTGTCATTTTAACATCAAACACATCAAAATAGTCCTTTAGTATGAATAATGTCATACATTATATAATTATCATCTAAATATTGCAATTCAAGCAAATTGGTGGCCATTTTGGACGCCATCTTGTTTATTTCAAAATGCTCAATGATCTTTCTGAAAGATTTTAATTAACATTATTTTAATTTATTTAATCAATATATTATCATATAACACCCGGTCATTTCGTTAAATATATAGTTCTTACTATTTATTCTTCTGCAACTAACTATTTTGTTATGGTGTTACAATTGGACAACCAGAGATGATACGATTGGTGAGTATGCCGTGTAAGCGATAAATGGTGAACTGCGTTTCCGTATTTTCTCCAACGTTTATCATAAAAAAAATGGAAACCATCAACGAAACTAAAATGCATTTGAAACGCAAAACAAACGCTTTTGAAACGCAAAACAAACGCATTTGAAATGCAATTTTGGTGTCTTTGGACGGATTAAGGTCTGTATCTATTGTTCCGTTTTTGTTAGGTTCGAGCCCCACTGCTTTCACCAATTGCTCCATTTACAGCAGAAGAACACTTACAATGCGTTGCCTGTTGGCCAAGTAGACTGGTGAAGACATAACGCTAGTGAAGTTTATATACTTTTAATAACGCAATGCAGTATTCATTTCTATATCTAGATGTAAAGTTACAAAAATACTGATAATCAATGTTTATATTTTCACGCAATGATGTTTCCAGTTACTAATTCACACAACTCCAATTCTGAAGTAATATTAATTTATATAATTCTAATACGAAATGTTAATCTATAAAGTGTCAGTGTGGAGTAATTTACTTCTTTCTAAACAAAAAAATCTTATTCTTCGCCTTTGTTTCTCTTCTCTCCGACCTATTCTGTCAAAATCCTAAACTTTATTTCTGATATTACGTTCATAAACAAATATATATGAAGATTGTAAATTGCATTATGTATGTAATAATAAATTGTATGTGAATGTACTATGGAAATAAAAAAAATTGAAAAAAAAAAAAATATTAATTTATATATTACATTATTTTAAAGAAGAGATCTAAACATCCAAAGGCCGAAACTCAAGAAGACCCCAAATAACTCTTAACACCCCTTTTATAAAAACACAACCCCACTGTGTTTCCATTCCAACACAATCCGCAGCTCTACACACAAGAGGCTGACCTGTATACAGGGGTGTTTACCCTGACACGGTCATGTAGAAGTCTTAAGGCTTTAACACCTACACACCAGTGTTAACACATACCCACTGGTGCAAACACATACACGCTGATGTAAACACGTACACAATTGTGTTAACACATTACAATGGTGTTAACACAGCAGAGGTAACAACACAGTGACTTTACATCTCAAACACAACTGTGTTTAAAGTAAGCACATACTTACCGCCAAGCATTAACAAGAATAACCCCAATGTTAATTATAGTAAATGAATCATCCTCTTTCATACCAACAGAAGAATATCATATTTTTGGTAAATAACATCATCATATTAGACAAAATTTCAAAACTACGTATTTATCTGTCATGTAAACCACGTTTGAAATACTTGTATAGTTAACATAGGATGGCGTCTGTTTAAAACAATTCCATTGCTCCTCGTAAAATATAGGATCTGAACTTCATATATATACCAGTTCCAAGGGTTTTAGAAGAAGATGACTCTGCTGCCACATTATCAAAGTAACAAGATAATAATTCCACATTATATCTAATGTAGAAGTCTCAATAACTACCATTGGGACGTAACTAATATGCAAGTATATAAAACATTACAGACGATTCCATAGTGGAAATGTTTGTATGTATAAGTTGTAGTTGCCTTGGAGAGTTGAGATAGACCGTCGGGTTTTCATCCCAACTTAAATATACAGGTTTTGAATGGAATTGTTGCATATATTGTATGTCTTATTTCAACTTTAAATTTTATAGTTTAATATCCACAGTGGATGATTTACAAAGCGATTTTGGGATTGAGGAGTATTTTTTTCATCATTTTTATTAACTACGATAGACGGCCCTTGAGCTTTGAATCACACAAATGCAATATCTGGATTTAGTTGGCACTGTTCGTTACTCATTTTAATTCTCACAATTACTAAATGCATATATAATTGTCAAGAAATATTTATGTATCAACATGTCTAATTACAATTAAATTTACAATTAAAATGAAACACAAGTTAAAAAAAATGTTCTATTTCTTTCATAATTATCACATAAATATTATTGTCTATAATTAATTCGGACTTGAAGGAATATGTTTTATACATAGGTAAATGATTTTATAGACCAAAGCTCTTATCGCTAAATGTTCTTCAGGTTTGTATTTTATGAAACTTCAAGTTGAAAACATTCATCATATGTTATATTATTAAATGCTGGCTGAGTAATACTTTTGTTTATCGTTATGAAATGTTTCCAAAGTAATATTTGTAAATAAAAGTAGGGTTAAAATAGTATAGCCATTAAGCATTTTTAGCACATAACAAAACTTTTGTGTTGGCAATTTTTGGAGCCATATTGATTCAAAATATATCTTGTTTGATTTTAGAATTAAATTATTAGCATTTGCTGTCCGTCATTATATTTCACCAGTGTTGTGTAGTTTTTTTTTCCAAATGTTTTATAAAAAATAAAATAAAATTGAAAATATACAAGGAAAAAAGAATATTTATATAAGCATTTTGAAAGTCTGATATTTACGTTAATGTTCCAATATACTGAGAACCCATTGCAAAACGAAATATAAGAGTAATAAATTCTAAGAACAGAAGATACTTCCGTCGTAGTTTTAGCTGTCTGTTCTTTTCCATAACGTAACAGTAAACTCCTTATTGAGTCTTGAGGTAAAGACGATTTTTATGGTTTTCATTAGTCCGATGATTGCTTTTCCAATGGATTGAATTTGACCAACTTCCCAAATTGACTTAATTAATCATTTTTATTTTTTTTTATCAAATTCTATCCAAAGAAAAAAAAGACAAACACTGTAGAACGGAAACGTACATTGACCCCACTTATATTTAATGTATATAAATATATTGTTTTCAATATGTTATCTATTAACTATTTAATATAATCTTCATCGTTTTAGAAAGTTCAAGCTTTATAAAACATGGTGGCACATAAAACCAGTTATTCTAATTGGTAAATTAAGACGATAATTTTATAAACATTGCGATTATAGTTATTGATTTTTTTTTAAAAATATATATATTTTGAATTTTAACTTGGTAATTTTTTGTCGGATATGAATACTTTTCGCACAAACTTAAAGGTTTTGTCATTTTATGTACACATGCAAAGTACGTCACTACGCGCATTTTTCGATGTAGTGTCTGTCGGCTGCAGTTCCAACTGCCGTAAACACAGACGTCGTCAGCATATACCTTGCCCTCAGCCCATCCCAAATATTTTGATAAAACATGTCTAAACGTCACTAAATACCAATTATCTGTAGTAAATGACAACCAATTTTTATTGTTGTTTTATATATTTGTTTCCGCGGGAAGCCCCAGCACCGCCACCAACCCGCTTCCCACACACTTCCTATTTTTCAGTTCGAGTTCCTTTTTACTACGTCTGATAGTTTTTCTTTCTTAAAAAAAAACAACGTCTTATTATCACTGTGAAAACATTGGAGTAAATATTTAATAACCAGTCCCCCCTGAAACTTATAATGCAGCATTTGGCTTTTAAGATATCAAGATTTTCCAGGGGAGGTCCCTCTTGCCCCATCCCCCGCCCCCAACAGCAAGGGGCACCCTCTTTCACAGGGGAAAACTCGCTAGAATGCAGCATTTTGTGTTTTAAATATCATTTTTTCCGGAATAGGAACACGTACCCATAACCAGCTCCCAGTGAATGAGATAACCCGGTCGAGGTTCGTATTTTAATACATTTTATGTATTTTTTTCTTTATAAAATATTTAAAAATCACAAAATATGGGAGTTGTAATAACCATATCATATCTTTATCTTAAAAACTCAATAGAATCCAGCAGTTGATACAGATATCAAAATGACCCGGAGGAGGCTCCCGTAATCCTAACAGTGATAGTGGGGTGTGGGGGGGGGGGGGGGGGGGGGGGAGTATTTCCTCCCACACTCTCTCGCCAGGTTGGCCTATCATATACATTATATAGTTTTCTCAAATGTTCTTAATACTTATATCTGTGATGTACAATAGTAATGTCAGTTGTATACATAATGATGATACAATATTATGAAAAAGTCAATAACATATGTATGCACATATACATGCAGTATTATTTACATAATTGTTTTATAGATCAAGGTGGTCTCTCCTTGACAAAAGATGCAAATTCGGCATTGCATGGCAAGTAAACAGAAGAGAACGTATCTCTAACAGGAGATGTAGCCGTCATAGGACACAGCTAAAATAATAACGCACACAAAATAAATAATATAATAAACACACGCCTTTGCCTTTGAACAGTTAACAGCAAACACGCCACAGGTGAGTTTCAACTTGTTTAATATGGGCACCCAACCTTGCTCTTGCCCGCGTCGTCTCATCAAGAAATACGACAATGTAAATAAAAGTAGCCCTGTCGAACTATGATCTTACAATATGAACTCGACCAACCATGTCTGGATCGGTCTGGTTTAAGAACTTATCCTGGGCATTATACCATTACACAACATACTAAATTTTGATAGAAATTCCATCGAAAACATAATTACTTTTGTTAGAATAACGGGATTGACATGTCTCATTTATACTATTCAAAGACAGCAATCTCGATAATGTTTTCGAATTTATCCGCGGTAGCATGGTTATATACAACATGTGCAAGGAATTAATACCAAACTGTTCAAGGGCAGTTAACTCTACCAACAATTGTTAGATCGAGTTATCCGTGGTCTTATTATTATATATACTGAACGGCGGACCATCTTACCAACCTCTGTTGTATTTCCTATTCTTCGCCAAAATATTAAGAAGCATTATCAACATTTGACGACATTTTTGTATTGATATACATTGCCCGATTACGATTATTCTATGCAATTATGCGTGCACATCAGCTTGTTACGGAATGCTTATTTTGCACGTGATAATATATGATAATATGTGTATCTGTAAAGTATATAAAACATTACAGACGATTCTATAGTGGAAATGTTTGTATGTATAAGTTGTAGTTGCCTTGGAGAGTTGAGATAGACCGTCGGGTTTTCATCCCAACTTAAATATACAGGTTTAGAATGGAATTGCTGCATATATTATATGTCTTATTTCAACTTTAAATTTTATAGTTTAATATCCACAGTGGATGATTTACAAAGCGATTTTGGGATTGAGGAGTATTTTTTTCATCATTTTTATTAACTACGATAGACGGCCCTTGAGCTTTGAATCACACAAATGCAATATCTGGATTTAGTTGGCACTGTTCGTTACTCATTTTAATTCTCACAATTACTAAATGCATATATAATTGTCAAGAAATATTTATGTATCAACATGTCTAATTACAATTAAATTTACAATTAAAATGAAACACAAGTTAAAAAAAATGTTCTATTTCTTTCATAATTATCACATAAATATTATTGTCTATAATTAATTCGGACTTGAAGGAATATGTTTTATACATAGGTAAATGATTTTATAGACCAAAGCTCTTATCGCTAAATGTTCTTCAGGTTTGTATTTTATGAAACTTCAAGTTGAAAACATTCATCATATGTTATATTATTATATGCTGGCTGAGTAATACTTTTGTTTATCGTTATGAAATGTTTCCAAAGTAATATTTGTAAATAAAAGTAGGGTTAAAATAGTATAGCCATTAAGCATTTTTGGCACATAACAAAACTTTTGTATTGGCAATTTTTGGAGCCATATTGAGTAAAAATATATCTTGTTTGATTTTAGAATTAAATTATTAGCATTTGCTGTCCGTCATTATATTTCACCAGTGTTGTGTAGTTTTTTTTCCAAATGTTTTATAAAAAAATAAAATAAAATTGAAAATTACAAGGAAAAAAGAATATTTATATAAGCATTTTGAAAGTCTGATATTTACGTTAATGTTCCAATATACTGAGAACCCATTGCAAAACGAAATATAAGAGTAATAAATTCTAAGAACAGAAGATACTTCCGTCGTAGTTTTAGCTGTCTGTTCTTTTCCATAACGTAACAGTAAACTCCTTATTGAGTCTTGAGGTAAAGACGATTTTTATGGTTTTCATTAGTCCGATGATTGCTTTTCCAATGGATTGAATTTGACGAACTTTCCAAATACCTAAGATTAATATAAGTTTAATCAATATAATTATGCATCCATGTATTTGTTTTAATTAAATATCATGGGTAAACATAGTTTATATTTCATGTAAAACCCACAATTTAAGACAAAATTCAAAGACGGATATGTTGATGGTGAGGGAATAGCCCCAAACTCCCCGCCACTTCTCCCCCAATAAATAATAAAACAACAACAAAACATACAGAAAACGCTAACTTTTTTTTAATTGACTTAATTAATCATTTTTTTTTTTTTTTTTATCAAATTCTATCCAAAGAAAAAAAAGACAAACACTATAGAACGGAAACGTACATTGACCCCACTTATATTTAATGTATATAAATATATTGTTTTCAATATGTTATCTATTAACTATTTAATATAATCTTCATCGTTTTAGAAAGTTCAAGCTTTATAAAACATGGTGGCACATAAAACCAGTTATTCTAATTGGTAAATTAAGACGATAATTTTATAAACATTGCGATTATAGTTATTGATTTTTTTTTTAAAAATATATATATTTTGAATTTTAACTTGGTAATTTTTTGTCGGATATGAATACTTTTCGCACAAACTTAAAGGTTTTGTCATTTTATGTACACATGCAAAGTACGTCACTACGCGCATTTTTCGATGTAGTGTCTGTCGGCTGCAGTTCCAACTGCCGTAAACACAGACGTCGTCAGCATATACCTTGCCCTCAGCCCATCCCAAATATTTTGATAAAACATGTCTAAACGTCACTAAATACCAATTATCTGTAGTAAATGACAACCAATTTTTATTGTTGTTTTATATATTTGTTTCCGCGGGAAGCCCAAGCACCGCCACCAACCCGCTTCCCACACACTTCCTATTTTTCAGTTCGAGTTCCTTTTTACTACGTCTGATAGTTTTTCTTTCTTAAAAAAAACAACAACGTCTTAGTATCACTGTGAAAACATTGGAGTAAATATTTAATAACCAGTCCCCCCTGAAACTTATAATGCAGCATTTGGCTTTTAAGATATCAAGATTTTCCAGGGGAGGTCCCTCTTGCCCCCTCCCCCGCCCCCAACAGCAAGGGGCACCCTCTTTCACAGGGGAAAACTCGCTAGAATGCAGCATTTTGTGTTTTAAATATCATTTTTTCCGGGATAGGAACACGTACCCATAACCAGCTCCCAGTGAATGAGATAACCCTGTCGAGGTTCGTATTTTAATACATTTTATGTATTTTTTTCTTTATCAGATATTTAAAAATCACAAAATATGGGAGTTGTAATAACCATATCATATCTTTATCTTATAAACTCAATAGAATCCAGCAGTCGATACAGATATCAAAATGACCCGGAGGAGGCCCCCGTAATCCTAACAGTGATAGTCGGGTGGGGGGGGGGGGGGGGGGGGGGGAGTATTTCCTCCCACACTCTCTCGCCAGGTTGGCCTCCAAAGTAATTGAAACGCTCCTAAACCGATGAAAATTTATATATCATACATAAATATAATCAAAAGAAACCTATTTTTTGTTAAAAACTTACGAAAATGTGTATCTATATAATCCATACTTGGCTGCAAACTTGTAGTGCACTTGTTCTATATATGCACATGCCAACAATCAAAATGTTAATACTATAAATAGAGTTACATACAAGATATCTTTTTAAAATATTGTTAACTTGCATAACCATTTACGACTTAATGCATGTAATTACAGACCTTTCTCCAATGTGAGAAATGTTATAATTCTTTCACATACCATTCAATCTACGTCATTCACTTCAAATCGATATGTGCGTGCGATATACACTCCCGTTATGGGCGGTTTATCGATACAAATTTTTATATGTAATTATATAGGACCTTGTTAAAAATAAGTAAATAAAGTATATTTCGAAAGCTTAGTCCCTGATATATTATAATACTATATTCAAAAACCTTTCATTTGATGTAAGTTTTATTTATCTATCTTAATATTTTCTTGCTTCCAATTAAGTTTTAAGTTCATGAGATAAATTTGCCATAGTTCTTATATAGAAATATTGAAATTTTCTTATTCTTAACAATCTGTATTTTTTAGGAGCATTATTATCAACGTTCCTATTTTTTAATCACTTAGTCCCTGTTATATTCATAAAGTATGTTTTTCTATACTTTAATATGGTATAAGAATTATTTTAGTGACTACATTTAATACATTGCTAACTCCACTGGTGATTATAATAGGTCAGATGCCTAGATTATGAAACTATAATGTTGAACTTACCATTGTCGTATACTGAACGGAGCTAACCATAGTTGTATACTAAACAGAACTAACCATAGTCGTATACTGAACGGAGCTAACCAAAGTCGTATACTGAACGGAACTAACCATGGTCGTATACTGAACGGAACCAACCATAGTCGTATACTGAACGGAGCTAACCATAGCCGTATACTGAACAGAACTAACCATAGTCGAATACTGAACGGAACTAATCATAGTTGTATACTGAACGGAACTAATCATAGTTGTATACTGAACGGAACTAACCATAGTCGAATACTGAACGGAACTAACCATAGTCGAATACTGAACGGAACTAACCATAGTCGAATACTGAACGGAGCTAACCATAGTCGTATTCTGAACGGAGCTAACCATAGTCGTATACTGAACGGAGCTAACCATAGTCGTATACTGAACGGAGCTAACCATAGTCGTATTCTGAACGGAGCTAACCGTAGTCGTATACTGAACGGAGCTAACCATAGTCGTATACTGAACGGAGCTAACCATAGTCGAATACTGAACGGAACTAACCATAGCCGTATACTGAACGGAGCTAACCATAGCCGTATACTGAACGGAGCTAACCATAGTCGTATTCTGAACGGAGCTAACCATAGTCGTATATTGAACGGAGCTAACCATAGTCGTATACTGAACGGAGCTAACCATAGTCGAATACTGAACGGAGCTAGCCATAGTCGTATACTGAACGGAACTAACCATAGCCGTATACTGAACGGAGCTAACCATAGTCGTATACTGAACGGAACTAACCATAGTCGAATACTGAACGGAACTAACCATAGCCGTATACGGAACGGAGCTAACCATAGTCGTATACTGAACGGAGCTAACCATAGTCGTATACTGAACGGAACTAACCATAGTCGAATACTGAACGGAACTAACCATAGCCGTATACTGAACGGAACTAACCATAGTCGTATACTGAACGGAACTAACCATAGTCGAATACTGAACGGAACTAACCATATTCGTATACTGAACGGAACTAACCATAGCCGTATACTGAACGGAACTAACCATAGTCGTATACTGAACGGAACTAACCATAGCCGTATACTGAACGGAAAGCTAACCCGCAATCTCACATTTATGTATTATCTCAAAAAGTATCAAAGCTCGTGCTGCACGTGCAAAATAAGCATTCCGTAACAAACTGATGTGCACGCATACTTGCATAGAATAATCGTAATCGGGCAATGTATATCAATACAAAAATGTCGTCAAATGTTGATAATGCTTCTTAATATTTTGGCGAAGAATAGGAAATACAACAGAGGTGGGTAAAATGTTCCGCCGTTCAGTATATATAATAATAAGACCACGGATAACTGGATCTAACAATTGTTGGTAGAGTTAACTGCCCTTGAACAGTTTGGTATTAATTCCTTGCATATGTTGTATATAACCATGCTACCGCGGATAAATTCGAAAACATTATCGAGATTGCTGTCTTTGAATAGTATAAATGAGACATGTCAATCCCGTTATTCTAACAAAAGTAATTATGTTTTCGATGGAATTTCTATCAAAATTTAGTATGTTGTGTAATGGTATAATGCCCCGGATAAGTTCTTAAACCAGACCGATCCAGACATGGTTGGTCGAGTGCATATTGTAAGATCATAGTTCGACAGGGCTACTTTTATTTACATTGTCGTATTTCTTGATGAGACGACGCGGGCAAGAGCAAGGTTGGGTGCCCATATTAAACAAGTTGAAACTCACCTGTGGCGTGTTTGCTGTTAACTGTTCAAAGGCAACGGCGTGTGTTTATTATATTATTTATTTTGTGTGCGTTATTATTTTAGCTGTGTCCTATGACGGCTACATCTCCTGTTAGAGATACGTTCTCTTCTGTTTACTTGCCATGCAATGCCGAATTTGCATCTTTTGTCAAGGAGAGACCACCTTGATCTATAAAACAATTATGTAAATAATACTGCATGTAAATGTGCATACATATGTTATTGACTTTTTCATAATATTGTATCATCATTATGTATACAATTGACATTACTATTGTACATCACAGATATAAGTATTAAGAACATTTGAGAAAACTATATAATGTATGGTTTGTTTGAATGTCTTACGTTTTTTTCCTCTGCTTAGAATTTGCATAGCTAAACTTTCAATTAAAACAAAGAATGGAATCATTGTCTGTTGTCCTATCTACATATAAACGGTGCAGTTTATTAAGATGATGGTGTTCAGATATATGTTTAGTTATTATAATGACAATTTGGCCGCTCAATGTAAACATAAAGCATTAACATCTCTCTACACAGTTACGCCCTTTTTTCCTTGGTAAAACGACTCTTACGCTTAAAAAAGGCCTATATACTTTGGTTTTGAAATATATTCAATATGGTTAATATTGGTTGTGATTTCTTGCTGAAGATGAGTAGAGCAAAAGTTGGTACAGAATATACTCGATAGGACATACTGGTGTTAAAACGGTGACAATATTCACTGTTAGTTCTACAAAGGAAACGGACTCATATAACAAGCTCGGTGCCGTGCAAGATAAAAGATGTATCTAATCTTTTACTACGGAATTATAAGCCAAAATGGACAAATGATATAAATTCTCATAATAAGCTAACTATATATAAGAATATCAAACTGGAATATAAGTGAAAGTTATATGTTAAAAAATGAACCCATTAAAGATCGTGTATTACACAACTTCGCCAATCGGAATCGAGTTGGGTCGGTTTATTGGTTTACAATGAGAACAAAGATTTTGTAAGCAGTGTAATTTGAATATTGTTGAAGACGAAATACCTTTCATATTTTGTTGTCCTAAATTTGAACGTTTGAAGCAAAGATGATGAATTATGTGATACAAATCATTTATATAAAGGTAAAATTGACATACTTTTACATGATAAACGTGCAATAATATATCTCGCAAAGTTAATAGAATGCGTTCTTAAAACAAGGCAAACTTGTTTTCTTTTGTGATAAAAAAGTGACTGATAAGCCTTATTTGACTGGGTATTTTTTAACATTTATTAACATTTTTGCTAATGTTGTAAATCTAACATGTATCATGCCTCTTACTTTAATAAACAATGTGTGTGTGTCGGGAGAGGGGGGTGGGAGTGGGGGTGTAAAAATGGTGACGGCTAAAATGGTCCCTGCACCACGGAGCGAGGGCATCGTTTTTATCGTTGTAATGTTAATCTTGTACATACGTGCGCCTCACAATCACCTTGTTTTCTACACTAAATTGTACAACGATGCCCAAAGAGTGGGATTTTATGCAGAAACGGAAGAAGAAGAAGGGTTGTGAGTAGTGTTATAGGTAGGACCCCTTTTCTCCTTACCTCCATTCACGTGCATGAGGGGCCCCTTTTATCCCTTCCCCCTTTTTATCCGTAGTCCATATTACGTTGTTAAACAACTCTCATGTGGTCCCTGTCATGTGCTTACTATTACGCTGTTAAAAAACTCGTGCCATCCGCGTCATCTTTTTCGCAACAAACAACTCGATCTCTTTTTAAAGATCGATGTGGTATAAGGAAAGTATTTTGTACATACTTTTAACACATTTAATCTCCGATTATCGTCTCTTTGGCAGTAGCTGATTTTGGAATCGGTTAATGTGCTGATGGTCAGCTGCGCATTCTACGATATTCACGATAATAGCACTATGTCAAAGATGAGTACTGCTTTGGTGTAAGTATTGCTAGTATATGCCACTGATAAATGTATGATGTTCATGTATATGCCACTGATAAATGTATGATGTTCAGTGATGTTTCGCATATTATACAAAACGTTATGTGGGATAGCTTCGCAATACCACACCATTATATTCAAGATTGCGCATTCTAGATCAGTCTGGGACTTTCTTTTACTCATATACACGTGGATAAGGTGTATCTAATAGCGTCAATTGTCCTAGTTTTGTTTAATGTTCCTACAAACATAATGCCCTTGTATTGCCTTTCAAAATGAGAGCATTAAGGTATGATTTACTATCATCATACGGCGTGGGCTTTCATTGTGATGGTTATCAATAGTATCTCACATGATGACACTATTAATTTCTACGTTTATACGTGTCATTTGATTTCGCAATAGGTCGCCTGGGAAATTGAAGTGAAACTTGTCAAAAAATTCTTTAAACGTTATTTTCTTACTCAGTGATAAAAAGTATGTCATTTAGATGTGTTATTTAACATACAACATCTGTGTCATCGAATGACCCTTTTAAATATTTATGTCATTGTGGATAAGCAGTAAAAAAAAATGATAGTACTTCTATACTAAGATCTACGCTTTAAAAATATGCTATGACATTTAGAGTAAATATGGCAACGACAACTGTATGATGGTTGGTGATGATATAGTGTAACATACCTAAATTTTATAATAATGTTTTTTTTTCTTTTAGTAAAAAAAAGTAGGCGGAAAATATATATATTATATCTATTTAAGTCAACGTACTTTTATACTCATGTGATAGTTAGTAATTTCAAAACGGGAATGAGATTTCAGGATAAAGTCAATTGAAGGTAGGAAGTATCATTACATTATCACATTACAAACTGAAAGCCGACAACTTAAATAAGGAAACGTTTATTCATTTGATAAATGTGTTACCAAATTGTTATCATATGATTTTTACGTAAATGTCACGATCGTTTTGGATTGTATCATCATGAACTTAATATTTTTATACACATATGAAAAATGTGACACAGTCATAGCAACATTTAACCATTTCTTTAAATATTGTGGGTGTAACACACAATACCCAACTTACAACTCTGGAATTCAAATATTTTCCAAAGCTTTACAACAAAAAAAACAACAAGATGTTGAATCACCCGTATATAAACACGATTCGCACATAGCAAGTGCATACACGCTTTAATCATTAGCTACATTCTGTTGTAAATTGGTTTATTGTAAAATGTATATGTCAAGCGCTAGTGCTGATAAATTGATGAGCAAATTTTTAAACATGACAAATATTCACCTCCGGATAAAAACACCTCCGTGTAAAAACAACTCCGGGCAAAAACACCTCTGGGTAAATGCACCTCCGGGTAAATTCACCTCCGCGTGAAACACCTCCGGGTAAAACATAAATCTTACAATCATCAACAATCTATGAATTTAGTTGATCTGACATTTCAGACAATTTCTAATTCAACTCCAACGATTTTCTTCAATAAAGTAACATCAATTTTGCACGACGCCTCTAATAAGGATATAGTTAAACACATGCATTCGGCTGCGTCGTCACGATTATAAATAGATATACAACTGTATTAAACATATAGGAAGCGCTACGTCTGTGTGGCTTGGCAATGAGAGGGGCTCAGTGATACGGAGGAGGGTCACACAGGCAATGAGGAGGCAGGGAGGAGGGCCTCAGAGGAAATGAAAAGGTAATAAGGAGGGCCTCAGAGGTACTGAGGAGAGCCTCAGAGGCTGGAAGTAAACAGGACGCGTTTGTGGTAATCGAACTGTTTTTAAAGGGTCATGTACTACGTTGATAAGTAACAGTTTATTTAAAGATTGAAAATAAAGTTATGCGTGAATACTATTGGTTTCATGTTTCATGCTTATAGGTTACAGGTTTCATTGTTTTATTTTTGAGTGTGTTAATAAATGCAATTCAACTGCTTTAAACCGAGTCATTGCTGATGTAAAGTAATGTGTAAATATCAATACTATCTACGAGAATACGACCTGTAACGAGAAGTGTCGACACTGGATAGAATAATAGCGGTTTACAAAGTGAAAGTGTTTAGCAGGAGAAAGGCATCATAAGCATTATGCTTCCGTTCTAATCCTTTTTTTAGTATTGTATACACTTGCATTACTGTATAAAACGTATTTATATTGAGAAATAAAATATGTTTAAACCAAAGTGAAAGTGTTGAGTAGTGTTTTACCGTCGAAAAATGATTCCAGTGGTTGTTTTTCATAGTGAGTGGTTTTGTTTCGCAGCGAAAGTATTTTGATAGACTAATAGTAGAATATTCGACCCTGTGTTACTTTATCCTCTTATTGTATATAACACTTAATCGTTCTCGTCCAGTGGTTCGTAAATTATCCATTCGGAACTCCTCAGCCTTTCTCGTACACGGCGAAAATACTTCGGATGTATACGTGTGATAAAATTTTATTGATTATAGAGTAACAAATGATGCGATTTCTTTCGTTTGAGTTAAACAATAAATAGTCATGTGCCTGCTCTGGGTAATGAAACATGTATGTTTTACCTTCAATGAATACAGAAAACACACTTTCCCATGCAGCACGATTTACGACAAACTACTCCCAAGTATTCTTATATGCCCCAATCTACTCAAAATGTACCTCTATTTGTATGACAGGGTATGCTTTTATAAAATGTAACTGATTGTGTAAATTAATATAATTCCAAAATAGTCTGATTTAAACGGCTATTAGGAAAGTATGTTTGATATAGCGTTTAGCGAACGAAGAGTAGTCGCCAGGGGACATTACTCTTCAGTCTACTAGTCAATCTCAGTTCTCTACCTTTGAAAAGATATTTCCAAGATTACTTCTTTATATGTCCGAGGCTAAAGTGTCCGACTGTAAATTATCGTAACGATTTAAAAAACTTGATGATACCGTTATTGTGTACATAATGATTGTGTCTCGATCAATATTTTGCAAGGCATGTTTTCATTGGCTGACCCCATCGCAATTTTTAACAACCGTTCTCAAGTAAATACATGTATGTGTCTTAATGAAACGTTTTTTAATGGAATATACACGAGTGTCATGCAAACGTGGTTACCTTGTATTGGGTCACTCACCAATTTGTTTTTGTGTATACTTTATAACATTATTACATAAATAGAAAAACTATAAAATTAAAATAATTTAAATGTCCTCGTACACTGTGATTGTGGTTGATTCAGCATACTGAGATTTTAATCATAATATACAAACAACGTTTCCATATTTATTCATTACTGACACCATATGTGAACATAATTTCCAACACGTAAGAGATTGAAAGACCAACACAAAAGCGTGCATTTTACTTTTATTTAATCTAAATACAATGCGCGATATCAAATCTATAACACGACATCGTTTTATCCGGTTAAATAATAAACAGTCAATTTCTTCATGGAAGTGTTAAGACTCATAAAACATATTTAAAATCAGTCCCTTTGGAAAAATCTATTTTACCATTGCTCTTCTACTTGTTTCACTATTTCCATCTGCATCGATGAAATAATCTAATACGGATGACGTTTCTTTTACGCTTTTATTAATGCTGAGATGTTGTTTTTTTTTTCTGCGTTTGTCTTGACTCAAAGCTAGAATCCTGACTGATTATGTTTCATTTCCAAAAAGTCTCCTTTTTAATGACATATCGTCATTTTGCTATATAAATCCGTTCGTCATTAGGTCATGTTGTTATTTAAAAAGTGATGAGACCTTACATCTGGTTTATTGGCGCTATCAACTATTTTCATTCACATTTTACTCGCGCTCCTCAATTGGTGTCATAAAATTACTTATTCGTAATATCACTCTACGATGAATCATCCATTTGTGCAACATCTTCTCCTTCCAACTGTGGAATTTCGAAACTGTCAAATACTTTATCGAAAAAGAAATCTCCGTTAAAGAATAGCATACCTAAAAGCTTCCTCCGCGTCATAGCCTTCTTCTTCCATGTGTTGATGAACGGTCTTCTTTATAGCCTTGAAGGTGGAATCTTTCTTCATGTTATCAAACCATACCAGTTTATAAGCAAAGTTGTTCATCGCGACTTTTATGTATGTGCTTTTCATGTCCTCAAAGACATCTTCTTTGGCTGCATTTCGACAGATTACATTTTGACTAGATTGGGGCATATAAGAATACTTGGAAGTAGTTTGTTGTAAATAGCGCTGCACGGGAAAGCGTGTTTTCCGTAAATCATTAAAGGTAAAACCTACATGTTTCATTATCCAGAGCAGGCACAGGACTATTTATTGTTTAACTCAGACAAAATAAATCGCATCATTTGTTACTCTTTAATCAGTTAAAGTTAAAATAGTACTATATTTTACAAACGTTTGTGTTCTTCACCGGGGATGGTTGGGGGTGGGGGGGGGGGGGGGGGGGGGTCACTCTTAATAGTGAATTTCACTTTATTTACATACGTATACATCCGAGGTATTTTTCTCCGTGTACGAGAAAGGCTGAGGAGTTCCAAATGGATAATTTACGAACCACTGGACGAGAACGATTAAGTTTATAAACAATGAAAGGATATAAAGTAACACAGTGTCAAATATTCTACTGTTAGTCTGTTAAAATACTTTCGCTGCGACTCAAACCACTCACCATGAAGACAACCACGGGAATCATTTTTCGACGGTAAAACACTACTCAATACTTTCACTTTGTAAACCGCTATTGTTCTATCCAGTGTCGACACTTCTCGTTACAGGTCGTATTCTCGTAGATAGTATATTCATTTACACATTACTTTACATCAACAATGACTCGGTTTAAAGCAGTTGAATTGCATTTATTAACACACTCGAAAATTAAACAATGAAACCTGTAACCTATAAGCATGAAACATGAAACCAATAGTATTCACGCATAACTTTATTTTCAGTCATTAAACAAATTGGTTACTGATCGACATAGTACATGACCCTTTAAAAACAGTTCAATTACCACAAACGCGCCTTGTTTACTTCCAGCCTCTGAGGCTCTCCTCGATACCTCTGATGCCCCTCTCATTGCCTCTTCATTTCTTCTGAGGCCCTCCTCCCTGCCTCCTCATTGCCTATGAGGCCCTCCTTCGTATCACTGAGGTCCTCCTCATTGCCAAGACACTCAGGCGTAGCGCTTTCTATAGGTTTAATACGTTAGATATCTATTTATAACCGTGACGACGCATTGTAGAATGTATGTGTTTTTAAAGAAGTCAGATGCTTAATAATTGCTATTATCTTGTATTGTCATAAATAAACAATCTTAGTATAAACTTTATCAGATTTCAGACGACATAACTCTTCCTTAACGGACTGTGACTGTAAAGGTAGACGTTATCCATGTATACACCCCAGACAATTTTAATTTATTTATAAATTTGACAATCATCGCATATCGTATAACACAGGTCGTTACAGATCACTTACCGTAAGTCGATAAAACCTTTGATATAAAGTATTGTTACGAGTCGATTTACTGCAAAATTGATGTTACTTTATTTAAGAAAATCAATTTTGCTGTACTGTCCGACGCACTGAGTAAGAAAATAACGTTTAAAGATTTTTTTGATACGTGTATATGAGTAAAAGAAAGTCCCAGACTGATCTAGAATGCGCAATCTTAATATAATGGTGTGGTATTGCGAAGCTATCCCACATTACGTTTTGTATAATATGCGAAACATCACTGGACATCATACATTTATCAGTGGCATATACTAGCAAGACTTACTCTAAAGCAATACTAATCTTTAACATAGTGCTATATTCGTAACGAGTAAATGATGAAGCGGATGGCACAAGTTGTTTAACAGCGTAATAGTAAGCACATGACAGGGACCTAGTTGTTTAACAACTTAATATGGACCACGTGACACGTGTACGGATAAAAAAGGGAAATGGATGAACGGGGGCCCTCATGCACGTGAATGGGGGATAAGAATTAAAGGGTCCCTTCCTGTAACACTACTGTTGTGAGTGTAACATCTATTTTGTCAACATTACTGGATACAGCTGAAACAATACGAAGCATAATAAGATAAGTGTATTTCTGACGGGACAAAATAGTTGTGTTAGTGATCATGTAGAATAGTTATGTGTTCATGATTTCATTTGAATAAAGAAGAGCTTTTTTCATTGAAAACACAGGAAGAGTTTATATACTTCTAAAACACGCTTACTCACTGGTTATGCTGGTTTACATAGACACTATAAAGCGTAGTAAATAGTTTTTACATCATTTGAGGCGTGGTTTATATACGGTAGATTTTTTTTAAATGAAGGATTGGCAGAAACATATGCTTAAATTGCCAATACATGGTATGTCTAATTCATATATAGATGATGTAGCTTTAAATAAAAAAATAGTAGTTTGGGGATCTTTATTGCTTCCCTGTACTCATATTTCAGTCACAGTACAGTCATTCCCGATTTACCCTGTTAAAATCAACTACACCATTTATATACAAGCCATATTTGTGGGAAATATTTATTTTACCTGAAGGTAAATATACGTTATTATTATTTAGTAGACGTTAACATTTTGTTTAATGTATACGAATTATTGAAAGTGTTTAATATAGTAGGTATCGTCGATTGTCTCTAATGTTAACTATATTTTGGAACGTTGTAGTAGCGGATATACTAACATATTCCTCTTCTAACTTGATTTTAAACTTAAAATTAAAATATGCAATTTCTTCTTGGTGTATACATATGTATATATTTTTACTAGTGCCTTGTAAATGACAATGGGTTCCTAACAAATAAAGTGAGGGTATGTGATATTGAACTGCCTCTGTGTATCAAATATTAATGTTTATTTTCTAATTCGCTTTGCTCAAACGAAA
This sequence comes from Panopea generosa, assembly GCA_029582155.1. Classification (NCBI taxonomy): domain Eukaryota; kingdom Metazoa; phylum Mollusca; class Bivalvia; order Adapedonta; family Hiatellidae; genus Panopea; species Panopea generosa. The sequence continues at coordinate 29,333,876 of CM055901.1, read as the reverse complement.
ATAAATCATTTAGTAAACTCAGGGAATTAAAGAGAACAAGACATGTTATAGTAATTGTCACTTGCATTGCCGTTATCACATAGTTTTACAATAAATATGCACAAAGCAATCTGTCAATCATCCTGTCATAATAAGAGGATCTGCAATAGCTGATTCCCTGGAGGTTTTATTCGGATGGACCACCCTTTTCCTGCAATGGCTATCTGTCAATATACAAACTCAAGTAATTTACAACCTTATTAAAAATGACAGAAAGTATATACCAACTTTCAAATAAAATTACTTCATAACCACAATATCTACCTAATACTGTATATACAATTTATGAAACCACATAAACACCATATTGTCTTTATTGTACTTTACTTTGACCGCTTTTGGGTGGGGTGGGGTTGGGAGCTTTTATGAAAATATGTGTAAACAACGTAACTATTCGGCAAACGCAGTGACCTCGAACGAAGAGTGCCTACACTTGTATCACTTATATACCGACTGTATTGAACGAGTTTACTCGTTCTTTATACCCTTGACTGAACATTACACGTATATGTATTCATTTGCTATAAACTTATAACGAATACATTTATTTTCTAATTCGCTTTGTTCAAACGAAAATAAATCGTTTATTTTCTTTCAAAGTAAACTCAAGGAATTAAAGAGAACAAGACATGTTATAGGAATTGTCACTTCCATTGCCGTTATAACATCGAACAAAAAGAAACGGAACGGTCAACTTATGTCAATCTATATATAACCGATATTTAAATACATTATCTAAACTATTCATTAATTGAACTGCATGAACAGCGTAAGGTTCAAATATAATCCAAGCAAATTAATATATTATGTTCACAAAATCAAAACGACATATATCCTTAACAAACATGCAATATTTAGCGTGTATATAAGCGTATTTCATAATGTTAGTATCGTTTTATCGTACTTTTTTACCAAACGTTCTCAGACGCCAATCTGTGCCAAAATTATTGTGTACTGTTTCATATACGATAGCAAACGACATACGTGTCAGTCAACAGGTAACATTTGCCCTCATTTTTAATAATAGTTATAATATATTATAAGTATTATAATACTTTGTCAAATACATAGTCCGTACCAAGTGGCTTTGAGCTACAATCTGTACCAAGCGTTTTTTAACTGCCAAAATACACTATTGTCAATTATATAGTCCGTACCAAGTGGTTTTGGACTGAAATCTGTATCAAGCGGCTTTAGACTGTCTAATATACAATATAAAACAATTTACATTTCCTATTAATACTGTATTATTACTATTAAATTACATAGTCCGTACCAAGCGGCTTTTGACTCCAGGCTGCATCAAGCGGTTTGGACTGCCCAGTATACGATATCAAACAATCTACATTCCCTATTAATACTGTCTTATTACTATTTATATATTTTAACAAATACTGTCTGCACTAAGTGGCCTAAAGATTCTATACCAAAACTCTTTAAACTTTTCAATGAACGATAGTTAGTGCATTCCTGACGAACAGTTGCATTTATTAGATAAAATTGTAGTATATGTAATGCAGCACGTGTACAAATACATAGTCCGACAAAAAAACGACAAAAATTTTATTATACATTATCAACGACGTATAATCCTGACAGTTCTTTCTTAGTTACATATTTCATAAGGTATTACTAGTAGTACAATGCTTGGACACATACCCGGTCCTGTATTCAAATTTGAATCGACTGTACAACTGTATTCATTATTCCGTTTCTAAATAAACATTACCCACATACCATGTGCATATTCATACATTTAGAATTATCTGTATAAACTGCTTAAATATTTCACTGTGTACATGTGTATAAGTACCCATGATAAATCTGTTTGGCTTATAAGAGTGGCGATGTGCACGTGGCGAATTTTCGGACAACACACCTAGGTAGGCGCGCGTTCCAGTCAAACCTTGATTACAGACAGTAATATTTCATGCGTTCATACATCGTTTGTGATTAACTTAATTCAATCTATGTTATGTGTGTATAGATGTAAATTACAATAAACGATCAATTCGCTTTCTACCACGTCCGCGTACTACATGTATAGTAATTTTATCGCTGTGCATGGGCGATCTATTGAATTTCGTTAATGGGTGAGCCCCCTTTGAATCTGCCTTTGTAATATAAAACTTACATCTCACGTCTGTTTTATCCAATTAATATTTTTTCTGTGTAGTGTTTTTCCCTAAAGTCCCGGAAAAAATACAAACGTTTTACGTGCCCTTTTAAACTAAACTGTATCAAATTAACATATTTTAGAATGCAACCACACAGATTGTTGTCTCGTACCAGATCTCTATAACGCAATAGTAAACATCTATAATAATGTCATGTTACCCATATTCCCACCGGCGTAGTTACAAGTAGGCAATACAGTCTCAGATCTGCACTTTTCCCTCAAGAAAAATCAAAAGAATCTGAATTAATTAAAATTGCCATAATAAGTAATTGGTATGGTTTACATAGAAAAAATACACACACAACCCCTGATTATGTGCCATTGGCAATTTACATATATAATGGCAGGCACTTTTAAATTCACCAAGCTATGCCCCTGTTTCCTACCACTTGTCCTTATATAACTAATTAAAAGATCTTTGAATGTGCAGTGGTGCACACGGACTGGAATTAATGTCCCGAATATATCCCATTTTGACCAGTTTATATGGCAATAATGTGTTGGACATAATATTCTTGTTCATTCTTATATTATTGCTGAGTGTTCTCAATCGAGTAAAAATAAAGCCATTGTCATTATCACCATTAGATATTATCATGATAATCATAAATCTTTAATATATCGTGATCATATGACATGTCATAACACTATTGCATAATAATTACGGTTATCCTCACAATATCATCATTATACCGTATCACTATCCCAATGATAACATCTGATAATCTGATAAACTTCTTAACAGCTAGAAAAACTCTTCTAATTTACAATTCTGGAATAGGAGTATTGCACATCAGACTGCAAACCAAAAACATACACTGTTACATGCAATAGATGTGAAAAAATAACTATTTCGTATCTTTATCTCTTACATCTCATATAAAGTCTCAGATTCTGTATATTTGTAACATTACTATAACATAGCATGTTTCTATAATTAAACACTGGCCTTACTTAAGTTTTATGTAACTTTAGCTCTGTGATAATAAAATAGTTAACTTATCTTAGAAAGTATCAGACTGTATCGGTTGTCTCATACTTAACCTTAGAGCTGGGGCTCTCATAATAACATATCATCGCTCGTCCAAGTAATGGTGGTTTATGTGTGGCTCCGGACAGAAGACTGTCAACTTTCCCCCCGGCATTAGTGTCCGTCTCCTGAATTGGGGTTTGTCAGGCTGTCCAATCTATTGATCTAGGCGATGAACTTGTGGCAATTAAGGTTTATAACTTCATGAGTCATTTTCTTATATTACATGAATAAATTACAACAGTTCTGCTGTTTTCTGTGGCTAGCGACATTAAACATAAGCTCCATCTTAAAGCAACATAATTCATATCTAATTCCTGTAAGACTACATTTATAAGTTTCAACCATAGTTCCGACGTATAACAACAAGAATTCCGCAGATTGATATGTCTCGCCGTGTCCGCTTTGACCGTTAATACACACATGGGAGAAAAAAATATATATTCATACAAGAGTTATCTTACTTGGTTAATGAAGTAGGTTTAATGACCAAGAAATATTGTAGGAAGTATTGTGTGATGTTTCGATCAAATACATTAAGTGATTTTTGAGATATGAACTTGATGGTAGTTGCACACAAAACTTTAACCAATATTTCTAAGTAAAACATATTTAAAAAAAAAAGCTTTAACCAGTATCCTAAGTAAAACATATTTAAAAAAAAGAAGAAATGCGACGATACTTATCAATTTCTATCAGTTTTAAAAGAATTTAAAGTCACACAGTTTATAATAAAATAGTTCCAAACATATAGATATAATCAAAATCACAGTATTGTATCTGAGTCACTAAAATCTCACTATAAAAGCGGTGTCCATAACATAGACTATTTGCGAATAACTAAGATAAAAAACACTGTCCAAATATCGAATAGCATCCAAATATATATTAAGTTCACAAAGTTAAATTAAATTTTACAAAGTACTGACGGCTTTCCAATCCGTCTGGTAAACTATTCAGACAGTAACTATGTCCTAAAATATGGTTCTCTACGCATCCTCTATTAACTTCTTCCTTAAATACTCAAATTGTTTTGTTTACACATTGAGATATCAAGACGTTGGCATTGAGCATACGTAAGAGCAGGTTTAACAAGAATTGACATGTTGCATTTGAAGATAAAATGTAATAAAATATTTATAAATAAACTTGCATAATATATTTTCATAAAATTCACTCCATAATAACTTCCCCCTGTTTAAGAAAATCTTTGTCCTCAAAGTTAATATAAATAACCGCAATTAAAATAGTTTAACGTTTTTACTGTAATTGGCAATTTGTATTTACAAAGAAAGATTCTGTCCCTTTAAATATTCATCTGATTGCAACAGATTGTAAAGTGGCCCTTTCTTTTGCAAGACGCACACACAACTCCCTTGGCGACACATTTGTTTGATGGATGATATTTGTCACTACCACATTTATTGCAATAAAAAGCACAGGAACATGGAGGTCCCGTGCAATTTCTATTGGCGTATTTGATTAAACAAATAGTTCTAGATAAACTTCCTGTGTCAGTCTTGGCAGTTGAGAGGCAATTTAACAATTTCTTGCCCTTGCTTCTAAGGCACGAATGAACATTGGGCATATATTCGAATTCTGCACTTTTCTTTGATAATGCGGTGTTCACCTCTTCGAGTCGCTGTTGAAGATTTGGATGCTTTTCTTCTAAAGTCGTATTTTCATTCTTCAGATTGTGATAAACGTTTTTCAGTTGCTCCATTTCATCTTTCACAATCTGGTAGTTGAGTTTACACTGTTGCTGTGTTTGTTGTTTATGCAGTATAATCATGTGCAGCTCATCGATATCTTCCTCTAATTTACCCCATCTCGCTTGGATAAAAAAATTAATCTCATTTCCGCTTCTATCTCTCGTATGTATTGCATTTATTTTGATGTTGTCATATTTTGGTAACAATTTACTTAATTCATCATTTTCTACATAACTATAAGGCATTTGAACACAAAAAGATGTCCTTTCAGTAAAATTAATCATTTTGACACGATCACGTTGTTGCTTTTTAGCCGATTTCTGATTTTAAGATTTTCCGAATATGATTTATCACTAGTTACAATTGATACACATCCGGTAGGTTTCCTGGAATAGTCCTAGTTGTTGTTGCTGTGTGGACATGATTTGGCGTAATGTCCGTAGTTTCTGCATACAAAACACTGTCTTGATAGAGCATTACAATAGTGGTTATAAACAACATACTCACTTCATCTTCGGCACGTCCTGGCTTCTAATTTCCGCTGTTGAATGGAAGGCACTCGCTTTTGGGGTATTTGATAACAATTCATTTTGTATGAGGGAATCGGAAACAAGATACCACTGATTCCGCGCTAGTTATTACGTAACGACTGACGGCTTTCCAATCTGTCTGGTAAACTATTCAGACAGTAACTATGTCCTAAAATATGGTTCTCTATTCATCCTCTATTAACTTCTTCCTTAAATACTCAAATTGTTTTGTTCGCACAAACTTGGCTTTGGTATGGTTTAGATACTTAATCATCAAATGAAAACATAAAGGCAAACAAGATATACTGGACAATTCATGATAAAAAAAGTTATGTACACCAAAATCCCAATGTTTTCACACCTTCAATTGCTATATTCAATAAGGCTTCAACAGTAAATACATAAAACGAAAGTTTGAAATAATTTCACATAATACTGGATTAAAAATCAGTTTAAGCTAATACGTTTTTACAGTTGTAATTAAGATATCAAGAAGTTGGCACTGAGCATATATTAGAGCAGGTTTAACCAGAATTGACGTGTTACATTTGAAGATAAAATGTAATAAAATATTTATAAATAAACTAAAAAGTTGCAAAAGATATTTTCATAAAAATCACTCCATAATAAATGGATCATGAAATGTAGGTCACACTCAGCATCTGGAGTATATAATGTGATGCAATGTGTTAGTTGTTACTATGATCCAAGTATGAGTGTCCTAGCACTTGTACTTATTGAGAAATAGTGTAAAAACGAAAACTTAATGTTGGAGCTAAATGCAAAATTCAGCATCAAACAATGTCAATGGTCCATGAAATGTAGGTCACACTCAGCATCTGCAGTATATAATGTGATGCAGGGTGTTAGTTGTAACTATGATCCAAGTATGAGTGTCCTAGCACTTGCACTTGTGAGAAATAGTGTAAAAACGAAAACTTAACGTTAGAGCTTAATATAAATGTTTGACGCCGTCGACGGAAAAGCAACACCTTAATCTCGTCTCTCCTTCGTCGCGGCGAGACAAAAACGCCATCGTCGACTAAGTTTTCATATGAAAATATGTGTAAACAACGTTACTATTCGTTACACTTGTATCGCTTATATACTGACTGTATCGCACGAGTTTACATTTTATATCAAATAATAGTGTTGTATTTTCACCTATGTACCTCTCTGCAATAAACGCTGATTGACTCTTATGCACTAAATTTCATAATACTGTTTTGAATATACCGTCAAACCTGCCTCAAGAAGCCAGTCAAGGGAAGGAGCAAAAAGTGGCCTTTTAAGACAGTTGACTGCTTAATAGAGGTGATCACAAGTTTGACTGTACGAGTACTGTAATGACATCATAAGCAATGGTGTAGACACAATTTAAAAATATGTTGTTTCCAAACTGTTCTTTGTAATTTTATATTTAGAAATACGGATAATGGTACACTCTTTCTTTTTGTGTTTCTGATAGTTCATCAGTCACATATCCATAGTGTTCGGACACTAATTTGGCATAAATATTTCAAAAATGTTTAAAACTCTACTTAAAACTTAAAAATATGTTTATATGTCAAACATTTATTCCAATCAATGATCTAATTTTGCTGGTTAAGACATTATGGGTATATAACAACTGCGTATGTTTGATGAAGATCCAGTGGAAACTTTGGTTGCATACTCTGCTTGTTAATGTGATTTGTGGTGTTATATATGTGTCAGTCATATATTATCCATCTTGTCCATTTATATACATTGTTTGAGATCCTTTTGGAACAGCCGGGCCCGATTAGCTCAGTCGTTTACGCGTCAGACTATCAATCCAGGGGACATCGTGAGTTCGAATCCCCGTCCGGCAACAGTCTCCGTGTTGATTGATATTGACATTGTGTCTCATAATCATTCGTCTCTCATCGCTGATTCAAGTGGGGAAGTTATCAGTTATTTACGGAGATCGGGTGTGTTCGAGTACTTGTTAACCTTTCAGGATCCCAGGAAACAGTGGTTAGGTTAACTGATCGTCTATTAGCCCTTGATGGCATAAAATTGACTCTAAATATTTATTCAATCAATCAATCAATCAATCAATCAATCAATCAATCAATCAATCAACCCTTTTGGAATATGATTACAGTGTAAGTTTGTTTAACATCAAATTTATAATGTCAGTGCACAGAATGAGAAGATAGTATGGGTACATTCTTATTATGTAAATGTAGCTCAGATCCAATTAAAGATGTAACAGTGAACACAATATTAAATATTACCAGTAGTGTGATCGCAACTCGAACAAACATATCCGATAGGCCATGTAATGGTTAAGAAACTACGGTGTAATTTTGGTGACGATCCAAACAATTCATCTTTAGGTTTGAAAGGTCATAACTTATCTTAAAACGTAGAACTATTATGGTTATTTAGGTAATGTATACATAGATGACTAAATTAAAATAATGTTTTACTAGGTTGCATACAATACCAAACATAAAGATTTTGATGAATAAACACAGACATTAATGCGCAGAGAACTTGTCTGAGAGTTTGTTAGTATATACTTGTATCGTATCTACTGTATAAGTTTGGTCAAGATCCAACGAAAAATACGAGTGCCTTAAAGTTAACGGACAAATAAAGGACACACAAACATAAGACTAGCTAAATCTGTGTCTTTAGCTCAGGAGAGCTAAACTCTACTAACAGAATGGATCGCTTAATAAATATAAACAGTACATGTTGATTAACAGCTAAGGTCAAATACATTGTTTTTCACTCTATATTCTTAAAGCGCCATATTTAACATTGTTATTATACTCCATTTCAGATTCTCCAGTAACCGACGAATTGGAAAAAACATGGCTATAGATAAAACAGTTTTAGCCTTCTGTTTACATACAGCGGGACCGTCCTTTTCCGTCGCTACTGTTTTGGTCTTACTTATGTTCGAGGTACTTTTAAAACCAGATAAACTGGCATATTTATATCGATCAATATGCGGTTTTACAGCACTATGCATCTGTATATTAGTAGTGGTACAATATGTTGTTGACTACATGGAATTGGTTTCGTTAGTGGGATTTTATGTGATATTATATGTTCGTACCATGTACGAATTCTGGAACACAAATAATATGTATAGATTACAAATCTACAAACTTGTTCTTGTATTGTTTTTTGAAATTTGTGAAATGTTGTATTCTTATTATAGTGGATTGTCTCTAATGTTCACTATATTTTGGAACGTTATAATAGCGGATATACTAACACATTCCTCTTCTAACTTGATTTTAAACTTAAAATCAAAATATACAATTTCTTCTTGGTGTTTACATATGTTTATATTTGTATTATTGCCTTGTAAATATGACTATGGGTTTCTAACAAACATTGTGAAGGCTTGGGTTATTAGATATGCATTCATAAAATGTTTTCGGTTTTTGTGTGACCTTTGGACGATGGGCAAGTTCCAAATTGTCAAGACGATTATACTGCTGATTTGTGATTTAGTTGTTCTTCCGCAGTTGCCTAATTGGGTCACTGTTTTAATAACATTTGAGTTCTTTTTAATAGCCGACATGCTTATGTATATATGTTCAAACGTAACGTCCATCTATCAGTCTAAATGGGCACTGATCTCAGCAAGCATGTATTTGGTGGTCTTTGTATTAGGTCCTATTGCAAGGAGGGACGAGCGATTGTCAATATCACTGGGCTTCTGCTTCTTAAGATACATCTCAAAGAACTCAAATTATATACTCTCTATAGTTATACATTTATACAAGAAAAGTGATAAATACTATATATTAAAGACAGTGTGTGTGCACCTTTGTGAATTAGGAATACTATTATCCGTACGCAGCTTTCGTGATTGGCGGGAAGTGGCAGACGTTTGCGTTACAATTCTCCTAACGAACATATTTATATTTGTGTGCTTAAATATCAAATACACACAGTCGTTATTTCAATTTGTTTTAGGTTTCTTTGGGTTATTCCTTATGTCATGTCTTGCATATGGTAATGGCGGTTTTCTGCTAGTATTAATAACAGTGATGAGTTGTGCTTCCCATTATGTTTTGACATATTCATTAAGGGATGTTTTAGATTCATTGTTCAATTGCAAACTAATTTTTCAAATTAAAGAAACGTTTGGCTACTTTAAAGCGTGTGCCTACGTAAGCATAAACATTGTACGACTTCTGTCTGTTATATTGTACATGTATAGTCTTTATTCGTTTCAATGGCGGGGAAATTATGTCAGTGTATTGCACAACAACAGAGGAATTATCGTATTTGATAAACTTGGAAGGTACAAAATATGTGAACAAATGTCTGATTACAATCTGCATGTCGACACATTTATTAATAACAAACAGTTTAGTAAAAACAGCAAAAGGTTCTATGCTTTCAGCGGAGAAGACGTCACACTTAAGTGTAAAATTGACAAGCATCATCTGAATGAAAATGTGGAAATGGTCTGGATATTTAAAGATTCAATAATCGAAGCTTATGATAAATACTCTATTGAAACGAATATCCGTGGTAGCGTTGTAGACATGTTATTGACTATCAGTGATGTAAACGAGCATGATTTTGGAAGCTACCGTTGCTGCATACTAGGAGAGGATAAGAGGCGACAAGTGCCAATGGAAATGTGTAATCAATTCACAACACATCTACATAACAACACATCATGCAGGAAGGAACAGCAAGTTCTGCTAAATATGGGACTTATTGAACTAGTTAAGTATGATGAAAAACGAGTGCTATTAGAAGTTAACTCTGGCTACTACGTGAAAATTGAAAATTCGATAAACTTTCAAACAGAGCATGAGGTAGTGAGTGTACACATGGATTCGTCGGACAAAAATGAACATATACACATGGATTCTTTGGATAAAAATATACATATAGGCTTGCATGGTTTCAATTCTCTAGAAAAGTGTTTGCCTACTGTTCGCATTGGATTTACCTATTCATTTAAACAAAATTATCAACCATTTAAACTAACCAGATTAAATGGTATTTTACGGGTTGATGTGGGATTTTGTGTTTATCCCTCACTATTTGGAGAATATGAATTAAAAATCAAATTGTTAGTGAAAGAAAGTAAAACATATAAATATTTACATCACCCTGTAAAAATTATTCTTTGGCCACGTGGTGACACTTTACTTCATACCGGCGTGTCTAAAGGAAGGGTCGTAGAATTATTGAACGAAGAGTTATTGACGGATAAAATTTCCAAACATTTAAGTAAAATAATTCCATATGAATCATATATTTGCGACATTAAACATGTCCTTGAATGTATATTTGTACTTGTAACATTTGTTGGAAACTTTGTAATACTGCCAATAATGATAGCAAAAATGTTTCGTTTTCTAACTTGGTTAGCTAATACTTTGTTACAGAGAGATCAGACGAGCCAATACCTGGCGAAAGATACTGACGTTACTATATTGTTTTGTGAAGAAAGTAGCGGTGATTGCAATTTTGTGAAACAAAAACTGGTGCCATTTCTTGGTGTAAATTCTAATTTAACAGTTTTCACGGTTGATGAGATAAAACCGGGTGAGAATAAATTCAGATCGCTTTGCAATCAGTTGCAAACAAGTAGCAAGGTATTAATTGTTTGGTCCGATGATTACGGAACTTGCCAAGAGTGTTATGCCTTCCAGTTTGAGTTGGTAGTATTAAGTCTTTATCAGGCCGGATGTGTACAAATGAATGACTTATTTTTTATAAAATATAAAGATTGTTCATTTCCATTACAGTATAACTTTTTGTTAAAAAATGTAATATTTTGGACCCATCTTTCACTCGAGGAAGATATATTAAAAGAAAGCTTGCAAGTTATAAAGTCTTCAATAAGTAAAGACAAATCGCTATTGGAAAGATGTAAACGCTTTATAAGTACATATGTAAATAGATACAGTAAATATCGAAAAAGTAACTTGTAACAAAATAAGTATTACTACAATAGAAGACATAAATTTTTCAGATTAAAGGTAAATTAAAAAAAACGGCTAGGCGACCTCCTTATATATGTTTTGAAAACTAAATCCATTTTCATAAAAATTCCATTTGATGTAAGAATGGAATATTTGTTATTCGAATCAGTTTTGGACTAATTGTGTTCAACATATTAACATATTTTTATTTAAAGATAATAAACTTTAACTTGGGTACTTTCAGTGTCCTTTATTTTGCTTTGCATTGCTACATGCATGTAACCATATTAAAACTTGCCATTATGTTATAATGTGAATCATATGCAGAAAAAAGCTTACCTTGCGTCCTATATTTTATTCAGATGAAAACTGTCACACATGTAACTGAAAAATATGAACGCTCAACATAGCGTTATTATGTAATTCACAAAGGTGAACGCGCAACATTTCATTATTTTGTAACTTACAAAGGTGAATGCTCAGCATAGCGTTATTATGTAACTCACAAATATGAACGCGCAACATTGCATTATTATGTAACTTACAAAGGTGAATGCTCAGCATAGCGTTATTATGTAACTCACAAAGGTGAACACTCGGCATAGCGTTATTATGTAACTCACAAATATGAACGCGCAACATTGCATTATTATGTAACTCACAAAGGTGAATGCTCAGCATAGCGTTATTATGTAACTCACAAAGGTGAACGCTTAACATTCCATTATTATGTAACTGACAAATATGAACGCTCAACATAGCATTATTATGTAACTCACAAAGGTGAACGCTCAACATAGCGTTAGTAATATATAACAAGCCGTTCTCAGAACACTTTTCTATCACCCAAAATGTCCAGCTCGCCCAAACTAGCTGATAATTTTTAGGTGATAGAAAAGTTTCGCTGAGACCGGCATTTTTGTATACTACTACCCCACCCCCACCCCACTAGACAGTCATTAGACAGCCAAATCCTTAAACGGAACCCAAGAATTGAAATTATCCGAATAACCGCTCCATTTTACATATGCTCGTTTCTTTTTGTAATCACGTCTCAACACCTTTTCTATTCTAAATAGTTATTGATTTGCTTTAACTAGTTCTTGTTCGTAGAATGATCCCGCAATATTTTCGTTGTTTAAATCTTTTAGAAGATATGTAACAGGCTTTGTCTTTTGAATGTCACTTACGACAAATATTTCTTCCGTCCAATTAGGAGTGTAACCTTTTTCAAATTGTTTTTTTTTGTGTGTGTGTTTACTTATTCTGATCTTGTTATCAATTTTGAGAGATATTCTAGATGACTGAGATTGTTTGGATTTAGAAGAATACAAATTATATAATACCTTTTCTTTATTCTTTTTCATTATTCTTCTTCAGAAGTCATACCAATACTACCATATTTGGTCTTATTTTATTTTAAGATTATTTTAGGTAGGACATCAATATAATTATTTGTATTATTTGCAGTGTAGTGTTTCCGCATTATACTCTTCATAATCCTTTTAAATCTTTCAATAATTACTGCTTTTCCTTTATTAAATTGTGATACATTTTAATATTTTTATCACTTAACAATTTCTTAAAATGCTTGTTATAAAATTCACTTCCCTCATTAACCCACAACTTTTGAGATTTTACATTCACCTCGTTTAAAATACCTTCAAATGCTCCAGCTACCTCCGAGCCAGTTTTATTCTTAAGCGGCACACTCCAAGCATATTTATTCAAGACATCAATTACATTTAATAAATATTTAAATCCTTTGTTATATTTTGAAAAGGTCTGCATATTAATCAAATCAACAGACCATGTATCATCCACACCACTGACAATAACTCGACGTCTCGGAAATTTTCTTTTAATAGGTTTACGTAATTCATCCGCTAATTAACCACCCCAAGACGCCGGCCTCTCCAGTTTTATAAACCCAAACCAAGTTCATGTTTTATACTAATAGATGGTTTAACAATAAAATTTTTAGCAATTTTCACGCCAAATGTTTTTGATTTAGTATTTTTTTTAAATTATCTAACATAACTTCATCACAAACAGACTTTTAACATTTCGGTTTCAACATTTTATACAAAACATCATACATGCTACATCCGTCTTATAATTTCTTAATGAAATACAAGCAGAAGTAACCACACACCACGCTGTTCTTGTCTTGATATTGTATTGTATTGTATTGTATTGTATTGTATTGTATTGTATTGTATTGTATTGTATTGTATTGTATTGTATTGTATTGTATTTGATAACATGTTATAGTTAAAATGGCGGGAGTAAACCAAAATGATCGAAATAATTATTATCACAACAAACCAAATGAGTTCGAGGAACAGCACTATCATCCAAATTAATTATCACACATCCGCTCATTGACGAACGTGGTACGGTATCCCTACTAAACACCCCGCCGAAGTTACGAATTTTTATTATTTTAACCCAATCTAATATGTCAAAGTTACTTATGTGTTTATTCGCAATTTTTTTTTACCACCCTTCAGGTGGTCTAATCTGCAAGCCTTTCCCAGTAGGAAAGCCCCGTCCCTTCGTAGGTCCAATTTGCAAATTGCTTCCACTAGGAAGTGCATTTCCTACACGGAGGCCCTTTCCTGTCAAACTAAAATAAGCGATCCGATACGAGGTATTCCTTACGAAGCTAGTAAACCGAGAAATCCTCCATTTTGCATTTGTTTATTAGTCATTTTCATACTATTTGATTTTTTTAAATTATTAATCTAAATATTTTACTTATTCCAGTAGACGCTAAACCACTTAATGCCTCCGTAGCCAACGGAGCAGCAATTTTCGAAATAAATTTAGCAGCCATAGGCAAAACACGACCAATCAACCCCGCCAAGGCACCGAGGAATCCACCATTTTTTTCTTGAGCAATCATTTGTGTCTTGGAAATATTTAAATCTAACTCAACACCCAATCGATTACTTTGTTGATTGTTTTTATTTGGTAATTAGTTAGCGGCACGGCCTCAGCAGCAGCATTTTATTGGTTATTTTTCAACCTCAACGTTTATTTGCTTCTTTTATTAAAAGCATTTCCCAAACTCCTCTTTTGTCCGTCTGTTAAATTTACTGGATGTAAAGTGTATTTCATATATATTATATTTACATAATAATTAATTCGTTTCCTTCTTTATTTATTACAACACTTTCCTTAAACATGATACTTGCGTAGATTTTGTAACTATTAGTAGAAGATCTATTTAATTTGCAATTTAACGTAATTTGTTTAGGATCAACAGTAACACTATCGCTAGAACTACCGCTCAAACCAAAATACAAAAAAAAACGAATTAAAGGTGAAAATGAGTCCTATACAATAACGACCCAACGTTTTTATAATTTTATTTATATCTCTAAATATCCTATCAATATTATCCTTACTATATTCAGTTTCTGGATAATATTCCCCATTACCAACCTCCAATCGGGCAGAATGTAAATAACAATTATAATTGCAAATCTAAACATTTTATTACGGGAAATAGCAGTAGGATAAAAACAAACCGGGTATTGGACTTTGTTATCTGAAATTTCCATTCATTTCGACTGAACCCCGTACAAAAATAAAAGTTCCCCCTACCTTTATATTTTTCAATAATTACCTCTAGTTTATCTTTATTTATATCAAAACCACGAGAAGTCACTGACAAATCTCTATTATCACTAGTCTCAATTTCCAAACCTCTTTCTTCAATAAATGTTTTTACCCCGCCACCAACATCAGCTTGGAATATTTCTTCTGATAACCAAGGGAAATTTGTTGAGTAATCTAAGTCGAGTTCAAGAACATAAGTACCAGGTTGTTTAATAAGCCAATGTTCCGTACCACAGTCTCCACCTACATCATGATTGTATTCTACAACATTTTCATAATTTATGTATGGATTGGGTTTCGACTCAAATGGTTTTGTGAAATAGGATATGACTTTTTCTGCTGTTGTCGGGGGTTTGAATGTGTAATAGATTTTATTATTACTATGATCTTTAGTTATCCATCTCTCTTTGTCAATTCCTATGCTACGAAAAAAGCAGCATATCGTATGTTAGCCTCTTTTTCGGTATTTACTCTAAAAGAAGGTCATATTCTTCATTTATTATTCGACGTAATTCGTCATCATCAACCATTTGTTTCTCGATATCTTCCATTTAATTAGTTTATACCGCATTATCCGCAATTGATCTGTCTAAAATAAGAGTATGTACTTCGTCTCGTTGTACCTTATCTGCATTCAGTTGTTCCTTAAGAAGGTTAAACTTCGTTTCTTGCGATGATCTTAATTCTTGTGTTAATTTATTTATACTTGTCTCCAGTTCTTTATCGTCAACCATTTGTTTATAGAAATCAGACACGCTAGTCTTTAATTCATCAAAACATTTTCTTATTTGTTTTCTCACTTTCTTCTGTTCCGTCACTTAATTTTTTAAAAGCATCTTCCATGAGCTTAACCTGTTTTCTTAAACTGTCATGAATTGCAATATTCTTTTCCTTGTTTTCCGATAGCTGTTGTTGAATAAGTAATACTTTATCGGCTGCTCCTTTTTAAATAGTTTTTAATTGCCCCGATATCTCGTCCAGTTTCCATTATTTTACAAGATTTGTCTTGCGTTTTACTACAAAAGACTAAGAAATAGCATCCTTAGAATCAGCGGGAACTGGTAGGTTGGTAATTCTCATTTGTTGCATGTCTATTGCAAATCCTTTTTTAACATATTGAGTTAATACAATTCCGAAGTTGGTTTTTCCTTTTTCACCATCATCCTTTTCTATTTCCGATATGTTATTATGTATTCCCATTATATCTTTCCGTAGAAATTTCTTTTTAACAAGTTTTCTCGGTTTGTCTAAATCATATTGTTTACTAACGCCTCTTATAAACTTTTCGTTTTATATACCATTTTCGTTATCAATCATATCCATTTCTTTTTTAGACGGGGTTTGAAATAAAATGTATTGTGAACAATTAAGTCTGATATCTTTGGGGGTTTTATAATAAGATTAAGGTAAGTAGATGACACAACAGTTTGTATGTCTTCTTTGAATGAAATAATTAATAATATTATCTTGTTTTTTTTCTCGCAAATATAATCATCAAATACCACAACCTTTTGGGCACGAGCGTCATTCAAATTATCAATACTTATGATATCACCTTTTGAATATTCTAAATTATCTTCAAAAGGGATGTCATGTTTTTCCGCTATGTCCACAAGCCGTTTGATTAGGGATTAAAATGTTGTTTGTTCTAGATTTTTAGCAAAAGTAGTCTATCGTAGATAATTAAAGGCTTTGCCAACATATGCACTAATACATTAGTTTTCCCACTACCACTGTTGCCGCATATTAACATCCTAAAACAAGAACTTGGCATGTAATTATGAAGTTGCTTAAAAGTACTTCTTTCTCCTTTTGTGTCATAATTCGGAATTTCCATTAAATTATTAGCTATGCGAATGTTTGAAATAATCATAATATAATCTAAAAAAATTATCTAAAGTGATATCATATAATGTCATTTTTGAAATGGAAAGAACAGGTAAAAAAAAGAAGTAATGAGTTAAAAATTTTTTGATGAAATCAATGACGCTATGATTGGCTATAAGATAAGAAAGTAAATGAGCCAAGAAACATACCAAGAAATATTTAAACCTATTACTTCTAATCAAGAAGAAGTCAAAAGAGATTAGTGACCAAAGTAGAGCGTTGGAACGAAAAATTGCTGAATTACCAAAAAGACCAAGCTAATGAATTATATAGTTTGTTTACCCTCCCCCCCCCTCCCTCCCCCCCCAACCAGTAATAAAAATGAGGTCGATAGGACTGAAGATGAAGTGTATGACCCCGGAGAGATTTCTGAAGAACAAGCTACTAAAATATTGGAGGAAGAGTATAGCGCGGAACCCGCGGAAGCTGCTCTTGAGAAAGTTCTAATTGCTAATTTGGATGCAGGTATTGAATATTTATATAATAAATATGACCTCACATCATTAAATGAATTAATAAAATCGCCAGGCATTAAGGAAATTGGATATAAAAATATAGCTGTCGATGTTTGGTAATATAACGGGCTTAAAAACAAGACTGACGAAGACGTAAGAAATATCAAAGAAATGAAACAGAATATGGATCAATTATAAGAATACAATAAAAGACTAAAGCGTGTGATGGATAGTAACGAATTGTTAACAGGAAAAGGCTTAAGAAATAATTACAAAGTGGATACAGATGGAAACTAGGGGAACCTGAAAATGAACATACCTTAACTAGTTTTTCATCATAAGTTAATTGCAAAGCGGGGTTCTGGAACTGCATTAGAAACAAATTGATGATGATTTTAACGAACTAATAACTAAAATATACAAAAATAAAAACTATTCCATGTTGGCAAAAGATGTCTTTATAAAGCTAACAGAATTAAGCGGATTACCAATAAGCGCATTAAGCAAAACAATAAATATCTTAGGTTCATGTTCAAGTGATGACTTTGTCGGGCTTCTGGAAATGTACATGAAAAAATATATAAAATAAATGGATATGAATAATATAATGGTTGTAATATCATAAGAAGGTAATATTGGGGCTAGAAAAACTACATTTTAAAATATGAACAAAATCTGGATATAAAAATTACTCCTGAACCGATTGAAGAATGGACCAGTCTGGATGGAATAAACCCGCTTAAAGAATTATATAATGATCCATAAAAATATCAATGCGTTTCAAATATTAAGTATACATTCTCATTTTAGGATGATGGAAACAGCTATGATGTATAAAAAGAATTGCGTACTCGAAAGATGTTGGGAATCTAATAAAGATGTTTGTTTCGCCATGTTCACTATATTCATTCAATCCTTTAGAAAGAGTTGTGCATGATCATGTTATTCGTTGTATGAATCAACCCAAACAAGATTGTTACGTTTATTTGAAAACATCTGTTGATAAATGTCTCAAAAGAATAAAGGTAAGATCAAGACCCGGTGAGAGCGAGATTCCGAGAGAATATCTTATCTCAATGTTGTTTGCGATTTTGGATATAAGTTAGTATGCACATATGATAATACATTTAGTAAACCAGTATAAATTTACAGAGGGAACGATTCGGTTTATCGTTTTATTGAAAAGATGTTGGTCGAGCGAGAGTATTGCAAAGTTGTATGAAAAAAAAAACATTTTAATAAAGAAATGGTAATAACGGAAAAGGAGGAAAAAGAGTTTAAGAAAAGTAAGTAAATATTTGTGAAAAGGAATGTACGGAAGATAATTTAAAATGGAACTATCCTGTGAGAGATCATTGTCATGTTACAGGAAAATATAGCGGAAGTGCACACAACAAATGTAGTATATTCTTTAGATTAAGTAAAAAAAATCCTTGTCGTGTTCCATAATCTAGAAGGATATGATGGTCATTTCATAATGCAGGAAATTGGTATGTTTGTAGGGGAAATAAATATAATTCCTAATAATATGGAAAAATTACATGGCTTTCATGACAGACAACTTAGTCTTTGTGGATAGTTTACTTAACCAATCCTTAGCTAATTTAGTAAATAACTTACCAGAAGAGGCATTTTGTTTTACTAAAAACATTTTAAAGTTAAGTTTGAATCAGTTAAAAGAAAAGGTGTTTATCCATGATTACATGGATGGTTGGGATAAGTTTAGTGATAAACATTTACCATCAAAGAACTTATTTATTCCAAGTTAACAACCTGAGGATGTGTCAGATGATGATTACAATATGCGCGGGGTGTGTGGAAGTCATTTGGTTGCGAGACAATGGGAGATTATCATGATCTCTATTTAAATACTGACATCCTTTTGCTATCTGATGTATTTGACAACTTTCGTGGGACATGTTTAGAATATTACAAACTTGAAACTTGTCATTACTTTTCAAGTCCTGGCTTAGTTTGGAATGCAATATTAAAGATGACAAAAATTAAGTTTGATCTTGTTACAGATATTGACATGCATCTAATGGTTGAAAAAGGATTACGAGGTGGTATTAGTTACATCGTCAACAGATATTTTAAGGCGAATAACAAATACTTAGATGATTACGGTCTAAGCAAGGAAAGCAGATACATTACACTTAGACGCTAGCAACCTTTATGGTCGGGGAATGAGTCAACCTTTACCTTATGGTAATTTTAAATGGGTTAGTCTAGAGGAATTGGACAAAATTGAAAATATTAACTTTTTTATTGAGTGTGATCTCATTTATCCAAAAGAAATACACGATTTACATTCTGATTACCCTTTAGCACCAGAGAATTTAATAGTAAAAGATAAAATATTTTCTGATTTGAAATAAAAGAAAAATATGACATAAGTAGTGATAGAACAACAAAGTTGGCTCCTAATTTATTTTATAGGAAAAAATATGTTATTTATAGGAAAAACCTGAAACTTTATCTTGATCTTGGAATGAAGTTGAGTAAGGTTTATAGAGTATTACAGTTTGATGAAAGGCCTTGGTTGGCTGAGTATATTGATTTTAACACACAAAAGAGAACATTAGCTAAGGGTGCTTTGGAAAAAGATTTTTTTTTATTCTGTGTTTAGAAAAACGATGGAAAACTTAAGAAAAAGAATTAATTTAAATTAACCCATGATGAAAGAGTTTTAGAAAAAGCATGCAGTCAAAGCAACTTTTATCTCTGCACAAATGTTTAATGATAATTTGTATGGAATAAATAAAATAAAAGAGGAGTCGGTTCTTAATCGTCCTTGATATGTCGGAATGACCATCTTAAAATTAAGTAAATATTTAATGTACGATTTCCATTACAATTTTATTCTTAAAAAGCATGATAGAAATAAAGTAAAATTATTATTCATAGGTACTGACTCCTTGTGTTATGAAATTAAAACAAAAGATGTTTATGAGGATTTGTATGAGAATAAAAATGTGTTTGATAATAGTGATTACTCTAAAAACAATCCATTCTTCTTCGATGATAATAAAAAAAGTTATTGGTAAGATGAAGGACGAGGCTGCGGGTATTCCGATTACAAAATTTATCGGTTTGATAAGTAAGATGTATTCATATAAAATGGATGGTAAAGATATAAAAAATGTAAGTGCATAACCAAAGGTGTTGTTAAGAAAAATATAATGCATGAGGATTACAAAGATACTTTAATGAACAAGGTGTGAAAATACACACAATAAAAACAATAAAATCAGTTAAGGATCTGGTGAAAAGTTATGTTTTGAACTGTACAGTATAAAAGTTATTGGATCCAATAAACTTCTACATATTATGCGGTCAAGTGGTAACATCTGGGGTAGCTGATTGGCTATACACGTACAGGTATAGAATATTTTCCCATATTGTACAAAACACTGTTAAATAACCTTATAGATTTAAACTCAATAATAAAATTTGAAAACACACTTAAGAGACCATTACTTGAGACCAAAATTTGCAAGCATGTAGGGACACCTACATAAACTCTCACAATTAGGCACAAATCTGTCTTGGTAAACTAGGTACCTAAGGTTGAAATTTGGATTTTCAAGCTCAAGTCTAAATATCAAGAATGATTGGTGAATACGACCCAAGGTCCCCAGGTTTCAGATTTCAAAAAAGTGAAAATTAAAATACCATAGGCTCAACTAACATATAAAATGTCAGGGACAAAAATTTTCACTTCATAAAGTATATCTTTTTGTTGTATTTTCTTTTCTTAATAACTCAAAATAATTTCTTAACACAGTAATTCGAAGTGTGGTTCTATAATAATAAACTCAAATCATCATAGTGTCTAGAAAACACAGATGCGGATATCTGTTATTTTACTAGAGTATGATATTTCTATCTAACCCAAGGACAGAGTTTAAATTCTTGAGCTCTGATATTGAAACCATCTATGATGTAACACATTATATATACGATGTAAACTATATGAAATAATATCAAAAGCAAGAACTTGTATTGAAGGATAGAAACTGGAATCTCTCTACTAAATGTTGATAAATCAGCATGCAAAGAATTGATAATTTGGCAAATTAAGCATTCAAATTTCACAGGCAACTGATTTCTCTTACATAGAAAGTAAGGTGTATGTAACCTCAGGTGTTTTATAATGTTTTAAACAGCAACATGATCTTGAATTTAGTTTGTAGGTCAATTTCAAGTACTTTCCTTGATGTTTCAGAAACTGTTGCAGTAAACACATTTTGTAATTATAATTACTTCAACAATTTTAAATAGTTTGCAGGAAATGGTCCTATGTTGTAGAGAATTCCATTGTGCAAGGCAAGAATTTTGATTTGTATTTCTGAAATAAATTGAAGTTTGTAACATCTCAATCATTTGCTTTTCCTTCTCTAAATACATCCTTCGTCAAAAGCGTCCTTGGTAAATGTTAATGATGAAATGAATTAAAATAATCATTTACAGTGTATGGTATGGAAGGAAAAGAACTATTTAATAATATGCCCTGTTTTAGTTTGGTTAGAAAATTCTATTCCTTGGCACAACAGATTTTGCAGGAAATCAGCAGGCTTTTTCCAGCTAAAACAGTATCACTCGGAATGGAATTTTCTATCCAAACATTAAAACATTTACATATTATTCCCAACAATCAATTTCTGATTATTGCTGGGAGGTGCTGTCTGGGAAACAACAAAAGAAATAGTAAACTGCAAATATGGTTTAAAAACAACAAAGCTATACAAATATTTTCATTTAAAAATAACTATGTTTCTAATATTAAAAACAATCCTTGTTCAGAAATGACTAGCCGTAAACTGATTGAGGCCTTAACAAAACTTAGGAGGCTAGTCCAATTTCTTATTAATGAGTACTGATGATATAGGGTTTGAGAGAAAAAGGAACTTAAAATTTGATTTTTATTGAAATTATGGATGGGTGGTGATCTATAGCAACTAGGTTGTTTGTTATTATATAAAGTAAGCTAAGTGATGAATTTATTCTTCTTTGATAGACTAGAGGGTTTGCCATTTTAGAATTTTAAACATTTCGCTGACACTAGCGGCTTGTAGAATTATAATCATTTAGTATATATATTCTTTTATAGCATTTTATCCCTTTAAGTGAATCTGACAAGTCATTCATGTATACCAAAAGAAGCATTGGCCAAGAACAAAGCTTAGGGGTACACCGGTTATGACTGGGGAACTCTGACATGTGATATTGAACCAGTTGACGCTCAAAGTTTATATGACTAGAGTCCACTTCCAAAGTAGCACAAGTACCGAGAGTTTGTTTTTTTTGAGATGCATCGAGTCGAGCTTGGGATCGAAACACCAACATCGTTTGACACTATCCACTCAACTGCAACCATGCTTTTCACTTTTATCATAATATCACCTTCACATAACAATGAATGAATGAATAGGGTTTTATGGCGTACCAACACATTATAGGTTATTCAACACCAACAGGATGGAAGATTCCAGGTTCACTCTATATGTACAAAAACAACAAATTAATATACAGAATAAAAAAAAATACATCAAATGAATTTGCAGAATGAACCTAGAACCTTGATACCTGCAGAACTGCAGAGTTTCAGCAAATTCTATTGTATTACTCAAATTGTCGCTTCCTACGACATGCATGAGCCACAGTGATCCTATTCTTGCCATCACTCATATGGCTCCCTGGAACCACACAGGGTTCACAAAACAAACCTTACTCTGAACAAAATTATATTAATAAAAAAAAATTATTATTAATAAACTGGAATGTTTGTAGAAAGGACAACACACAATGATTTCATTCTTTGTTTTTATTAAAAGTATAGCTATACAAAGTCTAAGCGGAGGAAATAAACATAAGACAATAAAATAAATCTCCCTTTGGACCTTATAGCAAAATTGTGATAACTGAAATAAGCTTTGTTACAATTATTATATAAAGATAGTTTATACATGGAATAGATGTTACAAATTTATTCATTTCATATATTATTTTGATTTCACCATATATAATATTGATACAACAGTTTTGGTGACACAAGAACTAGTACAAATTATTAACTGAACATGGAATAGTGGACAGTAAACAACATTGTCAGGACTTCATTGCTGTATAAATCATCACAATAGAAGGAAGGATCTGTTACAAATATCTAATTCAAGATAGATGTTGAAAAGTGATGTATATACCGGTATAATTAGCATAGTTCACGCAACACGAACAGAATGCCTGTATTACAACCATAACTGTCTCTCAAGACTTTCCATTTTCATTGAAAAATATTACGAAGAGTTGACCAAGAGCTCCTCCACACATCTCAACTTGAGATTTTCCACATCTCAGATTTTTGAAATGCTGTAACTGTACTTTCTGTACCAAAGTTTTCCTTTACCATTGAATGAATATTTGCTAAGACTTTGATTCTGTGTTTTCATGTAATCTGTAATGAGTTCAAGATCTCATTTAGAAAAATTAATGTTTTTTGAATATGTCAGTAATAATGAAAGCGACCTGTTTGGTCTTCTGGTTTATGGGTTCATAGTTTCAAATACTATTAACTAATAGAAAATAAACTCTTTTTTTTTTTGAAAATGATATTTTCAAACTGATACGTCCCCTTCTTTTCACTAATTTTTGGACTCATGATGGACCTGTTTTAATTTTTCCATTAACCTCTTCCAGACTTTTGATTCCATAAAAATCAGAATAATTTTAAAAACACTTCATAACATTCAGAAGATCATTTAACAGTCACTCCTCAGTTAAACTCAGTTATCATACCACCAAAGTTTGATAAATATCAGCAGTAAAAATTAAATACATTTATCTTTTTCAAAATGAAATTCATATAAGATCCCACCTTAACCATGAACGACAATTTCTTTTATTAAATTATAGAGTTAATTTCAGCAGAAAAGACAGAAACAACACAAATCCTATACAAAAATTTAACAAATTAACCTTTAGAAGGCAATTCTAGATATACACAGAGACTACATACATGTATATTATCGGGGAATATTTTGTATACCTGACAAAGTTTTTTTTTTATATTTTGGACTATTGTCTCATTTCAATTAATAATCCTATCACAATAAACTCTATATTCTGAGTCACAAGCTACATTAACTCAGACTGGGTTTATTTAGAAAGGGTCAAGGGTCAATACATGAAGGGAGATTTAATAAAAGTGTTTAATCAATTAACCATTTAATTATACCTGAATCAAAAATGGCTAACAAAATTGACCAGTGAAGTAGTTATTATCACTACAAAGGGATATATAAATAATTCTATAAAATCAGATACACCTCAGGTACAAATAAGTCTATAAACACACCATCTGGCTGACTATTTCATTCAATTTGCCATTCACATTTTTTTTTATCAAATCCATACATTGCAAGCTCTGCTAAACTAAATCCATTAATTCAATATTTTGATAAACAATATGCCAGGATTGTGTGCATTTAACTAACAGTCTATTTATCTTTTTATTACCAAGTTTTTTCCATCATTTTATTATTTATTAATGACTTATTCACCCATTAACAATTATGTTTTATACCTCATTAGGAAACTTAGCAATCTACATCTAGTTCAAATTGAAATGTCAAAATTAACAAGCTAAATAAACCTATATCTAAAAATAAAGCATGGTAATAAAAGATAAATTACATTATAAAAAAATAAAATTATGGCAGAAATAAAATGGAACAAATTTTAAAAAGTTAAATAGCAGCTTGAAGCACAAAGAATAATTTTACAATAAATCTATCAAAGCCGTTGATTTGCAATATGTACCGTGCAGTTTGATTCTTTCACAACCTTTTTATTCAAGACGACCCACAAGGTTACACTGTCAATATGGTCAAGATTAGTTTTATTGAAATAATTTTATTTATTTATAAAATAACCATAACCAAAGATGTTTTGGATTACGTGTTTAAGCTGAACAAAAACATTCAAATGCATTAAAATGTCAAATTAGAACACGAGATGAAGGATTTTAGCATTGTTCTCGAACAAGTTATAACACGAGATGAAGGATTTTAGCATTGTTCTCAAACAAGTTATAACACGAGATGAAGGATTTTAGCATTGTTCTCAAACAAGTTAAAACACGAGATGAAGGATTTTAGCATTGTTCTCAAACAAGTTAGAACACGAGATGAAAGATTTTTAGCATTGTTCTTAACTGCATTGAAATGTCTAATTAGAACATCAGGTAATGGGTTTTAACATTGTTCAAATGTCTAATAAGCATATTAGGTTTTAACATTATTCCACTTAAAGACATTCAAATGTTTATAAAGAAGCAGTTGAGCTGGCCAACTTTCACTTAATTATCTTGCCTGACATGCTGTCTTATAGACATCTCTTCAAAACTGAAACAATATATTATTTATAGATATTTAATCAACACAAGGCTGCTATTTAACATAAAATATTTATATATATATATTATAAAAAATGTCTTCCACAAGCAGCTAAAACACCATCAGTAAGAAAACTGTCATTTTGACATCTAAATATGCACAACCATTTAAATTTTTTTGAGATTATTATGAAAAACATTTGCCTTATTTTTACGAAACAGAAATATTAAACAAGACAAATTAATTGGGATGTTGAAACCAGTTCTTGTACTACCTTTTTTTTGCGCAATAATCTAACAATTCTGTTAGTAATTTCCTGTAGTAAAGGCAACATTTAATCATAATTGGTTCCATTTTTAATAGAGTTCCACCAGATTAATCACCGATTTCCAGTGTAATCAATTTTGATCACTTATTGCTATTCCAAGCTTATCCAAGCCGTATCATACAACTCAGTATAGATCCCTGTATATCACAAACACAAAACTGCATGGCCTTCACAATCGATCTGTTTTATTTACAATGAAAATTGATGTTTCGTCCATACTGACTTCCGCTCTTCCTATGATGATGCGATATGAGGTCACACATGATGCCAGAATTGAATACATATATAAACATGCAGTTACGATGTACCATGATGATGAACAGTTACTATGGAAACATGAAATGTACAGGCACTGACTGGTGGATATAAACGTCATTAATCGAAAGCACATAGAAGCTTGTTTATTGCATCTGAGTCACTGAGAGCTTGTATTTTTTTAGAACATTTCTTGCCATTTCCTAAAATTAAAAAAAAGACACATTTTATCAAAAATAAAGCAACTTTTATTTCTTGTTAACAAATAATAATTACCACATTATTGTTAAACAGGTGTATATTAAAATGAGGAAATTACAGCTTCATTTGTATTTCTTTATTATATTTGTTGATTAAACCTCATTTAAACCCTTTACTCCATAGATACATGTTTTATTGGACCAATCACAAAAGGCCTTTGAAAACAGTTAAGGAAGAGTTCAGATTGCTTGTAATGAGCAATCTGAACACTTCCTGCACTGTTTTCCACTCTGTCAGTTAATATAAACATAATTCACCCATTGCTGATACATGGTGAATTGATGCTTTCAATATTAGAGGTGTCCAAAGGCGTCTATATGAAGTAAAGTACAATCTAAAATACTACATGTAATTATTTGGAACCAATTTATTTCACCAGTAACCCAATTGTGGTAAAACTACCACTCAGCAATAGTAACTCAGAGATTGCCAACTGGAAAACATTCACTTTCCAATGGACAAGTGAATTTTGACAAGTGAACTTTAATTTCTGGATGTCCAAAGATGAACTTTATTTGTCTGTAAAAGACAATTTCATTTAAAACTAAACAACTGACAAAGAACCTTAAAATTAAGACTTGCAGAAGCCATTCGATGGAAAGCCTTTTTTTCAATGTCATTAACTGAAATAATTTTAAATACTTATTAAATCTTAAACATAAGCACTGTATGACCACTTTTATTAAAATGAGCCATTCTCGTGCAATTTTCATCTTTCTTTATTAACACTGGAATATTCAATTGTCCACAGCGAGTAACTTAAACAATGGATTTCACCAGCCCTGCAATTATGTGGCAAATGGTCGTACAATGATATTGCAAGTTAGCTGGGATGGGTTTCATTAAACATCTCATGTTGAGATTTACCACAACTCAAATATATCAATTTCTCTAATGATTTCTTGAACTCATTATATATAATGACCACACAGAACTGAAATATCAAATCTTTACTCATTGATGAAAGACAACATGCAAAATGATCAATGTAAATAACCCTTTACTTCATATGGACACCTTTGAACAACTCTAATAAAGAAGGCTTTTGAAAACAGTGTAGAACCAGTTCTGATTGCTCGTAACGACCAATCAGATCAGGTTCTGCACTGTTTTCTTCTCTATCAGAGTAAATAGGTAAACTGTATCTATTCATGGAAATTGACTATGTATGGCTTTTGAGTTTCGAAGAGTCAAGTTAAAATGCATATGGAGTAAAGAGATAAACAATAGAGTTGATTCAAGTTAAGATATTCAATGAAACTGGGACCTGCACAATTATACAAGGACATGATGGCCTTAGCTATCTTACTATGTCAATTCAGAGTGCAAACAAGGGGGACAACTCCAATGAGGTAATGTAACTGTTGATATATTCATGTTGTAGAATAAAATAAACGTAGAAATATGGTTTATTCACTGGCCATAAAATACTAGTTGTTTTTTAATACAATTTACACCAAAGTTGTGAGAAGTATTCAGTAATGGATAACCACTTTTGTGAAACACTTACACAAGTTTATCTGTTTTCTTCTATCTGTCTCATGCATTCTATTTTCTCTACAGACATATCTGGGTTCATGTTTGTGACTTCCTCAATAGCTGCTCGCAGTAGCTGAAACATCAATATTCACATTAGGCACACCAGCAGGGAGGGTACTCTTATTCAATATTTGTATCATGTAGTTACATATTTTTTTCTAAAAGATTAGCTCAGTGGGCAGCACATCTGAATATCAATCCAGGGGTCATGAGTATGAATCCCTGCCCGACAACAGTCTCTGTCACAGTTGAATGATTGATATACAACATTGTGTTTCATTATCATTCATCTCTCACTGCTGATTCAAGTGAGTTAAGTTATCAGTTACTTGCGAAGATGGGGTGTGCTCTAGTACTGGTTAACGTTTCAGGATCCCAGGAAAAAGTAGTTAGGTTAACTGATCGTCAGTTATCCCTTGATGGCATAAAAATGATGCTAAATATTTAATCAGAAATACAGCCAATTGAGAATCTAATAAAATTGCTGTGTGTCGTTTTAAATGCATTAAAGCAGACATTTTTTATTGGGTATCTCAAAAATCTGTCAAATAATTAAAAGTAGCAATAAAACTCAAAACTCACTGAATCATGATCAATGTCGTCGTCACCATCCGTAGTCACAGTTATTTTCCTTTCCACCCTCGTCTCTACAACACCATCCTTCTCTGTCTTATACTGCAAATATAAACATTTAACATAAAGATACCAAACATCACTCTCTCATTATACTGCAAATATTTACAGTTTTACTGCAATCCGCCTAAATGAACTTTATAGATAACTGCATTTCATTTCCCGATGAAAAACATTTGCAGCTTGGCAGAGCTGAAAGGGACCAGCTTGCATAATTCTGTTTTGCTGTTAAGACGTCACATTGCTGTAAGGGTCACATGATGTTTTCCGTAAGTTGCCATACAAATGCGTGCACTTATTCAGTATGTTGACTTCATCGCCGTTACATTCATGACATTGGCTTTGCAGTTAAATGCGTATAATTTGCTTTTTAAATATCAAAATTGCAAAAACAATGTAACAGATTTATCTAAATTTATGTAAATATAAGGAATTACATATATGTCGAATTTTGAGTATTCATTGGGTGATTAAAAAGCATAAGACTAATTTAATGTTGCCAAGAAACCCTTCAGGCTTCACGAACATTAAAATGGATCCCAGGAAACAGTGGTTAGGTTAATTGATCATCTGTTAGCCCTCGATGGCATAACAAGAATTCCGTGGAATGATATGTCTCGCTGTGTCCGCTTTGACTGTTAATACACACATGGGAGAGAAAAAAATTAAAATGTATTCATGCAAGAGTTATCTAACTTGGTTAATGTAGTAGGTTTAATGACTAAGAAATACTGTAGGAAGTATTGTGTGAAGTTTCGATCAAATAAATTAAGTGATTTTTGAGATATGAACTTCATGGTAGTTGCACACAAAACTTTAACCAGTATTTCTAAGTAAAACATATTTTAAAACGAACATCTTTAACAAGTTTTTCTATTAAAGTAAAACACATTTAAAAAAAACAAGAAAAATTAAAAAAAAAAACAAACTCAGCATCTGCATTATATTATGTAATGCAGGGTGTCAGTTGTAACTATGATCCAAGTATGAGTGTCCTAGCACTTGTAATTGTTGAGAAATAGTGTAAAAATGGAGCTAAATATAAATGTTTAACGCCGCCAAAAGAAAAGCAACACCTTAATCTCGTCTCTCCTTTGTCGAGGCGAGACAAAAATTATGCTAAATATTCAATCAATCAATTCATCAATTCAATTCAAAGGATGTAAACAACAATTGCCAACATTGATGCACCCATGCAAATGTTTTGCAGATGCTTATTTTCATTAAAGTGTAGTGGCTTAAGTCAAAACAAGTCAAGCAAGTGTTATTTCATGTCAAAGTATAATGGAAGCAAAAACCTAGCATGTTATGTCATATCTTATAAAATGGTATAATGGAAGCAAAAACCAAGCTTTGTTATGTCATATCTACATATATAAACTGGTATAATGGAAACAAAAAACCTAGCTCTACGTATAAACTGGTATAATGGAAGCAAAAACCTAGTGTTGTTATGCCATATTTAAGTATAAATTGGTAAAATGGAAGCAAAAACCAAGCGTTGTTATGTCATATCTTTTAAAGTATAAATTGGTATAATGGAAGCAAAAACCTAGCATTGTTATGTCATATCTATATATAAATTGGTATAATGGAAACAAAAACCTAGTGTTGTTATGTCATATCTAAGTATAAATTGGTATAATGAAAGCAAAAACCTCGTGTTTTTATGTCATATCTAAGTAAAAATTGATAATGTCAAAGGAAACAAAATCTAGCATTGTTATGTCATATCTAAGTAAAAATTGATTATGTCAAAGGAAACAAAACCTAGCATTGTTATGTCATATCTAAGTAAAAATTGATTATGTCAAAGGAAACATCACCTAGCATTGTTAAGAATATAATTGTTATGTAAATGGCAGCAACAAGCTAGTGTTGTTATAGCATGTCAAAGTATAATGGTTATGTCAAAGCAAGCAACAACCCATTGCACGAATTGTACTGTAAACTGGTTATTTTAAAGCCAGCAACAAGATACTTTGTATTTTTACACTATGATATGCAAGCTATTATTGTGTAGCATACATCATGGTTTTTTTTATCTCAAATCACTATAAACAACCCAGAGTAATTACATTTGAGTGTACATAGTGTAAAATCAAAACAACCAACAAAGTGAGCCGCCATGACAGTTATATATCTAAAACATTATACCTTTTCTAGTAGTATGCCAATACATACACATGGTGGTGTTTCACATCAGTTATATATGTAAAAAGCATTGAGCATTAACCTACCATGATGCTGTCATAGTTAAGTAAAGAGCGTCATGCATTAAACAGTGGTAGTGTCACATCAGAGAAAACTTATCATGGTAGCGGTGCATAAATACAATCAGTATCATGCAATTAACTTACCATGGTAGTGGTGCATAGATACAAAAAGTATCATGCAATTAACTAATCATGATAGTGGTGCATAGATACAAAGAGCAACATTCAATTAACCTACCATGGTAGTGGTGCATAGGTACAAAGAACATTGTGCAATTAGCTAACCATGGCAGTGGTGCATAGATACAAAGAGCATCATGCAATTAACTTATCACAGTAGTGGTGCATAGATACAAAGAGCATCATACAATTCATTTACCATGGGAGTGGTGCATAGATACAGAGAGCATCATGCAATTAACTTATCACAGTAGTGGTGCATAGATACAAAGAGCATCATACGATTCATTTACCATGGGAGTGGTGCATAGATACAGAGAGCATCATGCAATTAACTAACCATGGTAGCAGTGCACAGATACAAAGAGCACCATGCAATTAACTTACCATGGTAGTGGTGCACAGATACAAAGAGCATCATGCAATTAGCTTTCCATGGCAGTGGTGCATAGATACAAAGAGCATCATACAATTCATTTACCATGGTAGTGGTGCATAGATACAGAGAGCATCATGCAATTAACTTACCATGGTAGTGGTGCACAGATACAAAGACCATCATGCAATTAACTTACCATGGCAGCAGTGCACAGATACAAAGAGCAACATTCAATTAACTTACCATGGTAGTGGTGCACAGATACAAAGAGCATCATTAAATCAACTTACCATGGTAGTGGTGCACAGATACAAAGAGCATCATGCAATTAACTTACCATGGTAGTGGTGCACAGATACAATGAGCATCATGCAATTCACTTACCATGGTAGTGGTGCACAGATACAAAGAGCATCATGCAATTCACTTACCATGGTAGTAGTGCACAGATACAAAGAGCATCATGCAATTAACTTACCATGGTAGTGGTGCACAGATACAAAGAGCATCATGCAATTAACTTATCACAGTAGTGGTGCATAGATACAAAGAGCATCATACAATTCATTTACCATGGGAGTGGTGCATAGATACAGAGAGCATCATGCAATTAACTTACCATGGTAGCAGTGCACAGATACAAAGAGCATCATGCAATTAACTTACCATGGCAGTGGTGCACAGATACAAAGAGCAACATTCAATTAACTTACCATGGCAGCAGTACACAGATACAAAGAGCATCATGCAATTAACTTACCATGGCAGTGGTGCACAGATACAAAGAGCATCATGCAATTAACTTACCATGGCAGCAGTGCACAGATACAAAGAGCATCATGCAATTAACTTACCATGGTAGTTGTGCACAGATACAAAGAGCATCATGCAATTAACTTACCATGGTAGTGGTGCACAGATACAAAGTGCATCATGCAATTAACTTACCATGGTAGTGGTGCATAGATACAAAGAGCATCATGCAATAAACTTACTATGGTAGTGGTGCACAGATACAAAGAGCATCATGCAATTAACTTACCATGGGAGTGGTGCACAGATACAATGAGCATCATGCAATTAACTTACCATGGTAGTGGTGCATAGATACAAAGAGCATCATGCAATTAACTTAACATGGTAGTGGTGCATAGATACAAACAGTATCATGCATTAGACTTACCATGGTAGTTGTGCATAGATACAAAGAGCATCATTAAATCAACTTACCATGGTAGTGGTGCATAGATACAAACAGTATCATGCAATTAACTTACCACGGTAGTGGTGCATGGATACAAACAGTATCATGCACTAAACTTACCATGGTAGTTGTGCATAGATACAAAGAGCATCATTAAATCAACTTACCATGGTAGTGGTGCATAGATACAAACAGTATCATGCAATTAACTTACCACGGTAGTGGTGCATGGATACAAACAGTATCATGCAATTAACTTACCATGGTAGTGAATCATAGATACAAAGAGTATCATGCAATTAACTAACCATGGCAGTGGTGCATAGATACAAAGAGCAACATTCAATTAACTTACCATGGCAGAAGTATACAGATACAATGAGCATCATGCAGTTAACTTACCATGGTAGTGGTGCATAGATACAAACAGTATCATGCAATTAACTTACCATGGTAGTGGTGCATGGATACAAACAGTATCATGCAATTAACTTACCATGGTAGTGATGCATAGATACAAAAAGTATCATGCAATTAACTAACCATGGTAGTGGTGCTTAGATACAAAGAGCAACATTCAATTAACTTACCATGGCAGCAGTACACAGATACAAAGAGCATCATGCAATTAACTTACCATGGTAGTGGTGCATAGATACAATCATCATCATGCCATTAACTTACCATGGTAGTGGTGCATAGATACAAAGAGCATCATGCAATTAACTTACCATAGCAGCAGTGCACAGATACAAAGAGCAACATTCAATTAACTTACCCTGGCAGCAGTACACAGATACAAAGAGCATCATGCAATTAACTTACCATGGTAGTGGTGCATAGATACAATCATCATCATGCAATTAACCTACCATGGTAGTGGTGCATAGATACAGAGAGCATCATGCAATTAACTTACCATGGCAGCAGTGCACAGATTCAAAGAGCATCATGTAATTAACTTACCATGGTAGTGGTGCACAGATACAAAGAGCATCATGCAATTCACTTACCATGGTAGTGGTGCAGAGATACAAAGAGCATCATGCAATTTACTTACCATGGCAGCAGTGCACAGATTCAAAGAGCATCATGCAATTAACTTACCATGGTAGGGGTGCACAGATACAAAGAGCATCATGCAATCAACTACCATGGTAGTGGTGCATAGATACAAACATTATCATGCAATTTACTAACCATGGTAGTGGTGCATAGACACAAACACTATCATGCAATAAACTTGCCATGGCAGCAGTGCAAAGATACAAAGAGCATTATGCAATTAACTTACCATGGTAATGGTGCATAGATACAAACAGTATCATGCAATCAACTTACCATGGTAGTGGTGCATAGATACAAACAGTATCATGCAATTAACTTACAATGGTAGTGGTGCATAGATACAAAGAGCATCATGCAATTAACTTACCATGGTAGTGTCACAACAAAGGAAGAAGCATAAAGTGGTACTGACATGTCTATGAACACAACCTTTAGTAGTAGGTTTGTGTCAAATACTAAAGCCTTACATCAGGCTATCAGGTACCATATAACAGCTAGCAGCATGTATGTAAATGACTACTACAATAGTATACTGTAGAGCTGTTCATGCAAAATACATTCTATCATGGCGGTGTCACAACAAAGTAAACAGCATACAGTGGCAGTGATACATCTATAAATGCAACAACCTATAGTGGTATGTTCATGTCAAATAATACAACCTTATATCAGGTTATCATGGTACCACATGAAAGCAAGCAGCATGCATGTAAATGACCTAACACAACAGTATACTGTAGCACCGAGATGTCTGTGCATGCAACAACCTACCATGGCAGTGTTATGTCAAAACATGCAACAACCTACCGTGGTGGTGTCTATGGTTTGTGACTTGGTTGTCACAGAGTGAGCACTTATCAGTATACTATCCTCCGTCTCGTATGGAATGCCATCCTTCTCATACGTAACCTTGTGTGTCTTTGTCTCCACAATGGGTATGTTGGACGTTGATCGTGGCATGTCGTCAGAGTCTGGGTTGTACTTGTAACTTTCCGTGGTAACCGTTACAGGCTAGTAGGACGACAGTGACATATTACAATGCACAATGTGACGAGAGGATGTTACATGTACAAGGTAATTTCAAATTGTTTTCTAAACTCATTTCATCTGTCACATAATTTGTATTTGAAACATCGATTTAAGGTTAAAAAGTTAAAAAAAAAAAAAAAAAAAGCAATGTAGGGATCATGCTGTATCCTATTTCTTTTTAAATTTTTCTTCATATTTCAGTACTTTTTTAATATAATTTTAAATATCAATGGAGAAAGTAATCACATACAGGCCTATCGTGTTAACAAGTCACAAACATAATTATATCAGGCAACTTGTGCCAAACAGCAAAACTAAATGTCTCCTTATGGTACAATTTTACTTTCCATAAACTCTACAAACTACAAGGAAATAGTATCGTTCTTTTTGTACCAGACCCTGTCAGTAGCATGTCTGACTATCAATCCTGGGGCCTAGAGTTCAAATACCCATCTGGACAGTCTCTGTAATGATTGATATACAACATTTTGCCTCATTGTCATTTGTCTCTCACCGCTGATTCAAATCAGAAAGTTATCAGTTACTTGCGGAGATGAGTGTGTTTGAGTACTGGTTAACCTTCCACGAACCCAGCAATGAATGATTAGGTTAACTGACCATCTGTTAGCGCTCAATGGCAAAGAAATTATGCTAAATATTCAAATAAATAATTATTTTTGTCATAAATATATTTTTTTGTGAAAAACACACACACACACATAAACAAGTCTGTACAAATGATTTCATTCCACACTGTGATATTGAATACTTGGAAGTATGTAAACGTTAATTATTTTCAAAATAATGAGTTTGCAGAGACGATACTTACCACTCCAGAGTTCATAAGGCGATCCTCTTCAGACTCGTATCCACTTTGTACTCGTGGCTTTTTGGCAATAGGGGGCGGAACTCTCTTCTTACCAAGTGTGTCAACATCAGTCTCGCCAACTGGCTCGAAGAATGGCATAGGCTCATCTGTAGACTTACGTACAGTCTTTAGAGGAAGAATAGTGTCATGTTATATAGCGTATCATTTCTAATACAAGACATATAATTTGTTTACATTCGTTTTCTTTCATTGCACCTATATAAAATTTTGTCATTTATTTCAATTGAACACGTATGAATGGTCATTTTAAGCTCTGGAAATATTTCATTATAAATCAGTATTTTGAAGATATTAAACAGTAGAACTTCGATGGCTTGAATCTGACTGGACTGAACAAAATAGTTCTAGTTATGGGTTGTTCGAGCCAAGTATTGTTCAACATCATACATGTATATACATTAAAATAGGAATCGGAATCACCCGGTACCAGAGAAGTGGTTCTAGCTATTGGTTGTGTTCCAGCCGGGACCAGATTATTGGTTCTTGCTATAGGTTGTGTTCCAGCCGGGACCAGGTAAGTGGTTCTAGCTATTGGTTGTGTTCCAGCCGGGACCAGATTATTGGTTCTTGCTATAGGTTGTGTTCCAGCCGGGACCAGGTAAGTGGTTCTAGCTATTGGTTGTGTTCCAGCCGGGACCAGATTATTGGTTCTTGCTATAGGTTGTGTTCCAGCCGGGACCAGGTAAGTGGTTCTAGCTATTGGTTGTGTTCCAGCCGGGACCAGGTAAGTGGTTCTAGCTATTGGTTGTGTTCCAACCGGGACCAGATTATTGGTTCTTGCTATAGGTTGTGTTCCAGCCGGGACCAGGTAAGTGGTTCTAGCTATTGGTTGTGTTTCAGCCAGGACCAGATTATTGGTTCTTGCTATAGGTTGTGTTCCAGCCGGGACCAGGTAAGTGGTTCTAGCTATTGGTTGTGTTCCAGCCGGGACCAGATTATTGGTTCTTGCTATAGGTTGTGTTCCAGCCGGGACCAGATAAGTGGTTCTAGCTATTGGTTGTGTTTCAGCCGGGACCAGAAGTGGTTCTAGCTATAGGTTGTGTTCCAGCCGGGACCAGATAAGTGGTTCTAGCTATTGGTTGTGTTTCAGCCAAGCCAGAAGTGGTTCTAGCTATTGGTTGTGTTCCAGCCGGGACCAGAAGTGGTTCTAGCTATAGGTTGTGTTCCAGCTGGGACCAGGTAAGTGGTTCTAGCTATTGGTTGTGTTTCAGCCAAGCCAGAAGTGGTTCTAGCTATAGGTTGTGTTCCAGCCTGGACCAGATAAGTGGTTCTAGCTATAGGTTGTGTTCCAGCCTGGACCAGATAAGTGGTTCTAGCTATAGGTTGTGTTCCAGTTTGGACCAGATAAGTGGTTCTAGCTATTGGTTGTGTTCCAGCTGGGACCAAACAATTGCTTCTAGCTATAGGTTGTGTTCCAGCCATCCATGTTTGAGCCAACAAAGTTCTACTGTACTTGATTATTAAAACAAATCACAAAAAGATTTAAATTAACACAATATTTTGTTGTGGTTGTTTTAATTTTAAATGGGGTTTAAATTGGGTTTAATACCATTTTCAACAGGACACATATAATGGTATATATGATATAATGGTATATATGATATAATGGTATATATGATATAATGGTATAGAGCAGTTAAATTAATGGAAGAAGACCTCAAAAAGAATCCGAGTAAATTCACTACTCGCAGATCACTGTCAGAATTTATCACATGAAATTTTTGGACAGAGCTGGGCTCGAACCCACAACCTCAGCAGACAGAGATAAGTGATCATTGGCCGACAGCACATAAAACCACTCGGCCATGGAGGAGACTTGAACAAGGGATCAATTTTTGTTAGCCGTCTCAAAACACATGTTATACTAGTTTGATTGTATAACAGTGCTGAATATTGGTAAATGGGTTATGTTGGTATATATTTGGCACATCAATAATATAAATCCATCCTAGGAATGAACTCTGGTGAATATTCATGAAATATGAACATTAATAATATAAATCCAGCCTAGGAATGAACTCTGTTGAATATTCATGAGATATGAATATTAATAATATAAATCCATCCTAGGAATGACCTCTGGTGAATATTTATGAAATATGAACATTAATAATATAAATCCATCCTAGGAATGAACTCTGTTGAATATTTATGAGATATGAATATCAATAATATAAATCCATCCTAGGAATGAACTCTGGTGAATATTTATGAAATATGAACATTAATAATATAATCGTAGGAATGAACTCTGTTGAATATTCATGAGATATGAACTTCAAGCTTTTATGGACAGCTTCGAGGTTTCACTTGCTTTGCATATGATACATACGATTAATATCAAGACATAAAATAAACTCCTACTCTGTTTCATATATCACTAGGAATGTGCTACATGTAGTTAACAATTTGCAGATGCATTTTCCGTTCCATGAATTAAACTTGTACTTTCCATAAAGTGCATTTATTTTCTGCATCATATATAAATGCTATTAATAATGAAAAGAGGAAATAAATATTAAATCAATTACCGTGTAATTGAGCAGCTTTTGGAGAGTGAGAATAGAAAATAACAACCTATCATATGCAAAGATGTAAAAATTCTAGTTTTCAGCTATAAAAACTAGATCATATTTTTTTCAAGAGATTTTATTGTAGTTCCATTGTTTTACCTACATAAAACACACCACATAGGTTTTTACTATCTCCAATTAATAAATAAATAAGAGACGTGGAAATTCCCCGAAAACCATGTTTTTCAAACATTTTAGCTATTCTGTAACTCTATTTCATGCCAGAATTTTATGTACATTGTAGCAGAAAATAAAAAAGCATACAATTCAAATTTTGATTTTTTTATTTGTAAAACATTGATGCAACAGTTTTGTTAAAAAAGCATGAAATAAAGTTTTTCTCTTGTTTCTGTGTTATCAATGGTTGTTTGGCTAAAATATTACTTCCATAATTCACATAATGAAAGATATAATGTGATTATACTCGGAAGTAAACATGCATATTCATAAAATAATACATCAGTATTTTCACATTTTGCATTGAGGCTTCAGTGGTGGTATTGTTTCCAGTGCCCACAGATAGGAGGTAAGTCACACATGCTCAACTGATAGCAACAATTTTTTAAACACGATGTTTGATTCTACAAATATATTACAAAATGCGTCAAACATTATGAGAAACTCAGCTGTGTTGTAAAAATTTTAAACAGACCTGTACATTTCTCTAATAAATCATTTGTATTTTTTATACTATTTTTTGCCTCATAGCTATCAACTGAGCAAGGGCATTGCAAACCATTTTCAAGATAAAAATGTGCAGTTCAAATAAAGAATACTCAAGTTATTTAGAGAAAACGGTAAATTTTGAAAAACCTGGTTTACAAAATTTGTCAAGGAAAGAGAATGTATTTAATTTCATCTATATGTAAAACTTACCACAGATGGAAGGGTCAAGGGAAGGAACTCAAGTTTTCTGTCTATGGATTTGTAGTTTCCAATCTTCATACCAAATTCATTGTAACCCAAACCAGCCTGAAAATATACATAAATTTATGCGTAAACATGCCACCGGATATTTCAGTACTCTAAGTGTTTTCTTGTTCATCAACCTAAGTTTACATTCATTGCAGGCATTGAAATTCACCATTCATAATGATCAACTTCAGGGGAAGTAAAATCAAAATCTGACAATTTCTCTTTGGTGCCATAATAATATTGAAATAATTTCAAATAACTTATCTTATTTGATACATAAACACTGAACACTAGTTTCTAAAATAAGCCATTTTGACATGACTTTTCAGCTTTCGTTTTTCAAGTTGAAAAATTGAAAATTCCCTTTAAACATTTTTTGAAAATGTTTGACACGGAGAACTCGGACAATGGATTTCGCCACCCCTAACTTTATATAAAATATCAAATTAATCTAAATTTGTGAGAACCAAATGCTTATATAGTTAAATATTCCTTTTCTGTTTATGATGTTTTAACAATTTTATTTTAGCAAAAATTATCTACTCTATTAGAGATTAAAATACCCTAAAAAATCCACATAACAAAGTGTATAAACAATATACACCCACAGTACTATTTCATAGAAATATTTACATGGGTAAATCTTACTTTTCAAGCATAATGATAACAAACCTCTAGCTTATCTTACAGAGCTGTTTGTCTCATTGTATTTAAGTGACCTTGACCTTGTTTACCTAAAAATTAATCCAAAAATTTAAATTGATCCCAAAATGCACCATTTGTAATTTGTGATAAGCAACCAAGTGTACAAATTTAAAATTTTCAAAACAGAAATGTCAGCAAGTCTATCCCCAACTAAACAATTACAATGCTCATAGAAGAATATGTTACAAATTGCAACATCTGGCAGTATATTAATATAATAAATTCACTCCTTTTTCTTTTGAAAGGGTTCAAGGCCATTTTCAACATAAAACAGGGTCATACAAGGCATCCAAATTTTTTTTGATGGAGGAAGACCTCAGAATGTATCCAAGTATAACCGCCATTTCCCCCCCCCCAAGTACCCAACTGCAACATCTTGGGACAGCTACATAATTATAGGCTCTACCTAAGATGTCAGTTGTGCCTGGCAAGGGTCTTCAACCAATGCCTTTACACCACTCAGTCCCTGGGACCCTAATATCCACACTGAACCAAGAGCTAATATTTAC
This sequence comes from Panopea generosa, assembly GCA_029582155.1. Lineage (NCBI taxonomy): Eukaryota > Metazoa > Mollusca > Bivalvia > Adapedonta > Hiatellidae > Panopea > Panopea generosa. Next base: position 29,293,396 of record CM055901.1, on the reverse strand, counting down.
TCTCCAATAAGGGGTGATTGAAAAGTCCCCAGTTCAGAACTGATTGGATATTTAGCATCTTTTTATGCCATCGAGGGCTAAGAGACCACCAGTTAACCTAACAGATGTTTCCCGGAACCTGAAAGGTGAACCAGTACTCGAGCACACCCCATTTCCACAAGTAATTCCCACCTGAGTCAGCAGTGAGAGACGAATGATAACAAGACACGTCGTATATAAATCATCATGGAGACTGTGGCCGAGCGGGGATTAAAACTCACAACCCCTGGATCGGACTTGGCTCCAAGTTTAAGATGGAATCCCTCCTTATTCTATTATATCCCATGTTTGGCTCTGTAAAGAGTAATTATATAATTATGTACAGTCATGGTCAAAACCAGTCATATCCTGTATATCCCCTGAACATGGCTCACTATCTCTGAATATGCAGTGAGAATACATGATGGTTGTATCATTGGCTCTATGTTACCCAAAATCAAAAATACACAATTTGTTGTTCGCATCATAAATTTTAGTTTGATACAAAAAAATGAGCATACCAAGTTATTAACATATTCATTGAACCATTTAGCTCTCAAAAGGTCACTATCAACAGCATGGTATCGGGGGTCAGTATCGATCTTACACTTGGCCTCATGCCAATGTGAGTAAGCAGTGATGTCTGGCGTGTCTCGGAGAAGTTGAACAAACCCAGCTTTTTTCTGTCAATAGAAAAATTACATAAATTGCATCTAATTTTGTAACTGTTCATATATTTATATTTTATGGTTTGAAAGTATTATTCTGATCTTAGGTAGTATGTTACAATTATTTAAATTTATTTTGTTATAGGGAGTCTATTCTTTTTTTTAGTTTAGTATGGAACAATGTTTTATAATCTTGAACCTTGAATTAATCTGAATGCATGTTTATGTCTTTGAAAGGTTTATTGATTGATTGAATATTTAGCATGTTTTTTTCAAGAGGTTAACAGACAATCAGTTTACCTAACCACTGTTTCCTGGAAGGCTACCCAGTACACGAGCACACCCCATCTCCGCAACTGATCAATTTCCCACTTGAATCAGCAGTGAGAGACAAATGATAATGAGACGCAATGTCATATATCAAACATCATGGAGATTGTGGCCGGGTGAGGATTCAAACTCACGACCCCTGGATTGTCTTTGAAAGGAAAACCAATTTTCTTTCAATTCTTACCAAATTTTGTACGTATTCATTGAAGTATTGTTCCCTCTGATCCTCGGTATCAATGTTGGCAAATCTTGGATCAGTACTGATGTCCTCCCGTACATCACTGAATCGTGAGTAACTGGTGATATCTGGCGTCTCACTCAGTAACTCCATGAACTCAGCTTTTTTCTAAATAACAAAATTGTTAAAATTTTAACACATTCATAAATGAACGTTTACCAAAGGTCAGGGTATTTATTTGAGGTTGTTTTTTGTTGTAGTTATTCATCTGATGATATTGTGTTACACTGTAAAACTATGAACATATTTTTTTTCTTGAAATTCCGAATATATCTTTAACAAGTTGGTTACATTGTATGTTTGTTGCCTGTTTAACTTGTACAATAAGATTCATTTTTCATTCATATCATCTAATTGTGTTGTATACATATAACATGTTGCAGGGATAGTTTAAACAATTTATTCAGAGCAAAATTAAAATGCGGAACGGTAGTGCAGTGGATAGAGCATAAGCCACTCATGCAAGAGATTGTGGATTCAAACCCCAGTTGGACTTGATGGCATCTCAAACAACACGACTATGTTGGCCTCTAATCCCTCACCTGTGGCAAAAGAAATAATTCCAAAAAGGCATTTTTTTATAATATAAGGGACATACCTGACATTCACAATAGGATTGTCTTGTATTTTGTAAGAATATTTCATATACCAATACACATATATTAATTGCAGAATCATTCGTTGTTGACAGCACCACTTACCAGGTTTTGTACATATTCATCAAACCAGGCCTCTCGTTGAGCATCGTTGCCGACCGCTTGGTATCTGGGATCCAACTCTATGTAGTCTTTAACCCCCTCCCATCTTGACTGACTGTGAATTGATGGGGTGTCTTTGAGAAGCTGCATGAATTCTGATTTTAACTGAAATTTGAAATAAATGTAATGATTTAGTTGATTATGAAGTACATATCTGCCAGGAAATTATACTTAGATTTAGAAGGAATCGTACTGTCACACACCAGACCACTTACAATACCCTCAGCAGGAACCATAATGTCTGTTTGTATGGGTTTTGTAGTATTTTTCCAACAGTATTTCTGTTATACAACAGTGGTCAGCGTATCTCATCATTGCTCCTGGGCTCTGTATTAGACAAACCACATCTCTGCAAATCACTGATTACTTCCCAACCTATTTAGTGGTAGGCGACTCATGACCGTAGAAGAAAGTTCATGACCAATCCTCGCAAATTGGCAGGGCAGAGATTTATTATGACCCCTGGGTAGACAGTTAGCTGTATTACTAAATGAGCTACCTGGACCCATCACATGAAATCAGACATTACAAACAACACAAGTTTAAATTATCACTAAAACATAAAGTGTCCAGATAATTCTTCAGTTAAAACTTACAAGATTTTGAACATATTCATTGAACCACTCTTGTCTTAGTTGCTCGCTGTCCACAGCTGTGAACCGGGGATCAAGGTCAATCTCCTGTCTTGCCTCGTTCCAGGTGGATTGACTTTGGATGGCAGGGGTTTCTCGCAACAAATGCATGTAATCTGCTTTAAGCTGAAAGACAGGAAAAAGAGCAACCATTTAACAATTTCCATGTAAAGACAATTGCTTTATTCACACATGTGGCATGGGACATTTCATTTTGTAACTTAGTGGAGATGACATTAAGTCCACTTGGGTAAATATTATATTTGGATAATATTAGTTCCAACATAATTCCACAGAATTGTTCAGGAGCATATGTGCTCCAGCTTCATTTAAGAAATTAATTTATAGAATATTTTTTCTATCTGTGAAGTCCTTATCTATGCAGATGATAACCTGTGTGGTTCTAGTTAAGAATAGACATTGGTTATCTAAGCAGAGAGTCAAGAATCCTAATAAAGGGTGTTGTGTCCCTTAAATTGTAAAAGACCATAAACCCTTATGGTTCTGTGTGCTAAATGAATAACGACAAGAGTCAGACCAATGTGGATCCCTCATCTATTAAGACGGGTCCTTAGTGGCAGAGTGGTCTAAAGCGCCATCTCAAGATCACTTATCTCTCACCACTAATGTTGTAGGTTTGAGTCTTGCTCATTCTAAACTATTTATGTGAGAAAGTTTGCCAGATAATTGTGGAAGGACAGTGGTTCTACTCAGATTCATTCTGAGGCCTTCCTCCACCAACAAAACTGGATATGCCATATAATCGGAATAGGTTGCAAATGATGTTAAACCCCCCATTCAAAAAAAATGTCTCAAGAGGTGACATATTGAGTATTTGACACAATTTGTTGAAATGCAGGTATCAATGTTCAGTCTTCATATTCATTTGTTGATATTTTCCCCTATCTGTGTCGCATCTATATTAATTGTTCTTGTACATGGAATCTTCCCCCCTTTCGCCATCTTATTCTTTATAATGGTACGCTGTAAAACCATAATACAGTCATTCAAATAACAAGCCTGAAACTAAACATTTAGACTGGTCCAAACCTTTCAAATTATGAACAATAACTATTAACCTTCTTACCATATTGTTAACATATTCGTTAAACCATTCCTGGCGCCTGGCATCGCTATCGACTGCCTGGTATCGGGGATCGTGACTGATTTTGTGTTCTACATCACTGAGACGCGACTGACTTGTGACATCTGGGGTCTCTCTCAACAACTGTGTGAAATCTTCCTTTAACTAAAATATATACAAAGACAGTAGTTAACATACCCATCATCAGACAGCTAGCAGGGAGATAATTAGTTCTTACATGTTCCTGGCACATAAAAATACAACAGGTTTGTCTATTTGCTACAATTATAGTCTTGTTTATCCACCCAAAGCCTACAACAAAAAATAAATTACTCATTGAAGCTTTTAAACTTACATATAACAACACAACTACATAATTATAATAAAAAATTATTCTAAATTCTCAAAATTCAGAAATAATTTCAACAATTTTACACACAAAAAAAAAAAATTCTTTTATTAAAGTACATTAAGGCACAACAAAGCGAAAATTGTAAGCATGCCAACTCTTAGATTCACCAACATTGTCTAAAAGTTCATACATGTATTTGAACTGAATTTTGACTAGTTAAATATATTTTCTGCAATAAATGGTACTTAAAAACTACAAATCTATAATCCTGATCACTCAAACATTTTTTCTTAAAAAGTTACTATATTTATATAGTCTTTAATATGCTGGTAAAGCTAAAGTCTAGAAGAGCCAATAACTGAACTATTTGATCATGACCAAATCTGATATTCATCTATGCATGCGAAAGGAATGAATTTGCATAAACTTAGAAATATCACTGATGGTGATGAATACCCCCAGATAGCGCCCTGACACAGTTATTGCACCCATTTGCTGCCCATTTTGTCACAGTAAACCAGTAAGAGTTACCATACACTTTTGTGAAACAGCAACCACAAAAAAAAAAATGTTTGAAAAAATTCTAAGGGCTATCACTCATTGAAAATTTTTTTCTCGCACAACATGCAAACAATATGCACAACTAAGCTTGGTACTAGTCACCCTTGTGAAGTTTCATTGAATTCTGACCAATGGTTGTTGAGAAAAAGTGATCACAAAAATTGTTCACAGACAGACGGACGGACAAGCAAGACTCCTATATAGCCCCAGTTTACTTTTGATCTGGGGGTATAATTGTATGATATTGTACATGTAATAGTAAATGTTAGGTCACATAGATACATTACAATGCACTATACACTACATAAGCTGTGCAATACGCTTTATATTATAATAACAGATTAGACCATAATAAATGTATTACTTGATTATCATCCCCACCTGCCCCCTAATTTTCTTGCTGCCCAGACCCTTTTACATAAATTTAACAAATTAACAAAAAAAAAAAAAAAAGGTAAAAAATAAAGAAATTAAAAAAAATTAAATAAAATCCTCCCTCCCTTCCCCTTTTTAAGAAAAGTTTGGATGATAATCTAGCAATTAATTTATAATGGCCTTATGGCACAATAATATTTAGCATGTACATAACTAACTATAAACCAAAACCATTAATAAACAAGAGCCTAAAAGAATATTCTTTATCCATTTAAACACTCAATGTCCATATGTGTTCAAAAAAAAGAAAAAGAAAGAGTATCCAATAAAACATTTAGAGCAGGATTCCATACTCCATGAATTGTTTGTTTGCTTCTTCCGGCTGACCCACAACAATCCCGCAGGTCAGAATTTGTTTTTTTAGGGGAAGAGGGGTAAAAAATGTACTATAAATTTACATATCAACCCACCTGTAATTGGTATGGGGCAGAAGTGGCAAACAAACAATTTTTAAGGGTGGCCTTATGATCTATAACTAAACTCTATTCTTCACTTGCCAAAATAGTAAAACTTCTAAAACCTTTACATACAACATATTGCACTTCAGGTAGATGTTTCATCAAAGTGGCTGATGTGTGTTTCTCTGACAGATGCAACACCTACTTTTAATTATTTATAAACAATAACATCAAATTCCAGAGAACATCAAAACTAATAACAAATCAAAATAACATAACTGGTTACAATTTAGTTAATTGACATGCATGTGTCATCAACAAACAGTGGATGTTGCTCATGAATATAGCCGACACATAATTTGACATTCAAAAACGTTCTGAAAATAACACACCATACAAATATAAGAGACACATTTTCAAAATATATGGATATAGAAATTAAAACATTCAAATTAGTGAAATATGTTAGTTTACAAACTATGACAAGGTATTCTGAAATGAAAGAAAATCATTCATTAGTCAAAATAATGCAACACTCTTATTCAATCAGTAATTCTGAAATATACAAGACTGTATGTAATAAAGAACAGCAACTTTTAACTGTTTACCAACATTTACATTGATTGTGTTGAACAGTATTTAACATAATTTTCAAAACATTGTAAATTCTATATGACTAGTTTGATTGGCGAAATGTGTAATTCCTCTAATGCATTTATCTAAAGAAATTAGAATAAGCATCTTCTGCAAGCTACTAACAACTAAATTTGGACCTAGAACCTTCAACCTTAGCAATGAGTTCATTTGTTTATTTTAATAATTTACATTACTTTTATGTCTTCAAAGGGTAACACAATCTATTAACCTAACCACTCTTTCCTGGGATCATTGAAGGTTGACCAGTTCTCAAGCACACCTATTTCAGCAAGCATGTGATAACTTTCCCCACTTGAATTAGTAGTAAGAGACAAATGACAACGAGACACAATGTCGTTAATCAACCATCAGAGACTGTGGCTGGGTAGAAATTCAAACTCACGACCACTCGATTGACAGTTACATGTGCTACCAACTGAGCTAACCAGATCTGACTCTCAGCAATGAGATTAATTGATTCTCAGACAGCCAGCCACCTGTTACAGAGACACAACCAAAGTTATGACCTCATCTGCAAATTAACAATAGTTGGCAACAATCTTTCTTTCATTTTGTTTTGTTTTGGTCTCAATCTTGATACCTTGGCAGTTGATATTACAGAATTACAGACTGAATCATGTTATTAACAATTATCAACATGGCATGCATATTATGTCTATGATTACAGGACAACATGTGGATGCATCATTCCCATTCTTGTCTATGGCAGGCCTAGAAATCAACCTGATCATCTGTAAAGATAGCAGCTTCTAACTCCTCCTTATATGTTTCTTCAGAATCCTCTCCTTTAGAAACAACTGCCACAGACACCTCGGTTTCAGCTGCTATCTCGCTTTCCAGTTTCTCAAACTCTTTGTGTTCTAACTCAGCTGTTTCTTCAAAATTGCCTTCGTCTGTGGCGACAACTGCAACCTCAGAGTTGTCTGCTGCCACTGGTATAGACTGGTTAACTTCTGCAACAGATTCTGACTGGATCTCGACCTCATAGGGGTCTTTATTTTCTGAGTCAGAAACAGGTGCTTCCTGGATCTCAATTCGTGGTACAGGCTGCGGTTGGGTCACATTTTCACTTTCCTCTTCTTGTGTTTCCTACAAAGCAAAGATTCCCAGAGTGTTAGGATAAGGCCCTTGGAGCCATAGAATGATCATTTGCAATTAATGAAATAGTTGGAATGTTTAAATAGAAATGAGCCGGCCTACTGTACATTGTTAAATGCCAAATTTTTTTTTATCAGTTATCTGATCTGACAGATAATGAATTGAAATGTTACTTTAACAATATTTTTCCCAAATAATTGTTTTAAAATAGTTAGTTTAAATGTTGCTGGTAGATTTTGGAGTTCATTCTACCCGATAAAAACAGTTGTTGTTAGGTACTGGGCATGCAAACTAACACTATAGCTAGAATATAATATAAATAAAAACTATTTATATGAATATTATTTCCACATTAATGCAAATTAACTATTTCTTGAAACTAATATCATTCGATACAATGTTGAATTTTCAAAGAATCAATTTCCTTGAATATAAATGTTAAACCAGTTAAAAGATATTAAACTATATCTCTACCAGAGGTAAAGACCATTCTGTATAAATAAAACAATTAAAGTAAGAGATTATATGAAATTTCACCTCTGGTTTTTAGTTTGTACGAATTTATTTTAGCTTGACTGCAAAAAAAAAGCTCAAAGCTTATATTAACTGCCCTCGAGTCCGCTCCCTGGGTAGAACCAGTACCGATTGTATTTTTTTTTAAGAGGCCATTGGGTCAAGTTGAGAATGGAAAATGCAATCTCCAGTGTGACCATCCAACACTCAATCCACTGCACTACTACCCAGTAACCCCCGATTTATAGTTTTTGACAATATGAATTTGATATTAAATAAGGCATCAGTTACTATGATACATGTAAGACATGCAAAATAAAATAAGTTCAATATGGAAAGGCATCTAGTCACAACGTGAACACCACAATGGCAGTGTATCAATCACTAGCATTACACTCAATGACGGGACAGCCACGGAAGGTCACATGTCACGTGTGTGTTAATACATTTAAATCCAGAACTATCCATACATAACATCATACACTCTAGTAAGCAAGCGAACTGTCTGAAACAAAACAAAATATGATTGGTTATTTTATGAACAAACATATATGACATGAGACACGTGATTGGTCATTCCCATTCCATGCCAATATGTATCAGATAACCTGATTGGCTGAAGCTTTTTTCTCCATCATTTCCTTCATTCCTGGTAAAGCCCAGGTCATTACAGCTTTGGGCTTCTGAAAAAAGACTGTTTTAATGTCAAATATGCAGTCCTCTACCCAATTGATAAAGTTTCAAACTTAATATACATTAGATTTATCTTCTTCATATATTCTCTACCCTATGCTAGTTAATATTTAAACAATACAGTAATTGACTCTATCTTGCACATGAAGTCCTACTCTAATGGAACGACTGCAATGCACAATTTCAGCATCTAGAAAAGTATCTCAAAGACATTTCAACATATAACTTTGTATCAAATGTGCACCATTCTATCAATTATCAAGTATTTTTTCACTAAAACAAATTAATCTTGTAGAAATGTTATCATAAAAGTTACTACAGAATATGATTCTTTTTCTTTTTAAAGAAAAGGTATGTCAGATTTTCCTTGTTTTTGCCAATTTGCATAAAACCAGATAAAGTTATACTTGTACAAATGTACATGTGACACCATTAGGTTTAAGCTTGTGTATGTTATAAACTATTGACCTTGAATCAAACATAACTATAACTGGAAATGGAAACAAAAATTTGATGAACAAAAAACATAATTACAATGCAAAAACTTGGCAAACAAAAAACCATGCCATGAAATGGTTTATTAAACTGAAATACCAAAAAAAATGGCAAAAAAAAAGAAGAAAAAAAAAAAAAAAGAAGACATATAACCATCACAAAATATCTAATAAGAAAAAATAACAATAATTTTAAAACCATATGAAACTTTCAAAGAAAATGAAAACTATATCAAGCAAAATTGATCAACTCTTTTCTGATGATGCATCAATAAAACCTTACTTATATATATTTTACATTGATTGTGAAACAAGTTTTCACAACTTGGATGAATCATGTTCAAAGTGTTCCTGGTTAGAGCCAGTACTAAGCATATGCGGATAAAGCTCAGGAAACCACACAAAGCTGTGGTGTGGGATCGAACCCATGACTATCTGATCCTGGGTTTGATACTCTGCCACTGGATCACGAGTTCCACATCCATAGAATATTGATTGTAATAATAACTAAAATCATTCTCATTTTCTCATTTAAGTTTGCTAAAGCGATGCACGGTAATTTGGAATAGAATTCCACACATATTAATTTATCAGGAATATAATATTTTACACCTTTGAACATGTAACCAGAACAAGATAGTAATTTTATATTTAGTATAAATATCTGAAACGTCATATAAAACATGGCGCCTTTCAACCATTTACAACAGTTATGCCCTTTTCCAAAATAGGAAGAAAATTAAAATTATGTATCTTATTAAATAAATGTCTACTTAATTATCGTTTCCTTTTTCGAAAGGACCACAACTCTTGTTGTTCTTGGTTGACCAGCATCATATTTCACATTTTGATAGGCATAAGGCCATTATAAATTAATTACTAGATTCTCATCCAATTTTTTCTTAAAAAGTGGGAGATGGGTGAAGATTTTATTTTTTATTATTTTTATTTTTTTTATAAATATTTTCAAAACTTGCGGGTCTTAATTCTTAATAATTTCTTAACATGTTAATATGGTTATACATTTAGAGTAAAGATTGAATTGATGCAAGATTTCAGCGTGAATGCAAATAAAATTTGCTTTCAGTATCGCCGAGTGTCCCTCCAGTGAGTAAACATGAAATGGTCGTATAAATCTAAATAGCATTACAGAAGTGTGATAAATACAATGTGCAGTAATTTCTACTAATGTACTTTATCTATATTTTATAGTTATAAATAATGAATAATTAACCATACCTATGAAATACAAAATAAAAACAGCTGTAGATAAAATGAAAGTGCACCCCACATCCAGCAGTGGCGGGCAGGTGTCACAAATACAGGCAAGAAATCACAATTTTTTCTCTTATATTTTTCATTCTTAAGGACATAAGCTGTTTTTTAAAATATTAAAAAAAAATTTGATTTGAAATTAATTTCATACCCCAGATTTTCTACCAAACAAGAGATTATATAGTTGGAAACGCGGACTAGGACATTAGTTTAACCCTTTGCTCTATAAGCATTTTCTTGGACTCTTCCAAATTGAAAACATTAATTCATCATGTATCAGCAATGGGTGAATTATGTTTAAATTAAATGACAGAGTGGAAAACAGTGCAGGAAGTGTTCAGATTGCTAGTAATGAGCAATCTGAACTCTTCCTGCACTGTTTTCAAAAGTCTTCTGTGATTGGTGTGGGAAAACGCGTATCTATGGAGTAAAGGGTTAAACTTATTTATTTTACTTCGATTGTGAAACAAAGTATCACAATATAGACAAAATCACGCTCGAAGTCTTCCTCGGCAGAACCAGTACTTAGCATATGTGGAAAAAGTGTCTTGGTCAAGAACACCACATAGCTGCAGCAGAGGATCGAGGGTCATGGGTTGAGTGCTCTACCAATAGACCATGGGCTCCACTAGGCCATTGTAACCTTGACCATCAACACTTGATCTATTTTAATAACTAATATTACAATTCCAAACTGTCGACTGTTGAGATCACAACATATGATTGCCTTTTCAATCAATTTTCGATAACTTTTAATCATTTGAACACCACCAACTACTGACTGAAAAAGAGAAAATGATGCAAACATGTGCCTAGACTTTCTTGGCTGCAATTGTGACGCTGTAGCTAATTGGGTGTAAAATTGGGAGTATTATAAATATAAACAAGGTTCATATATGCAAAAACTTCAAGCAAGCAGGCAGGCGGTGGCATATCATGAACAGAACCTGTTCAATCTTTGCTTCTTCAGCTTCCTTGAGATCATCCTTGGATTTTGAATCGCGATCCTTATCCGATTTGTCCTTAGAAGATCTTTTTCCGAACTTGCCGAAAAATCCACCACTTCTCCTATCCTTCTCCTTGTCTTTGCTCTAAATATTTCAGCAAAACATTAATAAAAATCAAGTGCCCCCTAAAAAATGGATTTGAAATGAGAGTAATGTAGTACTGAAAACACTTAAAAGATTGAAATGAACTCTTCCATTTCTAGAATTTATACATATATATACAGTTTTGAAATAATAGTATTACTTTCATCAATGACATTACATTTTCTAATGTCTACAAGTGCATGTAATAAATTATATTAATAAATAAAAAAAATTCACTGAAAAAACAACAACAAATTTATGAATATTTCACATTTCGTGACAAATATAAGGCATAATAGCATATCCTTATGATTGAATTACAACAAGCATGTTTAAAAATTATAGACCATTAGATTCTGAAATGAAGGTTAATAATCACACCTTTTGTGGCGAGGTTTCTAGGCTGGTTTCCATCACAGCTCCTGTCTGGCTATTGCCCTGTCACGGAAATATGAAACTACATTTCTAGAAACTGCATGCAAATAAATAAACATAACAATGAATACAGATGGATGAAAAAACAAAATATTTCGAGAGACTAGTGAAAGTAACACTCATGTCTGCAGAGTTCACTTTATATGTCAACCAAGATAGATATCAGGGGATAAGTTACAGATAAAATATACTTAAATATTTTAGATAACAAAAAAAAAAGAAAAAAAGAGTAATAAAATCAATTTTGAATAGGATATTTCAGGTATGCAGGCCTATACATTGACAATGCTTTTGACTGAATAAATGTTATTGACGGCTGGATTGTAAACGTTTGGGACAATAAGAATAAATTAGACAAAAAAAAACCAGTAGATTCAGCAAAGATTAAAATTCTGTCACTCATAAAAGCTGTCTTAATCAGTAATCAGTATAGAGAGTATAGGTAGAATAAAAACTCCAAGTGATGAACAAAATTTTGAAAATCCTGCTTTCACAAAGTATCTTATTTTAAATATGTACATCTAGTTAAAAGTGCCAATGTGGTTATCTCTCCAAAACAAGTTACAGCAAAAATTATCCTGGACATATTGTTTTCATTACATTGGAAAGAAAATTTAAAGTATAAATTAAATAAGGCTTAAATAGATAAAAATAGCTGCAAGCAGTTTGTGCCAAGTACAAGAAGACAATGAATACATGTAGTCAAACCAGTGGCCACCTCTATTAAGCAACCACTTGCCACAGTTTTTAATTATCATTTTTATAATTTTAGTTTTAATTAAACTGTATTAAGCAGCAACCTGTTTTAAGGGGGGTCATTTTTTGCTCTTTCCCTTAAGTGGCTGCTTAAGACAGGTTTGACTGTATACTATGCTATCTTGGTTGATATATAAGTAACCCAGCTACTACATGGTTCTGTGGCCACACTTACTTGCTCCAACACTTCAGCGTCAGGTTCCATTTCATCTATTGCTGTTTCTTGACCTTTGCCCTAGAAAGACAATTTAAGCAATTAACTAGTGATGGGAATTATTGGTATCAATCAGTTTGGTTCAACCAATCTATAATCGATCAATAGGTTTTTCTGAAAAATTACCCTTAACTGGGCATTGAAAATATAAAATCTGAACATTTTATCATTACTATGTTATTTTATATTGTATCAATTTAAATTAAAATTGTCAATGAAATATGATTAAACTAAACAATTATTTAATTATTTTGTTGTATTTCTCATTGCCAATATAATAAATAATGAGCTAAATGTATTTCATTTCTCCTGGTGTGACTTACTTTATAACAGATTAACATCCTGCGACAGATTTGACGAACAAAATATGACCACAAGATGAACTTAAGTAAAACATTGTTTATGGTACAAAAGCGGCTGGGAGCTATTCAACAATGTTTAAAACAGTAACTTTGAAAGCACATGGAATAAGGCAAACCTGATGTTTCTTTTTCTCTTTTTCCAAACGTTTTCTTTCCTTTTCTTCTTCTTTCCTTTTCCTCTCCTCTTCTTTCTTTCTTTTCTTTTCATCTTCCTTTTCTTTCTTTCCCTTCTTGCCCCCCTCTGCAACCACTGCAGCATCTGCATTGTAGCCTGGTGGACCCTCCATTGTTGGCTAAATAAATGTATGATTTAATATTTTTCATTTATTTTTGGTGCTCAGTCACTCCATTGTTGGCTAAATAAAGATACAATTTAATATTTTACATTTATTTATGGTGTTCAGTCACTCCATTTAAGCTAAATAAATATACAATTTAATATTTTACATTTATTTATGGTGTTCAGTCACTCCATTTAAGCAAAATAAATATAAAATTTAATATTTTACATTTATCTATGGTGTTCAGTCACTCCATTTAAGCTAAATAAATATAAAATTTAATATTTTACATTTATTTATTGTGTTCAGTCACTCCATTGTTGGCTAAATAAATATACAATTTAATATTTTACATTTATTTATGGTGTTCAGTCACTCCATTTAAGCTAAATAAATATAAAATTTAATATTTTACATTTATTAATGGTGTTCAGTCACTCCATTGTTGGCTAAATAAATATAAAATTTAATATTTTACATTTATTTATGGTGTTCAGTCACTCCATTTTGGCTAAATAAATATACAAGTCAACATTTTACATTTATTTATGGTGTTCAGTCACTTTCATGGCTTTCATTCATATTCAAACATTTCCTGTGTCTTTTTGAGACAACATTTATTGTTTATTATAAATTTAAACTATTCACTTATTTAGTTATTTATGGTGTTCAGAAAACTGTTTTTGTGTCTATATGGGACAACATCATGCCGCAGACACACAGTAAAATAACTTGCCCGTAACTTGCCCCAGCACATTATACAAACATCAATCATCCAGACCAAAAACTTCAGAAAGTTTGCCAGTTACTCGCAGAAGAACCGTGGTTCTACTCAGATTCATTCCGAGGACTTCCTCCACCTTTAAAACTTGACATGACATAAATATAACCTGTCATGTGTTGAAATGGTGTTAAACCCCATTTAAAAAATGCAATAATAAACATTTTGCTTTTAAAATACTGAAATCTACATTAAATTATGTCCCTTGGACCTGTGTGATTAATAACCAAATAAACCATTTAGACATCTGAGTAATCGTTTGCCTGCTGTTATAATTGTTTCTCCACCTTAGTGCTCCATAACTCTACACAGTAGATATATATATATATATATAATACCAGATATATGATGTTCGAGTATGATATATTTGTACTCCTTTTATCAATTATACTTTGTCACCATTCTTAAATTATTTAATGCCTCCACTGCTTACAAATTATAAAACAAAATACAGTCGGGGTCCCGTTATAACAAGGTTGCTGGGATCCATGGAATAAAGCCGAAATATAAATATCTGTAGGTGCACTGCGATACACTACTTGGTAATACTTTAACTGGTCAAGGTACCGTAAACAAACACATAACAATAAAATTATAATTATAATTCCTTATAACAATAAAAAGTTGTTATCAAATCAGTCTGAATTATCAAGGTGTAATTGAGGTTCAATTACATGGTCAGTTTTGAAAATTGTAACAAACTCGCAAACACATAGCGATTTAGACAAGATTTTTTATCAATTATTACACGGAGTTTAAATAAATTTGGTTGTAAACATCAATTTCAAATTTGGGAGCCATAGAAAAACTGCATTATAACGAGTTTCGCATTATGTCAGACCGCGTTATAATGAGACCCCGAGTGTAGTTTTAAATCTGTGTCCTACCTCATCTCCAGGTTTATGATCAACCTTGTCTGCTGAATCTTGCCCCACAGGTGCCGACTGATACATGCCGTCTCTTCCAAGTGTTGAAGCATCACCATCTCGACCAATTTCAGCTGTGGCGTTTGGATCACCTTCCATGTTAGCCCGTTTGTCGTTTTCATCATAAGGCAGTCTTTGCTGATTACCCCCTGAGATACATACAAAACAATCATAGTATAATTACCAACACTTTGTGTTAAAATAATAATAGATATTGTCCAGGAAAGGTAACTCATTGATTTTTCTTACCAAAAAATCAGTTTTATTTAAATTCAATTTAATTTTCATTCCCAGAAATGTTGATGAAATCCTTCTCTAGCAATAAGCAGCAGGGGGAGGGGGAGAATTGGATCCCAGATTGGAGGATGCTGGGTTTGATCTCCCATCATAGCCATTTGCTGTGCTTATGTGCAAAACACTTTATCTGCATAAATGCTAAGTAATGATGTTACCCAGGAGGACATTCAGCAAGATTTGTAAAAGTTGTAAGTCCTTGCTTCACATTCAATGCAAAACAATTAAGTAAACTAAAGTAATGTGTAACAATGTCAAGACAAAATAATGTGGTTAAACAAACATGAGAATAAACAAACACCTAAAGAACAATATCAAAAAGCGAAGTAACATTATGCTGGCGGGTATGTTGACCATCTAAAGCGCTGAAAACCTCTAGAGATATTGCTTTGAAAAACGAATTCATTAAAAATGATACATTTTTTTTTTTCCAAAATGAATCTAATACCTGTTAAAATTCATAATTCTAGCGAGATGTGCTATATGTTCTCAATTAACTAACCCCGTAAATTTTATCAAACCCAAATAATCACCCCTCTTTTGCAAGAGTATGTATCATAGAATTGAGGCAATATATGCTTGTCAAATAGATGAGAAGTATTGTGAAATTGACTTAAAACCCAGCAGTTGATCTGCCGCGCACCTTCACACCTCCCAAATGGCTATAGATTATTCTCTTTCTGCACCCCAACTTGTATATGACCTCTTAGAAATCATGATTTGTTCCCCAACAATATACAGAAAATTTACCGAAAATATATACCAGCCCCACAAACACTAAAAATTTTGATTTTGAATGGCAAGAAATGCGAAGTTGGGCATTAACAAAAATGGGTGTTACCTATCAACTAACCATCTTGTCGGTTTGACTTTTGGAGTTTATACAATCATATTTTTCATAAAGAGCTACGGAAAGTGTTACTCGTGTACTCACCTTCTCCTGCATTTTTCATCTTATCAGGATGGTGCACAAGAGATCGACGTTCAGCAGTTCTGGCAATGTGGGGCTCCTCACGGGCGGCATGTTCAGCAGCTTTTCGGGCTTGGTGGGCGGTTCTTCCTGAATATCGGAATCGTGAGTTGAAGCGTGGAAACAAAGTATCAGAGTTAGGTCCATCTCCATCTTTTAATCTGTTGGAATAAAACCAGAGATTCTAAGGAAGTTTGATATTTAAAATACGTTTATGTTTCATGTCAATATGTACAGCTGTGTTAGATAATTGACCCAATGCAGGCTGTCAATCAAACAAGTCAATAATCCAATTAGCACCCGCTATTGGTTGCCATGTCACCAATGTTAAGTAACTGAATAGAAACTATCAGCTTGACATCTGTCTTGCCCCTGCCTGCCCAAACATCAGTCTAATAATTTGGTTTTGGAAATCTGTTAACAATGCTGAAACTAAACACTACAAAACAAACTTACCTGAAGAAGGCATGATGCTCGACACAAGTTTTCCACAACCGTTTTGCTAATTTATGGTTTTCACATCTGAAACCCATGGTTCGTTCATGTGGCTCAAACTGAAACAATAAAATGATGATGTTAACTATAGAATGCCGAAGGGCTCAAAAACAACTTTGCAACTGACCCTCGGTTAAGTCAGGTGACATTTTGTTTTAATATGCACCTGACCATACAAATTTCACTCATTCAAATATTTTAGTTTACATCTGATTATTTCTTCTTTTTTTTTTAATGGGGTTTAACCTCAATTTCGACACATTTCTGGTTATATTTGGCATGGTCAGGTCTTCAAATTTCTTATAAAAGCTACTCGGCCTCCCTTTCCATAATTTTTAATTGAATGCTTAAAATCAAAGAAATATTGAGTTCAGTTTCTTAAATCTTACTTGTCCTGACCAAATGTTCACTCGTCATGGCGAGCGGACGAGTGGAATTTTCCAGCCCTGATGGTGGAGGAAGACCTCAGAGTGAATCTGAGTAGAAGAACCGTTCTTCCACAAGTAACTGTCAAACTTTCATGCATGAAGTCTTTGGAACGAGCGCGACTCCAACCTACAACCTCAGCGGTGAGAGGTAAGTTATCTTGAGATGGCGCCTTAGACCACTGAGCAAAGGAGGACCCTGGAGACTTCTAAATTTGGTTAGTTTAAGAATACAAATCCTTAGTTATCATTATTACTTTTTACAAGACTGACAGCATTTAAAATCAATTGTAATAAATTGATACTAAAATATAGAAATACATAAAGTGTGAATAAATTTGAACTATTCAACCTTTGTTTTCATTAACTTTATTCTATTATTTAAATGAAAAATGAAAAAGACATTTACTTACCTCCCCTGGGCGGACTTTAATGTAAAAGTTATTCCTTTTGTAAGATAATTTTAGAATTTTTGGCCACACAAATCGGTTAATCCTAAGTCTGTCTTTATATACAAGTATTCCATTAGCACAGATGCCCAGGGAAATATCCTTAGAGTCAGAATCCTGAAAAATGCAAAATTAACAATAAATAACATGCGTATTTAACATGTGTATTTAAACAACATAAAAAAGGTATAAAATACCTAACCAGGTAACAGTTTCAACAACAAAAAGATTGCATCCTGGATTTGAAAGTAAATGTATTTTTGGTATTAAATTTCATATTAAGTTTTATTGCTGGAGAAATATCTCAGAATAAATCTGAGTAGAACCACCGTCCTCTCCCTTAGGTAACTGGCCAACTTTCAGACAAAGTTTTTGGAGTGGGCAGGACTTAAACCTAAGACCTTAACTGTGAGAGATAAGTAATCTTGAGGCAGCATCTTAAATCACATGGCATCAGTGGACCCACTATTAAGATACTAAAATAAAGTCAATGCGCAGAAAAAATTAGACTTTTATTACTTCACTGAACTTAACATAACCATATAGCATGTTTATATCTGGGTTGTTTGTTGATTAACAGATTAGGTGCCTCTTTCATGGCTTCAGCATCATCAATTAATGAAACTGAAAGCAGTAAAACTACCTTATATATGGACCCATACATCAACACGTCACTTCACACTGCCTATACACTGTGCTGATGAACAACTGTTTAATTAATGAAAGTATCTGCTATACTAAAATGAGTGTCGTCAAGAACTGTTTACAGATAAATACAAACCTTTGCGTCATGTATATCTACACCGTACATAGCTAATTTCTTGGTATTTTACAGATAAATACAAACCTTTACGTCATGCATATCTACACCGTACATAGCTAATTTCTTGGTATTTTACAGATAAATACAAACCTTTGCGTCATGCATATCTACACCGTACATAGCTAATTTCTTGGTATTTTACAGATAAATACAAACCTTTGCGTCATGCATATCTACACCGGACATAGCTAATTTCTTGGTATTTTACAGATAAATACAAACCTTTGCGTCATGCATATCTACACCATACATAGCTAATTTCTTGGTATTTTACGGATAAATACAAACCTTTGCGTCATGCATATCTACACCATACATAGCTAATTTCTTGGTATTTTACGGATAAATACAAACCTTTGCGTCATGCATATCTACACCGTACATAGCTAATTTCTTGGTATTTTACAGATAAATACAAACCTTTGCGTCATGCATATCTACACCGTACATAGCTAATTTCTTGGTATTTTACAGATAAATACAAACCTTTGCGTCATGCATATCTACACTGTAATAGCTAATTTCTTGGTATTTTACAGATAAATACAAACTTTTGCATCATGCATATCTACACCGGACATAGCTAATTTCTTGGTATTTTACAGATAAATACAAACCTTTGCATCATGCATATCTACACCATACATAGGTAATTTCTTGGGATTTTAGAGATAAATACAAACCTTTGCATCATGCATATCTACACCGGACATAGCTAATTTCTTGGTATTTTACAGATAAATACAAACCTTTGCATCATGCATATAGATCTACACCATACATAGCTAATTTCTTGGTATTTTACGGATAAATACAAACCTTTGCGTCATGCATATCTACACCATACATAGCTAATTTCTTGGTATTTTACGGATAAATACAAACCATTGCGTCATGCATATCTACACCATACATTGCTAATTTCTTGGTATTTTACAGATAAATACAAACCTTTGCATCATGCATATCTACACCATACATTGCTAATTTCTTGGTATTTTACAGATAAATACAAACCTTTGCACATGTATATCTACACCATACATTGCTAATTTCTTGGTATTTTACAGATAAATACAAACCTTTGCGTCATGCATATCTACACCATATATAGCTAATTTCCTGGTATTTTACAGATAAATACAAACCTTTGCATCATGCATATCTACACCGTACATAGCTAATTTCTTGGTATTCTCTAAGAAATGAGCTTCAGCCACAGTTGGTGATTGACCCCTGAAAGTAACAAAATATTCTCGTTCATACTTCACACCAAGAGCTAAGATAAACAGCATCTGTAATGTTAACCTTTTCTTCCATCTATTTAATTATTATTCTTAATAGTCTGTGCCAAAAACTTTCTACTAGAGACATTCCAAAATTACAAAGTCAAAATTCAATTTGTAAATAAATGAAGACCTTAAATTTACATAAGTTTTATTTTCTAAATTTTTATTATTTAATAATAATTTTATTCAGTTTCAGCAAAGATACTATGTTAAATTATCCCATCATCTTGCTCAGATTGTTTCTTTTCAATATAAAGCCAAAGAAATAGTCAGACTATACCTTTCTTTGAAATTTTTTTATTATTTGATAATTACTTTATCAAGAGTCAGCAAAGAAACTACATTAATTTCTCCTAACATCTTGCTCAGATTGTTGCATTTCAATATAAAGTCAAAGAAATAGTCGGGCTATATGTTTGAAAAACATCTGTAAACCGGTTAAAGATGTCATAGACTTGGTCTTTGACTGCTATAATGTTTATGATGTAGTGAAAGATCAGTAACCTAATGTCCCCTTCATCATTTACTTTTTTGTGACGTTATTTTTTTGACAAAACTATTTATTCAAGAAAAAGCCTAAAATCATTTATCAGGAATCAAGCAATTATGAAAATGTTGATGTCCATCCAACCAACAGCACTTCAATCAAGCACCAGCGATATATTAGTTATGTATAAAGATGGGAACTTACTTATGATGTTTGTGTAGTTCTGCAATTTTTTCTAATAGTTCTGGTTGCTGCGTAGGTGCGAAATCAAAGTCATGTAAATATTCTATGCCATGGCCAAACTCTATAGGGTCCCAGTCCCCTAGTTCTGCCTGAACTGTGTATGACCCCAGCAGAGCGTATGTGACAAAAGAACATGGCAATCTGAAACAAATAGACAAAACCATGATAAAACAAGTTATATTGAAACAAATAGTCAAAACTGTGATAAAACAAGTAATATTGAAACAAATAGTCAAAACTGTGATAAAACAAGTAATGTTGAAACAAATAGCCAAAACAGCGATAAAATAAGTAATATTGAAATAAAAAGCTAAAACCGCGATAAAACAAGTAATATTGAAACAAATAGCCAAAACTGTGATAAAACAAGTAATATTAATTCAAATTATAACCATAACATGACAATATATTTGCTGATAACTGAGAAAAGTTGTTGAATAAACAATACTGAACTAAATAAGTTTCAATATAAAATATTCACTTTTCTTAGTTTTTGAATTACAAATCTACTGCGACTAATTTACATAATTTGTAATGCAGACTTCTGTTAGAAAGGATCGATTTATGAGAATCTATGCTCTATCAGAGAATCTGAATTATGCTCTATCAGAGAATCTGAACTATGCTCTATCAGAGAATCTGAACTATGCTCTATCAGAGAATCTGAATTATGCTCTATCAGAAGATTATGCTCTATCAGAGAATCTGAACTATGCTCCATCAGAGAATCTGAACCATGCTCTATCAGAAAATCTAAATTATGCTCTATGAGAGAATCTAAACTATGCTCTATGAGAGAATCTGAACTATGCTCTATCAGAGAATCTGAATTATGCTCTATCAGAGAATCTGAACTATGCTCTATCAGAAAATCTGAACTATGCTCTATCAGAGAATCTGAACTATGCTCTATCAGAGAATCTGAATTATGCTCTATCAGAGAATCTAAACTATGCACTATCAGAGAATCTAAACTATGCTCTATCAGAGAATCTGAACTATGCTCTAATGATATCAATGAATGAATTCCTCTAATTCTTAAGCATACTTGCAATGGCAACAAACTGAGTTTGGATACCAGTAATTGTTGCACATCACTTGACTGCCAGGAATGTAATAGCAGTGCTGCACATCCACTTAAATCAGATCTAAAATATGACGGGATTACTATCTGACAGTCAGAGAAGTTTTACATTAACCTTCATTCTCAAGTGAATTTCCTAGACTCAAGCTTACCTTCAAATGTGTCTGATGCTCTGAGACACATAAGGCCATTACAAATTAATTTCTAGATTATCATCCAATTTTTTTCTTAAAAAGGGGGACGGAAGGAGGATTTTACTTATATTAAATTTAAAAAGAAAAAAAAATTACTAAATTTTTTTTTTATAAAAATAAAAAGGGGCAGGGTGGCATGAAAATTAGACAGCGGGCGGGGATGATAATCTAGCAATTATTTATTATGGTCTAATAAAGAAAAAACACTCAGATCATGTTATGACACAATGGCTTTCTCAGTAGGAAATGGGATTTCTGGAACTCCCACATTCATCCCTTTCTCTAGGGCAAGTTTCCAGGAGCACTCCTGTGTCACTGATGTATCTCATTTAATTAACTTGTATTCATTAGAATGGAGACTGGGGTCAGTAGAGCAAAAATGTGGATAGGAAGTGTTGTCATGGAAACCAACAAAAACAATACAATGTACTTAGCTTTTGGAAAACAGACACGTACTAGTTAGAAGTCAATAAAGAATGAATAATAAATGAATGTTTACTTTCCATTGAAGATATCCACTCGAAGCTGCAAGCACAGCTGGTATCTTGTAATGTCTTCCTTCAGGGACATAGGATCTGGTGGGTAAAACTTTACTTGGAATTCGAACACCCATGTTCCTCCTGAAAATACACAATGAAAGCACTTGTCATTTAAGTGTAATACAAGTGTTGTATGGAAATGACTTATACAAGTACAAGCAATTAGCTATATGTTACTGATCATTCAATTCAGCTTTTACCGAACCCTTAGTGCTTTTTGTTGTTGTTTTTTCATGTTTTTGTGTTTGTAACTTTTCAGTATTGGAGCTTAATATAGATTATATATATATATATATATATATATATACACCTTGTTTATGCTTTGATACAAAAATAGTCAGACCATTTGACTTGACAGTCTCTCATATTTACAAGTAAGTTCCCAGATGAATGTACACAGATGTCATGTCTGTCTGTCTGTCTGTCTGTCTGTCTGTCTGTCTGTCTGTTTGTGGTTTGGCACCTTTATTCAACATCTAAGACTTGAAGGAGCAGGGATATAAACTCACGACCGACCCCTGGATTGACAGTCAGATGTGCATTAATGACTAATTTCACCCCGGGATTTTTTTTTGACCAGCGGCTACTATGGGTTGGGATCTACCATTAAAAACATTTTTTTGTTTTAATAATGAAGTTTAATTAGGCACAAAACACAATTTTTTTACTTTTCAATAGTCTACATTGTTGGGTCTCATTAACAAATAATGCAGTCTATTTTTCATTAAAAACTGAATATTCATCACAGATCATCACAAGTTTGCCCCTTCAAACCCCTTTTACTTTGGAAATCCAACCTTCCACTCAAAAAATAAGACATTCTAGGCTAATGTTACAAAAGGAACCTGTAGCTGCAGCAAAAAGTGAACAGTTTACTGACTAACTTAAAAACATGTTGACCTAGTTAAATTCTGAGGCGGAAAGTATGCAGCTAGTCTAGATTTACAAATCATATAGCCTTCACTATATTGACAAATATGAGAAAGTAAACAGATACTAGTACTGATATTACAGTTATATTACCTTGTGTTGTGAATGAGATTATAGTCAACCACAAAATCAATCAGCTCGTAAATCTAGACCTGGTTGCACTTATTTAGCTATATTACAGAGATGTAACAGCTTTGAAATATATTGTGCTTTTTTATATATGATTTTATTTTTATTTCCAATTTCCAATAGGCACACAGGCTCATCTGGTACATGTATACACAGATATATGACAGACAGTGGTTTATTAAAGATATTAATTTACATATGATACAAAAGTGTATGCTACCATCAGTCAGTTCAAGTATATCATATTGCACACAAACCATAGAAACATGGGCTTCGTAATGCTGTCACGGCCAGCCATGTTGAGTCATACCTGATTATAAATGCATAGTTGCATACTGTTATGTCTTTATGTTTTGGATTCTATAGAATTTTACATATCATTTCATAGAAGTGTCACAAAATTCACAGATTATAAAACAAAATAGCTTACCCAGTACTCACTTCTTAGAAAAAGACGCGAAGTTTGAGCATGGACAGCCGTAAAAGGGGGTATGCCAGGTATTTGAAAAATACTTAATTTCACCATTGACAGGCAGTTATAGCAACAATTACGCTTTATGTTAACACAATTTTGATGTAAGATAAGAAGCATAAAGTCGGATCAGGTTGACTTTGACTACAACAGCTTGTATGAAAGATACATCACACATGATGAGGCAAATTGTGATGACATTATGCACAATCACATGTCCCCATTGCTGCAAAGTAGCTCTTATTATGCAAAGTGAGCAGTTTTGGGGGATAGCCGAGTGTGTGTGTGCCTTCATGTCTGTGAAATGATTCAACATTTATGTTAATTGTTTGCTGATATTCCTGTGGTGTCATCAGAATGTTCCAACTTTTTCATTGTTTAAATGTCAGAATGTTGGTTTGCAGGTACACTGTGGTAATGAGGAACCTGCAGCCAAAGAGCCAGACAGTGATATAGACAGAACCTCATTATTTATATATTGTTTTAATGGATTAAAACTCTCTGTCTCAAACATGACAGATTATGTATGGTTTATTCAGTTTTGTTTGTGGAGGAAGAACTCCGATTCAGAGTAGAATCATCGTCCTTGCCCAAGTTATGATCAAATTTTTTCGTTCATATTAAGTTTCTTTGTACTCGAACCCATGACTTCAGTGGGGAGATGTAGGCATGATTAGATGACAATGCCTTGGACCGTGTAGGGCCCTCACAATACATATATCATACTGAACGCAACAGCTAACACACAACAGTTAACTTTTGTCTTAAATATCTTTATCAAAATATTAATTAGTGTTATCAAAATTTATGTTCAACATAAACAGACAAATATGTATTTATCTGACATAGCAGTCATCTTTCTAATTCAATTCTATATTTCAAGGAAATTACTTGGATACATTTTGAGAAAATACAAAAAAAATGTCAAGAATATAAAATGTCAGGTGGCGGGTTGGGCTGTTCCATTCAGTATATAATATAGTACACATTTGTAAAAATTATACAGTAATTAACCCTTTACTTCATAGACGCCTTTGGACACCTCTAATATAGATGCCTTTGGACACCCAATATAGACACCTTTGGACACCTAATATAGATGGCTTTTGAATTATTGGGTGAATTATGTTTGTATTAACTGACAGTGGAAAACAGTGCAGGAAGTGTTCAAATTGCTCGTTACGAGCAATCTGAACTCTTCCTGCACTGTTTTCAAAGGCCTTCTGTGATTGGTGTAGAAAAACGCATATCTATGGAGTAAAGGGTTAAACTTATGCATAGTTCTGATTATCAACCCCAGATAATCAATGCTACATTCAATAGGTATTTGGTGAAACTGTAATATGGCAATGCTCTACTTGTTTCTGTAAGATACATGATGTGGTGGCCAACTAATGCATGTCAGTAACTTGGGCCAGCTAGGAAGACATATTAAAATACCTATTTACCAGTTTGGGGTAGAAGACTTGTGTCTGCACCAAGCTATGGCCACGCAACAGTTCAATTTGATTGATTGATTGAATATTTAGTGTCATTTTTATGCCATATGCCAGTTAATCTAACCACTGTTTCCTTGGATTAACCAGTACTCGAGCACACCCCATCTCCCCAAGTAACTGATAACTTTCTCACTTGAATCAGTGGTGAGAGACGAATGATAATGAGACACAATGTCGTATGTCAATCATCATGGAGACTGTTGCCGGGCGGGGATTCGAACTCATGACCCCTGGATTGATAGTCAGACGCATAACCGACTAACTTATCGGGCCTGGCTAGTTCAATTTGAATTGGGATAATTTGTTAGAAGTGAATTAGTTGAACATCATTATGCAATTAAACTGTAAAACATGAAAACTCCACCTGCTTGGATAGAAATATGAGGCACTAAAACTGCTATAAACAATGTATATACATGTAATTTGCTAATAGCTGTATCTGCCTGCAGTACTTCAAATTAAAGTACTTTTTCATCAAGATTAAACATGCAAGCAAACCCAGATTTATTTTCACTATGTGTTTGGTGGGGGTGGTATCTGGATTTACACAGTGAGTCAGTCTAAACAAATATAAAATGTTCTACTTGACAATGATAACAGAAAGGTCCCAATTATAACTTTAAAAAAAAAAAACGCAAAAAAAAAAATGGAATGAAAAAAGTTCAGCAGCCGTAGCATATGAAATCCAGCCAATTTTCGGAGCCATAACCTGGGCTGACCCCTGAGCGATACTCACTGCACTAGCTCATTCCGTATAGTACTTTTTATAAACAATAAATCACTTAAGCCCAATTGCAGAAATACAAAGAAAACACACACTTTGAAAAAAAAAATACAAACATATCAAATTTTCATGAAAGAAATTAAAACTGCAGAAATATAAATAAAATAAAGCATGCATGTACCATTTACAATAAATTAAAAACATATCTTCATTGTGCAAAAGTCTGTAATTAACCACTTCATTGCCTAGATGCATTAAAATGAAAAAAAATCAAATGAGAGACTGGGTGTTTCTAACAAAGATGTCAAAACAATGACAAACCAAACAGATGACGAATCCAGAAATCACCAACAATCATCTCCCCATGTGCTCTCATACATTTCTATAATGACTTCAGTCTTAAGACAGATAAAAAACTGACATACTGTGTAACTGGACAATAATCATACATTGGATAACATCAACAGTTTTGGTCTGCCAGAATTATATCAATTACTTCACAGTTATGACTAACAAACTGACATTTCCTTCTTTCATGGAAAATGAAAGAACCATTGGAAAATTAATACAAGTTCATCCCTGAAGGCCAACTATGTATAATGTTAACTCTGACCAGAATATGAATGGTACCATCTATGCAAACAACACATGAAGAATTGAGAAGTGGATGCCCATAAATCCCCCCCCACCAACACACACCCAATAAAATCAGCCTTTACAGCAATGGAGAAATGGCTACAGGGCTTCCAAGAACTTTAATCTGCAAGATAATCCAGAAACCAAAAGGTGTTGTAGAGTTATGTAAACCCTTCAATTCAACATACACATACATCATGGCTGTTTATCTATATTTGCATAATTTTCAACGCGGATTAAAGCTAAACACCCACTTCCTGTACTTCAAAATTGCTTTTTATCCCAGCACATAAAGCGTTTTGCCATCTTGTCTGCAAATCACGTTCCAGCTAAATATTTGATTTCTTTAAAACTGTAAATGCGTTTCATCTTCACTGCACTTATCAAGGCCGGCAACATTCAAGGAGATCTGCTATATGCAGATGTTCTGATTGTTTAGAGGGAAGGCGTGGTGCGGAATATGTAATCTATCAAGGCTGGATTGGAACATCTCACCAAGACCGTGATTTATAAAAAAAAAATTCAAACTGTCTACAGATTATGTGATGCATGTGTTGTTTACTGATAATACATGTTGCCTTACACTTGTGCACATGTATTATAGATGTTATTGGGGAGTCAGTCCCAAAAATAATTCACTGTAACAGAGACATGTTTTAGAATAGTTAATAATAACACTACTAAAATAATAACACTGTCAAAAACTACCCCCAGTGACCGGTGGCAGTGAGTAGAAAATCATATGGGAGATTGTGGGGACAATTTAGGCTAGTCTACCACATTTTTATGTTGCAATGACTAGCAGGATATGGCTGTTACTGACACTAGCCCTGTGTCATTCAGTATATCGGTTGTCATGCCAGGTCTCTGTGGCATGGTCAGCTCTGTTACATAATTTACAGAGCTGGGCTGTTATAAACCCATGACATATTGTTTATTTTAACCTTGTGTTACATCACTTCCGATTCATCGTGTGATTTTTTCCATATAACTGGGCTCTTATATATAAATTGCTGCAGTATTTTCCCACTTGCTCAAATAATTAAACGACATTGATTTGTCATGGTTAAATGACGTATGTCACATGATTTTTTTCGTGTTCCTTAAAGAGGTGTTCTGTTAAATAAATGGTTAATATAGACTTTTCCTGAGTAACATGATAAAACCAACTTTATATTAATTTCATACTCATTTATTATTGAATTTATTAACTCATTGGGAAAAAAAATGATATAATGCTCGGTAGAGCCTCGCATTATATATTTTTGTCCACTCGTTTAATAATAAATTCAATAATAAATAAGCACTATGTAAGAACCTCTATACATGTGATACCAGTAACTGTGAAAGCAAACCTAAACTTCGTAACCATTCAAAACTGATACCAATCATTTATCCCTTCAAACTGGATAAAAACAGTCTTGAGATGCTTGACTTTAAGCCAATAAAATGAACTGGCCACCTCAACGAAGTCAAACAAGGATTGCCTAGTTTGTCAATATATCTAGCCAGTTGGTCCAACCAGGTGATAATTTCCTGATAAACAAACACTCAACCGCAACTATGTTTACTGACTGATTCATCCCGCAGCCAATATATGCCCATGTAACAATTTTCAGGATAACATTTTCTCTTCTCAATAAACATTAACACATGTATAATTTATATGACCATTAATTGTAATTGTTCCATAATATTCTGCTCTGTATGTGCAAGGTATTGGGTTCAATCCAGCATTTAAATCATGTTTATGTTAACCAGAGGGCCCTAAATCACTCAGCTGTGGCAGAGGAGGCAATGCTAAGGAAGGCCAATACTTCAAGACATTTAAAGGTCTGGGCTCACGAAGTCCCACTAATGGCCCTGTAAAATGCAATTCTTTTAAATACTTAATTTTCAGTAATGCTAACTGTATTCGTATTAAATACACTTCATTCTTTAAAATACATACATTTTTATTTTTTTTTAATTTCATGTTTTTCTATTCATATAATGACCCCCAAAGGCGATTAATATTAAGGAAAATGCTATTTCCCCCAAATTTTGTCCTATTTTTTGCATATAAATATTTTTTTTTATAATGAAGACATTCTTGCCACACAACAATATTTACTCTGG
Organism: Panopea generosa; assembly: GCA_029582155.1. Classification (NCBI taxonomy): domain Eukaryota; kingdom Metazoa; phylum Mollusca; class Bivalvia; order Adapedonta; family Hiatellidae; genus Panopea; species Panopea generosa. The sequence continues at coordinate 29,264,546 of CM055901.1, read as the reverse complement.
TCATTGTCTAGTACACTCTAAGTAATATGAGTAAATATTTCCTTGCGGGAAGAGTACCTTCACTGTTTATACCATGATATATTTACATAAAATGGCTTAAAATGTAGGAAAATTGCATGTTGTTGATGTTTGTGTACACTTTAATAATATATTACTAAGCGAAAAATGTAAAATTGAAAAACAATATAAAATTCATAATTTTTAAAAGAAAAAGTATATAATTCAAATAAAAAAAATAAAATTTTGCAAGAAAAAAAAACGTCACAATTATTTTTTTTCTTGCCTTTGGAGTATATGTAAATGTATTGACAACTATTCATATTTGTAACTGAATAAGCCAGAAATATCCTTATTACAATCACTTATTTTAAAACACATTCTAGAGCTTAATTAAGTAATTTCCCACATACAATAAATAGTAATTTTACTGGAAACATACCATGCAATAGTGAGATTTAATATGGTAAGCATACCTACCACAGGCAAACTGGGATTCGCCGATATTACTATGATAGATAGCCCAGTTCTACGTGAAAAGATCCCAGCAGATGTGATCTATACTTTACAGGGCCAAAGGCTATTGCTGGATTAAGTAGAAATATGTGGCTGGGGTAATGTAAGGTCAGCACAGGCTGCTGTGTATTGTCAAAGGTTGACAAGATCTTGTTACAGCCCACTCAGTGATCACAGAGAAGTAGCAGGTAGCAGGCCAAGTAGAATAGTCAATTATTCAACAATTATAAACAGTTTAAACTGAGGGTCCCTAAGTGTCCTCAAAAATAATCAGTTAAGAAAAGTAAGAATGATGATAGATGTGCGAAAGCTTAGGAAAAAAGTGTTTTTGTGGAACTGTGTGTACGGGTCTGTGTAATTGAGTTGTTGACCTCAACTGACAGCAACATACAATAGGAATGACAATAAAACTGCTGTGTATGTACAGTATGGATGAATGGCAGTAGTGTCACTGCCTCGCAGGTTCACTGTCAATACATCACCTCAACATCAGGTTGGAAAGTTTGATTTAACAGCTGAATAATGAGTAATCCATAATGTTTGTGATATAGTTGAATGTCCTCATCTATACATCAGCAGACACTTGTTTTGTTTGATATGAAAGAGAATGTACATACATGTACATGCAAGCTTCATCGAAATCTGAGAGAATTCAAAAATGGTAAAGGGGCATTTTATCCCTTTACTTCATATAGACGCCTTTGGACACCTCTAATATAGACGCATTTGGACACCTAATATAAAAGGCTTTTGAATAACTGGGAGAATTATGTTTATATTAACTGACAGAGTGGAAAACAGTGTAGGAAGTGTTCAGATTGCTCGTTACGAGCAATCTGAACTCTTCCTGCACTGTTTTCAAAAGCCTTCAGTGATTGGTGTGGAAAAACGTGTATCTATGAAGTAAAGGGTTAAGTGAAATGGCCTTTGATTTGTAAAAAAGAAAATTGCATCAATTTAAGTTATGTGTACCTGCAGTTTTTTTATTTGATATTCAACTAACTAATACAGCAGTTGTATATATAATGTACTCAGCTGGCTGGGGAGGGACCCTCTACAGGCAGTGATTCAAACTCAAGGTCTCTGGCTTGACAGTTGGATGTTTTACTGATTGAGCAAACAAGGCTCTTAACAAGCAGAAACACTTATACAACAACTATTCAAACCCTTCCATCCAATAAGAAATACAGACTTTCTTAAGTAATCAGCCCATGCATTGCTAACCAATAAATCCCCAAAATACGGATGTCACAGAATAAAGCCTGAAAAATCTCCTCAACAATACCTGGTGCCGCTATCCTGATACCCTGAGTGAGACTGCCCACTTTGATTATTGAGTGTGACACCCCTTGTTAGCGTTACTGAATAATAAATGTCACAAGCAGGTAGCTGGTAACATCTGACCCAGACCCGACATAAATATCTGTAACTGCGACACCTGTCTACCGGCATGATTACCCTAATCTCACATAAAACCAAGCACAATACTGGCTCATTTATCACAGGTTACAGGCGGTGAGAAGGGAGGTTTTCTTCTGTTATTGTAGTAGGACATTCTCTGTAATATACCAACTTAGTCAGCAGATTGGTAAGACAGCTGTAATAAGTTGAATGACTGGTACATCAACTTGGGGATTGGTTATTTGAAGCCAGTGCGGCTCCAGCTAAGAGTAAAATTACTGCTGACCCTTTATAGAGGGTTAGGAATCCTCCGAATGGGCATTCTGTTCATTTATTATTTTTTGTCATGTTTTCATTATTGTGGTTAAATTACCAACCCCTGTGTGGTTCCTGGGGGAGCCATATGAGTAATGGCAAGAATAGGATCACTGTGGCTCACGCATGTTGTAAGAAGCAACAATTTGAGTAATAGATAGAATTTGCTGGAACTCTGCAGTTCTGCAGGTATCAAGGTTCTAGATTCATTTGTGATGTTTTTACATGTAGAGTGAACCTGGAATCATCCTCCCTGTTGATGTGTTGATACACTGTTAAACCCCATTTATTCATTCATAATTTATTTAAGAAGCTGCTCATTTAGCCAAATCTTTGCTTTGATAAATATTTTATTAGTCAAATTCCTTAATTTATACTAGTTTGAATTTGCTTGTTTCATACCACTGACGTAAGTTTTTCTCAAAAGCTTTTGTACATCACACCCAAGACCATTTTCAGAGGGGATCAGGTCTGGTCTTGGATTAAACCCACAACTTCTTGAGTGATGAGCCAACACCGCATCCACATCACATTTTCAATAACTAACAAGAGGCCCATTTCAAGAGACCAAAACTAACCTAAGTCACTCACCTGATTTTCCATCACTTTTTTGCAAATTTTGAAAATTATCTGAAATTATCTGTGTCACATAAAAAAAACATACCAATTACCTTTGGCTCATTACCTTAGGCTCAGGTGAACTAAAAAGGTCAAACCTCATGTTAAAACTACATACACATTAGTTACTGTTTTTTGTGCAACCATTTGTACAATATTTTTCATTTCATGGCTGTTTGTAAAATAACAGAAAACATAAATTTATCTGCCAGAAAAATATAAACAGAAACATTCATCATTTTCAGAGTGAAAAAAAAAAGTATTGTCAGGCATTGATAAATTAATGATGGCTGTGATTAGCACAACATGAGACTTTTGGGACAGCTGCCAGTGCCTTTCTGACTGGTATACATGCAGGTATAAACCCTTTACTTCATATAGACGCCTTTGGACACCTCTAATGTAGACGCCTTTGGACACCTAATATAGAAGGCTTTTGAATTATTGGGTGAATAATGTTTATATAAACTGACAGAGTGGAAAACAGTGCAGGAAGTGTTCAGATTGCTCGTCACGAGCAATCTGAACTCTTCTTGCACCGTTTTCAAAGGCCTTCTGTGATTGGTGCGGGAAAACGCGTTTCTATGGAGTAAAGGAATAAGCAGGGTTTGACAGATGAATAGCAGTTTCTTGCAACTTCGTTTCCTAATCAAACCAGTATGGTAGAACAGCCAGGAATAAACTACACAGTATATTTGATAAAATATTTAGCTTCATTTTTTATGGCTTCGAGGGCTAACAGATATTCAGTTAACCTAACAACTCTTTCCTGGGATCCTGAAAGGTTAACCAGTACTTGAGAACACCCTATTGCTGCAAGTAACTTATAACTCTTCACTTGAATCAGAGGTAAGAGACAAATGACAACGAGATGACATGACATGTTTATCAATTATCATGAAAACTGACTTGGTAGGTATTCAAACTCCTGACCCCTTGACTGATTGTCAGGTCTACGCCCTGCCGACCAAGCTTATTTATTTTATATACAAACAAGTAATTTGGCTCAAAGTCTGCTACTGCATTCACTTTAAATACATATCTGAAGCACAAATTATTACAAGAAATCCGATGCAGATGAGTAAAGCGAAATCCCATACATAACTGCCTAAAACATAACATAATTTCTGAAGCATGAAGGTGAGACATTTTTAGCATATTCTAGTAGTTCATATTTACCATACACCACAGTCAGTATAAAACTATTTCTAAAAATACAAAACCTGCTCACACGAGATCATGAATCAACAAAATGGATATCATTTCCCATGGTAATGAACTTTAAGTTCACACAAGACACCACTGTACATCTAATGAGCTGTAAGGGCCAGTGACCTTGAAATGCAAATGTTCATTGCCCTGTATTGTTGTTGTAATGATGCAGTTTCAGGCCCAACAGAATCTCAGTTATGACAGGAATGTATGTGAATGCAATTTGCTGAATGTTTATTGATGCAGTAACCTCAATGCATCAATTTGGAATATTCATACCTGTAGAAAAAATGTACAAATTACTTCATCTCAATCTTAGCTGATTTGTTTGTTTGAATGTTTTTATTTTTTTCATTTTTAATGCCATCAAAGGTTATAAGACAATCAGTTGCCCTAGCCACTCTTTCCTGGGAACTAGTATTCAAGCACATACCGTTTCAGCGAGAAACTTTCCAGTGATTTATCTACAAATTCGAATGTACAAGTCCCAGGACTCACTTGACTACAAATCTGTGAGTCCAAAAAATGAAAGTTTGAGTTCCATTTTTCGAGACATTTTAATTAAATCATTATAATTTCAAATGATGCAACATTGTGAAAATGAAGATACTTCACCATTGCACTGTGTGAACCTTTAGCTGTGCACCATTTAAACAACCACAAATTAGAATAAAACAACAGTAAACATTGCCTAGAACAGTTTAAAACAATAAAAAAAAAACACTTGTGCAGCTTAGTCTGTCAAAAACAGACAGTGTTTGTTGATTTGGTTCAAATAACATTACACACTGTATCTCCTTTATTGACAGTGGCGTAGCTGACCCTAAATGATGTGCAAGCCCATAGGGTTCTGGAAGGGTTTGGGGAGGGGTCAGGGGGACATGCCCCTCTCCCCATCAGAAAATTTAGGATGCATTTCCTGCATTCTGATGACATTTCCAGGAGATATGATGCATTCTGAAAAAAATAATGCAAGCCCGGGCGTTGTTGTGTAAAGGCAGCTACGCCGCTGATTGAAATGTTTATCATAATTACAACACCGTTTCGATTCAGTGAAACTATAACACAAGAAGTATTCATGGTCGGCAAACAGCTTGCATATTTACAACTCGCAACGGTAACAGAGACCATCTGATAATATTGATTATGCTACATGCGCGCGCACCATTGTTTAGAAAGCGGTGCAGTAGTAACCTGATACTCTTGAAATTCATCCGATGATGCGCGCGCACTAGTGTTTACAAAGCAGTGTTCAAGAAACACAATGTGTCAGGAATTAAATGTCTGTATTTGAGATAATCAGGACGTATTGGCTGCGATTTTTCTGCGTCCAGCGAATGCACGTATTTCAGAATTGTGCGTCTGCCGCAAGATTTGTGCGTATGGGATGCAGGATGCAGGGGTAAATAAAACACTGACTTTCCCACTTGAATCAGCAATGAAAGATGAAACTTCGTACATTAATCACCACCATTTGTAGTCAAATGGCAATTCAAACTCACGACCCCAACATTAATAGTCATACAAGATATCGACTGAGCTATCTGGTTCTGGCAAATCTTAGCTGTAATGAACGTCCTGTTTCCCCAATCATATTGCAGTCAACTGAAAAAGATTAGTTTCCGACTTCTAGAGAAAATTGAACTAAAGCGTTTTTTCTTGCTTTCGCCAGTCAACAAAAGCTAATCTAGAGCCCTTCTACACTACATTTTATAAGGAGTTATCTGAATGATAAACCTATTAGCTTGGACACAACAGCTCCCATAGCAACATAAATCACATGCCCTCTCATTTAAAATGATCGTGTCCTGATATGACCACTGTCCGAATCACCCCCTGGGGAAGATGACCCAAAATTAGACCTATAATTGCTGGTGTCCAGTACCATCCCTTGTCATTATTAGATCAACAAGATTGCTGTCTTATCCTGTTATAAAACAACCTGATGATAGCTGTCCCTCAAGTAATTGTACACTGTGGCTGTGTACAAATACCCACAACTGGATACATATATCCCAATAGAAGGTTGCTGTTGTATGATGTCTAGCTTTGCTATGGACAATTTTTCAGTTGTGATAATATCTACTCGAGACAATATTCGGGCTCTACCACACTGGAGTATCATGCCGCAGACAAATGGTATGATATCCCACCCAGTCACATTATATTGACAAAGGGACAACCAGACCTAGAACTATCCTCTAAATGCTGTGCACCATGCAAGGAAGCTTCTAGTACCATTTTTTTAAGCATTTGGTATGACTCAGCCAGGGATCAAACTCAAGATCTTCCTCATGGAGGGTAACCAGGGGTTTATAATCCCATATTAACTGGCAACAATCCAGAAAGTGTTTGACTTAAAGGTTCCACATCAAATCGTACCATTTACAAACCATTTACAAGCAAGAAAATATCGGTGGAACCGATGGATGCTCCCCAAGTGAGCGTTTTGACTCTGTACCATATTCCCTTAGTGCTTATGGCTACTTGTTTGAAAAATACCAAACTGCATAGCAGGAACAATATTTGGCTCTGCATTTGACAGAACTCATTCATTGAACCGAACAAAATGACAATATGTGCATATCCTAACTAGTTTTACAAAATTAAATCCAGAGGTTGTAGTGAAAATAGCGTCATGAAGAAATATACACATCTCCACTTGGTAATCATGCATTCTAGCAAGTTTCATAAAATTCCAACCAGAGGTTGTAGAGAAATAGAGCAGAGAAGAGTTTGGTCACAGACAGAATGAAAGGGCCACAACTCCGTGAAAAATCATAGAACTGGAACACAAACATAGCAAATTTCATAAAATTCGAACCTGAGGATGTAGAGAAATAGCACGGACAATAATTTGGTCACAGACTCAATGAAAGGGCCATAACTCTGTGAAAATTATCGAACCGGAACTCAAAAACAATATGCGCATCTCCACTTGGTAGTGATGCATCCTAGCAATTTTCATAAAATTCCAACATGGGGTTGTAGAGAAATCGCGCAGACAAGAATTTGGTCACAGACAAAATCAAAGAGCCATAACTCCATGAAAAATCATCGAACAGAAACTTTAAGACAATATGCGCATCTGCACTTTGTAATGATGCATCCTAGCAAGTGTCATGAAATTCCAACCTAGGATTGTAGAGAAATAGCCCGGACAAGAATTTGGTCACAGACTCAATTAAAGGGCCATAACTCCATGAAAAAACATTGAACCGAAAAACATAGATATTATGCGAATGTCCACTTGGTAGTGATGTATCCTAGCAAGTTTCATAAAATTCCAACATTGGGTTGTAGAAAATAGCACAGACAAGAACTTGGTCACAGACAGAATCAAAGGGCCATAACTCTGTGAAAAATCATCGAACCGGAACAAAAAGATATTATACACATCTGCACTTGGTTATGATGCATCCTAGCAAGTTTCATAAAATTCCAACCTGAGGTTGTGATAAATAGCCCGGACAAGAATTTGTTCACAGACTCAATTAAAGGGCCATTACTCCATGAAAAAACATTGAACTGGAACACATAGATATTATGCGCATCTCCACTTGGTAGTGATGCATCCTAGCAAGTTTCATAAAATTCCAACATTGGGTTGTAGAGAAATAGCTTGGACAAGAATTTGGTCACAGACAGAATCAAAGGGCCATTACTCTGTGAAAAATCATTGAACAGGAACAAAAAGATATTATGCACATCTCCACTTGGTAGTGATGCATCCTAGCAAGTTTCATAAAATTCCAACCAGAGGTTGAAGAGAAATAGCCCGGACAAGAATTTGGTGACACACGGACGGACAGACACACGCATGGACGAAGCGGCGACTATATGCTTCCCGCTTTGGGGGAGCATAAATAAATTAATCAGCTGATCATACTAGTGTCACCATCTGTATTAAAGGTCAATAAATTCTTACACACTCTTAGACATCCCTTCAAAATGGTAATGGATTGATTCAAAGCAGGAATGGTATAAGTGTATAAGGATTCCATCAGCAAGAACCAGCTCATGTAATATAACAATGGTCCAACAGTTTAACACAAAGGTCCCCGACCTCGGACTCGGCACAATTTTTAACCCCTGGTTGTATCAAACAAAAAGCATACACACTAAACAACCTTTCTGGCACTGAATAAAAAAATATCTATTTTCTCAAAGAAAAGATCTACACATAACAGAGAAAGAACCTATTTTTAGTGATAGACTTGGACAAAGCTTTCTAACAAATTAACAACCAGACTTGGAGATTCTCCAATATTTTTTTATGTAAAATAATAGAAATTATGTGTCGTTTTATATAAAGGTTAGTATAGTTAAATACAAATATTTAGCAGTACAGCTTTAACATGAGAACATTTTGATTCAACTTCATTTTGGTGTATTTTATTGATAAAAAATATAATTATATGCAACAATCTGATAAATATAAGGTAAAATGGCACCACGCTGATTTTTTAAAAATTTAACGCCAAACGAAAGATTCTTTTTATAAAAATATTCTTTAGACCCAATGTTCAATGCCTCTGCAAAATTTGATAAATTACAATCAATAGAATGATTTATTACAGAATTATGCTTTACACTTTGAAAATGCAAGATTATTTCAAGCAAGGACAATGGACAAATGACAGGATATTCAGCTGTTGTTATAACAATAAAGGTGCAAAAACGGTGTCTTGTGTTTACCTTCTGGATTAATGGTGCATGAAAAGCGTCTGTGTTGACATAGTGTATAAATGTCTAGCCACTTGTCATGTGCCCTACACCCACCTTCATTGTTCTAGGCCGGGCCCGATTAGCTCAATCGGTAACACATCTGACTATCAATCAAGGGGTCGTGAGTTCAAAATCCCCGTCCAGCAACAGTCTCCGTGATGATTACTATATGACATTGTGTCTCATTATCATTCATCTCTCACTGCTGATTCAAGTGGGAAAGTTATTAGATACTTGTGGAAATGGGGTCTGCTAGAGTACTGGTTAAAATTTCAGGATCCCAGGAAAGTGGTTAGGTTAACTGATCATCTGTTGTCCTCGATGGCATAAAAATCAATCAATTTATTATTAAAGTTGAGGGAGAATAACAAGATATAGACCTTAAACAGAATGTCAGTTACTTGCAGTGTGATCTTGGTATATATTGTTTGCAAATCTTTAAGGTAAATGAATACCAAGTGTATTAATCACCTTATAATGTACCATCATTATGCAAGTGTCACATAACACACTATTATCTTCACTTTTCTTACCTACTGAGAGGTGTGTTATTGAATAATTATCATCTTATTATTTTTTGGGAGGGGGGTAGGGGTCTGAACAAATGTATGTAAGTCTGAACACATAGGATATATAATATTAAATATGCTCTACGCAAGTAACTGATAACTTTTCCACTTAAACCAGCAATGACATAAGAATGACAATGTCACCCAATGATGTTGTGTATCAATCATCAAAAAGACTGTGGCCAGGCAGAGGTTCAACTTCATAACTCTTGGATCAAGTCCGACATGCTACCGTCTGAGTTAACCAGACCTTGCACAAGAATTTCAGCTGAAGCTGCTACAGGTATGATATTAAATAACTCTCGTCAATGATATCATTTGCTATCAGTGTTAACCTTCACTCCGGTAAATATCTAGGTTCGAGAAATATGAGAATTTCTTTTTACATGCAAAATTAACGTCGATCTGATATGTACACAACATGGATAATTAACCTACACATATTCCAGCCGATGTATCACCTGTCAATAGCCCCCATTATCACCTAATTATGGTCAGGAAGACACACCTGGAGGTATAACACTAACACACCATGGTGATGGGATATGACACACACAAACACATCTCGTAAGGTTAAGATATATTACACGGCATACACTCATGTTTATCAATATTAACATATAGATTCTATTGGTTGTACATTTTTTGTATTTACTCCTTATTGGAGGTCTCCATTTGCAGCTCATTTGGATGCATTCTACTTTTTATAATGCACCGTAAAGACTGTAAAAAAAAGTCCTAGCCCTTCTGGCTATGGGCTGTGACTTTGCCTATATATATACCCGTATTTCCACTAACATGCCAGAAAGCAATGAGGGTCAGTAGGTTGGAAAAATATATATATTTTTATTTTAGACTTTATGTTATAAAGTTATTTTTTTTCCGAACCCCAAAAAAAACTTTCAAGTTGGCAGTAAAAATAAGGTGTCGGGTTAGCGAAAACACAAGTATTTTTTTAAGGCCTTACGAGCATGCCAATCAACAAAACGCGAAACCCAATGACAATAATTGAACAACTAGTATACTTAAATAGCAGGACAGGTTTGGAACTTCCATTTCTCAGTTAGGGTTCATGCTACATTTGTTTGACAATTATACGGTCTGATGACACATATCTGGTTAAGATCATCATAAACCAGTATCCTGGCTCATTTGTAGAATAACAGACTACTGGCAAACATTTTAATTTGAAAAAAAAGATGGGCTTTTGTTTCAGCTTAACTACTCACGGACAAAGAGCTGCGACGATAAAAATATGGTTTACATTTACAAATATAATACAGAATAACACTGTTGTAATAAAATCTTAAGTGGTAATCTTCAAAGTTTAAAATTGTCAATATTATATCAATTTACAAAATAATATCTCAAAATCTTGCCTTCATGTTATCTACATAGCTATATAAGCGTTGTTGACATAATACTATTACTGTCCATTTTATCATTTGAAATATGCTGTGTATCTCAACATTTTGTTATACATGTTTATATACAACATTTCATGATTCACCTTTACAGGGAGAAATGTGACTCAAGCTGCGATAATAAATTAATTTCCTATTCACATAACACAATCTATTTGAATATGTACACATGAGAAGCGCTATAGCTCAGGTTTATCTCAAAAACTCAATACATTGGGACATCTAACAGGATCTGAGATCACAGCCCACCCAAAGTAAATTCTTGGTATTATATGCAATATATCCTGCTTTAGTTAAGATTACTCTTAATAACTTTCCTAATATACAACATAAGATACAGCACTTTGTTTTGCCAATATCCACTGTATATTAAGTATCTGGAAAGTAATCTATTTTCATACGATGGGTTGTCATGTGGGTGGGGCTCACCAACAAGAAATCAGCATAAGGAAAGTATGTGCGTGCAAACTGGTGCATGGATTCTACATTAGTCTAATCAGGTCAGAAGGTGTCGAAAGTACACATTTATTTCCTGTCCCTTGCCAATTACCTGTTAGACTATCAATTATCATAGACCTGCAATATTTGACTAGCTCGAAAAAATCCCATATAATCTAAATTGTGGCATTATTATCTGTGAACCAGTGCGCAAATAGGTGGGGATTGTCTGGGAACCAGGACATGTATTTGCCAGACAGCTGGAAACCAGGACTGTCGTTGTGAGACAAAAAACTTAAAGATAAATTTTACCACACCAACAACCCTCATGTTGCCCCTATCTTACATGAACCGGACCCCAATTTGTTAATTTCATTTTCTTTACTTTGACCAGCTGGGTATTCTTTGTCATATAAATCTACAACTTTAGTGAAGAAAATGGTCCTACAAAAAACACCTGGACCATCCTCTGATCATGTGTTTCTGGCACTAGATCCATCAGTCACAGAGCTATCTACATTCATAATACAGAAGTTAAAAACAGAGTTTGTAACATTCCTACAGGTTGATGGAACTTATTTACTTCAAATACTACTCAATTTGTGTGAAAGTGTAAGAAATTGTGTACAACAAAGGTTACAATTTCATTAAATCTCATTTAAATCAGTTTCAAATTTGAAGCTTCCATACTCTACGCAAAGTAGATCTGACGGTGTTGCATTAGTCACCTCAGCCAGCCAATCAGAGCATTGCTTTCAAGGTTTCAAAAGCGAAAACAGAAGTCTACTTAACTGAAGAAAAATATATATCTAACTGGGATCGCAATATCATGTTTGATTAACACACGTTTGTAATTGTTACAAAAAAAACATTATGGCTGCACCCATGTTAAATGCAGATGATTTTCAGAAATTATAGAAAACAGGGCCGATACCATCGTTTTTTTTTTTATTTATACACCAATAAAGTAAGATCTCTAATGCCCAATCAACACCCAGGAAACAGCACTTTGTAAGAATGCATCAATCGAAGTCATGTTAATCTCAACGAACTGCTAACATAACTATTAATCTGATTGGCTGAATTGTTATAAATATTAATTACATGAAAGGTCAATCTGAGGTGACCTTTAATGCAATGCTGTCAGATCTACTGTCTTTAGAGAATGGCAGCTTAATGTTGATCTGATTTTAATGAGATTGCAATTTCATTGTGAAACTTTACATTGTCACATTTTTGTAGCACTCATTTAATTCAATTTAAAGCTTCCTGGAAAAATGTTTCAAATTAATAAATGAACTGATGTATGGCATATTCATATTTCTACAACCAAAATAATAACTTGCACAGATGTCAATACACTGTTGTATGGCATATTTGTATTTCATACAATCAAAACAATTAATGACGTTATTTCAACCTTGTTGTGAATTAGACAATGAATCTACAACATCTGATCTTCCTTTATGGGGATAGAATGTAAACCATCAATGATTTATTCTGAAATCTCACACACAGTAGGATATAAAATACTTCTAACACTATGAAGCAAATGAATAAGCCAGCATGCCATTAAAATTACACAGTGTGAACGATCATGGTGTAACATTTCAACTTTTGTATATAAATTTCATCTACTATAGACCAAAAAAAAAATTTTATACAGAAAATATATAAATGATTAACAGAAATTTTGAATCCACATCGAAAAAAAACATAGCACAAGGATTTTATGAATGGCATTACATCACAAAGCGAAAAAGTTATCTCGGCCGAGGGTTATTATTAATTTGAATGGCGTTACATCACAAAGCGAAAAAGTTATCTCGGCCAAGGTTATTAATTTTTCAAAACCTTGGAGTTTATGAACTACAAAATTACCAAACCCCAACTCAATAAAGATAAATAATTTTTATACTAATTTCATTGAAATGAGCGTTGGTTCAAGAGAAGAACCAAAAGAAAAGATTTTTAAATCCAAGAATGCAAAGGGCCAAAATTCATTAAAATTACTCATAACATGCAAAAGGGAAATGTACAAGTAGACCTTACACTGATCCTTCAAAGCAAGTTTCAACTAAATCAGACTACAGATGGTGGAGTAGTTCTCCTGACATGGTTTTGTGACAGATGGACGGAAAGCACAAAAACAATATTTCCTTGAGAGGCGAGGCGAGGCGAGAGAGAGAGAGAGAGAGAGAGAGAGAAGAGAGAGAAGAGAGAGAGAGAGAGAGAGAGAGAGACTTACACATAGTATGAAAGCCAGTCTCTGTCACATACCGAAATCTAGTCAACCAGACCTAGAAATATCCTCTAAATGCTGAGGGCAACACCATTTTTCTTTTGTATGGTCCAACTAGGGATTAAACCCATGACCACATGTGAGTCAAGAGCTCTCTACCACTAGACCACTAACATGTTTTTAATCTGAAGTTAGTTAACTTTAATTTCAAGGGGGACATTGCATAGGTGCCGACAGTACACATCAGTATGGAACATGCTAATGTGTTGCAATGTTGACATTTTAGGAATGTTGTATGTATTTTAACTGGGCCTAAAATGATGTGCAAGCACAACAGGTTCTAGTGGGGTCTGCATCTCAAAACAATGCGACTTTCAGTATGCATGAAATGCATTCTGGGTGTATTTCCAGGAGATATAATGATGCATTCGCAAGAAAATGTGCAAGCCCGGGTGTTGTGGTATAAAGGGCAGCTATGCCTCTGTTATCATAAAATTAATCAGAATAATCCTAAAAAAAAAATACATAAAAGTTTAAATTAATTGTGAATTAAAGTACCAAATTTACACTAAATCTACATAGACAGAAAAAAACAAGTGAAATTCACATGGACAAATTGAGATGTACAGAAATTGATATGGAAACTGGATATAAAACCTGTATTTCATAATCCAATGTTTAACAATTATACATACAACCCTATCCCTGTCATGCTTCCTAAAATAAATATTTGTGTGTTTACCCATGAATAAGTTCAGTGTTTTGCAATGTCAGATCAAACGCTTGATATACAAACATGACAGAGTGAATGAAACATTGAAGCACAAAATATCGGATATCCAGACCTGTCCTGTACACATAAGACATCTTGTTAGATTGGGGATTTTGAAGCTTTGATCATAGATAACGTTATAATGAGATTGTTGGTTTGTTGGACTTGTGGGTCAAGGAAAAACATGCAATATAACTATGACTGTCAGGAGATGTAACACAATGGTTGGCCGTGTGTCAGGATGGTATACATGTTTAAAACAATTTAATTAAATTCAAAATGAATATAAAAGCATCTACGTATTATTTAAGACTAAAATATGATTGTGCCACGATATAAGCTCTGTTAACAATGCACTAGTAGATAATGGAATGCCTTTACATCCACAATGTTTGATGGATATTTATGTGATCCCTGCAACACGAAGTATTGAAGCTATTTCAGACAACCTTCCTAGAACACAGCATCAGGAAAACAATAGATTTTCATTTTAAATGAAATACAAACAGAAAGCTTGTTTATGTACCAATACTACTGTGCTGTGCAGAAATCCTGAAGTGCCTTGCACATATGCCTAAATACCTTATAAATCCCTTTACCATAACCAGGCATGTATCATACATATCTATACCCCAGCCCCTTCATCTCCCTTTAATCATTACTCTGCAGCTATCCCCACTTCCACCACCAGCAATTAACACATCTCATTGCTCTCCCATGGCAATCTTTTCAATCATAGTTTAATTAGTCTAAACATTATTAATTTTATTTCGAATATTTTGAAATGGGGTTGGGCCGTAAGTTCTTCCAACTTAAGATTCTGCCCTCCCCCTATCATATTTTAATCCTATAGTCTTGGTCACTACAGATTACAGTCTTGCAAGCTACAACCAATAGATTTATTATGGAAAAACTTCGAAAAATTGCTTTCATTTTATTTCTCTTCAGCTATTCTGTATCGATTTCTCAATAAAATAACCATTCAAGTCCACCAGCAGACCAGTAATATGAAGTCATAAAATCTGTATATAGCAGAACAAGGCCATAATTTTTGGCCATAAAGAACCATAAAATGTCCATTTCACCTCAAGACCATCTGACCACAGGACCAACAAAATGCAATTGATTTTTCACTTATTTTCCATCTAGTATTTATATATTAATACTTTGTAAGGCTTCAGAATGAGTTTAATTTTCCCCTAGACATTGATTAGGGCTGGCATGGGTTTATCGGTAGATTCCATAAATATTTTCATGAAACTAAACAATAAATGGACCGTTTATATTATATAGATGTAAGACTACAATTGTGAACATACCTTTCACTTGTTTTGAGATTTTCTTGGTATGGTCAAGCCAAAACTGAAATAATCAGAACATGTATCTTAGTAACCAATCAGCTGGATCAAATTATTTCTTTTAGAGAAGTTCCTCTAAATTATTTTCAGATAGCACTAATTAGGCCATGGTTAAAAAAATATTTGTTTGATGTGCTCCGACCCAGTATTTTCATGTGGGCAGGCAGGTGGCTATTTTTGCCAAATTTTTATTTTGCATAAAGAAAAAAATCATGAAATAAAAATTAAACACTTTCGAAGTCAAATTTTTTTTTTGGGTAGCTGCAATATTAAGTGAATAGGTAGGAGCACGACAAACAATTTATTATTTAAGCACGGCCTTATATATATTTATTAACTTACATTCTTACACAGTTTTATTAATGGAGGAAGACCTCAGAGTGAATCAGAGTAAAATCACAGTCATTCTGCAAGTTTTAACTAACAAAAATTCTCAAAGATTTTGAACAAAAGAAGACTCAAACCCACAACCTCAGATGTGAGCAGTAAGTGGTCCTGAGCAAGTTCCTTAAGACCACTAAGCCATATAGTCTGATTGTCCAGCTTGCTAAAATGACATGCATTAAACTGCAAGATGTTCAAGGGTCCCTGCTCAAATAAAAGTGACATTTCAAAATGTCTTCTCCCATGGAAGACTTACAAGCCAAGCCAGTGTGGTTCCGGCTAAGAATAGAATCACTGCAGAGGGAAAGGAGTCCTCAGAATGGGTGTCATGTTCATTTTATCATTTTTTGTCATGTTCACTATAATTGTTGTTAAATTATCAATCCCTGTGTGGTTTCAGGGAGCCATATGAGTGATGGCAAGAATAGGACCACTGTGGCATGTTGTAAGAAGCGACAATTTGAGTAATATGATAGAATTTGCTGATACTCTGCAGGTATCAAGGTTCTAGGTTCATTCTGCATATTCATTTGTTGATGTATTTTTTTTAAAATCTGTATGTTTATTTGTTGTTTTTGAACATGTAGAGTGAACCTGGAATCTACCTTCCTGTTGGCGTCGAATAACCTATTATGCCTTGGTACACGTAAAACCCTATTCATTCATTCATTTATCATTCATTCATTCATTCATTCATTCATTCATTCATTCATTCATTCATTCATTCATTCATTCACGACTTACAAGCCCCATCGAACCCAAGTCTCATAACATCAAGGTCTGTTCAGTTGTCAATCTAAAGTATCTACCCACCATTTTTCATCTTAAAAACATAGGTGCAACATTCATTCCAAAAGGAATCATTAATTTTAAAAAAAGCAAGATAAATTCCTATCATACAGTTCATTTGGATTCCATTATAAAGTGGTCCAATATAACGTGAAACTCATTGTAACGTGTTTTTTCTACAGCTCCCAAATTTAAAACTTGATATTTTGAACCAGACTAATTAAAATCTCGCAGTATAATAACTGGTAAATTGGCTAAATCACCAAGTGTTTGTGAGCTTGTTAAGATTTTTTTAAACTGTGAACATGTATAAATTTGTGTATCAATTACACCTAGACTGACATTACAACTTCTTATTGTTATAAACAACATTGCTTTTAATTGATTTACACCGACAAACAATGGTCTGTCATATTTACCACTCATTATCGCGTTTATTTACCATACTTCGACAGGAAACAGTATTGCCAAATAGTGTAGTGCAGTGCACCTTGGGAAATTTATAATGCGGTCCCGCGTATATCAACATGGTTTCATTCCTTGGATTCCATCAACCATGTTATACCAGGACCCGAGTGTAATCACAATTACAACAATTTAATGTAAGTGGTTGTTGGTTTACCAGCAAGGATAGTACATGGATAGTAATGCTGACCCCACATAGAAGACAATGTCTTGTAGTCAACTAAAAGACAAAATCTGCGTACCTTTTTGCCACTCTTGTCCCTGTATGTAAGTCCGAAGTAATCAGTCTCTATGATGTCTAGATGTTTTGTGATTTTTTCAAATACGTCCACACCATCTGAATTTTTCTGAAAAACAAAAAGAACATAATGGAAAAGATAATTACCTTTTACGCTGGAACTCCAGTTAATATATCACAACAGCTATGTAAAACAGAATATCGTGATAAATACATTGACAGAAGTCAAATAAAAAAAAAATTTCCCTAAAAACTAAACACAACAAAATGATAATGTCATGATGCAGGCCAGAGTTCCTGGTAGGATTTGGGTCTGAAGGTAATTTTAACTCTGGACTTATTTTGCAATGCTGATTCTTGACAACTAGACCTCACATGGATCCTTCCTGGTAAGTTTCAGCTAAATCTGACCTCAGATGCCAGAGCACTCTTGATCAAATTTTAATTCCAAATATATAAATAGGACCTTACTCAAGTCAAAGTCATCAAACTAGATTACGAAAGTGATATACACAATTAAACCTAACACTCACACTTCCTAGCAAGTTTCAGCCAAATCCAACCACAGAAGTTTGAGCAAGGCCTAAGCCTTAGAGACTGAAAAAAACACAGCGCAATTGAGGGGAAATTTTGATTATTTAAAAATATTTAACAAACTCGAAAATTAAAGCAACATGTTCAGAATTTATATAACATATATACCCCATGATTTATTATTCCCTTATATTCCCTTTTGCCTCAATAGGGAAAAAACACATTATTTTTTATTGGTTAGTAGCCGTATAATCTTCACTGTTTACAGGGTTGTAGCTTGGCTTAAAACAATATGTAGGCACAGTTGTAGCGGGTATGGGTGGAATGTATCACTGAAAATGTACTTTCCACCTAGAATGTTGTAGGTACGTTTTGGCATATATTTCTTATGCTTTTAGGAACCTGGTTATCCTAATATTAACCTTGAATTCACTGTTTTATAACCAAATAAATGTTAATGCTTTACGATAATGGGAAAATGATATAGCCTACTGCCTAACAGTTTCAAGTGGCTATTACTTTCATACAACACAGGTATTACAATGTTTATAGTTTACCCCCAGTGCCTATAGGAAGCTACGCCACTGGTTTAATAAGGTAAAAAATCCCTGTCAAGAACTTATTCAGACAAGACTTTTAATTCCAAAAATGCAAAGTACTGTGACTCAGTCAAAAGCCACTGAACCGGACGGGCAACTCAACATTCACACGTTGATCCTTCACAGCAAGTATCTGCTAACTCTGATCACACATGTAGCAGAGTTATCTGACATTCCTCTGTGACAGACGGACAAACAGACGACAGAAAGCACAAAATGTATCCATTTGTCTACCCGAGTGGGTGGGTGGGGGCATGTAGTAATAACTACATGCATAATTATATTTTAAACACCAGTTTGCCTAAGTTTTTTTATTTATTTAAATTTCTCCAAACATCCAAATTAGTTGGCACATTCAAATTATTAAAAGCAACCAACACGTTCTCTCAATTAAAAACAATATAACGAGTTTTAAACTCTAAACTTAAATGAAATAAACAAACCCAAAATAAAATTCCAATCAATTTATATTACGAAACACAAGCAAGTAGCAAGTAGAAGCAAATGCGTTATCTGCCAACCAGATTCGGCTGTTTAATTCAATTAGTACTATCAAGGTTTGTAATGAACTCTCTCTCATTTAGATGCACTTTTCAAGCCTGTAGCTACTGCAGGCAGGTTTGCTTTCATTCTGGTTGAAACTTGAATTTCGACATATTTCAAATCATTTCTAGAAGAATTCAAGAGAATATTATCAGATTAAAGATATTTTTGAATCAAAATGGAACATGTGTTTTTGAGAATTTGATATCAAATATTATCAGTAAACAATGCAAACATACAAGTTTTATGGTAAGTAGAAAGCTTTTTTTTGTGTAGTTATTTTTGTTACATACTTTGAAAGTCAATAAAAAAATGTGTGGTAGCTACAATTTTAAGTCAATAGGTAGGAGCACGGCAAACACATATTTTTTTTAAGAATGGCCCAATGAATATTCAGTAAGTACAGTCAAACCAGTGTAAGCGGTCACCTCTATTAAGCAGCCACCTGTGTTAAGCAGCCACATTTTCTAAATCCCATTTCTATGCTTTCAGAACATATTAACCTGTATTAAGCAACACCCTGTCTTAAAATGCCACTTTTGCTCCTTCCCTTGACTGGCTGCTTAAGACAGGTTTGACTGTATATTCAGTAAATAGAATTGAGAAGAAAACCAAATAAAAAGGTTTAAGATTGGGATATAAGGTGAAAAAAACGGAATCCCTGACCTTCTTTATTTTTATCCATTATACATCAGATTTTATGAATGGATCATTGACAACAAGTGTCTAATGGTATAGGACGCTACTGGGCATAATTTAACTATCTTCTATATTAGCCTGCTCTATCAATGGAATTAATCAACATTTTATATATATAAAGGGAGATAAGTAAATTCACAACAACGGAATTTACGATTTTTGGGATCTTTTCAGATGCTCATTCACAATGCACGATATATATATGGAGATAATTATTTGTGAATAACCAAGTCATAAATGTACAGACCAGACTACGGCGTGTGCACCTAGCTACAATACAAACCATAGATACAATATCAAGGCCTCTGCCAAACCAATAAATTTGGTGTCGACCATGACTTATATATAATGGAATTACCTGCAACACATCTGGACAGGGTGGACAAATTTACATAGTTCATGCATGTAAATTTGTCCACCCTGTCCATTTATGTCTTGGTTAATCACAAATAATTATCTCCATATATATATCAAACATAATATTTATATAAATATGTAGGTACGCTTCGCTTTTCATGCAAAACAAATTAAAACTGTCAGAAATGGGTGCCGGATACCTTTGAAGGTAATCTCAAACTGCAGCTGCATTACAGACTATAAACTTAAACTATGGAACATGCAGAAAGTGGCATAGCTGACCCTTACAAAATGTTCAAGCCCACCAGGTTCTACAGCGAGTGTGAGGGGGTGGATTTTTTTCATGTTTAAGATGAACTTCGAGGATAATAATGGGGGGGGGGGGGAGTTACATGTGACACCTTTAGGCGTAATGGCAGCTACACCACTGACCTACAACCAACTGTGAATCTTAAACATGATATATTAAATGGATTCATAGACTTCTTGATTTAGTGCTGGATCAAAATGTGATCTTACTTTTACAATTTTGTCATTATGTTAACACCCAGATTGACTTTGTGTTATCTCCCAGTATCTAATGGAGAGAAAAATACAACATTACTGTCAATATATTTAAGGCAAGAAAGTGTGTGGTAGGTACTACTTAACCCTGAAGAAGAAGGACAGAGACATATCCTGTTCTGTGCCTTTACTATCAATTTCTGATAGTGCCAGTTGGGCATTTTCTCTCAATATCTAACTGGTGACAAAAGAATTAAAACAATTTATTTCAAGCCACTAAGTGCAGGCCAGGTATCAGATTTATTATAGGATTTAACACCCGACATCATCTCAGAGGGAGATGAACTTATTCTAAATACACTCCGAACAAATTCCTTCCATGACAGCAGGAAGCACAACGATGCACAATGTGCAGAGCACAAACTCATTTAAAACCGGAATAATATTTTTGACAAAATAGAATTACGTGATTGTGGTTATTTTAATTTGCGTGTAATAGATTAAACTATCAGTTATGGAAGGGGGATTTCTCTGAACTGACACAGTAATTCTGGCAACACTATGTGAACCAAACAGTAATTTGGGAACTTTAGGTGTCTTTAATAAATAAAAAACCTTCTTTCAACTGAGAATGGTACCATAGACATTGCATCACGTTTACAGTAAGGAAAACAATGGCTACAAACTGACTCACATCTATTCCTTTTGGCTCAAATGTTTTGCCATCAAGCAGGGCTACACGACACACAACCATCTTTCTGTACCAGGAGGGGCGCTTTTTTAGCTTGAAGTCGTCCTTCTCCGGAGATTTGAGGGTGGACTGGCTACTTGCCCTGCCACTGTCAGCTGTTACTACACTGGACCTCTGGAATACAATGGAATAATTGGTAATCGTCTATAATAAATAAATGCTATTAAAGCTGGTTTAAACATTAAGTGCAACGTCAAAGTTTTTGTACCCTTTTTTTAGGTAACAAATCGGCCCCATTACCATCCCAAATACATATTTTTTCTCTTAAATTACCGTAACTTTCAATGATTCATCAACACACATTGAATACACAAAAAGGTTTTAATTTTGTATTGTGAGGACAACCATTTTTCTCTTTGGACATGTAGATTTATCAAGACACTTGTACTTTCAAAAGTTAATTTCTAACCCTGGACACAATACAATTTCAAAAAAATCTTAGCCCTCTGCAGATTGAGAGTGAATGCTCACAGAAAGTGCCTATATATTTTTGTTAATTGCACTATTCCATACCAGTATTGTTTCAACTGAGCACAACACCATCCATAGCACTTTTTGAAAAAAAAAATGTTTTGCATGGCCATTTGATAGCACTGATGGTTCATCTCCATACACTGATTATATTTGTCTTGGTTTCTTGAATTTTCATGAAATATTAATATGACATCTGCAAAACTGTTACCTGAAGCGGGCACCACTCCAGACCATTAAGTCACGTGGGTTTGCCACCGTGAGAAAATAAAACTGAGAACCTAATTAAACAAAACTAGTGTCGTCACAAGTCAACCAAACACCTTACAAAATGAAACATTCAAAATAAAGCTTGGACGTGCTGTTTAATTAAAGCTAGCATGTCAAACTAACTACCTGAGACAGACAGCTAGTTTGCCATAAGGCATAGATCTCAAAAAGTGTGATCAGTGTGAAATCAATACCAAATCACCTAAATGTAACACATATTTAATTAAACTCTAGGTG
This sequence comes from Panopea generosa, assembly GCA_029582155.1. NCBI lineage: Eukaryota > Metazoa > Mollusca > Bivalvia > Adapedonta > Hiatellidae > Panopea > Panopea generosa. The sequence goes on along the minus strand of CM055901.1, from coordinate 29,242,115 downwards.
CTTTCAGATGCATGTCCATGGCTATGTGTGATGTCCATACGCTAGACATTTTTATCAGAGCCTATTTACCTTATTAAACAGAGGCTGAAATTTGGTGGCTTCCCAACTGAGGCCAAAGAATTTATTTTTTAAATTTGTCTTCATTAGGGGATAAATTTTTCCCCAATTTCCCCTCAATCACTGCTTTTTCCTAATCTCCAAGGCTTTGGCCTCTTCCAAATTTTCCAGAAAAAAAGCTCTGTATATGTTAATGTACCCAGAAAAACTTTGAGCGCAATTTGTCTAAGTTGGAAGAACTTGTTTACTTTATGTCTACTCGAGACAGTATTCTGAGCGCTGTCACACAGGAGTATCATACCGCAGTCACATGGTATGATACCCCACCCAGTCACATTATACAGAAACTGGGCTGACTAGACCTAGAACTGTCCTCTAAATGCTGAGCGTAAAGCGAGGAAGCTTTTAGTACCATTTTTAAAATCTTTGGTATGACCCGGTCGGGGATTGAACCCACAACATTCCACATGCGAGGCGGTGCTCTACCACTAGACCACACTGTGGTATTCCACAAGAAATTAATAACTTTCCCTATTTAATCATCTGTAGACAAATGACAGTGAGAAGTAATGTCATACCGTATACTCCCTAATTAACGCCACCGGGGGCGTTACATTTTACAAGGTGGGGGCGTTTATAAAAGATAAAAAAAATCAAATTTTAACAACAGTTAAAAATACAATAAAACCAATAAAACCATGGAAAAAAACCTTAAATCCGGTTTAAATCCCTGAAAAAGTGATTCATAATTATTTTGGAGTGAATGAAAAAATCAACATAGGATGAAAAAAAGCTGAAAATCTGTATGAAATTACTAGTCTGCGTACTGGAATATCCGAATTTATGGTCAGTGTACTCTTCACTTTAAATCACTTGGACGCTTGCTCTTATCAACATGGAACAATGAGCTTTCAGCGTACACAGACTAACCGCATTTATCGACGTTTTGTAATGTTTTAATTGGCAGACGGTATTTTTACTAGTATTAAAGGGTACCGCACGTCAGAATATAAATGGCTATTTATCGTTAAATAGACATGTAAATAACACAAAAATCAACAAATTTTAATTGTACGAAATTTATCAAATGAGAAAAATGACATTAAATATCATGATTTCAAGCGTTTCCTAAATGCTATGGGCGCCGCCATTTTGTAGCTCTTTTGTGATGGAGGTATTCGGTGACGTCATAACTGCACTTCCGTTCTAGTTATCGCGCAAATTGTATTGTGTCGTTAGTGACTGCTCTCTACTGATACTCTTTTGTATATACACTAATTCACGTAAACAATTGATAGATAGATAAACAGTACATTAGTGAACATCGAAGGAAGACAATTAAACGCGAAAACTATTCTGAATTGAAGGACTTAACCATAAATATTGTTTTCTTCAGCGGAATAAGTGAGTGGAGTAATGCGATATGTTTTGTGGGCAGCGTTGTTTTTAGTTTTCCTAATATGTGATTTCACATTGCCTCAGTGTCAAGCTTCTGGTGACATCACGCGCAAAACACCTTTATACTTTGGGGTAGGACTTAAGATTGTAGAATGAAGCGTTCCAATGCCTTGGCGTACTACTACCCAAGGATACAATTTCTGATGATTTCAGTACGAAGATGACCATATGCGACATACATATAAACTTAGTGTATATTATCCAGTGGGAAGCTCTTAAAAATGTGCTAATAACATATAGCTCAGCTGATTTCTAAAATTTAATTTGTAATTTTATATACTCTTCCAAAATATTGCGAAATTGATATAGCAAACTTTCACAATATTATAATTGCAGTCTGTTTGAACAGGTGTGATAATCCAATTAACAATAAAAACAAGAGGTTAATGCCAAAACATAAGGTGTGAAAACGACATGGTATCTAAAAGTTATTATTAAAATACAAATTAAGGCCAATTAATTGTGACAGGCCCGATTAGCTCAGTCAGTTACGTGTCTAACTATCAATCCTGGTGTTTCGAGTTCGAATCCCAACCCGGCGACAGTCTCTGTGATGACTGACATACAACATTGTGTCTTAAAATCATTTGTCTCTCACGGCTGATTCGAGTGGTAAAATTATCAGTTACTTGCGGTTGTTGGGTGTGCTCGAGTACTGGTTAACCTTTGCAGGAAACAGTGGTTAGGTTAACTGAACATCTGAACAGTAAACCCTCGATGACAAAAAATGATGCTAAATATTCAGTCAACCATTAATTGTTCATAAACTCATTTTATTAATTTTATAATCAATAGGCAATTTAGTTTATTGATATATGGCTTTTTCACAGTCAACTAGGTCATTATTCTTGAATAGACATTTGAACTACCTCAACTTCGCAATGAAAAAAGATAAAGTAAAACCTTTGTTCCTTTATTTATTCATTAATACATGAAAAGTTTTTTTTACTGTTAAAATAGTGTTCTGGTATACAATTTATGAAAAATATTCATAAAATCATATAACTTAATTTTTTTACTTGTAAGTTTGCATTAATATTGAAACCCTAATTAACTGAAAATGTTTAAATTAGTAATAAGGCATAATACTGTGTGATATAACATCCTGTCATAAACCCTGGGGTCATTAAACCTGGGGTGATCACGCTTATTAGGGTACAATATGCACAATGTGGCAGGGTATTTCTCATTACCACATGGTGTGAATGTGGTGTTGGTGAATTATGAAAGCTCAGCAGGGTGCCAGTAGCTGGACAGTAACATACACTTTGTGCAATATGCCTGTAGACATTATATTCCATATGACACTCCCTATAAGGAGACACATTCATATATGTTCAGAGAACTGGTAGAATAGATAATCATCATATATCAAATTGGGTAGTAACACCATTTGAATAACCAAAAGACAGTGCCAGTTATGTAAAACAACACAAAAAAAACCCAACTCATTCATGCTTCATCTAAATTTACTAAAAAGGATATGAAATCAAAATTTTATCAGCCATTTCTCAGTACGCAACAATGGCCGCACCAGCTAAACACGATAAGAAAAGAGATATAATATTATTTCTTATTCTCTCTTAGACAGGTAAATATATGTAACAAAACATTTTCCCTTAATTCCATTCTTGGTCTAATTAGTGTTTTTTTTTGATAATGTATTGACTGAGTAGCAAACAGTATAAACCCTGATAGTACAGCATGAATGTGCAGGCTCGTCTGGATCTACATCAACACTGACGGCAATAATTACTTTTTTTTATCAAGCTAAGGGTAATTTTACTATTTTGAAAAATTCAATCATCAATGTCAGGCTACATGATAAGATGTCAGAGTTGTGATTGATGGGTTTCGGGTTTGATCTCTGGTTCATGATTGGTGTGACTGTTTAACAGTTATCATCTTTTTGGGTGAAAACTTCATAAGACATTGCTGTGACATCTCTGTATTATTTCTGTGATACATTATAAATCTTCTGAATTTCCAATAGTGTGAAATTGCATCTGCAGCACGTATTTTCGTCAGACGAAAGCATCATTACACTGTTTTTGCAGCTGCAAAAATCTTTCACGTGTGTGAACAACTGTGCCGTCTCACTATTTCTCTCGTCTTCTAATTCATTTAACTCTGCTTCTGAAAATTCTGGTTCAAAGTTGTAGGCAAAAAGTCCTTCTCCGTTACTAAAATCCATTTTATTAGTCTTGCGAGTACTTTTGCCGGTGACTATAATTGCACGTTTCTACATCTGCTGTAGCGTATAAATCAATTATGTTTTAAACCGGAAGTGCAGTTATGACGTCACGCAGGTATCCAATATGGCGACTTCCACCATAAAGTCGATGTGCGAAAATGACCGTTACAAAACGAGCTGATATATCTTTATGGACTCGAATTTATGCATAATAATACTATTAATAGAAAGCTGAACTCATAGCTATTCATATTATCCTGTTTTATACACAGGGTTGCGTTCCCCTTTAAACAGCTAATATGGGGAAATATTTGTTCAACCAAAAGTGGTTAAGTGGTCACCCAAGATAAAAACAATAGGTTAAAGAGTTCAAAGGTAATAAACACTTCGCTAATTGTTGTCTGTGTAACAAAATAATCGATCAGGGAAGATGGGCGAATACCCACTCAAAATGCATATATGTTTTATTTTTTAATTTCCCAGAAAAATAGGTGGGGGGCGTTTATTAGAGTGGGGGTGTTAATATGGAAATATACGGTATATTTAAATATCAATCACCACAGAACCTGTGGCAGTGCAACCAACAGGTCTTGGTTGACAGTCGCATGTCAACCTGTGCCACAGGGTACAGTTCTCGGACCATTACTCTTCCTGCTTTACATCAAAGATCTTCAGAAAGCACTTTTCACATCTCGACTTCTTGCTGACAACAGCCTCATCAACCACAAGATCAAGTCCACAGACAACACAGCTAATATACAGGAAGACCTTGATAAACTTTACACCAATGGGAGCATGACTGGTTGATGTCTTTTAACTGTTTGAAGTGTGAAGACTTACACATAACCAGGAAGAGGAAGTGCAAATTACAAAATCTACAGGCACTACCTAGCAATTGCCAAGACAGGGCGATACCTCAAGACAACGCTCTCGGACAACCTCTCCAAGAAGCCGCATGCCATGTCACCAACAAGTCTGGCTTTCATAATTAAAAACCTATCTAACTGTCCACAGGAAACCAGGGCCGAAGCATAAAAGACCCCATTTAAACCAACACTCAAGTTCACCTCCGCAGTATGTGATCCATACACATAAATTTGCGTACAGCAACTAGGGACAGTCTTACACAGGGCAGCATGCTTCGTTAAGGAAGACTACCGCACAACAAGCAGCACATTCCAGATGTCAATAAACCTTGGTTGGCCATCTCTCGAACATAGACAGCAGCTGGCCAAGCTGACCATGGTAGTTTATAGATCTATGGTCTTTTGGTAAAAGAAGATCTTAAAATGCTTCTAGGACTGTTCTGACTATGGTATACATCATTACAATTGACATGGGGGTGTTTGGAGCTTGACTGCAATCTCTCCATATTATCAGTACAGAATATGTTGGGATTTAAAATTAAAACAGCAAATAAACATAAACAATATGATTTAGATTGGCATTTGAAAAGCTTTTTTTTTTGCTTTTTGAAATGTTGGCAAGCTGAATAAAACGAGAAATTGAGGGTAACACCATGAAAAAAAATGTAAATGTTGTGAAAATTGACAATAATTGAAAAACTTTATGAATATAAGTATGTTATTAATGCAGTTTACATCCCTGATTTACAAATTACAAATTAAGGTTTTTTTCTACTATTAGTGTGCAGACAGGTTCGCGGATAAAATTGCAGATGACTTTCTAGTGTGGACACCGGTTAAAACTTTTCGAATTTAATGATAGAAAATGCTCGTCAAAACAAAGATATTGATTATATAAATTTAAATTGTGAGATTAAAAGCATAACACACACTTCACCGAATGGCCGGTCTCTACAATGCATATATAAACAAATTGACCCACGGCCGTATGCCTCTCTATCATGGCTGCCGCCAGATTGTATTTGAATGAAAAGTAGGTCAAGTAATTTACACCGACGTGCGATCTTGTCACACAAATCAAATAAAACATATACCTTCTATATAATCTTAATAAAGAAATACGCAATAAACAATCACTCGCTTACATTCTTTGGTCGATACAATTATATTCCAGTAAACTTTTAAACTAGGAATTTCCGTGTCTTGGAGTTTTTCGTTCGTGACATCATACACTACTATTACCCAGCGTTCCTTTACACACAGCTAAAAATAGCGCCAGGTGCGCTTGTCGCAGGTAAACAAATTCCGGTACGTTTGAGTAAGCACGAAGGTAAGGCATGTCTCAACGTTATCGGTGTATTTAATATATACCTGTGGGCGTTATCTCTGGACAAAATAAATCACATTATTACGAGTGTGTTGAAGCATTGATCACTGGTTTTCAAATGATCAGTGACAGGTGAATCTTTTAATGACAGAGTAAAATGTGTTGGCGAATAACCAGTGCACATTAAAAAAAAACATGACAAATGCCGTTGAAGCTGTACATCGGATTTGTCATATTTATGTATGAGGAATGCATTTTGAAAATATGCGGAAACAAGCAAGTGATGTGTTGTCGCGGGAGGTCGTGGGTTCGATCCAAGAGTTGGACCCGATGGCCATTCATAAAAACGACCATTATTGGTTCTACGTAGGAAACGCACCCGAGAGCTTGGAGCATATTAACAAAAGTTTAGAACATACAACACGTAGGCCTATTTATAAATAACATTCACGAAGTAACTTAAAAGTTGCTGAATAATCGCAATAAATGTATCAAATGTATCAAAACGTAGGTGTAAGCGGATATCTATTGCATATACATGTAGTAATAACTGCTGCACGCAACGTCATTATTTAATGGACTTGTATTTGATGAACAGGGTGGATTGATGGCTTTGATCTGATGAACTGTTCTCACAATATTAAAATTTGTATCTTCCGCGCATAATAGTGAATACTAGTTAATGTACACACAGCACACAGAGCAGTGTTTTATACCTGTTTTATAAGCAATTGATCGTTCACGTTGCCAAACTAGTTAAAACATATTCATATTATGCTGACCCAGATTGAGGATTCCCGTATAGTTTCCCAACTCTTTTCACTGAATATAATACCCTTTTTTTCAAATATTAAGAAAATCCCAGAGGGGCCTTTGCATCCAACCTCTGGTTTTTTTATTCTAATTTATTATAGCTCGATTGTGAAGAAAATTCAGAGCTTATATAACCGCTCTCTGGACCAGTACTGAGGAGTGTTTGTTTATAGAGACTTCCGGTCCAGCTGGGGAATTCACCAGCGACAGTTATTCAACAAAAATGGAGTTTACCCTGAAAAGTTGCCACGTTTAGGCTGTTATCTATCAGAATCCGATGGTATCGTGTCCACATGGTTACTGTCTTAGCTCAAGCATAATATACCAGTTACTCATTGGACCTTCGTCCCCATAGCGCTATACATATATAATGGATATTTTAAACATTCTTTCAGCATTTCGTCTATGATAGTTTAAAAATGTTTATTTTACGTTAATTGTTTCAAGATGCTCTTACACCTTTTACCAATTTTAAAAGTCTTTCTTGACCGAATCTGTAATATGCATATGAGGATCTTGCCCAAGAACATAACACATGGAACCGTTTTGGCGCGGGCCCGCTCCTGTGGTAGAGTATCGTACCCAGAATCGGAGGCTCGTGGGTTCGATCCTTCCCAATACCTATGTGTGTTATCCTTGAGCAAGACACCTTTCCCGCATATGCATAGTTCTGGTTCTACCTGGAAGACTACGTGTGTGATTTGTTGTAATAACTTGCATCGAAGTAAAATGAATAAGTTTAAACTGACATTATGGATCGAGACACTGGGTTCGATGTTTTATGTCCAGATTAACACATTCTCTGCACACGGTAATTATGTTCACATTCTCTCAATCTGTGTACCATACGTAACAGATATGGATCAATGTTGATATATTGTCAACTTGCATTTTTTAAATAGAACGTGATAATAAATAGTATAATGTATTTAAGCACGCAACATTTCAGGTGCCGTTACATTACACTTTTCAACGTGAATCACAATTCTAAATAATTGTAAAGTGTCACCTCTTTATAATAGATAATAACGTTGTAACATTGATGTAAAATAAAGATGTTTAGGCCATAATAATTTAATTGCTAGATTATCATTCCCGCCCGCCCCCTAATTTTCATGCAGCCCCGACCCGTTTTATTTTCATGAAAAAAACATAAAATAAAAATAAAATCTTCCCGCTCTCCCTGTTTTTAAGAAAAATTTGGATGATAATCTAGCAATTAATATAATGGCCTTACACTTATGTAGCCGATAAAGTTAAAATAACGTTCAACACTATACTGTGCATTATGCAAGTAACCTATCATTTGAACTTCGAATACAGGAAATTGAGAAAGAACACCCAATTTTGACACATATTTCTCTAATCCTTCATCAAAATAATGCTTTCCAGTCAAATAGTCATGAAAAGAATTTAGAGCAAAGCCCAACCTTCGCGAGCGTCGATCTGAAAAATGGACCATTTACACATTTTTTTTCTCATTTATGATATCCGATTACTATACACTCTATTGACTATGTAACTTATTGGAAAGAGAGAAATCCGCTTATTGACATTTCAATTGCCTGTATATTTAAAAAAAAAATATTTGTGTTGTTTATTTTTGTCTGAAATGCATTCGAACTACTATGCTGCACTATATAATATTATATAAGGTTTATGTAGTGTTATTTTTGAAAACAACGACCTGTCACCGTACGTTACATTCAATTAACCATTATTTGTTAATAAAGTGGGGGTTGTGGAAGTAGGGGGTGGAGGGGGGGGGGGGGGGGGGGGGAGGATCGGTATGAAAATTGGTGGGCGGACGGGACGGGGTTGATAATCTAGCAATTATTGATTTAGTACGGCCTTATGTAACAACATATTAACTTCTTCTGCATGACGTACACCATCATGATTAAACAGACCGAGATTTTGAAACAAAATACAATTCCATCATTACTGTGGGTTAACACCATTTAAAAACGCACGTGTACACGATGTCAACAAGTTATATATCGCTTATGTACAATAATTTGTGAAATTTTGAATTTATGATATTGAGAAATTTAATGTAAAACGAACATATTAATAACATAACTTAACTTAGCCAAATCATTTACAATAATTGTATTGCAATTATTAACTTGACCTATTTTGCTGTATTAATGCCTAAGTTTATTATATTCTATGTGTACTGATAGACCATTCGGTCCTGTGTATTATTGAAAAACACAAATAAATGTATGTGACAAATGGTTGTACCGGTGGAGGAAGACCTCGGAATGAATTTACGTAGATCCATTGTCCTGCAAGTAATAGGAAACGTTCCCATATACTAGTATATGGCGTTTGTCTTCATTTGCCGGACCCTAAACATCAGCAGTGAATGGTAAATGAGTTTGAGACGGTACCTTACATCTTAGCGACGGAAAACCCATTTTTATCATTAAACATGTGTAAAACAAACTATTTTCATACTATTGTTCAAAGTTATCCATGTAAAACTATTGTTCAATTTCCTATCTATGCCGAACTTTTCATTTCATTTCCGTACGATTCGGGTCAAAACTGGAAAAAAATAACTAATTGATGCATGGGGTTATTTTAAATATACTCTTTAAAACAAGTTTGTATTGGATTCTGTCCATGAATTTTATTTTATGAACTCTCAGAAGGGAATGACCGTATCTAATGTTGGGTGAACTTGTGGCCAGACCCTTTTGCCTTAAATTGTATTTATCTATATATTGTATATGTCTTTATATGACAATAAAATATATTTAAAATAACTAACACATAGATTGATATGTTTATTATTTTTATACATTTTACAATAAACAGTGCTCTGGATAAGCTTTTCTTCAAATGTGTAGTTTACCCCTTAAAGGAATATGCAATGGTTGTTTTCAAAATGTTAAGGGTAAAAATGAACATTCTTATCAAATTGCCATTTAAAACAAACTAATAAACACTGAAATTGAGTATAACCCATGCCTATTTTACCACTTAATTTAAATTCAGAAATTCCAATGCTTAAATACCCCCAAAATAGTGCCTATCTGGAGCACTGCAATAAGGCTATCCGAAACTTCGCACAGTTAGTAGGAATTCTTTCTGTAATCAATATACCTTATATAAAGACTGGTCGCGTAATTATGACATTATTTAGTTATGGAAACATTGAAAGGAAATGAGATGAAACTTGATCTAGTGTTGAATAACCCTTATTATTGTGAAACTGACGAATGCAGGTCATCCTGTACGCGAGTTGAGACTGGACCAGATGTTGAAATGACAAATGGAGTGTTTATCGATTACCGGCGGGAAATATCCAAGACGACAACGCGACAACGGCGTGTCTGATATCAAGCTGGAAGTATATTAATTTTCATTATAATGCCGACACTGTAACAATGTTGGTGATTATTTGCAGACTCAGCATCTGCACACCGGCTCGTGTGTCTTGTATAAGTAGTGTATAAGTAGTGTATAAGAAGTGTATAAATAGTGTATAAGTAGTATATAAGAAGTGTATAAATAGTGTATAAGTAGTATATAAGAAGTGTATAAATAGTGTATAAGTAGTATATAAGTAGTGTACACGTATTATAAGTTGTGTTTACCAGTATTATAAGTAGTGTATACATATTGTAAGTAGTGTATAAGGAGTATACAAGTAGTATAAGTTGTATAAAAGTAGTGTATAAGCAGTATACAAGTAGTATAAGCAGTGAACAAATAGTGTTTTAATAGCGTACAAGTAGTGTATTAGTAGTGCACAAGTAGTGTATAAGTGGTGTACAAGTAGTGTATAAGAAGTGTACAAGTAGTGTATAAGTGGTGTACAAGTAATGTATAAGTAGTGTATAAGTAATGTATAAGTGGTGTACACGTAGTGTATAAGTAGTGCACAAGTAGTGTATAAGTGGTGTACAAGTAGTGTATAAGTGGTGTACAAGTAGTGTATAAGTAGTATACAAGTAGTGTATAAGTAGTGTATAAGTAATGTACAAGCACTACTATCTCTGATAAAATACATGGTTTGCTGGAAGAGCACGGATCAGAGGATTGTGGGTTTGATTTCCCGCCACTGCCATGCATGTTGTCTGTCATTGAGGAAGACACTTTATACGCGTATTCTTAGTACTGGTTCTACCTAGGAGGACTTCGATTGCGATAAATCTCAGTTGTGAGAACTTGTACAACAATAGATGTCAAGTAAATTTATACGTTTATATTTACTAAACGTATGAATAGGGTTTTACGGCGTAACAAAACAGTATAGGTTATTTGACGCCAATAGGAAGGATGAGTCCAGGTTCACTTTACATGTACAAAAACAACAAATTAACATAACATACATATTGAAAAAACATCAACATGGTGAATATGCAGAATGGACCTAGGACCTTGACACTTGCAGAACTGCGGAGTTTTACTCAAATTGTCGCTTCTTGCGACATGCATGCACCACAGTGATCCTATTCTTGCCATCGCTCATATGGCTCCCTGAAACCACACAGGGGTTGGTAATTTACTCACAGTATTAAACATGACACCCGTTCGAAGGTTTCCTACTCCTCTGCAGAGATCGACAGTGATTCTATTCTTAGCCGGAACCAAATGGGCTTTATAAATTAACTAATAAAACAATAGTACACCCCACAAACTAAATATGAATGATACGTTGAACGGGATAAAGTTTGACACTAAGTGTTCCATAAAAATATTTTATATCTATTGAAATAGATGTTTTATTAGTTTAAACTTCTTTATTTTAGTCTTCCTGGTCAGAACCAGTATTTAGCGTATGCGGAAAAAGTGTCTTGCTCAATCGTGCCGGATAACCGAACCCACGACCCTCCGTTCATGGGTTCGATGCTCTAGCACTTGATCACGCGCTCCACGTTTAAGTTAAATAAATAATAAAAATGAAATAAAACATCAAAACAAAACAATAAACAGTTAAAAATAACAAACGACAGTTATGCATACACAACTCTGCTGCCGCGTTGTGATGACACAAATGAAGCTGTTTATTTTATTTTCCTTGTCGTTTTTATATCCCGTCAACTAATAAATGTATTTTTACGAAAAATTAAACTAGCCAAACGTTTTACCAGCTTAAAAACAAGTAGCTGCCCACTTCAAACTTTAGATAAGCTGATCATGCATGTAACGTCCCTGCGTCTTTCAGGTATATTGCCGCCATATTTGGTTGTTGTTTTGAACATTTGAAGTAAAGCCTTTGATTATATATTCGTTTTAAACTAATTTATTTAACATAGATTGAGAAAACACGTTTTCACAACTTAGGCAAATCACGCTCGATGTCGTCCTGGGTTGAACCAGTACTAAGCATATGCGTGTAAAGTGTTTTTTTTCTCAAAGATATAACACATATCTGAACCCACGAAAAGACGATACATTATAGACAAAGGCGGATCTCGGACGTTCAGTAAAGGAGGTAGGGTTGAAGGCATATAATGCGGTATTGTAAATCTCAGAGACGATCCCCAAAATTCCAGGCGAGTCCAAATACATGTTGTTATTATTTCTCTATATTTCTGAAATAGCTACATTTTTAATATTAAGGGAACCGTTGAGGGTACGGGTTCAGAGCCCCTGTCCCCCATATGACTCTGCTATCGGTAGATCCCCCAAAACACGTTATTCTGTTCCGATCTGTTTTAGTTTGTTTATGTTTTCACGTGTCTTTCACTTTATACCTTGCTGAATTTTACCTTTTGTATTGAAACTAGTGCATGAAGTATGAGTGTTTGTTTACTGTGTCTTCCCACTTGTATAATGTGTCTGCTTGATTAACTTCAAACACCCACATAATGATGCACGGCGTGTCATTTCATATTCATTAAAACACATGATAATAGTTCAATAATACTTTTCAGTAAATATCAGAATTTAAACTTCATCGCCCCGGTAAAATGTCGAGTATTGTCTTCTCTCTGACAGCCCAGAGAATAATCTATTATTATATAGAAGATTTGCTAGAGAATAAACCATTCTTACAAAATCTATTGCCTAGCGAATATGTAAATTTTACATTCTGATGTTAAGAGAATAGGCATACTCAGGCTATTGTCCTAAGATAATACCATTCTAACACAGACTTTAGTCTAGAGGTCATTCTTACGAACACTATTCACTTGAGAATATGCAATTTTTGCCTCATCTGTTGTTTTGAAAGAAGGCCATTCTTACACAACATTTGTTTAAAGATTATGTCATTCTTACACAAACTATTGTCTTGAAGGAATATGTCATTCTTACACAGCATATTGTTTGGCGAATAGACCATTCTAAAAAAGCCTTTTGTTTTGAGGAAATAGGCCATTCTTACACAACATTTTGTTTAAAAATTATGTCATTCTTACACAAACTATTGTCTCAAAATCAGATCATTCTTACATAGCCTTTTTGTTTTGAGAGAATAGGCCATTCTTACACAGTCTCTTGTTTTGAGAGAATAGGTAATTCTTACACAACTTTTTTGTCTTGAGAGAATAGTTCATTCTTACACAGCTTTTTGTCTTGAGATAATATGTCATTCTCATACAGCATGTTGTTTGGCAAATAGGCCATTCTTACACAGCCTTTTGTATTGAGAGAAAAGGTCATTGTTACACAGCTGTTTTGTCTTGAGAGAATAGGCCATTCTTACACAAACTTTTGTCATAAAAACAGGTCATTCTTACACAGCATTTTGTCTTAAAAGAATAGGTCATTCTTACAATACCTTTTGTTTTGAGTGAATAGGCCATTCTTACACAGCTATTCTGTCTTGAGAGAATATGTCATTCTTACCCAGCATGTTGTTTGGCTATTAGGCCATTCTTATATAAACTATTGTCTTGAAAACTGGTCATTCTTACACAGCTTTTTGTCTTGAGAGAATAGGTCATCCTTACACAACCTTTTGTCTTGAGAGAATAGATCATTCGTACACAGGCTATTTGTCTTGACTTGAGAGAATAGGCCAATCTTACATAAACTATTGTCTTGAAAATAGGACATTTTACACAGCTATTTGTTTTGAGAGAATTGGTAATTCTTACACAGCTTTTTGTCTTGAGAGAATATGTCATTCTTACACATCATGTTGTTTGGCGAATAGACTATTCTTACACAGCCTTTTTTTTTGAGAGAATAGGCCATTCTTACACAGAGATTGTCTTGAGAAAAAAATTTCATTCTTACACAGCTTTTTGTCTTGACAGAATAGGCCATTCGTACACAGACTTTTGTCTTGAGAGAATATCTCATTCTTACACAGCGTGTTGTTTGGCGAATAAGCCATTCTTACATAAACTATTGTTTTGAAAACAGGTAATTCTTACACAGCCTTTTATCCTGAGAGAAAATGCAATTTTACGTCGACTATTGTTTTGAGAGTAGGCTATTTTTACACAACATTTTGTTTAAAGATTGTGTCATTCTTACACAAATTATTGTCTTAAAAACCAGGTCATTCTTACACAGCTTTTGTCTTGAGAAAAAAATGTCATTCTTACACAGCATATTATTTGGCGAATAGGCAATTCCTACACAAACTATTGTCTTGAAAACAGGTTATTCTTACACAGCTTTTTGTCTTGATAGAATATGTCATTCTTACACAGCATTTTGTCTTGAGAGAATATTTCATTCTTACACAGCTTTTTGTCTTGACAGAATAGGCCATCCTTACACAGCCTTTTGTCTTGTGAGAATATCTCATTCTTACACAGCGTGTTGTTTGGCGAATAGGCCATTTTTACACAAACTATTGTTTTGAAAACAGGTAATTCTTACACAGCCTTTTGTTTTGAGAAAAATACAATTTTATCTCGACTATTGTTTTGAGAGTAGGCCATTCTTACACAACATTTTGTTTAAAGATTGTGTCATTCTTATACAGATTTTTGTCTTAAAAACAGGTCATTCTTACACAGCCTTTTGTCTTGAGAGAATAGGCCATTCTAACACAGCCTTTTGTCTTGAGAGAATAGGCCATTCTTACACAGCCTTTTGTCTTGAGAGAATTGGCCATTCTTACACAGCTTTTTGTCTTGAGAAAATATTTCATTCTTACACAGCTTTTTGACCTATCTTACACAGCCTTTCGTCTTGAGAAAATATGTCATTCTTACATGGCATGGTGTTTGGCGAATAGGCCATTCTTACACAAACTATTGTCTTGAAAACAGATCATTCTTTCACAGTTATTTGTCTTGAGAGAATAGGCCGTTAGTACACAGCCTTTTTGTGTTGAGAGAATAAGTCATTCTTACACAGCCTTTTGTCTGGCGATAAGGTCATTCGTACACAGGCTTTTTGTCTTGAAAAATAGGCCATTCTTACACAGTGAATAGAGAATAGATCGTTATAACACAACATTTTTGTTTTGAGAGAATAAGTCATTCTTACACCTTTTATCTGGTGATATGGTCATTGGTGCACATGCTATTGATTTGAGAGTAAGCTATTCTTACACATACTATTGTCTTGAGAATATACCATAATAACACAACATTTTATCTAGAATAGGTAATTCTTACACACAATATTAACCTAAGAATAGGCGATTCTTACACTGACTAAAAAAATAGGTAATTCTTACAAACATTATGCACTTGATAATAGACTATTCTCCTGATATAGATAATTCTTACACATCATTTTGTCTGATGAATATGTTTTTCTCATTCAGTCTATTTATTGAGAGAACATGACAATCTTACACCCAATGGTCTAGAAAATAAACCCATTTTTACAAAATATATACCGCCTAGAGAAAAGACCATTGTCAAAAAACTATACCGTCTAGAGAATAGACAATAAAAGATCATAATCGTCTAGAGAATAAACCATTACTACAAATACCATAATCAGGAGAATAGATCATTCTCATGCAGCAATACTATATAGAGAATATACAACTCTTATTCAGACTATATCGTCTAAAGAATAGATCATATCAACTTCAGAATATACCATATCATATCGTCTAGAGAATAGACCATACTCGTCTAAAGAATAGACCATATCGACCAGAGAATATACAATATCATATCGTTTAGAGAATAGACCATAATCGTCTAAAGAATAGACAATACCGTCTACAGAAAAACACATATTTTTTTGCAGACGATATCGTCTAAACAGTAGACCACATACATCTAGACCCTAATTGATAAGACAATGGATCTTTCTTGCATACACTAATATTTAGAGAAGAAATCTCACACAAACAAAATATTTGACTATTGTGTAAATCCTTATAATGGCGTTTACTACAAAATATCAACATCTTGACCGTTATAAACGTTTATCACCCTTTACCAGCCTGTCATTGTCGTCAAATGAGCATTTTTGTGTCAAGTCAAGTCAAAATCTTATTAGCATAAACATATATCATGATAGTACAATAATATGACAATCTCTCTATTCTCACGTTATGCGCGCCGCCAAGCGCGTTATAAAACTTAATACGATTTCAAAGCAATAGGTCAGTCACGGGCCACGTGTATAGTCGTGCATAATGTATACACTTAGATAACAAAATAATTCTACACTTTTTAATTTAATTGAAAAGGTTCAACCATTCCTATTGATTTTCTTATTCATTCGTGTGGAAGTCACGGTGCTCTTTTATGCCATGGCCGTGAAACAATAAATCATTTGTTTTTAATTCCCGATTTTGTTTCGTTTTTATGGTTCTGCAGACTTTCACAGAATATGCCAGACTGGAAACCACAATGCACACTAAACAGTACAGACTTATTAAACGAAACTTACATACGTGTAAATGTATTATATAAATGTTACAATCTGCATTTACTAAGTAAACAAAGGTTATATAATTGTAAATGTATCCCACTTTCTGCATGGACCTAGTATACGAGATTTATTATAATTGTAAATGTATCACATAAACACTTTCGGCATTTGCATGGTTAATGAGGTTTATATAATTGTAAATGTATCACGTATAGTCCTTCTGCATGAGACTAGTATACGAGGTTTATATAATTATAAATGTATCACGTAAAGACTTTCTGCATGAGACTAGTATACGAGGTTTATATAATTGTAAATGTATCACGTATAGTCCTTCTGCATGAGCCTAGTATACGAGGTTTATATAATTGTAAATCTATCACGTAAAGTCCTTCTGCATGAGCCTAGTATACGAGGTTTATATAATTGTAAATGTATCACGTAAAGACTTTCTGCATGAGCCTTGTATACAAGGTTTATATAATTGTAAATGTATCACGTAAAGACTTTCTGCATGAGCCTTGTATACGAGGTTTATATAATTGTAAATGTATCACGTGAAGACTTTCTGCATGAGCCCAGTATACGAGGTTTATATAACTGTAAATGTATCATGTAAAGTCCTTCTACATGAGCCTAATATACGAGGTTTATATAACTGTAAATGTATCACGTAAAGTCCTTCTGCATGAGCCCAGTATACGAGGTTTATATAACTGTAAATGTATCACGTAAAGTCCTTCTGCATGAGCCTTGTATACGAGGTGTATATAATTGTAAATGTATCACGTAAAGACTTTCTGCATGAGCCCAGTATACGAGGTTTATATAACTGTAAATGTATCTCGTAAAGTCCTTCTACATGAGCCTAGTATACGAGGTTTATATAATTGTAAATGTATCACGTAAAGTCCTTCTGCATGAGCCTTGTATACGAGGTTTATATAATTGTAAATGTATCATGTAAAGTCCTTCTACATGAGCCTAATGTACGAGGTTTATATAACTGTAAATGTATCACGTAAAGTCCTTCTGCATGAGCCTAGTATACGAGGTTTATATAACTGTAAATGTATCACGTAAAGTCCTTCTGCATGAGCCTTGTATACGAGGTTTATATAATTGTAATTGTATCACGTAAAAGTCCTTCTGCATGAGACTAGTATACAAGGTTTATATAATTGTAAATGTATCACGTAAAGACTTTCTGCATGAGCCTTGTATACGAGGTTAATATAATTGTAAATGTATCACGTAAATACTTTCTGCATGAGACTAGTATACGAGGTTTATAACAATACTGCAGCCAACAAACTAAAAATGAATGACTGAAGTAGTCAATAAAATGTCTTTATATCTATTGAATGTTATTGATCTTAGTTCGGCTATGAAACAAGTTCTTGCAACTCAGGTAAATCACGATCAAAGTCTTCCTGATAAACACTTTCTGCATGGGCTTAGTTAACGAGGTTATATAAGTGTAAAGGTATCACGTAAACACTTTATGCATGGTCCTAGTTAACACGGTTAATTATAATTGTAAATGTACCACGTAAACACTTTATGCATTGGCCTAGTATACGAGATTCATATACTTGTAAATGTATCACGTAAACACTTTCTGCATGAGCCTAGAATACGAGGTTTATATAATTGTAAATGCATCACGTAAACACTTTTTGCATTGGCCTAGTTAACGAGGTTTATATAATTGTAAATGTATCACGTTAACACTTTATGCATGGTCCTAGTCAACGAGGTTTATACTAACTGAAAATTTATCACGTAAACACTTTCTGCATTGACTTAATTAACGAGGTTTATATAATTGTAAATGTATCGCGTAAACACTTTATGCATTGGCCTAGTTAACGAGGTTTATAATAATTGTAATTGTATCACGTAAACACTTTATACAATGGCCTAGTAAACAAGATTTATTATAATTGTAAATGTATCACGTAAACACGTCATGCATGGTCCAAGTTAGCGAGGTTTACTATAATTGTAAATGTATCACGTAAACACTTTATGCAATGACCTAGTTAACGAGATTTATTATAATTGTAAATGTATCACGTAAACACTTTATGCATGGTCCTAGTTAGCGAGGTTTACTATAATTGTAAATGTACCACGTAAACACTTTATGCATTGGCCTAGTTAACGAGGTTTATTATAATTGTAAATGTATCACGTAAACACTTTATGCAATGGCCTAGTTAACGAGGTTTATTATAATTGTAAATGTTTCACGTAAACACTTTCGGAATTTGTATAATTAATGAGGCTGTATATATTTTTAAATGTATCCTGTAATATAATAGTAATGATAATTTTACTGATATAGTTGTTATTATCATTATTAAAACAGTAATAACAATAATGATAATAATTTTCAATTCCCATCACATGAGCGCATATACAACATCATATATATACAATGAAAATAAGTAAAATAAAGAAAAATAAACAAACACACACGCTCGCGCATACTCGAGCACATGCATACACATTCCTTTGCATACCCAACTACAAATAAATGCTTAAGCTCATATATAATACATTCTCAGTAATGTTCAGCAGAGTATTTAATACACGAGTTTCTATTTGAGAAGTACATCATCTTATGGATTAATTTAATGATGACTATAACCATTTCATTTCAAGTTAATTTGTATTAAAGCAGGTTATTCCTGACAATACGTTGGTCTAGTGGATATTTTGAAATTAATTCAAGAATACATAAGTCCAGCGTGATTAATAATTTGGTCCCACAAATAATATCTTATATTATTAATACAGAGCTAACAGAACACTATTGGATAGAATACAGCCCAATGTTGTCTACTACACTTTACATAACGCACTGTGCTTAGTTAACGAAGTGTATATAATTGTCAATGTATCATATATTCGTTTTAGGAATTGGTTTTGTTAGTGAAACTGTACAGTGTTTGTAAATGTAAGCTGTAACACATTTTACATAGGTCAATACAATTGTAAAACGTTGTAATTTTAAACTGTAACATATCGCGCATAGAGACAGAGACAGGAGTGTGTGTGTGGGGGGGGGGGGGGGGGGGGGAGAGACAGACAGACAGACAGACAGACAGACAGACAGACAGACAGACAGACAGACAGACAGACAGACAGACAGACAGACAGACAGACAGACAGAGATTTTGTAAGCAGTGTAAAAGTAGTGTAACTGATGGTTATTTAGATCATAAATACTATCGATTTGTTTGTTTGTCATGTGTATGCATTGAATTGAGTGTACGATGAAGGGCGGTGGGTTGTTTGTAACACAAATGTCCTGTTCTATATTTAGTACACCATTTTTGTTATATAGTATCTTTTTGGATGTATATAAAATTAATACACATGTTTGTTTACAAAATGTGATAAGAGATTGTTAACAATACACATCTATCAGATTTTATTTATTTCGAGTTATGTATATCTACGTTAAGTATCGAACATAGACGATTAATCCCTAACAGTCCACCTTTATGGTGAGATATACCGTATATCTGTATATGCATATATAGCTTATCTGAAAATATTACATATGATTTAATTTTAGAATACATTTCATTGAAATATATAATACTTGTTCAGTATTAAATAGAAGTAAATATAGTCCTAACGTAATCAAGAAACAATGCGTGATTCATACTTTGTCACACACCTTAATGACAAAACAAATAGTGAAACCGTACTTATTGTCGATATTAAACGCCGGTAAACGTGACATATTTCTAAATTATATTATCTTATCAAACACATCAAATATAAACTTATTATTTACCTAATTGCTGCTCAGATTAGAGTGTGATTAATCCAAACGTATCGCCAAATTATAATCCCTATTCCACTCTTATAAATCTTACTTATTGCCGAGAATGACGGTACGGTAAAGGTCATGTAATCCACGAAAACCAATGTCACATTAACGTGCTTAAGTCATCTCAGGGGACGTCTCACAGTGGTCTGGACTATATACACGGCGATTTGGAAAAAAAAAAAAGAAAAAATGATAAATTGCCAATAGCTATGATTTCACATGTACGGTATCTGTGTGTATACACGCGTTAAAAACTGCTGATACAATTATCAACATTGGGACACGGATAGATTATTTCACTTTATAATAGTATTACAGTGGGCTATACATTGCGATTATTTAAACGAACGTAATGAGATCTTTAATATAGCAATTAAATGTCAACGAACTTATATGTGTTCTCTTTCGTATGTAACAACATAAAGTTGAATTACTTTTTAGTGTAACAAAACAACTTATGCGACATATTTCATCTGTTTAAGGAGCTCTTTGGAGTTCCATTTTTTTTAATGTCTCTCGAGACAGCACGTCTCGATATCCAAATAAAAAAATGTTCACCCACGCCTTATTTAATCAGGTTACAGATCAAAGAACCGATGTAGATTATTATTATTATTATTATTATTATTATTATTATTATTATTATTATTATTATTATTATTATTATTATATTAGATATAGATACGCTGTTTTTACAATTGCTCATATAAAAATGTAAAAATTAAAAAAAAAATAATAAGAAAATATGTAAATCTCCAATTTCGGTATCAAATTACAAGAAACAAGGTCATTTTCTTTATACAATATATTGCCCTGTAGTATGTATAATGCAGTAGCCACATTTTATTGACCACATTCTACTTTGTATTCTACTATTTATTCCATATTTTTTATATCGAGATATCAATTAATTGATATCAACAATTCTTGATATCCTTTATATCAATATACGTGTAACACGAATTGTTGATATAAAGAAACCGAGTTATTGATATAACAAAATAAATGCTTCCCATGCAAATTCTTAAAAAAAAACGGTGCGCAGAATTAGAATGTACAGTATTTAAATGCAATTAATAAGATTGCGATATGTGATTATGTCACGTGTAGTCAGAAACAATATTATTATTAATCGCACTGCCTATATAATAGAACAGAACACTCTTTTATTTTGGCTTAAGCTTTATAAAGCTTTTCAAAATAAATAACATAAAGTACACGCAAAAGTACATAGCAATAGTTAATACAAACATTATAGAAAATATGTTAGTAATAGTTAGAGTAAATAACATGGCTGGTTGACGTGTTATTTACAAATGATCTAATTAAAGAAGTGTTTTGTTTTTAATGCTATTTACGCACCTTTAGTTTCGTAGTTGTTACTTTTTCATCAATGCTAACATGAATGTTTGGAAAAAGACAATCAAAGTTTGATAATGATATAACTAACAAATTCACAAATCTTCTCTACTGAGTTTGCATTAAGCATCTGTTCTCACATCGCATTTGGAATGCTTTGATACCATCTGATGCAAGTTTGTTTAAGACCAACTTTTTGATTGCAAAAGATAAATGGATTTGATCATACTGGGGTTAATATGTTTGAGTCATGATTAAACTTTGACCACATTTATAGAGAGCATTTATAATATAGAACCTTAAACAGGAAGATATTAAAAGGTTTAAGACCATGTACGCGATGTACATTAATACTTTGCAATAATATTTTGAAATAGCTTAAAGTTGCCTAACTGGTCTGTCTGTATGTCTACACGGTAGCGTTGACTTGGTGGTGGTCCCGTTGCCTAGCTGGTCTGTCTGAATGTCTACACGGTAGCGTTGACTTGGTGCGGCCCCCGTTGCCTAACTGGTCTGTCTGTATGTCGACAAAGAAGCATTGACACGGTGCGGGTCCCGTTGCCTAACTAGTCTGTCTGTATGTCTACAAGGTAGCGTTGACTTGGTGCTGGTCCCGTTGCCTAAATGGTCTGTCTGTATGTCGACACAGTAGCGATCACTTAGGGGTTGTCCCGTTGCCTTACTGGTCTGTCTGTATGTCTACACGGTAGCGTTGACTTGGTGCTGGTCCCGTTGCCTAACTGGTCTGTCTGTATGTCGACACAGTAGCGTTCACTTGGGGGTTATCCCGTTGCCTAACTGGTCTGTCTGTATGACGACACAGAAGTATTGACTTGGTGCAGGTCCCGTTGCCTAAATGGTCTGTCTGTATGTCGACATAGTAGCGTTCACTTGATGGTTGTCCCGTTGTCTAACAGGTCTGTCTGTATGTCGAAACAGTAGCGTTCACTTGGGGGTTGTCCCGTTGTCTAACTGGTCTGTCTGTATGTCGAAACAGTAGCGTTCACTTGGGGGTTGTCCCGTTGCCTTACTGATCTGTCTGTATGAAGACACAGAAGCATTGACTTGGTGTTGGTCCCATTGCCTAACTGGTCTGTCTGTATGTCTACACAGTAGCGTTGACTTGGTGCGGGTCCCGTTGCCTTAATGGTCTGTCTGTATGTCGACACAGTAGCGTTCACTTGGGGGTTGTCCCGTTGCCTAACTGATCTGTCTGTATGTCGACACAGTAGCGTTCACTTCAGGGTTGTCCCGTTTCCTAACTGGTCAGTCTGTATGTCTACAAGGTAGCGTTGACTTGGTGATGGTCCCGTTGCCTAACTGGTCTGTCTGTATGTCAACACAGTAACGTTCACTTGGGGGTTGTCCCATTGCCTAACTGGTCTGTATGTATGTCTACACGGTAGCGTTGACTTGGTAGTGGTCCCATTGCCTAACTGGTCTGTCTGTATGTCGACACAGTAGCGTTCACTTGGAAGTTGTCCCGTTGCCTAACTGGTCTTTCTGTATGTCGACACAGTAGCGTTGACTTGGTGCGGGTCCCGTTGCCTAACTGTTTTGTCTGTATGTCGACACAGTAGCGTTCAGTTGGGGGTTGTCCCGTTGCCTAACTGGTCTGTCTGTATGTCGACACAGTAGCGTTGACTTGGTGGTGGTCCCATTGCCTAACTGGTCTGTCTGTATGTCGACACAGTAGCGTTCACTTGGGGGTTGTCACGTTGCCTAACTGGTCTGTCTGTATGTCGACACAGAAGCATTGACTTGGTGCGGGTCCCGTTGCCTAACTTGTCTGTCTGTATGTCGACACAGAAGCGTTCACTTGGGGGTTGTCCCGTTGCCTAACTGGTCTGTCTGTATGTCGACACAGAAGCGTTCACTTAGGGGTTGTCCCGTTGCCTAACTGGTCTGTCTGTATGTCGACACAGAAGCATTGACTTGGGGGTTGTCCCGTTGCCTAACTGGTCTGTCTGTATGTCGACAGAGTAGCGTTGACTTGGTGCGGGTCCCATTGCCTAACTGGTCTATGTCGACACAGTAGCGGTCACTTGAGGGTTGTCCCGTTGCCTAACTGGTCTGTCTGTATGTCGACACAGTAGCGTTTTCTTGGGGGTTGTCCCGTTGCCTAACTGGTCTGTCTGTATGTCGACACAGAAGCATTGACTTGGTGTTGGTCCCATTGCCTAACTGGTCTGTCTGTATGTCTACACAGTAGCGTTCACTTGGGGGTTGTCCTGTTGCCTAACTGGTCTGTCTGTATGTCGACACAGTAGCGTTGACTTGGTGCCGGTCCCCTTTCCTAACTGGTCTGTCTGTATGTCAACACAGTAAGGGTC
Organism: Panopea generosa; assembly: GCA_029582155.1. Taxonomy (NCBI): domain Eukaryota; kingdom Metazoa; phylum Mollusca; class Bivalvia; order Adapedonta; family Hiatellidae; genus Panopea; species Panopea generosa. The sequence continues at coordinate 29,218,093 of CM055901.1, read as the reverse complement.
ACTTGAGGGTTGTCCCGTTGCCTAAATGGTCTGTCTGTATGTCGACACAGTAGCGTTCACTTGGGGGTTGTCCCGTTGCCTAACAGGTCTGTCTGTATGTCGATACAGAAGCATTGACTTGGTGTTGGACCCATTGCCTAACTGGTCTGTCTGTATGTCTACACAGTAGCGTTGACTTGGTGCGGGTCCCGTTGCCTAACTGGTCAGTCTGTATGTCTACACGGTAGCGTTGACTTGGTGATGGTCCCATTGCCTAACTGGTCTGTCTGTATGTCGACACAGTAGCGTTCACTTGGGGGTTATCCCGTTGCCTAACTGGTCTGTCTGTATGTCAACACAGTAACGTTCACTTGGGGGTTGTCCCATTGCCTAACTGGTCTGTATGTATGTCTACACGGTAGCGTTGACTTGGTAGTGGTCCCATTGCCTAACTGGTCTGTCTGTATGTCGACACAGTAGCGTTCACTTGGAAGTTGTCCCGTTGCCTAACTGGTCTTTCTGTATGTCGACACAGTAGCGTTCACTTGGAAGTTGTCCCGTTGCCTAACTGGTCTTTCTGTATGTCGACACAGTAGCGTTGACTTGGTGCGGGTCCCGTTGCCTAACTGTTTTGTCTGTATGTCGACACAGTAGCGTTCAGTTGGGGGTTGTCCCGTTGCCTAACTGGTCTGTCTGTATGTCGACACAGTAGCGTTGACTTGGTGGTGGTCCCATTGCCTAACTGGTCTGTCTGTATGTCGACACAGTAGCGTTCACTTGGGGGTTGTCACGTTGCCTAACTGGTCTGTCTGTATGTCGACACAGAAGCATTGACTTGGTGCGGGTCCCGTTGCCTAACTTGTCTGTCTGTATGTCGACACAGAAGCGTTCACTTGGGGGTTGTCCCGTTGCCTAACTGGTCTGTCTGTATGTCGACACAGAAGCGTTCACTTAGGGGTTGTCCCGTTGCCTAACTGGTCTGTCTGTATGTCGACACAGAAGCATTGACTTGGGGGTTGTCCCGTTGCCTAACTGGTCTGTCTGTATGTCGACAGAGTAGCGTTGACTTGGTGCGGGTCCCATTGCCTAACTGGTCTATGTCGACACAGTAGCGGTCACTTGAGGGTTGTCCCGTTGCCTAACTGGTCTGTCTGTATGTCGACACAGTAGCGTTTTCTTGGGGGTTGTCCCGTTGCCTAACTGGTCTGTCTGTATGTCGACACAGAAGCATTGACTTGGTGTTGGTCCCATTGCCTAACTGGTCTGTCTGTATGTCTACACAGTAGCGTTCACTTGGGGGTTGTCCTGTTGCCTAACTGGTCTGTCTGTATGTCGACACAGTAGCGTTGACTTGGTGCCGGTCCCCTTTCCTAACTGGTCTGTCTGTATGTCAACACAGTAAGGGTCACTTGAGGGTTGTCCCGTTGCCTAAATGGTCTGTCTGTATGTCGACACAGTAGCGTTCACTTGGGGGTTGTCCCGTTGCCTAACAGGTCTGTCTGTATGTCGATACAGAAGCATTGACTTGGTGTTGGACCCATTGCCTAACTGGTCTGTCTGTATGTCTACACAGTAGCGTTGACTTGGTGCGGGTCCCGTTGCCTAACTGGTCAGTCTGTATGTCTACACGGTAGCGTTGACTTGGTGATGGTCCCATTGCCTAACTGGTCTGTCTGTATGTCGACACAGTAGCGTTCACTTGGGGGTTATCCCGTTGCCTAACTGGTCTGTCTGTATGTCAACACAGTAACGTTCACTTGGGGGTTGTCCCATTGCCTAACTGGTCTGTATGTATGTCTACACGGTAGCGTTGACTTGGTAGTGGTCCCATTGCCTAACTGGTCTGTCTGTATGTCGACACAGTAGCGTTCACTTGGAAGTTGTCCCGTTGCCTAACTGGTCTTTCTGTATGTCGACACAGTAGCGTTCACTTGGAAGTTGTCCCGTTGCCTAACTGGTCTTTCTGTATGTCGACACAGTAGCGTTGACTTGGTGCGGGTCCCGTTGCCTAACTGTTTTGTCTGTATGTCGACACAGTAGCGTTCAGTTGGGGGTTGTCCCGTTGCCTAACTGGTCTGTCTGTATGTCGACACAGTAGCGTTGACTTGGTGGTGGTCCCATTGCCTAACTGGTCTGTCTGTATGTCGACACAGTAGCGTTCACTTGGGGGTTGTCACGTTGCCTAACTGGTCTGTCTGTATGTCGACACAGAAGCATTGACTTGGTGCGGGTCCCGTTGCCTAACTTGTCTGTCTGTATGTCGACACAGAAGCGTTCACTTGGAGGTTGTCCCGTTGCCTAACTGGTCTGTCTGTATGTCGACACAGAAGCGTTCACTTAGGGGTTGTCCCGTTGCCTAACTGGTCTGTCTGTATGTCGACACAGAAGCATTGACTTGGGGGTTGCCCCGTTGCCTAACTGGTCTGTCTGTATGTCGACAGAGTAGCGTTGACTTGGTGCGGGTCCCATTGCCTAACTGGTCTATGTCGACACAGTAGCGGTCACTTGAGGGTTGTCCCGTTGCCTAACTGGTCTGTCTGTATGTCGACACAGTAGCGTTTTCTTGGGGGTTGTCCCGTTGCCTAACTGGTCTGTCTGTATGTCGACACAGAAGCATTGACTTGGTGTTGGTCCCATTGCCTAACTGGTCTGTCTGTATGTCTACACAGTAGCGTTCACTTGGGGGTTGTCCTGTTGCCTAACTGGTCTGTCTGTATGTCGACACAGTAGCGTTGACTTGGTGCCGGTCCCCTTTCCTAACTGGTCTGTCTGTATGTCAACACAGTAAGGGTCACTTGAGGGTTGTCCCGTTGCCTAAATGGTCTGTCTGTATGTCGACACAGTAGCGTTCACTTGGGGGTTGTCCCGTTGCCTAACAGGTCTGTCTGTATGTCGATACAGAAGCATTGACTTGGTGTTGGACCCATTGCCTAACTGGTCTGTCTGTATGTCTACACAGTAGCGTTGACTTGGTGCGGGTCCCGTTGCCTAACTGGTCTGTCTGTATGTCTACACAGTAGCGTTGACTTGGGGGTTGTCCCGTTGCCTAACTAGTCTGTCTGTATGTCGACACAGTAGCGTTCACTTGGGGGTTGTCCCATTGCCTAACTGGTCTGTATGTATGTATACATAGTAGCGTTGACTTTGCAGTTGTCCCGTTGCCTACCTGGTCTGTCTGTATGTCTACACGGTAGCGTTGACTTTGTTGTTGTCCCGTTGCCTAACTGGTCTGTCTGTATGTCTACACGGTAGCGTTGACTTGATGTAGGTCCCATCGCCTAACTGATCTGTCTGTATGTGTAACTGGTCTGTCTGTATGTCGATACAGTAGCGTTGACTTGGTGTTGGTCCAGTTGCCTAACTGGTTTGTCTGTATGTCTACATAGTAGCGTTGACTTGGTGATGGTACCGTTTCCTAACTGGTCTGTCTGTATGTGTACACGGTAGCGTTGACTTGGTGGTTGTCCCGTTGCCTAACTGGTCTGTCTGTATGTCTACACGATAGCGTTGACTTGGTGGTGGTCCCGTTGCCTAACTGGTCTGTCTGTATGTCTACACGGTAGCGTTGACTTGGTTGTGGTCCCGTTGCCTTACTAGTCTGTCTGTATGTCTACACGGTAGCGTTGACTTGGTACGGGTCCCGTTCTTACTGGTCTGTCTGTATGTCTAAACAGAAGCGTTGACTTGGTGCGGGTCCCGTTGCCTATCTGGTCTGTCTGTATGTCGACGCAATAACGTTGACTATGGGGTTATCCCGTTGCCTAACTGGTCTGTCTGTATGTCTACACGGTAGCGTTGACTTGGTGGTTGTCCCGTTGCCTAACTGGTCTGTCTGTATGTCGACACGGTAGCGGTGACTTGGTGGTTGTCTTGTGCCTAACTTGTCTGTCTGTAATATGTCGACACGGTAGCGTTGACTTGATGGTTGTCCCGTTGCCTAACTTGTCTGTCCGTATGTCTACACGGTAGCGGTGACTTGGTGCTGGTCCCGTTGCCTAACTGGTCTGTCTGTATGTCGAAACAGTAGCGTTGACTTGGGGGTTGTCCCGTTGCCTAAATGGCCTGTCTGTACCACACCTGGCCGTGGCGGGGTGGGAGGGGTTTTGGATGGGGTGGGGGTGGGGGTGTTGGGGACAAACTAAGGAACCCCCGATCATGTGTCTGAGGTCCCAACATTAAACAACACGCTTCACGTTTTAAGAATGTAAATGTATATACGTAATTGCAGTATTGTAATATATTGTTTATGTTTATTCAATATAGTAAACTAAAGTGATAACATTGATTTAATATCTCGTTGCAATAATTGCCAGAATATAAAAGTATTACACAATTTTATCTAGATGTACCTTTAATATGGGTCACTCAAGCAAAAATATCAAAGTCTTAGTATTCTGTTCTGTTCTATTCTATTGTGACTGAGTGGGGTATCATGTTATGTGTCATAGGAATTATATTTCAGCATATCACCACCGTGTAACACTATCTTAATTAAAATTCAAAGCAACACAATTAGACATCCTATCCAATATGTTTGGAAGGGAATCTTTATAAGTCATCAGAATTGGTAGCTTACAGTGTAAACTAAGTGATAGTAGCTTATCCATTTAACTATTAAGTCACATAAAATACCCCAACTGCCATATAAAAACCGCAAGATGGCTTTTGGGCAGGTTTTATATAATGCAGTACATTACTGAAATCAGAGACAAAATTTCACAGTCATAAATGGCTTGTTTTTGTTATAATGTTGCATACTACTAGATTATTGTTAATACATTTAATTGGCAAAAAAAAAATCCAAAAAGTGTTTGTTATTTGCAGTTTGAAAAAAAAACGGACACAAATTTGAAATTCGAAGGAGATGCATCACTTTATACATATGGACCGACAGCAGATAGCCTAGCGTAACATTGTTATTTGATAGTCTCCTCTTACAATTATTTATTACCCTGGCAGTAAAAGTTGGGGATTTAAAAATGATTTACCCCGTTGATTTGACAATCATAATGAAAATCTCTCATATGTGAATTTATATATAAGATATATTCATATTGTGTCCTTTCATATTAAAGGTTAGAAACTCGTTTGCTTTCATACGGGAATCATACGTAACTGCGGCTTAATATCATACGTTTATACTCTGTTTATAAAGACGTTATATATTGCGTTAAGAAATGCACCGTCCAGTTCCCAGCGATCACTTTGTTATCTCCAACTTCCATATATAACAGAAGAATACCAAGACTTATATACAAACATGAGAAAATCGCACAATGGATTAAAATTACTGCAAAATCAATATGCCAACGTCGTCTCTGTCCTGATAGGGATTTCATTTCTGGACGAAAACATGATTTTCTGGTACGCGTTGTGAACCCACGACCCCCGTGATACAAATCAAATGTTGTTGTGTGATGTTATTGCGTGTGAAAACTGAATATTGTGAATCATTGTGCGCCATGTCTGCAGAGAGACGTGCAATAAACTTCACGATATTTGTTATTAACGAGACAAAAGGTTAAACTGTTAGACAATAACTAAATTGTCATCTATTTTATGAAACTGGTAACAACGGTAGACGCTATTATGTATTGTCAATGTGTTATATCACACGCATGTTGCAGTTCATACACTTGTCAGATAACATGTGATGTGTCGAAATGTATGACATACAATGTGTTGAAATCCATAATTATCTTGTAATATGGTGAAACGTATAACATGTAATGTGTTGAAATGGTTAACAGGTATAGTGTTGAAACGTATAGCATGAAATGTGTTGAAACGTATAACAAGTTATGTGTTGAAATTAAAAAATAAAAAATATATAACATGTGATGTGTTAAAATGTATGACATATAGTGTGTTGAAACCCATATCATGCAATATGGTAAAACGTATAACATGTAATGTTTTGCAGTATATAACATGTAATGTGTTGAAACGTATAGCATGAAATGTGTTGTTTAAAATGTATAACATGTAATGTGTTGAAATGTATAACATGTAATGTGTTGAAACGTATAGCATGAAATGTGTTGTTCAAAATGTATAACATGTAATGTGTTGAAACGTATAACATGTAATGTGTTGAAATGTATAACATGAAATGTGTTGTTTAAAATGTATAACATGTAATGTGTTGAAATGTATAACATGTAATGTGTTGAAATGTATAACATGTAATGTGTTGAAACGTATAGCATGAAATGTGTTGTTTAAAATGTATAACATGTAATGTGTTGAAATGTATAACATGTAATGTGTTGAAACGTATAGCATGAAATGTGTTGTTTAAAATGTATAACATGTAATGTGTTGAAATGTATAACATGTAATGTGTTGAAACATATAACATGTAATGTGTTGAAATGTATAACATGAAATGTGTTGTTTAAAATGTATAACATGTAATGTGTTGAAATGTATAACATGTTGAAAAGCGTGTCATTGATCTACTATTAAGCTCCATCTTCTCCCCACACCAACACACAGACAACACAATATCGTATGTGTATCACATGTTACAGAAAATACAGTCTCTGAAACAGTGTTTTGATGTGAGGAATCAAGGTGAAGTACATGCTGCTTACATCTCTGTCTAACAGTATTCAATAAAATGTGCTTATTTTCAAACCAATTAAAACGTTTGTTTCAAATAATACTACGCTGCTTGAAGAACTTGTATAAGAGGAAGTTAACAGTTGCATGTATATGATTCAATCATTCATTATTAATGACGAGTAAATTATTAATGTAGGTTTCCAACAGGTTAATTGCCCGCACAGCATCTCTGAATCACAGATGGAATTACGGTCGTGTGGACCAATACAGTAGAACGTATTTATAGAAACGTCAAGGTCATTTGAAGTCATAACTTATCATTATTCGCCAGCAATAAGACAATCATTGTAGATTCTACACAGAGTCATATATATATATATATATATATATATATATATTATATATATATATATATATTATATATATATATATGTGATAAAGAAACGCTGGATGAATTTCAGAGCCACATTATTAAACTATTGCAAGTCATATTTACTGTTTTAGAAAATGTATCTTAAGGCATTTCGTGAATGGCATTTTCAATATGATCATTTTCATTGACAAAATCTTTAATTAAATACGTTAACACACATAATCTAAAACTGTAAATATCGCGTACAATAGTTTGATGACGTGGCTCTGAAATTCAACCGGGCTCGATTAGCTCAATCGTTAGCGCGTCTGACTAGCAATCGAGGGATCGTGAGTTCGAATCCTCGCCCAGCCACAATCTCCGTGATGGTTGATATACAACATTGTGTCTCATTATCAGTTACTTGCGGAGATGGGGTGTGCTCGAATACTGGTTAACCTTCCAGGAAAATGACACTAAATATTCAACCAATCAATTCAATCAACCGGCGTGTCTTTACCCTTTCAGTATGATACAATAATGTCCTCCAAGAGATGCCTGTAAGTTTCAATAAACGCATCAGAAAAACTTTTGTGAAAATCCGGTGTGTTCCGCTTGCTCTCCTTAACTAACATAAATTTCTTACTGATATAACTGATCCTCATAAAGTCCGGATATAACGGAATTTCAAGTTACGAAACAACAGTAAACAGAAAAAAAACTTCCTCCACATTGACGATAGAGAAGCAGATTAGCATGTTATTATACACGCCCTAATTGTCCTTATCGACGTAGTAATTAATACCCACTTACCAGATTCTCAGACATCAAGTGGCACTTGAATCAATTAAATATAAGTCAGACGTTAGTAATGAGATACTTACAATTAAAAGTGCTTGCGACTAATATAATTAGTTGTTGTTACAAAGGTTTAATTAGCTCGAATTCCTGGAAAATTAAACTTCCCAGTCATCTTTCCTCTAAAATGTTTATTTTTCAAGATATTAGAATAAATTGAGTGTCATTAAAGTTCGTTTTTTCCATTCTTAATATCTTGCAAAAAAAAGTCGACGTTATTGTTGAACAACGCTCGCATGCTAAGGTTTTACCGGCGCCAGAATTCAATTACGTTGTATTTGACATTGCACTAATGTGCGAAACGTTTTCCAATGGGCACAGTTAAGTATTTTTTTGTAAACGTAATTGATTACGACCATGATATTTAGTACAGCCTCCAGATGTTTTTGTTTTGTATTCATGTAAGTTAGCTACGTGATCTATTTTATTTTGGTGTTGTCAACTTTTCAAATATCAACCAGTTTATGACACTGATGCATGTTTCTATATTTATCAATCTTGGTTGACATGTTTCTGATATAAAAACAGCTTTTTTGGAATTTAAACTCATTTGTCAATGTATGATATTATCGATGATTCCCCCTATCCTCACCCACCATCCCAATCTTCCCCCTGCGATTGGAGATCGAACATTTCCAAGTATGTATACAGCTTCATAAAAAAGTGTGTTCTTAATTGTCTATTTCGACAGCTCATATATTATAGTTCTCTTTCTTGTCCATCCATCGGTTTTCAGTCTAAATATATGTTATTGCGTTTCATTGCTTTTTATAAATTGACACATTCCAAGTCAGTTTGATAAGCATAACGCTTCTCCCCCACCCCCTTTAGATGACTGTTTTCCAGAGGTATGCATTATAAACACTGGTTGAAGAACTAAAACTCAATAAGGTGAGCCAGAATTGCCAATAATTGGCATCACTACACGACCTCGTGCCTGAGGAAACAATAGACTAGCTTGTAATGGTAATGCTATTAATTAGCACGCAGTGACTTGTCAATCAAATGGAAATGGACACCATCAGCGACTGTTCTGCCGAACCCCTAAGGAGTTATCAATTGAAATAAAAAGTGCATTATTTGAATGAAATGTGACGAAAATTGATACTGCTAATGGAAAGGGCAAAGCAACGAAGATTTTTCCTTTAATGTACTTAATGACAAGCCTCGGTGTAGGATATTATCGGTTGTTTTAATTTTCAGTTGCATCGAATTTTACTTGTTTATCGCTGTATGAGGCCATAAACGGAGAAGCAATTTAATGCGTGTGAATGTTTATGCACAATGTTGCAAATGCATTTTAGTTTACAATCAACAGCATGATTATTAAAGCGATTCTAAAATCCAATTTACAAGGCTGCAGACATTATGCTGTCACCGACGGTAACAATTATATGAAATAGATTTTTTTTAAACCTGTCATGTGGCCGGTAAACTTTGTAAACTCGATGGCATAAACTGACGTTAAAAATTCAAACAAAACATTGTTCTAATAATTTTTCTTTTAGCTGTTAAGAGTCGAAGATTATAATTATATATTAGCCACACTGAGGCAAACGGAGGCACTTACCTCTTGTAGAATTTGCGGAGTTTCACGTGTTTATTAGTGTGTTTGTAAAAAATAATAAAGTTATTCACAAAATATGAATTATTCTTGCAAAAAATATGACATATCCTTCACATATAATATATGCAGTATGAATGTATTTAATGTATATAATAGCCAGAAAATACTTGTCTTACAGTGTAATACTAAGAGTTGATATGTACTGTTATGTCGGGTAAAAAATAAAACCAATGTGTATTCAAGTTAATAGCGTAAAAATGGGCAATTATATAAAATGTAGTTTGTGTTATAGATTTGAACGGCTTAAATGTCTGAAATATCTGAAAAATGCTGGAAATCCATGCCACGAGCTAAATATCTTTTCGTGGCAGCATGCCCCCGGACATCCCTAGCAAAGTTGTGATTGTGCCTCCTGTAAAATCAAACAGGACAATATAATGGAATAACTACTTCAACATGTCCAATACCTCCATACTAACACAACATGCATACTTCTACATCACAAGATTGAGAGAGAAATTGTGATTTTGTCGTTGCTTTAAGTTGACGGATTTTTCAAGTGTGTTAGTTGAATACCTGTAGCAGTTTCAATAAAAAAGATAAAAAAAAGAATAAAATAAATGTATTGTTATTTTTGTATTTTTTTTAGCATTGACTGCGGTTTGAACATACGACATCCTGCATGACAGTCAAAGGCGTACACCATTTGACCATTTTGGAGCCTAATAATAGTGTAAGAGTTAACACCTTTTGAAGCTGTTAAGTCTTGAAAGGGGTGTTATTCTAGTTGACCGGAACTAGAATTAATTCATACGTTAGGTATATGTTTTATGTTATGCAAATCGTTGTAACCGACTTAAATTTTTGCTGGTGAATATAAAATACCTCGAAATGTGTATGTTGTATCTATATGTTTCGGAGGTTTGCTAGTACTGCGAATAGCCTAATTTTGAAATCTTCATTGATTTGAGGTAAACCCATCCAATGGGATGTGGTTGTCTTACAATTGCTTCAGTTACCGGTCGTGCAGGATTGAGCGTCTTTTACTGTCTACTCTCTATCTTTCTTATGTCTAATAACATAACTTTCTTGTTTTCTTTTTTTTTTTAATAAACCGGTTAGAATCCGTATTTGATATGGAAATCATATTTTGATAACTGATTTTTCAACACTGTAAGTATTCCGTTCTGGTTTCAGATTTGTCTGATAAAACTTTCGTTCTTCATCCTAAAGCTTTTTATTCTGTACATTCGCGTATTCGTCTGTTTCTTTAAATTTACTCTTTCATTCTTGAATGTGCTTACTCATGTTCTATATACTTGCTCCGATACAAAACCGTCCATATTTCTTACCTTTCGCTTGTTTTCGGTACAGTACCCTGTATTCAGGTCCCACCTCAACGCCAACCCCCCTCAACCCCCAACCCTTAACCCCCCTACCCCTTACCCCCATCCCCTACCCCCTTCACACCACCACATGTTTAAACCTGTTTTTCCTTTATAATTACAGATCTTGAACCAGTGAAGAAATTGATCCATAAACATGCTGCAATTTTTTTTCGCTGTGTTTTGGACGTAAATGTTACAATTCAGCCCTATGGGTAATGTAATAGCTGTGTGAGACGTTAATGTTGCAAACTGAATAAAAAACCCCAAATAGTTGGGTAGAAGTTGTATTTCATGTAATTAGAATACTGCTGCGTGACACAATGCCTCATCTTATGTAGCAAACAATATACGAGGCACCTACTTATGATACGTACGTAGCAAATTTTGGCGTTTAACAGCCTTATAAACTTCAACTTGTATTTTTAACGATATAACTTGGTATATTGATATATAAAACAAACATAAAATACAAAAAGTTGTCCCAGAATTGCTTCCGAAGTGATAAATGGATCTGTAAATTATATGCTTTCAATCCTCGAATGTTTGAGGAAACGGTCATGACACATGCTCGCTTGAAACTTAAATACAATATCGCTCGTATCGGCTATATCTTTGATTTAAAAACGAAATAAATACGAAAATAAAGTGGGTTTCCACCTCACCAAAAATTCGGCGTAGTAGCCGCTTATGTAATGTATACGTTGGACGGGGTAATATTGTCGATATTGGCTTCGTCTGTAGTACAGACCCAGCTCTCCCGATTGGGTCCGTTAAATAGCGATGTTGGGAAAGCAGCATTTAAGCACATTGATTGGTCAGTTGCTTCATCTGAAAGTTTCAATGACGTAACAGTTTAGTAAGCGTTCAATTAATATTAGTCTATCCCAGAACATGATATCTCCCAAATCAGGTCTGTTAACCATCAATGAAAAAAAACAGGGGATTCTATGCCTAGCTCATAGCAATTGAACGCTAAATGAACTGTGACGACATTCAAATCTTCTCTTAAGCAACTGACCAATCAGCGTGCTCTTTACAGATGCTATTTAACGGACTCATCCGGGATAGCTGGGTTCGTTCTACAGACTAAACTAACATTGGCTTCCTGGTTAATGAACCATAATGATATTTAATTAAACGCCAGAGCAGTTATTTGAAAAAAAAAGATAAATGAACTTGTAGAAAAAAAAAAAATGGTTTGTCTGTTTTCCTATATTATATAACACATGCCGCTTCCACAACAAAGACCGCATATATTGTAACTATTCTGTTGTTCCTATCAACAACATGGCGTGTGATTTCAATCAGCATCGCCAATTGATGCTTATCCACGTTTGTTGTCAAATGACGCGTAAAGTGGCGTAAGGTACATCGAGTTTTGCATTTGATCGCCATTTACTAAGGCTTCTAAGAAGTAACAAAAATTGCCTGCGGTAACAAAAGTCACGTGGTAACAATTTTGTATGGAAGCTTAAACTGTCATTAAACGCTTGAAATCAACAGCAATTGCTGAGATCGTAATATTCTGCTTTAGAATGTGTATATATTCATGAAATTGTTACTGACAATAAGTTAATTACTGTAATATACTAGAACACTTTATGACTATTGATGTCACATAGGTATAGGTGTTATATGAATGTTTTATTATATGTGACAGGCAATAATAAAGGGTCGTCATGTATTTTTGCGCGATTTTCTATGCATAAACAGTGTGACCATTACATATATTAATACTTTATCAAAAATCAATATATCTCCACTATAGCAGTATACATTAAAGTTTGTTTGTTTTTTTGCAATATTTCTATTGAAATTAATTTCTCTTTATCTAGCTGGAGAAAGTGTTTACATAACTGCCTGATAATGTTCTTTTCATCCTCGAAAACAGAAAGACAACTTCTCCTAGACCAGTATAAATGGTCTTAAAGAACACACGGCAATTTTGATAAAATTTCTCTCAACACCTTTTTTTTATATGTTATATATCAATATGAAAATAAAACACCCCACGTTTATATACAGATCTATAAAGCTATTTCCCAGGAACATTTAGATCATCATTCTGATTCATACGCAAAACATAAATTGTGGTATTTATCAGTAACAGTGATACTAGGTAACATATTTTGTACTGACAATAGCAAGAAGAAGAATATAATTTATGTACAAAGACGATTGCAAGTCTGGATTAAAAATAGGTCTTGGTTATATCAGAAGTTCAAGCACTGGGACAAATTATTTCTGAAAGTTTAGTCATAAGATGCTCCTGTGCTTAAATGGCTTGTGGAGACCCTTGCTGTAAGTTTGTTTTATTTACGGGCATTCACACTGATAAATGTTTAAAAAGCGGTATCTGGACACAAAGCCAAAGCGGTATCTGGACACAAAGCCAA